>CM037876.1:134975481-137375481 GCA_021292165.1 Shinisaurus crocodilurus | reverse complement strand
CAAACAGGTTATTCCTGACTCAGTTCAAGCAATCACGAAGGGAGGGGACACAGGAGGGAGTGGGAGCCAAGAAGAAGGTATAAAGAAAAGGGCCTGTGGTGGGAAAAGTTGTTGGTCGTGGCCAGCAAGCTGTGCAGAGGTCCAGGGCTTCGATCTGACCTCAGGTTCCAGCCCCGGGCAGCTCCCGGTGAAACTAGCTGAATTCGCCTAGCCTGCTGAGCTATGCGGCTGTCGAGAAATCAGGGTCATTCCAGGCAAACCTTGTGTGTACTGTTGCTGTGACTCGCTCTATACCATGTCAATTGCAGGCACGTGCTTTGCGTACTGGCTTTGTGTATGTTTTGATATGCTCAATTAAACTCTGTTTACCTATAAACAGTCAGTGTAGTGGCTCCCATTCATAAACCTGCTTCTTTCACTGTCCTAGCGTTAAAATTGGCCGCGGCTTTTGCCTAGGTGTTGCAGACCGCGCGTAAAGGGCTAACTTTGCTCCGGTTAACCCCTTGGTACCCGAACCCACGCAAAGGACCGGCTTTGGTCCTTTTATATATATATATACAATTTAATCAATGGGAGAAGAATGCATGCATTCAGAAAAATGCACGAAAAAATGTACAAATTTTCATGTGAAAAGAAAAAAACAGCTCGTAATCTGATACTGACATGAGTTGGAACAAACTTTGAGGTGGAATTTGGGGAACCTCAAGCTTGGGTTTTGCTGATTCCCACATCCCTATTAACGTCTGTAGTAACCTCATTGACCCTGAAGCCATTTCACGGTGTGATCCTATGAATCTTTACTTGGAAGTAAATCTAATGGAGATCTGTGGGACATTCTCAAGCAAGTGTGTTTAGGATTACAGCTTTAGGCCACAATCTTATGCATGTTTAGACCGAAAAAAGTCATACAACTCCCAGCATTCCCCAACCAACATGGTTGACTGGGGAATGCCGAGAGTAGTAGGACTTTTTTTCTGTCCAAACATGCGTAGGATTGTGTCCTTAGGGCGCAATCCTATCGTGACAGCTGTTAGTCCCCGAACTCAGTCAGACATCCAATGTAGAGTGGGAGGAGCAGCGGAGGCGATCACCTTCCCGTCCTCCCATCCTGCATTTTTTTGTAGACTGACTTTTTTGCCCATCTAGCAGGAGCATTTCAGGGGGGCAAAGGAGGCTGGGGAGGCATAGCTCGCATCCTGGCCCCTCCATTCTCCTCCTCTCCCTGCCCCCAAAGTGCCCCCTTTTTCCCCTCTCCAAGATCACTTTCCCAACCTCAGAGAGCAGCCAGTAAAGAACTTTCCACACCAGCTGCAGTGGGGAGGGGTATCAGAGCTCTGATTCCCAGCTGTGAGGTTGGAGCACTGTCTCCGACCTTGGGTCTGGGAATCCAAAATATCCTATGGCCCCACCGATGCTGTCTTGGGGCCATAGGATTTCTCCCTTAATCATATTTTTTTTTCTGTTTTGAAATTGCAGCCTTAATTACCTTTTAAAACAAATCACCTTTTTCATGTGTTCATTGGTTTGCTCTGATTTCAAAGATTTTTTTAATGGCGTGGAACATGAACCTTAATACCTGAAACTACATATTTGTGAAATTAATGTCATTTTTAATTGTAACTCGTATTTGTGTTTTGTTTTGTTTTTAGATTAAATTACACGCACACTGGGTGATTTCTCATCATGAATCGTGCTTTTAGCAGGAAGAAAGGTAAACAGTTTGAATTAAATAATATTAGAAAAGTGAAAAGCAAAGGAGGGTAGTACTGAAAAGAGAGGCAGAGCTTGAAGTGGTGACACATTAATAGAGGACATTGCCCAAAGTGTATGAGAACATGTCCGTTCAAAGGGGTTGACAAATACTGTGTGTAAGCTAGAACTTAAAACTATTGTCCTTGAAGATGAGATTTTGGCAAAATGCATTGGGCAGTGCACTTCCCCTAGAATGTCAACTTAATAATAATATTTACTATTTCTTAAGCATCTAAAAGAAAACAAGGGCTGTACAAGATAAAAATAGAGAATTAGCAAGAACAAAATCCTGCCTGTATGCTTATAATTGAAGGTAACTGTTTTAAATTTGCCTTTTTCAGAAAGGTACTTCCTCAGAGTTCTATTCACACAGGCCATTTCATAATTCCATTGAACTAAACATTTTATTGAAAAAGCTTGGGCTCCATCCAGCAGCATTTTGAGTTTTTTGCCTTTTACTTTCTTGTCTGTTATACTGGAAAAGCAAACATATTTTTTGAATGAAGTCTACATATTAGTACTACAAAGAAATTGCATCAAATGAAGAATTGCTTTCAGAATGAATCAGAGGGTGGAATCATTCTTCTTCTTATTTCTTCTTTTTATTGATATTGATATCCTATTTCTGGCATGGAAGAACCAGCCTAATTTGTACTTCCCAAACTAATGCATGAACCTTTTTTTTTGAAGAAAACAGATGACAGAAAATATTGGTATATTTAAGCTAATATTTCAGCTTCCACTGAAATAAAAGACCTACAAAAATAAACCATTAATATTCAGTGGTGTTTTGTTTCCCTTTCATGTAGTAATAAGTTTGTTAAATAAAGTCAAAATTGCAGTAATGGCAAGATTCCTTGAGGAGCTTGTGGGGTGGGGAGCAAAGTCAAGAAATAGATGCCAAACATAGAGAAAAATGCTATTTCTCTCCTTCATTAATATTAGTTTGGTTGTTATTTGTTATGCCTTAAAAAATGTTTGCTTTGCCAAAAGGTAAGACATAATGGGAATCTGATAATAGCATACAGCATTTTTTCTTGGTGGATCACAAGCCTGCAGAACTTGTGATCCACCAAGCAGAACCCAGCCCACAAGCCAAATATGCTGGCCTCCAAGGGTTCAATAAACCTCCTGTTTTTTGCTGCCTGCCTAGGGATAATAAAAATAGAAGTGGGCTGGGGTTAAAAATTCTAGCAGGCCACAACACATAGCTGGCGTACTGCATTTGGCTTGTCGCATCATCAGCTGTGCAAGCTGTTTTATGACAGTAAAGGTTGCATTCTCAAAAGTGCTGAAAGTTTAGTCAGTTGAATCCTAAATCTCTGTGTTTATTCATTTTGATTTTTCCTCTACATGAACTGTTAAGGCTTTTCAGTTCAGGGATGTTATCAAGGTTTATAATGTCATGAGTGGTGCTGAATTGGAAATAAATCTGTGTAAAATTAATTTCTAAAAGTGATGAGAGAGAGGCTTTAAGATAAAGAAAAGGAAGTACTGCTTTGCACTGTACATATTTACCATACAGAATTTACTGCCAAATTTACTGTAAATACAGAATTTACTCCTTACAAGCCATTAGTATAAATGGCTTGTAAGGAGGATCAGAAAACTAAACGGATGGTGAGTCTCTTGGTTCCTAATAGCCATGACAACCAGAAGTGCAGCCTCTGTGTTGAGGACCAGATGCTTAGGACTGACACTGGGCGCAATAACAGCCATCATGCTCCACAGTCGCTTGTGCTTAGGGTTCCTTTTGGCTGTGGAGGGGGCCTTAAACAGTGTGTTGAAATTCTGTTGAGTCCTGCGTGATTATCCATGATAAAAAAAACAGCCATGGATTAAGCATATGTCATCTTGTACTCGAATGTGCTCTCCTTCAGTATAAATGTAGCAATGACAACTGTAATCATATAAAGAGCAAAGTTCAATGTGGAGACAGCTGTCCGAAAAGAGGAGCTGGATTCTTTAACACTGGGGAAGCAGGGGGGGGGACACATCAATGTATGTAGGCAATAATTGCTTCCAGGTGACTGAATCTTGTAACATGGAAGATATGCACAGCAACATATAATGCTTTGATGTATTGGCCTATTACAAATGGCACAGTTTGAGAAATTACAGTCCCATGCAAAACCTGAGCCATATGGAGCACAGCAGCAAGGCAGAACTCTAAATGTAATCTACAGAAGTAATTGCCTATTAAAAATGATAGGGTTTAAAAGGATGCACGTTTCCTGACAGCCAAGTCAGATCACAATGATGCTTTATGGCAGGCATTCGTGGAAGGAGAGAGAGAGAGAGAGAGAGAGAGTAAAGTTTAATACTCACAACTGAGGAACAACATAAGGCTGTCTCAAGAGAAACTTATAGAACATAATTGCATTTGAATGGACTTGGTAATAAAATTGTCAATTTCTAAAAATACAGACTTTAAATGTTTGGTGTATCCTATTACTTCCTTGGGCAGGATGAGTACAAAATGAGGCACTGGAGCTTTAATCTCTAAAAAGAACAAATTTAAATTCTGCCCCTGAATTAAAACATGAAGGAGAAGATGAATAGTTTCTGCAAAAAGCTCTGACTTCTAGTCGTTTGGGAGGGAATTGTGGAGAACAGAGTGAGGGACTTTGTATCAATCCCTGTACCCAGCTCCTCTGCCGCTTTTTACTTGTCTACCTGTATCCCATCCAAATCGCCTCTACCATTGCATTATTTTGCAGTTCTAACAGAGTGCCTAACCTTGCAGGGAGTCAACTGGTTTGAATAGCCTTTTATCATTTTTGCTGACATTTGTGCTTCATAAATCAAATTTGACTGATTTCAGATGTATTCAGATTTGACTGCGTTGTAGAACTCTGCCTGTGGCATCCTTATAAAATGTGCCTATTTCTGTTGTGCACAATTATAATAGAAGTAAATAAGCATAGTGCATTAAAAAAAACTCCTCCTGTTTGACTTATACAGTTGTATATAGGTAGAAAATCTTTCCTAAAAATTAAAAAGTTAAGTAGGTTTGTCATGAGTAAATCTGGAAGAAGAATAAGGCAGTTTAAGCTATATACGGTATACACAATTCAATAGTTTTAATGCATGCCTATTACTATGGGCCCCATTAAGATGTAATGTCAAACCATAGTTTGTAATGTCAAACCAGAATCTGTTTGATGTGGGGCGGTATACAAATACTGTAAATAATAATAATAATAATAATAATAATAAGCAGCAGCAGCAGCAGCAGCAGCAGCACTGAACATTCTCAGGTTCATGTGTTGCCTCCTCCCTATATGTGCTGTGAACCGGGACTTGTGATCCTGGTTTAGCAGCAACCAGAGTATCCCCACATGTCTGAATGGCCAGACTGTTTTGCAATTACCTGCAAGCAAGGATCACAAATTGCAGCAGATTAACACAAGTCACAGGTTTGGCCTTTAGGACCAGCTATTGATCCAGTTTTGTATCATAGAATGTGTGGGGAAGAGGCAGCACATGGGTCTGAGGCTCCCAAGCTTCATTCTCTTCATGCTAGACAGGGGGTCGTATCCAATGCTGTCATTCCGCTGATGGAAGCAGTTCTGTCAGTGGAAACAGGAGGAGGAAGGTGATTTCCCATCCCCCTGCACCCTCTAGAACAGTTTTGGGGTGCTGCAGGGGGGGAAGAGAAAGAGTGACACTTCTGTCATGGTAGCAGATTTCTAATAGTGTGACACTGGATTTAACCCCATGGTTTGGAGTTTATGTAGGAATTAGGGTGTGAAGTCTCAGACTGCATTTACTGCTATAGGCCATGAAAACAAAGAACAATACAGTATATTTGTGCAGGTGATAAGGTGGCCATGTATCCTACTTGACAGAGGACAGTGCTCTATTTGAAGGGCTGTCCAGTCCAGGTCTGGTTTAAAGATAAAGAACTATAAGAATTCATTTCAGAGCAGGGACCCTTAAAGTTGTCCATTAACAGAGCTAGTGGAAAGCAGACTGAGCAGTCTGTCTGGGCTTTCTTCTGCCCCCATGGTGAGATGTATTATATTTCTATTTAAGCCTAGTAATTATTTCTAAATTTGCATCTATACATAAAAATTAGCACATGCAGATTTAAGCAAATATATGTCCTCTCTTTTGCTGATGCATTTCCTCTTTTTTTGGCGATGCATGACTAGCTAGTGGGTTCATCCCTTGTTGTTACTAGCAAAGGGCCCATGAATATGGTGGGCTATAAAAGTTGATGAACCTCCTTTTCCTGATACTTGGGCAGCACAATGTAATGTGGCTTTCCATAACCCTCTGAACTCGGAAGATTACGGGCATCCGAACTGGGAGGATTACGGGGTGAAGGTCTCCTCCATGCTCCTCCTGCCCTGCAAAAGACATAGATGGCCGATTTCAGCCATCTAAGTCTTTTGCCCTGGAGCGTGAGGAGGAGAGGCTGAGGCACCGTCAGGATACTACGTATGCTGGCAGAGCCTGACTCCTCCCCTCCCCACCCCCCTGAGTGCCCACAGAACTCCAGCTCCCAGGTCGGTCTTACAACCTCAGAGCTGCAGCCAGCGGGGTTCTTCCTGCGCTGGCTGCGAGGGTGGAGGGAGGGCATGTTGGTGTTGAATGTCTGAAACAGGAGCTGTAGCTGATACTGGGACTGGGTCTGGGCCCATAACCCTCGTAGGGATGTACATGCACCTCTTTTTGTGCTCGCCGGGTGCTCAGCGATCACCCCCGCCGCTCAATATGTCTCACGGTGACAGCAAGGCTCCCGGCACACTTTCTGGAGTCCGGAAGTGATGCAATGGGTCCTGGCGCTGTGCCAGGAAGTGACACGACGGGACCCTGGCACTGCATTTTCCACTTAAATACCATAGAAAACCACCTTAAAATGGCCGCAATTTGCTATTCACGGCCGTTTAAGGTGGTTTTCTATGGTATTTACGTTGCCCATTACTACATTTTGCCAAATCAAGCACCTAGGTCTTTGAGAATTGTTACACTTGTGCAAACATCTTTGCAGATCTGGCGACAGCACTAAATATACAGGATAAACAAGGAATCTGATGTATGATTTCCAGTACTTGAATTAACGGCATTTTGTCATTTTAGTAAGCTGCTTGTGTTTTATAAAGGAAGCAGATATTCTGCACAAGGAAGATAAGGCTTTCAGAATCCTGGCAAAAGAACAAGCATATGTCTCTCTAAGAATCATTGCTGGGAATACCGGCTAAAAACACTTCCTTGCCAATTATTTTTTAATTGGATCTATTTAATGGGGTAAGTTGCCCATGCATACCTGAGGACTAAAATGGAACCCTCTTTTATATCATGTGAAATCATAGTTATTTTCTGATAAGTTCATTAAAATGATGTTATTAAAGATGTTAGGGCTGCACTCTGCTTCTGTAGTTCAAGACTACTTGTAAGTGAAGTAGATACCACACTCTTTTTCTTTTCTTTTTCAACAAAAAGAATTGAATAAATGTATGACCATTAGGGGCATTCTATATTCTACAAGAGAGTCTGTTTTCAGGTCACAGACTAATCTTCAGTTCAGAAATTGATAATGTTTCTTTGCCTGCTGTTATTTGCATAAGCACATTTTGATCAGTTTGGCAGCTCAATCTCCTGACAAGCACGATTAAATAAAATAAATATATTATCTAATCACACAGTGATTTGTGTATTGGTGTTGCAATACATTACTAAGTGGAAAGAGAAACAGTAAGGCTCAGCTAGATGAGATACAGGAGGTCCATGATCTGGAATGTGTACCTGCCCTTGCTTTCTCTTCACAGCAGGCCACATGCTGAAGCTAAGCAGGTACGAGCCAGGTCAGTGCTTGGATGGGTGACTGCCTGGGCTGCCCACATCTGTTCTCCTGCATTGAGCAGGGGGTTGGACTCGATGGCCTTATAGGTCCCTTCTAACTCTACTATTCTATGATCTCCTGTGGGATTTTTTTAAAGTTAAAAGCTGAGGAGAGGAAAATATGATTGGGACTATGGTGCTGAGTAACAGAGGCAGTTTACTTAATCTAAATTGCCCCTCCTCAAAGCTGCTATTTGCCCGGGAGAGTGGGGGAGACATACTGGTACTTGTATGTTTTCCCTTGTGGAGCAAATAACAACTTAGGGTGGTAAGGGGTTATTTAGATCTGGGAAAATTTAAGTTCTCAGGGTGGGGTGATTTAGATCTGGACCCCCCTCTGTGGATATCATTGCCATCATCTGATCCCCTCCTCACCCATGGCTGCTTTTAACATTTTAGAAATAGTTCTGCTTACAAAAAATATGGATTCAACCTGGATGTTCCTTTCATCTCCCACTTTGGCTCCCTTTTAAGGTGATTTTCTGGGATGGTAAGAAGCAATGAAAAATAGCAGATTTTCACATTTAAGTTATCAAATGCTAATTCCACTTACGAAATGCTTGATGTAATGTGTGAAGTTACCCAAAAATCTCCCCAATAGTCAACTTTTTTCTTTGGCCTTTTGTCATTTATGGTATATTATGCTTTGACCAGGGATGCATGCGCAATTTGTTTCAGTTCGGTTTTGATCAGAATTTATCCAGTTCACAGCTCCCAGAATCAAACGCAGACTCCAACGCAATCTGCAGTCAAAATCCGTACATTTCAGAGCTTACGGGGCAATTTGCAGAACAAAAAAAAGTGTTTGAAAAGTGTGTATGAAAAAATGCATACTTTTGAAAAATGTACACAAAAAATGGAGAAAATGTATACATTGTGTACAGTTAATGCATACATTTAGAAAAATATGCATGGGTTTTTGTACAAAAAGAAAAAAAAAGCAGGCTCACAATCTGATACAGACATGAGTGGGAACCAGGGGAGGCTGGTGACTCCTATTTCGGTGGGGCACCTTTTCCATTACAGGTTTTGCAGGCTTTATTTGGAGCTTCATAGGAGCTATCCATGGTGCTCCATGGTGGTGAACCTATTTTGGGGATGGAGTTCAGCACCATGGATAGCTCCTATGAAGCTCCAAATACAACCTGTAAAACCTGCAATGGAAAAGGGCCCCCACCGAAATAGGAATCACCAGCCTCCCCTGGTTGGAACAAGCTTTGAGATGGAGTTCGGAGAACCTCAGTGAGCACATCCGTAGCTTTGATATACTTAGGGCGCAGTCCTATTGGTTATACCCTCAATGCTTGTAACCCCCTGAACTCAGAGGCTTACGAGCATCCAGTGCAGAGCAGGAGGAGTGGTGGAGGTGATCTCTGCTTCCCCACACCTCCCACTCTGCATTTCAGCTAGACAGCCATTTTTGGTTGTCTAGCTGGGGCTCTTTACAATGGGAGGGAAGGAGGCTAGAGTGCCATCAAGATAGCGCATATCCTGGTTGCCCCAGTGTCCTCCCTGCCTCCTGAAAAAACCCCTTTCCAAGATTACTTTCCCAGCCAGCGTAGTTTTTACCGCACGGGCTGCGAAGGTGGAGGAAGGGGATTGGAGTGCAGATCCCCAGCTCCGAGGTCAGAGCTCTGCCTCTGACCTTGGATCTGGGAATCCAAATTATCCTATGGCCCCCCTAGGCCATAGGATTGCTCTCCCCATCATGAGATTGAAATTGCTACACTGTAAATTATGCCCGGTTAAAAACACCATTGAAATATTTTAGAAACTTTTATTTATCCACTTCAGATTCTTTGGTTTCCATTGCATCCTGGAAAAATTGGTAATTGTTTTGCTACCATGTTTTTCAAAGTACTTTTTAATTTTAAGTGCATAATGGAGGGCTGGGGCACCTGTTTGCTCCTCCTCCTCCACATAAGGGCTGCCAGCAGTAATGCATGGACCAGGGCATAGTTTCACAGTGTACCACATATTTCCACCATTTCACAAGTTGGTTGTCTTTTCTTCCACTTCCTAGCTGAGCTCCTATTCTTGGGCAATTGGTTGCTTTTGAAAACATAGTATAAACAGTTAAACATTTTTCCTTTGTAGTATTGGACAGGGCTTATTTGCTCAGATCATCCAGGTATCTTTGTATATCCTATCTGCTTTGGTTGTACTATTGGAGTTTTGTCTTACTGCCACTTAAGATTATGAGGTTTATGTGGGGAAAGTAATGTTGGATGCTAGGCACCCAGTACTGGCATAAGATGATACCTAATCCCTTTCACTGGTACAGAAACCCAGCCCTTCAACAGTTTCTGCCACTGTTGCGCTGTTGCGGAACAGGCAACCCTATAAGGTGCAGCTATGTCATACCAGGAACTTTGGTGCCAGGATGGAAATGGTATGGATAACAAACCCAGAAAACGGCGCTACCTTGTACTGCATTCCCTGCTGGCCATCAAGATAACATTGCGCTTGCAAAATAAATCAGTAACTTGTATTGGCAGACCATGAGATCTGATGATCTTGTGTAAATTGTTTATGTCAATTTTTAATTTACTATGTTATAGCGACTTATTCATAAAAGATAAGTGGGGTACAATTCAGCCAAGTTAACCACTTTTTAACTCCCTGAAAGGAGCATTAAGTATGTGCTTAAATCTCTCTCATTGAAAAAGAGAGTTTAACATTGTTTGGATCACGTCTGTACAGTTTAACACGGCATTTAAATGTCTTGCTAGCTAGCTATTTAAATTACCATTTGAGCTCCTGTGCTAGGACCTTTGCCAATTCGGATGTTCATGGAAAACCTCTAATGCAGTCTGAGTGCTAAAAGCTATTGTAATATTGTCTGTCTTAATGATTCTATTTTGGAAAGCAACATTCTGTTTATATTTTTTTTAAATGAACAAATAAGTGGTGAACTGTGAAGCCTGTTAAAATAAATTTTTAGAGAAATGGGTAAAGGAACACAGTCATCTGGATATTATTGTTAAACTCATCCATCTATTAAATTGAATACTCCATTTGCAGGATTCCTTTGCATAATCTTCAGTTAAACTTCTTAGGGCACAATCCTATGCATGTTTAGACAGAAACAAGGCCTACAACTCCCAGCATGCCCTAGCCAGAAAAGCCATGAATAGATCTTTGCTCGCGAAAGGGGGTTGCCAGTAGATCACCCCCTTCACAGTGAGATCCTCTAGTTTGTATATGTGGACCTGACAGTTCTGTGTCCTGCACCTTTTCCAACCCTTTTCCCGAGTCTCTAGGTGCTCAGGAAAGTAGAAAAGTGGGAGCCACCCCATTTACAAGAACTCAGTTTTGACAGGAGCTGCCAAAATTCAGGCTTCCTTTTAAAATGGGGCTTTTGACAGGGTTAAGCAGGGTTTTTTCACAGGGACATATGCATATACATATGTATATTTCCCTATGAAACAACCCTGCTTAGCCCTCTCAGAAACTTCATTTTAAAAGGCACCTGAGTTTTGACAGCTCCTGTCAAAACTGACAGCTCCCATAAATAGCATTTCTCCCCCATTAATGTGGTATCTCTCCCTCACAGTCATGACTTCCCTAGCAGTGTTTTCTGGTTGGTTTGAAATTAAATTCTCTCATAAGCTTACATCTACAATGAATCGTTCCTGTTATTTGGTTACCTTGGGTTGTTCTATGCATTCCATTGTAAATATTAAAGGAGAAGGCCTTTTTAGGCTGCTGTTCCACATATCCAAGTTCGTGTCAGTATGGCAAATGCTTACGGATAATAGAGTTAATTTAAATGCTTTGGCCCCTTCGTGGAGGTAATGGCTGACATTGACATGGAAATGCTGTGTGCAATTTAGCTGATATGCATAGTAAGGAATTTATAACATTTCACCTGCAGTGTGAGTTCTACCATGCAGTAGTTCATTTTGGTAACTTTCATGTGGTAGCTGGGGCACTGACGTGACCTGAATATTATCTAGTCTGCCTATCTGCCTTAGAGTAGGGCCCTGCTTCAGAGAGATCATAGTATGCCAGAGAGAGAGCAAAGCACATTATGCCAAAGACCCTGCAGGGAAAGAGTATTTCAATAAAACTGAGGTGGCTTCAACAACTGAGGGAAGTTGCAATATAAGATTTTCTTTAAGGCCCTGTGATTATTTGAATTTTTATAAACTATTATACAAGATTCACTGAGGCAGTGTAGGGGGTTAGTGGAGGCACTTTTAGTTTGTAAATATAACATTTTGAGTTCTCGTGTTGATCATCCTATATACACTCCTGTATTTCTGAAAGCTGTTGATGGTATTTGGTACATCAGAACAGACTTCTAGTGTCTGAATACTTGAACAGAAATAGGAAATGTTATGGTGCAGTTACTGTTAGTTACAACACCCTGGGTGTAAAAAAATAAAAAAATGTTTGATCTCTTCTCTACACTTTTTGCCCTGATGACATTTTGGGTAGTATTTGCATCTTGGGTAGACCTCTAGATTTCTCTAGAATCTAGTTACAACAACCTAGGTGTAAGAAAATCAAAAATGTTTGATCTCTTCTGTACACTTTTTGCCCTAATGACATTTTAGGTAGTATTTGCATCTTGGGTAGACCTCTAGATTTCTCTAGAATCTTGGGCATGGAGAGAGGTAGCTCTTAGGATGTTGAGCATCAAAAAAATAGAGCTTACTGAGGGATAGGGAAGATGACTGAGTAGGAAAAGCTCATAGCTCAGTTGTAGAGCATATGTGCCACATGCATTTGTCACAGATTCAATCCTCTGTATTGCAAAGACCAAAAAATCCCGGGGATCATGCTGGGAAAGGGGCAGGAAGGGTATCTCCCCCCCAAGTGTCCATGCCAGATTTGAACATTGTAGCACTTTGCAAACCATACTTTGCAAATGCTTGGGGAAAGGAGGGGGCTCAAAAGCACCTTTTCAGCAGAATCCTTGAGGGGGGGCTGGGGCTCATGTGCCCCTGGGCTGCCTTCACTTTTCCAAGTGTGGATTACCCAGGGGCACATGAGGTTCCCCCCCAAAACCCAAGGATCCAGCTGAGAAGAGTGTTTGTTTGGGGGGCCACCCCCTCCTTTCCCACCCCCTTCCCAGCATGATCCCCAGGGTTTTTTGGAGGTGATCAGAAGCCCCAATGGTCCCCTCAGATTCACACTGCTGGGGGTATGCAGCACTTGACAGTTCACCTGAACTGTCAAGTGTCAAGCCTCCCTCCTGTCCGTGGGAATCCCATCCAGTTTTGAAGGTTCCTGCTGCTGCTAGCAGCGGTGCGACACTTTCAAAACCGGGCCCCCCACTAGGGACACCTGATTTCCCCCAAAGAAAGCAAGGGATCGCTCTGCGACAAGGGGGGAAAGAGCCCCGTTTTCCAAAGCGCTATCTCCTGGGTCTTTCCTTTGCAAGATGACAGCTCGGTGCCTGTCAAATCAGAGCTGTCATCTCCTTGCAGGAGGTGGGTGGGAATACTTACCTGCAGCCTGGGGTAGGCACTGTACAGGGTGGGTGCCTCGTGGATTTGCCCCAGGGTCCCCCTTGCGGTAATCCAACCTGCCCTGTCTGTAAACTGGGCAGGTCAGGTTAAAAAAAATATATTGAATGCACTTATTTGTGCTCAATATTGGAACTAATTTTTTTTTTTAAAAGGTGGCTCCTTGGATGACAGCTTGTGACTGCCAAAAAGGGGGATCTTAGTTCCTGAGATGCAGCTTTCACGATCTCAAAAATAATTTAAAAAGGTTTAAATACAATAACAAGCCCTGGGGTACCTGCAGGAGGACCAGGGGGGGAGGAGGTGGGTCTGGACCCCCGCAGGCACAACGGGGTATCCAGGCAAAGAGTGGTTTCTAAGCCACCCCTGGGTGCCATGTCATGCAAACCCGCCCTTTATCACCAATAACATTAGATGTTCTTCTTTGAATTTACACTGGAAATTGTATATTTGGAGGGGGGAAATCACGTTTTCACAGCAGGTTTGAAGTTATAAGATTCTCAAGTAGGTAAAATGGGAATAGTCTTACTTATAAGACTTAAGTCCTTGTGAGTCAACATGAATAAAGGTTAAAGTACCAGCCCAAAATCAAATACAAAGCCAGAATGCTTTCTGATAGCTTGTGAAAGAGGGGATTATATATTTGCCACTGTGTTTTATAAAATATATTTTCTTTGCTTTCTTCTGGAATTTAGAGGGTTGTTTTGGTTTTTTTTTCATTTTAAACTAAGAAATCATCTATTAAATAGACTTTTAAAGTTACATTGAGGACAGAATTGGAATGTATTTCATAAAGCTATTAACTTCTGCTGTAAAAGCACAATAATAAACCAAAATCAAAATAGTGTCAATTTCTCAAATGCAGGAGTAATTAAGAAGAAAAATAATGACAAAATATGTAGACAATAGATGGATAATATAAAGAGATTTTAAAATGTATTTTAAGCAAATACTGCCAATCTGAAACAGTAGGTTAACTTAATACTACAAATTGAAATATGAAACAATTTTGTCTTAGGTGACTTAGGTTTTTCTTTATTCAGAAAGAAGTAATAGTAGTAATCTATAGGGTAACCAAAAAAAGTCCAATGCACATCACCCAGACCAGCAGAGCAATAAATAAAACATACCAGGATACATTCAAATAAAATTTTAAAATTTGAATGCAGTGGTACTTTGAAACTCCTCCCCAGTGTAATGCCAGAAACATGAGTGCAAAACCTTTTAAATAGCATGATTTTATTTATTTATTTATTTATTTAAATGTATGTACCACCTTATCTGCTAGAACCCCATCAACTTAGCATTCTGGAATATGCATTGTGGAGCTTGAGCTGTGAGGTGGAAAGAAAACACCTCACATCAAGGAGGAAGCAGTCTCATTACTGAAGAGACAAAGATTTTGCACAAATTAAAATGATCTGACCAAGCCTGGCAATATGAGAGATATACAACCCTCATTTCCCACCAAATCTATTTGCTTGACTAATCATCAGTGTGGTGTGGAACCAAGTATCACACCCCTCCCCGACTCCACAGAGACTCCCGTGGCACTTACTCAAGTGGCCACATGTCCTGCAGGATTCAGAAGAGAGAGGAAGGAAGCCACTAATATTGGTCCTCTGCAAAAGCGTAGCTCTGTCCGGCACAGCTGGCCCACTGTGGCATCTCATGACATAGTAGGGGGTGGAGCCAGCCACTGAGGCTGGAAAGGCAGGGGTTGGGTAATGAGGCAGAAAGAGCTGGGGCTTCTTTCCCCTCATGACAACCCAATCCTGGTGGCTATTCTGTCAACTGGGACAAAAGGGAGTAGCATGGCTTGAGTGAAGGCTTTGGAATCTGCCCTCCCTTATGGATGCTGAGCTATCCCCTTCCCCTCCAGTTCCTAGGCAGAGACAACTGTCTGAACAGAGGCAGGTGGAGAGTTACAGAGAACCACACCAGCCAGGCCATGAGGAAACTGGGACCATCCCATTTTAATAGATTAATCCTTACTTTACTGATTTGCCTCCCTGGAAATACTTTTTGGTCTTCCTTTCTCTATTACACACAGAGGCTTCGTCCCAATAAAACTTACAGTGCTACAGTGTCAAGATCTCCTTTATTTCAGCAACTCTTGCCTATCTTTTTATTTATTTATTTATTGCATTTATACCCCGCTCTTCAGCCAGAAAAGGCTCTCAGAGTGGCTTACAAAGATTAATAATAAGACAGTTCCTGCCCTCAGGCTCACAATCTAAAAGACATGACAGAAAAGGGATTGGGAGGGAGGAAAATGTGGACATTGAAATAAACAGAGTTGGTGTTTTACCATTAGCGTCATATGCTCTTTGACAGGATCGTTGCAAGGCATTCCTGTCTTTACTGCAGTGGCTGAGACTGTAGATGGCTGCTCATCACCAAGCATCCCAGTTTACCTATGTGGGTACCTGATGCCGATAGTATAATCATAAGCTTTTTACTCCTCACAACAGCCACACCTTCTTGGGACTGATATAGGGCTGCTGCAGTTTTCTTAACAGCTTCTCCGCTGTTCTTGCATTGAGCGTACAAGCAACGTAAACAAGAGATGGATTGTTCCATGTTCCCAGTGCAACAGCTTTGACTCAATACACTTCATAGATTGCTTCCTCCCCTGTGCCCCATTAAAGTCTCTGAAATTCACTCTGAGAGTGCCCTGTTAATGGTACCATTTATAGCTCATGTTCAAATCTCAAGAGCACGAAGAATACTCTCTCATTGCAAACTTGCCAAAGTCCAAGTCAAAATATCTTTCAGAAGCACGGTAAGACCTAGTGTTTGGGCTAGGTCTTTGGGACTCATGGTTAAGTTGGGAAATGATGAAAGAATCTCATGAATTCAGGAACATTTTATTCCATTTCATTTCATTTATTACATTTATGAATCGCCCATCTGGCCGGTCATTCTATTAGAGGTTGCTCTTGTTGTACACCTGAGTCTTAGGAATGGGTTGAGCTATACGTGGAAAAAAAAGAGAGAGAGAGCTGTATCCATACAGTGCTACAGTGTCAAGATCTCCTTTATTTCAGCAACTCTTGCCTATCTTTTTATTTATTTATTTATTGCATTTATACCCCGCTCTTCAGCCAGAAAAGGCTCTCAGAGTGGCTTACAAAGATTAATAATAAGACAGTTCCTGCCCTCAGGCTCACAATCTAAAAGACATGACAGAAAAGGGATTGGGAGGGAGGAAGAAGAATGCAAAACTCAGGCACCAGTTCTTAGTTAAAAAGGTTCTTATAGGTTTTTCTTTCTTTTTTTCTTTTTTTTCCTTTTTGGCAGGGAAGAGCAAAACAAGCTCCCTGCAGCTGCTCCCTCTCCAGCTGATGTATGGGGCCAGGTTGGTCTCCCCCTTGCTGTGATGTTACTCCTGGGAGGCATGGGGTGCAGCCTCCCAGTGGCCCTTGGTCCTCTGTCCTATGGATGAGGCCAGAGTCTGCCACCCCAGGGAACTGTCCTTTTAGCCACCTGGGGACAGAGCAGACCCAGTCAGCATCCAGCATAGCTATTTCTATCCTTACTTTCCCCCTTCCAAGTAATGGGCACCTCGTGGGCAGTGTAATAGCAGCTGTTCTACCTAAATTTGAGAGATACAGCTAGATTTGCATCTAGAACTTTGGGTCAGAGAATACTGTGGGCTTTTCATCATGGTAGATAAGGCACTATTATCTTAGCCTTACCTCTTATCTACAACATGAGAATAATAATGCTGGCCTACCTTACAGTGTCATTCTGAGGGTTGCGTAGGCAGTGTATACGAAGCACTTTGAATACTTAAAAAGCACCATGTAAATGCATGGTCATATCAGCCCTTTGGAGATCTAACTGTCTTTACATCTTTGTGCCAACACAAGGAGTCCTCCTTCATCGATATAGCTGTTATATATGTGTGATAATACTCTAACTTTGTTTTCACCATTAGGGAAAAAAATAAATACTTAAATCAGGGATTTAGGGAGTCACGGATGGGGACTCGGACTCTAGGACTCGACTCGTGAGTCAGACTGAGTCCCCCCTCTGACTCAAGTCCCACTATTTTTAATGGGACTCGAGACTCGACTCGGGACTCGAGACCAAGGACTCTTCAACATCCCTGGGCTGTGCCAGAAGGAGTGGAGAGAAGTGCGATTGCCGGCGAAGATTTTATTTTTTAAAATCATTTTCCTAAAATGCAACCTTTCAGACATTTTGGGTTTGGCTGCCTCTGCCTGCCTGTTTGGGGTTCCCTGCCTCCTCTGCCTGCCTGGTCTCTTCTTAACCAGTTCCACAGTTTGAATTGTCCAAGACAAAGGCCTCTGCCTGCCTGCTTTGGGGTTCCCTGCCTCCTCTGCCTGCCTGGTTATTTTGGGTTTGTCTGCCTGGTCTGTTCTTGTCAAAATCAGTGGCAGAGTTTTGAAATAAAAAAGCACACTTGTGCCTAGAATTTATTTAAGCCACACATCTGAAGTAGCCTTATTTTGTTGGGAAAACCCCCATTGATTTTAATAGGGACTTGTGGAGTCAGCTTTGGGAGGGACTCGGGACTCGTGAGTCACCATTTTGGACCAAGGACTCGGACTCGGACTCGAGACTCGGGTCCAAAGACTCGTGACTCGACTCGTGACTCAAGACCAAGGACTCTTCAACATCCCTGACTATAGTACAAGCAAGGGTTAGAGTAGAATAATGGTTGCCTATCTAGAAAGATCATAAACAACATGAGAACAAGTAAGACTAAATTGTGTGTGTTTTTCCTTTTGCAGACAAAACGTGGATGCACACTCCTGAGGCTTTATCAAAGCACTATATTCCCTACAATGTAAAGGTGAGGGGTCTGCTTACTTTTTTTTTTGCTTACCTGATCGCTGGCAATTGTCTAAATTCTAATCTTGCTTTCCATGTCCTTTCATAAAAATTGTTGCCTGCTCAATGGGATGAAAAATGACTAAGACTTTGGGCTGCAAGAGAACACAACACTTGGCACATCGTAATGCTTTCCTTCAATATTAAGGAGACCATTACGGGTTTGAGTTCTCATCTGGCTCTGAGCTGGAGAAGCACCTTCCTCCCACTCCCAGCTACATACCTGGCTGCTGCTGCTGTGTTGGCTGTGGTAGCAAGGTGAGGATGGAGGTGTCCTCCCCCCACCCCTTTGGTGCCTGTAACGCTGCTATGGCATGCTGTTTAAGAATGTCCTAGAAGACCTACATGACCTATAGCTCCTGGTGCATGTAATGAGCCATAGCAGTGTTACAGGCACAGGCAGGAGAGAGTGGTGGTGTGGGGGAGTAATCCTCCCTCACTCTTTCCCTGCTACTGCTGATGGGGAGGGAAGAGAGATGCCAACAACAAGGAGGAAGCGAGAGATCACTCTTATCAGAGCAGTAGCAGCCACCAGTTAAGGGGCTAGAGTGGGAGGTTCACAAGAAACAAGGTTGTGGGGGTTTGTGGAGTGGGGCCAGCAATAATGGATGAATTTAGAACTATCAGGGGGGAGAGGTCCTTGAGCATAGTCCACTTCCATTAATAATTGCCAGTTCCAATCCAAACTGAGCCTGCAAGAAGTGAGTCAGGGGCAAGGAATATAAGTATACTTAGTCTGATATAACCGATGGGTATCTAACACAGTGTTTTGAAACACATTGGTTTTCCTTGAACCAAATTGATAATTCAGTGCTCTTTATAAAAAGTTTTTAAACTAAAAATGTGTGATCTAAAAAATGAAGTATGCACATTGCATAGCTTAATCTGCTTTGAACGGTTTGCATAGATTAATCTGCCTCTCAGATCCAGGTTTTTCCTCCAAGGACTGTGGCAATGAAGAGAGGGATGTTTATGGAGATTAGGAGGGTGAGTTTGAAGGGGTAGATAATGATGTAAGTATTAGCCAGAAAGAAGGAGTGATAAGCTGCACAGGGTGTGAAAGCCCCAGGTCCTGACTACTAAGACACCTCCCAGTTTCTGAGATTTCACTAGGCATTGACCAGACTTTGGATGACCCACCACAGCTCATCGTGGGTTATTTAACCCACAGCGAGTTATGGTGCCCACAGACACCTTTTTTTATATCCAGCACCTACTCGGGGGTTGTCATGTCATGTGAACCTGACAAGCATGGGTTATATGGGTTAAGCAATTCTTGCATAACCCTAAAACAGACCATGGATTATTCTAGGGTTCTTTAACCCACGCATAACCAATGCTTGCTGGGTTGACATGACAACCCACAAGTGGGGTTGCATATTCAAAATGGAGACCGCGCATGCCCCACACATGCTGCAGCCTCACTATGGGTTAAGTAACCTATGGTGGGCTGTCGTGTTGTGTGAAAAGCCCCACTATCTTCACAATATCCACCTTTTCACCTAAGTGACAGAGTTTGAATTGAGAGGATGGGTCAATTTCACATCAGGCCTAGACCCACTCCAGAGGCAAGGCTGATGAAAAATAGATCCCTTTTCACCTCCAGAACTCACCCTGCTTCCCATTCCGTTTCCTACATTTAACAAGGTAAGGGGGTACTAGCAAAGAACAATGCATTTGGTCTTAGATGTTGCAACAAGCATGTGGATCATCGCAACTATGGGATATACATTACCCATGATTCCTAGAGACCCTAGACACTGCTGTTAATTTTTTAAGCAGTGTCTGGAACCTGAGGCATATTATGACAATGGAGCCTTCCCTGCCACCTGGTAAGTCTGAAAAAAGAAGTGACGGCAGCCACTCAGGCAAGTCATAGCAGGAAGGGTTCTTTGCAGGATGGGGTGTCAGTGAGTTCTTGATTGCATATAAAATTGGATCAATTTCAGACTTCTAACAATCATTTACCAAATTCAGGCCAATTCTGAATTAGACCAACACTAGTTCTAAGGGCTAGAAATTGAGTTTTAAAAATAAAAACACACACTCAAGGAAATTCTGAAAATACTAATGATTTTTGCCCTAGGTGTTGTATTACGTTTTAGCTGATTGTCATCTTGTGAATCACAGAGTGTGTGCACGTGGGCAAATGAGAGAAATTTGAGAGGCTTTAGTGCATCAGTAAAGAGTTTATTATTTTTTAGAAATAACATGTGAAAATGAGCCTTAGAAAAACATTCAGATTGCTAGAAGGGGAGCCCCAGTCTGGAGAGCCTAAGAGCCCAGCAGAGAGCGTTGAAAGCAAGAAATTTCAACTATAGAGTGAGTTCCAGAACAGCTTGTGTGCCCAGCAAGTGAGCAGAGGGCAGCAAGTGTGAGATTCAACCTCAAAGAAAGCAAACTGCAAAAAGTTCCAGAACAGCCTGTGTGCGTGTGCGTGTCCCAGAGGCTGAGAGCAGCAGTTGCCAGTGAGTAAGCAGAGGATCCTACCCATCGAGTGAAAAAAGCTGTAGAAAGGAAAAAGCAACCTGCAGCTGTGTGATCCCAAAGTTTGGGGGCTGGGAGAGCCCGGGAAGAGAAGAAGAAAAAAGTGTGTGTGCGTGCGCGCGTGTGTTCCAAGGGGAGCAGAAGAAAGGAGAGAAGACCAAGAAACCTCTCTTAAGAGGCTGGTGAGCAAAACGTTGAGTTTTGGGACAGCGTTTGATGAATGATTTTTGTTGTGCTGTGTGCCCCAGAGAAATTGGCAAGACTTTGGGGGGGGGGAGGGCACAGTCCTGCCCTGCCCTACATTTCTCCCATGGGAGAAAGACTCAGATTTTGAACTTAAGACTGTCCATTTGCTCTTGAGGGGGGGCATGGTGAATGCCCAGGCTGGGCAGCAGCAAGCAAAGGGGGGAGGCATGGTTTCGAGCTTTGAAAAGCGGATTGCTCCCCTGCTTAAAAGAGACTTTGTCCTGTGCTGCCGAAGTAGAGAGCTGAAAGAAGCAGAGACAGAAAAAAGGATTTCCCCCAAGCATTTTCTGCTGCCACTTAGAAAACAATGGACTCTGACTTGTTCCTCAGCGGGGGAGGGGAGACAGGTGATTCAAGTTGTCTTTGTGTTGTTGCTGGGCGAGCGATCCCCGTGTGGGCGGTAGAGAGCTAAAGAGAGCAGAGAGAGAAGAAATAGGAATTGTCGGTCACTAATGAGCTAGATAATGAAAGAATTGTGCAGCACTTCTGAAATAGTGAATATGTCCCAGGCTGAATGTTGGTTCTGACTAATGCTCAGGATAAATGGTTTAAACCAGGCAACTTTCTGCTGTGCTCTAAACACTTTTTGGCTAAATTTTCTTGGGAAATTCTACATGGTGATCAAGAACAACATGACTTATATTGACTGCAATTTCTAGAGTGCTGTTATTATGAATGTCCCATTGATTTCAATGGTAATCAAGTGCATATAAATCTCACCTGATTTGTAACCACTGCTTATATGATTAACCAGCAGACTTGCAATTGCAGACTTGTGTTTACAAGGCCCAAGCATTGGTGTGTGTGTGTGGGGGGGACAAGTACACTTTACTGGGGCCCAGATATCTGGAGGGTGGGGGGCAGGCTGCAACCCCATTAGCATGAGAAAAACAATTGAGGCTAAATAAATTATAGATCGTGCTTAAGGGTATTTCTGGAAACTATTCCCTGTTCTATGTAACGATTAACTATTATGTGAGCTAATGAAAAGCAGTGTTAAAGCTGAACAAGCAATATTCTGAACAGTGAGTTGTTGGCACAGCCCCTTCTCTAGAACAGAGAGTGTATGTTTGTGCAGTTAAACTAGGCTTGCAGTTTGAGAGCGAGAGAGAGATATTTGTACTTTCCTATCTAAGGATGTATGGGACATTTGTTTCAGTCAGGTTTTGATCAGAATTTATCCAGTTCGCACCTCCTCGAAGGGAACATGGGTGTGAATGTGGTTGAAGTCTGTACATTTCTGAACTTCTGACATGATTCGCAGAACAAAAAAATGTGTTTGAAAAATGTGTATATTTGGAAAACATGCATAAAAATGCGTACCTTTGAAAAATGTATACAAACATGCTTTAATCAATAAGAGAAAAATGTGTACATTTGGAAAAATACATATGAAAATATGCACACATTTTCATGTACAAAGAAGAAAACAAAACTCGCAATCTGATACAGACACAAGTCAGAACAAACTTCAAGGTAATATTTGGAGAACCTCAATGAGCTCAGGATTTGCTCATTGCACATCCCTGTGGGACATGCTCCCTCAAGAACTACCAGTCCCAGAATTCCTTGAGCCTAGGCAGAAAGGAGGGATAGATGGTGGGACAAAGCACCATAACTGATCCCAGGGGCACTGGGAGCCAGCATTGCTGGTAGCATTTACACCCAACATGTATGTGAGTAATGCCTAGTTTTCTCTCTGTCACACACGTGCACACACACATGCCATACAGCCATGTCTGCCTATAAATACGAACTAGGCAGCCAGAAATGTGAGGAGGTTAAACAAAGGGAACTAAAAGAAGCAAAAGGATACCAATTAATCCTGCCTTTTTCCAAAACAGAACAAGCCTGTCTGCAATATGGCTGGGGAGATGGACAAAAGCAAAATGAATGTGATTTCTGTAACAACTGTGAGAATGAAGAAAAGGTGCCAGATTAATCATGCAACTCCAGTCTATTGCTTTCAAAAGATGGGTAATATCACCCGTAGCACCACCATATGCAGAAGAAGGTTTACAAAAGGTCTCAGTAGTGCTGCATCATCTGATTCGTGTTTTTTCAAAGGTCCAGGCTTGTGGCCTAAAAACATAACAGATAATTCATTATTTCACAATGAGAAAGTTTAGAAAAATGAAGCTTTAAAGTGAATTGGCCTATTTATAAAACATTTGCAGCCATTAGAATAAAATAAATCAAAACTTCAACACTATAATATTTTTATTAGGAACAACCAAAAAGTTACAATATAGTCAGCCAGCTTTGTAGGACTCTTCTTCAGGCTGGATGTTATGTTAAAAACAAAACTAGCGCATGCGCGCGCACACACACACACACACACACACACACAGGTGTGTGTATTTGGGGGCATGGTAGTAAAGACCCTGTGTGGGCCATGGTGTAATTCTGGAAATGTAGACAGTATAATTTCAGAATTAAAACAGGCTCTTTCATGACTTGTTAGATTGTGTCTATGGTATTGTGGTATGTTGGTGTGTGGGGGTGTGTGGGGGTGTTACAAGTTTGTACGGGGCCAAAGTAATCTGGGGGAACTATGCTTAGGTTCTTACATAGCATCTGTTTTTCTAAGCGGCGTCCAGGAAGCTGTTTGGCAGAACAGAGATGACATGCTCTGGAAGAGCATGTTGGACCCTTTCCCCTGTGCTCTTCCTCAGATATAACACATACATTCCTCCCAAAGCTGTTGTTAGCTCCATGGAGGCAAAAGACAGGCATAGATGCTGCACCTGTCTTTTCCCCCAGGAGAAGTAATATAGCTCCTTGGAGGTGGTGGTGGGGAAGGGATTTGCAAAAGTGCATGGGGAGAAAAGGGTACATCAACCTTCTCTAGAGCATTGCTTCCCTGGTCTTTACAGCAGCTGTCTGTGGCTGCTAATTAGTAAAAGAAAAATCCCAGATCTCCCATATGTCTTGTTTGGTCTATAGTTGTACAATATAGTAAACAGTTCTGGAAGTCAACAGTTCTGCAAGTGAAGAGCTGCAGAAGGCAAGATTTGAGGCATAAATAGCCCAGAAGTAGCTGGTCTGGTGGTTTCTTATGCAAGGAGGGCAAAGGTGGTGAGTTGTTCTTTTAATCCTTATTTCGGAAATGTGTGATGTTTAACAGGTAGTGAATTAGGTTTTCTACTGAAAAAACTGAGCCTAAAAAGATTTAAAAAAAAAATAAATGCATTGCTCAAGAGGTTCTTCAGAAGTGCCACACATTTTTGAAATGTACTTGAAATAAATGTTTACTGCTCAAAGCCTTCTATTTTTCAGTAGTAAGAACTGTGTATACAAGACAGGATATGGGGACTGAAATTTGTAATGAGCTTTTCACACTGTGTATGCGTTAGTTCAAATACTACTCACTTACCAGAACCATCCTTTAAACTCAGGGACTACCATTAACTACCCGTATACTACTTGTAAATACATGCATTCTGAAAGCAGTGTTGTGGATTGTGGAATAAAATCACTTGTAGTACTTCAGTTAAGGGGAGATACTGAACAAAAAATACTGTTTTGGTTTCTTTGATTTATGAGTCAATGGGCCAGTTTGCATGTCACGATAAGCCACCCTGAAAATAAGCTACACTGGGTTGGTTGTTTGCTGGCTAACCCACATTATTCCCAACAGGTGCTCTCCAGATTGCCATGGCTTCTTTCATAGACTTTCATAGATCATAGAGTCTTTCCCCCTTAGTCCTCCTGCCTGCTCCTGGCACATATCCCATTGGCCTTTGTGGCACAACCTCAGCAGCCTACTCTGCTACTCCACTAATGAGCGCAAATCCATTAATTAGCGGAGTCGAGTTTTATTTTGTAGGATTTTTTTTCACCTTCAGGGAGATTCGTGCATATTTAGCATTACTTCCCCCCCCCCCACCTCCGAGGTGATTTACACAAATATAACTTTATTTATTTGTATTTTTTTACATTTGGGCAGATTTGCTAAAGCACAGTCACTATTTATTTATTTATTTATTTATTACCCCACCTTTCTACCAATAAATGGCACTCAAGGTGGCTTACAAAAACAATTTAAAATAGATTAAAACAATAAAACACATTTAAATACAATAAAAGCATAACAATTATAGAATAAAAACAGCATCCAAACCAAGAGACCCACTAACAGGCCAAAGTCCTTCTTGAATAAAGTGGTCTTTGCTTGCTGGTAGAAGGGCAACAGAGAGGGAGTGAACCTAGCCTCCCTAGGGAGTGAGTTCCACAGCCTGGGAGCAGCTACTGAAAAAGCCCTCTCTCGCGTTGCCACCAAACACACGCTGATGGTGGCAGTCTCAAAGGGCCTCTCCAGAAGATCTTAAGAAGCAGACAAGCTTGTATGGGAGAAGGCAGACTTTCAGGAATCCTGATCCCAAGCTGTATAGGGCTTTATAGGTCATAACCAACACTTTTAATTCTGCTCAGAAACACACTGGTAGCCAGTGAAGCTGCTGTAACAAGAGAGTTGTGTGCTCCCTGTAACCAGCCCCAGTCAACAGTCTGGCCGCAGCATTCTGGTCCACCTGAAGTTTCTGAACACGGTTCAAAGACAGACCCACATAAAGTGCATTACAGTAGTCCAAATGGGATGTAACTAAGGCATGCATGACCATGGCCAGATCAGACATCTCTGGGAACAGGCGGAGTTGGTGCACTGCTGAGACCTTGACATCCAGGTTCGGGGCCAAATCGAAGTGTACACCCAAACTGTGAGCCTGAGTCTTGAGAGGGAGTATAACCCCATCCAGCACAGGTTGAATCCCTATTCTCTGATTCACCTTTCAACTGAGCAAAAGCAGCTCTGTCATCTGGATTAAGCTTCAGTTTGTTTGCCCTCATCCAGTCCATTAATGGCATCAGGCACCAATTTAGAAACAGAACAGCTGCCTTGCATTTAGATGGAGAGATAGAGTTGGGTGTCATCAGCATACTGGTGGCACTGAACATGGCAACTCTAGACAATCTCTTCCAGCAATTTCATGTATACAAATAGCATGCAGGATAAGATGGAACCCTGAGGGGACACCACAGGCCAACAGCCACGGTGTTGGACAGTAAATAGTTACTGCTATTTAACATATACGTAACATGTACTGCAAATTTGTGCAAATCTCCCTAACCCTGAAAGTTAAAAATAATAAATAAATAAAGTTAAATTTTTGCAAATTTCCCCGAAGGTGGAGGGGGGAAATAAAGTTATATTTGCACAAATCTCCCCGAATATGGGGGGGAAGGTCAAATATGCACAAATCTCCTGAAGGTGGTGAACCAAAAAAGTGCAGCTGTCTAGGGAGGTGACCAAGTGGATAAGTATAAGACATAATAGAGAGGGGATATCGTTAGCAAGATCACGAGGAGCAACTGTTTTTTTGCTAGTCTTTCCAGGTGACTCTGTATCTCTTTCTGACAAGCCATGCACAAGCCATTGTACCACGTTCGCATGTCACAACAAGCCTTTCTGAAAACAAGCCACCCTGAACAAGCCATGGGTTCTCAGGGTGGCTGGTGTGTAATTAACAAGCCACTGAGGAAACTGTACTGGGTTGGATGTCACAACAAGCCACCCTGAAACAAAAAGGCTGACAACCCACCATGGGTTATCGTGTCGTGTGAACCAGGTCAATGTCATGTTTGGATCTGAATTTAGTTATAATAAGTATAATTTTATAACATCTTAGAACAGCACTGTAGAGATGAAGTATTTAAAAAGTCATTTTACTCAGAGGAAGCTTTCTAAGACTGCATTCTACTTTATATGAGTTTTTAAAAATAATAATAATAATCAGATATGTAGCATATACAACTCACACACACACACACCCACACACACACACACCCAGGTATTATTTTCTGGTGGCTGCCACAATAAGATAGCTAAGGGCCAAATAGTCAATTGCTGTAAATTGGCAGAGATCCATTAAAATCAGGTTTGCTATGCTGAATTACATGGGCTGTGAATTGCAGCACAGTTTGACTATGTTACCTTGAGCACAATCCAGCCAATTAAGTACCATTAGGTATTTGCTTAACTCTCTCATTGAAATCAGTAATGTGGCTATCATTCTTTTGCTTTGCTTAAACTACTATATAAACAGCATTCCATCATTTTTTTTTAATAGCACACTTCCTTTGTAGGTACAGTCATCAAAATATTATGCAAACAACTTTGCATATTAGGAATATAATGAAATAGCATGCCAGTTCAAGAAAACATATGTAAAGGGTCCTGAACCCGGGACAGTGGCAAGAGGGGCAGGCACTTCACTCCCTCTTTCAAGCGAGGGAAACTGCTGTCCAGCATTGCAGATGCTCAGAGGATGATACTGCAGATTCTAGCCCAGCAGGAATCAGAAACACACAGATGGTCCCAGATTCAAGATGGTCCCAGTCCGCCTCTGCAAAGCTGCTGACACTGGTCTATTTTTTGCTTGGAGAGCAAATTGGGCTGCTTAGTCACTTGCCTGTCTGCTTAGCTGCCTGGCTGATGATCTTATTCTCCACTGACTCAAACACTTATAGAACCATCTACTGACCTGCAGTCCACCAGCCTTGACATTATGAATTAGTCCTGGTTTATTCTTTTGGGAAATGCACACTCAGTAAATCAAAAACTATCAGTTCAAACATAATTATAAATAGCTTGGTTGTGTGTTTTCTGGATCCCACATTTGCTTGTTAGTTTCCGACACTGAGAGGGACACAAGGTGCATCAGCACAGCACCATATAGTGCTGTGTGGCTTTATTGTGGATTAGGCCCAGTTTATATGGACTTCATTCTGATCTAGTAGAACTCTTGGGTTCATATGTACAGATTCTCCGAAAATCTACATGGCCAATCTTTTGTCAGGCTACCTCATAGATACTGCTTTCAGTTGCTATCCTGCTTTTGGTATCCATTCAAATACATAGAAGAGAGTTGACTTTACAAAAACTTGGCGTTTCAGCCAGAGTTGTAGCCTATTATTGCAATAGAAAAAGTGGCTAGAAGATGTGTGCATCTTGCTACACCCTGTAGTAAAATGGGAGGGAGGGAGGGAGATAATGTGATGTTCAGAGGTCCAGATGAAGATATAGGCTTTTTCTGTCCCTTATCCTATCTCACAAACTTGACAGAAGGGGGATAAGAATCTCTAATCACTGTGCTTTGGTAGCAAGGTAGAAGGTGAAGCATGATACTTGGTGTTCCATGCTGAGTTCTGTATTATACTATCATGCCAGGGCTTTTACTTCCTAGTATTGCAGGAAAGCGATAATTAGGATATATTTTTCTCTATTCAGCCCTATCCAAAACAATTCTATTGTCTTTCAGCAATGTGTTTCAAGCATGATAACATGTTCCTGGACTGGTGCATACACAAATTTTACAGGGAGAGGTTATTCGAACAGCTGAATTTGGCCTCTGCTCAAATAACACATAACAGTATTTTTATATATAGATTGTGGCCTGTAAGCATTTCTGTGATGTAATATGTGTTGGACTCTCTGCCTCTGAGTCTGACTTTGTGTTCACATGTATGGGAGATACATGTGCAGTGCATTTGTGCATTTTGTTTCCCCAATATTCAAGGATGCAGGAGCTTCATATCTAGGGATTTGCTTATTCAGGGCTTATTTGATTAAATGCTGAAAACATGAGAAAATGTGTTTATGATAGGGACAGTCTTCTCCCATTTTCTATCACTATCTCTGAAAGAGACAGTACCATCTATGAACCGTCTATGCAATGAGGGCTTACCGAGAAATGTACTGGGCAGCTGCACCACAATTCTGGAATGTCTTTGGAGGTGTGCCAAAACCTGATAATATTCTTGAATCATTATCAAACTTTATTGTTTGAGCTGGCTTTTGTGCTCTTTTCAAATTCCTTGTTTTCTAGTTGGGTTGAGTAGGATAATTTCCTGATGGATTGTGGCCATCACCTAAATGGCTGTACGTAGAATGTTTAGATGTTCTGAGAATCTCCATTGCTTTCACCTTTCACAGGAGACAGGTCTGATATAAGTACAACCTTTAATTAATTAATTACATCAGCCTTCCCCAACCCTTTGCTTTCCAGATGTTCTGAACTTTTGAAGTTCCACTCTCATCAGCCTCAGCCAGCATGTCCAATGGTCAAGAATGCTGAGAGATGTAGTTCAAAACATCTGGAAGGCACCAGGTTCAGGAAGGTTGAATTATACCATTTTTATCAATTGATGTTTTTAGCCACAGTGACCGACAATTCTATGGCATACTTTGTTTAGGGAGTGTTGTACTTGTTCAGGGATGGGTGAATCTGTCTGCTTTCTCCAGCATTCAGATATTTTAAAATCTCAAGTTCTTTCCATCCTGAATATGAAGAAATTTGCAAATTTCAGGTAAATTCTTATCAAAAAATGAACTGGAAGGAAACTCTCACCCATCCCTAGCAAAATACCAATGGTACACATGGATTGGAGCCTGTCTTTAAATTTGTGAGATGAAAATGGATACACTTATTTTGACGTTGTTGGTTATCATAAACAAGCCAGTATCATGGAACCTGAGGGCTGGTAAGGTGAACTCTTAAGTATTCAGGAGATCTCAACCATACCCCCCCCACACACACACATTTTTGTCCTACCATCTAGAAAACATATCTGTATATGAGATAACATAAACATGTATTTTTTTTTCAGCACATCACACCATTCAAAATGCAGGTACAGTTGAGAGTGGTGTGCTCCAAAACCGGATACAAATGTTGTACACATTAGTAGCTAGTACATGCAGTGAAATGTAATGTGCATATTAACAGTTCAATCCTATATGTGTTGTTTACTTGGAAATAAATCTCATTGCGTTTAAAAGGGCTTATTTCCAAATAAGTGTACATAGGATTACAGCCTAAATTCATCAGGCCTGTCATATAATATATCATAAAGATCTCTATGGCAGACTAGAACATTTACTATTTAGTAAAGCTTTGATGAGATGTGTTTGATATATTGAGTAAAATAAGCTGAATGAAGCACAAAGTGCAGTGCAGAAACAATGAATAGAAATTCTGAATTTTTAGTGAAATCCCTTTTAGCAGATAGTTTGGATTCTAATATATGCTACATACAGCAAGAAAAGAGATATATCAGTATTGCATAAATTTATGGAATTGCCATATCTTGAAAGCTATAGTGCTGCTTTGCAGACCCTTTGAGCCTAGTCCTGCTCTAACTCTAGTCAAGCTAATAACAATTAATTTCCCTAGGAGATAGGTCAAGCCTCTAGTGAGCTTATTATGTATTACCTTTTAAATTATTGCCACTGCATGGATCCTGCCTGAGGTTTGAAATCACATTTAATCTGGGCGTTTTCTCTTTACAGTCTCTTCAGATTTCATGAATTGCTTTGCTCTGCTCGCTGGACACTTAGCAGAGTGGTGTGGTTGAATCAGAAGGCTTGACATGCAGGGAATCATATAGTTTACATGGCACATATTGAGATTATGTGCCGTAAACTCCTCCTATTTGTACCATTATAGCAGAGAGCCTGGAAAGATTAGAAACCAAAATATGATCCAATATTGATGCAAGCCCAACCCATTTTCAAGGTAGTAAATTCACTGTTACATGTGTATACCATTTTTAATTTATCCATGAACTCATATTAACCAGAGTGTGTGTGTATGTGCGTGTGTGTGTGTGTGTGTGTGTGTGAGAGAGAGAGAGAGAGAGAGAGAGAGAGAGAGAGTGTCCTGGCTTGCACTGTGACTGTATATGCTACTATATGGAGTCACTGGAGAGGCCTTGCACTAGACGGCAAGAAGAGATGGATCTTACAATTCATCACTCTAAAATAGTTCTGTTTGGAGCATTTTAGGAAATGCTGTCACTCAGAGTAAGGCAGAACTTCTTTTCTTGAATCCACTAAATGTTGTATTATTTTTAAATTTAGTTAAATTAATTAACTACATACAACACATTGCAAATAAAGGAAATACAAACATTAATCTAAAATACATGCACCCCACCACCCACCTAAGGGACCACTAGATCATTAACATTACCTCCTTACTTAATCCATATTCCAAAAATTTAACAAACATGCTCCCTTTCCCCTTTATTAACACAAATTCTAATAATGGACCCCATATATCCTTAAAATCATTTTGTTTTATCAATCCCTTATTAAATTTAATACTACAAGTTAATTTATCATTTAATGCTATATCCCAGACCTCCTTATACCATTCAGTCATTGAGAAATCATATTGAATTTTCCATTTCCTCGCTATCAATAATCTTGCTGCTATCACATTTGAAATTAATTCCTTGATATTTATAGAACAGGACACTTTATCCATTATTGACAACAATGCTACTTTGGGACATGCCTCTACATTTATTCCAACAATTTCTGATATTTCCCTAAAAACCTTTTGCCAAAATTCTAATACATTTCTGCAACTCCACCACATATGCAAATAAGTACCCAAATCATGGCAACCTCTCCAGCGCAATGCGGAATACTTATTGTCTATTCTATTTAATCTTAGCGGCGTTAAGTACCATTTCCAAATCAGTTCATAAAAATTCGCCTTTATCCTTATTGACATTACTTTCAGAATACGCATGTCCCAAATATTCTTCCAACTCCGTTTTGATCATTCTTCATTAAATTCAAAGTCCCAAACTGACTTAAGATTATCTTGTTGTTCTTCCGCTTTTGAAATCATTCTATAAAAGTCCTTTGTTATACCCCTTAATGTCACATTTCCATCTATGTCTTCCCTTGACAAAATTGTCTCTTCAAATTTTGTAAATTCCCTTTTGTGTTCAGGTCTCCTCTTCCATTTTCTTGTCCATTGTTCCAGCTGCATGAAATTTAACCAATAAATTATCCTTCCCCCTAAATGTTTTATTAATAGATAATAATAGATAATAATCTACCAAAAGACACCCCTCCTGTAGCATAATTAGTTGTGTGAGGAGACCATACACATCACATTTTTAAAAAACCAAATCCTGTAGCCCAGAACATACTGATTGGTACCTCAAAATGTTAGGGAAAGACTGCAATATTGTAACCACTTACCTAAACTCAGCAGGACTTACTTCTGAGTAGACATGTATAGGATTGTGCTGTGATTTATCTTACTTAGGATGGAGATTTTTTTTTGTTTTTTTCACAGAGTTGAGGATCGTATAAAACAAGCATTGCTGCCCATAGCACGCATGCTCTTCCAACTATTGTCTTAATTTACAAATTTGACAGGGTTTTCTATTGCAAAATGCCACAAAACCTGTTTGACTAAAGATGACAGTGGGGCAAAATTAATGGGGTTGTAAACACCAAGAAAGGGCACCTCTTTCTTTCCAAATTCACTCTAAAAATCACTTTCAAATTCCTTAAAAACTTTCATAAGAAAGGCTTTCTCCAACCTTATTGTGTATGTTGAGAATGTGCAATCAGAATGTGTTGAGAATAGCCTTCCCCCGGCTCCGCCTTCTGGGGGTGGGGAGAAGTTTGCACGTGGGGGAGGGATGGGGAGTCAGAGACACACCTGGCCAGGTTGGCTGAGCCGATGGGCGGCAGTAGGGCGGGGAGATGGGAACCTCTTTTAAGGTCCTATCTCCCCACCCACGGCCTCTTTCGTCGTTTTGGCTCCTTCCCGTCCTGCCCTGTTAGCAGTGTGAGCTCCTCTGGTTGCCCGTTCGGGGGCCGCGTAGGAATTTTGGCCCATTGTCTCAATTGGCTGAGGCAATGGGTGCATTTCGCATAATCTACACTGTGAGGCAGGGTGGAGGACAAAGAATTTTGATTGAGGGATTTTTTGATTCGTTCAATTGGATCGTAGCTAAATTGGTCGCATTTGGCAGGAAGTGCGGAATTAGGCAGCGGGGATTAGGGTTCTGGTGAGCATCCAGTGGCACCTTTCAAGGTGCCTGGCGGTTACCTGAGGCTTCCCTCACTAATGTCTTGAGGCTTGGTAGGAGGGAGATTGGGCCGCCTTTGGGGTACTACCTTTTCTCACCTGCATTGGCTGTCTCGTGGTGCCAATGGGAGGCGACACTGGTAAGGCCCCCCAGCTCCACATGGAGTGCAACTGGACGGTGGCAGGCCATCCTGCCTCCGATTCAGTTCGGATGGATTCACTCAGATCTTGGTTTTTCCCGGCCACTGGCCGGGGGGTAGATTAGTACCGCCCTTCGCCCTTCTCAGATCTTCAATTCAATAAATGTGGCCCTGATTTTAAACCATATATACTTGTGTCTGACTCTTCATTTTCTCACCAATACACGCGCAATGAGCAACCAGAGCCTAAGCAGATTATTGTATTGAGGGATAAAGAGGCATTTCTCCTCCTCCTACAATCATTCCTTTTTCAGCCAATTTTCATGATTCAGAGGAGTTTCCTCAGATGGCCAGGAATACAGGAGAACTGAAATTATTTCCTTCTGCCGCATGATTTTGATAGAAAATAGAAAGAGGAAACGCAAAGGAAGAATTGGTTGATCTGAAGGCAAGGAGTTCTTGTGCTGTTCCAGAAACATCTATACAGAAGGTGGGTTTAGGGCACATGTTCAGACAGAAAAAAGCCCTACAACTCCCAGAATTCCTCAGCCAGCATGAAATTTTGAATTCCATATTGTAATTTAGAGGAAAGAAGAAAGTTAATAGGAGACGGGAAAAGTGGCAGATGAGAGGTGGAATCTACCAGGATACAAGAGGAGCTAGAAGGTGTTACTTGAAAAAGCTTTGGTTTAGTGTCGTATCTAAGAGTGTAGGAAGATCTAAGGATCTCTTGATCAGACAATAGCATGTAGATGGGATGAGGTAAGAGGGCTATTAGGACAGAGAGCTACTTTGGTGACATTCAGTTTATTTTCAGGCCTCTGCTGCCTGAGCTCTTTCATAGCCAATTGACCCTTACTATCATTTGGGTTACATATCTTAGAGAACCCATCTCTGGGGAGAGGGGGAAGCATCCAATGCTACCCATCTGCAAGCGGGCCCCACCACCAACGTGTCCCATTCTAGCAACAAGTGTTTCTGCTTGTTTCAGGTTGCCCCTGAAAGCACTAAATCTCCATTGCTCAAGTGGTGGGCACCTCTTGCACAATGGAATTTTTGGGGCTGGCTCTGTGTGGGTGGTCACCATCAGATATTGCCCAATGTCTCCCTCAGTTTCAGGGTACAAATCCAGTTGGTGGTACTCCTATGTTCCTAGAATAATAAGACAGGCAAGAGGGACATGTTGTGTATTGTAGGGCAGGGTGGGGATCCTCAGGCTTTGGGACCAAATCCTGCCCTCCTGGGGTCCTACTCCAGCCAACCAGCATTCCCCAGAATGCCACACCCTTTTCCCTTTCCCCCAACCCCTGATTGTTTGGTAGTTTCTGGCTTTTGTGCAGGTTTTTTTCTCATTCTAAAACATTAAAATGTGTCTCATGAAGCTTGGTTACTGACAGCAAGAGCTTTAAGCTACAATATGCTTTTTTGAAATTATTTTAGCCCACCCCTTTTGTATTTTGCGCCACCCACCACTGGAATGTGGCCCCCGAGAGCTTTTCCGAAATTGAATTCGGTCCTTGGGCTGAAAGGTGTTCCCCAGATGTACCATGTCATAGGGTAGATAATAACATAGCAATGAAATATGTCTAACCTACATCCTTATCTGTAAGCATTTTCAAATGCAGTGCTACAGGATTTATCAATTGCCATAAAGTTAGAAAATCATAGGAAAAGTTGATTTGACAACTAAGTGTTGAGATAATGTTAAAGGAAAAGATTTTCATCTCTTGGGTTTATAGGAAAATCAATAAGCTAAAAGTGTGAGATAACACAACTGTCCTGAATAATGGTATGGTAGATAGATTACTAAGAGATTTGCCAATAGTAGTAATTGAGCTAGAAGCGGGAACAATAAGGTGACCTCTGGCTGAAGAATGAAGAGAATTAAGAATCAAATGAGATCTGGGCAAATTGAAAATGTAATTTGATACAAAGACGCAAAGGTGCTGCATGACTAATTTGTGATAAGGAGTGCTTTTAAATGTAGGTCGTGAAATGGTGTGTTCCTCAGCTAATGGCAATTTGCTTAGTTTGAGTCATAAATGAAGAAGTGTGGAATGCAGGAATCAATGCACACAAGTGAAGAGACCAGCAGTGAGTGAGTGGCCTGGTAAGGAATTGAATCATGTTGATATAACTGATGTTCCAATATGAACAAATATGCTGCCGCAGGTGCCTTTCTTGCTGATCAGCAGGGACAGCGGCCTGCAGCCCCATGTTACTGGCTCATTCATATGATGCTCATGATGAATTAGCTTTTCAGTAATTGCAGGCAAGACATAGCTATTGGCACAAAGGAAGCTTCCCAGCACGTTATCATAATATATCCTGTAACTTCCTGGAGGACATTTTATGAGCCATCCATTTTCGCTGTCAAAAAATCGGAAGTAGAAAGTTGGGAGGGGGCTGCTATTTCCCACATGTTTCCTGCTCATTTAAATGCTGAATCCCATAAAACTTGTGAGGTGGCTTCACAACTTAGCAGAGTTTTGAAAACTATTATTTGAGGGAGCATTCTTTTTTAATGTAAATGGAAGTCAGAATAATAATTAATAAAAGTTGTTTTCAAATACCTGAAGTTAAGAATCCAAAATATATAATATAAATTGAAATATAATGATGCAAGTTTACACCACCAATTGGATGTGAAAGAAATAAAAAATGTAATGGTATGATGCAATGTTAATAAAGGTGGCATTGTAAGGAAATAATTGAACCCAGAGTTGGAGGCATACCATGGAACAGAGAAGAATCATCTGAGGGTTCCCTAAGATAATAAACTTATCTTATTAAGATCAGATAAGACCCCATAATTAAGACCTTAAGACCCCATAATTGTCTCTTAAGATAATCTTTAGACCCCATAATTATCTCTTTGGTTGCTAGTCTATAAAATGCATTAATATTTATAAATGCATTTATAGCAATATTTATTGCTAGACACTGTTAGTATGCATTGAACTGGACCAGCTTTACCACCTTAAAGAGAAGCTTGGCCTAAACCCTCCACCTCCAATTGCTCTGTATTTGCACTTGCCCCACAGTTACCAGAAACATCCCTCAAACTCAGACACTCCCATTAACTAGCCATATACTACTTGTAAAGACAGAAGGTACCTTAGATCCCTGTTGCTGTCACAAGGGACCTGGGATCTCTTTAGGATGGTGTTTTTATAAATATACTGACTGAAACGGTGGTGTAGTGGAGCCAGGGATACAATGCAGGCACTTTTTGATTAGCAGGGATGCTGAGGTCATCTGCCCATCCACCCTCAGAAGTCCCTGTTCCTTCTGAACTTAGCTGCAATTCCCATAGTAGCTGGGGAGAAATTAATTCTCTCAGCAACAATATGTTGTTCCTTGTTGTAATGCAAATAATTTTGGAGTCGCTTGGTCTTGAATGGGCAATTAAGACCCAATAGCTTTACAAAAGACCTGCTGCTGGTGGAGTTAAACCTGCTAGGACTGGTTTGTTGATATGGATCGACACAGCTGCCTTGGGGGCATGGCTCTGGAGACTGTTATGATGAGTGCCTGCACTTCAGAATTTACCAGCACACCACTGGGCTTAAGCATGTACTGATCTGTAGTGGTGGGCGATCCTCCTACCACCCGACTTGCGGCACGCTCAGCAAGCACTGCTGCCGCACCTACCAAGCCAGTCTGAAAGCGAGTGCCAGCCGAGATGCTCACCAGACTTCTGGGTTCCCCACGGAGTGCTTTTTATGTAGAAAATGGCGTAAGATACATTAAAAGTGGCCGCGATTTGTGTAACTTGCGCAAAACGCGGCCGTTTTTAACATATAGTATGCCATTTTCTACGTAAAAAGCACTCTGGTAGGAACCCAGAAGTCGTTTCGCCAGCTTGGCTTGGGAGAATGTGGGTTGAGCCAGGGAAGCAGGTAGGTCTAGCAGAGCTTGGGGGGTCGGGCCCAGCAAGTTCATTGGACTTTCCACCCCCCGAACGAGCTCCGCACACATCCCTACGGTGATCTGTATGTTCTTTCAAATAAGTGACCTTTAGCTGTCATGGATATGTGGCTTGTATTGATCCATGAATGTGACTCCCACATTTTAACTCCTGCAGGACAATATAAAAACGTTGTGTCATCTGCTTGCATGATGAGGAGTAAAAACACACTGAACTTTAGGTACACTCTGAGCCAGAGCACAAGAGGTCATTGATTGATTAATGGCAAGATTTCCATGAGCCGTACTACCCTGGGTAGATATACTGATCCCTGCGCCGCTATAAGAATGGCCTTTCTGGGTCAGACCATCCAGCATTCTGTTTCCAGCAGTAGCCAGCCAGATGCTGGACAAGATAAAGATAACCGTCTCTGTTTTTTGTTTTTTGTTTTTGTTCTTAGCGTCTGGTATACAGAGAATGTACCAACCAACCAACCTCTGCCATATAATTGTTATTGCCACTGCAGCAGTGCTTCCCCCCTGTGCTTGCATGTTAGATCAGTACTATTTTGAGTTTCTCTGGACTCAAGGCTTCAGCATATCCTGAATCTGGGACCTTGAGAATATTCATCAGGAACTGAACATTGCCTGATGAAGGTCTGTCCCATATAACTGCTCTTTGGTCAAGCCTGCTTTTCTGGACTGAGTAAGATGAGGACTCCGCATGCTGTTTCTTCTTTCAACACACTCATGATATCACACTTCACCTCCTATTTCTCCCCAGACCTTGCCAGGAGTTGATGTGACCGAGGTTTGTGCTTCATTCCATTGGCATCATCCTGGCTGCAGTGATTTGGCAAGGGGAGGCTGATGACTCCTATTTTGTGTGTGTGTGTGGGGGGGAGGCTCCTTTTCCATTACAGGTTTTACAGGCTGTATTTGGAGCTTCATAGGAGCTATCCATCGTGCTGAACTCCATCCCCAAAATAGGTTCACCACCACAGAACCATGGATAGCTCCTATGAAGCTCCAAATACAAGCTGCAAAACCTGTAATGGAAAAGGAGCCCCATGAAATAGGAGTCACCAGCCTCCTCTGGATTTGGCACAGTCTTGATCATTAGATTATTTTGGTTGGTTGATAATGTCTTGTGTGCAATGTGCAGGCTGACGATGTAGGTAAAGCTCATCTATAGGATTGTTGTGACATCCACATAGAGAACATTAACTAAGGTCCTGAACATTAACTAAGTAATTTTAGAGCAATAAATCCCACACACATAGTGAACCATAATGAAATGTGGAACAACTGCGGAATGTGGAATGTTAACTCAAAAACTCAGCTCAGCCCTTGTGCATGCATACATCTTTTTTTTTTATTATTGGCAGTTTGTGAACAGCAGCACTTTTTGTTGTGATATTTATCACTCTACAAGCTGCAGCACATTGTTTACACATGTAAGGTACAGGTCTGTGAACAGGTCTGTTATGTCTACTCGACAGAGTCTATTCTCAGACGCATGAGAACCAGATCTGTGGGAATGAAACGGACTAGTCACATGTTTGTTGTTCTGATGACGTACTGACTTGCTCAGACAGAAGCCATTTTAAGGGGAAGGATTTGTTCTTTTCTCTTGCTCTTTTTCCTTTGTTCCTGCAACAATGTAATGCCTTTGCTGAGGTGGAGTGAAGCTCAACTTCTCTCCACTGGACTTAATGCTTGCTATGCATTTATACTCTGCACATGGACTGTAACTAGGAAATGTATACTCTGTAGAACTTTACTTGCTAAGTGAATAAACAGGTAGAATTAGACCTGTGGTGTTCCAGAGTGTTTCCTGATTCCATGGACTAATCTGCAACGGGGAACAGGCCTGTGGGCTTACGCTGGCTCAGCTTGTCTGAGCGTGGAAAGCTAAGCAGGGTCAGGCCTGGTTATTACTGTTAGGTTTTGCATGATGGGCAGAACGATATTGCCACCTGACATCAGGATTATCACCTGACATGGAGGATGTCTCTTGAGGTGAAGTACACAAGGTCTTCAGTCACCAGACATAGTCTCAAGGTGATATGAGTCAGACCCATGGGACAAGAAGTTTGGAATCAATACGTTGTGATGAATAGGTTATATGACTGGTGAGTAATATCCTATTTATAGGTACAGGGTCTAGGGGTATAAAGACTGACACACTTGTCGACAGCTTCACTTGACTTCCTGGCTTCTCTCTCTCTGCTCTTGTTCTGGACTTCTACTTCAAGTCAGTCACTACTTCATCTCAGCCTTACCACTGGGGTCTTGGATTTGAATCTGCAATCATGTAGTGAGTAAGAGATGCATTGCTTGCCTTAATCCCATGTAACTGGGTCTTACAAATAAACTTTAATCTTTATTAACTGCTGTTATCTCCTCCTTCCGTCTGCGTGACTGGGACTGAGGGTCACTGGCTAGGTAAGCTTTTGAACCCGGGTCAGTCCAGCTCTCACAAGTACTTGGATGGGAGACCCCTCCTCTAGTTTCCTGCATTGAGGAGGGGGTTGGACTCGATGGCCTTGTAGGCCCCTTCCAACTCTATGATCTATGAAATCTATGAAGCTGGAAGCAAGTGTCATAATGAGGCCTGGCTGGTTCTGCACGCGGCTTGCTGCGCAGGGAGGTGAGCTCTGCTAAGATCTGTGTGTGGAAGTCCAGGCAGTTGAAAGCACACAGATTGGATTATAAATCTCCCAGCACAACACCAACACTTTTTTCATCTTCTTCAGTGGCCATTTGTACAAGGCCAGGCAATGACACTGTTCAACCAAATACTTAAATATAGTGCTACTTCATATTAACATCCATAAAATGTCTTATGGTATACAATCTATATATATACGTATATATATATTGAGGAGTTTTGCACAGCAAAATGAGCAAAACAGATTATTTTAAAAAAAATCAACCTTCTCTAAGTATTTGTTTGCCCTTAAATCTTCAAGTCATCTTGAATCAGACAAGATGTTACTTGCTTGGGGAGCATGATTTATTTAAATATATGGGCTGAAAAGTAGAAGAGCATGCAGATGTCTCACCATGTCTTCAAGACTGTTTACAGTTGAGCTGCATAAATCACACTTAATGTGCTATTTTATGTGCTTGGTGGCAGCCTATGTTCCCAGGTACCATCTAATGATCAAGACAATGACTTGAAAAGCATTCCTAATAACTTACTAAAGTGCACTGGGTCAGAAACCACTGTGGTGTGTTCATAGATTTCTGTTCAAACATCAGTACTCTTTCCTGACATATTGCTTCTACTATATTGTTGCCTCAAAAGAAAACATCTCTTATAAAGTTGCAAGAATCAGAGACCTTCATTATTCTCTTCTATGGGAAAGACCTTCATTATTCTCTTCCTGAATAAAACCAGGCTAGCTCATTGAATGGAATATGTGTGGGGTTTTTTTTAAATCTGGAGCTACACTGAGTTGTGTATACCTGGCTGCAATTATTTGTGGAAGGGTTGGTTTTGTGGTTCGTTCAAGCTATTGATTTGGAATAATAGCCGGGATAGGTTAGTCAGTGATATTTTGGGGAGCTCTACTTAAAAAGGAAATAAGTCACTGATATTTGTCCACAACAAAATAAATCTAAATGAACATTCCCAGAGGCAATAGCAAGTTGTGGATCCTTCTCAAACTCCCTTTTTGCTTTTCCTCTTTTGTGGATTCTCCACTTATTTTGACAAACTCTCTTCTAGGACTTTTTGAATTGGATTCATTAGCACTGCAGGAGCCTTTTGATGCATAATTAGGGCACATCCAGACAGACATACTTTGAGATGTGGCTCAGCAGGGGAAACACAATCATTATGTTTTGTTCATACATGAAGTATTTCCCCCAGGATTGACTTGGGGAAAACTGGTCCTGTATGTTTGAGGCAGATACTGGCTGGACATTGCACTGATTGGCTGGAACTGTTGTCATTAGGAGCAGGGTTTGGTTTTTTTCCTCTCAACTCTTTAGGAACAATGTGCTTTAAAATAAAATCACCAAAAAACAGTGGGCTTTAAAATAATAACACCAAAGATAATAGGAACTTGAAAGTGGTACTTTTAAAAATGGTGGTCTATCAGCTTGAAGAATGTAAGGAGGTAGAACATAGATAACTCAGTCAGCATCCATTTAGCTGATAAGTACATCTGTCAAAAGCAGACATTGGGGAAACCAAGATTTACTGCAGGAGAGAGAACTGCCATGGGTTCTCTTTTTAAAGGAATATTTGTACATGCCTTGAAACGATCTGAAGGCAAGCTGTTCTAGCATTTGGGTTACTTTCCCTCTGAAATTACCTTTGAAGCAGCAGAAATATCAAACTGATTCACAGAAGGTTTTAACTTCCTGTCTGTCAGGGCTCAGGAAGGGTTTATGGTTGTCATTTAAAATGATATGGGGCAGATATGGTACTGAGTAGAGACTGTTAAATCATGGGTTTTCAAATGTTTCTTGACAGTGCAAGCTTCAGAGCATTTATTTTGCATCTGTCCAGAAGCAAAACACTGTAGAATGCAACCAAAGTGTAATTGGTATCCTTTCAGAGAGTTGTTCTATTGGAGAAGAAACTATTGTCCTATTTGGGCGTTCACCTTACTGTGTATGTGAACACACTATCAGGATTCTGCCTTGTTGGGAGAAACAGCTGTATGAACGGAGGCCCTCTCTCTGGAGTCATTTGTGCTCTGCACACGGACACCAGCAGAAGGGGTCATGTGACATGTACAGTGTTGGAGGTGGGTCTGTGTGGTATGGCCCCACTTGCATGTTTGTATATGCAGTAAGTTGACATCTGAAAAGGGCTTATACATTTTTCCTTTGTGGCAGAACCTGTGTAAGTCATTCAAGGTTAATCTCAGCATAGGAAAAACCATGTATAACATGTGAAGTGAAGGGTTTTTCCTGTATTAAGTACATGTATTAAACAGCTAATAAACAAAGTGGTTACCCATTCCACATACATGCAGTGCATTTTTTTTTTAATGCTTCACATTTTTTTCTTACAGATAAAGACAGATAAGACAGGATTTCATGGAGATTAGATTTGTCCATGGTGACTAGCCACCACAACAAACAAATATGGAACTTGCATGTTCAGAAGCAGTATACATCTGATTACCAGATGCTGGCATCCAACACCAGGGGATGACTATCTCCACCATGCCCTGCTTGTGAGCTTCCAAGGAACATCTGGATGGCTACTTGTGAAAATCGCCTGGTAGATCAGGGTTGAACACACAGGGCTTTGTTGCTGACACACTACTGTGGGTTCCACCCCTTCATCTTGACTGCAGTCTTGGCTCAGTGAACAGCTCTGATGAAGCAGCATTTCCACTTTGCATCCTCCCCCCCCCCCCCAAATTTGGGCAGTTTATCCTCATTTGTTATAAGTAAGTTACAGAGCAGCTTTCAGCTTTTTGCCTGAGTCAAAGGTTACCTGCTTCTCAAGCCCTGGTGCTTTCCTGCTTAAGTGTTGTACTTGTTTCCTACTTGTACTTGTTGCTCCTCACTTGCCTATGTGACCTTATCCCTGGCATAGATGTTCCCAGTACTAACCTTGACTGTGCAAGACAGTCCAGGCACCGAATCTTGGAATTGATCCTGTGCATGTGCATGACCAAATGTGGGCAGTAGTCTTGATTATAAGATGTCACTTGGTATTTCTTGATTAGATGGAACTCTGGTTCTGATCCCACGAACAAGCTTTGCTTACCATCTTAATTGCATCTGTCAGAAATCACAATATATGAAGTGGTCATAGACCTGTGTTCTTTATGCTGGTTCTGTATCACAAGTGAGTTTGCTTCCGTTTTGTTTGATGGAAAAGAGAATTCACTCTGGATAGATCACCATCTTTCTGCTAGCATTTGGGTGACTGGACTTTTTCTGCTCCTAGATTTGCTGTCCCATCACAACCTGCAGTTAAATCATCATCATCATCATCATCATCATCATCATCATCATCTGGTGACAATTTCACAGATTCAGTTTTTTTCTCTCTTGTATCTAAATGTAACATGTTGCATTCATTTGCATAATTGCATGAAGGTACAGTGTGGATACTGTGATAAGAGTAGTGATTGCATCTGGTTCTATGAGGCAAAATGGTGAAGATGGAGGAGAGGACTTTGTTTTTCTTATCATGGTCCTGTCCAGTCAGGAAAACAGGTAGCTAGTTGTGAATGCTCATGAGAACTGCCCTAAATTTATCTCTGGAGAATGTGACATGCCCTAGAGACACAATATTTTTTATAACTTGCTTTATTATCAATATACATATATTATCTTTCTATATCAAAAGATTTTTATAAAGAGATTTTGTGTTGACATATCTTACAATATCACTAATAGTCTGTTTATTGAAATGTACATTTGAAGTGCATGCGAAAAATGCATTATTTGATTCCAGTTTCAGGTTTGGCTTTCAAGATGCACTCAGTTTTTATGTGCCATCAGCATTATTTTAGCATTGCAAGATTGGGGATGTTTAGCTTTCTTTCAGACATAAATCAACCTCCTTCCTACCTTCTAAGATGGGAAAGAGAATCTTTGACAGCAGGTTTTTCTGGATCAGAGTCAAACTGTTTTCTCATCTGTTTCGTGAAATCAGGAGATACTTTTGTTCAGACCCACTAGACCTCTTGCATTTCATGGCCTTTTGGCCCTACTGTTTACATGGGTATGGAGTAAAGAAATGGTAATGTGTGTGTGATATGCTAGCTGAGGATAATACTTCATGTGTCTGACAAAGTGACTCTTGTGCACAAAAACATATGCCATAATAAGTTTCCAAAGGTTCTCTTTTTGTTTTGATTTTTGTTGTCGGTACATGTACCAAAAATGGTTAGCATTCAATGATTCAAAGGCATTAAAAGTCATTGTGAAGTTTGAAGAATAATTTTGTAAGATAGGAATAAGGAAACAGTCGCTATCTTCTGAGTAGCAAATCCTACACTGCTCTCTACTGGAAGTGAAAGATTTATGTAAAGTTCTGATGTGTCCTAAACTTCTGGTTCAATTATCCAAAAGTAATTTCCAACCTTTATCATGGAGTAAAAAATGAAACAAAACATTGTCATATTCTTCAGTTATTAGTGTGAACAGAACAAAAGTTTGCATTCTTTTGTGCAGCCATTTATTGTAGGCATCTACCTAAGACCAGGAAAAAGTAATGCACTGGGATGCAGTGCTGATGGAATAGTCAGTTCTGTGTAACTATGTATTTGTCACATTTGACTTGTGCCGTTTCTAACATAATTGAAGTTGCTGCTATATACATGAAAGCCAGTGCAGATCTAAATGGTCCATCTGCACAGCACAGGGAGCCTGTCTGGACTTTTCAAAACTGTCTGAAATGCAATGAAAACTCTCTATTTTCCTTATGAAAAATTGCTTGAATGATACAAATTGTTGATTCAGTGTGTCATTTTTAAGAATACCAAAAGAAAAAGAAGAAGAAGAAGTCAAGATTAGCATAATGGAATGGTAGTAAATGTGCATTTTGCCACTCACGGTTTGATCCTACAACTCAGTTCAATAGCCCAGCAGTACACCTGTAGCCCACTGTTCTCCCTAAGAGTTCAGAGTACTTAACACTTATAGCCCACTGTTCCCCCTAAGAGTTCAAAGCAGCTTACATGTCATTCTGAGGTTGTCTCCCATGAAAGGGGCTTGCTCTCTAGGAGAATGGCAGTAGCCCAAATTGTTCATATACATATTTGCAGAGGGAGCCTACAGTGGGAGGTGCTCTTTATATTCCTATGTGGGAGGAGCAAACATATAGATTTTGATGGGGGGGAATAATTAAACAGATGCATAGAAGAAACAACGAGCACAGTTTGGATCAGGTTATACAGTTGGCATATACGTATATTAAGTGTGGCTGATGAAACGATTCTAATTTGAGCTTGACAAAAATAAACCCCTCTCTGCAGAGTATGACCTATACATGTGGACTTCCTTAAAACATCTAATGAAGCTACTGATATACCAAACACAACTGATGTCTTTTTTATGACCTGGGAAGAAAAAAATGGGAGATATAATAAACATTAACATTATCACAATTGTTAGGAACTGGCTAAATAATGTTGACTGTGAAAAGTATACAGTAATTGAATCTGATATGAAAAATCAAGTATATAGCCAGTAGACATAGCTCCCAAAGAAATAATATTTGGGCTTATTGTATCACATTGCCACACCCCCTTTGTTTTTATTGACTAAATTTTTCCTTTATCTATGATTCCACACCAAAAAATGTTAGGCGGATAAATCCACAACTGTGGTGTTCTGTGGGAAGTTCTGTGTTAAAAGTTAATATTTATCTGTGAAGGCCAATGTTTCAGATTACTGGAAGAATTGAAATTAGTGAATACAGCTTCCATAAACATTGAAATAACCTGTAACCCACTGCTTCTGTATTACTGAAATAAATACATGCCTTTTTCCTTACTTTATATCTTTAGGGTATTAATAGTGTAAATTCTAATGATTTTTCAAGGCAATTGTTTTATCCAGTGGCTGGGTGGAAAGGTGTTGGTAGTATTAAAAGTAAATATGTCAGGATACATTCTTTTCTGGGGAATGCAGATCCCTGAGGTGGAAGAAACAACTGAAAAACTGAGTCAGCATTGCAGTTATTTCTTGAATATGTCTTTACTATACAAACTGATAGAATGCTGGTTTTCAGATTGGTATTCCATAAATCCATGCTTAATATAAAACACATGACTCCTGTTTCAGATAAAGGTTTTGAGTACTGCTCTGGAGACACTGGGTTTAGTGAAGGATGGGGGGAGGGGACAACTTTTTTTTTTTTAATAGCCCAGTGCCCTAGTCTATCATAGCTACATTAACCACCACAGAATTTATTAATGCCCATCAAACATTAATTGAACACAGAAATGTGGTTCTTGTATTGGATAGTTTGCTTCTCAGGCACAACTCAAGCAGCAGTTTAGTTACTTGGTGGCTCAGTATATAATACAAGATCACAGTTTCAATGCAATCCAGTGGAACCCTTCTGTGAATGGAAGAACCCTGCTCATGGAACGGGCTTGAATCCAGTGGACCCCTCTACAGACAGAAGCAATGATGGTCCCCCAACCCTCTGGAACAGGGAGGGACTGCAGGAGGAAGATAATTGCTTTGCACCCCCTTTTTATTTGCAGGAACTTAGAGCACTTCAGTCTAGATTTAACCCAACATTTTCTTCCTTGCAAATTATATATTTTGGAACTCAGTGGGGGGAAAAATCAAAGTAACAATATGTGGGCACTGGGTTAAAACCTTGTAAAATGTATCCCTAATACCGCTTGGAGCAGGGGTGCACAACTGTGATCCGTGGGCCACATACAGCCCTTGGCCCCTCCCAGTGTGGCCCATGGGTGTGTGGGAACTAGCAAGGGAAACCTTTCCTTTATCTCCAATGGGATAGCTAAGGAAGATCTTCCCTTGTCTGTGATCTCTCATCAGAGATAAGGGCACTACCTAAGGAAAGTTTTCCCTTATCTTTGATCTCTCATTAGAGATTGGAAATAAGGGAAGGGTTTCCCTTGTTAGTATTAGTGCTGGCAAGGGAAACTCCATCCTGGGAAGGGGAACCCTTATGTGTGTGTTTATGGGTAAGTATGCACGTGCATTTGTATGTGCACATGCAACCCCCCCGCCCCCCTGGCACCCATCCAAGGTGACCGTCAGGGCTAAAAAGGTTGTGAACCCCTGGTTTATAGAAATCATAGATGTCATTTGTCCTTCTACATTGATGATTTTGGTGCTGAAGTGAACATGTTCACTGTAGCTACAACTAATGCATCAAGCTATTACAGATTAGCTATTACAGCCATTTTCCTCACCTATTTCATGAAGATGCTTAACAGTGGAAGCCACTTGGGAGATTGAACCGTGAGCTTATTATGTGTTCGCTATTGCTCATTGGCCCATTGATGAGGTGGGTGGTGATTAGTCTGCAGAAGCAGATTTCTGCAATCACATTGGCTCTTCTGCAGCTTCAGTACATTGTCGTGGAGCATATAAAAGCAGACGTCTGCTGCTGTACTCCCAGAACCCCTTCCTTCACATAGCAGACACACAAGACAGCACAGCAGAGCAGAATCCAAGCACCTCCTACTATTTTCTCCTGATCATCTGTTCTGCCAAGAGAAAGATCTGTAGTAGCGGTGGCCAACCTTTGTGGCAAGTCTAAGATACAGGAAGTTATCACTCTTTTTATACTGTAGTACATTTATATAGTCAGCAGAGCTGGGGAAGAGCAGCAAAGTATTATGGGAGAGACAGGCAAGAGCGTAAGTTGAATTTATGCCATAGCATGTCCCATAAGCCTTCATAGTGCTGCCAGTGCCAATTGTACACCTGTACCTCATTAGCCACCTATGATGTATAGTTTAGGGTCATTGTGTATACCATCTGTCCCCCATTTTTCTGATATAAGTGGCAATTGCTTAAATGAAATGTTATGATTTCTACTGAAATCAATACTACAAGCTGCTATGACTGCACTGTTCTCTTTGGATTTCACCTTGATTCTTCATGTTAATGCCAGTATAAGTGCCAGGAACCCTGCCATATCACCATGACTTATAATGATGTGCTAGCCCTAAGCTCCATGCTGGCACAGCAAGTTTTAGCATTGGTCCATTAGTTTTGTAGTTGTCCACAAGTTGATAGTATTGGAAAGAGGCCAAACCTCAGGCACACTTTGAAATGTTTTTGTAAAATATTGTGGCATGTCATTTGTTGCTGCAACTTCCACTGCTAAAAGTCATGGCGTCTCCAGGGCAGTCAGCATTGCAAGAAGAGTATAGTAGTACATTTTAATTATGAAAATAGAGATTATGCTATAGTACTCAGAAGTCTATAAGAAGAAGCAAAAAGACTTTCATTAAGTACAATATTTTAGCATAACCAGAAAGGTGATGTTTATATGTCTTTAGCACTTAACATTACCCAGGGATAAATTGTTGGCTGCTGAAATGCTGATGGTTATTTCTAAGACGTTAAAAAAACCTAACTAGATTTCATTACTTTTCTCACAAATTACAATGTTTTCAGTTTCTTGGCAGTACAGAAGTGGAGCAACCCAAAGGCACAGAAGTCGTGAGAGATGCTGTTAGAAAGCTTAAGGTAGGGAAGCCTTTTTAAAATGCAGTATATACAGTTGGAAGCAATGCTTGATATGTTCTAAACATCTGTTTCTAACTAAAGGACTTTGTGTACATTTGCAATATACCAGTATTCTGCTTTTTAATTCAATTCAGTTCAGGTTTATAAATAGTCCATAGATGTGCAAATTACAACAACAACAAAAACACCAAGTATTTGTTTCCATACAATTGGGGGTGCAGCGGTGGGGGATACAAACGTGCAGGAGAACCCAATATGAGAGCAATTAATTGAGCTCATCCCAAGAAATGGGAGCTTTCCCCCTCTATGCAATAACAGGCACTGGGAGCCTGATCCAGATTGGGACTACAGTGGGTGCAAAGAATTAAAGTTCCCATGTCACCCCATACCAGCGTCCCAATCTGGATTACTCCCTCCCTCCATGTACCTGCAAATTAGTTCTGAAAATCCATTCACAGAATCAGCTTTTCAAAAATAATTGTTTGAATGACATTGTGTCTACTTTAGCCCTCAGTCTCAACTGAACATAATGTGGCTATGCACTAGTGATGCTGGCAAAGTTCATGCAGGGGGATGTTCAAAATACCAGCTCCCCAGACTTGAAAAGGTGCATCCCATTTTGAATTAATCCCAGACCTCTTCAGGGTTCACCTATAGCTCTTTCTGCTACTAGCCCTCTCCTGCCGGTCCCCCATCCACCTTATTTTTGCAAAATTGGAGGAAGTAACCTACAGTGGGGAGCATGCTGAGAAGCATCATTTGAGCTGAGAGTCAGACAGACAGGCTCCCTCTACCCTCACAGAGGGAAGGGGTATTTATTTATTTAGAAGTGGGGAAGAGGCAGAAGAGAGGGGACTATGCAAAAATCATTTGCACAAAATCTTCTTTTTGAATGGTCAAGAAATGCTTCAAGGCCTCTCTCATCAGGAATACTAAAAAAAATCACAAATGTATTTGTTTTGGGGGGGGTTTAAAGTAAATTGGAGGGGGGATTTAGACATCACTACTTTGCAGAAGGGTTGTATGAAACCTGCTCCATTTCACTGGTTTTATACATGTTCTTTTGGCTTCCTTCAGAATTCTTCATACCTTGCCTGAGGAGAAACCTGAACATTCATTTCAAATTTTGCTTTAGGAAAAATTCAGTGGTGACTCTAATTAGCATTCCACAGTACCTGAGAGTGAGAAGAATGTTATGTGGGAAAGAACTATAAGGTCATACCCTTGAATGTGGCTTCACAAAGATCACTAAGGAATGGGATAACCTATCAGTCTTAATCTTTCTATGCATTTGAGGTCATAACTGACCACAAAGGCACAAAACTATGTAAACTCTCATTTAACAACTTTATGTTAAGAACATAAGAAGAGCCATGCCGGATCAGACCAACAGACCATCTAGTCCAGCATTTTGTTCACACAGTGGCCAACCAGCTGCCCATGGGATCCCACAAACAGGACATGAGTGCAACGGCACCTTGCTGCTCATGTTCCACAGCAACTTGAGTACATAGGCATACTGCCTCTGATACTGGAGGAATCATATGTCCAATCAGGACTAGTAGCCATTGATAGCCTTCTCCTCCATGAATTTGTCTAATCCCCTTTTAAAGTTGTCCAAACTGGTGGCCGTCACTACATCCTGTGGAAGTGAACTCCATAGTTTAACTATGCGCTGTTGATGTTGATGCAGTGGCTAAGATTAGGAAGGATTAACTATTTAATTCATTTTTATTAATACCTTCAGGTTTTGAGTTGAAGAGGGGAAAGTACATAAGTACAGACAGTCCCCGAGTTAAGAATGTCTGACTTACAGACAACCCATACTTAAGAACGGACTTCTGGGTTCCCCGGCACTACATCATAGAGAACATAGCGTAGTATAATACGCAATTTGCGTAATTTACGCAATTTACGTAAATGCCGATTTTAATGTATAGAATGCTATGCTGTTCCGACTTACATACAAATTTGGCTTAAGGACATTCTTAAGAATGGAACTCGTTCGTAACCTGGGGACTGTCTGTAGTGCTCCATGTATCTATGAGATGTTAATTGGGCACAATTACAGACCCCCGACACTAGCTGTGTGACCTTGAGTTATAAACATTAATCCTTAATGCAATTTCATATTTTGCATTAAATTGGAGTCATAGTCAAATACATCATATTGTGTTTTTAAATATATAATTATGACTTAATTCAGGTCTGTTTCATCCCAGTATCCCAATAAAGTATTTGTTACAAGCTTATAATGGAACTAATACATCTGGCACATAAAATCATATTTTAAAAACATCTGCATCTATCATCAACCTCTGTCTGCTGCGCAACAGTTAGAGCAGGCGATAGGATGTGTTAGCCAATAAAACATTGGTGCTAGAACTCTCGTTGTCCTAGCAAATTAACCTCAACATCAGAAAGACAGATTTTTTTAAAAAAAGAAGCCTTTGCAGTGCTTTAAAAAGATACCAAGGCTCAGTTTTGGCTCCAGTGGAAGGAGTTCCACAATTGTGTATCAGCCATGAGATTCTTGCCTTTCCTATCTAGTCTTGGTGCACAGCTTATATTATTAAGAAGTTGGCCTCAGTTGATCCATCTTATAACAATACGTTGAACCCCAAGGTATTATGGATCTTTTCCTATGTCTAATTTAAATCTGTGGGCCATTTTATGTATAGGCAAAACCCGTGTGAAAGGTTGCATGGCTGCATTAGTTTTCCAAGAAAAAAGTACAGGAGGATGGGAGAAGGGTGTGCAAAAATTGTATCTTAAATTTTGGAGTTAAAAATCTGTGTGGCAAGCGAAGAGAAAAGCAATCAGAGAAATGAAACGTTCTTCAGTAGTTCATGCTAAATTAAAAGCTCCTCCCTTTTAATTCTCTCTAAAGATGTATCATAAAAATTTCTGTGATCCAACTTAAAGCATACTCTGTGTGAGAATTCTGAATGGTAAAAATAAAGAGGTCTTCATATCCATTCATTCTTAATTAGGAAAAAAATCAATTAAAATTTCATGGAACTGCAGCAGTATCACAACTTCAAAAAGAGCTTAGCTAATTGGAGAAGAGAAGGAACATGTTTTTAAATGTTTAGACTCCTATTAGTGGAAGGAAATTAATCATAACTTTTTGGGGTCAATTAAAACTTGTGGTGGTTGGGTTTTTTTAATGTTTCCTTGTGTTTGGGTTGTGATCCAAGTTCAAGGTACTTGTTTCATCAAAAGTCTTGATGGTTCAATGAGCTGAGAGCACACTGAGAGATACTGCATGCTCTCAACTTCTATTCAGTGTGAAATAGCTGTGTAGTTTTGCATTTTCAGAAATGTTGTTTGGTTAGCTTTGATTACGTTGTAATTGCATGAGCCACCTTGAATCGGTTTCCACCTTGAAGCTGTGTTCATTGGTAATTTGCTTGTGGGATGAAGTATTCAACAACCTAGGAACACTAAAGGTTTAATATCTTCCTGTCCTTCTCCCCCTCCCCCTTCCCCAAAGCTTAGCAATCTATGAAGCTGTAACATACAGCAATATATAATTTGATTTTTACCAGTAGGTGGTGCTGATGTTCTACAGCCAAAAAGAGGTGCTCTTGGCAAACTTAATTCTTCCTTTCTATTTCTCTTCCAGATTTTAATTTATCTCACTACAATCAGTACTAAAGTCATTATATTGGACCAGTCATTGTTTAGGTTATTGAAAAATGCACCCTTGTTGCATTATCAACTTCCTTATACAGCATCCCCCAGCTAGAATGTTCCATTTTACTTGGAGTGCTTTCTGTTTCTTTGCACCACTATGAAAAAATAGTATAAATCACAACTACCAGAGGGACCATGGATATTAGGAGAGTTTAGTAATATATTATGTCTGTTCCATAAAGGCTTCCAAAATTCTCCATTTGAACACTTTACTCTTGTTTTTGAAGTCATATTTTCCATGATTCTAATCAAAAGGATATCTAAAAATGGGGTTCTCTAAATGTTTCATTTTCATAGTGAGCCTCTTCAAACCCCAAATCAGAGACAGATTGCCTGGCTGGTGATACCTTTTTATTTCTGAATAGGGGAGGGAACGGTGTGTGAAACATCCAATGGAGTGATTCCAAGGAAGGAATACATTTGGAAACTCTAGCACAGGGCTGGGCAACTTGTGGCCTTCCAGGTGAACTAGGAGGTTGCTCCTCTCATCCGCAAGTCTGGAAACGATGTAGTTGCTCTTTCCTCCCTAGGATTTGGGTGCTGGCGCTGTGGCTTGTTGATCATGGTGCCCTCCATTCCCCTTCCAATTGCTCTCCATTTCTGCTGCAGAGTAAAAAAAACAGCAGTAGCTTTTCTATGTTCCAACCTTGGGATGGTAGAATTGGAAAATATGCCAGGGCACCATAGAATCATAGCATCATAGAAAAGTAGAGTAACTGGATAAGGGTTTGTAATAACAGTTAGGAAGCAGTCTTAATTTCGGCTTTCCTTGTGTTAGAAGATCTGTTCTAATATGTGATAATGTAAGATTTTTCTCCCCATAACATTTTTTAATCACGTTAAGTTCTCAGTACTACTTTCAATAGGAGCAAACACTAAACACAACCTTTGTGAAGCTACTGCCTACACCAATTTGTTGTAGGCAATGTGTTTGTTTTTTTACTGTAACCACCACAAGTCAGCAGTTGGGCTAAATTCCACTCAGCACTGATCCACAATGAAGTAATGTAATCAAGCCCTAAATTATTGTGCAAGTTGTTTCATGCAAGAGAAGCAACAAATACATAGAGAGTAGGGGAAGGTCCTGAACACTGCTGAACATGGGGGGGGGGGGAAGAATGATTATCACCTCAAGTGCTTCGCTAGGCAATATTTGCTACTTGCTACCACATCAAACATTCTCAAACAACTACTTTGGCTTCCCTTTAGCCAACTTTTCCCCCCACTGAGTACTATATTGAGGAATCATGCTTAAAGCATCTTCTATCCTTTTGACCTACTAACCAAGTTACATTGTCATCACCAGACTAAGTAATATCTGAAGCATCTGTGTGTGCAGGCACAGAAGCAAGTATATGCATGCTATGTGTTCTATGGGTTTTCAGTTGTCCTTAGTGCCATTTTATAAAAGTTTTGCTACTGGTTATAATTAACACACACTACATTGACGTAGATAAAAGGGTAAGGTATGACTATGCCAAATATGAAATTCTGGTTCTGTTTTGGGAACAAAGATCTGGTAAGTACTGAGTGTATTCTGAGCGACTTATTAGTAACTTTGGTGGCAACCACTTCATTCTGGATACTGAAACAAACATTATTCTGGGGCACAAAAAAGGCTGAAACTGCAGTGTGTATTTCACAGGTACTGCCTTTGGTTTAGAGGGAAAGGAAAGCAATTTTATACTCATTTCGTTTGTTGGTTTATTAATTCATGTATATCTTTACTTAAGAATATGTAGCCAGCTTTTCAATCTGTACAAATTCTCAATGCAGGGAACAATCAGGGGGAAAATAAGATAATTTTAAAACAGAAATTAAAACATTATATAATCCAAATACTAAAAGAAGGATAAATTATTCAGTACCAGATGAATTCTCTAGTGTGTTTAAAAATGAAATGCCTGCTTAAAAAAAGGTCTTAACTGCTTTCCTGAGCAAACTGAGCTAACAAATCTGGATAGCATCAGATGGGCTGGGATTCCTTAAATGCAAAGTCACCACCAAAAAGTTCTACAGGTTGTTAAAACTGACTCACTTAATGGACAGGGAGATATAGAGATTCAGATACATATGCATAAGGAAAGGTTTTCTTTTAAATTTGTAATTATGGCAAATTGCAATGCAAACTGCTATAACCTAATTTGTGGTGCAATATTTCACTTATACATATTCTTACATCATTATTTGTTACTAATTTCCAGTTTGCGAGACATATCAAGAAATCTGAAGGTCAAAAAACACCAAAGGTTGAGTTACAAATCTCAATATATGGAGTAAAAATTCTAGAACCAAAAACAAAGGTAAGAATCTTCTCCTTTTTTTCTCTGACATCCTGACCCACAGAAGCCAAACCTTTACAAAATCAGTGAATTAACCATATTCAGCTCCTTGGCATCCAGATCCTGTTTCATACCCAATTCCTTAAAAAGAAGGAGAAGTAGCAGAACACCAACTTTGCAACATGAGCCACCATCATGGCTTCTCTCAGGATATGAGTGCAAAATAAACATACAACATGGCATAATTAAGCTGAGATCACAGTAGTTATTGAGTTCTCCTTATTTCAAGCTCGTGTACAATATCATTCAGGAAAATGAGTGGCAGGTCAAATTTGAAAATCAGACATCTTGCTTTGAGTCTCTGCTCTACTCCTGCTATTTGTTCCTTTTTACTGGCTTCTGAGCCCCAGTGTGTGTGTGTGTGTGTGTGTGTGCGCGCGCGCATGTGTGTGTGTGCGTGTATACACACACACACACACATATATATATATATATGTATTTACAGTCGGAGGAGATGGAAGGAACACAAAGGCACAAAGAAGAAAATAACAAGTGGTAGTCTTTCAAGCCCCATCCCCCTCCTCTCTGTCAGAGAAAACTCATAACTTTGAGTCTGTATTAAAAATGACAGAGCTATCTATATTTCTGCACTGAGCAGGGGGTTGGAATCAATGGCCTAGATGGCCCCTTCCTCCTTCTTTTTAAAATAAATTTTATTTAATTATTATAAACTACATACAAAGCTATAAAACACAAACATACAACTAAAATAAATCATAAGGTGCACCCCCCACCTGCCTAGGGACCAACGGCCCCTTCCAACTATATGATTCTTTGTTTCTATATATCCAAGGAATGACTGAAATTCACCGTACATCTTTGTAGTTGCTAGTGCACCCAGAGAAATACAAATAGGCCTATGGATATGGTTAACGGAAAGTGAGCAAAGTAGAAGAGAAGGAAGAGAGGCTGACCAGGGAAGGGTTGAGCATCAGGCAGGCTGTGTTAAAAGGGAAAGTCAGAAGAAAGCAAAGAAACAAGTGTAGTACTGTGCAGGATTGTAGAACAGAGTAGCAGTACATTCTCTTTGCAGGTGTGCATAGGAAAATATGTGATTAAGACATAGTGGAGGAGCTGTCCCTGGGGAAGGTAGAAGACATGCCCCTCCTTTTCCTGTTGCTAGCTGTGTATTTCCACTTTCAGAGCAATTTCATGTACTGCGCCACAAGACCTTTCCCCTGGCTATGGCCCTGGATATACTTTTAAGTAGTCCACAATTTGCAAATATCACCACGGTCAGTGAAACACAGAAAGTTAAATTAGTTTGGTAAGGAGTACTGATGCCATGTTGCTCTCAAAGAATGAGAGAAAACTTCAACTACTGTGTAAACAGCTTAGTTTAATCCCGACTCACATATTTGAATTTTGCTTTTTAAAATTCCTGCAATCAAGATTCGTTGGAGTGATTGCAGAAGTTGGTTTTTATGTTTTGAGTGCATGATCTTTGACTGGGATGTTAAAATAAGACTTGGTAATCCTTACTTGCTGTATACTTCAAGATTCCATCCTTCTATATGAAAAAGTGATATTGCCATCTCCAGTTACTACAGTAAATATAGAGGCATGTCAACTGACAGAACATTGTGTACAGCAATGAGATGTTTGTGCAGAAACTACTTTGAGTGTGATCCAGCAGGAGAGGCCTGTGAATGGAGCTGGAGCTTTCCCAGTATCTGTAATGGAACAACTTGTGTTTATGCTTCTTCGCCTTGTGTTGCTGAAAATTAGACCCAGATGCCTATACAGACTTCAAACATGTCTAACAAAGGAGCTGTATTGGTGTATAAGAGCAGCATTTAATATTACAAACAATATTGTAGGTTGTCAGGGTAAAGGTCACTACTTGATACTTTATTGAGTATTATTCTTTTTGGATGGAGAGGACTCTGTGTCATTCTAAGGGATTGGGCTAGGAGATGTTCAAGCCCCAAAACGTAACTCATGAGATGTAATGGCACAATTATTGTTTGCAGGAAGTCCAGCACAACTGCCAGCTCCATAGGATATCTTTTTGTGCTGATGACAAAACCGACAAAAGGATATTCACCTTCATATGCAAAGATTCTGAATCAAATAAACACTTGTGCTACGTCTTTGACAGTGAAAAGTGTGTAAGTATGCCATTTTTGCTAAAGCTGGCTTAGGTTTGGGATTTTTAATGCTGAAAATTATTGTCCCTTTTTTGGTAATTTAATTGTTGTAAAGACAGAAAAGAAAAGAAAACATGCAGAAATTCGTATTTTTGAAGCCAAATTTGTCACATAGGCATTATCCTTGTAGTTAACTGATGCTGTTATATATTTTGCTACATACTAATATCTAAAATTGCTATTATCTTTTTTAAATACTTGCCCCAATCCTGCCAGAAGCCATATACTAATGCTACTAGCACTATTCAGACTCTCCAACCAAAGCTAGTATGCATGCAGCTCCAGATCAGGGCCACTATCCACACTCACCTCAACCTAAGGCCACATCTAGGAATATTTTGTGCTTATATGTGGATACCCAAGTGCAAAATATATGTGCTGAGCATCATGAAACATCAAGGTTGCATGTGTGCATTTCCCACTGCATCCTATTTTAAACAGGTACTAATGAGTGGTCCTGAATTGGGACTTGCTTTCATGTATTAAGAGAAATGCACAAAAGAAAAATACACATGCCCTTGACATTTGGACAGATTATTCTGACTCACAGTACCAAAAATAAATAAATAAATCCATGAAAAACAGCCCTCAGTGTTCTGGGACTGGGGAAAGATTTTGCCTGCTATCTTGCTGTAGGGCTTTGATTGTATATAGAGCCACGCAGAATCAACTGCTGAACAGTGGCTAAAGTAATGTTTTGGATATTTCCCTTTTCTTAGATCATGGGTCACTGTTCTTTCTCTCTCGGCTTCCTGATGCTGATGCACTTTGCCAGTATACATAACACTGCCTCACTACCCATGTACAGATAAGTTTGCATGTCACAAAATCAACCCAGTGTTGTGACTCAGTTCTTTGTTGGGTGAAAGCATTGGCATTCAGTGATATACAACTTTTGAGTGAATCGTGCTCGCTGGTCAGAAAACATAATGTAAAAGCACACACAAATACAGCTCTGTGTCTGGCCTAAGACTTGAGCCATTTTCAATCACTTTAGATCTAGCTAGCTGTAATTCTCTCAGAGACAGATTACTTACCATGTTTGTGGGCTTGTCTTAAAAACAGTTCCACAGTTGTGGCCTAGTCCTCATCCCATCGGAACACCCTTTACCTACCACCTCTTGAAGAGGAACATGGATGACATATCATTTTCATTAGGCTTTGCCAAAAGAGCTCTGAGTTTATTTATTTTCTGCTTTCAGTAATCACCTTTAAAGCAGTCTGGTGTATTGTAAAGTTTTCATTTTTAAACACCACCACCCCTCCTGAACAAGCTCAAAGCAGTAATTAAACTGCCTTGCAATAAGTCATATAAAAATTATATCATAGGTACATTTTGCGAAAATAGTGGGATTGTGCATCTATGTTTTAAGTAAGGAATTCACTCATAATCAGGACTTACCTGGAGTATATCAAGGATTCCAGCCAAGAAGTTCACCAATATTATAACCATTTATTAAAATAAGCCTTCCTTCTATTGTCATTTGGATAATACATTCTTTGTTGATTCAATGACTTGTAGACTTTCCACTCTGTTAAGCTTGTTTGCAGAAATGCTTAAAGTTGTAGATAATGAATCAATACATGCTTTTAGGGTTTTTCTTTGTTACATAAAATAGGGTTTAAATGCTAATGGCAATATTTGCTTTATATAAAGGCAGAAGAGATAACTTTAACTATTGGTCAAGCATTTGACCTGGCTTACAGAAAATTTCTGGAATCTGGAGGAAAGGATGTTGAAACAAGAAAACAGATAGCAGGGTTACAGAAAAGAGTAAGTTACAGACACTTGTTCTTTCTCAGTTTAAATAATGTATCATTTGAATTTTTAAAATATTGTTGGAGTATAGCAGAATAAAAATATCCCCAAATTATGAAAGATTTAGTAAAAGAACTCATAAAATTAGAAAAGCCATACCTAGTAACTATCCCTATATTATTTAAATGCCTTCAGCTGAACTTACTTAAAAGCAAATGCTTTCAAAATTATAGTCAAACTGCTTATTCTATATGTATATGATCAACGCAAGTACGTTGTCAGTGAGAATTAACATGAGAATCCTAGCTTTTGATTTTCTAAGAAGCAAATTTTAAATTTTTATGGCTGCAGAAATAAAGCAGTCCTTGGGAAAAATTCCAAGTTAGGAGTGGAGAACAGCAGGGCTTGGAAACCATCAAAGCAAAAAATGGAAATGAGAAGGCCAATGTGGGGCTTCAGTTTTCTGAATAGCTTCATTAGATGCAGAATAGATTTTAGATAGATAGATAGATAGATAGATGGGTTGGAAATGTGATTACGGTAACTGATATTAGGGCAATTTGGAGAGGCTATTCTTCAACTAATCTGCCATCCCGGAATAAAAGGAAGCAATAAAATGGGTTGAACCTGAATCTGTATTAGGTTGTACCCCATTGAAGTCCTTCTGATGGAAGGCTCTTTAATACAGTGGAGGCCTCCTTCAGTGGAATGGGAATGGGAGCAATTTTGGCAATTCCCCCTTCCCGCTGCAGCCCATTGAGTGTTCCCCTGCCCTCGCAAATCTACTCCAGAGGGTTAGGAGACCCTTCAGAACACTGTGGGAGGAGATGCCTTTTGTCAGCAAACAGAGGCAATTGGATACAATTCGAGGCATTTAATAAACATTAGAAAGTACCTTTGCTAAGCAGAACTTACTTGTGAGTAGACTTTATAGAAAAATCTAAGACAGGGGAAGGCTATTGTTGGATAGTATAGTGGTATGATACGTGCTGTATGGAATCTCCATTCTAATTCCACGTCCATCTAACTGCAAAAAGCAATGCCTGTGATAAAAGGATCTAGTATGGAAGTATCCCAAATGTCAAATACTATGCAAGATAAAGATGTGAATTCATATTTAAACAGTGCAGTGTATTAATCCTGCAGAAGCTGCTTTTTCTGAGCACACAATGTGGTACGGAATTTGGCGCTCCTATCCCCACTTTTATTTTTTTTATATTTTTTGCTGTAAGATCTAATTATTCATTTTACTTTTCATTTTGTTCACTATGATCGATAGAATACATAAAATAATATTAGATATGAATCCTTGGGAGGAAAGGTTTCATGGATTAATATCAGCATCTTGCTTCTCTACCCACCTCTTTATTGAATAATAGTAAACATTTCCCCTACAGTTTCACGGTGATTTGTTTTTCTAGGATTATTCAGGGGTGTTGTGATTTTGCATTAATTTCTTCCACCCCAACATTGTATGCCTCACTTTTCTGAAAACTGCATTTTTTTTTAGATTCATGAACTAGAAACAGAAAATATGGAGCTAAAAAACAAGGTACAAGACTTGGAGAACCAATTAAGAATAACCCAAGTACACACATCACCAGTAAGTGACCAGGGCAAAGCCTCTTTTCTAGCAAACCTACTATAACTAAAACTTATTTAACCTTTACTTTGCTTTATAATAAAATGAAAGCATTTATTTCTGACTGACATAACTAACACACAGTGATTTCAGTGTTTAACTCTAAGATTGTGGCAAGCTAAAGAAAGGAAGATTCAGTTATGCCATAAACCAGCTAACTTTATCCTTCATTGCTACTGCTGTTCAGTGTATCCAGCAGATCATGCTCTGTTCCTCTCCTAAACAGTACAGCTAAAGGTGGGGAGAGCTTTGGCCTGAGTTTCTTGGGAACCCAAATGGATTTAATTGCAGGGAACAGAACTTAATTAGTGCCAGACCTAGCATCTGTTTTCAATGCCAGTATTCACTGGAACATATGAAATAAGAACTGATGGAAGGGATCCTGAACATATACAGGGTTCATCTCCTTGATTACTGAGTAACTACAGTGTGTGCCTAAACATTAAAGTTTAAGAGGAAGGACTTCCAGATCAGAAGGTGTTGTGTTGGCATCTATCCCCCCCCCCAAAAAATTAAGCACTGCCAGAGAATCAGCCCTGGATGTGGGTAAACTTAATGTTCCTGAACTTCTGTCACAAGCATACAGTTACTTATGTGTATGTTTTATGTGTAATATCCTTTTTTTGAAAATTAATTTTATTTTCCTATACTTTCCTGTAACTGTGTATGAATTGGGATTCCATGTAAGCTTCCTTGTAAATCATATGGTTGTGTTACTGTTTGAGATAGAAGTTGGCTGTTGTAGGTTCTTCTGGTTAAAATACTCTTGTTTCAGTGAGTGTTTGTGGATGCAATGGAATTTTTAAAAGCAAGGGAATGTATCCCCTTTTTAGACAATAGCAAATACGGATTTTGTAATCTATTCAGTTGCATTGAAGCATATATTGCCTGTAAGAGTTCTACCACTATGACAGTCAGTTACATGGAAATGCATCTAGATAACTTCTAGAATCCCAGAGTATACACCTTTGTGAAATGGAGATTCATTTCAAAAGCTCAAATCTACTTTTTAAAAATGTATTCCTGCTTAATTGTAAGCTAAAGTTCTGTGTTTCACCTTCTTTCCATTCAATAATTTTAAATTCATTATTTCAATTACATGTATTAATATTGTCAAAAGATTCTTTATTATTTTGCTTCTGGCCTCTATACAGCTGTGTCTAGTTTCTGTCCTCAGTGGTTCCTCATAATTAATCTGTGAAATCATGGTCTTCATGCATAGTTTTACAAATGTAAAAGATGAATAAAATATAGATATTTCCTAAAGATTAATTAAAAGTTTTCCAGTTAAATATTGTCATTTAAAAAATAAAATGTAACTGAAAGTGGGTTAATAAATTGCATGATTTATACCTTTAACCTATAGCCAAATCTGTATCCTTTAGGCCAGGGCTCTCCAACCTTGGGTCCCCAGATGTTGCTTGCTTACAGCTCCCAGCATACCCAGCCAGCATGGCTAATGGCAAGGGATTCTGGGAGCTGTAGTCCAGCAACATCTGGGGACCCAAGGTTGGAGAGCCCTGCTTTAATCAAACAGAACTGTGTTTCAATAAAAGGGTCTTTCATAATGTATGTTATGTGAGGGAGTGAGAGAGTAGCAAATTTGCAATAATTTATGACAAGAGAAGAAGAGGATATTGATTGAAATGTGATGTCACAATCATGTCTGTACTTCTCCAGCACAATCATTTAATTTTTCTCCGTAACAATAGGTACATTTCCTTGCTTTCTCTACATTATACTACTTTAGCATGACATTCCATTTGGCTTATGTTTATCTTTTCTTTTCTGTTTCCCTTCTCTGCTATACCACTGTTTCCTATATATTTTCATTGCCTCTTTGCCTATTTTCATTCCTTCAGTTTCTAGGCTTTCCCTACCCAACCATTTCTGCAGTTGGGTTTCTCTATGTAGTATGAGAATTGCTAAATATAAACATATGTGAGTACACACATGCATGCGCACATACACACATGCTTATTGAGTGACTCGATTTCTATCCCACTTTGCAGGGGGGAAATTCTCACGGCAGCTTTCTTACCATAACTTTTTATTGACCACATATTGAAGAGATCTGTACCCAGAAGGCTTCAGAGGTTGCTGCTGTAGATCAGGGATCCCCAACTTTTTTGGGTTGGTGGGCACATTTGGAAATTTGAGAGTGTGGTGGGCACTCTCACAAAATGGCTGCCATAGTGGGCATGACCAGTCACAGAACAGTCATTTCCAAGACGGCAAACTGGTGGGATTAAAGAAAAGGAATTTGCCCAAGAACCTAATTACAAGGCAGTGATGGGTTCTTCTGAGCTCCAAAACATAAAACCACTCTTTTGAACCCAAATAAAGATTATGCCAGAGGGCAGCTCTTCACTTTGCAGCATATCAGCCTCCCAGTTTAATTTAAAAAAAAACACAAAACTTAAAAATAAAAGAAAAATCACAGAAGGGAGCTTGTCAGGTACCAAGAGCTATCTGCAGGCACATGAATGCCCATGGGCTCCAAACTGGAGACCCCAGCTTTAGATTAGCTTCTTTTATTATGTTTGAACTGACAAAGTTGGAGGATCTAAGATATGTAGGTTCCACTCATGGTATTTAAATACTATTTACCATAAGCAATAACAAAGAGAAGTTTTATTTCAACATAGAGATATTATTTTCATGTGAAAAAAGCATTATGTGTTATAGGTTTTCAAATGTGTGCTGGTATAATGAAGTATGACATGCATTTGGAGAGAGGTCTGTACTCAAGTAACAAGTGTGGCAAGGAAATCCTAAACAAGTGGGTCTAATAACATATTTTATGGATATTCTCAAAGGCCACTGGATTTAATTCTAACCCAATCATAGAACCTATACATTAGTACAATAGATGTCACTGACTTACAGTAAATGTTAAGAAAAAACGTAATAGTGTAATACGCAGCTACAAACAGACAGGATTCCATAATGTCACTCACCTCTTTGATGGTGGTAACAGCCCTTCCCCTCTCTTGGAAGTTCCCCTGCCTTTCTTCTACACATCCAGCACAAAGATCCCTCTTGCTTCTGGTGATCCCTCTGGCAAAAGTCCAACATGAGGGAGAGAGGGGAAAAAACCCTTCTTTCCCTCATGAACATTTCAAGAACATAATAAATGATATTGTGTTAATCATGCTGTTACATACGGAAAACAGCTATTCCAGCTCCACTACTCCCTCTGCCTGTTCAGAGCCATTGTAGGGATGTGCAGATCAGCAAAACTCAACTCATGGAGGTTCTTTAATTTCCACCTTGATGCTTGTTCCAACTCATGTCCATATCAGATTGCAAGCTTTGTTTGTGTTTGCCCATGAAAATTCATGCATATTTTTGTGCACATTTTCCCAAATGTACAGTCAATTGTGCACATTTTTTTAAATGTAAGCATTTCTCTCCTATTGACTAAAAGTGTATGCACATTTTTCAAACACATTTTTAATTATGCGAATCACATTGCAAGTTCAGAAATGTATGGACTTCAGACTACAGATTGTGCTTGGGTCTGCATTTGGGTCCAGGAAGTGTGCAAATTGGATAAATTCTTCTCAAAAATGAACTGAAATGAATTTCTCACCCATCCCTGATGGAGGGAATTTAAACAAGCAAGCAAACAAACAAACTGGAAACTCTCACGTAATACGACTCTGAAACTTTACGGGAATGGTCTGTCCTGCAGAGATGTTAAATATTAATTGCTGGCATTACCCACAAGGTATTTCATTTCCCACTCCTCATTAATAACACTGGCTGTGATATTTGGATTGCACTTCAAGCTCTAGAAAAATATTTAGCTGTAAGCATCAGCAAATTCAAAAACACATTACTCATCAAGTTGTAATGCAAGAAAGCTCCGTGTGGTTCAAATTTTACATTAAAAATAAAGCAGTTACTTTTAACTTTTCTATTTGGTGATTTTTAATGTAAGGATTTTAAAATGCATATTAATCATATATTATTAGAGCTTTGACATTACTTTTTAGTTAGGATATTTACAATGAAATTTTTCAAGATCATAATCAAATATATATATATATTATTAATAATAATACATAGTAGTAGTCACCATGCATAGTAGTAGGCGATCACTCGTGACCGAGTAAGATTGTCTTCCAGGATAAAATTACAAAAAGAAAATTATAAAAGGAGGAAATTCTAAAAAATTGTGTAGGCTCTAGCGATGGGTCTGTAAGTGACTGTGGAGACCATGCATAAATATCCAGTACTTCTCTCATGTGCTGACCTTGCAATATAATAAACATAATATCTGCATTCACAACTCCAAAGCTCCACCAAAATCTAAACTAATATTGACTCAGGGTGTCCATCAACAGTTGGGTGTCCCAGGGGTTTCTCACAGCATTGCTGATTCCTCACTCTTTTACTTAGTGTTGTCAGTGGCGGTTGCTACTCTGCAGTAGACAGTGACCCTGGCATAACTGGTAGACACATCACTTATTCCGAGTTCATTTAGTTCTTCTACCATTTTAGGCAGATGTTTAAAAAAGAAGTCTTTTTAGGATTTGGGGGGTCTAAATATTGTGTGCTCCTCTGATCTTGAGCACAGATCTCCAAGAATTAAAATGATTCAGTCTGTTCTGGAAGGGGTTGCACTTCCTCTGAAAGATCAGGTTCATAGCTTGAGAGTGCTCCTTGATCCTACATTGCCCCTGGATCTTCAGGTGGTGGTGGTGGTGGTGGTGGTGGTAGTAACAAGGAATGTGTTTGTATATTTACGATTGGTGTGCCCGCTGTATCCCTTCCTAAGTTGTTCTGACTTGGCAACGTTATCCATGCCTTGATAACATTACATTTAGACTACTTCAATGTGCTCTACATGGGACTACTTTTGAGGAGCCTCCGGAAGCTACAATTGGTACAAGGTGCAGCAGATAGGCTGCTAACCAGTATATAATATTGAGATCATACTACACTTGTCATGAAAGACCTGCACTGGTTGCCAATTGCTTTCCAGGTTCAATTCATGGTGTTGGTTTTAACCTTTAAAGTCCCTAAACGGCTTAGGACTGGGCTATCTAAGGGACCACCTGTCTTGCTATGAACCTGCCTGGGCATTAAGATCTGCAGGAGAGGCCCTTTTGAGAGCACCGTGACCCTCAGACGCCCATTTGTTGGCACATGTATCATTCCCAAACTCTGGGATGTGCTTCCTCAAGAACTACCATTAGCCCCAACAACATGGTGATGTAAGTTTAGTCACACAGTTTAATAGATCAATCTATAAATTGCTTTAAAACATTTTGATGAAAAAGGTGCCTCCAGTTAATTGGACAGCAATCATATATTAAAATGTTATTTTAAAAAATGTATGTACTTACAAATCCATAAGTGGTAGGTGCCATCTTAGAAAAGCCGTTCTTCCTGCTGTCTTGCACAGGAGGAACCCCCCCTCACTTTAAATATATATGTACAGTATATAGAAACACTGATAAGAGATATACAGTAATACCTTGGATTGCAAGTAACTTGGTTTGAGAGCGTTTTGCAAGACAAGCAAATTTTTAAATATTTATTTATTTATTTTTTACTTGATATACAAGCGACATCTTGCAATACAAGTACTGTAGTACGGCTTAAATTAAAAATCTCTGTACACATTTTTTTGGGGGGGATTTCGTCTTGGTATAAGAGTGTTTTGAATTACAAGCGCGTTTCCGGAACGAATTATGCTCTCAATCCAAGGCATGACTGTACAAAATAAATAATCTCATCGTACTATTACATAATTTGTAATACATAACTTCAAACTAATGAAAATATCAAGTATGGCCAAATGCTGTCCTGGAATTTATCATTGCAAAATGTACAAAGATGCTCCATTTCTCATAAACCTATTCTCAAACATTTGATTATCTCTTGCTTTTACATAAAAAGTCATTTTCAGGCCTCTTTTGAGAGGGTGTCTGCTGTGACATATACATGCATCACCTAAAACCAAAGTAATAAAGCCCCTCCCCACTTCAGAACAATTGTTTTAGTCCTATGCAAAAGTATACAGATTTAGAATGCTATGCTATACATGTCTACTCAAAACTAAGTCCCATTGAGTTCAATAAGGCTTACTCCCAGGGAAGTGCATATAGGATTGCAACCTCAGGGTACAATCCTATGCATGTTTAGACAGAAAAAGTCCTACATGCTGGCTGGGGAATGCTGGGAGTTAGATTGTTCCCTTAGTCAATTAAAACTTTTATTATTAATTAATCAGATTAATCAGTTAAACTTTAGATATGTTACAGAAAATACAACTGGATGTAAATACACTGACTTGATACAGGGTTGCATCCAGTGGTCTCCCTCCGCTGACTGAAGCCTCTTTGATCCAGCAGAGGCTTCCATAGATAGATTTCATAGATCATAGAGTTGGAAGGAGCCTACAAGGCTATCGAGTCCAACCCCCTGCTCAATGCAGGAAACTAGAGGAGGGGTCTCCCATCCAAGTAGCAACCAGGCTTGACCATGCTTAGCTTTCCACGCTCAGACAAGCTGTGCCAGCGTAAGCCACAGGCCTGTTCCATCCATTGAACGGGGAGGTAGGCTTACTCCCTTCTTTAGCTCTTTGTTCCCCTCCCTGCATCTCTTCCAGGGGGTTGGGGACCCTTCAAAGCTTGAAAGGTAATATGACAGGAGCCTTCACTGGAGCAAAGAGCCTTTTACCAATGGAGGGATATGATTTGATAAAACCCATAAACACTGTTGCCTGGACTCACATGATTTTATAATACTGAAACTTATGTCATAATACCGAAGTTTGATAAATAATTTATGGCTTATGATATTGCATAGCTCACAAAAATAATAACCTAATGCTTTATTCCCAAATATTTAAAAATACATTTTGCACAATAGTGGGGTTCATATAGTAATTTTCACTGAAGTTGTAATACAGTTATAGCCTTGTTAGAAAGGCCCTCAACAGGATAATTTCCCACTTCCAAATTACTGTTGTTGATGTTGTTGTTGTTGTTATTTTTTATCATCATCCTCATTATTATTATTATTATTATTATTATTATTTCAATTTTGATCAAGTAGAGAATGTTGGTATTTTCTCAGCTTCTATCTGAGCTAAATTATTCTTGGAATCTGTGAACTGATAGAAGAACAACCTTTTCTAAAGCTAAGGCTCAGCCCTTGAATATGTGAAGTAATGCTGAAGAAGAAAGTGTCTTTGTGCTTGCACAGACTTGTTTGTTTGCTTATTTTATATCCTGCCTTTCCACCCAAAATGGCACTCAAGGTGTCTAACAATAAGAAAATACAGATTAAAATCAAAATCTTAATTAAAACATAACATAAAAGCAAATTAAAAACACAATTAAGAACACGGCAGTATAACAAATGTTCTCCAATGTGCTGGCGAGGTTGTCAGGAGCTGGGTACATATGCTCATATGTGGTGGAGTTGTAAAAATGTAATGGATTTTTGGAAAATGATTTTTGAAGAAATATCAGAAATTGTTGGCGTTGACCTAGAGGTTTGTCCTAAATTAGCTTTGCTATCAATAACTGAAAAGGTGGCCGGTCCTCAAAATGTTAAAGAATTAATTATAAATTTGTTAACAGCAGGTAGATTAATGATAGCAAGGAAATGGAAAATTCAGCAAGTTTTCACTATTACCGATTGGTATAAAGAAGCATGGGACATGGCATTAAATGATATGTTGACTTGTAATATCAAATGCAAAAGCGGTCAATTAAAGAAAAATATTTTTAAGGATATTTGGGGTTTATTTTTGGAATATGTGTTAAATAAGGGGGAAGGGAGTATGCCGTGTCAAGATATGTTCTATTTTTGGAATAATTAACAATTATAGATTATAGAGATATTGTATTATTTGGTCCCGTGGTGATGGGAGCACTATATAAGTTATATGTGTGTTATTTTCTTTGTATTGTTGAAAAATTAAAAAAAAAAGAAAAAAGAACACAGCAGTAAAAGAACTAAACAGCACCCAACCAATTAAAAACCCCTTTAGCAACAGTCCAACTTACATGCCAAAGGCCTGCCTGAGTAAAAACATATTTGCCTGCCTGCAGAAGGATAACAGAGAGGATCCCAACTAGCCTCCTCGGCAGAGAGTTCCAGAACCTGGGAGTGGCCACCAAGAAGGCCCTCTCTTGCATCCCCAGCAAACATTCCACTGATGGCAGTGGGACAGATAGAAGGGCCTCTCCCAGAGATCTATTTCCTTCACTACTGGCTAACCACATATAGCCCCCTCCCCACCTTTAAGATTACAGGACATGTCTTTCAGGCCATATGTGGGATTGTGATGGATCTGGGGAGACTTTCCTTACTGGTGTAAGGGTACCCCACAAAGAAATGCAATTGGCTGCCACAGCAGGCTAGTCTGAACACTCTAGGCTTCCCAATCCCAGCTGCTTATGGCAGGGTCTAAGCCTGAATGACAAGGAGCCCTCTCTGAAGCCCAGACCTAGGAAGATTTAACAGTAAAGAGTGTTGGATTTGCTTTTGAAACGTCCATAGAACTTAAAACCTTGTGGAATGTCCTAAGAACACACCCATGCAGTCTTGGCACACAGGAAAGATTTTGGTGATCAATTCCTGATAAATACTCTTTAAAAACAAGAAAGGCAAATGTCCCATGTATATAGAGCAATTTATTTGGGGAAAGGGGAGGGGAGAGAAAAGGAGAAGGCAACAATCACATGCACAAGTTTACAATTAAAAATCAGTAAAGTCAATCTAACTTAGATACATTTTACCTGCTTGAGTAGAATCTTGAGTTTCAGAGCATGTGGACGGTTCCTTGGAAAGAAGAGGGACAACATCTTTGCAGTCCTGATTAGATGTTTCCAGGAAGACAAAATATGGAGGTGATACTTCACCTATTTATAGGAAGTTGAGACTAGTAAAAAATGCCCCCTTGGTGGAAAGAAACTGTTTTGTCCAATGGTGAGAGCAGCCCCATCTATGATTTCAGTGGTCTTGGTGACCAATTATGAATGTACTTATAAGTTGCTTCTACCTCCTTAATGATGCTTGACTTTCATTTCAAAAGGACTGGCCTGTTTTGACTAGCGGAGGTATTGAATATGTAGCAAAATATTTTGTCTGTCAAAAGATAAGCTAAGTTTAAATCCATATTTCATCATTTAGTATTTTAATGTAGTATGGCATGAAGATACTTTGTATCATCACTAAACTACTGGTGAGTATTGCAACAACTTAGGATGTTAAGTGTAGATTTTCATTTTTATGTTCTTTTATTGCTTCTCTGAAAACCTGAGTGCAAATGTTTTCAGTTTAGAAAAAATGTATTTCCTAAGCTGTCTTTGTTATTAAAATCTACCCCATTTATTATAATATATATCCATTAGGGACAGATTTGTATATAATATAGATTAATGTTGTTTTGACCATTTCCTGAGTAATTATGTAGGAGGCATTACTGAAGTTGTATCATGGTTATTATACTGTGGTTTCTATCACTGGCTACAAAATTTAGCTGCATTCCTCAGTCTCCTTACAAGTGACATGTTTCACCAAGTTAAGTAGGTTTGATCATGGGCAAAGAGTTCAAAAATTGCTGAGTGTACAACCACAACTGTGCATCATGTTTGACTGGTTTGGTTTGTATGTCCCCCCCCCCTTTTTTTAGATTCATAAGTAGGATTTCTGATATTCCGTGTGTGCTGTTCACTTTTCAGATTTGCTTTGGCATTAAATCAGAAGCTTTTCCAGTGTTTGATCCTGATCATTTGAAGACAGTACAATTTTTCAAAGTTATTACTTCTATATGATAGTTCGTTTTTCTTAATATCACAGTAAGGATTTAGATTCTTAAGAGAATTTTTGCATCCAACCCAAATGAGTATATAGATGCTAGTCAACAATACTTTGAGCAGTTCTAAAATGCATCTGAGAAGATTCTTCCCCATCTGTTCTGAATAGATAAGATCATCTTAACCTGCCAGTATTTGTAGGGAAATCTATGAGTAAAGAATCACTGCTGCCAATTCATTTCCAGTTACTATAAAAGAGAAGCTTGTTAGGAGGTCTGCTTGGCCATTAATAAACAGAACAATATCTGCCTTGGCCAGCCTAGATATATTGACGAGAATTGCTAGTGGATGTTTTGAACAAGATATCTGAGGAATCTTTGTTCTGAGATGTCCGAATAATCAAGAGTTCCAGTGCGGCGGAAGGCAGGGCAAAATGAGACAGACTAGTCAATAAGAAAATTCTTTTGAATGGTCTGCCAGAAATACAAGTACTTATCAGATCAGAGCTAAATGTACTAAAACAAGACTTTTTTTTTTTTTTTTGCCATCTCAGGTTCATATCAAGTTAATAGTAGTCATGCACTGCTTCCAGCTAGCTCTCCAGGATCAATGTAAGGGCTGATACATGATTTGGGGCAGTCACATTTATTTGTGAGTGTGTTTGTTTGTTTTTCCTCTGAAGGCGACATGTGGGGAGGTCCAATTTTTGCTATAGTACATTGTGCACTAAGGGGATCAGAAACCTTGCCACTTGCCCACCTTACCTCTCTGCTCCATTAATTGGAGCACTTTTCTCCATAGCCCAGTTCACTTCTCGTATTGGAGATGAGCAAATAGTACTTGCAGCAATGGAACTTAGCATGATAGGGTTCACCTCTTTTCGTCCACACACACTTCTTGTTAAAAATTAGACACCCCCCTTTATGCCTTAGATGTGAGTGGGGTGGTGGTGGAGGGGAGGGGGTAGATGTGTAGAACAAAACATGGCTGGTTCATCACATCTCATTTGGCCCTAAAGGTGCAATTAGACAAAGGTGAGCCACCTGTGATCAGTATCGCCTGTATTTTCTTTTAATAATTTCAAAGCAGACATTGGGAGTGGGGGGAAGCAAACTGGCCCAGGGCTGCAGAGTGGGAGTGGTATGGTTTAACCCTTTCCTTCATGCCATTTCCCTAATTTAAAACACAAACCTTCATACCAAGTTGCTATATAGATACATCTGTGTTTTCTCCCACAGGGCAAATACCAGCTTCTGGGGCATGATTTAAATCTGCTCTCCACCCCTCACATATTTGCTTAACTAAAAAACAACAGCAGAAGATCCTGATAGTGGATCTTTCAGGCTGGCCCTCAAAAAAGCCAAACAAGTTTGTTCAGATTTGGGTGCGCCACAAAATATTTCTTTCAGGGTTAGTTTGTTCAAATGCCAACACTTATTTCCCTTATTTACTTGCCCTCACCTCTGCATGGTGTTATAGTTTATCTTTACATCTGGATTTTATGGTAGTATTTTAAGTTGTACGGTTAGCTTTTTCCACATCTGTTGTAATAAGATGTTTTTGTTAATGTTTTATCGCTTTCTTGGAATTCTTTCATTTGAAGTACATGCAGCTTTTATCATATGCCCTAACTGATGACTATGCTCTTTCATCCTGCATTTCAAACCTTAGTATGGACATATCTTAACATAGTGAACACAATCCAATTCTTATTACCAAGAGATGGTAATCTTCCAGTTCTTTAGACCAAGCTGAAGCCCAATTAAAATGTATAGAAGTTGCACAACAGTAGTAGTTGGTTCATTCCATCCTAAATGGGCACACATAATAACTGTGATGATACCATTGTCTTGGTGTCTTGTGCACTAGTGTCATTTTAAAGGGGGACATTAATTGGAGCACTTTTCTCCATAGCCCAGTTCACTTCTCATATTGGAGATGAGCAAATAGTACTTGCAGCAATGGAACTTAGCATGATAGGGTTCACCTCTTTTCGTCCACACACACTTCTTGTTAAAAATTAGACAGCCCCCTTTATGCCTTAGATGTGAGTGGGGTGGTGGTGGAGGGGAGGGGGTAGATGTGTAGAACAAAACATGGCTGGTTCATCACATCTCATTTGGCCCTAAAGGTGCAATTAGACAAAGGTGAGCCACCTGTGATCAGTATCGCCTGTATTTTCTTTTAATAATTTCAAAGCAGACATTGGGAGTGGGGGGAAGCAAACTGGCCCAGGGCTGCAGAGTGGGAGTGGTATGGTTTAACCCTTTCCTTCATGCCATTTCCCTAATTTAAAACACAAACCTTCATACCAAGTTGCTATATAGATACATCTGTGTTTTCTCCCACAGGGCAAATACCAGCTTCTGGGGCATGATTTAAATCTGCTCTCCACCCCTCACATATTTGCTTAACTAAAAAACAACAGCAGAAGATCCTGATAGTGGATCTTTCAGGCTGGCCCTCAAAAAAGCCAAACAAGTTTGTTCAGATTTGGGTGCGCCACAAAATATTTCTTTCAGGGTTAGTTTGTTCAAATGCCAACACTTATTTCCCTTATTTACTTGCCCTCACCTCTGCATGGTGTTATAGTTTATCTTTACATCTGGATTTTATGGTAGTATTTTAAGTTGTACGGTTAGCTTTTTCCACATCTGTTGTAATAAGATGTTTTTGTTAATGTTTTATCGCTTTCTTGGAATTCTTTCATTTGAAGTACATGCAGCTTTTATCATATGCCCTAACTGATGACTATGCTCTTTCATCCTGCATTTCAAACCTTAGTATGGACATATCTTAACATAGTGAACACAATCCAATTCTTATTACCAAGAGATGGTAATCTTCCAGTTCTTTAGACCAAGCTGAAGCCCAATTAAAATGTATAGAAGTTGCACAACAGTAGTAGTTGGTTCATTCCATCCTAAATGGGCACACATAATAACTGTGATGATACCATTGTCTTGGTGTCTTGTGCACTAGTGTCATTTTAAAGGGGGACATTAATTGGAGCACTTTTCTCCATAGCCCAGTTCACTTCTCATATTGGAGATGAGCAAATAGTACTTGCAGCAATGGAACTTAGCATGATAGGGTTCACCTCTTTTCGTCCACACACACTTCTTGTTAAAAATTAGACAGCCCCCTTTATGCCTTAGATGTGAGTGGGGTGGTGGTGGAGGGGAGGGGGTAGATGTGTAGAACAAAACATGGCTGGTTCATCACATCTCATTTGGCCCTAAAGGTGCAATTAGACAAAGGTGAGCCACCTGTGATCAGTATCGCCTGTATTTTCTTTTAATAATTTCAAAGCAGACATTGGGAGTGGGGGGATGCAAACTGGCCCAGGGCTGCAGAGTGGGGGTGGTATGGTTTAACCCTTTCCTTCATGCCATTTCCCTAATTTAAAACACAAACCTTCATACCAAGTTGCTATATAGGTACATCTGTGTTTTCTCCCACAGGAGAAAGTGCATGCATCATAAACCAGTTCAGTTGATCAAGTATATTTTTAATTATCTGTCCAAAATCTAACTGAATGCCAGTTTTCCTGGAGAAACAAGTGAATGTCCCACCCGGTCCCTCTGGACACATTTAAGAATGTATAGGTAGGATAGAACCACCAGTAACCTATATACATGGGAACTGGACGAGGGCAGCACGCTATATATAGCCTAGTAGCAGGTGTCCTGCTTCTCTTCTCACTAGAATTTGCTTCCTAGAATGGAAATACTGATGGATATCCGATATAGTGTTGGTAATTCTATTATTCCATGTTTCCAACTTTCGATATACTATCTCTCGTCATTGTCCCCGTCTTATGTTTGGAGGAAGAAAATTTAGATTATTAGTAGTATTACTACTTTTTTTACATTAAAAACAGTTATCTTCACATGCAGGCTAATCATATAATCCTAGAAATAGTGCATTAAGATTTTATTTGTATTTATTGTGTCTTAACGTATATAGCACTACATTTATATACATCACATGCAGGGGCCAAGACAGCCCCGTCAACGCAAGTCTTGTAATAAGCTTCTTTTGTATGAGTGGTTGGTGAGAGAAATGGTTCATGAAGTTGGACTAAATACACAAAATACTTGGCTGTGCTTTAACCACCTAACCATGTTTGCAAAACAATTGCAGACATGGGGATCTGCAAGCATATTCGGTACATGGGGATACTTTTGTGGATACAGCAAATGTGATACAATTTCATTTAACTGCAATGATTTCTTTAATTACTATATTACACTTGCTGCTGCCAGTACTGGATTACTCATTGTTGCTGTGGGATAAGAAAATTCTTCCTTTAAAAAAAAATAAAATCTTTTTGTTCCTATATTGCTGAGTATCAGTTTACAAGTAAACTTTTTTTTAAAAAAAAAATGTGCTCTTTTTTTTCTTTCCCTTCTCTTACCACTTTTCCCTTAGACTATTTTTCTCTTTCTGTGATTCCTTTACAGCTGCTGCACATACAGTCTGATTATGAATGCCACATGTTTCAAAGACCCTCCACCTTTTTCTGGTGTAGCAGTGAAGATTCTGCTCCTTGTTTAGATATTTCTTCCATTACACTCACTCCTATGAGCTCTCCTGACTCCAGACAGTCATCTGGACTATTAACACCACCACCTTCCAAAAGTGGTCTTCCAAAGCCAATCCATGAACACATCATCCCGAGACCTCGTGTAATCCGGCTGGGCACAAACAGTCATTTTTTTCCAACTTTCCTATCTTTGTTGTGTATGAATTGTATCAAAGTGCTACATTTTGTACAGTGGTTAAAGGACAGACCAGATGTGTTTCATATACTTATGGGTAGTACAAAAAGATTAAGAATTCTGACTCTCCTACATCTTGGCCCTAGAATAATACGGTATGTTTCCAGGACTTAAAAGAGTTCACTCTCCTTTAAAAATGCTTAAGGTTAACCTTGTGCTATATTACTTTTGTTGGTTTGTTAAGTCAGGAGAGTAAATAAAGTTCTTATACAGGAACATAGGAAGCTGCCTTATACTGAGTCAGACCATTGGTCCATCTAGCCTAGTATTGTTGACACCCACTGGCAGCAATGACTCTCCAGGGGTTCAAGCAAGAGTTTTTCCAGCTCTGTGTGGAGATGCCGGGGACTGAACCTGGGACATTCTGCATGCAAAGCATGTGCTCTGCCACTGAGCCATGGCCCCTCAAACCTAACTAAATGTACTAACATAGAAATACTAGGTTTGTTTAGAATCTCAGCCCTGCATCATTGAAGATGGGGGATTATAATGATAGCATTGTTTACACAGTGCTTCAGGAAATGAAGTGCTGTACATAAGGTAAAATGAAAGATAAGCCCTGCTCACAGCTTCCCAGTCTAAAAGTAACCATTGCTGAAGAATTGTGATTGGGCTGCATAAATTTTTCAGGAAAGTGTGGAAAGTCAATAAGAGGCATGGAACTTTGTTTTTCTTTTTGTAAAGTTCTTTTTACCTCTGTGCAAAATGAAGAATGCCTATCATTTATTCCAAAGATAAGCTGTAACATGTTTAATTATTGTAAAAATGGGCTGATACAACCTTCAGTTTCCATTTGCAATTAACAGTTGGCTGTCCTTGGCAAACATTGTGGCTTTATGCATGGGTTTACTCAATAAAAATGCTTCTCATGATCATTCAGGTAGAGCTAGTACACATTTCTTTGAAAATAAAGACTCGTTCTCATTCGTGTTGATGTAGCTATGAGAAACAAAAAGAAACAGGAGTATTTATTCTCAACTTGTGAATTTAAAAAATCTGATTTAAGCAATTTAGATATTACTAACTTGTCTCACTTTTCATGCCTTTTGTAGGTTTTTACAGTAACAATTGATTCCTCAACAATTGATTCCCAATAGCATATAATAATACTTGTTTCAGGTACTGAGTAAAAGATCTGTTTAAGAATCCATGGCATTCATTTAAAGATGAAATAAGTTACAGTAGCCAGAATCTAAGGAGCTACTTTAGCCTTGCCCAAGGACTTGTATGTGGCCAGTGATATTTTTAAAGGTTTTTTTTTCTTTGAACAGGTGATATTGTCTCACAAACTGTTTTTGAAAGTGCCGTTGTCATTGTTGTTGTTGTTAGATGTCTTTTAAAAGACCCAAGGCAACTTACAACAAAATCATTAAAACATGCAAAATAATTTTCATTAAAATACCCAAACACGATAAGACAACTAAATCATCAGAGGATCCATAAGCAAAACAACTGTTGAATAACAAGCCCATCCTATGCTGATAGTTGAACTTAGGACCCGTTGAAATCAAGAGGGCAAGTTACAGAGCAAGCTGAAATGGGCCCCAGGGGAGGAATATGAGGCAGATTTTCTGCCTTGTCCAGAACCCTGCCAGCATGCACTGCCCAAGGCAGAAGGTAGGGTGTGCGAGTATTTTTTTCCTTCTACCCTGGCACAATGGAGTTTTTGAAACTTTCCCTCCTGTTAGTCACAATGTGAGAGAATTTTCCCATGCTAGCTCCAAGCTGGCGTGGGTGAGGGTCCATTGTGGAGCAGCTTCAGATCCAACAGATCTAATGCCTTCGCAGAGCCACCACTGGAACACCCTGTTTGGGGGCTCTGGTGTGTTTGGTACCGCCAGCGGAAGCTTTACTCCATGGGACTTTCCATGGGGGCTTCTGCCATGGCAGAGCTTGTCTCCCTGGGCAGAGGCCAGTGGAGGGACACCTCTGCTAGATCCTAACCTCCTCCAGCCATTAACAGTGAGCCTGTTTGAACATCATGACAGCCCACCGTGGCTTAATTTACCTGTGGGGGCTGTCATGTTATGCTGGGTGCCCATGGGCTCCATTTTTGCATGGCGTCCACAGGCACCCAGCTTGCCGTGGCTTGTCATGTCATGCAAACTCAGGTGGTAAGAGGTGTTTGAGGGTTAGACAACCCTCAAATAACCCTAAAGCAAGACATGGGTTATTTGAGGGTTGTCAAACCATCAAACATCTCCTGTCGCCTCGGTTCACATAACATGACAAGCCACTGCAAGCCAGGCACCTGCAGGTGCCATGCAAAAATGGAAGGTGCCCAGCACAATGCAACAGTCCCCATGGGTACATTAAGTAATGTTGGGCTGTCATGTCATGCGTACCAGGTTGGTTAGGATTGCGGTCTTAGTGATGGCTTAACTTAAGTCTCATTGATTTCAATTGAAATTAAGTTCAACTATCGCCATCTGGATCTAACCCTTTGTCTTGTGGCAAAGGGGGTTGCTCTTGGAGGAAAAACCCAATTTAAATGCACCTTAGGCTCATGGAACTAGTTTTGTACTGCTTTGGATCCTCATCATTTCAGATCAGGGCAGACAGAATTAAGTACATTTTAAGTCCCATTGATTTTCAATAGGAGAGAGTTAAGCATGTTGTCCATAATTTCCTGTAAATGTGGTGTATGAAGGTGGGAATAAAGACAGCTATTTATTGTGATGTCCTTCATCTTTTTAATATTGTTTGAACTGTCTTTTTTTTTTTTATGAAAACCATAAATGAATTAACCAAGTAAAAGTATTTTATACTATTTCCACCTAAGGCTTGTAATGTCACAATCCTGATGCTCAAACAACACCATCTGGAATCTTTTGATCTCTCTGATTTAAGAAGTCAGGCCCAAATTGTATTTTCTTGGGATTATACATTTCAGTAAAATACTTGCTGAACTTCTATGGTGTGTGGATTAGCATACGTTTATTACAAATGAAGACTAGGCTTTCATGAAAGCTACGATATGCAATATCCAAATTATAAATATGCCAGCATATTTTGGTTTCAGCAAAAGCTCAGTGTATTTATCAGAAATGTCCTGCATTAATTAGTCTTCTTCTCAGTCTTTGGGGTTCTTATATGAACTGCTTATTAAATACACTCAGCTTTTCAGAGAGCACCATTGGAGTTTGTCTGCCAGCTGTGTTCCTGTTTCTCCAATAGGTTTAAAAGACACTGTGAACTCCAACAGCGCACAGGTGTTTTTTTTAATATTAGTGTTAGGGTTTATTGAGACAGCTCTAACTAGCATGCCCCTTACTGCATTTTCAAATTAGCATCTTATTCATACAAGTCCAAATTCAAAGTTAATAGGTCAATAGCCCCATATATTGACGTATGTCGAGAGAGAGAAAGGGGGAGTGTGACCCTGTTGATACTCCTGGATCTCTTGGCGGCTTTCAATACCATTGACCATGGTATCCTTCTGGGACGGCTGTCTTAGTTGGGAGTGGGAGCTACTGCATTGCAGTGGTTCCACTCCTACTTGGATGGTCGGCTCCAGAAGGTGGTGCTTGGGGAATATTGCTCAGCCCTGTGAACTCTCCAGTATGGAGTTCCACAGGGGTCAGTCTTATCCCCCATTCTATCCAACATATACATGAAACCGCTGAGTGGGATCATCCATTGTTTTGGAGTGCGTTGCCATCAATATGTTGATGACATGCAGCTCTATTTCTCCTTTTCCTCTTCAGCAGGTTAGGCTGTGGATGTGCTCAACCGGTGTCTGACTGCGACAATGGACTGATGAGGGCTAACAAGCTGAAGCTCCGCAAATCTCGATCGGAGTAGAAGAGGGGGCGAACTCACCCCTGCTCGACTCCCCCCCCCCAGCCCCACGGCACTTATCTTTTCCCCGGCTTGGAACATCTCCCTAGAAAGGAACCAGGGAGAGGTACTTCTGGGTCCTCGGCGCTGCGGTTTTAGCGTAAATACCATAGAAAACCACCTTAAAACGGCCATGCGCCTGTTTTAAGGTGGTTTTCTATGGTATTTATGCTAAACCCACAGCGCCGGGGACCCGAAAGTGACATGATGGGTTCTGGTGCTGTGCCAGGAACTGAGGCGACGGGACCCCGGCACTGCTTTTTTCAGGTAAATATCATAGAAAACCACCTTAAAATGGACACGTGGCCGTTTTAAGGTGGTTTTCTATTATATTTACCTGAAAAAAGCCGCACTGGGGTCCCGTTGTCTCAGTTCATGGCACAGCGCCAGGACCTGTCACGTCACTTCCATCTCCCTGGCGTGTCTGAACGGAGCCTCGGTGTCGCCGCAAGAAGACTCGTACATCCCTTCCAAGCCCAATTCAAGGTGCCGGTCTTAACCTTTAAAGCCCTACATGGCTTGGGACCACAGTACTTGATGGATCGCCTCTCCCAACCACAATCTATCCGGACACTATGCTCAACATCTGGGGCCTTCCTCCGACTGCCACCTCCAATGGAGGCTCAGAGGGCGGCAACAAGGGGGAGGGCCTTTTCTGTGGTAGCCCCCCAACTGTGGAACAAGCTCCCCCCCTGAGGCCCACCTGGTGCCAACTCTACTATATTTTCGGCCCCAGGTTAAGACTGCCCTCTATGTTGGGGCTTTTAACAACTCTAAATAGTGCATAGTGGGGGGGTATTTTTAACTTTTTTACTGGTCATGTTGTATTAACTTGTTTTAGCTATTTGTGTTGTTTTGTAAATTTGGTTTTAAATTTTTTAATAATATTTTTATTGTGTATATTTTATATTGCATTGTATTTGTATTGATTGTTGTAAACCGCCCAGAGAGCTTCAGCTATTGGGCGGTATAGAAATGATGATGATGATGATGATGATGATGATGATGATGATGATGATGATTAAAAGAGGGCTAGTTTTTTGCTGCACAGGAGATAGTTGTGCTACTATCTTTCCTTTTTAAAGAGTGGAAGATGTCCTTTGTAGTGATTAAGATCACAGCCTGCTGAGAAACCCCTCACAGGAGCTGAGACTAAGTAGCCACAAGTCTAGGGAAGCAAGCCCCTTTCCAGTTGCGCTTTTGCAGACGGTCCAGCTGAAGTCTCCAGGCAAAGTCTGAAGACTAAGAGACTTCATGCCTTGCAGGTTGCATGCTGGTGTTAGGGTCACAAAATGGCTTGAGGAAGAAGAGGTATATGAGTCGTCACTGGTCATCAGTGCTGTCACAGACCCCTCCCAGTAGATTCCCATAACACTCGTGTATCTACATTGTTGATTTTGCTGATCAAGTGCTGGGAATATGAGATATTTCCAAATATCTTAGAATGCACAGAAGTATTACCCTATGAACATAAGTGAGTTAGGAGAATGCTACAACATCCTCCCAACTTCTCCCTAAGATGCTGATAAACCCTGCTTCTTCACAGCTTTGTGCTGTGTTCTAGCCTTCAACCCCTTATAGAAAAACCAGGTTCCTATCCTTGCCTGTGACCCAGGAACAAAACTATCCATGCTTTTGTAACTCTTTGAAGGGATAATATAAGGAAACTGTGATTAACTATCATGGAAGGGGTGTGTGTGGTGGGGTATGTATACACAATGCCACAAAATTAGGCTAGTTCCTGCATAATTTATAAACAGAGTATTTGCCATGTGGTAGATCACGATAAATTTAGTTACAGCTGTTCATTGACACAAAGCATAGAGTGTTGTAACCAAAGGAGTCCTTCTGTTTCTGGAAGGAGCTCCAATCCAGCAAAAAGGGGGAGCTGATTTATTTATTTATTTATTTATTTATTTATTATATTTATCAATCACCCATCTGGCCGGTCACCCGGCCACCCTGGACGATGTACAATTAAAATACAGCAAAACAACACAATAAAATATAATAATTAAAACAATATAAAAAATTCTCATTAAAAACCGAACCCACCCCATATTCCCGCCTGAACAGCCATGTTTTTAATGCACGGCGGAAGCTCATCACAGAGGGGGCATGGCGAAGGTCACTAGGGAGGGAGTTCCATAATGTGGGGGCCGCCACAGAGAAGGCCCTCTTCCTAGTCCCCACCAGCCTGGCTGCTCTGGCTGATGGGATAAGGAGAAGGCCGTCCGTGGCAGACCTTGTTGAGCGGCCTACTTGATTCCCTCCCCTCTCCCTCCCCCCTCAAACAAATCTACTCTGGTGGGTCTGCTCTGCACAGCATGTGGCACGAGGAAGAGGGGCCTGCAGTGAGAAAGGGAAACTGGTAAAAATCACCTCCCCCATCTTCCACCAGAGGGAGCCTCTGCCAGATCAGTGACTATTATATAAATGGAAGGACTCCTTCCATGTACAGAAGGGCACCATTGGATACAAGCCAGAGTTTTGTCATGTATGAACACTATTAATATGTGAGACCCAAGAGTGAGATACTGAATATTTCTAGTCAAATACTGAATCAAAGCATAACATGTCAACAATCCCTAAATAATAAGAGGAAAGAAAAACCTCTCATGTAGAAATATGGGCATCTATCTATCTATCCCATTATTGGGTGGAGATATGTGTAGGCCCAGTGAGCCTTCTTCTGTCATAATATTAGTATGATCAAACTGGAGATTGTTTTGTAAAACACTTTAGAAGCAGCTCAGATTTTCTCCTATACCGGGGGTTATATTTTCTGCACAGTCAGTAAAATAAAGTTGCTTCTTGACTCCCTGTGAAGGAAATGTTTCCTTACTCAAATTCCTTTCTGCATATCAGCCTCCTTTTTGTACATTAGTACTGGATAATTTGTTTTTAGGACAGTATTCTTGCTTAGATGGCAATGGTAATGACAAAATGACCACCAAATGTGGTTATTAATATTAATCAGATACAAGATGTTACAGCAAATGTTATTTTGCTGAAGCCAAACAAAATTCCTGGCTTTATTTAGCAATGAGATCTTTGCTGCACTAAGAAAAAGAAATTAGATTAATAGTTTCATTTTGATTAATGTGTTGGTATCCCAATTGCTGCTTTCCAAGCATTTAGAACAACTGTCAGGCTGTCAGAGTATTAATCTTTTTATTGCACAAGATTGAGTTATTAAAATGAAATTGAAGTCATATCTCTTCATTTCAGGCACTAGTACGGAATGTTCTGATTTATAACCTACTGCCCTGGTAAATGGGCATTATCTCTCTCCATTCAAAAGATGTTCATATTTTTCCCAGCTCTTTTATATCTAAAAGTCATTTAATTTCTGGATGCACCAGATATGCTGAGAACGTGAAATGCTATAATACTGGTTGTGTGTGCTAAGCTTTAGCATGTCTCATAAACCTTGGTCTGCAAATGCTATTTCCTCAGTATCGGCTCTTTGTTTTGGCATGCTGCTCTGTGTGATAATGTAGCCTTTTATCTTCTGCATGCAAAAAAAATTCAATATTGTGATTTTTTTTCCATGTGAAATATTACCCTAATGTTTATTGTCCTTATTGTAGGCAGGCAGTGTGACACCTAAATCACCCTCCACTGACATCTTTGATATGGTTCCCTTTTCTCCCATATCCCCTCAGTCATCAACACCTACTCGCAATGGCACACAGCCTCCACCAGTGCCCAGTAGATCTGCAGAGATCAGTAAGTTTTGTAATGACTGACCTAACCTCTTGCTTATATATAAATATATATTTTTTTCAAGCAGCAAGAAGAATTTATTCATATCTTCATGCTAAGCCAAATACAATTTTTTTGAAAAAACCACACATTTATTAATGATAGTGTGGGGTTTGGGGTATTTTTGTTCTGTTGGGGGTTGTACCATCTGACCTTTGGTATATGCACAATGCAAGTAATAACTCCACTCAGTGCAGAAATTATACCGTTATTCACCATCTGATCCAATTTTGCTTGGAATTATAATCTGCTTCTGCCAATTACCACACAACAATAGCTTATTTGTTGTATTTATTTACATTTGCTTGTCCCCTTTTGGCTGGTACAAAATGTATGTTCAGGCTAAATATGTACCAGAGGACTGAATGCAGTGATGTGATTCTAAAAGGAAAATTTAGAACTTCAGATTTTATTTTATTTTTGTTTGATGCAATAGTATTATTAGGATGTGTTTGCATATACTTTCCCAAACAGCAACATTTTAGTTCCATGCTAATTTCAGTGTAACACTTCTAGGTTCTTCATCATGCCACCTCAGCCATGATTCATCTACTACTGTTCTCTCATTTGTTCTCATGCTGAGGGAGAAAAGTAGCAGCTATCCCATATTCCATTAACAGAAGAAGTAGAATGCAGAAGATTTGCTAGTAAAGAACACTCTGCAAAGCTGTCCCTGCCTAGAAGGATAGAAACAGATAAGACTCTACTCCAAGGACATCTACAGCACCACCCATATACTCTCTTTTGAAGCATCCCAGAAGAAAAATCAGAAAAGTGTTGCTGGATTTCCCAATATTATTGAAACCCTGTGCCTGTGGGCAAGTGTCTGTGATTACTACTTCATGCAACAAACCTATCAAATAATTTCTATATATTTATCCTGTGATGTCCATGGCTGACATTAAGTCTTAGCAGGACCTTGCCAAATGTTCACCAGTTTTGATTCTAGAGGTGGAACTTAGTATTTTGGCAAGGTACACATTCTGTGCCCTCAGTACCCACTTAAATTGTGCAAGAACGAAAAAAATATTTTTAAAAAATTCCTGTTCTGTGCCGCAGTTTTCCCTGGTGGCAGCTGTCTTTTTCTTCATGAATAAGTTATGTGAGTGATCCCACTCGGTCTGGGAACACAAGCAGGATAACGTAATGAAGCTTTGTCTAATGTGATGACATCACCAGATGTCAATAAATAAGATTATTGCTGACCAGGTTTGGCTACATCAGTTGCAAGTAAGGTTCATTTAAACAGATAAATTTTATTGTAAAGAGTTTCAAAGAATCGCTCAAAGGGGTGACTTTTTTCAGCATTCTCAAACGTGTCCTAAGAGAGAATAAGTAATTTAGGTTCTTGGTGTCTTACCATATATCCATTGTCTGTTTTAAAATAACACAGATTGCATCTCAAAAATACCATCATAAATTAGAAGTCAGACCTGATTGTCTGATTTCATTCTGTTTGGTTTGGGAACAGATTGCGTAACGGAAATCTCCAAGGACCTGGCCATCTGCCCAGATAGTAACCAGTGAGTTGGAAGAGAATATGAAGTGCTTAACACACCAGCCTGCTTGTGCACTGTGTGGTGCCCTTAGAACCAAGAAAATAGACACTCTGGTTTAAAGCAGAGGGCCATTTCTTACTTCAAGCAGGTGCAGCTTAAGTTATCAGGGAATCAACAAAATCTCCAGCACTTTTGGAATCTCTGAAAGAAATAAGCAGGGGATTTGCAGTGACGGATGGCAGGGAAAGAGGTCCACAGCTACTTTAGGCATTCACACCCTTGATGTTGAGAAACCTTTTGATGTATGTTCAAGCCAAATGCTGCAAGAATGACATTTTCAAGATCAAAATGTTGCAATAGAAAGAGCAACTAAAATCCAATCATGAATGGAATCTTATGCTTTTTCCTTTACAAATTGGCTGGTGCCCCCCCCCCCCCGCGCTCTTTCCACTACCATAAGCCTTCTTGCTAGGTGTTATATTTCATCTTCTAAGATCCTTGAGGCAATAATTTCATTTGAGGCCTTCCCATAGGACATATTGAGGTCTGGAGATCAAATTTTCTTCAAAGAAAGATTTGTGCCTAACTGCTTTGACTATCTGCATAAGTGCACAATTGTTCAAAGAACTTTGGAAATGTACAAGCCCCACTGTCTCCACACAATGCATCTATGGGATTGGACTTAAAATGAGCCATTTTCTTTTTCAGAATACACAACTGAAGGAAGAACTGTTTTAGAAACTTATATTTGAAACCTGCTAATCACATTTCAAAACCAAGTTCAAAAATTGAAAAGGCACTGGATTTTCCATACCAAAAGAACTGTATCGGAGAGGCAATAATAATGCTGCAAAATACCTTAATTTAAAGTAGGGACCAAGAGTCTGAGCTGTAAAGTTCCTAGTTCAAATCTCACCCATGAACTCACTCATTTGGTAGCTTTAGAAAACCTTAGCACCTCCCCCAATGATCTGTTATTTGAGCATAAATAATATTAGCCTACCTTACAGGGTTGTAAGGATGACAACGACAGCCACTCAAATACTGTTATTAATATAAAGTACTATTATTATTGATTGGAAGATCTTGCATATGTAATATGTGAATCAAAATATATCTCTGTTTTACCGAATTTAACAGTCCAGCACATGATCATTACAATGCAGGTCATTTTATGTATAAAGGTAGTACATAAGCAGGTAAGAACATAAGAAGAGGCATGCTGGATCAGACCAATGGCCTCTCTAGTTCAGCAACCAGCTGCCTGTGGGAAACCCACAAGTAGGACATGAGTGCAGTAGCACCCACCCATTGATGTTCCCCAGCAATTGGCATGCAGAGGATACCTCCGATACTGGAGGTAATATATTTTATTTATTTATTTATTTTATTTGTGCCCCACCTTTCTACCAAGAAAAAGGCACTCAAGGTGACTAGTATGACTAGTAGCCATTGACAGCCTTATCCTCCATGAATTTATCTAATCCCCCTTTAAAGCCATCCATGTTGGTGGCCATAACTACATCTTCTGGTAGTAAATTCCATAGTTCAACTGTGCACTGTGTGAAGAAGATCCCGGGTTCTAGCAGTATGAGAGAGGGAGAAAAACATCTCCCCCTCCACTTTCTCCATACCATGCATAATTATGTACACTTCTATCATGTCTTCCCTTACGCACCTTTTTTCTAAGCTAAGCAGTCCCATACATTGTAACTTTTCCTCACAGTGGAGTTTCTCTAGACCCTTGATCATTTTAGTTGCCCTTTTCTGCACTTTTTCCAACTCTACAGTATCCTCTTTGAGGTTCTATGACCAAAACTGAGCACAGTATTCCAAGTGGCGTCACACCATAGATTTATATAAGGGCAGTATGATATTCGTAGTTTTATTTTCAATTCCTTTTATAATTATGTACAACATGGAATTTTAGATGGTATAATTATTACTTCAAGATTTTTTAAAAGTACAAAATAGCAATCTCAGATTTAAACCCTAATGTCCTGAAAACTCCATAGCCACACAGAAAACATCAATTTATCAGACAACTTGATTTGTTCATATATTCTGGGATATATGCATTCAATACACATTCACTCTCTCCTATTTGAGAATAGAAATGCTTTCACTGTGAATGTCGTAATAGGGAGAGATGGGTGTTGATAGGTACAAGAGAGTAGAATACAAGAGAGAGTAACAGAAAACTTGCAATGATGGGGAAAATATAAATATAAGTGAGATGAGATATTAGTTCATCAGATAAAAAGGAGTTTGTAAAGTTCAAGCTACCAATTTCTGGCAGATTATCATTCAAACCATAACAGTTAGGAAATGAAACATTTAAACTGACAATGAAAAGTGACAAAGTACAGTAGGAAAAGAGGGAGAAAACAAGTGAGCAAGAAGTTACGAGCTATCCAATGTGCTATTTTTTTTAATGTACAGACATTTTTTAATTCACCCTGCATAAATCATGTGATTTCCTACATCTGAATCTATTCTGATGTGGTAAAGTCCCAGGAGGACTGTACCACCTTCTTTTTCTGAACATGTAGATCAGCTCTAATTGCTGTGATTACAGGTGCTGTGTAAGAGGAATATAATGCAAGCCATTTTATTTATTTATTTATTTATTTATTTATTTGAGCTAAAGAAACACTGTTTCCAAGAAGCTGAGGATTGTTTGCATATGTGTCTGCCTAGTGGCCACTCATGCAGGCTTCAGCTTCTGAATGCCCTGCAAGGGCTATAGGCTTAAACAAAGACAACTGTACTCCATAGAGATGTAGCCTGAAATTCCTGTAGATGTCCCGTGATCAGCCCTGGAAAAATGAAAGAATGAAAAATAATTCAGTGCCAGATCGTGACTGCTTCTTCTGAGGGGTAAGATGCAATGAGATCTAGAGTGGTTGGCTCAAAGGGTCATCCCAAGTTCTGACCTTCTAGAATACAGCGTCATACTGGCTGTAAATACTGCTGTTCAAGCCATTTAGCAGCCATCTTAGTGTCTGCATTTCCATATACTCCACCTCCCATGTGTTGCTGACTCATTATTTTTTTTAATTCTTTCTAGAGAGAGACCTTTTTGGAGCAGAACCTTTTGACCCTTTTAGCTGTGGAGCAGGAGATTTCCCTCCAGACATTCAGTCCAAACTAGACGAGATGCAGGTGATCAAATATTTACCATTGCAAAAAAAATGTTTCCAATACCATGTGAATGTTGGGTTCTTAAGGGGGAAGTTAGATCACGCAGGGGGCAGTGTGTTCATAGCCTGTGAAATGTTCAGTGTTGCAATGTCAACAAAAGGAGAGGGGGCTAATTCAGTCATTTATAGAGAGCTTTTCAACATCTATGGTCTACTTTCTCAGCTTCCCTGCCAGTTTTATGCTCTTTTATTTAAAACACTTATGCTAGAAGCGCTTGTAGGACTTTCCAAAAAGAATGTGTCCATAAGATTACTGTTCATGCTTCCTCTGGAGAAGCACCATTGATTCCATGGGGACTACACAGAGCATGTGGTTTGAAGATAGCAAACTGAATGTAATCATTATGAGATCACTGAGGCAGAATGTGCCCACCACAAAAGAGCACATTACCACATTTTGGTCTTCCATATACTAAAGCTCTTCTAAGATTGATCAGATCCACCAAAATATGGCATTGTGGAGCCCCCTAACTAGGTTTTATCGTAGCCATTTGCAGTCCTTGTTGTAGAATGCATAAAGTGCCTTCTTCTCTCCTCCCATGCCCCTGGTATGCCAGGTCATCGTCATCCATCTTGCCTGGCTCTGTGCCTTGTTTATCCCAAGTGAGGCCCCTTTAACCATATCCCACCCATCCAAAATACCCCACATGATGGCTGCCACCTGGGGTTCCCTAGTTTAGCAAACCCATTTCTCCATTGTCACTACTCCCTCCATTCTGGTCCTAAATGGACATTGTTGATCAGCTATTTCCGCTTCATTTTAAACCCCACAGGACTCCTTGCCAATGTCTTTTCTTTGCTGCTGGGCATCTTTACCTGTTGACTGGCCTTTCCTTACCTCCTTGTAGCATCATGTGTGGGTTGGCATAGTGATAAGATTAGCCTTGCTTTTTAACAGCTCTGTAATATTATTCCACATTTGCAGAGTAAGAAACTGTCCCAGAACCATTTTTGACAGTATACAAAATGAATCAAAAGATACCAACTCATTGCACAAAATATTTGTGAGGAAAGAACAGTATAAACATCTTTCAGATCTCAACAGTGGAAAAATTGTCATAGATTTAGATTAGTAAAAGCTCTTGCTTGCAAGAAACTGTATATTTTTCCAGCATATACTTTGTAATGTCTTCATAATGCAAGGAACAACATGAAAAGAAACTCAGTTGAATATTCCTTTCATATTATGTGACTTCAATATTCAATTTAGTTATGTATTAAATGTTTAACTAAATGAGGAATGTTATTATTGATGTTAACCAAGCTACCACAAGCTCTAATATTTGTTCTGTCTCTTTGTGCTTTCATGGGTGCGCAGCGTCAGCGATGGTTGGTATATTGTTTTTACATGAGTTTCAATTCATTTCATATAAAACGTTGATACTCCTGATGTTTGGATTAGTGTCCAAAATCTAAACTTGAGGACCTGTATTGTGCTTCTTTAAAAAATGTTTATGTTTGACTTCCTCTCACCAACAATACTCAATTTTAGTCATTGGACCCCCAATTATTTTAACTTTTCATGAGATTAAAAAGGGGAGAAATCTCTTGCTGGTTCCTTTCTGTGTGGAACTGACTTTTTTCACTTACTGTATTGATCCAATGTGATACTTGAAACTATGGTGTGCACACACATTATGAAAGAATGAATAGTTTTATTCAGGCCCAACTTGAAAATGTAAACAAAACGCTATGGCTTCAGAGATGCAGCAGGCAAGAGGGCCACGGACATGGGCTTTGCTGCTGTGCTGTGGCTCCTACATTACTGGTGGCCCTGCATGTGCAGCAGGAGCAGGTGCTCCCCACCTCCACCCTGTATAAAGCAGACACTGATTCACAACATTCCTCCCCACTTTCATTGAGTGGGAAGAGTAACTTCCTACATGGAGCTCTCTTCCTTGTGGAAGAACAGGTGTGTGTGCCTGTGTAAAGAACCACACTGCCACTGGGTAGATTTCATAGATTTTTATAGAGTTGGAAGGAGCCTACTACAAGGCCATCGAGTCCAACCCCCTGCTCAATGCAGGAAACTAGAGAAAGGGTCTCCCTTATTATCCAAGTAATAACCAGGCCTGACCCTGCTTAGCTTTCCATGCTCTGACAAGCTGAGCCAGCGTGAGCCACAGGCCTGTCTATATATGAACCAGGGCTATGTTACATGTTTTTAGTTGCCAAAACCATGATGACTTGCCAGCAGGTATATACAGTATCTTTCCTGAAAAGAATCTTATCTGGATACCCAATTCTAAACATAAGGCTTTCCACATATATATCTCTATAGGAACCACTCCAAAGCACATGTCTTTTATTTTTTATTTTATTCTTATTTTTATTCAGCTTTGGGCAGTATTAATCCCAAGAGAGTGGGGCAGCCTTTCAAATAAGTTATCTCTGTATCATTTTTTGATTTTTAGATTAAATTAAAAACTGAAATTCCACACAAATGAATGGTTCCTGAAGCATCCATATCTAGCCAACAAACACTTAATATTTTGAAAGTTAACTTGCCAGGTATGTTCTGGCTAATTTTTACTTCATACAGGATAAGAGCCTTTATATTCTTGGATATACATCCAGAGAGATCCATTCCAGCTCAAAATGGGCAGATGGCAACACCCTTCAACAAACATACTTTCTCTATGATACTCTATTTGCAAGTCAGCTAGAAATTTGATACAATTCACCCACCATTTACTAGGTGAATATTTATTTTCCTTTCCTAAAGAAAGGTGATTAATGCCAGTTAAGGATACAGCAGGGGATCTCTTCTACAAGATACTGTGTACACACATTTTTACATTCAATGTATCATAATATTGGAACTCCCCCATTTGGTTGGCGGGGGTGGGTGGCAGGCCTTGCATTTCATTACCCCAAAATTTAGAGTATGCGCACACATGATTTTGGACACCCCCACCCATTCTCCAGGCATTCCTGTATGGCTTGTGCATTCATTTTAATGATCTCGCTCATGCCCTGAAGATGATGGAAGGTTGTTGCTGGCTTAAGGAAATATATCTTCCTGGAGTGCACATGAACATCAGCTATAGAAGTAAGGAAGAGTCAGGTTTACTAGGACTTAGGGTGCTAAGATGAAGCTTTTATCCTGGCATCACCTTGCCTCATTCATGGAATTTTACAGGGAATCCAGACAACGTCATCTTCCATTTGTAACCCTCCTTTGTTTCCCCACCATTTCTGTCGTTTTTCTTACACACACTCCCCCCAAAGAAAAACTGTTAAGGAGTAAAAGACAGAATAGCTGTACAGTGCCTTTTATTTGGTAGCTCTAGGAACCCTCCATCTTGAAGCAGCCTTATATTTATCAGCTTTTTCTCTGGGCTCTATTTCCTCTATTTTAAGGAATGGGGAGCTCCAACATTCCTAGTAAAAGTAAAATCAGACTAGGGAGAAGATCTTGTGTGCATACTCCTCAAGATGCTCCACTGGCTTCCATAGCTTTTTCCACACATGAAGTTTGAAGTAAATTAATAAGCTTTTAGATGGACGTGATTAGCCCCAGCTAACCAATTTTCTTCTGTTTGGGTATTGAACAAAAATGCTTTTCTTTTCTTTTTTTCAGCTATCCAAAATTAATATTATGATACCTGTTTCAAATTATACTGCAGACAGTACACTGAATGAATGCTCATGTCTCATTATTACTCCTATGGAGAAAAAATAACTTCCTTAAATTTACTAATATAGGAGAAAATCAGAAGCCATGATAAATAGGTTTATTCAGGAAAGCTATGTCTACAATAAGGTTATTTTGCATGGTAAAATAAAATGCATAGAAGGAAACTCAGGGACCACTGATATAAATCTGCAGTGCAGATGGAACAGGTCAGCCATGTTTCAGGTGTGTACTGCAAGGATAGATGCACTTCAAAGCAGTACCATGATCTAACTCATGAATATCTAACAATGCCATAACAGGGCATGCTCAGACAGTCAATAAATATGCAGGGCTAAGCCATAAATTATGGCTTTGTAACTCACTGTCTTATGATCCAGTGGGGCTTTCCTTGTATCATCCAAGTCCTTGTCAGTAGATAGTAATAATATGGAAAGGGACTTGTTGACATCTATTGGGCCTGTATTTATTTATTCAGAACATATCTATGGTATCCAAGGCCGCTTACAAAACAAGTTAAAACAATCAACTTATAAAACCATACAAAACATTACTAAAAGGAGCAAGGTGGGATAAAACAGATTAACATTATAAAAGGCCTGGGTAAATTAAAAGGTCATCACCTGGGACCAGAATGAAACAAGATTTGGCCCCACATGAACTTCCATAGGGACAGCATTTTACAGAGGGGGTGCCTCCACTGAAAAATACTGTCCCCATTTGCCTCCCACCCACCTAATATGAGAAGAAGGGGGCCTCAGAGGAAGATCTTAGTATTGGGGCAGGTTCATATGGGAGTAGGCCATTCTTTAGAAACCCATGTTCCAAGACAAATATCACTGTAAGGCAGGGGTGCAGAACCTCAGGCCCAGGAGCCACTCTGGCCCTCGGGGGTTCCCAGAAGGCCACAATTCCTTCTCTTTGCCCTACCCCATTTCTCCTGATCACTGATCATTTGGTGTTTTTTCAGCTTTTGTGCAGTACCCTGCCCCCCCCTCCATTCTAAAAGGTTGAAATGCCTCTCCTGAAGCTTAGTTACTGGCAGTCAGAGCTTTCATCTAAAATATGCTGGTATTTTTTGGTATTTTGGCCCCACCTCTTCTGCCTTCTGACCCTGCCCACCACTGGAATGTGGCTCCTGAGGGGGTTCTCTGAAATGGAATTAAGCCCTTGGGCTGAAAGAGGTTCAACATCCCTGCTTTAAGGCTACAGTTCTATATGTGGTTACCTGAGATTAAATCCCATTGAACCCAACGGGGTTTACTTCTGAGTAGGCATGTATAGGATTGCAGCCTTAAAGGCTAAAACCAGATGTTTGAATTGTCCTTAGATGGACCAGTAGCCTGCAAAGTTTCTAAGGCCTGCCAAGATATGTTCCATATGGTGGTCTTTGTCAACAGCCCAGAAGCTCTATTTTTAATGAGTTGAGTAAGAAACTGAAGCCAGAATGGAAAGTCAGTGGTGGACATCTCATCGTAGATCTTTTAATTGAATTGGATTGAGTCACAAGCAAAAACTTTCCATCATTTACATTTCTTAAAGGAAAAGGAAAGTATGCTTTTTAAAAAGCCTTCAACTTATTTAATAAAAGCAGAGTTTACAGTGTGTTTCTTTGTGCTCTTGTTTAGGTGTGATGTTCTGAGGTCTCTAATCTATTCAGCTTTGCCAAACAGCTTCATTAGAAGGTTAGACTTCATAGGGTTTGTAAGACTGGCCCTGCAGTTATACCATAATACATAAACATATATCATTAATATGGTATGTTTTTTTTTAAAGTCTACTGTTGGGTAGATAACCTGGTGCCCTCCAGATGTTTTGGACTACAGCTCTCACGATCCCTGACCATTGGCCATGCTGGTTACAATTTATGGGAATTGTAGTCCAAAGATCTGGAGAGAACCGAGTTGCCTATGCCTGATTCTTCAATAGATACCATAACACTTTGCATCTACATGCTTTTAAAGAGATCATCTTTAGTAAAGAAACTTGATTTCTATGTTTATGTAAGCCCAGGGATGGGGAATACTTGGCTCTCCAGATGTTGGACTGCAATGCCCATCATCCTTCACCATTGGCTGAGCTGGCTAGGGCTGAGAGAGTTGCAGTCCAATAACATCTGGAGGTCCACATGTTCCTCACCCCTTTATTAGGCTACTTTAGAGCACAATCCTATGCATGTTTAAACAGAAAAAAGTCCTACAACTCCCAGCATTCCCCAGCCAGCTATTTTCTTCTGTCTAAACTTGCGTAGGATTGTGTCCTTCATTGCAAAGAGTTGTGCTGTTTCATTGACCTGTAGCCTATAGGTTAAATACTGTAACCATAAAAGACAACATAATGGTTAACACCCTGAGATGAAGCTCCACATCAATGGATTGAAACTTTACTTTTATAGTTGCATGAAAATATAGTTGCTTTTGAATGATTTTTAAAGTAGCATATAGATGAAAAATGGCACTGGAAAACTCATGGCTAGAAAGAGAAGAAAAGTCTGTTAGCAAGTAGTCTAGAGGACACTACCCACAATGTTGGTAACAATACATTCGTAATAAAAGCCACAGACATAAGGGGGAAATTATCATCTCCTAGTTGAGGCACCAATAATGTTTAATATTTTTAAGCTCCAAAACAGCCTAAGAAAGAAGAGCTTACAGCATTAACTGAATGCATCCTCACAAAACCTGTTAGCGAAAAGATTCAAATTCTTCTGACAGAAACCTGGGCTTTATTTCTTGTGCTGAATTATCACTGTGTTTACCAACATCACTAGGAATGATAAGCCAGAATGGCTTTCTTTAAGTTTTGTAATAATTTTGCCCTTATAAACAGAAACCACTTATAGGTCTTATTGTCAGTTCCAACTAGTGTTGTGTTTCTAATTAAATAGATCTGATTAATATTCTGCAAAAGCGTCTAGACTGACCACTGTGCTTAACATACAGTTATGCCAGTTTAGCGAAACTGCTCCAGAGGGCTGGGGGACCCTTTGGAACAGATTTTGGAGGGGCATGGAGGGTTGCAGGGTGAAGGAGAAGAGAGGAAAGTCCCATTCCACAAGTAGAAGCCTACTTGCTCTACGTTGGATATCATCCCATTTGTTGTTGGACCATTACATTTGATTTAATCCAGTGTCATATTCAAAGCTACTCACCTATCCAATAGTGCTGCTCAAAAGCTTTATACAGGCTGGCAATCTCTGAATAGGGGGTAACATTTTGATGCCTATCTCCCATGTTCCTGTCCAACTGCATGCAGTGTTCTCCTACTAGAAACATGCAGCACTGGCGTGCCCCTTATTTCACTGATAGGACTGGCAGGTTGGGAAATGGATTCAAGCATTACTTCTCACATATACCGTAGATCATTGGCATACACAAAGGCTTTCTCATGGAGGTTGGAGGAGTAGGTTTTGGGTGCCCCCTAGTTAGACATTCTTATGAAACTGCTGTTAAAACCAGTTTTGCCAAGAAAATCTTACCCCCTTTACCTTAATTATTCACATCAGGGTTAATGTTATATTATTTAATGGTATTTTTCCATCCGTTTGTTATTTCAGCTGGGAATTATTAAAGGTTCTGGCACTCCACATTCTCTAACATGTGCCTTATATTTTGAAATAGCACTGACCTGGTCTATAACTTGCTTTAAGAAATGAAATATATAATACATGTGTTTTATTTTTCTTCATGTAATGGTAGCAAGTGTTAGAAAGGGACTTGAACAAGATACTGTAGCTACACTTAGTCCTTACAGAAGAAAAACATTAATCATCTCCTATTGTCTTGTCTTATGTGGCATGTAGTTTGTAAACTACTCATTGCTTTTCATTTCCTATTGCAAGAGGGAGATCCCTTGAGAATTTCCTACAACAACAAAGTGAGCAATAGACTAGGATTAATCATAGCTTTAACACTGCCTTTGTGTTCTGTTCTGATGCCTGCTTTCAGCTATTATCAACTTTCACATATTTTCATTTGTTGGTCTTTGAGATGTAGTCTACCATTATTTTAAAAATTAACCAGCACTAAATGACTACCCTTAAAATTAAGCAGGATCTCAACTAGGGATGTGAAATTTTACTTTCCCAGAAATTTTACTAATCTGATTAAAACTCAACTACACACAAAAGCCCCCAGAAATACCACCTAATGAGGAACCTCCCAATTTGCTTTAAATTCCAGTGTAGTTGGCACTGAATATCAATTAGGCATTGGTGTAAATGTTGCTCACACTAAATTAATTTAGCTAGGCAATGCAAATAGGAAGCTTAGGTCTGATAACAATATCATGAAGGCATCTATTTTAAATAATATAAACAGTTAAGACACATTAAATATAACAAGTGGTACAAACACACCAACTGCATTAGTTACAGCCACTACAATACAGTCCAGATAAAAAGGCATTACAACACCCAAAAGAGGTTCAGACTTTCTTTTAAAAAGTTGAATTCCACAGTCACAGGGCTTCTCTCCAAGAGCATTTGTCAACATATCCTTGCTGTCCAGAACCTGGCTATGTAAATGGCTTAGGGCCACACTATTTCAGATAAGAGCCAGAGCTGCCTCCATCCTATGTGTCTTGTGCTGTCTAATGTGATTGCTAGTGATGTCTAATGCATATGATTCAGTAACATCACACTTGCATCTCCCATCCTCCGCCTCTCATCGTTGACTGGTAAGGGATGGGAAGGTGCACAGTGAGATGACATTATTAGCAACAGAAAGCTATAGAGGGCTGAAAACCCTTATACCAGCTCATATCATGTCTAGTTTGGCCTATGGTCGAAGGTCCACAAATCATGACGGAACATAAGGCGCTAGTCATCTCTCATGAAGGTGGATCCCAATCTGTTAAAAGGTTTCATAGCAACCCTGCCTTACTTTGAAGCAGGAATTACACTCATGAGGCCTGAGTCTGACCGAAGGGACTGCACTTTTCTCACCAGGCACATTGTGCAGAGTATGAGTAAGGGTAACTTTTTGACCCAGATCCAGTTGAAAAATAAAATGCAAGCAAATAGGCCACAACTGTTTTTAGAATGGAGTTCTTGTATGTCAGGTATCTTATTTTATTCTCTCTTTCTTTTCCCTTCTCTGTTCCAGGAGGGGTTCAAAATGGGACTGACTCTGGAAGGCACAGTATTTTGTCTTGATCCTCTAGACAGCAGGTGCTGATGCCAAGAATAGACATTTGAAAAGATATGATCATTTTTTAAATAAAAAAGTTTTAAAATGTATTACAAATACTATCAATGTGCCAAAAATGTTTTTCAACATGTTACCTTTTGTGATGTTTGCTTCTATAAAACTCCAGATAGGTTCCAGTATTATCCATGTACAAGTAAAAAAAAAAGTCACACATGTATCTGAAACTGAAATGAAATCACGCTGCTGTTTTTCTTTGCCTTCCACATTTTGGAAGTCATCACCTCTACCTAATAGCAACTCACCGTGTGCTGTGGGAAGTTCTTTGGACCATTCACGCATACCACTATGTGTTGGCAGGCAATATTCTTTGGGACTATAATTGCAAATGGCAACACTTTTGAAAATAAAATCCCCCTCCATTGGTTTCTTCTTTCCAGAACTGTAGGTAAATGTTTATACAATAGTATCAGAAATCACTAAGACACTGAAAATCACAGTGTACATTACACATGTACTGCATTTGCCTCACATTACATTCCTGTTACTGGCCATGATTTGAGCCGGGCCTACAGTGCACTTATGTAGCTCTTCATATGGGTGGCACCCCCATTCATGTTCATGACTGGGTTTTGTGCATGCAGTTTTCCTTGCATAAAAGTAAGTGGTGGAGCACACATCAGAATCATTGGATTAGGATGATTGTGTGCAGTTACTACATTGTATGGATATTATCTAGATTAATATTTTAAAGCCCAAACTTTTAAATCTGTAACTGTACCCAATATCCGTGTACCAGCTAATTGTCTATTATTTTGTTAAACAAAAGCAACACAAAAAAACTAAACATTTTAAGTCGTATGATTAAAAATGCTACAAGTGAGCTTTCTCTCACATTCCAAAGAGTGTTTGTAATTTGTTACACAATAACTACATTTTTCAGTGGCAATCACATGGTCAGTGACTGCTCATATTCACCCCTACATGTACATACAAGCATGCCCTCTGCTCAGAAGCATATTTGGGACTGGGGCCCAATACACCACTCCTCAACACAGTTACCTGGAAATCCTATTGGTTTCAGTGAATGTTACTTAAAAGTGCACATGCTTAAGGGCACTGCTTGTGGTACATGTCAAATTGCTTTGTGCAATGGAAAAACCTCACTTGGATTGCTAAGAATACTCACATTGTGTATATCTAAGGAAACCCTGAGTGTTTTAAAGTAAAACCTTCTATGGATTACAAGATTTTATTTTCAGGATGGTAATGGCCTGGGAAATGATCTTGAGGGAACATGATGCAGTTCTACTGCTGGAGTTTAGCAGCTTTGGCCTGGTAAGCTGCCTGAATGGGAGATCACCTGGGGAGCTGCTTGGAGTACAGTATGATGAATGGATAAATAATCTCATTGTGGATCATAATGTGAAAATTACAGATCAGTAATTTGACAGTAAAAACGGAGGGAGGAATGATAACTTCTTATTGGAGGGGACAGATTATTGTCTGGTTGTGATTTGTGCAGGAAATTCAGTTGCTGAGCGTCAGTGTATTGCTGCCATATCTTTGCATATATATCGGTAGCCTTCAAACTAGCAATAAACAATAATTTTGGTTGTATATTTCTTGTGTTCAACAATTAACTTGCTCTTTCATGTTTCCATTTTTACCATAATTTGGCTCAATGTCTATAAAAACAACAACAACAACATTTACCTTTCTGGGAAAGTTTTTCTCTCCTATAAGGATTGTTTCACTGAAAAAAAAAAAGGACTAAAGATGTTTGGGGTGGGGTGGGCAGAGGAGAAATAAGAGAATAAATGTAAGAGATTATTTTGCTGGGTTTATCTTTTAGAGGGGGGAAAACTAGTTTTCTGGTACTTGGTTTGCAAAATATAGTTTTTGACCTTATATTGCAAGGTTTACACAGAAAATAAAATGCATTTATGCAATATTATTACCTTTTTAAGCTTAGATCCAGCCTCGGAAGATGCTTAAGCAGGTGCCTGGACAGTCTGGGATTCTTCACTTGCTTAAAGTTGGGCACCTACTTAGGTATACAGCTCCACTGAGTCTTTACTATTTTGCATTGTTTCAAGTCTTCCTTCTTTATTATTTGGTCGGTGTGCGTGTATATCTATATCTATGGCCAGAATCCAAAAAGAACTGTATGCATGTGTAAAGTGCTTCTGCACATGTATGGAGAAGCATGTGATTTCCCCCCCTTTTGGTTGCAGACAGTCACATGGCATTTAATGCCATTCCAGAGGGTCCCCTGAGTTTCAGGAACAGCTCTAGGGGGTGAAGGAGGACACAAGTGGTTGCAGGAGGAAGGGGGGGCTGATAACATCCAGTGCATGTGCAAACCACCACAAGCGGCCCATTGGATCCTGGCCTATGTGCCTGTCAATATAGATATATATGAGATCACTAATGAGTAGACTAGGCTACATTTCATAGAAGAGGTCTATAATTTTGTTTGTCATATAGTATTTTGCAATTTGTACAACGAGGATGTTTAGTAGCCATATTAATGGCTTTTTTAAACAAATAGAATTTGTATTTTTATCGTACTTTAAAAAGCTTTACGTAACAAGCATATATTTAGGGGCCATTTACTATGGATGGTAACAAAACACTCAGAAAATATTTGCACATTTTAAGAAATCTTTGTTTTACTGATTTTTATGGTAATTGGTTCAGCAAATTGCTAAATGTGATCTAACTGATCAAGTCAGTGTGAGAACACCTAAATTAATTCAATAAGAAAGTACATTTTTAATGAGAAGGTTTAGTGCTCTGGTTGAAATTTGTATTTCTATGTAATCTCAACTGTCTGTTTTATTTTGCTTCAAATAAATGTTTTAAATAATTTCGCCTCATAGAACGGAATGTTTATTTAATACAAATACTCACTGGGGAGAAAATGGTAAATGTGGTAAAGTTGTGGTGTTTTTAACTCAGTCACCCTAATGCAGATCCCTGCATGCACTTATATCCCTATTTATTGTAATAGTGGGCGAAGATGGGTGCTTGGAAAAATGCTGCCTGCTATTTAAGCGAATGGGGGATTTATGTATTTGCATCAACAGCTGTAAGAAATATCTGCCCCTGATCCATTTATTTATTTATTTATTTATTTTATTGCACTTTAAAATCGCCCAATAATTCAGGTTCTCTGGGCAGTGTACAATGCATTAAAAAGTAAAATGCAAACAATGAAACATTGAATAAAAACAGCACATTAGGAAACCAAGATAAAGCCAGCAGCAAAGAGTAAAAACACTACAGCACATAAAGCCAACGTAAAACTAGTAGCAAAATATAAGGTTTTCATCTGGCAATGAAAAGGGCATAATTTAGACTCCAGGCAAGCCTCTCTGGGAGGGCATTCCACAGCCAGGGTGCCTCCACTGAAAAGGCCTTCTCTTTTGTACCCACCCACCTCACCTCATTTGATGCAGGGACCTCGAGGAGGGCCTCAAACCTTAGGATCCAGTTTGGTAGATATGGGAGGAGATGCTCCTTCAGGTACCATGTCTCCAAGCCATTTAGGGCTTTAAAGGTTAAAACCAGCACTTTGAATTGGGCCCAGAAATGGACTGGCAGCCAGTGCAGATGGCCAAGTACTAGCATAATATCACCTCGGCCAGTCCCAGTTAGCAATCTTGCTACCCTGTTTTGGACTAATCTGAAGTTTCTGGACCATTGTCAAAGGCACCCCAACATATAATAAATTGCAATAATCCAAATAGAAAGTTATCCATCTCTCTTGAGGAAGAGTCATAGCTGATACATCAGCCTAAGCCAATTAAAGGTGCTCCAAACCACGGAGGCCACCTGTGTCTCTCTAAGTGACAATGATGGATCTAAAAGCACTGCCAACTGCTTTAGAGAGGTTGAACATCACTTAACCGGGCAGATGAGCCACCTACAATGTATCTCCTTGTCTGGATTCAGTCTCAGTTTATTGGCCCTTTCCCAGTCCATTACCCTGCCCAAGAACTGGTTCAGAACATCAACTGCCTCATCTGTATTAGATGAAAAGGAGAGGTAGAGCTGGATGCCATCCACATATTGGTGACGGCTCAGCCCACATCCCTGGATAACCTCTCCCAGTGGTTTCATGTAGGTGCTGAAAAGCATGGGGCATAAAACGGTGGAACCCCATAACACAATTGCCACAGGATAGAACAATAATCCCCCAGCACCAGCTTCTGGAATCAACCATCCAAGCAGGAAAAGAACCACTGCAATATAGTGCCCCCACATCCCAACCCCGCTTATCCAGAAGAATACCATGGTGGTTGATGGTATCTAAAGCTCCTGAGATGTCCAAGAGAACCAACAGGGTTGCACTCCGCCTGACCCTTTTCTGGCACAGGTCATCCCACAAGGCGACCAAGGCAGTTTCTATTCCAAATCCAGGCATGAAATCAGAATGAATTGGATCTAGAAAATCAATTTCATCCATGACAGCCTGGGATTGATCAGCAACCACTTACTTGAGCACCTTGCCTAGGAAGGGGGTGTTAACAACTGGCCTGTAGCTGTTTTCATCTACAGTTAAGTTTGTTCACGATTAACACTCCAGCATTATTTTATTTCCCATAGTTATAAAGATTCCGCAGTATATCATGTATATGCTCTTACCTATCAAAGAAGCTGAGTGGTGCTGCCGGATCCTAACCAAAGCAGCTCTGGATGCCAGAAGTAGAGCTGCAGTATCCATATATGTGACACTTTAGCAAGAAGGGGATCAGTACACAGAAGTCTGCTTCTTTATGGGTAGAACCCTTCTTAGATAAATATATATCATACATGTGATATTGATCACATATTTAAATATATGTGATCAACATTTCATCTAACCTGTTTCTGAAAACTGGTTCCTCTTGACTGTGCACAGTGCTTTCCTTCTCCTGGGTTAATTTCTCTGTACAATCATATCACTTACCACCACCACCCAGTTTTATGAATGCATATGTGTACATTGGTAATGAGGGAGGGGAGAAATGCAAATGAACCATAGGAAGTATGCATGCTCCAAGTCCTGAATTAATTTTAGGAAGTTAACTCCCTAGTTAAATGGGAGTTCAGGAAGACTGGAAAGCTGGGTAGAGTGAGTGACCTCCGTGAATCCGGAGGATCAATAATGGAATGGAATGGGGGGGGATCCACTCATTCCACCTCTTCTCCCATCCACTCATTCCACCTCGCCCCAGAAAAACAAGGAAATGTTTGATCTGCATTGCACAATGCATACTGAAGTCTAACATCTTCCAGCATTTTCCTCTATATACTTGCTTACTTAAGTTTTCCAGTCTGCTATAAGCGCTCATTAAATTTTCCAGTCTGCTATATTCACTCATTATTCAAACATTTACAAGATAAAAATATCATTCCTAACTAAGCAAAAATGTATTTGAAAAGGAAATGCAAGGGGCTTCTGGCTGGGTTTTTAAATGAAAGCACACAGGTTTCCTCACGGCCTTGAGTGCAGTCAACCCAGTGTGATTGTAATACCCACATCTATATTTTAAGGTCAACCCAAAGTACAAAGTGTAGCGTGTTAAAAGCATGGTGGTTACACTTCAAAATGATGGTGTAAGGTGGCCAGCTGTGATAATGCTGGCTTGAAACATAACCTCAACTCTGCTTTTTTCACCCCCACTTACTACTTAGAGTGATGCCGCAACAATCCTTGAGCTGCCCTCTGTAGCCAAAAGAGCATACAATGCCCAGACATTTCACTCTCATGTCATTACCGTAATTGTGTAACTGGTCCAAGAATTGATTTACAGTGTTGGAGGATATGGTAAAGAGAAACAGGCTTGTTTTCTCCTTCGCAAGTGCTGTCCCTGAAGCAATTATAACTTTTTAGGTACTGAGCTCTGCAAATGGTTCTCTGCGTCATGTCAGAAAGAACACTGGGACTAGAAGGCTTGGTTGTTCCGGCATGATGCCATCAGCAGCACCTTTGAATCTAAGAATATGTATGGCACATTTTAATGTTCAAAGCTCATGACACTGACTTCCTCAGTAATCCTTACAACTACCCAGAAATGTAGGCCAGTAGAATCCATTTTTTAAATTACATGTATTTATTATTACATTTATATCCTGTTTTTGTCTTCTTGCAAAGAACCCAAGACAGCTTACATGGTCCTCCTCCTCCCCATTTTATCCTCACAACAACCCTGTAAGGTAGGGTAGGCTGAGAGTCTATGACTGGCCCAAAGTCACCCAGTGAGCTTCATGGCTGAGTGGGGACTAGAGAACCTGGGTCTCCTGAGTCCTAGTCCAACGCCATAATTGCTGCAGCACACTGGCTCACATTATCCCTATATTGAAGATGTGGGAAAGAGGGTAGGGACCAAAGCTTAAGAAAATAGTGGCTTGCCTGAGGCCAGCTAGTGCGTATATGATTAAGGAAAGATTTCAGTTTTCCTCCCAATGTGTCCACCAAGCCTGCTCAGTCCTCACACTGGGCTGTTTTGGTGTTTTCTGCCCCCTTAGCAATTAATTTCCTCAGGATTTGTTGCTGCTGCTGCTGCTGCTGTTCCCCTGAGCATGCTGGTATTTCCCTCTCGTTTGTGGGTGGTGCTGTTTTGACTAATATTTAGCAGCATTCAGAGAATTGCATTTGCTAGTCAGTTTCTGTGAGTGATTATATAGAGGGTGGCTGGTTTGCCGGCCAGATGGGCGATAAATAAATGCAAATAATAATTAAATAATAAATAATATATAAATAATACTATAGCAGAGCACTGGTAGAGCACCAGAGACTGCCTCCCTTCTCCCAATTTTGGTATTATTTATCCAGGATACAATTCCCATATGAACCAATTAAATACTGACGCCTTAAAGAGGCATCCCATGAATTCTCTTGCGTTCTCCTGTTTGTTTTACATGTCACCCATAGTACTGCTCATCTGGTGTTGGTTTCTCTCTCTTTGTGTGTGCATCTCCCGAAACACAGCATCTTTTTTTTCTTCTTTTTTTTTGGCTTCCTATCCTGCCCCCTCCCTGATAACAATCAAAGAAACAAAGTTTGTTGTGAGAAGATCTTCTTGTTTATAGGGAAGCTCACACTGCAAACATATTGTTCTTTCTGAGGTAGATAAAGCTGTCACTACTAGTTTATCAACCCTTCTCCTGAAATGGCACAGCTTGGATAAGATATCCCCGAACTTAGGGCGAACTTTCAAAAAGCCAGCCTGGCAGCCTAAAATGGTTTATCTTCCGGTTAGAGGATAAATACTGTATAACTTCACACACAGTACCCTGCCACCAACCCTTTTATGCCTTAACACTATTATCACACTGTATGGTCAAAGATAGTTATGTGCTAAAAAGCCTAGTTATGGGCAGTGTGACAGAAAATAAACAGAATGGACTTCCCCCGGCCCCGTATCCTGGGGTCGGGGAGAGGTTTGCGTGTGGGGGAGGGATGGGTAGTCAGATAACAGCCAGGCCACTGCTGGCTGAGCCAAGGGGCTTAGCTGGGGCGTGGAGATGGGGGCCTCATTTAAGCTCCTGTTTTCCCGCCCTCAGTCTCTCTTGGGGGGGAGATTTGACTAAGTGAAAGCTTGTCTCTCCCTGTGATGGGAAGTGCGGAATTAGGCAGCGGGGCTTAGGGTTATGGTGATCATCCAGTGGCACCTTTCAAGGTGACTGACGGTTACCTGAGGCTACCCTCACTAATGTCTTGCAGCTTGGCAAGAGGGAGATTGGGCCGCCTTTGGGGTGCTACCTTTCTTACCTGCATTGGCTGTCTCGAGGCGACAATGAGAGGTGACAATGGTAAGGCCCTCCAGCTCCACATGGGAGTGCAACTGGACGGTGGCGGGGCATCCCACCTCCGGTTTGGTTAGGATGCATTCACACAAATCTTGGTTTTTCCGGCCAATGGCCGGACTAGGTTAGTACCGCCCTTCGCCCTTCCCAGGTCTTATGTCCTCCAGCCCCTTACGATCCTATGTATTTATCTAGTCCAATTATGTAGGCTATCCCTTCCATTTTAATTCAATAAATGTGGCCCTGATTTGAAACCATACATACCTGTATCTGACTCTTCATTATCTCACCTATACACGCACAAAATCTCTTTATTCTGTACTGTAAGTAATGAAAAGAAGACATTATATGTTAACAAGTAGTGCCCTGCTTTGGTTGAGGGCTCTTGCTGCTCCATTCAAACCCCCCCTTTTCAGAGTCAGTCAGCATTCCCTCCATTTTGGCTTTTTTAGCGAGTGGGATAGACACATTTGTGTCAAATCCCAGCTACGCTAAAACATTTGGTTTCTCCACTGAAGTCTATGGACAGCTTTCCCATTTGATCCCTGGGGACATTTTAAAATAGCTTCCCAGTGCAAACCCAGCAATGATGTATCTAGAGAAAGAGATGGTTCATTCCACACTTTAAAAAAAGAAGAAGAAAGAAATGAAAAAAAGATCTGTGTGTCTTTTCTCTCCTCACTTTCCAGCCACTCTATTCCATCCCCCCCCTCCCATCTGGTTGTCATTTATTTTTGCCCACTCAGTCTCTCAATGAATTATTATGGGGCTGTTTTGGGAGGGGAGCTTCTCCCTTAGGGTTTCCCCCCCCCTAAAGATTTTGCTGTTGTTCTTGCAAACCTCAGGTTTATCCAGAGTCTGCAGCTGTCTCTCATCTGTGCATGGCGGTGCAGTTCTGGCTCCCAGCTGCACGAGCACGGGAAGACTCAAAAAAGGAAATAGAGGGAATAATGGTAAAAGCACTTGAAAATCCAAAGCCTGGATAATATGAATATCTTTCAAAGCACTGCAGATTAATGTAGTTATGCAAAGCCCTTTATGGTCTTATGTCCTCCAGCCCCTTACGATCCTATGTATTTATCTAGTCCAATTATGTAGGCTATCCCTTCCATTTTTCCCTTCAAAGGGAAAAGATCCTATTGTAACGTTTGGACACTGTAAGAATGCTTCTCCCCCCCCCCCTTTCCACTTACTGGGCTTTCCTAAAATACTAGACTTTTCCATTATTGCAATTACAGTAGTTCTCTAAATGTATAACTACTAGTACCAATATTTGTCAGCAGTCCTAAACTAGGAAATACAGCGGATATTCTTCAACTTTAGATATGCCCCTGGCTGCTACTGGAAATCGCCCATGTGGTTTAACAATTCTTGGATTGGAAGAGAGGAAGGGAGAAGTCCCAAACATGTGAGGCCTTTTCTATTTTCAGATTGATATTTCTGGCTTCCAGCGCAATCCCCACCTTCCCCCAATTCAAGATTGGTTTGGGACTCCAATAACCCAATATCTCCTCCAAACAGTACCTTGGTTTGCTCTGGGCTGCCAGACTTTATGTTCTGAGATTTAACCAGGTCAATGGTTAAAATGTCCAGCGGGTTGTTTGTATGTCTGTTCAGTAATCAGTATGTTTTGCTCTATGTGTGTACCAAATTTCAGCTTTCTAACTGTTGTGGAAATACTTTTACCAGTTTACCAACACTTTTACAAATTTACTCCCATCCGTGAGTGAGCGGGCCAGCAAAGCCTAAGCACTTTTTTTATAAATAGAGGCCCAGTTAAAGTTAATTGGGGGGGGGGGCGGGAGAGACAGTGCAGCTCAGCAGGAAAGCACCCGGCGTTACATGCAGAAGGTCCCCAGCTCAACACCTGCCATCTCCAGGTAAAAGGATCAGGTAGCATGTGATGAGAAACACCTTGAAGAGCCGCTGCTAGTCAAAGCAGACAACACTGGGCTAGATCAGGGTGCGCAATATGGACCACATGAGGCCCCTCCCGCCCCCACTCCACCCCCAGAGTGGCACCTGGCACCTCACCAAATTTGGGGCAACCCAGAAAAAAGTATTTTTAAAAGGGGGGGGGGAATGGCATCTGAAGCTGCCGCAGAGCACTGAAAGGGTCACGTTTAGCTTGTTTGCAAGCTAAATTTGACCCTTTTAGCACTCTGTAGCTGCTAGAGAGCACAAAAAGGGTCAAACTTAGCTTACAAGTAAGTTAAATTTGACCCTTCGGGAGCCCCATGGCAGCCATAGGCAGCATTTCCCCATAGACAGATGGATGGATAGATAGATAGACAGTCTAGATAGATAGATAGATAGATAGATGGATGGATGGATGGATAGATAGATAGATATTTTCTGGACCACTCATGGATTGCAGCCCGGGACAAAAGTGGCCCCTGGACTTCCCAAGTTTGCCCAGCCCTGGCCTAGATAGACAAACCTGGTGTAAAGCAGCTTCCATTTTGTTCTCAAGTCCATGATTCTAACATAGCTGGCACTAATGGAGACAACAATGTGCTTTTTAAAATAATAATAATAATAATAATAATAATAATAATAATAATAATAATAATTGTTAGTATTGGTATTAGTATTAGTATTAGTATTTCATTTCATTTCATTTCATTTCTAAACCACCCAATAGCCAAAGCTCTCTGGACCGTTCACAACAATACACAAAAACACAGACCACAAATACAATAAAATACCACATAAAATTGTTCAATATACAAATTTTTTAAAAATAAATTTTAAAAAATTAACAGCAAAACAATTTCAATACAAACTAGACTTGTTAAAAACAGCTGACATAAATGCCCGCATCATGTCATTAAATGCCTGGGAGAAGAGGGCGGTCTTAACCTGGCACTGAAAAGATGACAGAGTTGGTTCCAGGCAAGCCTCAGTGGGGAGATCATTCCATAATTGGCGGGGGGCACCACTGAGAAGGCCCTCCCCCTTGTTGCCACTCCCTGACCCTCCCTTGGAGGTGGCACTCAGAGGAAGGCCTCATATTTTGTTCGTAGCATCCAGGTAGATTCAGGTCAGGAGAGATGTTCCATCAGGTAGTGCAGTCCCACGATATGTAAGGCTTTACATGTTAAACCCAGCACCTTGAATTGAGATCAGAAGCATGCAGGCAGCCAATGCAAGCAGGCCAGAATTGGTGCTATATGCTCAGACGTTCTGGTCCCAGTTATTAATCTGGCTGCAGCATTTTTCACAAGCTGCAGCTTCTGAACAATCTTTAAGGGCAGCCCCACGTAGAGTGCATTGTAGCAATCTAACATGGAGGTTACCAGCACATAGATTAATGAAACCAGGCTATCCCTGTCCAGATAGGGGCATAGCTCGGCCACCAGCCAAAGCTGGTAGAAGGCACTCCATGCCACTGAGTGACAGAGATGGCTCCAGGAGGACCCCCAAGCAACGAACCTGCTCCTTCAGCCTGTTGTGGAACAACCTGTTGTTGTTGTTATTGTTGTTGTTGCTGCTGTTCTTGTTGTTGTTGACATTGGCTGTATTAAAGATTGTTGCATTATTGTTGTTTCTGTTGCTGTTGACATTGGCTATATTAAAGATCTTAGCTTGGCATGTCTAAATGGCTTTGAGTAGTGCTGTATCTGCTTTGTATTTATATATTTGGAATCTGGAGTTTCATCCAGGTCTTAGAGTTTGAACACTTCATTATTCTAACCTTTAGAAAGAATGAAATCATTAACCTCTTCTGGCCCCAGACAGATTTTCATTGAAACAAGCCAGATGTAATCAATAACTAGGTACGTAAGTCTTGCAACTGCTATGGGAAAATACAGTAAAATCTATTTTTTACTCAGAATACTTTGAGGAATGTACAGCAGAGAAATAGCCTTGTTGGTCCTATAGAAGCTATCTTTTATCATCTGAGCAGAGCACATGTTTTGCATGCAGAAGGTCCCAGGTTCAGTCCCTAGCATCCCTAGGGAGGATTAAGAAAGAATCCTGCCACAAGCCCTAAAGAAACACTAATTCTGGGCTAGACGGACCAATGGTCTGACTTGATATAAGGCAGCTTCTTATGCTCCCAAATGTTTTGCTAGGTTAGGGAAAATTCAAAACTGACTTTAAGATTTTTCTGAGGCCTATGTAAAAGAGAAGACACCAAGAGTTTTTCTACACAAGGCTGTTAACTGCTGTATCTACTTTTGATTTTGTCAGCAGAATTGAGATCCGAGCTCTATACAAAGAGCTTTTCCTTTCCTGCTTTTCTGCTACATAGCCTCTAGGTGGCACTGTGCTATAGCAGAATATCACAATCACACAAGTAGGAAAATAGCTTTTCTTTTGCTTTCAGAAATAATATCCCATTTTCCCTGCTCTGAAAAAAAATGGGAAAGTACTCTTCAAAAAAGAAGCAAAACTGGAGGATCATGGTATCATCTAAAGAATCCATAAACAACCATGAGTAAGGAATCATGAGCACACAATAAATGCCTCGTGTAGAAAAGCTCCAGGTCTGCCTTTTTGAGGGCTATTCCACACAGTATCATTTTTTATATCCAAGAATGACTTGAATCTTCCTGGCTTTTCCAGTGAACACTATTGACATGTATTATGGGGGTGGAAACTCTCAAAGTGATGGTCCTGGCTTCTGCTGTAGATGGCCCTAAATCAGTGGTGGGTATCTGGTGGTTCTTCAGATGATGTTGAATTCCAACTCCCATCAGCCCCAGGCAGCATGGCCAAGGGTCAGGGTGATGGGAGTTGTAGTCCAACAACATCTGGAGGTTCACTGGTTCCCCACCTTCTAAATAATACAAAACATTCACCATATGGACAATATAGATCCACTGTAAGTACGCCTGGGCATGTGATAAGAATGAGCGAGGGTTTCTTTGGAGGTATGCCATTTCATTAGCTCAGATTCTTCAGTCCTGTGGTGGTGAATGGGTTGATTTGGTAGCCATAGCCAGTTGATTTTAGTTTGACATGGTTGATATAATCTATCTGAGTTGTTTCACCTTGAAAATAACATGCCAGCATCTTATCAGCTTATGCCGAGCAATTGGAATAGCAAGCACAGAGCATGTGTGGCAAATGTTGCTGGACTACAACTCCCAGCCTCCTTCACCATTGGCTATGCTGCCTAGAGCTGATGGGAGTTGAAGTCCTTCAACTTCTGGAGGGCCCCACATTCCCCAACCCTGTGTTAGAGAAATTACCCTCTCTTTCTATTCCAGTTAAATCATTTGGAGGCTGGAGCATGTCTTTCATCGTAGACAAGAAAAGGCCCTTCGCTGCAATCTCTCTTTCAATATGCAAGAGTTGACAGAGATTTTACAGTATGACATTGTTCATACTTGCAAACCACACACTGGACATAGATCAAAGCCTTGGGTTATTCCAAGATTTTGCTTGGACTTCATTTTCTCCAGAAACTTTGGGAACAGGATATCACTTCACATCGGGGAACAAACACAAGTGGAAACAGCTCTTCTTACCAAAGAGTTCAGGTTGTGGTCAGAGCAGGCAACCTCACATTTGCCAGGGACAGATTTCAGAAATGTTACCTCTGATGTGTAACGTAAGTCCTTCCGCCCATGAAAGGTGCATGGATCGCTTTCTATGTGGCACATGGGCCTTGTAAGCCACAGATTTGGTGTTAACATGAATAGAATATTTATTTATTTACTTAACACTTGTAAAGCACCTACGAAAAGCACCTACGAAAGCACTTTGCTAAGCACTGCACAAAGATTAAAAGATGAGATTTAACTGCCTATCCACAGGCTCATGTCAAATAGATATGATACAAAAGGAAAAAGGAATAGGGAGGGAAGAGGAAAGACTAAGGATTGATGTCAGTGTTTTACCAACTGTCTGCAAATGTGACTCTGTAAACTGTAGATTCAGAAGCAGTACTAGAAATCTGTATTAACAAGAGATGAAACAAGATATTCTTGAGCTGGGAGGATAACATAGAGCTTCAGAACCACCACCACCACCACCCTAACCATGGGGTCTGATCAGTCATGAAAGAGAGAAAATGTGCTTTATTTTCTCCACATGTAAGATATGGGGAAAACAATTCTGGGCTGCAATCCTTGGCAGAAAGCACCATTGCAGTAAGTTTGCACTGAGGCCAACCAAATGCCTATGGGAAGCCCACAAGCAGGACATGAGTGCAGTAGCACCATTCTGCTCATGTTCTTTGGCAAACCATATGCAGAGGCATCCTGCCTAAGATCCTGGAAGTAATATATAGCCGTCAGGACTAGTAGCCATTGATAGCTTCTCCTCCATGAATTTGTCTAATTCCCTTGTAAAGCCATCCATATTGGTGGCCATCACTGTATCTTGTGGTAGCAAATTTCACAGTTTAACTATGTGCTGTGCGTAGAAGTACTTTCTTTTTATTCATCCTGAATGTCCCACCAATCAGCCTCATGGAATGACCCCAGGTTCCAGTATTATGAGACAGTGTGGAAAAACTCTTCTCCCTATCCATTCTCTCCTCTTGAACTTCAGTTTTACTCTCTCAGACCAAAATTCTGTCTTCATAGTGAATGTAACAGTAACAGCAGAATTACATAAATAGAATTGTTTCCAAACAGATCCCAAGCGCATATGTGTGCATGAACACACACACACCCCAACAAAAAATGGAAACCACCAACAGCGAAGGTCAGACAGTGCAAATCTTAAATTCAGTGGCTCATAAATGGATAAGTGAAATCCAGTGGAAAGCTACATTCCCACACGTACGTTAGTTCAAGAGGTGCAAAACAGGTCATTTAGTATCTGAATTCGCAAAGATCAAATACCCGAAGCATCCCTGAATCCAACCCTCTAGGCTAGTGTGGCTACTTACACATTGCCAAAAGAGGGGAAATGCAAGATGGAAAAAAGAGGGTGCTGGTTTCCTTAAAATTTGCATATGCTGGTTTATAGGTAAGGACAAAATGGGGTAAAGAATACACAAAGGGTGAGAGTCAACCAAAAGGAATGTCTCAACCAAAAGGGTGTTCCAGTGCAGGACAATCCTTCTCATGCATGCCTGTGTTGCTGGTAGTGTGCTTGCTGCCCTGGCGATAATATGTGACACTATGAAAATGCAGAGAATTTCAAAGAGATGTTTTAATAAAACTTTAATAAAATGCCCCTACTATGTTCAGAGGTAAGGGCAAATTAAGCACCCCAAAGAAAGTTAACTAGGGATGTTTGCAACACCCTCCTGGAAATTTCACTAGACTTGTCAATATTGTTGGTTTGATCAAAATTCCTCAGATGCAGGAATCTCCAATTGAGCTTAAATTTTGCTTTAGCTGTCCTTACCTTTCCGCTAGGACTTACACCAGTGTTTCCTGAACTCTTTCAGGTTTCCAGGTAGTTCTTTGGCTGTTTTCCTCCATTGAGAACCTCCAAATTGACTGCAAAATGTCCCTTAATGCGAAATGCACTAACTCAAAAAGTCATGTAATACGGAGACATTCCTGCCACCTCTGACCAGTATAAAAACTTTAGTTCCCTGCTCATTCATGAAGTTTCCTGGGCTAAATTGAGCAAGTCATTACTTCACCTAGACCACCTCCCAGGATTGTTGTGAGGATAAAAGGTGTGTCAAAAACAGCACCTAACAGAATGACACTACTTTGGGACACAATGCTTATTATCAGGACCGGTGCAAGACAGTTTGGCGCCCTAGGCAAAATCAGATATTTAGCGCCCCCCCCCCCTTCCCACTTGAGCCCTCCCTCCCTCCAGCTCCCTCGGAGCTTACTTTGGAGTAGACTTGTATGGTTACGCACAGCTGGAACTGCTGGAGGCAAAGCGAGGCACCCCGGCTGATCCGGAGCCGTTTTGGAGCGTGGGTGAAGGAGGGGGGGCGAAAGGAAGGAAGGAAGAGGGGGGAGGTGGTGAAAGAAGGGAGGAAAGGAAGAGGAAAGCGGTGTGCGAAAGAGAAAGGAAACCACAGAAAGATTATTTTTAAAAGAGATTAAGGGGGGGAAGAGGGGGGGAGACTGATGAAAAAGGAAAGAAAGAAAGAAAGAAAGAAAGAAAGAGGAACACAAAAATGAACTGAAGTAGACCATTGGAGAAGGGGAAAAGACAAAACAGATTAAGAGGAAGGAAGAAAAATTAGACTGGCTGGAAGGAAGGGGAGATTTTGCCCACCAGCCTCCCATCATTGGCCCCTGCCCGGGAAGGCGAAGGAGGTGTTTGCAGCTGCCTCCTTCCCGCCGCCCACCAGCCTCCCATCATTGGCCCCTGCCCGCCTCCGCCTCCTCCAGCCTGTCGCCTTCTCTGCCTCTTTTGATGCTGGTTGTGAGGAGGAGCCTGCCTGAAGCTTCAGCGGCGCCAGCTTGAAGACGGAGCCCTGAGGTGGAGGAGAGAGAGGGAGGGGCGCGCTTATTTCACCTCCCCTTCCCCGCGTTTCTGGCGCCCCCATTTAGCCTGGCACTCTAGGCAGCAGCCTAGTTCGCCTAATGGTAGCACCGGCCCTGCTTATTATAACTTGTGAAGGGTTAATGTTTGCAGGAGCATCTTCAGTTATGTTCATAAAATCCTTTCGGAATCGGATGGAAAGGCCTGACCTACCTCAATTCAGGAAGTTGGAATTCCAGCTGCGGTTCGCAGCTCAGCCTCCCTCGTCCCCCATAGAAATGTCATGGCTTGTGGGTGTTTGGCATTTTATTGTTTGTACTGTTAAGCTGTTGTTTTATGTGGAAATAATTAAATGGAGCCGGAAGGGAAGGGAAGGGAAGCTTTCAAAGAAACTATCTCCCGCAATGTTATGACTTCCTGGAGCCAATGGGGAGCCACCACCGACTCACAAAGAATGTTTAGGGTTATAAAATGGGGCTTTCTAGCCCAAGGGAAAATATATATATATAATTTCCTGCAGACGTGTCCTAAGGGCTTTTAAAGGAATGATATTAAGTTTCATACAGTGAACATTATATGACAGGAATAATCTCTCACACTTACTTGGGGTCTTCTAGAATTCAATAGGCCTCTATAGTATAGAATCCCCTTTCTGAATAATTGCAGGCTTCTGGGGCACAAGAGAAAGTGATGTAGCGATGCTGTCATAAAAAGAAACCTTTATGGTCTGCACAACTTTTTATAAAAGGTGGGGAAATGTCAAGCAAAATCAAACAGCACTTTAAATCACCACAACTGTAGTTATAGTTTCAAGATGTTTGAAGGAAAAGTAAGCTGTGGGTGTAGGAAACTTCCTCCACATACCTAAGGTATGCTAAAACCAAATAAGGTGAACATTTATCCACCCACATTTATCCACTCACAATGTATCCACTCACGTAAAATGTGACTTTATGACAACAACAGGGTTTGTGAAGACCGGCAGGTTAGCACAGGTTGACACAAGTTTTCAAAATGGTTAACCATCTGTTCCCCTTATCAATCATGCAATGTTTTTCAACATCAATTAAACTTGAGCAAAGACTATTAAAGATTAATAACCCCCTGCATGGCACTGGGTTCTTTAATATTTCCCATGGCCTGTGGTGAAATGCAATATCAATTTCATGTATTGCAATGTTTTATATATCAACAAGTAGGACAGGAGAGAGGCTACCACCTAGAAGATCCTGGAAAGGGTATGCCAGGAGTAGGCAGCCCTTTTGGGCTGTGGGCACATTTGACAATTTGAGAAACTGTCCTGGGCACCACCACAAAATGGCTGCCATGAGAGGCATGGCAAAGGACAAGTAACCTGCCCAAAAGACCGACATGAAGTCTGAGCCCCAACAGGCTAAACAATTCCATTGAAACCCTAGTTTTCCACACCAACAGAAACCTATTTCACAGCAATCCCACCTGCCAATAAGAAGATATTGATGCATTAATTAAACAAAAAAAGTGGGTAGGGCACCTTAGCAGCCACCAAGGAAGATTGTCTGGAAGTGCATTGGTGCCCACAGGCACCACATTGACTACACCTGAGCTATGCTTTATGAGTTTCTGAGGGCTGGTTATGTTCAAAAGAGCATATGATACAGCCGACTTCCTAAATCCTTTGACTATGGAAAACTCACAAGGCAGGGAAACAGGCTCCCCCCCCCCCATGTGCTCATTTTCTAGTTATGGATGAGAAATTCATTTGGTTTGCATTTTAATGTGAATTTAGCAAATTCACACTTCATGAACCTACACATGAAGGGAAATGCAGTTATGTGGCAATATTCACTTTTCTGAACGTTGCGATGCAGTTTGCCAGGCAAAAAATGCACACAGAAATGCGCATAATAAGGGTAAGTGTGCACAACAGTGCAATCCGTTAGGATGAATTGCCGAGAAAAAATGCATATGTTTGGAAAAGTGTGCTCGAAAATGCATACGGCAGAAGACATGTGCTCGAAAATGCAAACTGATGCAGAAACAGGACTGAACAAGCAATGCTGGATAAATGAGGAACTGAGCAGGATTAAACAACAGATTTGTCCATCCCTATCATTTTCTATCTGATGAGAAAGAATATTCAAACACCCCCCACTCCCACATTCTGAAATGGCTTCATCAAAAGCGGACTGTACCACATGATTTGTCTGAACAGGAATGTTGGCTTTCAACTGAGGTAGCACCTCATAGATCAAGGCTATGCCCCCCAGGCACTGTTGTAAAGAGACCACCCCCTTTACACTGTTATCGAACCCCAGGCTCTGTGTAAGCAAAATCTTCTCCCTTTTTATGACTTGACTTTGCTGCACAAGAGCCACATTTGAGGCCAGAAAAGAAGGAGGAAGGGCTGATGATAGACCCTTTGCACTTGAGTCTGTTGGCTATTTCAAGGGTTGCCAACTTGTGACCCTACAGTTGTTTGGGCCTACAACTCCCATCAGTCCTAGCCAGCATAGCCAATGGTGAGGGAGTTGTAGGCCCAAACATCTGGAGAACCACAAGTTGCCCACCCCTGGGCTATTTGATGGCCCTGGAGCTAGAGTAATATCACCTGATCTGCCATCTCAGGTAGCCAAGGAAAGTTTATCACATGTAGGGTAGGGAAGGCTGATTCTGGCCCCATTGGTATGTACATGATGCCACTTCAGCTGCTGACCACACTAATGTTCACCTGAAAAGTGACCCAGCACTGTCCCAACACAAAGTTGGGATAGTGCTGCCAATCTACAGTGCCAATTTACAGTGCAATTTACTGCGAATTTACAATACAATCCTATGCATGCCTGCTCAGATGTCAGTCCCATTGAGCTCAGGGCTGATGACGCCTCAATTGTGTATAGGGCTGATGCTTCAGTTGTGTAAAACCAGTAAGCAGGAGCCAAGATAGCCACTGCATGTGCAAATGTCAGTAACCTGGTTCACATGTTACTGAGAGGCAAATCTGGGTGTGCTACTGAGCACTCCCTCAGTGACGGAGCTGTAGCCTGCCATGGTCCACTGAAAAGTGTCCCCGTATGATACACATGTTAGCAAATGCAGCCTTGCTGCATTCACACTGTATGGTTTTAGGTGCCTACTTAAGACATCTTAGGGAATCTAATATGAGCGTAGAGATGTACAGGAATTTCGTTTCTGTTCATTTAAGTTTAGAACTTGCCCTGTTTGCAGCCCTGAACACGAGCACATTTACAGGCAAAGCTTGGAATGCTCTTTCACAAAATGCATACTTTAGAAAAATGCACACTTGAAAAATGTGTATTGGAGCAAAATGCGCATTTTCACACTTTAGTCCACGGGAGGGGGGGAAGTCCGTGTGCTTGGGTGCGCACTTTTAAAAAACGCACACCCCAAAGCATACTTTTCTGGTTTGAAGGTGGGTGGGGGAAGCTTGGGAACGGGAAGAAGTGGACCGAGTGTCGAGGTGGAACTTGGAGAACACCAACGAGCTGGAGCCTCGCTGATTCTCCCATGGCCAGTGTGAAGGGGCTCCGCGTTCCCTTGGTTTGCCTTAAGTAGGCACCCTCACAATCCTTGTTTTGTTTGCTGTCATTTCTCAGCATGCTCTCTTGAGACCATGTTTTGCCTCTCCTGCTTTCAGTACAACACCACCATATGGAAATGAATCACTCAGTTCATATATACACACCACCATGTATCGGTGCCAAACTCCGTATAAACTTTGTTATTCGCAGTGCTGCAAGACAGAGAAGGGAGGGAGTGTTGCTGACATAGTTGCCGGCTGAATCACGGAGAGTTCTGCTAGCTGCCTTTCCATTTAAGAACATCCTCACATTCAAGGCGACCTGCTTTGCTTCTCGTTCTGTTCCTCCGGGTGGCGCTGCCACCCTAGAAAAGCGTTGGGAATCTATTTCTGGAGTGACTGAGACTCATTCCTTCCCACCCCTTTTAATGTTGACGCTGGGGGGGTGGGGGACTGATGTCCTTTTATTTGTGCCGGGAAGCACTGCTTGGTTTCGAACGGGGGAGGTGCTGAGGGTGAAGGGAGAGGTTGCCTTTCAGTGGTCCCGAGTTCAATCCTTGCAGTCTAGAGTTGAAAAGTTTAAACAGCAGATGATGGGGAAAGTGTGTGTGTGTGTGTGTGGGGGGATGTCTGAAGCCCTGGAGAGCCACTGCTGGTCAGAATGGGCAACACTGGACTGAACGGGCCAGAGGCCTGACCTAGTATATGAAAGCAATGCCTTGGAAACTGCTCAATAAACTCAGATGGGTGAATACTCAGAGTGACAAGTGAGACCCGTGGGAAAATGTGTGTGTGTGTGTTTATTTATTTCATTTATATAGCACCCAATAGCAGAAGCTCTCTGGGAAGTTCACAATTCACAAAAACACTGGCTGCCTTGTGGCCCTTTTCCCTCTCTCATCTTCCAGGGGGGCAGAGAACAGTCCAACTGGAGCAGACCCCGATGTTCCCTTTGCCTGCTCCTGCCTCCCTCGCTCCTTCTTCTTTCCCACAAAATGTTGCAGTATGGAAAATGTTTTCAGTGTTCCGATACATCAGTCATGCCCTTCTCCACAATACTCCATTCCATTTTCCCTCCCACTTGGTTTTCTTTCCTCCTCCCCCATCAGTTAGCAATGCATTCAGTGGCCACTGAGGCTCCCCCTGAGCCTACTGATACACTCACCCTTGTGCGTGGGCGGTGCCGTTTTGGCTGCATAAGCAACAGCACTCCCAGCCAGAACACTGGAAGTAAAGAGGAGATGATTTAATGGGGAGGGAAAGGTGCCTTCCACATGTTCGATGGCACGTTCTTCTCTTTTATTGCTTGAGATGATGAATCAGTGCTGAGCCCTGGCACTGAACGCAGATTCTGGGGTTAAGCTCCGACAAGGGCAGGCTCAAGAAAAAAACTCTGGTTCAAAGTAAAATCACTACCCCCTATCCAAGCTGGCAGAACTCCCAAGTATCTGTCATTTGTCCTCTGGCTAACTCCCATCAGCTTTCCAAGTGTTGGAAGGTGTGAGAGAGATAGGGATGGGGTGGGGGAGAAAAGAACGATTAATTTATGTAGGATGGCTCACAAGCAAAGCATATCGTAGGAAAAGTGAGAAGAAAAACCAGCCCCTTCCATTCTCCGAATTTGCAGCTTCATATTTATTTAAGGGCTTGTTCACACCTGCATGCCCTTGCTCTCACCGCACGGTCAACTCTAGAGCTCTTTTTAAAAAGTGCAACATGTGAATATCCTGAATGCATGGAGTGGGGAGCAGAATTGTCCCCACACTGGCCCCTCGCTTCCCGTGTTTGGGTGCACACCAAACATATGCCCGTAGTAGGATCTCTTTGTGTGACTGGGGACTCTGCATTTCAAAGGGTCCCTGATTGCATATTCAGGGCTGATCAGTGCATGGGTGTCAGCGACACAGACAGCATGCATAATCCCATTATACTGTAAACTGAATGAATGGTTACAGTGCATAACAACCTGCAATTGTACACATCTGCCACGCCCCGGGGAGAATGTGCACATAATCTCTGCATGAAGAGGGAACTGTGCACATTTCAGTATATATGCTCTCCAACAGACCATGGGAAGGGTGCATATTATCTCAATGACATCTTGCAGATCCTCCAAGCATTATGCATCATCTCCAACTAGGGAAGTACAGATTTTTGTTAAACCCATTCCGTCTGTGTTTCACAGATTGTCCGGTGTCTTTCGTTCCGTCGCCCGCTCATTGATGGAATCGGGGCATGGGGACTTAGGGATATATGAGAATTTCATTCCTATTTGGAAATGCACATTTGTGCTAATGCACACTTGCGCAAATCCTCCCCTCAAAAAGTTAAAAACTGGTCTGCAAGTCCGCGCAACTTGGAAAAAAACGGCCCTCTGTAGAATCCGCAGGTCAGACTCATAAAAATCCAAACTCATGTGAAGCTGTTGTGGATTTCTCCAACATCCCCATCTCCAACAGGCTTTGGGGAGTGTACATATCTCAACTGCATTTTCTACATTCTCTGGGCAATATGCAGAGCCTCCTAGAAATCCTTTCTTTTATCCCTAGTTCAGAGGCGGGCAGTTTGCTTACCACAGGCCTCATGAAGTCTGCTGTCTAATTGTATGTAATCGGTGCTATTTCCTTACACAGCTGGCAAAAGGGTGTATGGCTGCAGCCTTCTTTTCTTGTTGCTCAGCTCCTCCCTTCTGATCAGTGATGTAGCAGGGGGGGGGAACCATAGGAGACGGGAGGCTTAACCTTGATTAAAATTGCCTCCCCCCCACCGTATACTGCTATAAAGCGTTGGGAATGTTTCCTGTCCGCCCACACACATTACTCAGCTTCTGCGTGAAACAGCTGAACAGCAGGGGAAGGGGGCTGTCTGCAGGGAAAGTAAATCTAACCCCACCCTCTTTGCCTCCCTGTTCCCCACCAATCAGTTGAGCAGCGAGACTCTGCAGACCCACCCCTTTCCCTGATGCTCAGCTATGTAACAGGATGGCTGGGGAGTGAGGGTATGCGTGAATCCTCTCTCTCATACACACACACACACACACACACACCATTCACAAAGAATGTGAGAGAGTGGGTAGATGGGGGTGGTGTGTGTGTGTGTGTGTGTGTGTGTGAGAGAGAGAGAGAGAGAGAGAGAGAGAGAGAGAGAGAGAGAGAGAGAAATAATTCATAGATTATAGAGTTGGTAGGGGCCTACAAGGCCATCGAGTCCAACCCCCTGCTCAATGCAGGAAACTAGAGGAGGGGTCTCCCATCCAAGTAATAACCAGGCCTGACCCTGCTTAGCTTTCCACGCTCAGACAAGCTAAGCCAGCATGAGCCACAGGCCTGTGTAGAGAGAGATCGAGAGATCATCACCACCCCACATTCTCACTTTTTCTTTCTCACCCTCCCACACCCACTGGGTGTGAATGGATGGACAGAATGTGTGTGGTGTGTCTATGTGTGGATTCACACACACCCATCCATCCTTCACACAGCTGAGCAGTGGGGAGAGGGAGGTGGGGCAACAAATAAAGATTAACATTATCTGCAGCCCAGTTCCCTTTTCCCCACTGGTCAGCTGAGCAGCATGGGAGAGGGTTAACCCTCCTCTCTCCCGAAATCCTGATATAGATTGCTCATCTGCTACTACATCTCCCACACAACCAGGAGAGGAAGGCAGAAGAAAGACCCTCCAGGTCCAGTCACAGCCTACGTTTTCAGTGGTAGACTGTGCCTGAATGTGGTGGTTGTTCTATCTAGTTGTGCATTGTGTGTTGTTTTATGTGTGTGCGTGGGGGGAGGGTTGTGTGTGTGGGATAGTGTGCATGTGTGTCTGTGAATTAGATCTGGGTAATCACAATGGGGCCAAAGTAGGGATGTGCTCCCTACCTTTGGGGGGGGCTCACCTCGCCTCGGTGAGCAGCCCCCCCTGAAGCCCGGATTCTCCATAGCGCTGAGCGATTCTCCGCGCCTCTCAAGCTGCCGTGCCAGCAGTGCAGGGTCCTGTCGCGTCCATTTTAAGCCATGTTGACCTGGTTTCTATGCCAAAAACGTGGCGCGGGGTTCCGTCGTGTCAGTGCAGGGTCCCGTCCCGTCACTTCATGGCAGCCGGAAATGATGCGACGGGAGCCTGCACTGCTGGCGCGGAGGCACGGCGGCTCAAGAGGAGGGATGAGCGAGTGGCAAGGTAAGGCCCGCGAGTCTCGGGGGGGCGAATGGGGCCAATTTTGGCCTCATTTCAGCCCCCCAATATTCGCAGTAACATGCCTAGCCAAAGGTGAGCAGTGGGATTTGATTCTCCACCCTTTCAATATAATAGTAACAATAGCTGAAGGGACGAAGGTGGTACTCTAACTCCCAGCAGTGTAGGCAGGGACAAATGGTTGCTCGGACTGAACACCAACCTAGTAAGGTAGGCTGCCACCACCTGTTACGTCCAACTCAGGCTGAGCCAGGTGACTCTTATACCTTACAGGGCACCGTTAAGGCTTATGAAACAAGGGCCCAAGCAAGCTGGCACCCTCCATTTCAAAGTCGTAGGCCCGAAACCTTAAACAGTAGCAATAACCAAGAAGAAAGCTCTGGACTTCGTATCAAGGCTTAACTGGAATAAAGCACACACTTTCAATGATGGTAGGTGATAAGTTTATTTACAATGAGGAAAAGGGAAACAGGATAACATACAAGAAACCGAGCAATATTTGGAAACAGTACTTACAAGGCGAAGTAACAGGGCTGGTTAAAACCTGCCTACACGTACCAAAGTACGGGTCTTCAGTGGGACAGGTCCAAAGGGAGACCATTGGACCCAAGATACAGATGAAGACAAAGGGCAGCTGTAGCCCCCTCCCCACCCCCGGTAATATCCTCTAGCCTCTGGCAAATTCTAAGATGATCCCTATTGGCCAGTCACAGGCTGGCTGGGACACTCTTCCCAGGCCTCCGGGCCGTGTGTGAGAGAGAGTTCCCAGTGGAACGCAGCTGAGATCACTCAGTCTGATTATCCCAGGTTCTGCTTTGGCCATGACACCAGGGGCAGCACGAGATAACACACACAGAGACGGCTTTATGCATCTCTGCGCAGGCTCAGCCCTACAAAATGGAACCTCACAACAAGCTTCCAGAACACAGAAATAAAAAAGGATTTCTTGACAACACCATAAATAACTTAGAAGTTTAAAGCAGAATCAGTGCTGCAGTTCTTATTCCACCCCCAAAACCCTCACTCTCTCTGTCAAATGCCTACCATTATAACTGACAGAACTCCCTCCTCCCCTTCTATCCTGTCTCCCTGCTAACCGGCCACACTCCCGTGGTACCCCCTTCAGGGGCATCATTCATTCTGAGCATGCTCAGGGACAGACCTTACGAACTGCTGTAGGATAAAATGGCCCCAGGAGTGGGAGGGGAAATCGCGTTTTAATAATAAGTACAACCCTGCTACTAGGGCATGGCAAGTACTAGACCCCCTGACCCGATAAAGCAGTTTCTGCTGACAGATGCTATAAAAACATAGAAATGGGTCATCAAAGTTGAACCCTAGCGAAGTCTATCGGAAAAGGGTGGACCTGCTGGAGGGCGGGCCGTATACTAGCTGAGACACCTGGATGAGGCTGTCTGTCTCCTTCTCCCCTCCCCCTACAGGTATTTAAGGCCACTCCTGGCAGAGGCGTGAGCCTGTGGCATCACTGGGGAGAGCAGGCTGGGTAAGTGGGACATTGCTGGCAGAGAAGAATTTTTGTCTTTTGCCTCTGGATCCCTGTCTGCCTGCTTGAGATACCAGGAGAGGTGGGCACTGCACAGCTGTTCAGCTCAATACACCTATTTAGGGATGTCTTTGAGAGTCTCGGGGGGCTGAAAGTGGGCTGAAAGCAGCCCGCTTGCCCCCCCCCCCGAGACTCTCGTGACTTACCTTGCCGCCCGCTCGATCCACGCCGCACCAGGGAAAGGAGCTTCAGTTCCCCAGCGCATCACGCGAGCGGCAAGAGCGGGTGGGGGGGTGCTCCAGAGCACACACCCCCACCGAGCAGGTAAGCTCCCGCTTGGTTTACATCGCTACACCCATCCCCTCTTCTGGTTCTTCCTCCAACCAGATGGTTCCTGGCTGCCTTACCAGCTTGCCCTCAGGTCTGCTGCTGCTGCTGTTGAATGCTAGGTCAGTCCAAAACAAAATCTCCCTCATCCATGATTTATTGTGGATGCGAGGGCTGACCTGGTGTGTATACTGAGACCTGGGTGGGGGAACTGGAGAGGGGTTAGTCTCTCCCAGCTGTGTCCTCCTGGGTACTCGGTGTGGCACCAACATTGACTTGAGGGGTGGGGGTTGCTGTGGTCTATAGGAACTCTATCTCCCTCTCTAGGCTAACTGTCCATTCGAGGGCAGATCTTGAGTGTTTGTACCTTGTGTCGGCTTTCTGGGACAGATTAGGGATTCTGCTGGTGTACTGCCCACCCTGCTACCCTTCAGTCTCCCTGCCTGATGGAGGTGGTCTCAGATTTGGTGCTGAAGATCCCTAGAATGATGGTTCTGGGGGATCTCAACTTCCATACTGAGGCTGCTGGATCCAGGGCAGCTCAGGACTTCATCGCCACCATCACAACCATGGGGCTGTCTCATCATGCCATCAGCCCAACACATGTAAGAGGACACATGTTTGATTTGGTTTTCTCAATTGGGCAGTGGGGTCTGAAAGTGGGGGAATTCATCATCATCATCATCAGGCGATCACTCGTGACCGAGTAAGATTGTCTTCCGGGATAAAAGGAGGAAATTCTAAAGAAGATTGTGTAGACTCTAGCGATGGGTCCGTAAGTGAGCCAATTCTAGATCCACACAGCTTCCCACAGTGAGGACACAGGTTACCAGATAGAAGATGGTCCTGTAAAGGATTCATTTGACGTGCTTTTCGCTTAGCACGTTTCTCCCTTTCACCTTGCATTCGGGCTTCTTCAAAGTCCATGGAACCTTTGTGAAAGGCCAACCTCCATTTAGATCGTTCATGGGCCAGAGCTTCCCAGTTTTCGATGTTTATATTGCATTTTTTTAGATTAGCCTTATGAACATCTTTAAACCTCTTATATTGACCACCGATATTCCGCTTTCCATCCTTGAGTTGGGAGTAAAGTAACTGCTTTGGGAGACGGCAGTCAGGCATTCGAACAACATGACCGGTCCACTGAAGTTGGCGTTGGAGGATCATTTTTTCAAAGCTAGTAGTCTTTGCTTCTTCCAGTACACTGACATTTGTTCGCCTATCTTCCCAAGTAATTTGCAGGATTTTCCGGAGGCAACGTTGATGAAACCTTTCAAGGAGGTGGAAGTGACGTTTATAGATAGTCCATGTTTCGCAGGCATACAATAAAGTTGGTAATACAATGGCTTCATAAACCAGTGTTTTGGTCTTCTTACAAATATCCCGATCCTCGAACACTCTATGTTTCATTCGAGAAAATGCGGCACTTGCGGAGCTCAGACGATGCTGGATTTCACTGTCGATGTTAGCTGTAACAGAAAGATAGCTGCCAAGATAGAGAAAATGATCGACATTTTCCAGTATTGTCCCGCCAAGCTGGATAGATGGCATCACCAAAGGATTGGCTTGCACTTGCTGATGAAGCACTTTGGTTTTTTTGATGTTAAGTGAGAGACCAAGTTTTTCGTATGCTTCTGCAAAAGCATTTAGGATAGTTTGGAGATCATCCTCTGAATGTGCGGAGACCACATTATCATCAGCATACTGAAGTTCCACAACGGAGGTTGTAATTACCTTACTTTTTGCTTTCAGCCTGCTGAGATTAAAAAGCTTTCCATCTGTTCGATATATAATTCCCACACCGGTGGGAAGTTTCCCCTTGACAAGATGTAAAACCATGGTGATGAAAATGGCAAATAATGTTGGGGCGATAACACATCCCTGTTTAACACCTGATCCCACTTTAAATGGAGCACCATGAGAGCCGTTGTTGTCCAAAACCGTTGCCGTCATGTTGTCATGGAGAAGTCGCAAGATATTCACAAATTTATTGGGGCATCCAATTTTCATAAGGATAGTCCAGAGAGCTGTACGGTCTACAGTATCAAAGGCCTTAGCCAAATCGATAAATGCCATATAAAGGGGTTGATTTTGCTCCCGGCATTTTTCTTGGAGCTGACGTGCAGTAAAAATCATGGGATGGGATGGGAATTAACATCTATCCCATCGTGATGATCGGATCATTTCCTATTGAGGTTTAGACTCTCACTGGCCTTTCCCCTCTGCAAGGGTGGGGGACCTATTAAAATGGTCTGCCCACAGAGGTTAATGGATTCCAGAGGTCTCTGGGGGATTTGGACACCACAATTAATGCAGTTCCATTAGTAGAGTTGCCTAGAGCACCGTCTGGCCCAGTTTTATTGGATGAGTTTCAGTTGTTGAGGCCGAGGATGTGGACACGGTGGTTGGCCAAGCCCAGTCGACCAGCTGTTTGCTTGACCCTTGCCCTTCATGGCTTATTACCTCTAATAGGGAGGGTTATCACAGGCTGGGTCCAGGGGGTTGTAAACTCCTCCTTCAGAGAGGAAGTGGTGCTGGCCGGCGGCCTCTTTAAAGGAGGTGGTAATTAAGCCACTTCTGAAAAGTTTAACCCAGACCCAGATGATGGAAACAACTATAAGCCAGTAGCCAACATCCTCTTCCTGGGCAAGGTGCTTGAGTGGGTGGTTGCTGGTCAACTCCAGGCATTCTTGAATTAAATAGATTATCTACATCCATTTTAACTGGGCTTCAGGCCTGGTTTTGGAATGGAAACTGCCTTGGTAGCCCTGTTGGATGACCTCTGCTGGGAGAGGGACAGGGGGATGATGACGCCCAGCTCTATCTCTCCATTTCAGCAAATCCAGGTGAGGTAGTGGCTGTTCTCTATCCGTGCCTGGGCATGGTAATGGACTGGATAAGGGCCAATAAACTGAGACTCAGTTCAGACAAGATGGAGGTACTGTCAGTGGTTGGTTCGCCTGCCTGGATGAGTGATATTATTCAGCCTGTTCTGGAGTGGGACGGAACCTAAAGGATCAGGTTCATAGTTTGGGGTGTTCTTGGATCCAGCATTGTCACTAGATGCACAGTTGGACCTAGTGTCATGGAGCACCTTTTATCAGCTTAGGCTGATATACCAACTATATCCTTATCTGGACAGAGATAGCCTAGCTACAGTTATGCATTATATGTGGGGCTGCTCTGAAAATGGTCCGGAAACTTCAGTTGGTCCAAAATAGGGCAGTGAGATTGCTAAGGGGGACTGACCAATGCCAGTACTTTACCATCTGCACTGGCTGCCAGTCCATGTCCAGGCCCAATTCAAAGTGCTGGTATTAACATTCAAAGACCTAAATGGCTTGGAGCCAGGTTACCTGAAGGATAGTCTCCTCTCATACATACCTGCTCGGACCCTAAGATCATCCTCAGTGGTCCTTCTCCAGGAGCCCCTACCAAAGGAAGTGAGGTGGGTGGCTACTAAGAAGTGGGCCTTTTCTGCTGTGGCACCCTGGTTGTGGAATGAGTTTCCCAGAGAGGCTTGCCTGGTGCCTACATCATGCTCTTTCCGGAGCTAGATGAAGACCTTCCTATTTTCCCAGGCAATTGAGTCTTTCAGTTTCTGTTTTAAATCTGTTATTGTATTTTAATCTTTGCATTGCTGCTAGGTTTTACTTCTATTTTATACTGTAGTTTAAATCTTTTATAGTGTATCTTACGTTGTATTTTATGGTTTTAATTGCTGTGAACTGCCCAGAGAGCTTTGGCTAGTGGGTGGTAGAAATGTAATGAGGAAAGAAAACAGACAATAGCTGTTAAACTTCTGGAGGCCACTCATCAAACTTTAAACTCCTACAAATATGCCATGTATTACCCCAGTTAACTCAAAATTGGCATGGACCAAGCTCAAACACTGCCATGTTTCAGATCAAACCACTGATCCATTTTCTGAGTATGAGCCACAGAACTTACTGCCCCCATGTTTTCTGGTTATATTGGCAGAATGTGATTCATCCAGCTCATCCTTAAGACAGGGCCAGAACTGTGGCCCTATAATTATTGGGATATGTGAAAGAGGCAGTGCTAAGTAAACATCAGGATTTACTGTAGCTTGGAATTCATTTACACTTTACAGCAGCCAAAATATTAACCACAAATGGAGAAATAGCAGGCTACCCACTATTAAAAGATGGTTATTGAAAGTATGGAAATTGCGAAAATGGTAAAATTAACAGAACATGTACAAATAAGAGATGAGAAGGAGAAAGGGTTTTTTTTTCAATAATTGGAAACTTTTTTTTAGAGTTTAGGAGTCAGAAATACAACCTGGATATTGGTAAATATAAGACGAACTAAGGAATAATGAGATTTAAAGATTAGATGTATGGTAAAAATCAGATTAAATGTGTTTATTGATAGCAATTATGCAGTACTATTTTTTTTAATAGCAAGCATTATGTAGAAGCTAGGATGGAGAAATCTGTCCATTTCGGTTTCTCTCTGTTTCTCCTTTTTCCAATCTTAAATTCAGTTGATCCCTAACTTTGAGAATTTTTGTTAAATTTTGCACAAAAATACATAAGCATTTTTGTGAACCTTTCTCCTAATACATGCATTTTTGTGTGCATTTTTGCCTAATATACACATTTTTTGCAAGCAGTTTTTCTTACTTAGTGGATTTTTGAATATTATTGCAAAATCTGGTGAAGTGTGAATTTCAAAGGATAACTGACTTTCAGTTTGCATGGTGGTTCAAACATGCATCATTAGATATGTGAACTGAATGAATTTCTGCCCCATCCCTAGTAGAAGCACTAGTCACTGTGTACTATTTGTATATATTGGAATATTTAAATGTTACTAGACTTACAAACTTCCCCAAGATGTATTCATAATTTATAATATGTAATAGAATTGTTGTTGTTTTATATTTATTTATATCCCGTCTTTTTTCCTGCAAGGAACCTAAAGTGGCTTATATGATCCTCCTCCTCTCCATTTTAGCCTCACAATGATCCTGTGAGGTAAGTTAGGCTGAGAGTAAGTGATTGGCCCAAAGTCACCCAGTGAGCTTCATGGCCAAATGGGGACTCGAACACAGATCTCTTGAGTCCCAGTCCAACACTCTAACCACTATACCGTGCTGACTCTCCCATGACAACATATTAAAAACATGATAAGACATGAAAACACATATGTGAAGCAGTCTTGAGTCTATTTCAAAGAGCACATGAATCAGAGCTCCATGTTTGGGGGCTTGCAGCAAGAGTATCCAAAAGAACACAATCTAAATATGCAACCCACTTTCTCTGCTTAAATGCAAAAGAGAACATGACCACGTCACCAGAAGAAACATCTTCCCTCCCACCTGCTTAACAGCAGCAAACAAAAAACAAAAACCTGATGACTCTACTGTAGGAGTAGGTGAGAACCAGTTTGGTTTTGATAAGAATTTGCCAAAATTTGTGAGGTTCTCCATATTTTGGACAAAAAGAACTTGAGATTTTAAAAATCAGATATGGGAGAAGCAAAAACTGACAGATTTGTCCATCCAGGTGTAGGGCTTTGAGTGCTTTGCTCATAGAAGTCTGGGTTTGAATCCCTGTGCTGAACTGGGGTCATCACCACCTCTTCTTCGTGTGGCAGGCACAACATCTTTAACTGCTCCGTGAGCAGGCAGGTCCATCATGGGCCTCTCCATGCTGGGAATAGCTGTACCTATTGAATTTAGCTGGTGCAGATGGGTGATAATTTCATTTAAGTTCATTTTTAATAAAAAGATTTTCACCAAAATCCACACAAAGTTCTTCATATTTGGGAAAGAAAGAATCATAGAATCATAGAAAAGTAGAGTTGGAAGGGGCCGACCAGGCCATCGAGTCCAACCCCCTGCTCAATGCAGGAATCCAGGTCAAAGCATCCCTGACAGATGGCTGTCCAGCTGCACCTTGAATGCCTCCAGAGTGGGAGAGCCCACCACCTCCCTAGGTAGTTGGTTCCATTGTCTTATTGCTCTGACAGTCAGGAAATATTTCCTGATGGTTAGGTGGAATCTGGGTTCCTGTAACTTGAGCCCATTATTTTGTGTCCTGCAAACTGGGATGATCGATAAGAGATCCTGGCCCTCCTCTGTGTGACAACCCTTTAAGTACTGGAAGAGTGCTATCATATCTCCCCTCAGTCTTGAACTTGAGAGTTTAAAAATTCTAATGCAGAAGAAAGCAAAACTGACCGATTTACCCATGCTTTCTCTAATGGTGAAAGGGTCAGGCCTGTTGTTACTGTAGTAAACCCCATGAATGTAAATTATCTGAACAGCTGGGTAAAGTCATTCACTATCACAAGCTAATTCTGGCAGCTTTTATGCGTAGTTTCAAACAGCACCATTTCATTTTCTTCACTAGAGGTACTGACTGCTATATCCATATCCTGCTCACTAGATCTTTCTTTATTAAAACTTAATTATTTATTAAGAACAGCTCGTACCAGATGAAGTTCTTGCATATACTGTAGCATGGTGACTGCTGTCTTAACAGTCATGGCTTTGAGGCCTCCATCTGTAAGATCTGTGTTTAGTAGCTGGACTCAGTAAGATACTTTGGACCGAAACATGGAAAATAAATAACTAAAACCAAAAAAGAAAAAGAAGAAAAAAAGAAAACCACAACCATCAATATGGCAACATACTAATCCTGTAAATATTAAATTTCCTAAACAGCACGGAAGAAATTATCAGCCCAACCGTCTCATTATCTAAGCACAATTTATCTTGAATGCATATAGGCAATCTCATATAAAGGGAAGCTTCTGCGTATGCAACTAACAACAGTGGTGGTGTCAGATTTAACAGTTCTGCCGGTGCGGCGGTGACTACATCAGTGATGAAATGTGATGAGTAGCAATACGTTTGATCACATCACCCAATGTGTATTTCTCAGTCTTTGCCTTTTGTTTTTGCAGACGATTGGGCTGTTGGGATCCTCTGTGGCAACTAGGGCTGTCAGAGAAATCTGCAACAAATTCAAATGAGTTTGGAGTTAGGAACATTGGAAGCCACCTTCTACTGAGTCAGACCCTTGTAGAAGTCCAGTATTGTCGACACTGACTGGCAGCAATGGCTCTCCAGGGTTTCAAGCAAGAAATTTTCCAGCCTTACCTGGAGATGCCGGGGATCTCGGCTGTGGAGAAAGTGGAGAGGGAGACATTTTCCCCCATCTCTCATACTACTAGAACCCAGGGTCATCCCATGAAGCTGATTGGTGGGAGATTCAGGACAGATAAAAGGAAGTCCTTCTTCACACAGAACATAAACTATGGAATTCACTTCCACAAGATGTAGCGGTGGCCACCAATTTGGATGGCTTTAAAAGGGGATTGGGCAAATTCATGGAGGAGAAAGCTATCAATGGCTACTAGTCCTGATGGCTACAGGCTACCTCCAGAATCAGAGGCAGTAAGTATGCCTTTGTACACCAGTTGCTGGGGAATGTGGACGGGTGGGTGCTGTTGCACTTATATTCTGCTTGTGGGTTTCCCGTGGGCAGCTGGTTGGCCACTGTGTGAACAGAGTGCTGGACTACATGGACCCTTGGTCTGATCCAGCAGGACTCTCCTTATTTTCTTATGGGATTGAATCTGGGACCTTCTGCATGCAAACCACATACTCTGCCACTGAGCCACAGCCCCTCCCCTATAAATCCAACCTGTGGATTCAGCAATGGACTGACTTTTTCTGAGTCATGTAGATTCCACAGACTCGCTGACAAGTTTTTTTTACTGGGGGTGTGTGTTGTTGTTGCACAAATGCGCACTTGTGCAAGGCTGCATGAACACACAAAAATGAAATTCTCGTACATATGAGAATACATATTCTCTAAATCATATCTCATTCCGTCAATGAGTGGATGATGGAATGAAAGATGACTGATAATCTGTGAAAAAAACAGACAGAATAGATTTAACAAAGGTCATACATCCTTAGTGGCTGGCAATACATTAAAAGAAATGGAGCAAATGGGTGGGATGGAGCCCCAGAATTCACAGACAATGGAACTGCATTAGTCACTGGGTGCTGTTCTTTCTACTACTCTGTTTAGAGTGTCCTAAAGAGAGATCCATAATCTGATTTGATAGAGCCAGAGAAATCCAGCTTGAAATGTTGTGCTTCACTTAGTGATGTAAATCGAGTGGGGCCTTACCTGCTCTTGGGGGTGCTCCGGAGCACTCCCCCGCCCACTCTCACCGCGCTCTCACTGCTTGCAGCGCCAGGGAACCGGAAGTGACGTGACGGGTTCCCCGTCGCATCACTTCTGGTTCCCTGGTGCTGCGTTTTTAGCGTAAAAACCAGGGCAACCCAGCTTAAAATGGCCGCAAATAGCAAACTGTGGCCGTTTTAAGTTGGGTTACCCTGGTTTTTATGCTAAAAACGCAGCACCAGGGGAACAGGAAATAGACACACTGGGGACCAGAAGCTCCTTTCCCTAGCGTGTCTTGGATCGAGCACTGGCCAGGTAAGTCACAAGAGTCTCGGGGGGGGCGAGCGGGCCATTTTCAGCCCACTTTCAACCCCCCCGAGACTCGTGGTTACATCCCTAGTCACTGTGTGCTCGCCTATACGGTTGTAGCTGCACAGACAGGAGCAAATTCCTTGGGTCTTTCCCACCTGAACTGTACTCTCCCTCATGGCACGGCATGGGAGCCCCTGAGATGGGCTGAGGCCTTGAAATGACATCTGAAAATCTCAGTTGGTAGCAGGGAGCCCACCCTCGCTTACCCCTGCTATGGATCCGGCCCAAGTTGTGACAGAAATATAGAACCCTGCAATTAAATGATAAACCACAAATACTGCTACAAGTAAGGCCGCCACCACCAACCCCGCATTGCTGAACCAATTGCACATGCAGGTAAATTACTTCCCAAGCTCTTCAGCTGGCGGCTAACCTTTGTCCATAGCAAGGTAAAGAGTGCAAAGACTAGGGCCGATGGATGTGGAAGTCAGTGAGGGGCCAGCAATGACGAAGCCTGGGCTAGGCACCCTATTTATGGCCTAGGAGCAGACCAGAGGGAGAAGGTTCCCCCTCAGGTCCACTTCCAGACCCCATCCCTTAAAGCCACCCAGTGCAGCCACTGGGCTCCCAGACAGAGCCTGGGCAAAGACTCAGCTAGATGGCAAGCTAAATCAGCACACTGCTGGCTGTGCAAAGGAGGAGGGAGATCCTCTTGTTTCCTCTTTGCCCACACCACCGCCCATGCAGTGGGCACGAAGAAGGGCCTCTGGTAAGCAGGGACACAGGTCATGGTGGATGGAGGAGTGGGAAATTCACCACAAGGATGCTTGTGCCAGGGGTGGGCAGAAGGTAGAACTCCAGATGTTTTGGGTTTCAACTACCAGCATTCCTAACCATGCTGGCAGCGGCTTCCAGGAGTTGAAGACCAAAACATCTGGAGATCTACCTCCTGCCCACCCCTGCCTTAGGCAAGGGTAACATTGGGATCTGAGTGCATGATGAAGCAATGGCGTGCTTACTTCACCATGGGACCAGAGTTGACAAAAAGCCAAACTATATTTTCTGAATTTACATTTCTTCGACCACAAATGGCTGTGGATTAGCCCTACTATGCATGTTCTTTGCCAGTTCAGAGCATATCAGTGTCACATGGTACACGTTATCGCCAAGTCACTCCCATGCTACATTTTTAAGTGAGGGAAGTTTTTATTCATCTCCTTCCGAACAAAGCAAGAGATGTGGCAAGCTTGTCCTGGAGATGTTGGACTCAACAGGAGAACCAGAACATCTGCAAAGTGTCTCAATGATTTCTGTCAAATATGCTACATCAGAAAAAGTAAAGGCCATGCAGACATCAGCCAACTGTAAATCGCCCTTTGCTGGATTCACAAAACAGAAGACAATGTCCAGCTTCCTCTGTGAAATCTGACAGGCTGTAGTCAAAACAAAATGAAGCAAGTCATTGCCTCGGAAGCAGGTCACGCTTCGACGTGCAGTGGGGAATATGACACAAGTCATACAGGAGGTGGAGTGGCCACTTATGCATCACCAAAAAAAAGAGGCCAAAGAAGACACCAATTTGCATAACATTTGCAAATACAAATTTATATGTAAAGGTAGAAATTTAAAAATAATAGCTGCAAGTTGAATAGAAATAGCTTTGCCCTAGCAGCATCAAAATTAAGAAGAGCCTTTTTGGCGGGTGTAGACCTTGATCCCAAGCAAGGCTGATAACATCACAAAAGGTATATCATATTAATTCAAGACATATGCATTCCTTTGTTGTTTCTTAGTTTTAATGTTTTAATTGTTTTGACTGTTTTAATGTTTTGTATTATGTTGTACTGGCCATTGGCTACAAACAATAAATTGAACTGATTGATAAAAAAAAAAAGAGAGAAAGAAATACAATACATCTCACCATAGTGGAAAAGACTGACAAGGTGACCTGTGTGCCTGCTGAATCTACTGTCCAGGTGCTTACTGTTGATGGGCACCTTATGCTTCTTCATCTTTAAACTGGACAGCCCATCAAATAAAAGACATCTTCAAATATAGGACTGTCCTCTCTAAAGTAGGACACCTGGCCACCCTAAAGGATAGATAGATAGATATCCTTTATTGATTAGTCCATTTGACCATATCAAAAGTACAGTGCATATAATAAAATAGAATTTTATAAAATTTAATAAAATCAGATTGGAGTAGGGGTAGGATAAAATGGGTACAGGATCAATAATGATTAGATAATTAGATGGTTAAAGAGTAAAGGAACAAATGGGCAACTTATAATGAATATAATCCTAATGCAGTATAAATTTAGATTAGTTCGTCGCCTTTGCATAGAACTCCAATTTGATCTATGTATTGTGATCTCAACTGGGTGGCCCTAGCTATAAATTAAGCAGTTCTTAGAGCTACATATGAACTTGTGCCCTCAAGGAAATATCCCAATCATTTGTGACTATCCCAGAATTTAGTTCTATCGAGAAGCGGAAGTAGGTAGAATGTCCTTGCTGAAGTGTAGAGTTTGCAATTAAATAGGACGTGCGCAATATCTTCTATTTCGCCTGCGCCACAAACACATGTTCTGTCGAGGTATGGCACTTGGTGGTAGCGGCCATGTTTTACCATAGATTCAAGCTGCTCGAATCTTGCTCTGGTTAGGGCTGTTCTATGATGTCGGAGCATGCCCATTGTTAGATATTTCTCAGTTTTGAAGAACAGTTTAATTTTTGCCAGCCATTTCAGTGACCTGGTGTTTGCCAAGGATTCCATGTCAGATTGGGCACTAACATCCGTTACTCTTTGTTTGAAAATTACATTGGCCTGGTAACCATCAAAGGGTAGATATTGTGTTGAGAGGCCAAGCAGCGAGATAGTTTGGCAAAGTTGTTTGAGCCATGAGATGGATTGAGATGAGCCCATCTGTTCTTCAAGGCACATTTTGGGTTGTCTGTCTGATTCCATTGAAAGAATCTTCTGCCAATAGTTAAAGGCTTTGACTGCTGCTAGGCTATGGATGGAATAAGTACCAGTTTCGGCCCTTACTGCAGCAGCCACCCTAAAGGGCTCAAGGAATTCCAGTAAACTAAGGTCCAAAAGAAAACCATAACAAGCAACTGTGTTTTATGGTAGCCCGGCAGCCCATTTAGAGGACGAAAAGCCACTTCTGGTGGGGATCATCAGGAGAGAAGTGGCAGGCTGGAGAGGAGGCTCTTAACCTTTTCACCACCCATTGTTTCCCTTCCCCACTCCAAATCCTCCTCCCCCCCCGACTAAGTGGCATTTACACTTCAGAGTTTTGCATGCTAAGAATTCCATGGGTAAATACCAAGAGGATAAATTAAGAGAGAAGAAATTGTGCCGGTGCGAGGAAGGAGGAGGAAGGATTAAGGGTCCCGTCCCCCTATGGCTTCTCTGGCCTTCAATTTGTATACTGATTTTGGTAGTGGGAAATAAGTAGGTTCACATTAAAATGGGAATTGAACAAATTTCTCCCCCATCTTTGAATGCAGCCATGTTGTATCAGCACTGAAACTTCTGTCATACTAGGTTGGGGAGGAACATCATAGGTTTATGCCAGTGCAGGTCACCAGAATTCTTTGTACAAAGTATAGTGTGAGGAGCAGCTTTTAGCTCCTAAATTATGAGAGTCAGGGAAGCCCATCCCCTGACACAAATCCTATAGGTATGTTCCTTCAGAAGAAGATCAACCATTAAAAGGCTGCTACATTTCTAACCTCTGTCTTCCTGCATCCTGTTATTACCTTTCTGTTGCCGTTCTCCTTCCTCCATTTTTTTTTAAAATTATTTATTTATTATTATATTTGTTAATCGCCCATCTGGCCAGATTTTTTTAATAATCCACAGGCACCTGAAGAAATACTGAGGTGTTTTCACAGGTCGTACATTTTAATGGCTGCATTCAGATGTGACCAACCATCATAGACTTCTTTTAAAAAGCTGTATAAACATGCCAATCTGTTGAAAACCCCCATGGTATTATTTTCAGGCCATGCTTTCACAAGAATTTGTGGTCTGCTAGGAGTTAGAACATAGAAAGCCTTCTTTGGTTTCTGTATTGATTTGCAGAAAAATATTTTCTTCTTGTTCTGGAAAGATGATGTTCCCCAAACTAGATAGTCTGATTTTTTAAATAAATAAATAAATTCCTGAAATAATTGGATATAACTTTTCTGATACAGCATTTTAAACTTTTGCTGTTATCATTATAAACTGGTGTCTGCATTATATTCTTTGCAAAACTTTGTGTTGATTTTTTTTTAAAGTGTTTTGTTCGTACACTGAGTATCACTGGACAGATGGTACAAATGCTTTAAAATAGTGTATTGGGACAAGCCAAAGAAAATTTTGTGTGCTGAAGTGCCAGTGAAGTCAGAGAAAGATATACTTACATTAAATTCATTTCAATGAGATTCCAGTGTGCTTACCACCCTGTGGGTTACACCCAGCTATGCTTAAGGTAGCAGCTGTTGCTGTCCATAGCAAAATTCTTCTCTGTGCCATGTGAAGACTGAATGCTGAAGCTCAGTCTCTGGTACATTGATTCTATTGACAAAATGCTTGTTCTTGTACTGATTCTGTAAATATGGGGTCGGGAATGTGTAGCCCCCCCCCAAGTTGCAGTTGGTGGACTGCAACTTCCATCAGCCCTCAGCAGTGCAGCCAATGGCTATTCCCCCCCCCTTTTTAAAAAAATAATACATGCATGGATTTGTATGAAATGGCTACAACTTTCTAGCAATTATACATAGGCTTCAATAAAAGCAGACCAAATATCAGAATAAGTATCCATTTGAAGATGGTGTCTATATGCCACCAGTTCATATATTAAAAGCATTTAAGGTCCTCAACCCATTGCATTATAAGAGGTGAATGTTTATCCTTCAAATTTTGTAATAATATCAGTCTTTTAGCTGTCAAACGGGCAAAGAGAATCCATTTCCTTTTCCATTTGTTAATTCCCATGAAACAAATTTAAAAGACCGTGTACATCAGTGAATATTAAAGACTGATCCAGTACAAAATTTATCTGTGTAATAATAACCTCCTACCAGTAACTACTGGTCATTGCCAAGACATATGTTTTTTAAAAAAGCATTACAGTAATACCTTGGATTATGAGCAAAATTCGTTCCGGAACCATGCTCGTAATCCAAAATACTCGTACATCAAAGCGAGTTTCCCCATTAGAAACAATGGGAACTCAGATGATTCTTTCCACAACCATTTAATCACTGCTTTGCCGGCTCCCTGGCAGGGAGCCCCATGGAGGGAGCCGGCAAAGCAGTGATTAGAAGGTTGTGGAATGAATCAGTGGAGTTCCCATTATTTCTAATGGGGAAACAACTTGCTTTGATGTGCTGGCTCCTGGGCTCCCGGGCGCGCCTCACCTCGCCTCCACTCGCTCTGCCAGGAGTGGCCAGGAGGCGGGGGTTTCCCTGGAGGCAAAGCGCCTCGCTGGCGCCTCGCGTGCTGCCATGCCAGCTCCCGGGCAGGGAAGCGGCATGGCAGCGCAAGGTGCCCGCGCTGCATCTCCCTGCCAGGGAGCCGGCAAGTGGAGCCGCTCCCGCCGCTTCCTACCTTTGCAAGCGGCGGCTCGCCTCTCCGCGGCTCGCCACCCGCACCACCGCCGGTCCCGTCACGTCACATCTGGCCCCATCAGTGACTCAATGGGTTCGTGTCACTGACGGGGACGGATGTGACACTACGGGTGAGTCATTGACAGTACTGGGCTAAATGTTGCTATGTTCCTATGACTGCCACAGCCTCCCTGGAATTTTGATAAAAATGAGAAATGCCATTGAAATATTGATGACACTGTACCCCCAAATGTCCAGATGACTGCTCCCAATGATTTCAATGTTGATGTGAAATAGCATGGGAGATAAAATGGACCCTTGCAGCATCCAAAGGTCATGGAGTAGAACAGCAGTTTTTTTCTGCACCACCTTCTGGTACCTGCCAGGAATGACCAGCACCATCTCAAAACAGTGCCCGCCCCCATCTCATCCCAGCAATGGTTGTTATTCATAATAGCCCTACCTTTTCTTTTCTAGGGAAAGCTTGAATAATGTCTTACAGCATATACTACCTTCATAAGTGTATGTAGAATGTGGACAGGAAATTATGAAATTGTCTTTCTCCTGATTATAACAAAGCCACAGGCTTAAATCTACACAACTTTAATTATGGGCAGTGAATGAGTAATTAAGATAAAAGGCATGATGGAACAGACCATGAATAGAAAGCATTGTTCAAATGCAGAGACAAATAAACAGAAATGTTATTTACATGAGATTTTGTATGTTTGCCACAGTAATTATCACCACAAAAAACACAGCTTAGAAAATTGTGGTGTTTAGACTGTGTAAACATTGTCAGGATAAAGCAGATACAGTACTTCAATCCCCAAAATGAAATGTTCCTTTAATAAACTGATGTTACGTTCTGAGAGAAGTTCAGAAACTACAACTCCATCAAAGAACGGAGGGCAGAGCAAAGTTTGGTGTCTAGGAAGATTGCAATGAGTTGAAAAATAAGGCTGACCCCAAATCCTCACCTCCAAGTTTGACAACCCTTTGGCAGGCAGAGGACATAGAGGGTCATTAGAGGTATTTGGTGGGGCAATAGCCAGGGGAAACTTACTGGTGGCCATGCTGCTGATGGCTGCCATGCTGTTGCTGTTGTTTTAAAAAAATCCATAAGGCATGATGCTACATTATCCCATAACAATGTGACAAGGGGATTGTGGGTAAAAAAAAAAGTGGCCACCAGCAGCTGCCAGGAGGAGTACCACAAAGAGCAGTGGGAAACAGTGAGCCCAAGCGGTAGGGATGGATGAAACAGTCTATTTCCGCTCCATGTCATTTTTGCATGTATTCAATCATAAATCCATCCTGTCCAACTTCTGCATCAATCTGCAGTTGTTATTTTTTAAAAAACATTAAAATTCACTTTTATTTTCATATGCAGTTTTCCCTAACACACACATTTTGTATGTAATTTCACCTAATATATGCATTTTTGTATGCAGCTCTCCCTAATATACAGATTTTTGTATGCAACATTCCCTAATATATGCATTTTTGCATGGCATTTTTGAGCCGAGAACCGCATCACTAAATTCAGAGAAGTGTGCAATCCAAGGGATAACAGTGCTCTGACATGCATATTAGTCTGTGGATTGCGAATTAGATTGGTTTGCTTAAAGACATGCTGGGGAACATGAGTGGAAAGACATGTTGGGGAACGCGAATAGGAGCGTGCCATTGCATTCATGTCCTGCTTGTGGGCTTCCCCCACGTGCAGCTGGTTGGTTGGCCACTGTGTGAACAGAATGCTGGACTGGATAGGCCTTTGGTCTGACTCAGCACGACTCTCTCATGTTCCTGTGTCCTTATGAAATGGACCAAATAAAATTCTCCCTCAAAATTCTACTGAGGGGGTGATTTCTCAGGAACACCCCCACCATAACTTCATATTTGAGCTGAAAGTTCTCGCTGAAGGAGTTTCAGCTCAGCCCTAAGATCTTCTGCTAATGATAGTTGTTGGCAGGGAGTTGATCACCAGATATGGCTTCTCCCAACAGAATATTTATTTTATTTTATTTATTTCTTCTATCCCACCCAATGGGACCATTCAACTCAGTCTTTTCTTTTAATCCCATTGAGACATTGGCAGTAAAAACAATAAAAGACAAGAAGCCATTTCAAGATTGTTGATTGTGTGACCCTAGTCCAACGAGGGTGGCCACTTATGCATTGCCAAAAAAGAAGAAATGCATCGCCCAAAAAGGGTAAAAGAGGGCACATATTTTTACATAACATTTGCATATCCTTATTTATATGTATAGATGTAAAAGTAGAAATAATAATTAAAATTTAAATAGAAATGCAATGCATCTCACCATAGTGGGGAAGACTGCGACCTGGTGACCTGGCTGTGTGCCTGCTCAGTCCTTCCAACAGAGGACTGCCCCCCATGGTGGACACATGGCCACCCTAAATCCAACTTCAGTTGCGCACAACAGCTAGTGGCCTCAGATGGGGCCCCTATCCACATTGAAAGACACAGCCATGGACCAGATGGGATCTTCTGCATATGGGATCTCCCTTGCTGGGTCAGGGCATTTGAGTTCATCCATGAACATGCACCTTGTGCAAAGGAAGTGTGCTGGAAAGAGTATTATGTATTTGGAAGAAGAACTTTCATTAAAAAGCATGGGAGGGGAGAAATATAAATATGTTTTCTGGAAAGCATCAACAACAGCTGCCCATGCTTCAAAGAAAAGCATGTGGAGCAGGACTCAAAAGGTGGACTGAAAGCTATGCTATAGCAATGAAGTGATTTGTTTCATAGAAAACCAGACACAGAACAGTTTTTTAAATGATTGTTATGTTTTAACTGTGTACGGCGGGGGACGGGATGTGTACTTTTCATCTATGTCACACATTATAGTTTTAATTGTATTGACTTTCTTAGCTGCCTCAAAAAAGCCAGGCTTATAAAACAACAACAACAACACTAAACTAAACAAAAAACATGAGCCAGATGGCAACTCTGCATTCTTTGATGTATTTCTAAGAGTAAGGCATTCTGCAAAATACACAGTACTGTAACTCTGTGCAGTCTACTTGATATCTACTCTTCTACCTTGCCTTTCTGTCTTGCCCTACCATAAAATATACTTCTCTAGTAAACGCTGGTGATAGTTCACATGTGAAATTTAAAAGCACCTTGGAGAAATAGCTTCCACGTGGATAGCATCCTCAGGCATAGAGCACAGGCTTTCCATACAGAAGTAGGGATGGATGAATCAGTCACTTTGAGTTTCTCCCAGTTTCTTGTTTTTCCAATTTTCAGTTTGGTTTGTCTCAAACTTTGAGGATTTCTCCAGTCTTAAATTCAGTACACCCCAAACACACACACACACACACACACACACACACACATATATATATATAACAGTTTGCATGAAAAGTTGTATGCATTTTTGTACACATTTCTCCTATTACATGCATTTTTGCCTAATATACACATTTGTTTGCAAGCCATTTTCCTAATATACTATATTTTTGACCATGTCCCCCCTGAATATACACATTTCCCATATGCATTTTTTTTTTTTTTTTTTTTAGTGGAGGACCCCATTGCAAAATACTGAGAATTTCTAAGGCGAGCTTCGGTTTGCATAGTGGTTCAAACGTGTGAAATTAGATGAATTACTCTCTCTCCTTTCCCTATGCAGAAGTTCCAAGGTTCAAAGCTCTGGCAATCCCCGGCATGGCTGGCTGGGGCATGCTGGGAGTTGTAGGACGTTTTTCTGTCCAAACATGCATAGGATTGCACCCTAAAAAGATTAGGTGATGAAAAAGTCTTCCTTCTACCTGAGGCACTGGACAGCCACTGCTAGTCAGAGTAGATTAACCTGGACTAGAAGGACAAATAGTTTGACTGGATATAAAACAGCTTCCTATGTCCCATTTGTGCAACATGTATGCTGTTAATGCAGGACAGAATAAAGAAAAGAAACCTAATGCAGGCAAGGTACTTTCACATGACAGGCCAACCTCAGGCCAACTTCGGCCATAGCCCATTAAAGCCCCAGGCATGAAAAGAAAACACTTTATACTATCTTCAAATCAGTTTCACATATCTCGTATGTCAGTGCATAACTGACCTCTGAGATCTGTGGAAGGGTTAGCTGAATGTCAGCTGTATCCTTTATTTTATTTTTATTTCATTCATCTTAGAATTTTTATTCTGCCTTCCCATCTTCGAATGGAGTTCTCCAGGGGCCGGATATAGTAAAACAATGACAAGATGAGCAATGTCATAATTTTAAAAGATACAATGATTTTAAGAATGAGAAAAATAAAAACCAGCATTTTTTAAAAAAAACATTTTTAAAAATGTCCTACCAAACATTTATTTGAGGGAGCAAAAACAAGGGGTTGTGTCCAAAAGTGCTTTTTTGCTAGTGGAACAGACATGGCTGGCAGAATGGATTCCTCCTGTACCCCTCAAATCTCTTCCAGAGGCTTGGAAGACCCTATAGAGGAGATCTGAAGCATCCACGGTGGGGTCCAGCAGGAGGAGAGGCCGGGGAAAGGGAAGCCCTATTGCGTGAGTGGAAGTCTGCTCATGTGATGCTGAATGTAGCCCAAGATGTATTGTTTTAAACACATTTTTCCCAAGAAAAGTCAAGACAGCAAACAACCATACATTAAAGCAGTGTTCTCCAACCTTGGGTCCCCAGAAGTTTTTGGCCTACAACTCCCAGCATGCCATGCTGCTGGGGCATGCTGGGAGTTGTAGGCCAAAAACAGCTGGGGACCCAAGGTTGGAGAACACTGCATTAAAGCAATAAAATAAGAAGAATGGTGCTATAAACCCACAAACTTCAAAAGCAGCAGAGGGGGGAAACAGTAATCAAAAGGCACCCAATGAATGAGTAAGCTGCTTCCCACAAGATTAATAGCCCATCAAATAGGATTGCTTCTCTTTCCACGGAGGGCTCTGATATCTGAGCCCTCTTCCCATCCAAACTGTGCAGGCAAAACGCCTCCTGTTCCACCATTAAAAAAAACATTTTCAGTTAGATGGACCAAGAGATGGTTCTTTAAGTATCCTGTCCCTATGCCTTTAGGACTATGAAGGTGATAACCAGCACTCTGAATTGCTCACCCACAAATGAAGGAGCAGCCACTGTAGTTCATATAAAAGAGGAGTCTCATGCTCCAAAAACCTTGCACTGCTTAAGAGATTTGCTGCAGCATTTTTAACCGGAGGAGTTTCCAAAAGCTCCTTGGGGCCTCCCCCGCAGCATACACAGCAAGGTACCATGATTCAAGCTCAGTGTAGCGGTGTATCTAAGGCGGGGCGCGCCCCCAACCCGAATTTCCACGGCGCCCCCCTGACCTGCCTCGTTTTTTAGAGCGGCGCACAGCGCCACTCGAACAATCCTCTTCAGCCCGCTCGGCGCTTTCGGGCCGGAAATGGACCCTGCGCAGGCGCAGAACGCACCATAGGGGTCCAGCGCGCCTCCGCAGGGTTCCTGTCGCATCATTTCCGGTCCCGGAAGTGACACGACGGGACGGAACAGGCAGCGCGGGCGGCTCACCGCGGAGTGGGCAGTAGAATTATGGCTTCAGTCTGTTGCAGTAGAATTATGGCTTCAGTTCATGCTAATCTAGCCCCTAAAGGTCTAGTTACTGAAAGAATGATTCCCGGAGAGCCAAATTCTTGCAGTATCCAAGACGATAGAACATCCAGAGAAGATACAGGCGTCTTTCACATATTTAAAGATAGATAATAGAGATTTATTTTCTAGAAACATGTATGTTCATTGTTGTTGTTCTTGTTGTTATAATCGTCCCCCGCCTCCCCCTTTTGCACTTTTGGCAAGTGCTACAGCTCATCCTGTGGAAATGTTGAGATCTTAATCCATTCCAATGCAGTTTTCATTGAGAGCAGTTTTGGCAATGAATAAAAATACTTCTTTCCTTGGCTAGTTTGTTTTGTGCGACTGTACAGAATAGGTTGCCAGGGTGCCTGTCTGTGTAGTGTCAAATAGAGCTGAAAGATGTCCAGCAGCTGCATTGTATGCAATCTATGGATGGCAGCTAGATGTTACAAGAGACATGGAGGTGCCACCATGTGATGTCTCTTTCTCCGCTCGGCCTCATAACGTTTAGTTAAACATGTGATATCATCATGCTGTATTGCCCCACCCCTGCCTCACATTATTGGCTATCATCAGTGAGGGTGGAGCAATGCACAACACGACGGCACCACATCATGCCTTCTGTTAATGTAGACATTCATTTCATTCATTTATTTCATTTATATACCGCCCCACAGCCGAAGCTCTCTGGGCAGTTCACAATACTTTATACATAAAAACAACAATAAAAACATACAAAATAGTTTAAAAAATTAAAAACCAAATTTAAAAACACAGTTTAAAATAACAGTACAAAAGCCAATAAAACTGAGCCTACAGGTGACAATCCCCTCCGTGCTATTCCAAGCTCCTAACTAAATGCCTTGGCATAGAGGGAAGTCTTAACCTGGCGCCGAAAAGATAGTAAGGTTGGCGCCAGGCGGAACTGGTGTAATATGCTCGGACCTTCCGGTCCCCGCAATAAGCCTGGCTGCCGCAATTTGCACAAGCTGCAGCTTCCGAACAGTCTTCCGACATCACAAGGGGAAAGGGAGCAAGAGGTCTGGTCTGGTGGGGTGGCTCCATGGCTGGTTCTGCCCCAAGGAAACAGACTAATCAGGTCACACTTTATACCATTGGTCTTTAATTTACATGCTTTAGAATGGCTTAGTAACTAAAGTTTAAACAAAAGCACACACACAGATGTGCATAGCATCAACATCCTAACGGAGCTGGGGAAAAAGAATCAGAAGTTACTTACCATGATAGGGTTGATCATTTCACAAAAAGACATGTTTTGATCTAATAAACTCTGGAAAATACATGAGTGATGGATGAATTTAGTCCCATCTGTTTGTTACTGGCTTGATCATTCTGAGTTTTCTTGGGGAACTCTCAGGAGAAAGACAGTCCCCCTCCCCACAAATACATCTCAGATAGCTCAGAAAGATACAGCTCAATGGAGCTCTCCTTGAGCCATCTGGACACCTTCCTCTGTTGTTACTTTCCCCTCCCCCACTTCCCACATTTACCTTTTGAGGTGGGGAGAGAAACCAGCAGTGAAGAAGTCTGATGATGGTGGAGGCCTCACCCTTACATTTTCAGTTCCCCAGCTTCTCAACATGCTAGTACATTAGTTACCTCAACATGCTAAAAGTATCAATTAAGAACTGTAGTGTTTAATTCCTTGAGCCGGAAGAAATTGAAAACTACAGTTCCCAAGCTCCCCAGGGGCAACAGATACCAGTCTGAATACCAGTTGCTAGGGAACAATAGCAGGAGAAATTTCCCTCATGTCATGTCTTGCTTGTGGGCTTCCTAGGGGCATTGGATTAGCCACTGTGGGGAACAGGGTGATGGACTAGATAGGTCTTTGGTCTGATCCAATAGGGCTCTTCTTATGTTGCTGAGGCCTACCCTCCAGAGCAAGTGTTAGTTTAGGAAAGGGAAGGTCTATGCTGGAGAACTTCCAGGGAAATTTGGTGCCACCTATTACAATAAAAGCCAACTCCAAACGTTGGTGGAGATTTAGACTCAATTCATAAGGGGTTTGGGGTCTGGTTTTCTCAGTTTGCCATTCCAAAAATGCCAGTTATGAGATGTGGTACCATCACATATACAAATGAGAAAATTAAAATATTACAGTAATACCTTGGACTGCAAGTAACTTGGTTTGAGAGCGTTTTGCAAGACAAGCAAATTTTTAAATATTTATTTAATTTTTTTAACTTGATATACAAGCGACGTCTTGCAATACAAGTATTGTAGTATGGCTTAAATTAAAAATCTCTGTACAAATTTTTTGGGGGGGATTTCATTTTGATATAAGGGTGTTTTGGATTACAAGCACGTTTCCGGAATGAATTATGCTCTCAATCCAAGGTATGACTGTACTTTCATAAAGATGTTGCTTGGTTGTTTGTCAGATTCAGGGCCTTAAGGCACAGATCAGCCTTCCCCATCCTGGTGCCCTCCAAGTTTTGGACTTCAACTCCCATCAGCCCCGGCCAGCATGGCCAATGGTCAGGAATGATGCAAGTTGTTGTCCAAAACATCAGGAGGGCACCAAGTTGGGGAAGGCTGACATAGGCCTTTCTATAAGCAGTGTTCTCCAACCTTGGGTCCCCAGATGTTTTTGGCCTACAACTCCCAGCATGCCCCAGCCAGCTATAAAGGGTAGTTCTTTATAAATGTGTTACCATTTCACACTCATGAACACATCTTGAAATATTCTGCAGGATGAATGTTCTGGCTGTACTAGCAGGCATGGAGAAGTAGCCATGTTCTCTCCAAGAATTTAAAAATCAGCTCAGATCATCTGCTAGCCGCCCACACATTAGGTTGAGCAAGACAGGCATGATAACTGAGTATGAAGCATCCACTCATCTGACTGCATTGGTCTTTACTGATCCTAATGAACACTGTTAAAAGAAATAATTAATTATACAAAATGCCTGATTTTAATGTCTATCAGTCTGCTTTGTGAGCCAAACCAAAATGCCTATGTAGATATTTTCCTTCTAATTCGATACGGTCTAATGGCTTTCTTACACAATGAGTGATTCTTGAGATAGTTGATTTAGGGCCATGAACACTGAATCTGCAAGCCCTTTGCACAGCAGGAAAAGGAGCTCTATGTTGCTTTAGGCATGCACGCGCGCACACACACACACACACACACACACACACTCCAGCTCACTATTTTGAACGCTTTAGAAACTGTGATATCAAAAACATTATTAAACATGAACACCAGTTATGACTGATATTTTTTAACCAAACCTCTCAACACAACTTCTGTCGATTTCACCTTCACCCCCTCTTTCATGTCTCCCTGCTTCCACTAACATCCATTATATCTTCATTTTTTAAAATGTAAAACAAGCAGAAATATTTTGTTCTTGGATAGCTTGTTCCTTTTCTCAGGGTGTGGCTTGGTGTGCATATACGTAGTGGGCACATGTGAGTGTTCCTTGGTCTTACATGCTATGCCCAGGATGCTTCCCCGTGATCTGTGTACAATGTGTGCATGAGTACAAATTGCCTGTGCAATCCTTCTGTGGGCATGCCTATAAATTTATGTGTGTCGGTCTCAGCCCATAGAAAACCCAGGGGCAGAATATAAAGTCCTTCTTAGATCAAGTGTAAAAAGTCAGCTTTTCTCGTCATTCTCAAATTGTGAAACTTTATGGTCAGCGCATCACCACAAGGTCAGATTCCCAATTAAACATCTCAATGTCATAAACATCTGTCAAAAGTTAATTCCTTGGATCATTCCTAAATGGATGGTGTGTGTGTGTGTGTGTGTCGGGGGGGGGGGAATTGCAAAACAATAATGCTGCTCAAGGAAACAGGCAAGAGTCACCATACGGCCGCTGTTTCCAGCCATTATAAATAATTATATAAAGCAGCCTCAGGCAACCTGGTGCCTTCCAGATGTTTTGGGCTGTAATTCCCATTTGCCCCAGCCAGCAAGGCCAAATGATCAGGGGTTATGAGAGCTGTAGTTCAAACATCTAGCGGTCACCAGGATTTGGGAAGGCTGATATAGAGTCACCCACTGATATGCAAAGTAGAGAGAGGGGTCAAAGCCCCCCTTCAGTTCTTCCTTTGCATCTCACATACAAGTAGAGCAGAGTTAGGAAATGTCTGCGCCATAGAATTCAGTTCTATTTGGTGCAGCCCAGGATCATGCCATGGGCATACCGTGTGTTTGTATCTGCTTGTCCTCCTTCACACAGTACTGCATCCAAATCTCTCTTTCACATGCTCCTGCATATGTCCTCACAAGATAACTGAGCTGCCACAGCAGGGCGGTGGTTTGGCTTCCATCATCCTCCCACGGCTTTTTTTTTAAAGATATATTATAAAAACCTCTTGTACAACCCACACAATTGTGAGTTCACAAGTAGTAACTGCACATTGTGGGGGTTTTTTTTTTTGGTTTTTTTTTTAAGAAGCCATGTACATATTATTCCACAAACATCTCCCCATGGGACTTCTGCATCTCCGATTGGAACTCATTAAGTGATACTGAGCCAAGAATGATCCATTTGATCCCACCTCTTTAACCTTTAATCTCTCTGTCCAGATGAATTTCTTGGAAAGTGGTCAGCTGTGGAATAGAAAGATGCTTCTTTTCAAGCAGATGGATGTCCAACTGTCAGGGATGCGGTAGTTGCGATCCGAGTAAGATGTGGCTTGGAGGGCAATCTGACAAAACCTATTTTAGCCAATAAGGGGGTTCGCCAGGGCTGCATTTTAGCCCCTACATTGTTCAATCTTTATTTAAATGATTTGTTAGGAAAATGTTTAGCATCAGACTTTCATATACCAAAACTGGCTGGGACTAAAGTCCTGTTACTATTGTACGCTGATGACGCTGTTCTAATGTCACTGTCCAAAATTGGTCTTAATCTTAAACGATTACTTCAAGTTTTCATGTCTTATTTTAAGGACAATTTGCTGACAGTTAACTTTAATAAAACAAAGATTATGGTATTTTCTAGGCGTAGAGTAACAAAAAAGTGGGTAATAGAAGGACAGAACATTGAACTTGTCAAGAATTTTAGATATCTTGGTGTCCTGTTTTCTTCTACCCTTTCCTGGGCTTCCCATAGGCAGTCTGCGGTTCACGCTGCCCGGAACACTAGCAAGGCAATACTGAATTTTTTTTACAGTAAGGGAGCATGATTTATTCCTGCCATCTTACAAGTACTTAGGGCAAAAATTTTGGCTCAATTATTGTACGCTATTCCAATATGGATTCAAGGATTTAATTTAACTGTTGAAAGAGTTCTTTCAAACGTTCTTCACTCACTTTTTGGAATGCCAAGGTGCGCATCATCTGCTGGACTATGTTTGGAAGCTGGCCTTGAATCTATAGAAGGCAGAGCCTGGTGCCTTGCCTTTCGTTATTGGCTTAAGGTTGTATATGCTGATCCATATCAAGGCTTCCTCTATTTGATGCAAGGGATAGCTTTAAAAGTTCATGGTTCAAAGGATTTATGATAAAACTGTGCCTATTGGGTTTATCCATGGATTTTCTTTATACACAAGATTTTCTTGTGGCAAAATCTATTATAGAACAACGGATTAAAGACATTGACCTGCAATATTCTAGGGCAAAAGCAATTAGTTCCTGCTCTCCATTACACCTTGGTCTAAGTTTTGAACTTCCTGAATATGCCAGATATTTGGACTTTTTGACCATCCCCATGTATTACTATATTTTCTCAAGGGCTAGATTTAACTGCCTCCCTTCAGCAATGTTAGATGAAGTGGTCGAATCTATAGGGCCTACTTTTTTTGATTGCAGCCTCCACAGGGAGGCACAAAATAGACTTCTTGGTCCTACTCCTATCATGAGGAGATGCCCTGGAAGGTCATCTGACTGGTACTTGAAACACTTCCTGGCAGGGACGTGTAAATCAACAACGGAGGCAGTGGCTAAGTTCCTTTTTTCTGTACAAAGGACCCGTAAGGCAACCCTTCCACTATAAATCTAACTTTTATGTTAGGTTGCTGTTTTTGGTGCTTCCCCCTCTTTTTCTTCTGTATTAGGTGGTTTAACTATCTTGCGTTATTTAAAATAGGTGTATGTTTTAATAATGTTTGCTTTTCGTATAATGATTGAATGATTGTGTTTTATCCTTTTAATGATGTATCTTATTGTTTTTCTTTATGGGTCTGTGACCGTATAATAAATGAATTGAATTAGTGTAGTTAGTGTGAATGACCAGGTCATATCTAAGGACAGATGCAGACATAAAATAGCAAAATGCACACATTACTATGAAATACTGGTACCTATAAAGCTCTGCTTTGTGTGGAGCAGAGAGAGAGCCCAAAGGCAGCAAAATGAGCTGGGAATGTGCACATCCTGTGTCTAGCAAGATAAGGCTGAGCCATTGGCCCCAGAACAGTGGGAGATGCTATAGCAATCATATTCTCTTCCCTCTTCCCAAAAAAGTACCGCAACAGCTGAAGCTGACTCTGTGGATGGAACTTTCTGGCTTTTAAATAAAAATGCCAATTTTTATTTAAAAATATGTTTCTATTTTCTTTCAGGCAGCTGGGATTGCTTCAAAGTGAAGTGGGAGCCTCTAGCTGCTGCCATCTTAATTTCCCACAAATGCCACTGGGCAGGTTCCTTGTCCTTTGTGACTAGCCATGCCCACCCATGGCAGCCATTTTATGGATGTGCCTGGGACAGTTTCTCAAATTTCCAAATATGTCCATGGGCCCAAAAGATTGCCTACCTCTGCTATAAAAGAACTTCACGGTGTCCAGTACCCTTGTACACTAGGGAAGGGAGATGCAGAGACTCCAACCGTAGATTCCTCTACACCATCCCACTCTCTTTCGGGCAAAGAGTACCGAAAAGAGTTTAAAAAGAGTTGTAGGATTTCCCCCTTCAACAAAAATAAACTAAACTAAAAGTATTTCCCACCTCCTCCCCCTAAAGCCTGCCAGCAGTCCACATACACTCAGGGTCAAAGCAGATGTTCTGTCAATAATTAGCATACAGCTATGCATCCAGGTTTGCTTTAGTTAATTACAAGTGCATGGCACTGGGGTAGGGAAGGCGGGTGACTCTTATTTCAGTGGGGCTCCTTTTCCATTGCAGGTTTTGCAGGTTTTATTTGGCGCTTCATAAGAAATGCTGTGCTTTGGCACAGGGGGCATATGTCTGCTTCTGACCGTAGGGATGTGGGAGAAATTTGTTTGGTTCACATTTCGATATGAACTTACCTAAATGTGCACTTGCAAACCAATACACATACCAAAATGCAGCTACTTTTCAAAATTTGCGCTTGTCCAAATCTCGCAGCGGAGTTCATCTGTCAAAAATGCATAGGAAAAAATGTGCGTATTAGGGAAGTGTGCACATAACCACGTGTATATGGGTGAAAATGACATTTCAAAATGCATTCCATTTGGATAATTACTCACAACCATGTGCATTTTAGGGGGGGAGTGTACAAAAATGTATATATTGGGAGAAATGTGCACAGACAGACATATGGGTTTTCATGAAAACTTTCTTTAAAAAAATAAATAAATCTCAAAGTTCGGGATGAAGCAAACCAGATTGGAAAAATTATCAAAGTTTGGTACAAACCGAATTTAAGATTAGAACAATAGAAACTGAGAGAAACCAAAGTTGACAAATTTGTCCATCCTCAGAACAATGAGAGTCTATATTGCCAACCCATCCCTCATCATCCGTGCACACACAACTGGAACTTAGATGAGGGAAATTCCCATTGGCACCTGTGGGAATTTTTTCTCTTTTTTCTCTGCACCTGTGGGATTTTTTTCCTCTTTTTTTTTCTGTTCCAGCTGTGTACAGGTGAGTTCGATTTTGACTCTGATCATGCTGGCAGATATAAGCCTCCCCCCACCCATGCAGAATGTTTCTGATAAGGATTGTATCCTTCCAGCACCTGAAATTAACTAAACTAAAACTGGACAGATTGCTGCATGCTACCAAGATACAGAATATCTGGTTTGGTTCTAAGAAATAAAAGAGAGGAAGCCACCTCCACTACTCTACTGCCATAGGAGAGGAAGCCACTCTCCTGCTCTAGGTGCTGCTATGGGGAGAAGGGGATACACTACTAGAATTCGCCTTTACCCTTGATTGGGGTACCAATACAACACACACACTCCAGAATGTTCTTCCACTCCCATGCTTATGTTAGACTTTAGGGCTACCCTAGAAATGCTGTCATCATGTCACCCGAGTTAGTCTTGTATCCAGGTATCTGTACATTTACATCCAAGAGGGCAAAAGGTCTAGGACCTTGTGCAGAGGCTCATAATTCTTCGCACACAGCTGGTGGCACTGCGTACAACTGGAACAGCACAACCAATGGTAATCAGCAACAGCCAAAGGCTGTTTGGCTGCCAAGCCCAGCCTATGTGAGGTCAAAAATATATGCTACGGTGAATGTATAGTCTGGAGTTGCATTACTCTTTTTAATTTTTTTAACTTTGAGTAGCAGCCACAGGGGGCACGGAAGGCAGCAATCAAGATTGGGACTGAAATGAAGAGGGAGAATTTTTTTTAAAAGCTTTACCTCCTTATGATGGTTCTGATTAAAATCCCCCCCCCCTCCTCCACTGAGTAAGCTGCTATATGCTTTGGCCCATTGGGAGAGACACCAGTTATCATTATTACCTTATTATTACATTTATTATTGCATTTCTATCCCACTTTTTTCCTCTTGCAAGGAACCCAAAGCGGCTTGCATGGTCCTTCTCCTCTCCATTTTATTCTCACAACAACCCTGTGAAGTAGGTTAGACTGAGAGTCAGTGACTGGCCCAAAGTCATGGCTGAATGGAAACTAGAACCCAGGTCTCCAAAGTCCCAGTTGGACTAGCCAATTGTGAGGCATGATGGGAGTTGTAGGCCAGAACATCTGGAGGGCCACAAGTTGCCCACCCCTGGTTTAACATAATGTATAGCTTGGCCCTAATCCAGAGCCAATCACCGCAAAAGCTTCATCACCACCATAAAATCCTCAGCATATTACAATATAGACCCACACAGGGATGAGAGAGCAAGACAATTGTGTTATTCTGAGTTCAATTATATAACTGTCGAATTAATGTGTTTCCTATACTTGGTCAAGCCATTTAAAATAAAATAAAACCAAAGACAATGTTTAATTCAGCGTGTGAAAACTTACGTAGTCTCTGCAGATTTCCATTTAAGTCAGTCTTGCATCATGCATCTATATGCAATTCCTTGCCAATTCTCTTCCCCCTAATTCATGTTATGACATTCCATCTTTCTTAAAAGGAGAACTGTTACAATTATCTTGATGGAAAGAACTAATCATGTGTGAAACTTTATGTTTGGACAAGTTGATTCCTACAATAATCAAAGGGCAAAATTGTGTTTTTAAAAAAGAGGTTTCCCTTCTCTTTGCCCATAACTGACAAAGGAGCTGAATAAATGTATTTATGGTTTTGATTGTAGAATTATTTCCAGGCTCAGACAATGTATGTTATACTTAAAGCCAGATGGAACTACAATTCCCAAATTATAGGGAAAATATAGAGGCACACTGAATCTCTGAATTGTAAGTTTAACCAATTGTCCTGAAGTGAGGGCATGTTCTGTAGGTATGTGTATGTTAGGGGTAATGTGAGCTGAACAGTTAATGTGCATAACAAACTGGCCATTGTGCACGTTCACCATAAAATTGTGCACATATCCAGATCAATACACATACTCTCCAACAGGCCTTAGAAAATGTGCATACCCCAACAGGGTATTTACGTTATGCATAATCTCCAACTGGCCTTGGGGGATATGTATTCCTTGAATGCATTTTGTACACTCTCTCTGGGCCTTATGCACAGTCTCTGACAGGCCTTGGGTAATGTGCATATATCACAAGGTTTTTGAACTTTTTCTGGGTATTGTGTGTAATCTTCTTCTCCTTCCATTAGACATTGCCGAAGTCTCTACCACCACAGCCTCCCACACAACCTAGGGCCCTCCAGATGTTTTGGACTACAATTCCCATCACCCCTGACCATTGGCCATGCTGGCTGGGGCTGATGGGAATTGTAGTCCAACAGATATGGTTGGGGAAAGGTGCTCTGTGCCATCCAGTGCATGCTATACTCATTTTTCCAGCAATAGCTTGTCCTGCCTGATTTAGTTCTTTAGGTCATTATGCTGAAAAACCTAATTGTCCAACCATCTCTTTCCAATGATCCTCATCAGTCTGTGAAATGCCAGGTTAGGTTAGAGACAAGATAAATGATAGTTTTGATGGTTGTAATTTCTACAGATCCTGCGTGTTTGTAAACTAGACATTTTACTCACGTATGTTCTGGGCCTGTAATTCCTACCAGCACCACTGGCTCCGACAGTCCCTGGTTAGGATGGCATTTTACCCCTCCTATGAACTATCTTTCCCTCTTGTCTATGCACAAGGAACTCTGGGACTCGTAGTTCTTGAGAGAGCATGCCACACAGTGAACCACACATCGCTCTGACTCTTAGACTACACTCCCTAGTTAAGTCTAATTGCACAAGCACTCTCTCTGTTCTAGAGAAGACCCCGGGCCATCAGCTCACCATTCAGAATGCTGCTGCTTCTGCTCTAACACTGCTTCCCTGATAGGCTCCAGCAAATCTCACAAGATCAGCAGCACAATAGGTGCATGCATATATACAGGGAAATATGCTTCCATAAATATCCTCAAGCATGAGCTACAATTTAGCTTCATTTTTTCCTCCTGGGGTTGCAGCCTGTGCCTCCCACGACCCATATAAAGTGTACCCTTCCCCCCAACATATTTGGGTTCTGTTAGCAACATAAACTCACTTTAAAAAGAAAGAAAAGGCTTTCCCAGTATTTATTTAGAATGTCCTTGGAGAAAATAGGTACAATTGGAACATATGCCCTCAGTCTAATTTTATGTTCGGGTTTAGTAGATGCACGTTTTTAAAAAGGAAAGGTAAGCATAAGAAAAACAAAAGATTGCACTAAAATGTCTTTTTTCAGCTAGGCTCTCCCCCGCCTGCCCCCCCCATACGCCCACACCTTTTAAAAACCATTTCAAGCTTGCTCTTTAACATCCATTTTGGGTAGTCTCAACTTCCCTGTACAGTACCTTGGATTTTAAGACACACACACACACGCACACACACAGACAGACAGTGTGTGTGTGTGTGTGTGTGTGTGTGTGTTCCCTGCAGCCAGTACCACTCCCATTTCAGTGTGAAGAAGGACATACTGTGTTGCCTTGGAAATGTCCAGTACATTCTCTGTACATAGGTTTGAACAGATTTCAACTTGGAATTAACACATTGTGCCCCGCCCCAATTTACTCAGCCATATAGTATTTGAGGTTTAAATTCTGCATTGCACATGGGTAGAAGATTTCCTGCCAAAACCAACAACCTTTTAATCACTATCAATACACAGCTGTTCAGAGTTACAAAAGTCCCCCAAAGCATATTGCAACTGGCAAAGAAGAAGTGGACACAGTTCTTAGATTATAACTTGACCACACCCGGACCTTTATTCATACTTACAGGCATTATGTAATTATTTTTCAATCACCAAATCGGGGGGGACGGGGACGGGACCCAGACATTGCTCCCTCCACCCTTACCTGCTGAAGGAACCAGCCTAGCTTTCCATACTGCTTTTGCCCCTCGGGTAATCTGCTCTTGCTTGAGCCTTCTTCCTCTGGTATATCCCACCCACCTTGCCCATAGTTACAGGTGCCTCTCCAGCCCTGGGAAGATCTTCAGTCCCTGGGGCAGGTGCAAACATCACACTGCATGGGCCTTGTACTGTTCTAACTGCTTGCAAAAGATGTGGGGCTAGATCCATCCCATTCAGAGGTCCCTTGAGGCTCACTGGGGAAGCTGGTAGTAAGCAGGAATGTAGATCAAGACAGGAAGAAAGTAGGACCCTGGATAGCTCCAAGTGAGTCCTGCTGGCTGGAACTTTCTCTTACTAGCACAATAGGAGGATGTTACCTCAGCAGGGAGCTTGGGCCAACTGAAGCCTTATGTAGGCTGACAAAACCTGTAGTGTGGTCAGCTCTGCCCCTCCTGGAGGAGCTCAGTGGGTTGTTAAAGGGCCCTTGCCTGATCCCACAGCCTGAGATTTCTGCAAGGCAGGGGACGAGATGGAGGTTCTACCAGTAACTCATCCACTGAGCCAGAGGATGATGGCAGGTCTGTGTCCTCTGGCTGGGAGGGCCCTGAACAATGTATTGACTGTCCAATCCCTGAGGAAGTAGCCTGTGCCTCATCCTACACACTGGAAGATTATGACAGGATCCAGATTTAGCTGTGTGCAACTGGGCTGGTGGAACCAGACTTCTGATGGCCCCTCCTCCTAATGGCAGCCCCTCCAGGCCCCTGAAAATGCTACACAGAGGATCAGAAGTATCTGTTAAATGGGGTAAACTGTGATGTAGTGGGAGGAGGATCCCTGAAAATTGGGCGGAGGCACCTTCCCTGAACAGTGTCCTTCCATCAATGGAAAGCAGATCTTGGATCCAACCCCTGATGATTATGAGCTGAATAAAAATTCTGTACATTTCTTAAGGTGATAACCCAAGGAAGGCAAAAAACATGCTAATCCTCAGCCAGTCTGGATAGCATGAAGAAATTTCATCCTGGTCACCAACAGAGCAGCAACCAACTGACACCTAGGGTAAGATCATCTTATAACCCTAAGATTATTTATTTAGACCCCATTTTTGTGGGCAAAAAATCTCTCCCAAAGAAAGAATGAACAATTATTTAAGTACACATAAAGCAACGCAACAAATAGATAAAACAGCAGCAGTTAACAAACAGAATGCCTAATACATCAATAAAATGCTGAACATAAGTACTTAAGAAGAGCCATGCTGGATCAGACCATGGGTCCATCTAGTCCACCATTCCATCCACACAGTGACCAACCAGCTGACTGTGGGAAACCCGCAAGTAGGACATGAGTGCAGCAGCACCCTCCCATCCATGTTCCCAGAAACTGGTGTACATAGGTATACTGCCTCTGATACGGGAGGTAGCATATAGCCATTAGGACCAGTAGCCACTGATAGTCTTATCCTCTATGAATTTGTCCAATCCCCTTCTAACCATCCAAATTGGTGGACATCACTACATCTTGTAGAAATGAATTCCATAGTTTAATTATGCCGAAAACAAAACTGAAAAGTTTGCAAGGTTCGTCAAAAGACAGATACAGATGAAAACATACATACTTCTTCGGGGAAAGAATACTAGAAATGTGGGGCAACCACTGAAAAGGCCCTGTCTTGGATGAGAGGTCAGAGGACAGGTACTCTGAGGCCAGTTTCACGGCCTGGGCAGGTTCACATGGCTGCTAGCAGAATTTCAGATAACCTGGTTCCAAACCATTCAAGATTTTCAAAACTAGCATTTTAAGTGGAGCCCAGAAACAAGGAGGCAGCCAATGTAGTGGACATAGTACTGGTATAATTGAGACAAATCTACACAAGAAAAGATGGAGTTGTTAGATTTAAGTATATTTGTTGATTTTATTTAGTTGAATTTTGTGGGTTTGGAGGTTTTCAGTTCTGATAGGATTTTAGTCATTTGTGCTGGGTGTATAGGATCAATCAGTTTTGCTATGGTCCATGGTAAAAACAAAATTACAATTTACTCATTTTATTACAATGATATTTCATGGTCAGTAAGAGAGGTCACTTGTTTCCTGATCAGTCAGTTATAAATGGTGTTCTTCTTGTGAAGAGTCTTTTGGAACTCTTTCAGGGTCACACTGCATCACAGGATCTCCCCAGAACACTGGTGAGGTTAGGATGAATGAAACTGGTGGACCTAGACCATGATGTACTATTTCATAAATGCCTAGAGACAGGCCTGCAGAGAGAGTGCTTCTGACATTGCTGCACAGATGTTTCATGTACAGGAAGCCACTAATCCCAACTTTCTCCCTTCCCTTGTTGTTGGCCTCATCTGGCCTCCTGCTCCTGCAGCTTTTGACTCAGGGTCAAAAAATGATATACACTTGAAAGGTGTCCAGACCATTTACAGTCTCAGCTTTTCAAAGATAAGCTAATCATTTCCAGAATATTCTTCTGGCACTCTTCCTTGGCAGACTTAAAAAAATAAAAATAAAATCTGTTGTATTTCAGATGAACTTTTGCATGGTTCCCTCCTATTAATTTATCTCGCTTTCTTTCCTGGTGTAGTTTATAGTGATTCCACTGTAACCTCATTTCACTTCATTGACGCAACAAAGCCTGATGTTATTTTAGGCTGAGGATTAGTGGCTCACTCATACTTAAGGATAATAGTCGGGGGATTTGGAGCTCCCATGTCCAAAATTCCAAACCAATAACCCGTACAACAATAGCTATCATTAAATAATAGGCTATGATGTCTTGGAATATTGCCCAACATCCTAATTGCAGGAGAGGTGTCAGTCACAAAATATTGACCATTGGTGTTGGGGAAGCAGACATTTGAAGGAAACCCTTGCACAGTACATAAAGATAGGAGATGCTTTGTAGGAAGATACAGACTAGAGTGACTTGGGTTATAGAGGTAGGGCCATGAGGACTGTGCCAAAGAGGTGTTGGAGGGAGCTGAATTTCACTAGGGATCTCTGAATCAGCAAAACTCGAGTTCTCCACATTCTATCTCGAAGCTTGTTCTGACTTGAGTCTGTAGCAGATTGCATGTTTTTTGGGGGGGTTTCTCTCCCCCTTTTGACATGAAAATCCATGGATATTTTTGTACATATTTTTCCAAATGTACCCATCAATTGTGTGCGCCTTTGAAATGTATGCATTCTTCTCCCATTGATTAAAGCATATTTGTGTGCATTTTTCAAAAGTATACATCTTTCCTGTGCATTTTTGAAAGGTATGCAGGTTGTCGAATGCATTTATTTTGGCCTGCAAATAACATTGCAAGCTCGGAAATGTACAAACTTTGACCACAGATTGTGTTCAGTCTGTAAGGTGCAAACTGGGTAAATTCTGATTTTAAAAAATGAACTGAAATGAATTTCTCATACATTCCTACATGTACTGTTATGAAATAGGCAGCAATGGCTTTTTGCAGCAGATTTCTTGAAGCAATGGACATTATTCTAATGTCCCTGCTAAACATGCCTTTCAGTGTCACAGATGGGTCTGTGTACATTTTGCTTTTGGAAAGTGTTCTGACTGAGTCATGCCACTTTTTCTAATGCCTTATGCTAGATTCTACTTTCAAGTTCCTGCCATAGCAACCATTTCTGTTTGAGACAAATTTGACCTGATCTGTTAACGGTGGAATTGTCTGGACTATTAAATAGGATGCGGAAGGACTTTGAAAAGTGATGTTTCCCTCACTTGCTGGCTATGCTGTAGCACACTGTAGCACATGCATGTGGCTGGCTTAAACGTGGAACAACTATAGGTGCTGTCAGGCTTCATAATTCATTGGTTTGGAATACAATATTTGCTGACTCCTAATGCTCACCTCAAAAATGAGGTGAGCATTATAACCCACTTCATAATGCTCGCCTCATTATGAGGCGGGTTTTTCTCTGACTCAGATTTTAACGTGATCCAGAGAAGAACTGAACACCTCCCTCACTTGCACCTGCTTGCCTCCAATTCTCCTGTCAACTCCTCCTCCCCCAATCTGAGGAGAACTGGGGGGAGGTTCACCTGTCACTAGGAATTCCATTTTAACTCTTGCCATCCATGAGTAGATATAGTTGTGAGGAGCACAGCGGAAAATGGAAGTCACTGGCAGAAGCGCATTCAGTCCTTCTCTTCAACTTCTTACCTTCATAGAACAAATGTTTACAATTACATCTACAATCCGAAATTCGATTTCTTCTTCTAAAATTTCAAAACAAAAAACTGGTATATGAAAAGTGTAAACATTACAAACTCTTCAAGGGCATTCAGGTTTGGGCATATGTTTAAAAAAAAAACGCTCCCACTGAAGTAAATTCTGAGCCCCAAACAACAGCCTCCTACATTTTCCTTTCCCGCCCTCTTCCTCTTGAACCACAACAAGAAATAGGATTGTGACCAAAGCCCTATTCAGGCATTCCTAATCTGAGAATAGTTAATGCATGAGTAGGGGGAGCATGCTAACCCCACCTCCTGTCATTGCTTTCATTGCCCTCTACACGTGGAGGGCAACTTTGTGAAGAGGAGAGCTTCCTCTATCCATGGGGCTCTCCCCACAATTCAGAACACCGTGGAGAGCCCCCCGAGATAGAAGAGGCTCTCCTCTTCATAATTTGTCATCCACGTGTAGAGGGTGACGAAAGCGAAGCCAGTGGTGGGCAGGGTTAGCGCAACTCCCCCTGCTGCACGTTTACTATCCTCAGATTAGGAACGCTTGAATAGGGCTTAACTCTGCAGCCAACCAAAGCACACTACCAGAAGTATAGATGCAAAAACAAGGGAACACAGATCATATCTAGATGTGCAGCATGGCATGGGGCTACGCCACTTTGCTCCTCACTAGTAATTCACACATATGGACTTAGAGTGCAATCCTATGCATGTTTAGACAGAAATAAGTCCTACAACTCCCAGCATTCCCCAGAAGTTTAAGAGCTTAGAAGTTTAAGAACTGCTTTTTTAAAAAGGAAAAAAATGACAGATAGTATCCTTCTGAAGATAAGAAGAAAGTACTTTATATAAAAATGTTAATCATAACAGCAACCCTGTATGAAGGAACACATATATCTCTCTCGCCAAGTATTATGTGAGATGTAAGGGGACAGTTGAGCAGAATGCTATTTTCCCACCAAAATGTGAATGGCTATGGTATGTCATTTCATACATCCCTAATTGGCTACAGGTCATCTTGGAAGTGACAAGCTTAGGACTATCTCTGACGATTTGCTAGCAGGCATTGTGAAAACTACACACATACGCCATCTGATCACAGCCCTAGTTAAGTTGACCTGGCCTGTCACAATATTTTTACAAGTGAATAATAATTCCGTAATTCCATTTGAGAGCTCCCTTAATCAAGTCCTGCTTCCTGTCTTCCATATGAACTCAGCTTAATACACTGTGTGTACTTGAATTATTCTCTTTGCTTGAATAATTGATCAAGGTGACTTGTGGGAAGAAGTTCTGTTCTTACCTAACTGATCTTATTACATGCTGAACTCCATAAGCAGATTAGTCACTGGGAGGCCGTGGGACGACGACGACAAAGAAGCATATTCTATTTCCTCTGAATTCTGGGCCTTGCTTGTCGTCCACCCACCCTTGGAATCTGGATGCATGAATAGTTAGAACTCAGGCCTCAACATGTAAGGTAGGCCCCACTTCTGCAACTGGTTCATTTTTTTCTGGAAGAGAGAAGACTGGGGTATTCTGGCATTTTTGTAATATGTTTGTTCACAGATATACAAGTTTAGCAATGGGGAGAAGGTAAACACCCCAACAGACAGTGATAATCTTTACAGTAGGGTCATTCCTCAGAAGCATATACTGACAGCTTTCTTCCAGCTGCCTCTTGTGGCTTCTTCTTGAGGTCCAACTGCCAAACCTCAGTGGGCATGGCCCACCCCTCTGGCTACAAGCTCAGCGCTGGTGAGAAAGGGGCCCTACATGTGTAAACCCAGTTGGGAACCCTGATAAATCAAGTTTCTCAAATGGGTGGAGGACCCAACATACAACCAGTGGTATGCCCATAGGGCCCCTTTCTCATTAACACAGAACACATGGCCACTAAGGAACATCGCCAGTGGGTGCATTCGTGTGCAAAGGTAGTAGGAATGCACCAATGGATGCATTCCTACTCCCCCCTCGCACACTCATTGATGTGTGAGGGTGCTCATCTGGACACTCCTAATATCTTATGAATCGGCTCATGAATTATATGTTAATATCATATAATTGGTTTATTATTGTGAGCAGTATAGCATTGGGGAAGATTCACATGTTACCAGCTGGGAAGGAGAGCACATTTGGTTGGGAAGAGGCCACATTGTTAGCCCCACCCATGTGGTGATTAAATCCAAATTTTACCACAGTGGCACAGAAAAAAGATACAGGGAAGCAGCTTCCCTGCCATGACAGGAACATATCAAAATCTACTATCAAACTCATCTAAAATATCAAAGCTCCAAACAGGTATCAGCCAGGTAGCTTTCTGCTGGTGAAAACAAACAATGTCCAGAACTTTCTGGGGGAGGATTTTCTCCAGTTTGTTAATTTTAAAAAAGACTGTTGCTGAGCTCAGAAAGGGAGAACACTTGAGTTCACAGGAGGCAGGTGAGAAAGTCTCTTACCCACAGATTCAGGAGGGCCTGAGGAAAAATATAGATTTATTCATTTATTTATACCCCACCTTTTTTCCTGCAAGGAACCCAAGCCGGCTTACATAATCCTCCTGCTCCTCCTCCATTTTATCCTCACAACAGCCCTGTGAGGAAGGTTAGGTTGAGAGTCAGTGACTGGCCCAAAGTCACCCAGTGAACTTCATGGCTGAGCGGGGACTAGAACCCGGATCTCCCGAGTCCCAGTCCAACACAAAATGCAGGGGACTTGTCCGGGATGAGGGAAAAGGAATTCCAAACAAAACTTCCTCTAGCTAATAGTGGCTTGAGCTTTTATTTATTTATTTATTTATTGTTACATGTATATCTGCTAAAAAGCCATCAAGGCGGTGCACAACAATTTGAAACAATAAAACCTTGCAACAATGAAAACCAGAACCTTAAAAACAGTCAAACATTACAAACGACACATTTGAAAAGGCTAAATTATCTGCTATATTCGTTTTGTTACCAACAGGAACATATGAATTGACCCTGAGGGAAGTTTTCTCATGGATGTTGCAGCAGCAGTTTCCATGACAAAAGTGTTCAGCATTCTTGGCGTGCTCTGTTCATAGCTGCTGCGGAATCTCCAGTGAGTCCCCTCCCTCAATGTTTCACCACATGCGTGAGTAGACCTCTGCTGTCCGCCAAAATTCATGCATGTCAATGTGTGCATTACACAATGCACTTTGGGGCATATATATTAAGAATGGGCTCTGAGAAGAAGCCCCAGATCTGAATGCCCAGACAGCCATCAAGTAGTATAGGCACAAAGGCTACAAGTTTTCTTGAGTAAAAACACAATCCAGACAAAAAGAACGAATCAATCGGGGGAGAAAGCATTGCCAGAAAAGAAAAGAAAAATGTGACCAAAGGGAATAAATAAAGCATACATTAATAAAATGGCAGAGGAAGCACATAATTAGCCTGCATTGTAATAAATTTCTTTTGAACAAAACATCAAACACCGTGATGTCAGGCTTTTTGGCTGTAGAACTGCTGTAGCAGAATTCATGTGGGCAAACATTTGCTGGCATGTGTAATTCAGCAACTCCCAAAGGATGTGGTTCTCTCACGTGGGCAGAATCTTTTGCTCAGGAAGCAATTCTGAGAGGAAAATCAGAAGGGCCTCTGTTCTTCCTGTTTCTGTGCGAGGGGAAAACTATCAAACAGCAACAGAGGAGGAGGAGGAGGTGCCTCGGCCAGTTGTAGAAGCTCAGTAATAATAAGCAGATGTGAAGCATTAATTCACTGAATGCCTTCTGTGCCTGAAGCCATGATGATGAAGACTGTGTCTACTTGGATTAGGGCAACAGCAAATTCATGGATTTGCAAATTCTGGCTAAATTGTGTGTTGTTGCTTTTTTTAATGTCTACTACAGATCAGGTTGTGACATTACACTGCAGAAACTGTGGTGGTTATTTATCGACTAACTAATGTTTAGGGTTACAAACCTGTGGCTTAAAGGAGACTGATCCTTAGCTGGAGCCAGGGACAGGTGGAAGGAAGGCAGAGTTATTGGTGGAGCTAGGAATTAATTAGCATATCAGGGGTGAATCCAGGAGTCTGGTAGGTCAGGGGCAAAACCAGGGTAGGGCCTGGCAGAATCTAGCAGATGATGGCAGATGATCAGTGGGGCCTGATGGAATCTGGAGAAACATCTGGGGACCCAAGGTTGGAGAACACTTATTTAGGCGATCGTAAGGATGTTGGAGAAATCCACAAAGGACTCAAATGAGTTTGCATTTCTAAGAATCCAACCCATGGATTCTGCAGCTGACCTCAGCTTTTCCTGAGTCATGCGGATTCCACGGACTTGTGGACTGGGTTTTTTTTTAAAAAAAATTCATGTAATTTTACACAAATTGACTCGTAGAAAAATACATGAAATAGACCTAAATATGCATTTCCCCCATAGGCTAAAGTGGGAAAATATGCATTTTGGGGGGATTTGCATATTTGGGGGGGGTTTGCACATTTTTGGGAGTGCAAATTTGCAGAACTCTGAATTTGTGCGAATGCATGCGAACGCATTTTCGCAAAATCCAATTCCATCAATGAGCAGACGATGGAACGGAGGCGCTTGACAATCTGCGAGACACAAACAGAATGGATTTTATAACGTCCATCTATCCCTAGGTGACAGAATACAGTTTCCCTGTAACTTACAGCTAGTAAGTTGTATTTTCATTTATATGCATTTCATATGTATTCATAGAATCATAGAATCATAGAAAAGTAGAGTTGGAGGGGCCTACCAGACCATCGAGTCCAACCCCCTGCTCAATGCAGGAATCTGAGTCAAAGCATCCCTGACAGATGTACTGTCCAGCTGCACCTTGAATGCCTCCAGATTGGGAGAGTCCACCACCTCCCTAGGTAGTTGGTTCCATTGTCTTATTGCTCTAGTAGTCAGGAATTTTTTCCTGATGTTTAGGTGGAATCTGGGTTCCTGTAACTTGAGCCCATATGTATACTGAAAAAATCTCCAAAAAAAAGAAAAAGAAAAAAATACAGTTTCTCTGGTTAGAACATGAAAATACTGACTGTCTGGCATCCCTGGCAAAATTCCACCTGCCCCACTCTGCCAAGTCATGCACTTTTTAGCAGCTAGGGCTGCAGGGAATGCAGAAATCATTATTCCAGCATAGCAATGTCACAAGGGATGTGCAAATCCGAAAAACCCAAGCATCGAGGTTCTCCAAATTCCATCTCAATGTTCGTTCCACCTTGCGTCTATATATCAGATGGTGAGCTTGTTTTTTTCCTGCACAAAAATCCATGTGTATTTTCATGCACATCCCCCCTATCCCCCCTATATGTACCCATCCATTGTGTGCATTTTATATGTATGTATTTTCTCCCATTGATTGAAGCATATTTGTGCGCATTTTTCGGAATTTTTTTCTTGTGCATTTTTCAAATGTAGGCACTTGCCACAAACATTTGTTGTTGTTGTTCCGCAAATCACACCACAATCTCAGAAATGCACAGACTTTGACCGCAGATTGTGTTCAGGTCCACATTTGGTTCTGGGAGGTGCAAACCTGGGTAAATTCTAGGTCAAAAACAAACTGAAACGAATTTCTCATACATCCCAAGATGTCACCACCACCAAGACTCATAATGCTCTGTTCATAATATGTGCCAATATTCTAAACTGGGCCATTTCATCCCTCCCTCTGATAGTTGTTCTCAGGCTATATTTATTTATTAATTATATTTATACCCCGCCTTTTTTCCTGAAAGGAACCCAAGGCGACTTACATAATCCTCCTGCTCCTCCTCCATTTTATCCTCACAACAACCCTGTGAGGTACGTTAGGCTGAGAGTCAGTGACTGGCCCAAAGTCACCTAGTGACTCTGCCCATGTGGCTCAGGAGAAGTTGAATCCACGGGTCATATGTTTTTACGTTGTCCTTTTTATACTGAAACAAGGGCTAAATTTATTTCCCCTTTTTTAGTGTCTCTATCATATCTGCCTGATAAGTTCTGTTTAAGAAAATTATTAGCCGATGATAATCCGAACATTACAAGACAGGTAGCCAAGTTTTGCGCTTACGTGGTCAACATCCGCACCAAATATGAACAGAAGTAAAAACATTTATATACCATCTAGTTTTAAATTCTATATATATTAACATTTATGGTGAATTTTAAAGTTTTATACGATCTAGTTTTAAATTCTAATATATGTGTGTGTGTGTGTGTGTGTGTGTGTGTGTGTTTTAACATTTATGGTGAATTTTAAAGTTTTACTATTTGTATAAAATGAACCTTTGTATATCCCAATGTAGATGTAGTATGGCCCAATGTGTATAATTATGTACGATTGTGTACAAAGTGGTTTTGGTCTATGACCGTAAATAAATAATCTAATCTAATCACCTAGTGAGTTACTCTGACCTAGAGAAGAAGCCCCTGCTCAGCTGCAGTGGTGACTGGGAGAGCTCTCTCCCCTCTTTCTCCCTTCCCTCCCTGTGGCTTGGAACACCGCTATGACAGCATCAATTTGTGAGCCTGATTCCAAATCAAATTCACCCACTACTACTGTAGCCCAACTGTATAATCCTCAAATTCATATGTTTTCCCTACTTGGATGAGCACAGATGTATGTGGAAAATGCATACGCCGTCAGGTGCTAAGATCACACATGAGTCCATTATGTGCAAGTTTATGCCATCATTGGCAGCAGATTCCCACATGTTTGCATGGAAAATGGACCCAGGCATGATCTTCACACATGGTGGAGGACACAGATATACAGCTGATATGGAGAGAAGCTCATTCCTCATAAGATGGAACAGCTAAGTCTTACGTTTCTATTCTTCACAGATCACATTCTCCTTGAAGGACCAGGTTGGCAGTTTAGGGATGTTCCCGGACCAGCCAGTGCTTGCTTTGTCCATTAAAATCTTTTTCTTCCTCCAGGTTTCTGAGAATTGCTTGGATGCAATATTCAAAGAGGTCACTTGAAAAATTTGTTAGACGGATACCTTATGTCTCTGCAAGAGACAATTCTGCAAGCATGCTCACCATGTATATGGATGGTATGTGCTTCAATGCCAGCCTGATGTTAACAAGTTCACCAGTGTGGTCCACAGCAGGTTCCTTGCACCCAATTGCACACACAGACACACACCACTACCTTGACTACCCAGGGTGCATGAGTAGAGTCATCCCCATGTACCCTGCATAGTGGCAGAATAATGAGGGTGTGTGGCGGGCTGGCAGTAGCCTGATTCTGCTGGGAAACAGGCATACAAGGAGGACTCCAGGGATGGGGACTCGGACTCGAGGACTCGACTCGTGAGTCGGACTGAGTCCCCCCTCTGACTCAAGTCCCACTATTTTTAATGGGACTCGAGACTCGACTCGGGACTCGAGACCAAGGACTCTTCAACATCCCTGGGCTGTGCCAGAAGGAGTGGAGAGAAGTGCAATCACGAGCGAAGATTTTATTTTTTAAAATCATTTCCCTAAAATGCAACCTTTCAGACATTTTGGGTTTGGCTGCCTCTGCCTGCCTGCTTTGGGGTTCCCTGCCTCCTCTGCCTGCCTGGTTATTTTGGGTTCGTCTGCCTGGTCTGTTCTTGTCAAAATCAGTTGCAGAGTTTTGAAATAAAAAGGCACACTTGTGCCTAGAATTTATTTAAGCCACACATCTGAAGTAGCCTTATTTTGTTGGGGAAAAACCCCATTGATTTTAATAGGGACTCGTGGAGTCAGCTTTGGGAGTGACTCGTGACTCATGACTCTTGAGCCACCATTTTGGACCAAGGACTCGGACTCGAGACTCGGGTCCAAAGACTCGTGACTCGACTCGTGACTCGAGACCAAGGACTCTTCAACATCCCTGGAGGACTCTCCTCACATGCCTGTTTCCCAGCAAAATCTGGGCCCCCACTAGCCTGCCAAGCAGCTGTGAGGAGAGTCACCCCCATGCATCCATTTCACAGCAGAATCTGCTCATGATGGAAAATAGTGTGGAGAAGGAGGGTCATCTCCGTGTGCTTTCTTTCCCAGCATGATTGCTGGGAAGAGGGTGAAGGTAAAGCCTCTCCCTCCTCCCAACAATCATGAGGAGTGCTGGTATGGGTGGGGGAAGGTAGGCATTAACCTTGCCTGCATCCCAGTGACCTGGATCAAGATTGATGGTAAGCCTGTGGCTTACGCTGGCTCAGCTTGTCTGAGCGTGGAAAGCTAAAGCAGGGTCAAGCCTGGTTATTACTTGGATGGGAGACCCCTCCTCTAGTTTCCTGCATTGAGCAGGGGGTTGGACTCGATAGCCTTGTAGGCTCCTTCCAACTCTATGGTCTATGAAATCTATAAAAGGAAAACCTCTCACTCCTCCCAGCAATCTACTTTTTTTTCCAAGTGGAACTAAAACTAATGTTTCAGCGTCGTACGTTCAAGAAATGTACCAGCTCTCATCCCTCTAGAGAGTATGTTTCAAATAACACAGCCAGTTGGGAAAGCTGCTTGTTGCAACAATGGATAATGTAAGCAAAATTACAACTGGAGCCATTTATTCAGCATTTGCACCTCTCCAATAGGTCTACAGGCTGCCAAAAGGACAATGTTATGTACACAGGAGAAGAAGACTTCGTTAACGGACAGAGAGGTTAATCTCCATGTCAGAAGAGTAACACGTGAAGTGGCCTTCACATGGATCTGCCGCTGTAAACAAATCAATGGTCATTTTTTTAAAAGTGGAACAAATTTCACTTCACTCTTATTTTGGAAACTAGAAATATCCAGACAACCAAGGAAAAATCCTAGCCAAATAATGATGGAAAATGTAGCTAAGATATTACTGTGACCTCAGTTTTGATTTGCTCCAGTTAATGGGAAAATTCTACAGTTTACACATTTGGCCACAAACTAAAAGATCATGTCTACGACATCTGCATGTACATCTGGGTTCTTGTGGAGGAAGAGGATTCTGGCATATAGCAACCCTTTCTTTATCTCCACACCATCAAACTGCATGCTGTACTTGGAACTTAAGAGAACTTTTAAAAGCAACTTGGTGGGGAATCGCTGAAACAAACCATTGTTGGCACATATATAGCCCCTTCAAGGGAGATCCATGGGCACATATATAGCCCCTTCATATATAGCCCCTCCAAGGGAAATGAATGTTTCTTAGGACTCAAAAAGCCTTATGAACTCCCAGTGGGAATATGATACATTTCCATTATAACATATGAGTAACATGCCAGCCCCCTTCCCGTGCAACTTGCATGAAGGGGCAACATGGGTAGAGCAAGACTGGGGAGGATGAGGACACACCCTCAGCCCCACCTCCAACATTCATGGCTCCCTCTCTGTTGACCACTGAATTCATGAGAATTTCTGAGGCGGGACTAAGGATATGCAAATGGCAAGAAAGACACTCCACACTGGCACGTGTCAGATTTTTGGGTAACTTTTGCTCTGCCATCTGCAAATTCAGAATTTGCACAAAGTTGTGCCCCTAAAAATGCACAAATTGGCCTCAGATGCACAAATCCCCCCCCCATAATGCATATTTTCACGCTTTGACCCGAGGGATTTGTGCATTTTTGATTGGTGTTTTTTATTTTGTGTATTTTTTCATGGCTAAATGTGCGCCAAAAAAAACACGTTTCAGTCACCACCAGCCACAAATGATGTTCCACAAGCTGCACGGAGCACATGTTCATATGGTAGCCTTCCCCAACCTGGTGCCCTCCCAATGTTTTGGACTACAACTCCCAGCATTTCTGACCACTGGCCATGCTGGCTGGATATGATGGGAGTTGAAGTCCAGAACTTCAGGAAGGCACCAGGTCAGGGAAGTCTGTTATATGGAGCAAATGGCTAGCACCAGCCATGGCCTTTCTTGATGAATAAGGATGCCTCAAAGTGGCAGAGGTTGACATTTGCCAGGGAAGAAAATGGGGAATACATTTTGGTCCATTTTCAATCTGTTCCTGTAGCCACCATCATGACCACCACACAACCGTTAATTATTGTTTATACTCTTCCTTGTACCTTTGAATCTTTGGGGCTATCTGCAGAAATCTCTAAAGTGCGGCTTCACTTTGTTCCCCCTCCACTACAGCTGTCACCTACAGTGACCATTCCACTTCAACGGAGGGATGAATACAGTGAGGTCCACACCACCAGCTCAGCAGGGAGGGACCAACTGTCTTTTGGCTCCTCCTCTCCCACAGTTGTCTCCATATGACATCTCTCTGCATCTGAGGGACAGGTGAGGCAAGAAGGGCCAGGCCACTCACTGGCTCAGCAGCCACATGTCTCCTCTTCCCCCCAGAAGTGTTTCCGGCAGTGACCATTCCATCTGGTTATACAGTATATCATATATCATACAATAATTGTTTATTCTCCTCGTTCCTCCTCAGATCCTCCCCTTTTGCTTTTGTGTCATATAAATTAGAATATAACTCCATTATTTGAAACTATAAACTGCCTTGAGTGCACTAGCAAAAGAGTGGTATATAAATGAAGTAAGTAAGTAAGTAACAAAAAGAGATAACTGGGCAAAAAATCAACCATGGAGTCCTAGGTCAAGGTGGTATAGGGTGCGAGCCATTTCCCAGACAGTCACAATATAGCACCGAGGTCTCCAACATGGTGCCCATAGGCACCAATGTGCCCACAGACACCTTTCTTGGCACCTGCCAGGCACTCTACCCCTCCTGATTTTAATTTGATTTGTCAAGATGTTTTAAATTATTATTTTTAACTGAGAGGCTGGCATGTAGCAAAGCAAAATGCTGCCCTCCAGTGCCATTTCTATTTGGGTTCAATAAATGGTTTTGTGTTTTGGAGCTCAGGCCACATCTCTGCCTTATACTTAGGTTCTTGGGTTACTTTTCTTTTAGTCTCACCAGTTGCCTTCTGTGAAATGAGTGCTTTGTGACTGGCCGTGCCCACAGTGGCACCCATTTTATGAATGGGAAAAACCCCCATTTTGTGAGAGTGCCCATGACACCATCTCAACATTCTAAATGTGCCCACCAACCCAAACAGGCTTGGGGACCCCCTGAGATAGCATATTAAAAATAAGGCAAATTTTGAGAGTTAATAGCACAAAAAGGCCATCATTAGTTCTTTTCTACAGATGCATGGCTGGGGCTGATGGAAGTTGTAGTCCAAAATATCTGGAGGGCAACAAGTTGGGGAAGGCTGATATACCAAGTAAAATATACACAGATGTACCGTAGTTTTCTGCTCTTTGGTAAGTGAACCTGGTTCTGCTTCGTGTACTAACAATGAAATAATACTAGCAAAGAATTGCTACCCTGATGCATTCTACTGTGGAAGAAAAGCTGGATATAAATGTTTTAAACTTGAAATCTCTTGTTACTGTTGTGATTTTTACTGTCGACTGTATGTTTTACTATGTATAGATAGGTAGGTAGACAGACAGATTTTAAAATGTGATTGATTTCAAAGGCATTTTAAAGTGTGATGCTGGTTTATGTTTAGTTTTGTCTGCTGTTTTTTATGCGTATGATTTGTTTTTATTGTAATGTATTATAATGTTCTTTTCATGATTTCATTCTATCATCCTTGTATTTTGATTTTTATGACTTTTGTATGCTGCCCTGATATCTTTGGATAAAGGGTGGTTTAAAAATAATGTAAATTAAAAAAAATAATAGAGAGATGAAAATGGAATAACTTCCAGTACATTGGTAAGATACAAATGTGATGAAGAGTTAATCCTGCACAACCCTATAAATGTTTTCTCAAAAGTAGGTCCCACTGAGTTCAATGGGGCTTACTCCCAAGTAAGTGTGTATAAGGAATGCCAGCCTAAAGATACAATCTTATACACACTTACCTGTGAGTAAGTAGACATATATAGGATTGTTCTGTTGGGAACTGAAATCTGCCAGAGACATTGGGTTGTATCCAATGTTGTGTTAGTTAGAGTAGACTCATTGAAATGACTGGGACTTAAGTTAGACTAACATTGGATATATCCCATTGGATACAACCACATTTTTTTATAGTGATTAATCTTTGAATAAAAAGTCTGCTTTCAATAATATTTTTTCTGTAACCAGAGGTAAAATTATGTTCAAGAGGTTATGATATTGTTGAAGAATACACAGCAGATCTGCACCTTGCATAATAGCTCCCTTAATGGAACATAAATGCTTGCAGATCATATTAGTTCTGCTTGTTACAGTTTTATTTGTTATTATCGGCAAATGGTTTCAGTTTGTGTACATAGCAGCCATCTTAAATTACCAGATATGTATAATTTCTTCCATATTTTTTTTAAAGCCAAATTTTTGGAAAAACTATTTTAAGAAGTTGTGCAGGTGAGTCGAGTTACAGTGTTTAGCCAGCAGGTGCTTATTAAGAACCTAACGCAAAGATACAAGATTTTTGTAACAATAGCTCAGCTTTATATGGCCAATTGTGACCATACTTGGCTAATATCTGTGTAAAAAATATGAAACTACTTGTGGCATGCAGTCCGTCTCCCCAGTTTGATTTGTAGGGTGTTAACAGTCCATCTGCTGGAAAGACGCCATGTAATATAATTACACATTACAATTCCTGTTTCCCAGTTGCATCCTGTTAGCATAGTGTGGCAGTTTTCATGCACTTTTGCATCTTTTATATGTTCCCAAAGCTTATGCTTAGCATTATATGACTAATTCTGGTTTAGCTGAGTTCTGATAAAAATCCACTTGATATTTTCTGTAGCTACTTTTATTGCCCAAATACACATGTAGTTAGTCCCCTAGGCTTAACCTTGCCAAAATTGTCCAGAAAGCTGCCAGACAGCTGACTATAGTTTTGCAAAGTAAGAAAAACAAATGCTCCTTTAGCCCTCTTACAGAATCTCTTTTAATCCAGACGATTTGTTAACATCTCTCTGTGTGTGTGTGTGTATATGTGTTGCCAGATGTTTCATGACTTGCTAAGGTTCGTGGGCAAAACTGGCTTTCGAGGACGACAATTATGGGGTTTCCAAACTTTCTGTCATAGCTCTATTGTGTTTAGTGGTGCTGTGCTGGAGGCAGGCAGGCAGGCAGGCAGGCAGGCAGTGGCTTCTCTCCCACCACCAGGAGAGGCTGGTGACTCCTGTGTCAGTGGGGCTCCTTATCCATTGCATCTTTTTGTTTGAGTTTCATAGGAGCTACCATGGTGCTCTACTCCATCCCCACAATAGGTTCACCACCATGGATAAGGAGCCCCACTGACAGCCTTCACTGCCCACCGCACCACCCTTTTATGATCCTGGGTCAACTCCACCATACTAAACTGCATCCTGAAGTCCAATGAAATGGTAAGAGTTGCAGAGTGGTGGCAACATCCTGAGATTGCTACGGCTGCAACCCTAAGCACACTTATTAGAGAGAAAGGCCTATTGGGCTCAAACACACTTAGGATTACACTGTATTGCATTTGGGGCCTGCTTCACACACACACACAAAAGGTGGTTTCCCCTGATGAAGAACCCTTGTTGTGTGGAAGTTGTTGAGACACTTGTATCACACTGTTGCTAGGGAATATATACTCTTGCCCCATTTGTAGGCTTTCACTACTTTTTATCCTTGTGGGTTGATGCAGTTCTCTTTCTAGATTATTACACAAGGGAGGTTGCCTGGAATTGCCTCCACACAAGAGGAGCTGAGTGTCCCTTATCAACTGATGTAACATAAATAGGGGAGTAATAGTACAAAGGGCATGGTCGTCGATGCAGGAGTAAATATTATATTCTACTACAGTTGGATCTGTTATGGATGTCTCCCACATTGCATTGCTAAATGTCTCAATGTCTGTGTGACATGTGTCACCAAAATTGCATGAGTTCTTCCCACACCAACAACAGCAGCTTTCACAGAGATGAAGCACTGCTTATTGGGATGTACTCACTATTAGAGCAACCGAGTGAGACAAACCTTCAGACGGTGATGCAATGTAGGGCTATGTTCAGTCCTGGCCTTCAGCAGGAGCTCAAGGGACTGCAGCCTGCAGGTCACCTGAGGGTGGTGCCATCTAGCAGGTCTGGCCTTGGGGAGCTCCAAGTGAGCAACATACTCCAACATTGCTCTGAAGGCCTTTTATGCATCTGAGCCCAACTACCCATCCCAGCTGATGCCTTTTTCATGGAGAGCAGCGAGCTTAAAGGGCCAGACTCCTGGCCTCAAGTCTAGCATTCCACCTCCACTCCATCAATTTCCTCCTTACTCATCCATGACCACGATGAGGAGCATGAGACACCAGATGGGGAGGCAGTCAGTTCATCAGAGACTTCAGGCCCCAGGCTTGCTGTCCCTGTGGTGCAGGCAGGCTCTGACTCAGGGCCAGTGTCAGAGCCCATGTCTGTTTCTAACACTTCTGTGGCCTTGTCTGCTGGTCCTTCTGACCTGGCTGTCCCTTCCTCATTCAGGTCAGAGTCCCAAATCATGCCCAGGCTCAGGGGTCAAGACAGAGTTGGCCATAGGGTACACCAACCCTGCCAGAAAGGTAATGTGTGAACTGGTTAGGTAAACACAATTTGGGACCTGCAACAAAATGTTGCAGTGTGGAACACTGCTGTTCAGGATTCAAGCTACTCCCTTCCATCTCCCCCCCTTGCTTTCCATTCCCACCCACCCACCCAAGAGTCAATCAGCATTCTGTGGCCACTGAGCATGCTCAGTCCATATCTGGCTGTTTTTGGAGGTGATCCACCCTTATGGTTTTTCATTTTGTGTTTTTTTTAATCTCAAGGTTTTTGTACTTCTACAAACATTGGGGTTTGCAAAGTCTGCTGATACTTCCCTCTTGTATGCAAGTTGTGCAGTTTTGGCTACATGAACAACAACGCTCACAGCCTGGATGTTGGAAACAGAGGGAATGGTGTTCTGATGTTGGGTGATAAACTAAACTGCATCTTATTTCCATTCATAATGAGCAGTAAGCAAAGGTCACGTAGTCACACACTATCTATTTTCTCTGTTTCTTAGCCCCAATCAGATATCCCCTTCTGTTTATTGGCATTGGCTTATATCCTGCTAATTTACTTTTATTAACAGCCTCATAGCTGTTCGGATGGTGCTTAGATATATGTGGTAGTAGTATTTCACTTTATAGCAGCAGAAAAGGGAAGACGTTATTGGAAGACATTCAAAAACTCAGCTGTGTGTGTGTGCGTGTGTATTCATTTCTGTCTGGACTATAAATTTGTACTTGTACATCACTATGGTTACAGCACTCAAAACAAAGGTTTGAAATAATCTCCATGCCCTAGTAATATATTTGATAGCTACAATAGGTAAAATTTTAAAGTGTTCATTGCAGAAGAGTTCCTCATCCTTGGCTTACTGAGAAAAAAGTCACTGCTAGAAGAGGTTAATAAAATGTGAAGTGATATCAGTATAATTCCACTTGACACATCATGACTTGCACAGTTTGATGCTCCCTGGGCTTTTAAACACCAAGGGAATTATTTCTCCTGACAAATATGATGAAGTGTTTATGGCACGTATAAAATGGACTTTATTTAGAAATTTGATGCTACCCAGGTAAGGATTTGTTCCTTTGTAACTATAGCAACTGTGCTGTTATTTCTCCAGCTGTCCTAATGGAAGGACTAACCTATTCCTAAAGATGGGCCATCAGAAAATGGCCTTCCATTGTAGCGATTATTTGGGGTATGTTTCATGACATTGAAGTAATTCTTGTATTATTAGTAAGTCACGATCCACATTTGCTTTCAGTACAAATATCTTGATTGTCATATATGTGTGTGTGTGTGTGTGTGTGTGTGTGTTGTAAGCCACATTGGGCACTGTATATGAAATATGTGGTATAAGTTTAAGTAATGAATTTTTAAAAAGGAGAATTGATCATGGATTTTGAGTGGTGGTGGGGGTTTGGGTGGGGGGAAGATCCCATTTACCACTTTTCTAAAAGAAAAGAAAATTAGGTCTGTGCACACGCCCAAAAAATCCTGGATTGGCATCACCCTCATTGGCTTGGATAGGAGGTTCTTTAGCTTAGAGTCTCAGATTGACATTGTGTTCTACCTGGTGTCTCGCAGCTCTGTTCATTATCTGAAGCTTCAGATGAATTCCCCATAGACTATAAGGAGAAAATCAACAGACCCTTTAACAACTTTTCCCCCTCCTCCTCCTCCCTCCTCCTCCTCCTCCTCCTCCTCCTCCTCACAAAATTGGGTGAAATTTCTAGTCATAGTAGGCCCTTTTGAGGAGATCATGAAGCCTGCCAAATTTAAGGCAAAATAGGTGCTGGAAGGGTTGTGCTAGTTGCCTTCAAGCATTGATGTTTCTGTTATGTTTTTAAAAGGGATGCCCTACCTTTTCTGTGTGTATGTGGGTGATTTGCTTGAACATGACATACAATGTATATGGCCCTCAAGATAAGTTCCCTGCAAAGTGTTTAGAAGGATATGTAGAGGCATTAGGGCGTTATGAATTAAAAAAACAACACCCAGTATTTGATGCTTGATGGAGTGAATGGATGAGAAGCAACATTTTATTGAGATATATGCAAGTGTAAACTACATAGTGCTTTGTTCACACTAATAACACTGTGTGTGTGTGAGAGAGAGAGAGAGAGAGAGAAGAGAGAGAGAGAGAGAGAGAAGATAATTCACTGAAATAGCTTCTGATATATGTTCTTTAAACATCCTTCAGAAATGTCCCTCACAAAAGCACTGTGATTGGAGGGCCCTGGTAAAGTCATTCCCTGGTTGGTAGCGAGAACTGTTAGTCAAAGCTACACCCACTCTCCTCTCCTCTCCCTGGCATTTTCCTTTCATGGAAAGTTTGGGGGAAGGTTAAAAAAAATATCAAATTTAGACAAAAAATTAGCACCCTCCTAGGCGCTAAGATGGGCACAGAGGCTTGGGATCAACCTGTATCACCACTTTGGACCAGAGTCACCTCAATTCAGAGGTGGTCCAAATATCTCCAAAGTGGGCCGGTTCACCTCAGATTTGTGCTTCATCCAAAGCTAACACAAAATCCTAACAAAAACCAAAACAAATAAACCCTATTTCTTTCAAATATTTTTTTAATATTGCCTTTATGAAAGTGTACAAATTCTGGAAATAAAGAACCAGAACAGCTGTTGATTGTGATATTCTGGTAACACATTCTGATCATTTGGAACCCCCAAATCCAGGGGAAAATTAGGAAGGGGAGAACTTTGTAAATATCCCTAGCTAATATTTCTAAGGTCACTGAGGTCTGACATTCCCATTTCAAACAGAGAAAACCCTGGTAACAATGATTGACTTACCCAAGGTCCACCAATGGAAATGTGAGAGACAGGATATGAACCGTAGTTTCTATGGTGCTTAACATCTCTTAAAAAGGCAGGAAAATTAAGAATATACACACTGACTAGCTTGCTGGTTATATCACAGGAAATATAGAATTGTTCAATAAATGGAATTTCACTTACACATGTAAGGGTTGTTGTTTTTACTTGGTCCCTATTAGATGGTTATGAATGCCACCCAAGTGGCTAAACTAGAGAAATTGGATTTGACCTGATGGGGATCCCATTGAAGTAAGCTTCTAAGCGATTCAGAGAGCATTTAGCATCAATATGATATTCCATCTCAATCTGGGTCTACTTATGAAGCCTTCAGTATTCATCCCCTCTTGGTCCAAGCTCCTGCCTGCAGCAGGCTGTCGTGCCAAATGCGAAGTTTTGGGTCAACTATTATTTCAGGCCTTCACTTGCCTTTTGGAAAGCGGCTTGCGTTAAAGATGGGCTGATAGCTGGAATGCTTTCGTAAGTGTTGCCAAGTGGCACACTCCTAGTGCTTTGCTTTTGCCACTATTCTGTTTTTAATATTATACTTCAGGAGGGTTCCTGTAAAAGCAATCACATTGGGGAATGACTTCATACTATTACCCAGTGACATGAATTCTGGAAAAAGTGGTTCACGCAGAGGCACACATTATGCAGTGAAATCCTCCAGTTTTTCAAGACATATCGGACCATTTCCTATGACTTGCCACGCTTTGTTGTTTTTGTGACTGTTCCTATGCTTCATTGTTTTTTCAAGATTCCATTGTTTAAATAGTCTCCTATCCCATGCACCCTTTGGTACAACACACTGTGGTTGCAGACAGTTAACGATGTGGAACCTTTGAGATCACTGGTGGCCCATCAAGGTTTTACAGTTAAGGTCACTGCTGAATTCTTTCTCCTTTTGTTCCATTTCAGACAAATTGTAAAATACACAAATCCTTCCAAAGATTGCTAGGATATATGCCACTTAATCAATTAAATTATATGTGTTCATGATTATGCATGCAAACAGGGAGAAGGAAGTTTGGGCCCACATTATATAGTGTATCCTCAACCATAACATCTAAAATTAAGGCTGCAATGCTAAGAGTAAGTTCCATTCAATTCAGTGGCTTCAGCATTGAATCTATACACTCTTTAAAAGTACCTGGGCTGGGATAGAGAGTGTGGCATAAATCTCCCATAAATGGTATGAATGGAAAGCAGAAATGAACAGCTGCCGCTTTGCTATTGCTGAAGCTCCATGCTGGAGGAAGCTTTGCCTATTGCTTCTTACCAGTTGTACTATAAAGGCAGTAAGAAAGGTGGTCATGCTACTAGGCAGGCCCTGCAAGTTGAATATTGCTGATGTCATGTCTGCTGGAATAACCCGGATTGAGAGCAGACATGGTGTATGGGTTAGATGTCACACTAGGACTGCAGAGGGACAGGTTTAAATCCCCATTTAGCTCTTAATGATAAATTGACTTGTAGTATAAAATGCAAAAAGGGACAGCTAAAAAAATATGCCAGCTGCGCCCCTTCCTAGAGTTGGAAGACCTAAAGACTGGTAGTGCTGCTGGTAACTTCGAGGCTTGACTTCTGCAATGCTGCTGTACATAGGGCTACCTTTGTACCTAGTTCGGAAACTTCAATTGGTGCAAACTATGGCAGTCAGATTGGTCACCGGTACAACTAGAGGTGCCCATATTACACCAGCTTTAAAAGCATTACACTGGCTGCCAATCAGTTTCCTGGGCGAAAGTATAAAGTGTTGGTTATCACCTTTAAAGCCCTACATGGTTTGGGTCCAGGTTACCTGCAGGATCGCCTTCTCCTGTACAATCCGCCCCGCACACTTAGGTCCTCTGGGAGGAATTTACTCCAGTTGGCTAAGACTAGGCTGGCGAGTACTACCCACAGGACCTTCTCTTCTGCTGCTCCCAGACTGTGGAATGGCCTGTCGGAGGAGACTCGTCAACTAGACAGTCTTTTGGCCTTTAAAAAGGCCATAAAGACTGACCTCTTCTGACAGGCCTACCCAGTGGAATTTTAAGAGTTTTTAAAGGTTTTAAGAATATTTTAATAATATTTACTAGTTTAAACATATTTACTATGTTTTAACTACTTATGTATTTTATGTTATGGTTGTTTTCCCCGCCTCGATCTGAGTGGAGAGGCGGGTAAGAAATAAATTATGATGATGATGAATTTACGGATATTTGGGGTCAGTTTCTAGATTATGTGTTAATAAAGGGGAGAGGGAATAAGCCTTGTCAGGATATGTTATATTTTTGGAATATGGAATAATAATTGCTTATTGGGACGGAAGCATATGAATTGGTCCCTAGGAGGGTGCGGGGAGCACTGTATGATTTATTGCATGTAGTTTTAGTTTAAATTTTGTGTTTTGTTATATTTTGTTTTGCAAAAATTAAATAAAATATTGTTGGGGGGGAATCCCCATTTAGCCATGAAGCTTACTGGATGGGTTTGGGTGAGTCACTCTCACTCTCTCAGCCTAATCTACTTCAAAGGGTTGTTGTGAGAATCAAATGGGGGAGGGAGGAGCCACATATGCCAGCCTAAGCTCCTTGCAGGAAGAGTGAGATATAAATGTGATGAATCATCAATGCATCCTCCTGTGCATGTGCGCAGCCTTGAGAAAGAGTGGGCTGGTTGGATCCACCGATGGGAGGAAGATACAGGCTTCCCACAGGCGCCAAAGCTGGTGAACTCAGAGGAAGGGGAAGGGAGGCCCCGGTGCGCTCAGGGGTAGGGCACTGACTGGGGCAGATGTCCCGGGCCAGTCACAGGGATGGGAGAAGCAGGAATGATTGAGTTCGCCAAGAGTCTCCGAACTCCACTTCAAAGCTTGGTTTGTCTCACTCCCGTTCTCATTTGTGGCCTGTTTTTATTTTTAGTTGAAACAGGGGAAATTGAGCATTTTGAACAGGAAAGGTGTGCATTACTGTGCACATTTTTCAAAAGGTCACACTCCCCCCCCCCATTGACTACAGCATGAAAATGTGCATTTTTCAGGGGAGAAAGCACATTTTAAATGCACATTTTTCTCAAAATATGGCTTTTCAGAGGCAATCACATGTTCAGGAATTTGCAAACATGTTTTGAAAAAACGCCCTCTCGTTCACATTCGGGATTGCGACCGGAGCAAGTTCGAACTATTTGCAAACTGAAATGAATCTCTTGTACAATAATACCTTGGATTGCAAGTAACTTGGTTTGAGAGCGTTTTGCAAGACAAGCAACTTTTTAAATATTTATTTAAATTTTTTTGACTTGATACACAAGCGACGTCTTACAATACAAGTACTGTACAATACAAGTACTGTAGTACGGCTTAAATTAGAAATCTCTGTACAAATTTTTTTGGGGGAATTTCATTTTGATATACAAGTGTTTTGGATTACAAGCACGTTTCCGGAACGAATTATGCTCTCAATCCAAGGCATGACTGTACATCCCTATCAGAATGAGCATGACACACACACACACCCCATGCAGTAAAGCTGGCATGCCACATTTTGAAGCAAGTGAAGTCATACACATTACATCTAAAGAGCCCCCCTGCCCCAACGAGACCATTAAATCCAGAGTCTACAATGTCATAAGTTATTACAAGGGGAAAGCATTGCACTGAATCCTATAGCGACCCCATTCCACATGCCCAGCTGTGCTGGGCAGGCGGATGGTTTGTGCCCCCAAATAGGTTTTTTCTTCCTATGAAACATATTTTATATGATTTACCCCACTTAGGGCTCAATACAATCTGGATGCCAGTAGCCCTCCAAACTCAGAGGATTATGGGCATCCTATGGAGGGTTGGGGGAACGCAGAGACAAAGGTTGCCTCCATACTCTTCCCGCCCTGCAGAACACTTAGTCGGCTGATTTCGGCTGTCCAAGTGTCACTCCTCGGAGTGTGAGAGAAAGAGCCTGAGGTGCCTCCAGGTTACTTCGCATTTATTATTTATTTATTTGAAACATTTTTATGCCGCTCCTCAGCCAAAAAGGCTCCCGGAGCGGCTTACATATAATCAATTCAACAAGACAGTCGCTGCCCGCAGGCTTACAATCTAAAAAGATATGACACACAAGGAAAAAGGAATGGGGAGGGAAGAAGGAGGCACCTGTCACCTCTCCTCCCCACACCCTGGAATGCCCCCCTAAACCCCGACTCCGAGGTTGTGTTTGCGACCTCGGAGAAGCAGCCGGAGTGGTTCTTTCCATGCCGGCTGCATGTGGGGAGGCGCTCCAAGCTCGGAGTCCCAGCTCTGACATCAGAGCAAGTTTCTGACTGAGGTTGGATCTGGGACTCCAAAATATCCTAGACGCTCTCTAGTGGCTATAGGATTGTGCTGCCCGCTGTTTATTATTACATTTTCATATATCCGCGTGTTACTGTTTGGTGTGTGTGTCTTTTAAAGGGGGGTTACATTTAATGTGCAAACTTTCACTCGCCTTTTGCCTCATCATCACTGCAGACACTTAGCTGGCATCAGCATGCTTCTTTCCACCCTTGGCTTCCTCTGATATCATTCAAACTGCATAGGATCTACAGGGGAAGTCCCGAGCAATTGCAGCCAGTATATTTTAATGACCTGAGTCCAAATGTTGACATTTGGAATGGACGTGGATTGAACCACTTCATTTACTGCACTGAGTCAGTGTAGAGGATTTTTTTTAAAAAAACCCAGATAATTATATGTTTCAAGAGAAGAAAACCCAGTTACAAAGTAGTGGTGTTTGACCTGCATATCTTGAAATCAGAGCAGAAATGCCAGAAGAAAGCCACAATAAAGGGAATATTGTGCTAGTCTAGTCTGGAGGAAATGGAGACAGCATTTTTTAAAATTATTTTTTTAGGAAAAGGAAACCGATGAGTTTGACTTATTGTTTCCCCATTGCTTAAGTGATCCTTGCCGAAGCGCTGAGCCAGTTTTTAACAGTGAAATAGCCCCAGCCTTTGAAGGACTATAATTGCCTGAAACATCACTGCAGCTCACAAGTAAATCCATTTTTCTGTTGCTGAACAAAACAATAAGAACATAAGAATCATCTTTCTGGATCAGACCAAGGTCCATCTAGTTCACTATTCTTTTTCCAGCACTAGCCAGCCAGATGTTATAGAGGTGTATACAATTAGTGTGGTACCAAAAATTTCTCCCACATTTTTTCCGACCATTCTCATTCAATTTGATAGAAAAGGAATTGCTTTTGAAAAGAAATTCAAAGGAGAAGAAAATTTCAGGGAAATTCTCAGGGGTTGGGTTCAGGTTGCTCGTGCTTACCTTACTTAAGAGGTGGCCAAGGACTGTGCACAAGTGGCCTGTTTTTCATTGTACAATAATCTCTCCGGCAGCCTGTAGCCTCTTGGCTTTCTGCACTTCAATTAAAGCCCAGTGGAAGTCATCATGAGGTAATTCTTCCCATAGGGCTTTTTCAGCTGAAGAAGCACAGGCAACCTGGGAAGCTGCACAGCAATAGAGAGATGTGTAATGGAAAGAAAACATACAGACACACAACACCCTCGGCTGTCTTGCAAACTCTAAAACACCACAAAATAAATCATAAAACACTCTGAAAATGAGGCAGAACAATGACAGCCTCTTTCATGTGGGAAGAAAACTTTCAGGAAATTGGAGGAGAGTTTTTGGCTCAGCACTAGCTCCACCTCTTCCCTGGAGTGAGACACAACACTGCCCCCCTTTCACGCCTGCATTGTGGTGGATGCAAAATGGGGCCAGCCTGCCAACACAGTTGATGCTTTTGCCACTTGCAGTGACAGCACAGCCCCCCTCCCTAAAAAAAAAAAACCTTATGGAAGAAACAAAGACGCTGTGCTGCTGCAACCCCTGCCAATGGTGAGCTCGACCTGGGAGAAACGGTTGAGAATTTCTCCTCCGGACAAATTTGGTGAAATTGTCGCCTCAATTTCTCTGCCCACAAATATGGTGTAGAGGAGAATGTTGAGCAGCCATTTGCACACTATATATAATGATGTGTCGTGTGGAGAAAGCAGAGAGACAGAGAAGTATATTCTAGAATATACTGGAATATTATATTCTATTATATTAGAATCTGGGGACATCCAATGAAACTGAGTGGTAGGAGATTCAGGATGGCAAAAGGAAGTGCTTCTTCATATAGCACATACAGTGCCTCGCAGAATATTCACACACACCCTTTCACTTTTCCACATTTTGTTGTGTTACAACCTGGAATTGAAATGGATTTAATTGGCATTGTTACCACATGATGTACACGAGATACTCAGCACTGTGAAGGTGCAAAATATTTTTATTGTGACGCAAAAAGTTATGTAAACAAAAACAAAACTGGCACTTGTTGGTTGCATAAGTATTCACCCCCCTGAGTCAATACTTGGAAGAAGCACCTTTTGCAGCAATTACAGCTATGAGTCTTCTTGGGTAAGTATCTATCACAGTGTTCTCCAACCTTGGGTCCCCAGATGTTTTTGGCCTACAACTATGTGGGCCATGGGAGCTATGCTGGCTGGGGCATGCTGGGAGTTGTAGGCCAAAAACATCTGGGGACCCAAGGTTGGAGAACACTGCTCTATCAGCTTTGCGCATCCTGGATCCTGCAATGTATAAGTATAAGTACGCATGAAGTATAAGAGGTATGTTTGTTGTTTGTAGAAAGATGACTCAATATTAGTAAATAGCCTTAACTGCTACCTGCAAAAAAAGAAAAAGAAAAAGCTTGGTCTTCATGCTCATGCTAAATCCAATTTTTAATTCTTGCACATGCTAAAAATGAAAGTAATTTGAAACCAAACAGAACCGACATTATAATAGGTCCCAATTTGGCATATGTCTTCCTTGAAATACAATCTTCTATTAGAATATTCCTCCATTTCCCTTTTGTCTCACCCTCCTATAATTAATACACTCGCATCCTGGAATACTTACATTACATATATTAAATATACTGTGTCAAGATAAAAGAATTGAGCATACAGGTTGGGATCGAAAAGGATATACATGGACATGTGCTTCTGCATTGGTCACACCAAAGCCCATTGCTTGCTATTCCCCCATCCCCGAGTGCAACAAACCACCTGGAGGCTGAGGATGTTCTGAAGTGACATCTAATGCAGGTTGAGGGACTGTAGTTGGAAATTAAAATTGCCAGTGTGTGTGCCAAAACACTTGAATCACGTGCATTGTGCTAACTCCAGTCAGTTTTATTCTCCAGTGACAGAATAAACACCATTCAAACTTTTCCTCACCCAGTCCTCTCACCCAATATGGCTTCTGATATGCTTTACAGAACTGGCAGAACCGATGGAAACAATCTAGATTATACACTCACATGCCCTCTTGAGATTTATGTCCATGCACATGTGGGCTGGATTAAAGTCTGTGCCCTGATCCAGAAGTCAGTGTATGCTCCAATATGCAAACATCATTCCTTCACAAGTATACTTTTCAATGGAAAGCACTGTTCTAGTTGATGTTCCATGTGCAAATCAGAGCTCCCATGGCCCACAATTCCTATATCATAGAATCATAGAATCATAGAAAAGTAGAGTTGGAAGGGGCCTACAAGGCCATCGAGTCCAACCCCCTGCTCAATGCAGGAATCCAGGTCAAAGCATCTCTGACAGATGTCTGTCCAGCCGCACCTTGAATGCCTCCAGACTGGGAGAGCCCACCACCTCCCTAGGTAGTTGATTCCATTGTCTTATTGCTCTGACAGTCAGGAAATTTTTCCTGATGTTTAGGTGGAATCTAGGTTCCTGTAACTTGAGCCCATTATTCCGTGTCCTGCAAACTGGGATGAACGAGAAGAGATCTTTGCCCTCCTCTGTGTGACATCCCTTCAAATACTGGAAGAGTGCAATCATATCTCCCCTCAGTCTCCTCTTCTGAAGGCTAAACATGCCCAGTTCTTTCAGTCTCTCCTCATAGGGCCTTGTTTCCAGTCCCTTTATCATCCTTGTTGCCCTCCTCTGAACCCTCTCCAGTTTGTCTATGTCCTTGTTAAAATGAGGTGCCCAGAACTGGACGCAGTACTCAAGATGAGGCCTAACCAGTGCCGAGTAAAGGGGAATTATCACTTCCCGCGATTTGGAAGCTATACTTCTATTAATACAGCCCAAAATTGCATTTGCCTTCTTTGCAGCCACGTCGCATTGCTGGCTCATATTCAGTTTGTGATCTACCACAATTCCAAGATCCTTCTCACTTGTAGTATTGTTGAGCCAAGTGTCCCCCATTCTGTAACTCTGCATTTGGTTTCCTCTCCCTAGGTGCAGCACTTGGCATTTATCCCTGTTAAATTTCATTCTGTTGTTTTCGGCCCAGCGCTCCAGCCTATCGAGGTCACTTTGAATTTTGTTTCTGTCTTCCAGAGTATTAGCTGTTCCACCCAACTTTGTGTCATCTGCAAATTTGATAAGCATTCCCTGTACCTCCTCATCCAAGTCATTAATAAAAATGTTGAAGAGCACCGGGCCCAGGACCGAGCCCTGTGGTACCCCGCTCGTTACCTCTCCCCAGTTTGAGAAGGAACCATTGATAAGCACTCTTTGAGTCCGATTCTGTAGCCAATTGTGGATCCACCTGATAGTTGTTCCATCTAGCCCACTCTTAGCTAGCTTACTAATCAGGATATCATGAGGCACTTTGTCGAAAGCTTTGCTGAAGTCCAGGTATATAATGTCCACAGCATTCCCACAGTCCACAAGGGAGGTTACCCGATCAAAAAATGAGATCAGATTAGTCTGACAGGATTTGTTCTTGACAAATCCATGCTGGCTTCTAGTAATCACTGCATTGTTTTCAAGGTGCTTGCAGACTGACTTCTTTATAATCTGCTCAAAAATCTTCCCGGGGATTGATGTCAGACTGACTGGCCTATAGTTCCCAGGTTCCTCCTTCTTGCCCTTTTTGAAGATGGGAACAACATTTGCCCTCCTCCAGTCGTCTGGCACTTCACCTGTCCTCCATGATTTCTCAAAGATAATAGACAGTGGTTCTGAGAGTTCTTCTGCCAGTTCCTTTATTACTCTAGGATGCAGCTCATCAGGCCCTGGAGATTTAAACTCGTTCAGAGTAATCAGGTGCTCCTTGACCATTTGCCTATCAATCTCAAGCTGCAATTCTGCCCCTTCAGTCTGCATTTCAGGTTTGCCAGGGGGGTCATAGACCCTCTTTTGGGAGAAGACCGAGCCGAAGTAGGAATTGAACACTTCTGCCTTTTCTTTGTCTTCTGTTATCAATTTGCCATCCTCATTGCGTAGTTGAACCACCAGTTCTTTCTTCTGTCTTTTACTGTGCATGTATCTGAAGAAAGCTTTTTTGTTGCTTTTAGCATTCCTCGCTAACCTTAGCTCATTCTCAGCTTTAGCCTTCCTGACACTATTCCTGCAGTTCTGTGCTACCTGCCTGTACTCTTCCCCTGTAGCCTGTCCTTCCTTCCACTTCCTATACGTGTCCTTTTTTTTTTTCAGGTCATCTTTGAGTTTATTGTGAAGCCACATTGGCTTCTTCTGTTGCCCTCTGCCTTTTTTCCTTGTGGGAATTGTTTGCAATTGTGCCTTTAAAATTTCCTTTTTTAAAAACTCCCACCCCTCCTGGGCTCCCTTTCTCGTGAGAGTCATTTGCCATGGGATCTTACTAATCATTGTTCTGAGTTTGTTAAAATTGGCTTTCCTAAAATCCAGGGTACGTGTTTGGCTACACTCAGCTTTTGCTTCTGTTAGAATCAAGAACTCTAGTATAACATGGTCACTTTCCCCCAGAGTTCCCGAAACTGCCACTTTATCCACTAACTCGTCTCTGTTGGTTAGAATCAGGTCAAGGATAGCCGATCCTCTAGTTCCTTCCTCCACTTTCTGTAGGAGGAAGTTATCAGCAGCACAGCTCAGGAATTTCTTGGAGGGGCCATGTTTGGCTGAATAAGTCTCCCAACAGATATCAGGGAAATTGAAGTCTCCCATTACTACCACATCGTGCCTCCTTGAAACACTGGCAATTTGTTTTTCAAAAGTTCCATCCTCGTCTTCTCCTTGATTGGGTGGTCGGTAGTAGACTCCAACCGCCATGTTCGCTTTATTCTTTGCCCCCTTTATTTTAACCCAGATGCTCTCAATGGGGCTGCCAAGCTCCTCTTCCTGTATCTCTGTGCAGAGATACGTATTTTTAACATACAGTGCAACTCCACCTCCCTTTCTGTTGCTTCTGTTCCTTTTGAACAAGTTATACCCTTCAATTGCTGTATTCCAGTCATGGGAGTCATCCCACCAGGTTTCAGTTATCCCTATCAAGTCGTACTTGCCCTCATGTATCAAGAGTTCAAGTTCGTCTTGTTTGTTGCCCATACTCTGGGCATTAGTATAGAGACATTGAAGACTATGTGCTTTACAGTCCGACTTTCCCCCTACATTTTGTGGTAGACTATCAATGGGCACCGCTGGAGCTGTTCTCTCCATTGTGGCAAAGAGGCCTTCTTCCATTGGTACCCCCGAGTTTATGTCTCCCTCCCCTGTTGGATTCAGTTTAAAGCCCTCCTGATTAAGTTCCTCATGCTGTGTCCAAACACATTCTTCCCAGTCCTTGTGAGGTGCAACCCATCCTTTGCCAGCAGTCCATCTTCCAGGAAGTGTAGCCCGTGGTCCCAGAATCCAAATCCCTCACGTCGGCTCCACCTTCGTAGCCAGTCATTCACTCGGAGTATTTTTCTTTCCCTTTCTATGCCTCTTCCAAGTACTGGAAGGATGGATGAGAAAACTATCTGGGCCCCGAAGTTCTTGAGTTCCCTTCCCAGCTCTTCAAAGTCTGCCGTGATTTCTTTGTAACTCCGCTTGGCAGTATCATTTGTACCCACGTGGAAGAGAAGAAAGGGGTATGTGTCGGTGGGCTGCATGAGCCTCGGCAGCTGCTCTGTCACATCCTTAATCCGTGCCCCAGGGAGACAGCACACCTGGCGAGTCCATGGGTCTTCACGACATACTTTGGCTTCGATCCCCCGCAGGAGGGAGTCTCCCACTACGAGTACTCTTCTCTTCCTCTTGCTGTAGGCCTTGGCTTGATTGCCTCCACTTGACTGACCCTCAGCCTCTTGCTCGCTGTCACGTTGGGTGCCCGGTAATCCGTCCTCTGCAGGCTGTCCTCTGCTCTCGTCCTCAAGTACATGGAAGCGGTTCCATAGCTCCACTGCTTCCACAGGCGCAGAGTGTCTTGTAGTTCTTCTGCTCCTAACAGTCACCCTTTTCCAGGGAGTTCCCCCTGCGTTATTTTCCCTTGCCTCTGCAGTCTCCGACTCCGCCTCATCCTGCCGTTGCCCTTCTGGCTCCTGTACTGTGCTTTGGTGCTGTAGATCCACCGTTCTGTCTAAGAACTCCTCGCTTTCTCTTATGCTCCTGAGGGTTGACACTTGCTGCTCCAGTCCTCTGACCTTTTCTTCCAACAGCGTGACCAGCTTGCACTTGTTGCACGTGTAGGCCATGTTGATCTCCGGCAGGAAAACAAACATTGCACACCCCTTGCAGGTCACCACCACTGCTGAGTCCTTTCCTTCCATAGTGCTCTGTTTCTGTCTTCCTAGAATATATATATATATATATATATATATGGGTTTTTTTGTTTTTTGTTTTTGTTTTGTTTTTGTTTTTTTTTATTTATTTTTTTAGGGACCTCCCCCTTGACCTCCCCCGCCGAACTCCGCTGCCAAACTCCTGTTTGCTCTCCCTGTGCGCTCGCTCTGTTCGCTCGCTCTCTGGGAGCCTGCTTGCCTTTTCACAGTCCCAAAAACAGTCCCAAAAACAGCTGGAGCCTCTCTCCTGTTGTGCTCCTGCTCAGCTGGGAGTCAGGAACAGAATGAGCTCCCAGGCCACGCCCTGCAATCAGCCCCACTTCCTGCAATCAATCAGCTGCAATCAGCCCCAGGTAGTTGCAGTCAGCAGGAGCTTCTGCTCAACAGAATGGGATTTATATTATTAATTGTTATCTTCCAAATGAAGCTGAATATCCTGTTTTCATATGAGCTTCAGAAAATCTCTCAACACAATCCTGGGATGTGCCAAGTTATATTTTTCCATTTGGTTTCTTCATTGCTTTAATGAGGGCTGCAGTGAACATGGAGGATGATTTTTAACTCATTGACACCATCCATGTGCTTGTTAATAGTATACAATAGTATACAATTTACTATGTTAGGGCCATAACAATTCCCCATTTCAGACTATGTACTGGGGATGTCGAACCTCTTTCAGCCTGAGGGCCAAATTCAGTTTTGGAGAAGTTCCTGAGAGCCGCATTCCAGTGGTTGGTAGGGCCAAAGGCAAAAGAGGCATGGCCAAAATACCAAAAATCACAGCACATTTTCGTTTAAAGCTCTTACTGCAAGTAATTAGGGCCAGCCATGAGTCAAAGTGAGGTGGATGCTTCAGGCAGCAGCTGATGGGAGGCAGCAACAAGTTATTTGGCGGACAGAGCTGTGTGTGCCACATGACCTGACCTGCATCCTTAAGCTTGCCTGCTGTCTTCAGATGTGGTGGAGGATGCTGTCCCATCGTCAATACTGAAGATGCATTCAACTGCCAGCACATTCAGCTTTTGTACAAGCAAGGGGAGAGGTATCATCTTGTCTTTCACCTCAGGCAGGAAAATGCATTGGGCTGGCCCCGCCAGTAACGAAACCTTAAGAGGCATTTCCACCTTTTTTCCACCTTCTTTTTTCCTTTTTTCCTTTCCCTGGGATTCAGGGCCTGCCTCTCCACAGATAGCTATCACATTAGGGCAGCCTTTAAAGATGTATAAGGCTTATGTTACAATATTTTAGCAGTGACCTATGCCCTTATGACTAAGAGGTGATCATAGGGAACAAAACGGATACAGGCTGCAATCCTATACTTACTTATCTGGGAGTAAGCCATTTTAGATTCAATAAGATCTAGTTTTGAGTAGACACACATAGGTTTCACTGTAAATCAGACTGTGGGATTTCAAATACTAGTCTACTGGTTCAAGAAAGGGAATCCAGAAAGCTGGATATAAAGAAATATATTTTACCCTTCTATTTATAATCACAGTTCTATCATTTGTGGTGAAGAAAAAACAGTTTTACGATTGTATTTCAAAGGATCAAATCTAAATCCGGCCACATCCTATCCCGATCCATGAGGCCTATCCTTTCAGCATGCATAGACAACCTAAGCTCTATCAAAACAAACAAGGTATTGGAAATATACAACCACTAGAAAACCGATATAAATCATATTAATATTTCAAAGAAGTGAATTCTAGAAGAAGATCCAGAGCCTATTTATTTATTTATTACATTTATATCTCACCTTTTTTCCTCCTGCAAGGAACCCAAGGTGGCTTACATGTTCCTTCTCCTCTCCATTTTCTCCTCACAACAGCCCTGTGAGGTAGCTTTGGCTGAGAGTCAGTGACTAGTTCAAAGTCACCCAGTGCACTTCATGGACTAGTGGGGACTGTCAGCTGAATCTTCTGAGTCCTGCTCCAACACTCTCTCAAAAACAAATATTCTTTGGAACTTTTACTTTAAGTCCCAGTGAGAACTCTGGCCCAGATAACTGTTCTATAACATTTTGCATAATACTTGGGGGGTGGGAATCCTCCTCAACCTGAAATCTTTGCCACTTTGGTGCTGCATGTCTCTAATGGATTTCAGGATAATTTCAGTAGATTATGGTCTAGTAACATCATACTAATTGAATAAAATTACACTTCAGTAATACAGAGGAATGATAGTAGTCTGAAAATGTACCCTAAAAACCCACTTCAGATAACGTCTGAGTACATTGAATTATGCACAGCCAGCAGAGGGCCAGTAGTGGAGGGGGAAGTTGAAAGGCTACCTCGGGATGAGTGGGAAATGTATTCTGTTGAGTTTTAAAAGTGGATTTACCCAATCTGTACCTCCTGAGCCTATAAGCAGGCCAAGACAGAGTTGCATACTGAAAGCTGCATTTTTATGAACTTTGCCTTGAAATTCGTCTCAGAAAAAATGCGCACACAAAAAGGCACGTATTAGGGGGAAGCGCGCACAAACTGTTTACCTTGAGAAAGGTACACACAAAACTCCATTTCAGCTATGGGGAAAATACATAGATTTTTTTAAATGCACACAAAAATGTATGTACAGAAAATAAGCACCAAAAATGTAAGATTTTCTGTATGGATTTTTAAAAAATCACAGATTTATGCAGAAATGGGACAAAATGAGTTTGGCCTTAAAAATCTGACAATCCTGGTGAGAACGGGATTGACAGATCCCTCCTCCATCCCTGCCATTGAGTCCTGTGGTCCATGGGGTGGGATGGATAATATCTTGTGCTTTTTAATTATGAAATGAACAAAATACAACAGCAGTAAACATATAGCGCAATCCTATATTTGTCAGCTCAGAAGTAAGTTTCATTATATTCAATGGGCTTACTCCCAGATGAGTGGGCATTGCAGCCTTAATACTTTAAGTCTCATACAAGTTCAGAATTTATGTGTGTGACATATGCCTTTGCTTTATTATTATTATTATTATTATTATTATTATTATTGGCGCTTTTAGATGTATATTTCATAGTTACAATACCATTTCTATAAGTTTGTGTGGTGAGCCATCTTGAGAAAAGAGGGCTACAAATCTAAACATAAAGGATCCACACGTGGAGTAATTCCCATAGAGATCAATATAACCATGTTTCTGTCGCCACTCCTGGCACACGCAGAAGCAGACTAGGGAATTAGAGGTCTGCACACACACCTCCCAATAATCCCCATCCAGCCCTCCCATCCACAATGCACAATTTACTCAAACCAGATCTCGAGTAACTTGCAGCTTGTGGATTCAAGCATGTTGGTTTACATTAGGCTTGTTCATGTAGGCCCTAGTCTCTAGGGGTACACTTCTCACTCTGTGTAAGAGGTCCTAGGTAGGGATGTGCAAGGACTTCATTCGGGGTGGTGGAAATTCGGTGAACTGGCCAGGCTGGACCCCCCAAATGCTGTCCCACTTACCTTCTTCCCCGGCTCGACTTGCGGTCTCCTGAGTTGAGCCAGGAAGCGACTTCCGGGTTCCCAGCAGGCCACTTTTTACGTAGAAAATGCCATAAGATACACCAAAAGCGGCCACAATTTGCGTAACTTACAAAAATCGTGGCTGCTTTTGGTGTATCTTACGGCATTTTCTATGTAAAAAGTGGCCTGCCGGGAACCTGGAAGTCCGCTGAGTAGTGCAGCGTGCATCCACTTTCGGCCTGGCTCGGTGGGCACAGAAGCGCATCCACCTAGCCAGAGGTGGTTCAGGTTGTGGAGAATCACCCAGCCCTAGTCCTAGGGTCATTTCCCAGACAAAGCCATGGCCCCAAGGGAAAGGGGCTACACCTATGGGCTTCCTAGTAGAAACATCTGGTTGTCCACTCTAGGAAACCAGATCCTGGACTAGATGAGCCATTGGTCTGAACTAGTAGGGCTCTTCTTGTGCACAAGAAACCCTGTGGATGAGTGGTTCCCTAGTACAGCAAATAGGTTCATTGCCTGTTCTGAATGGGGTTGCATTCCCTCTGAAATATCAGGTTTGTAGTCTGGGGGTACTCCTAGATCCATTGCTGTCACTGGAGTCCCAAGTGTCCACAGCAGCTCGGAGTGCCTTTTACCATCTTTGATTGGTTCACCAGCAATGCACTCTATGTGGGGGTGCCCTTAAGGCTGCTCCAGAAGCTGGAACTAATGCAGAATGCAGCAACTCCGCTGTTGTCAGGAGCTGCCCTTTTTCACCATGCAACTCCTTTTCTGAAGGAACTGCACTGGCTACCTATTTGCTACTGCGCCAGGTTTAAGGTTATGGTACTAGTGTACAAAGCCCTAAACAACTTGGGACCAGGATACCTGAGAGAGCTCCTTCTCCCTTACCAATCTGCCTGGTTACTGAGGTCATTGGAGGGCATTCTCCTGGTGGTTCCACATGGACCTATGGCCTGATTGGAGTCCATCTGGAGAAGAGCTTTCAGTGTGGTGACTCCACTTCTGTAGAACTCTCTGCCTTTGGAGGTCAGGCAGGCTCTGACATTGTGTTGTTTTCTGCATCTGCTGAAGACATCTTTGTTTTGGGAGGCCTTCCTTGCTGACCAGCTATCATTTAATGTTATTCTGTTTTTAATGCATGGTTTTTAAAATTCTTTTCTCTGTTTTATCTTTTTATTCACTGCTCCAGAATCTGTCTAGATATGGAGTGGTATACAAATGCTGTAAATAATAAATAAACGAACAGTTAGTGAAGGAGGGCTAGAAGGGGATGAGGGAAGTTCCCCACAAACCCCCTATTCCCTGGATTGCCTTGGTGCCCTGCTTCCAGGGTGGGAGAAAAGAGAAAAGGTCTTATTGACTCCTGTGGGCATCATTCTGCACATTGGTGCTGTACCCTCGCATGGGGAAGGCTTGTGCTCTTAATGCTCATGGTTTGTTCTTGCACATATAATGAAAAACAGTAAAATTTAAGCACTTGATTTCTACCAAAAGTGCCTAATGACAAGATCAGCTTATTCTGGGCATAAATGTCGACCTTTGATGACATTCAAAATGAGTCCACATCAACAGTGTGTGTGTGTGTGTGTGTGTGTGTAAAAGAGTAGTTTCATGGTAATTCCCTCAGGAGGTTGAATGCATTTTTTATGACAGAAAGAGAACTTGGCAGTAGTTGAACAAACCTACCCTGATTTCTGAAGGCCAAGATTTCGTCTCAAGTCTTCAAATGCAGTGATGAGCATGATGAGTGCAGCCTTGCTGACAACAGCTTTATAATGTGATTGCTCTTTTGCTTAAATGGACATCGATGGGAGTGTGAGAAAACCTTCCAAAATGGCTCATGTATTCTTCTCTAATTCAGTGAAGCTAATCTAAACTGCCTTTCAAGGCCAATTTTTAAGCATTACATAAGTGAACTTAGCATGTGGGTTACTTTTTGTCCCACAGCTGTGTTATGAAATCTTTTTTTCGAGTCTGTAAAGGATCATGATAAGCAGACATAAAGGGGAAACGTCTTTCCCTAATTAGTACATATTTGACTGATCAATGTTAGATTAGTAACTATTTGAAGATATTTAAAGAATTAATCATTATAAACCCCATACTTTGTGTTTCTTATTTAATTCAAGATGAATTTCTATTATAGCTAATCCTTGTAACTAAAAGGTACTTCAGTAGATATTCAGTCTATGTGAGAAAATATGTTTATGGCATCACCCAATGTGGATTCCCATAACCCTCTGAATTCAGAGGATTATGGGCATCCAATTGAGCGCGGGAAGAGCGCGGAGGAGGCAAGGATTGCCTCTGTACTTTCGTCACCCTGCAAAAGACATAGTCGGATGATTTTGGCTGTCTATGTCTTTTGCCCCTGCTCATGAGGAGGAGGGGCGGAGGCCACACCAGGATATGTCAGACTCATATCTTGGCAGAGCCTCACTCATCCCCTCCCCAGCACGCTCTCCCGCCCCCCAGCTCCAGCTCCAAAGTCGCACTTGCGACTTTGAAGTTATAGCCAGTGCAGAAAGAACTGCGCTGGCTGCAAGTGTGGAGAGAAGGTGCTACACAGTTGGAGTCCCAGCTCCAACCTCAGAACGCATTTCCGAGGTTGGAGCTGGGACTCCGAGCTATGCTATGGCCATCTAGACAGAGTCTAGCAGCCATAGGATTGTGCCCTTACATTGATAAAAGACACTGGCAGCTGGATGTAGAATAGAATCATTTAATCATTCTACATTTTATTTTCAAGGGCATATTTTAAAATTATTTTTATGCTGCAGCTCACTTTTGAGTGAAAGTTTGAAGTCAACATTTCGTAAACACTCTCCCTATTAGCATTTGATACAGCACAATCTAACCTACGTTAAATTTCCCATTAAAATGAGATGCTTAATTTGGGCTGGATCATACCCACTGTTCTCCAAGAAACACTACTGGAAGTTATATACATGTAAAAGCTATGTGTGTTTATGTACGATTTTGTGGGAAACCAGAACTGTATCTGTTGAGGGAAGAAATTGTTATATAATCTGCTTCTTCTATTTTGAAAATGCTTGAGCTTTTGTGGCTTACAATTAAGGATATTTCAGTTTTCCTTGGTCTCCAAAGGATTTGTATATGGCCCTTAAATAATTATTATCCCCCCTCTGTCTACCACAGTTCGCTACCCAACAACAACAGCAATCAGTTTATTGATCCAGTCCACAGACCTCACAATAAAACCTATAAAACAATTGTCATAGGAGAAGCAAACACAAAGCCATCACTTAACTTACAGAAGTAAAATCCTAAAAGATAGGTCAGATATCTCTATTAGTGCACAAAAAATCAAAAAATTCATCTAGTTAGATCACATTAGACCATATCCTCATTGATCTCAGCAAATTTTTAGCTATAATTGCTGTAACAAACTCATTCGTATTGGAGATTAAAAAGGACATATCTAATAGAGACTATCTTCCAAGATACAAAGAGATTAATTAGCTCATTACGGAGATCTTGGTAGAAAAGAAAAGCATGGCTTACTGTTTCAATTTCTTCTGAGCCACAAGGACATAGTCTGTTGGTAGAAGGTACCCCCCCAAATCTCCTATCCAAGAGGGCTGAGTGCATCACATTAGAACATACAAGAGTAAACACCCTCCTATACTTTGAGATGTTTAATATTTGCAAGCATTTGGCTTGCGAATTAACAGAAGCTGGCTGAATGCCAAATGCCAAAGGAGAGCAGGTTTTATTTGCTGCTGTAAATGAATCTTGAAAATCTATATCTTTAATATGCTGTATAATACAAGATCTAGCCTTATGGGGGCCATATGAGAAAAGCAGCAATGGAGAAAACCCTAGATTATATACTTTATCATTTAGCATCTTCATCCATAAACCTACATACTGATTTATTTATTTATTTATTTATTTAAGTGAACTAATGTTAAATAACTGGATGAAGAAACAGGAAGCATTAACTGAAACCAAAGTTTCAGGGCTAGAGACCAAGCCTTGGCTTCTATACAGTCCAGACCTGCCTTGAGTCTCAAAACTGCAACTGTCCACACATCTGGGGACAGCAAAAATTGCCTTACAGAAGCTGTTTGAACTCCTTCAACATTTGAATTGTAGCTCAAAACCCAAATTTGAATGCCATATAAAAGCTGAGCAAGTGATTTAGCAGTGAAAACATGGCAAGACTGAGGGGCCCCTTTAGAATAGAAGAAATACTGAATGTCAACCGTACTGGTATGCACATTATCAATAATGTAATTCCTATGGAATGCCCAAGATACAGAAGCCCTGAATACTTAAATGTTGTGACTTGTTCAAGTGAATGTCCATCTAAAGACCAACTACCTGGTATATTTTTTGTTTGCCCTGGCAGCATCAAAGTTAAGAAGAGCCTTTTTGGCAGGTGTAGACCTTGATCCCGAGCAAGGTTGATAACATCACGAAAGGTATATCATATTAATTCAAGACATGTGCATTCATTTGTTAATTTACTTAGTTTTAATGTTTTAATTGTTTTAACTGTTTTAATGTTTTAATGTTTTGTATTATGTTGTAATGGCCATTGGCTACAAACAATAAATTGAATTGATTGGTTACCCTGGAAAATACTAAAATCTTGGTCTTATCATAGTTGACTGAAAAAACTTCATTCTTACAATAATTGGAAAATACCTTTAGTAAACATTTTAAACCTACTTGAGTTTGAGAAAGAAGAGCTACATCATCTGCATAAAGCAGTAAAGGCACTCTTGTTTCTGCAAGTTTTGGTATATGAAATTCAGGGGAGTTAAAACAAGGAGCAAGATCCTTAATATACAGATTAAACAAAAGAAGAACTAGAATACACCCCTGTTTAATTCCTCTGGATGGCATTACAGAATTTGAAAGATGGCCACCAACTCCACATTGAATACACATGGAAGTTCCCAAATATAATTGCTTTTGTTTGTGAAATAAAGCAACCGTTTGTCAATCGTTATAGTTTTTAACTTCGCCCACAGCTGCTTTCAGGGTATCAGATGGAAGGCTGGTTTACGATATCGTTACCCAAATCAGTATGTAAAACAGTTCAGTGTTTTGCATAGACATTCCTGAGGGCAATTTGGCAGACTCTATAAAAGCTGCAAGAAAGGAAGTGTGACTTGGTGACCTTCTCCCTCCACTTCTATATTTCATGCAAAGGAGAGAGGTAAACATATCTCCATAGACAGCTGCACATTCTCTATTACAGAGAAAGAACACTAATCTCCTGAGACCCAGAAATGGAGGGAAAGGAAGTGTGAGTGACTCCTGTCAAACCATCATGCTCAGCCTTATCAGTCCCTAATCAGTCTCTCTCCAACTGGCATATTTGGCTTTGAGCACATTGCATCATTTATAACTAGGAATAGATAATACTGGACAAGCAGCATGTTGACCTGTGGCAATGGTTGGACTAATGCAGGCGTGGGCAACTTCTGGCCCTTCTCATGTTTTGGCCTACAACTCCCATCATCTCTCACCATTGGCTATGCTTGACTATGGGTGATGGGAGTTGTAGGCCAAAACATCTGGAGGGCTACACGTTGCCCACCCCTGGATGAATGATTCTTCTGGTCCAGGGCTCTCCAACCTTGGGTCCCCAGATGTTGCTGGCCTACAGCTCCCAGCATACCCCACCAGCATGGCTAATGGCAAGGGATTCTGGGAGCTGTAGTCCAGCAACATCTGGGGACCCAAGGTTGGAGAGCCCTGTTCTAATCGTATGGTTCTATAAGTCTGCCCTTATATGATGTGCCTTTCATAGACACCTGGTATGTTATAGTCTAGCTTCAACACCATATATCAGGGGTGGTCAGAAGGTAAATCTGGATCTACCTGTAGCAATTCAGGGGATTTGCAGTAGATTGGCAAGGATTTCTGACTCCCAATTGTTTAACAATAGTGCAGTAAAACGAATCTCCCCTCATCCTGCCTTAAATTATACTGCTTAAATGAAGAAAATGTGGGGTAGCCAGAAGTGGAAGGACTTGCTGTGGAAGGACTTTGAGCTCTGTTCAGTTCTGTTCTCAAAACAAATTCCTGAGCTCAGAATAATTCTAAGTATATGTTTTTTGCACCAGGCTCTGATCTACTGTGATAACTACTTTGTCTAGTTATAATTACTTTGTTATATGAATTTATAATAGTTCTTCTTCAGGTTACTTAGTAAGATGCTGCACTTTGGTTTTAAAAGCAAGCCAAAGAGGATTTCTCACTGGTTGGTTGCAGTGTAGAGGTGGGAAACCTTGGTTTTTCCTCCTCTGGGGAATTACAGAGTCATCTAGGTGACCCTTCACATAAAATGACCAACATTATGCCATCTGTTGTCCAAAATTGCCTCAGTTTCCAACAGAGGCATATATTCCTTCTTAGAAGCATTTGCATAGTTGTACTTAAGATATTGAAGGGCCTTTGCCCACATCATGTGTGCATACCCAAATCCCAGTTTAATTAGCTCATACACTAAAGGACACTAACAGTGCAATACATGTCTCCTCAGAAGTAAGCTCCATTGAGTTCAGTGGGACTTTCTCTCAGGTAAGTGTGTATAGGATGGCAGCCTACTATAAGGTTAGGAATGCAGGAAAGCGTTGTCATATGGTGGGAGTTTTATTTCAAGAAACTGAAAATGTAAACCAGTAAGTATAAAAAAGATATATGAATAAGTAAAATGATATTAAGTATTATTACAGTAAAACTCAGTGCTGGATGATAGTTGATGGGTTTTCTCTCTCTCCAAGTAATGCAATTCATCTTGCCAAACAACAAACAAACCAACTCACTTTGCTCTCAGAAAAATTCAGCTCTTTTGGATAGTCTACTAAAATGGTTTAATATATGGAAAACTAAATATATCTGTCAAAATACACCTACACATAAACATCACAGTGTAATGGGAGTTGGGGAAGATGGCGAGGAGTGCAGTGTTGCACAACAGTTCTGCCTTGATGCTCTGTATTATGTTCTGTATTACACTATACTCTGTATTATGCTCTGTAATAGCAAGGCATGACCTTGCTTGAATTGCTAGCATATGAGTTGGCTGCTAGCCAGGAGTTGTCAGCTGACAGGCTGATGCAATCTCCAGTAACATGTGACTTGGCTGCTGGCCAGCAGAATGACACTGCACAACAGCACGGGTGCTATCATTTAAACACGAGGTCTGCAGCCCATGGAGTGTGGTGCTAGAATTGTATATAAGACTAGCAAATGCAGCCTGAAGTGGTGTGTGTGTGTGTGTATATATATATACTATATATATATAGTGGTGGAGTGTGAAGAATCGGAAGGAGCAAGGAGGAGCAGAGGAAGCTGTTCAGAGAGCCCTGCTGAAGCCCCAACTCTGAAAGCTGATACCCAGGCGGAGAGCTGTTGGAACTAGCATTCAGGTTGGTTGGAAATAATACAGTGACTGTGTAGCTAAGGGGTGGGATTTCCACCAGGGAACTTGGAGGAAGGCATAGCATTGTTGTATTTCATGCTCAGCTTTGCAATAAAGATGTTTGGCTTTAACTTCCTGGAGGAGTATTTATTATGGTCTGAAAATCCTTCAAAGAACCTTTGCCAATCCCTTTTGAGGAACCTGTGGCAAAACACACAGTCCATCAAAAGCACAGTTATTTAAGATTAAATTCTATACATTTCAGTGGAACTTACACCCATGTAAATAGCTCATACTTGGGATATTTTAACATCAACTCTGGTGTTTTATCTCCATCTCTTTCTTTGTTATTCCCTCCTGCTTTTGTAATTCAGTATTCTTGGGAATTACCTGTTAAAGCTATGGTTGGAATGGTTTAGTAGTTGCTTCATACTTTAGTATGCCAATATTTTCACAGAAAATTGAGGAAACTGTGTGTAATGTTAAGTAATATTCTGCAAATAATGAAGGTTTTATTCATGAAAAAGTTTCACTTGGAAAGGGGAGGAATGCAAAAATACATTTATACATATGGAAATAGACATCATTCCTCAAATATTTAATTTTGGACCATGACACAATCCTGTTTCAGTGAAACATTCTTCATGACTTAGAGCATCACTGCTGTCTTGCTGCTGAGCAAAATCAGAAACTATTACTACTTCAGCAACTGCAGGAAGACTCTAAAATGTCCACGGGCATAATCTAAGGCCTGGTCTACATATGCAGCAACATGAGAAGGTAAAATGGACTGTACCATTTCACACTAAAGCTTACATTGATTTTTTTTTTTAATGCTCCCAGCTTAAAATCTTTCTTCAACAAGAAAGATATCAAAGCTGGGCTGGAACTGTTCTCACTAATGTGCTTTTTTGTTTTGTTTTGTTTTAATATGCAAGGGTTTTTGTTTTTTTTTAACATGGGGGCATTGAAAAATGGCCTTAACTGAAGGGTGGGAAGCCGAGGAGGCTCGAGGCTGCTGGAGAGATGACTGTATAATGAAAGACTTACACCCATGTAAATAGCCCATACTTGGGATATTTTAATGTCACACACACTCCTCAACCACCTCATAAGTAAGTAAGAGCCCTGAACCCCACCCCACCTATGAGAATTACTCTGACATTTTCTGCTCCTTTGAATTGCTTTTCAAAATCAATTTCTTTTCTGTCAAATTGAATGAGAATGGTCAAAGCAATGCAGAAGAAATATTAGGCCCAGCACTAATAACAACCCAGTGTCAGAAATTTACACCAGTAATGCAAAAGCTCTAGATTTACTGATGTCCATATGATATTGTCATTTCATATAAGAAGTAAATGGCATCAAAAGTTGTTCATTTTTGTTTTGTTTTTGTGTGTGCTGTCTACGTTCATGTAGGCAAACAAATTCTGTTAATTTAACCAGTGAGGCAATGTACTGGTTAATGTACCATATTTTATTAATCCATTCCTTTAAAAAAGGAAAACTGACTAATCTCCATTTGGCAGCTATAACGTACATTGCAGCCGTCCAAAGATTTCCTACCAATTCCACATGCTCATTTCTGACACCATTAAGATACTCAAGCATAAGGTGCATAAGTATAAGATATCCAATGATTCTATTTAAACAGGCTATAACTTTTCCCCAGAGAATGTCTGGGTTGTGTTTTTTTTTACAAGTCCACCAGGTGTGAAGGAAGTTTGCATCATTTCCCCCACATTTCCAATCAGCACTACTAACATCAGAGTATATCTTTGCCAGTTTTGTGGTGTCCTATACCAACAGTATAGAACAATTTTTAAAAATCCTTTTAAATTAACACATGGGGAGATTTTAGGTCTGCCATAAAAATATATATTTCCACTGATCCTCAGATATTTTTGTATCTAATGCCTTTTCTCATTTTAACTTAAATTAATTCTCTTTGTCCTCATCCACTGCAATTAATATCTGATAAACTTGAGATAACAACTGCTTAGTTTATACCCTAAGGAAAGATAATTCTTTAAGTGTTTTGGATTACAAGCACGTTTCCGGAACAAATTATGCTCTCAATCCAAGGCATGACTGTACCTCCATTTCCATCTCTTATATGTTTACACACAAAAAAGCTTTCACTGAAGATATTGAGACCACAAAAACTTTATTGTTCCCATTTTACTTATTAGATCAGCAAGGATGGAAAAATTAATAAAGTTATTAATTTTCCATCCTTTATGACATCAGCAAATGTCATAATTATATATATAAACCACTCTGATGTATCACCAACTAGCTGGAATTTATTATTATATAAAAAAAGATTGCAGCAAAGAGTTTCTGAGAGACAACCTACTTCTATATTTATCTCAAACTTGAAAAATAGCTAATATAGTTTGTTCAGGAAATTAGATTTCAGGAAATCATAAATTTACTTAAAATTCTTCTGATGCACCCAATTTAAGTATTGCACAGAAATCTTAGAACAGTTGTGCTCCAAAATACAAGCAGGCGAGTCTGTAATCATCTAACCATTGAGTTACTATCCTGAAGCTGCATAATAATAAAATATATATTTGAACAGTTCAAACCACCTTTATTAATGGTGTTTTGCAAAGTTGTTGAAGGGATCCTCAGCTTTTTGTTCTTCATTATTAAACTATTCAATTTATTTAATGTAATCATCGGTATTGGTATGGAAACATTTTCAAAAAGAAAAAGAAATCTAGGGATGTTATTCATTTATTTATTTTATTTTTTATTCATTATATTTATACCCTGCCTTTTTTCCTGCAAGGAACCCAAGGCGGCTTACATAATCCTCCTCCTCCTCTCCATTTTATCCTCACAACAACCCTGTGAGGTAGGTTAGGCTGGGAGTCAGTGACTGGCCCAAAGTCACCCAGTGAGCTTCATGGCCGAGTGGGGACTAGAACCCGGATCTCCCGAGTCCCAGTCCAACACTATCACCACTATGCCACACTGGCTTTAGGTACCACTAATCCAGACCATGTTTTACATCTCAATCCTATGAGGGTGCCTGCAACCCTCCAAACCCAGAGGATTGTGGGCACCCTATGCAGGGTGCACGGAGTATAGCATAGCTGCCATGCTCCTCTTGCTCTCAGAAACATCTAGATGGCTGATTTCAGCAGGGATGGGGACTCGGACTCGGGGACTCGACTCGTGAGTCCGACTGAGTCCCCCCTCTGACTCGAGTCCCACTCGAGTCCCAATAATTTATGTGGGACTCAAGACTCAACTCAGGACTCGAGCCCAAGGACTCCGCCGCCACCGCCGCCGCCCTCACCTCAACTCCGCCGCCGCCGCCCTCGCCTCAACTTCGCCGCTGCCGCCGCCCTCACCTCCTCCGCCGCCGCCACCGCCCCGCCCTCACCTCAACTCCGCCGCCGCCGCGCCTCGCCTCAACTTCGCCCCGCCGCCTCCCTCACCCCTCCTCCGCCTCCGCCCGCCTCCGCAGCCGCCGCCATCGACCTCGTCGCCATCGCCGTCGCCATTGCATACAGCACGCCGCGTCACGCCAACAGAGCGCCGTCGCTAGCAGCGTGACGCGGCATGCCATGTCACGCCGCCAGCGCCATCGCTGTTTTTGCCGGGAGGAACCACAGCAACCCCGCCAAAAACAGAGCGACGGCGCTGGCGGCGTGACGCAGCGTGCTGTGTGCGATGGCGATGGCGGCGGCGGCGGCGGTGGCAGAGGAGGAGGAGGAGGTGAGGGCGGCGGTGGCGGCGGCGGTGGCAGAGGCGAGGGCGGCGGCGAGGTGAGGGCGGCGGCGGCGGCGGAGGTGAGGTGAGGGCGGCGGCAGTCAGGTGAGGGCGGCAGCGCGGTGGTGGCGAAGTGAGGCGTCAAGGCGGCAGCGACTCGAGCGGCGCGGAGAATGCTCCGCGCCGCTCAGAAGAGCGAGTTTGGGCCGCTCCGCCGCGGAGAACTACGAGCCCAGGGAGGGCTCGTAATACATCCCTGCCCCCGGCGGCAGCAGGAGTAGGGACGAGGGAAGGATGGTGAGTGGCGGCGGCGGCGGCAGCAGCCCGTGGAGGGAGCAGGAGGGTCTCTGCGGGAGGAAGGGCAGCTCTTCTTCCTTTCGCGGAGACCCTCCCGCTCCCTCCATGGGCCGCCGCTTTGGGAGTGACTCGGGACTCGGGACTCGAGTCACCATTTTGGACCTCGGACTCTAGACTCGACTCTAGACTCGGGTCCAAAGACTCGGGACTCGACTCGGGACCAAGGACTCTTCAACATCCCTGGATTTCAGCCATCTAGATGTTTTTCCTCTCATCGCGAGGAGGAGAGGCTGAGGCACCAGCTGGATTCCTCAGAATCTGGTGGAGCCTCACTCCTCCTCTCCCCGCCCCCAGGAATGACCCCACATACAGGGGAACCAAAGATGGAAGACTGTCTTTGGTTTCCTGCCAGCACAAAAAGAACCGTGCAGGCTACAAGGGGGGGCGGTGCTCCGTGGTTTCTGGAGCAATTTCTGAGGTCGCAGGGAGTTCCAGCCCCAATCCTATGTCCCCCCAGACAAGGTCAGAGGGACATAAGATTGCCCCCTTAATGTCTTCTTTGATTGCTGACAAAAGTGTGGTATGCCTGAAAATCTCCTTTGTAGTGGGGATAATCTATTGTCCCAAATATTTAAAAGACTTATTTGTCCATTGTATGTGTTGTTTTTCTATTTAAATTATAATTATTATTTCTAAATTTGCATATAGACATATAAATCAGCATATTCAAATTTCATATCTGTGTCCTCTTGAGTCCTCTTTTTTTGGGAATGCATCTCCTCAGTTTTGGTGGTATGTAAGTGGCCAAACCTAATTCTGCCACCTCAATCTTTTGCATGATTAGACCAGGGCTAAATTGAAGCATGCCCGAGAAATTAAAATGCTCAGGCATGACAAAGAGAAGGAATATTTTGTTCTTCAGCTTTCTCCCATGGCTTCAGAACTCCATAGTCCTTTTTATTGTCTTCTTTTCTGGCCCCTTTGTTTTTGGAAGAAAATATCAATCTCCTTGTGATATGCCAATCTTCTTGACTATGAATCAAAACTGCAATGTCACAAGTAAAAATAAAATAAAATAAAAATGAAATCCCCAAGCCACCTTTACACCCAAACCACAGGAAACATTTTCTTCTGTTGAATCATTCATTGGACTCCAAGAGTAACTTTCTCTTATTTGGTATTACAATTTAACTTTGCCAGCTATGACATCTTTGACACTACATAATGAAACACACCAACCTTGCCACTTTTGAAACTTACCAGGATGATGGATTTACATGATATGATGAAAGTTAATCTAGTGATTTCATAGCATGGCCTACTTTTATTTATTTATTTATTATTATATTTATTAATCGCCCATCTGGCCAGCTTCCTACTTGGAACAGGAAGGTGTGGGATTATTATTTTTCCTCCACTGCCAGCTGGTTCTCAAGCCCACAGTGTAGGGATGGATGCAGGAGTGTGCCTTGGGCTCACATGCAGGGCTGACATCAAGAGTAGGCATGGCTGGGCCCCTTCAGGGGCCCCAAACCCCAGCAGTGGCCCACTGACAACAGGGCCCTGGAGTTGCTCTTCCTCTTCACCACGGCAACCTGCTTGTTCAACTGCCTCTTGCTCTGGCCTAGACAACAGTGGTGGCGAAAGAGAGGAGTAGTAGATGCGTCTGCCTACTTGCTCACCGGCTCTCTGCCTGTCAAGCAAGCAAGTGGTAGCAACGATAAGAGAATGAGAAGCAATAGCAGCTGGTGACAATGGCAGTGATAAGGTAGAGTTACTGTGGGAGGGGCCCCACTGAGGGTGTTTTGAGCCCTTGGGATTCAATGAGATGAGAGAGGAGGGACCGTAGCTCAGTGGTAGAGTGCATGCTTTGTACGTAGAAAGTCCCAGTTTCAATCCCCGGTATCTCCCAGGCAAGGCATCAGGTAGCAGGTGATGGGAAAGGCCTGTGCTGTGCCTGAGACATTGGAGATCCACTGCTAGTCAGAGTAGGCAATACTGGACTAGGTGGACAAATAGTCCCAGCATAAGGCAGCTTCCAATGTTCCTATGAATAAGAGGGACACAGTACTGAGATCCAACGTGTCTCTTCACCTCTCTTTACCCTCTCAGTTGCTGGTCTCCACCTGTCCTGCTGGTGTTCGTCTTTGCTATGAAACAAAACCAGGCCACCAAAGTCTTTTCATTGGCTAAGGCTGATTCAATCGACTGTTAAACGCTAGGGGGGGGGGGGATAGGAAATCAAAAGTGTCTAAGAGATTTATCACCAGATGCTCCTCTCCCCTCTCCCAAAGCAATATCATTCTTGTCTCTGGACAGCCAGTGAAAAATAAACCACAGGCTGTGCTCCAGAACTTTCAGGAGGAGAGCAAAGACTTGAAACAATAAACATCCGCCATAAGTGACAATGTCCAGATTCTTCATTTCATCCGGAAGAACCTTCTAGCTGTGACAGAAACAAAGAGCAGGTTTAAATATGGCGCAGTTTCAAAAGTGTTTTAAAGTGTTTCTTTAAAACACTTTCTTTCTGCCCCAAGATTTTAGTGCTCATCTGCCTTCCTCTTGCTCTGAAATGTTGCCTTTGTTCTCACCAGTTTCATGTTCATTGACCGTTCATACAGTAAATAATTATTTGTGGAAAATCACTTGCCCAAGAACTGAGCTTGCTAAATCAAAGTGAGGTATTTTGCAACCCGCCTTTTGTGGCCTAGCTAGTTTGATCTTTATATCACATCACAGCTAATACTTCAGTTTTTTCGCAACCAAATTATGTTGCACGTGTTGCAACACCCAGCTCAACTCTTTTATAAGCCACTTATCCTGACCAATGAACCAATGAATAGGTAGCTGGATCAGGGCCACTAGAATCAGCCAAACTAGCTAGTTCAATATACATCACTATTAAGTGACAGTTCACTTCAGATGGCTAATGTGAAACTGACAAAATGCTTGCCTGATAGCAGTAACAGATGACTTGTGAGGCTCTTCTTGATTGGTGTGGCTTATGGGTGCTTCACAAGTCCTCAGCGTGAATTTACTCATTAACACAGTGCCTGGGTTCAGACAATACAATAACCGACACTCAAGGGTTGAGTATGGGTTGAGTGCGGGTCGTCCTTCAACCGTGAGTTGTTGTGGAAATGTGGAAATATCGTGTTGTCTGAACCCAGCTGAGATAACAAACCATAGTGAATAACCCACAGTTCACAACCCAACAGCAAAGCATGGGTTCTCTTCATGGCTTGTTCATGGTTAGCAAACTTAGGGATGTAACCGCTCGCCTCGAGTGGGCGTAGCGGGCCGAAATCTGCCCCGCTCATGCCCGCAAGAGGCGAGAGGGCCTTACCGGGTTCCAGCGCCAGCTAGGGATGGATCATGCACCTTTCGGGGGGCTCAGTTCTCTGCCGGCTCAGCTCTCTGCGGTGGCGGCCCCCCATGCTCAATCTTCTGAGCGGCACGGAGCGTTTTCCTCTCCCTTCGAGCTGCCGGTGCCGGCCGTCGGCCGAGCCAGTCGGTCCCCCATCACATCACTTCCGGTGCGGCCGGTGCGCTGGACCCCCGCGCTATGTTTTTGGCAGGGGGAACCAGGGCAACAGGGCTTAAACAGCCCTGTTGCCCTGGTTTCCCCCACCAAAAACATAGCGTGGGGGTCCAGCGGGCTGGAGCAGGGTCCCGTCGCATCACTTCTGCCACGCTGGAAGTGACGTGACGGGACCAGCGCGGCCGGCGCGGGCAGCTTGCTGCAGAGAGCTGACCTGAGGAACTGCCAGCCGGCCTCAGGTAGGCTCGCGTGCGCCTTGCGCAGGCGCGAGAGGGGCCGAGTTCGGTCCCACTCAGCCCGCGCGAGGAAAAGGTAACATCCCTAGCGCCATCTCGCCTCTCCGCGGTGAGCTGGCCGCGCTGGCCGCGACGGTCCCATCGTGGCTGGTGTGGCCAGTTCGAGCGGCGTGGAGAATCGCTCCGCACCGCTGAGGATGGAGCGGGGGGGGGGGCCGCCGCGGAGAGGCGGGGCGGGGCGGGGGCCACCCACAGGTTCGTGGACATTCCTATGCCATGACTGGGCTCAAACAACACGATAAGCCATGTTTCAACAACAACCCACAGTTCAATGACAACCCACACTCAACCCTTGAGTGTGAGATATAGTGTTGTCTGAACCCAATCAGTAAATGTATGAATCCAAAGAATTTGACTTTGACTAGGAAGACCCGGGTTCAGATCCTTGCTCAGCCATGAAGTTCACTATCTCTCAGCCTACCTCACAGGGTTGTTGTGAGGATAAAAGGAGGAACCATGTATGCAGCCCTGAGCTGCTTGGCTGAAGGGCAGAATTAAAAGTTACTAGTAATTTTAATAATAGAGTTGCAACCAAATTTCATCTAAAGTGAAATGGAAGGTGTCCGTTCAAGTGGGACAGAATCCTGGGGGAAGTAAAAAAGATTTCTATAAGACTAACCACATTTCACTCCGGGATAGGTGTTTGCCAGCCTCTAAAAATGAGCAGAGATGTCTTCTTCAGTAGAAATGCTCATGTTAGTAAACTCTTATCAATATGAGTAAGTAAAACAGAATATACCAAGGTGAATGGATACATTAAGGAATTTGTTGATACACTTGCTTATAACTTCATCTGGATAACTTGTATTATGTATGGTTCCCAAAGTGCATATTTTTCACTTTGCTTTGAGAATACTCTTAACGAAATACACATGGAGAAAGTTTGAGAGGGTCATCATTCTAGCACACACCTTCATATCCTAAAAAAGCAGCTGATCAGAATTATGCTGGAGGGCGCCCGGAATCTGCGGCTGGCTGGTAGTCAGAGGAAGTCATTTCACAGTTGTTGGCTTGTTAGGCAGCCAGTGGACGCAAATGTAGATGCATCATCCAGAAGAAACAGACCCAGAGGGAGTAAAGCTGGATACTGTCTTTCTTGGTCTGTGTTGTACTTCATCTCCTAGAATTGATAGTTCTTGATCCAAAATGGCTTGTCCTAGGTAAAATGGGGGGAATTCTGCTTTAAAAAAAGGGTGTGTGTGTGTGTGTGTGTGAAAGATTTTCTTCCTAAATAACTGACATAAGAGAAGCAGCATACTGTCCAAGTCCCCTCCCTATCTCATCCCAAAAGTAATACTGCATGAGAAGGACTGCACGAAATGGACACACAACTGCATCTTGGGAACAGTCTGAGGACTTTTTCAACCCTAGAGCGAAATTTGGTGTGCAGCTGCCACCAAAAACAGCAACTACATTTCTAACTTCCTGTTTTCCCACTGTAATCTCTAGTAGAACTGAATTCTTTTTGGGACATCACAGAGTTCTGTTTCTCCCCACCCTGGCTTCTCACCATTGGCTGCCAATGGGGAGGGGATATATAACATGCTTAGATCACAACATGAGCAAAGTTCTACTGGGTGCTATGGGAGAAAAGGAGGAGCTTGACATACAACCACCGGTTTCAGCAACTGCTGCATTTATACTGTCATGGGTAGTTTTGGCCCTTGGGGAGGGGGGGAAAACATGGATGACAATAAAGGCCCCTTCGGGCTGTTTGACACATTGGGCTTCCCTACATGAGGCTTTTCACCCACCACTTTACCAAGGCTTCTGGATTCTTTACGGGATTAAGATCAGCTCCTTTACACATTTCCCCCCCCCCGGTGGGTTTTCTTTCTCTGCCTTTCTGTATGTTCCATTACACAGCCACAAGGTGGTGTTGCAGTATAGTGGAATGGAATTGCAAAAATACATGACCATTTTATAGCATGATAGCTCTTTAATAGCTCATTATCCTCATTTAAAAAAAAAAAAAAAGCTGCAGAAATGCTAGGAAAGCATGGGAGAGGCCCTGGAGGATGATGATATTGTGTAAAGCACCCACAAACTACTGTGAATGAGAGCACAATAAATGCCTTGTTTAGAGAATCCCATTATATTCGAGCAGGTTATATTTCACATTGCATGTAGTTAATCCCAATAGTGAATCACCAACTTTTCATGAAGTTCAGTTTTTGCTGCAATAATGGCTGTTTTGGCAGACAGAAAAATATCCACCCCAAAATCCCACCTTTCACTTGTTTACCCATTCTTTCATTCCTGTTTACACAACCATCATTCAAGAATTTCATTCCTGTTTACACAGCCATTGGTCTGCCTCTCCCCCCCCCCCTAGAAATGCTTCTTCACTGTGTAATCCTAGCCAGACAAAAATGAACTGACAATGATGATGTCATACCACCAGGGCCAGCCCTACCATTTGGCAGAGTGAGGCAGTTGCCTCAGGTTGCAAATGCTGGGAGGTGGCAGCATGGTGTTGGAAGAGAGAGCTGAGTGCTACGCAGCCTGCCCTGCACTCACTAGGCCAGCCTGCTGCCTTCAAGGTGCAGTGGAGGACACTGTCCCATCATCAGTGTTGAAGAAAGATTCAACTGCCAGTCCAGCTGGCAGAAGAGGGGTGGGTGCCATCTTGTTCTTTGCCTCAGACAGCAAAATGTCTTGGGCCAGCCCTGCACATAGCCTGTAGGCAATAAGGTATGGCTATGTGATGATATCACTAAGGGCAAATGAATCCATGCCACAGCTTTTATTTTGAATCGGCCGCGGGGGGCGGGGGGGGAGGAATGCTTTGCCAGTTGCCCCACCAGTTGGGCCAGTGCTCCCTGCCTTGCCCCATGGTACGAAATTTCATTGCCTGCCCACCAATGCTGGGCAATGAGTCTTTCACCCTAATCTAATTCCAGCTGCATATCGTTACACATTGGGGCAGAATTTAGGAAGGAATGATCATCTGGAAGAGTGGGAAATATGCTGTTGTTGTTGTTGTTGTTTCAAATGTATATCCTGTTGACAGTAAAGTAGTGCAGATGGATGATACCTGCATTCTTCTGCACATCTGTCAACATCAGATGCTGCACATCTGCACATCAGATGTCAATTGTCCAAACTCCATTACTATATAATTTGAAATGTATCAGTCCCTTTGGGGCCAAAAAGGAAGGCAATAATCCATCCTTACTTCAGATTGCGGAGGGTGTGTGTGTTATATTTTGGAATGTTCCTCATATTAAAAACTGCCTGATGTTCTAGTTTACTACATGCTTGGACCAATTCAGAGTCTGTCTGCTTCAACTTGATACCAAACCCAAGTTGAGGTTTGGAAATCTGATGTTTCATTCTTCCCATTGACTTTCATGGGAAATAAAAAAAAATACCCATAACTTTTTTTGTCTTGGTTAGAATTGGATAATAGTTGCAGGCATAGTAGCCCCTTAGGTGGGGATTATGCCTGCCAAATGCCAGAAAAATAGGTTTGGGATTTTTTGTGCTAAGCACCTTTAAGTATATATACACACAGATGTAGATAGATAGATAGATAGATAGATAGATAGACACATAGACACACACAGACACACACACACGTACGTGTGTGTGTGTGTGTGTGTGTGTGTGTGTGTGTATTGAAGGGAAGTATCGATAACTATTCTTGGGGGGAAAGTAATAAAATTTCAGGGGTAGTTGCCCAATCTGAAGGAATGAAGTTTGCAAAAATTAAGAAATATAGCTACAGGATGGTTTCTGCAAGAGCACCATGTTGGAGACCCCAAACATATGTACAAAATAAACCCAGGTAAAACACATGCTGCACCAAACAAACAAGCAAAACAAGCTAAGACACCACACCCTCCCCAAAAGGCAAAACACACATGGCACAGGCAAAACATCTCCAGTCACTGCCTGCCAAATCACCCAAAATGCTCCCTAGCACCCTCCAGCTTACCTTTGAAAGGTGGGCACACTTCAAAATGAAGGAACACCATTTTTATTTTCTAAGAATGCCTCTAGGGCCAGTGTGGGGTCCAGAGGCATTCTTAGAAATAAAAATGGTGTTGAAGGCCAATACTTCACTTTGCACCATGCCTGCCTTCCAGTTAAACATTTTTTAAAAAAATTAAAAGCATCTAAAACAAAACAAAAAACCAGGAGGGGCAGAGAGACTGGCAAGCATCAAGGGAGGTGTCCACAGGCACACTGGCGCCCACAGTTATGATTATTGGAGACCAGCAGTTTAAGGTTTTTTTTCTTAGTGAAGTCTAGTGGCATTGTAAGAATGGCCATCTCACAGGCCCATCCTTGCCAAACCCCAAACCAGTGATTGGACAGCCCTTTGTAAAACATGTCCTAGGATTAGAAGGTGGACCTGTCAGTCACTCAACTGCACTCCCTCCTTTCCCTTGCTCATAATCAACATTTAGAGAAATGAAACCAAAAGACACAATTTGCAGGAGACATAAAGTCTGTGCATCTCCAGAATGTTGGAAGCTCTGCAGCAACCTCAGTTCTGTTGGCTTTAGAGCAGGAGTGGGCAACTTCCGCCCTCCAGATGTTTTGGCCTACAACTCCCATCAGCCCTAGCCAACATAGCCAATAGTGATGGATCATGGGAGCTGTAGGCTAAAACATCTGGAGGGCCACAGGTTGCTCATTCCTGCTTTAGAAGGAAGCTCGCTTCACCTCGGGAAGCAACAGCACCAGACTGAAGCAGCCCAATTCTGCTTGGGCTTCAGGCTTTACCCAAATCTGATACACATCCCTAAGTCAATCAGTGCTTTCAACACTGCCAGCCCAATGTAAAAGCATAGAGTGTCTTTTCAGAAAGTGGAGCTAATTTGTGGAATCTGTGTGTGGCCCATACTAGATTATATTAGATCTATATTATAGATACAATGTGTAAACAGGTTCTCTGTTACAAAGCTCTATGGCACAGCTGTTTCTCATTTCCCAGCCTATCCATGCTATCTTGCTTACATGGCAAGTTAGTTTAAAGGGACTGTGTTGACTCAGAGGAGCAAGATGTACGATTCTCAGTTTTGACTGAGCATCACAGTATTACTTTTATCACCAGCAGGATTTCTTGGTAGTTAGAGGAGTGCATTTCAGCAGCAAGCTGAAGAAGAACAGGACTGTGGAAATTAGGCCAGTCTCAGCCCTGCTCTCCAGGAGGCACACTGCATACTGTAAACACTTGAGCAATATGCTGTGTTACCCCCCACTGCAGTGGAAAAGGAATCCTGGTGACTCAGAATTTTGGCTCCATTATAAGAAAAGTTCATTAGCTAGCCTGACCATACAGATTAAAACTCTCACACACTTTTGTTCTGGTTTGAGATAAGAAGTGTGGGCAGAGACTGAATATGTGTTGGAAACAGTGGGGAGTAATAATAATACTATTTTTTTTCTTTTTGTATACTGAATCTTTGTGTTTGTATCTGAAATGTTTGCTTGAAGTTCATATGAGGACATCCACCACAACAACCCTGCAGCCACTGTGCTGAACCAAGAGCTGCTGGGGTTCAAAGTGAGGGCAAGTTCTGTGCTAAAGCGCATGCTTTGCAGACACAATGGCCCAGTTCCAGTCTCTAGTGCAGTGTTCTCCAACGTTGGGTCCCCAGATGTTTTTGGCCTACAACTCCCAGCATGCCCCAGCCAGCTATGCTATGCTGGCTGGGGCATGCTGGGAGTTGTAGGCCAAAAACATCTGGGGACCCAACGTTGGAGAACACTGCACTAGCATCTCCAGTTAAATGAGGTCAGCTGACAGGGCTGGGGAAAATGTCTGCCTGGAGGACTGAGGCTAGTCAAAGTAGACCAGCCTTCCCAACCTGGTGTCCTCCAGATGTTTTGGACTGCAATTCCCAGCATTCCTGACCATTGGCCATGCTGGCTTTGGCTGATGGAAGTTGAAGTCCAAAGCATCTGGAGGGTGCCACGCTGGAGAAGTCTGGAGGAGGCACAGTACCAGGCTAGGTAGGTCAGTGGTCAGACTGAGCAAAGAGAAGGCAGCTCCATATCTTCATAAGCCCCATGTGTGTTGGGACTGGCTAGGACAGCGCCTTGCAAATTGCCCCCCCCCCAAAGTGGACTTGCATCACCATAAAAGAAGGTAAAAGAGGACACCGATCTGCATAATATGTGCATGCGCTATTTTATATGTAAAGATGCAAATTTAGAAACAATGATTGTACTTTAAATGGTGAACATAAAAAAACTGGAGAGCATCCACTGCACACCACGAACAGGAGAGAATGCATCTGGGATGCTGGGGAAAAAATGACTTTTATTCCAAGATAAGCCTACCTGCAGGTGGCGTTGAGAGCACATAATGCTGTGCAGGCCACATGCTGAAGCTAAGCAGGTATGAGCCGGGTCAGTGCTTGGATGGGTGACTGCCTGGGCTGCCCACATCTGTTCTCCTGCTTGAGCAGGGGGTTGGACTCGATGGCCTTATAGGCCCCTTCCAACTCTACTATGATTCTAATGTATTTCTGCCCAGTTTTATTCAGGGACTTCTTCAGGGGCTGTTTTAAAACAGCCTGCAGATATCTCTTTTACATTTATCTCATCAGTTCAGTAACTGGCAGCTAAATTTGTGGAAGACAGGTCTTTCAACAGCTACCAGCCATGAAACATAAACGGAACCTCCATGTTCTGAGGCATTATACCTTGGATGACAGGAGGGCTGGGACAAAAACAAGGGATGATGACCTTCACCTTCATGCCTGATTGAAGAGCTTCCAGATGCATTTGGCTGGCAATTGCTAGACAGAGAAGAATGCAGAACTAGATGGTACTTTGGTCTGGTCAAGCAAAGGCATTTCTTATGCTCTTCTTACTCAAGTATTCCTATTAATTAAGCCTGCAGATGGGTCATAAATGAGTGGTAAGGCACTTACTTTACACAGATAAGATCCTTGCTACAATTTCTGGCATTTTATCTGAAAAGCAGGAGTGGGCAACTTGTGGCCCACCAGGTGTTTTGGGCTACAACTCCCATCAGCCCTAGCTAATGGTGATGTGGAGGAGAACATGTTGACCACCCCTGACTTATAAAGATCTCAGCAGCATTGCTGAGAGAGGGACCTCTCCCTGAGATCCTGGAACACTGCTGCAAGTTAAAGTAGCCAATACTGGGGCTAGATGACCTCCCTTATTACAAGGCAGTTTTAAAATTTTCTTTCTGCTTCCTTCCCCAGAAAAATGCATGACAGACGGAGGAGGAGGAGGAGGAGGAGGAGGAGGAGGAGGAGGATCCAGGACCTGCCTTGTACAGGAAGAAGCACTCCACTCGCAGAAGGTCCCCCGCCCAATTTTGGGGGGATCCCCTCTCCTCACACACACACACCACAACTCACCCCATTCAACCATGTTTCCTGACTCTCTGTGTAGCATTTTCAGGGGTCTGGAGGCCATGGGAAGTCCACTTCCATCAGCACATTTAAATCTGGATTCATCATCAGCATAATGGAAGGCGGCTTGGAAAGGAAAACTAGAGTAAGCTATGCCGAACACTTACAAGTCAGTCCAGTTGGTTTAACAAGCAACTCCTTTTTAGAATTGCAGACACAATATTTTGAGAAAGGGCCCCTTCATAGTGCTGAGAAAGGTTTTACGATTTTAGATAGGGATCTCATTTTGCAATGTATTTTCAAACTTCGCAGTGTTTGTTCATCTCTGACCTCGGTAGCTGATGGGTTTGGAAAAACTATTGGTGAGAAAAAGGTCGTATTTCTGCACTTTTGTGCATCATTATTCTCCATTCACTTATTACCTCTGGCATCACTCTGGTGGACAAAGGCAGCCCAACCTTCTCTGGACATCTTGCAGTCCAAAAGCACAGAACTTAACCCCACATTTTCCCTCTTAGGGTGTAGGACCACCATCCAAGTTTATCATTATGAAGGTTCCAATTCACTGCCCCCCCCCTCAACATTGGATTCTCAGACATATGAATCATCAGAAAATGAACCTTAGTTCTTGAGAACATTTCTGAGAACATGCTAAATTGTTTTGAAGTATATTTGACTAATTGCAGGATCAATGGCAAAGGATATGGGAATGTCTCCATGGCAAGGGTTTCAGGCCTCAAGTTTTCGAAGTTCAGCATACAAATGTTGGGACATCCTTATGTTCTGCGTTAGACAGGGAATGGTTATAGAACATATTCAAGTGCTATGCTGAATTGGGTTTTTTCTTGGAGGAGATTCACATGGCAGTCTTTCAAGTGTGAAACTGTTTCAAAATGTGTGTGGGTTTTCTATCTTGGATTGCAGCTGCATTAAAAATTAAGCATTTCTGAACATGGCAAAATTTCCATACAAACCACAGATGATGTTCCTGGAGGAAGAACTAAAACTACAAAAATTATAGTTTGTCTCTCCAATTTACATAAGAGTGCACAATTTAAATAAAAAAGTCAGCAATGAAGCTAAACTGACAGTTGTTTCACTCATGTAGCCTAAACCTTCACGCCAATCAAATTCATTGTTTGGCTGACAAAAAAATTACTAGCATTGTACTAGTAGTGACTGACATCAGGAAAAATCTGGAGCAGAAAATTCTACTGTCAGCAAAATGTGATTCTAGGCAGGAAGTAGCAGGCTCTGTAAGACTATTGGTGAAGACTCTATGGATTCAATGTATGCCTGGTCAATAAAAGGAGGGTGTTTTTTTTATTTTTATTTTGCAGCATTTTTATTTTTATTTTGCACAGCTTTTAACACAATTGCCTTGACAAAGCATGCAATGCCAGTAACATCTGAGACAATGCAGCATTTTTATTTTTATTTTGCACAGCTTTTAACACAATTGCCTTGACAAAGCATGCAATGCCAGTAACATCTGAGACAAAAAATATCCACTGAAGGCAAAGTAATCGAAGAAATAGATGTCTTGGCGCTGTGACAACATTTTCTCATATCTATTCTATGGTTTGCTTCAGTCTTTATACATGGAAAGAAAAGTAATACAATGTTTTCTTTCTCTCTTTCTTGTCCATTGAACATCTTCGACCAACCATTCATCCACTTTGGAAGAAGATGTCATTTGCTTTGGACTGTGAGATATAGAGCACACAGCTCCAGCATCACAATGCAATGCATAGATCACTGCTTCTGGATCACCCTGCCTTGCAAAAGTAAATGTATGGGAGAGATTGCTGTGGCCATCAGAGCAGGAACATTAGCAGGATGTTAATAACTACAGGCCGGTAGCTAATATCCCATTCCAGGGCAAGGTGCTTGAGCGGGTGGTTGCTGGTCAACTCCAGGCACTCTTGGATGAAACGGACTATCTAGATCCATTTCAATCTGGATTCAGGCCTGGTTTTGGAATGGAAACTGCCTCGGCCGCCCTGTGGGATGACCTCTGCCAGGAGATGGACAGGGGGAGTGCAACCCTGTTGATTCTCTTGGACCTCTAAGCGGCTTTCAATACCATCGACCATGGTATCCTTCTGGATAGGTTATCTGGGTTGGGAGTTGGAGGCACTGCACTCCAGTGGTTCCGATCCTACCTGGGCGGCCGATTCCAGAAGGTGGTGCTGGGGGATTACTGCTCTGTCCCTTGGCAGTTATGCCATGGGGTGCCACAGGGCTCTATTTTATCCCCTATGCTGTTTAACATCTACATGAAACCACTGGGAGAGGTTATCCGGAGGTGTGGGCTGAGGTGTCATCAATATGCAGATGACACCCAGCTCTATCTCCCCTTTTCATCTAATCCAGGTGAGGCAGTGGCTGTTCTGAATCAATGCCTGGACACAGTAATGGACTGGATGAGGGCTAATAAACTGAGACTCAATCCAGATAAGACGGAGGTACTGTTAGTGGGTGGTTCATCTGCCTGGCTTAGTGATATTCAACCAGTTCTGGATGGGGTTGCACTCCCCCTGAAGGATCAGGTTCGTAGTAATTGGGGGTGCTCTTGGATCCCCAAGTGTCACTCGAGGCACAGGTGAACTCAGTGGCACGGAGCACCTTTTATCAGCTTAGGCTGATATACCAACTACATCCTTATCTGGACAGAGATAGCCTAGCTACAGTTATCCATGCTCTGGTAACCTCTCGTTTGGATTACTGCAATGCGTTATACATGGGGCTGCCTTTGAAAATGGTCTGGAAACTTCAGCTGGTCCAAAATAGGGCAGCGAGATTATTAACCGGGACTGGCCGACGAGAACATATTATGCCAGTGCTTTCTCATCTGCACTGGCTACCAGTCTGTTTCCGGGCCCAATTCAAAGTGCTGGTGCTAACATTTAAAGCCATAAATGGCTTGGGGCCAGGGTATCTGAAGGATCGTCTTCTCCCATATGTACCTGTCCGGACACTAAGATCTTCCTCAGCGGTCCTTCTCTGAGAGCCCCTGCCAAAGGAAGTGAGGCAGGTGGCTACCAGGAGGAGGGCCTTTTCTGCTGTGGCACCCCGATTATGGAATGAGCTCCCCAAAGAGGTTCGCCTGGCGCCTACTTTGTATTCTTTCCGGTGCCAGGTGAAGACCTTTTTGTTCTCCCAGGCATTTTAATCATTTTAATCTTGTAGTTGTTTTTAATTCCATTATTGTAACTGCTGTTGCTAGCTCTGCTGTTTGTTTTTAATCTGTGGTTTTAAATTTTATATTTTATATTGTATTTTATGATTTTAACTGTTGTAAACCGCCCAGAGAGCTTCGGCTATTGGGCGGTATAAAAATGTATTAAATAAATAAATAAACATCATCATTATGCATTTCTGTAGGGAGGAAGCAAGACATTTGGGGGCAGGGGTTAGCCAGGTCCAAAGGGTTGCTCTTGATAAATGTGGGATGGGGGCGGGGTGGACATCAGAATATTTTAAGAGCAATTGTTGCAACAGTTTTCTTTTTTATACCCCATAAAAAAACTATAGTAATGTTATCTTCATAGGACAATCAGGCCCTTCCTTTGTTTTACGCAAAGGGATTGGTGCCTTTGGCATGCATTCCTAGTACACTGGCCCATTTAAGGGTTTATAATCACAGTGAGCTTGCCAATGATGGAGTGTTATTGAGGAATCATCATATGACCTTCCTAAAAGGTGCCCTTGTGCTCAAGGAAGAGAAGAGAAAAATAGAAAATGAACTTGCATGTAACAATTTATCTACACACAAAAAATCATCACATTCAAGAGACACAGAAAATTTGGGGAAAGGAGGGGGGTTGTTCTCAAGGTTGGTGACAGTGCACTGCTGACTCTAGGTTTTAGAGGGCCCTTGGACAAGACACCCTCAATGCCCCCCTCCCTTTCCAGTGTCATTGTCACCAGCTGCTATTGCTCCTCCTCCTCCTCTTCTTCTTTCTCATCATTGCTACCACTTGCTTGCTTGATAGGTTAGGAGAGCCAATGAGCAAGTAGGCGGCAGTGGCATCTACTGCCTCTCCTTCTCATCACCACCATTGCCTTGGCCAGAGTTGAGAGGAGGATGAACAAGCAGGTTGCAATGAGGAGGAAGAGGAGGAGCAGGTCCAGGAGGCTCTTGTCAGTAATCCCTCTGCTAGGACATGGGTCCTCGACAGGTGCCTGACCATGTGCCATGTCAACCCTTGACACCACCAACCCTAGCTGGGGCCTTTCATTGAGAACAAATGAAACATCCTGCATAAAGCACTCTAAGAAGGTCACTGAGAAAATACACTTGAATTAAGCCCATCTATAAAATATGTCACTGTAAAGAATTGTAAAAATCAATCTTATGAATGGATGCTACTACACTGGCTGTTTATAGGTAAACAGAGTTTAATTGAGAGTATCAAAACATATACAGAAGCGGTAATAAGGCGCACGCGCCAGCAATTACAACAGCTAGAGCAAGAGAGTAGCAGCAGTACATACAGTACAAGGTTTGACTGAGTTGACCTTAGTTCCTCGAGAGCCACAACTTGCCAGCTCTTGGTGGTTCAGCTTTTTTCACCGGGAGCTGCCCGGGGTTGAATCTCTGAGCCTGGACCGAGGTCCCAGATGTCCACACAGCTTCGTGCCCACCAACCACCAACTCTCTTGGGAGCCGAAGTCCCACCTTTTCCTCTGGTTCGGCTCCCCCCTCCCCTTTCGCCCCCTCCCTTCTTGTCTGTGGGGAAAACCGGTTGTTCCAGCTGCCTCCCTGTGTCCTGGGTACTTTGGCTGTACTCAGCCCAAAGGTTGTTGAGCCACTGGGATGTGTGTGTGTGGGGGGGGAAGGACCCATGGAAGGGAATGTATGCGGACGGCTGGCTGTGCCCTAGGCAGTCTTTGTTGATTGAGGTGGGAGGGGGGTTGTCTGGGCTAGCTTTTTCTCCACAGTCACAGTTACAGAAAATTTTAGGTTCCTTCTCGCCGTTGTCATACTTTGCCCCCACTTTCTCCATTCCCCAATTTCTCCTGTGTCACAACACAACTTGGTTACTCTGTCTTCCTTCCCCAACATTGCTGTGGGACATACCTTACGGCTTGTCCCCTGATTCGCAATCATGAACAGGTAAGAAAATGACTATGTGACTATACAGAAAGGTAAAATGTTTCAAAAGAGGAAACGGCTGACTTGTAGTCTCCAACAGCAGATGGTTCTACTAAGGAACTACATAGTTCCTTTCCAGGGGGAACCAGAGCCTGCAACTCCCCCAGCCTGTTGGACAACCAGATCCATGACTCATTTACACCCACACCACCTAGGTTTCCTGTGCTGGATTGAATAGTTTTTCTGACCACAGAAGGATACCTTGGCAAATATATCTTCCAGCCAGAGTTGAGTATTAGGTGGAACTTAACATGACTGTGGTTATGTAGGCTTTGGGGGAATTTACCTTTCCTGAACATTTTTCAAGACAGCATACCATGCTCCTGTGTAACTCATTGCCATCTCATTTATTTATATGACTCTCAATCCAGATTTTTTATTACATAGAAACGTGAATATATAACACTCAAAGAAGAGCAGTGTATGGTTAAGCTCCCCAATGAAGTAGGAGATGAGGTAGCCACAGCTTCTCCTGCTTGTAACTCTTCTTGAGTCCTTCTATCTGCTCTTCTCTTCTGTATGTAGTCACACAACCAGGATTCCATATTTGTCCTACCACATGTGGAGGAAGAGGGCAAATGGAAGGATTATGGGAAGGAATAGATGGAAAATCCATAGCTACCTCTTTCCCCACTTCGTAGGGTAGTCTAGAGCAGGAGTGGACAGAAGGTAGATCTCCAAATGTTTTGGACAGAACACCCTCCCAGCATGACCATTGGTAAGAAATGCTGGGAGCTGAAGTCCAACACATCTGGAGATATACTTTCTGCCCGGCCCTGGTCTAGAGATGCATATGGAGTCTTTTGGAGATATTTTTAATTAATTTTTCCATACTCTTCCTCATAACAAATAATGCAATCCTAGTCTCCTTGAGCTGTCCACTTTTTTCATTCTTGGAAAGTAGTTATTTTGACAAACTGTGCCCTTCACAATAAAGTGCACATGAAGTGAATCCTCTTCCAAGATGGTAATCCATACAAGCTGGAACTTTTCAAGGATAGATGTTCAGAAAATAAGGCTGGGAAGTTTCACATAAATAAACATCTGAAATAATAACCCCCCCACCCCTGTATTGACTATAGGAAATGTCAATCCAGTTTATAATCTTAAAATTTCCCTTTCCCCGCCCACGTGCAGCTGTGGGCAGGGAGAATTTTGTGTGCAGGGGAGAAGAGAGTGAGACCACTGTGGGGTGATTCTCACCCTCCAGTCAGGCTCAATGCTGGGTGGGGTGTCAGAGGCCAATATTAGGCCTGGCTGCCCCACCCACTGCCTCTTTCTTTCGTGGCTCCCTCCCTCCCTCCTTGTTCTCAGTGTAGGCTCTGCAGATGTTCAGGGGCTGAGTAGGAATTTTGGCTCATCGCTCAGATTTGCCATGGGCGATGGGCGTGTTTCACCTACTCTACACTGTGTTACGGGATTGGGTGGTTTTTGTTTTGGAAATACCATGCTAATTTGATTCAGTTTGGTCACATTTGGCTGGTAAGTGCTGAAATAGGCAGTGGGGTAGGGTTTTGGTGATCATCTGATGGCACCTTTGAGGTGACTGGAGAGACCGAGGCTCCCCATTGCTGAGTTGTGCAGCTCAGTTTGTGGGAGATAAGGATCGCCTTTGAGGTTGACTCACCTCACCTGCATCGGTGTTGTGCGGCCCTGTGAGGTGGTGACAGTGGGAAGGCCTCCCAGCACCACGGTGGTGTAAAACTGGGGGGTGGCGAGTTGCAGCGCCACCCCCCGGGGTTGGAAGTTTTGCCCTGGAATACCTCACTGGCCAATCGCTGGTTTAGTTAGTACCCACACTTCTTCCCTTCGCAGATTTTTGTCAATCAATAAATGTGGCCCGAATTTTATACCATAATGTGTGTCTCGACTCTTCATTTTCCCCTTTATGCGCGCAAAGACCAGGAACAGTATCAAGCAATGCTTCCTGATTTTTAAAAACTTAATATGCACACTTTAAATCCATAGCTTATACAGAATGATCTGGATGATCAGGGGCTCCTCTACATGAGGCATATATCCCAGTGCTTTACTGAGGCTTCTTCTGTTTGTTTGCGGGAGGATTAGAGTGTCCTACACAAGAGGTTTTTTCCCTGGGGGGTTTCCTCTCTGCCTTTCTATATGTCCCACTAGCTGTTGCCCGTGGCTGTGCTCGCATGGATTTTGTAGAAGTGGGAGCGAGCCTTGCAGCGGCTGCCTAAACTAATTCTTCGAGCTAGTCGATTTTCCTTCTCCCCCTTCACAGACCTGACAGGCGAACACAATTGAGCTGCGAATCAGCAAGATCTTTTGCTCAAGGCTCGAGAGATAGCTCCCTTCTAACTCTGAATATTATAAACCCTAGCTAGCTCCCCATGTCCTTCAGCAAGAAGTTCTCACACAAAGAAATGTAGGAACAGTGATTGAAATGCAAAACTTAATGCAAAACCTAAGTCACAGCAGGTTCACAGTAGGTGCTAACCTGTTTAAGAGAAATGCTAATTTGAGAACAACAGCTCTTGCTCGGGTTTGTAATGCAGATGTCTGGGAGAGCACCTTTTTATGCTCGCCAAAATCGTTAAGTATGCTGAGTGAACAGAACAGACCTATCTCGATGCAAAAAAAGCCTTGGAGTTAAATTAGCACATCCCTAGGATTTGGTACAATGGAAAAGATACAGTGTCTCTCACTGAAAGTGTAACGTTTAGGCTGGGTGCTGGCAGCAGAAAACTTTTCTGACAGAAATATCTGATCTTAAAGAAAAATCAGGTTAATCCTGAGAGTCTACAGGTGATGAAGAGTTACTGTGCCAAATTTGGGGTAGATCTGTCAAAATGTGATGGAGCCTATGCGATGACGCCCCACACACAACAGTCAGTCAGTAATTTAAAAAGTTCCCCTCCCTTTTCACCCCCTCAGAGAACATTCTAAATGGCCGAGATTTGCATACCTATTGGCCCCTGCAGGAATTCATACGAACATTCTAAGTGTTGTATGGGCTATTTGCATAACTGCTCCTATTGGCTCCTGCAGCAATTCTGAGGTGAGGCCGATTTGCATAACTGCTCCCCTGTTGTTTTGCCCATACGAGATATGAGAGTGGGGTGATTTTGCCCCCTTTTTTCACCCCCTTAGGGACGGAATTTCCAAAAATCCTTCCTTAGTGGGTGTCTACGTCATAAAAGCAATGTTCCTTCAAAATTTCATGTTCCTAGATTAAATGGTTTTGAGCTGGGCGTTGTTGAGTCAGTCAGTCAGGACTTCTTCTTTTATATATATAGATTACACAACACAAGGTGGTGCTGTGGTATAGAGTGGAATTGTGAATATACATGAGGTTTGGGATAGTGAATCATGGCGGTATCCAGGATATGCCTGATTTTCCCCACTCTAAAAAAAGCTGCAAAAACGGCTGGAAAACACGGGAGAGGCCCTGGGAGGAGAAGGACATCATGAAAAGGCCTCACAAACTTCCGTGAGTGAGGGATCACAAGCGCACAATAAATGCCTCATGCAGTCTGGGTATCACTGTCTTAGGGTGCAATCCTATGCACATTTAGACAGAAAAAAAGGGCCTACAACTCCCAGCATTCCCCAGCCAGCCAGGCAATTGTGGAATTGTGGAACTGTTGCAATTGTGGAAGCAAGGACTAATCTACAGAAAAACCACATGATGGTACACCCCACCTGGGATGTTGCAACTTCAGAATGCAGATTAGGGAAAGCATGTTGGAGTGTTTTCCTCATGTGAAAAATGTTGCAATTGTGGAAAACTAGCACATGGGTGGGAGAGGGAAGGTTCTACCCTAGCTTTCCCCCTGACATGCTGGTTTTGTAGGTGTAGAGAGGTTGTTGTTGCTGCTGCTGCTGCTGCTGCTGTTGTATTTAACATGGGCAATTATTCAACTATTTCATCCTCTCCATATCAGTTCTCTAATCCCAGGAGTGCTATAGCAAGTGCTTTTTCTGAATAAATTACACCTCATGTGCATACATTTATTTATTATTATTATTTGTTAGATGCCCATAGAAATTAATGGAGAAATAGCTGGGATTGGGCACCAGTGTGTCCATCACCTCCCACAAACAAACCCAGAAGCTAGCAAAAAAGGGAAGAGCTCCTGTTCTAAATCAGTTCTTATTTAATGTGAAACTTTTTTAAAAAAAACATGCAAATTACTGTTAATGCAAATTCTAAAGCAACTGGAGTTCATTTTCCTCATATGGCAGTTTGGAAGGCGCTGTGGCTGGGGTGGAGTGACTTAGGACAGTCCTGCTATGTAGTTCATACTGAATACTGCAGATCAGGCTCTGAGTAGTGTACAACAACCTTGCAGTGTCATCCAGAGGTATTACACCTCTATTGCAGGTTAGTTAGGCTTAGGCCCAGAGAGTAGCATGTAGCAACCCTGCATTATTATTATTATTATCCAATGTGAACCGCCCAGAGAGCTCCAGCTATTGGGCAGTATAGAAATGCAATAAAGAATAATTTTATCCCCACATCCCATATTGGGTTGAGACACAGTAGTATACACAAACCCTGCATTGTGTTTCACTGTTGCACACCACTACTGCAGATTGAAGGATCATGCTGAGTGAGAAGACAGATTATGACAGACAGCTGGAGTTCCGCCTCTCCCTCCCTGAGAATCCAGAGCCAACACAGTGCTCGGAATGTTGGCAAGAGGCAGAGAGCCGTGACCTGTGACAGGCAGGTTTGCATTCTTTCTGGGTTGGGAATGGGAAGGGGAAACATCTAGAGACCCACTCAGAATCACTAGGGAGCCTGGAAGGGAACTCTGTGTAGAGAAGTCACCTCAGCCTGGAGTTGAGATATAGTTACTGTTATAAGATAATCAAGCACTTGAATGTATTTGTTGTTTCTATCTGTAGGAATAAACTTGTTTTGTTTTACTGCGTGTGAGTAGGGTGACTGAGGGGAGACACACACACATCTTTGGGAGCAATCTCAGGGGAGAATAGAAGAAAGGTGGCAGCGAGGGAAATGACAGGATTTCAGGTCATCATTACCCTAGCTAGCCGAGGCTGTTGGGGCCAAAAGCTTGGGAGGAGAGGGGAGTGCCCTGGCCCGGGCAACTGCTGGCGTGTCTCTGAGGGATTGGGAAGGGGAGACTGAGTGTATGAGGCTGAGCGTCTTACATGATGAATCCTGGGTGGGAGGCAAGTGACCTGGGTGCATGGCCTGAGAATAAAGGCCCGTAGCTCAAGCGAGGGAGCTGCACAAATGGCTAAATCACCTGACAAACATGCTATGGAGAGCTTCCACAAGTGTGGGGGCAGAGGCAGGAGTGTCACAGATAAGTGGTGCTAGCATTGGGTGTCACATATAGCATCCCTGCAGTGTAGCCCACTGTCAATATTGCAGGGCTACTTAAATTGCCCCCTCAAAAACCAAGCACTCAGTTGCATGCAGAAGCTTCAAGTGCAGACTGGTTGCACCTTTAAATGTTCACCAAAAAAGAAAGAAAGAAAGAAAACCCTTTAAGGGGGCAATCCTATGGCCCTCCAACCTTGCCTGGGGGAGGGCATAGGATCATTCAGAGTCCCAGCTCCAAGGTCCTGCGAGCTCGGAGCTGGGACTTCTAATGCCGAGCCCCTGCCACCGCCCCCTCACAGCCGGCGTGGAAACAACTGCACTGGCCTGCATCCCTGGAGAGGAGGATAAGGGGCACACTGGGGGGCGGGGTGGGGCAGGGAGGAAGATGGGGCCAACAGCTTACACCATATCCAAACAGCACCCCAGCTGCCTTTCCTCCCCCTCCAAAGAGCTTCATCTAGATGGCAAAAAATGGCCGTCTAGATGAAATGCAGGGCGTGGTGGGGCAGCAGATATCGGGCCTACCAATGTCCCATCGAGCCCCGTGTGGCGTAGCAGACCGAAATCGGCCCGCTCACGCCCGCATGAGGCTCTTACGAGCCTACCTGCTTCTGTCGGCAGCTCGCCTCTCTGCAGCGAGCCGCCCGCGCTGCCCGCTCCGGTCCCATCGCGTCACTTCCAGCACCGGAAATGACGCAAAGGGACCCTGCGCAGGCACGTTGGCCCCCTGTGCCATGTACTGTGCCTGCACAGGGTCCCGTTGCATCATTTCCGGTGCCGGAAGTGACGCGACGGGACCGGTGAGGGCAGCTCGAGCGGCGCAGAGAACTGCTCTGCACCGCTTAGAAGATCGAGGCGGGGAGCTGCCGCCGCGGAATCAAGGCAGCAGTGAGGCGGGGCCCCCAAAGGGTTCACGGACACCGTGCCACGTACCATGTGTTCGGAGGCTTACGTGCATCAAGGGCAGGGGTAATATGATTGTGTGTTAAAAATTTGCACATGAAGGAAGACTCAAGTTAGAACAGGGACTCCTGTCTTTGCTGCTAACTTCTTTTTTTTCCAACACCCCCCCCCCTTAGCCACAAGCTCAGGAAACACACACACACACACACACACCAGGGATACATTGCCACATATTGTTACAGGTCCCACTTGTAGTGTAGATTTTGTGAAGGGGGAGGGACTAGTGGTTGTTGTTGGACTTGAATTCTCATCAGACACAGCCAGCATGGCCAGTGGTCAGGGATGATGGAAACTGTAGCCCAACAACATCTTGAAGGCCGCTGTATCTCCACTCCTGCTGTATAATATGCAGCCCCAGTTGTCAAAGTTCCGCCAAACTCTCCCAAATGTTCCATCACACTCCAGAACATCCAAGAAACAGAATCACAGAGGAAAAAGAGGAGGAGGAGGCTCTGCAAATAGGAGCAGATTTGATTCTTAATGGCTGGGGTCATTGAAGGTCATAGAGGGCAAGGAGCAGGTTCTGCCTCCGCCAGATATGTATGACTGAGTGCACCTGTTTACTTGTCCTGAACGGTTGCCAATAACTCCTATGGGGAAAAGTCAACCTTTGCACTTGGAACAAACTTGCATTGAGGGCAAAGCATCACCTCTTCCATTACACCGGGTGGCCTGACCTTCGTGGGCCCACCAAAGGCTCCTTGCAAGAAACAAACAAATCACCCATGACCAGCATTTTGCCTGTGTACGTGTAACTGGGAAAGAGTGTTCATTTCTCATTTATTTATGATTCCACCTAATCTCTATGCTCAAGGCAGTTTTTACCCCACTCTTCAGCCAAAAAAAAGGCTCCCAGAGCGGCTTACAAAAATTAATATTAGACAGTTCCTGCCCTCAGGCTTGCAATCTAAAAGACATGACACAAAAGGAAAAGGGAGTGGGAGGGAGGAGGAAGAAAGCAAAACTCAGGCACCAGTTCTTGGTTATAAGGTTCTTATAGGATTAAAGTCCTGCTGTGATCCTGATCATTTTTGTCCCGCCCAACTACTGCTATTATTTTCATTTTTCATTTTACTTTTGTCTAAATGTGCAGAGCATAATCTCACTATTACAAACACGCTCTTTTCGACAAAAAAATAAGTTTAAAACATCATGGCAGCACCCTTGGTCAAAGCACTGGCATCTTCCTGGATTATGTAATTGTCCGTGTTAGAGATTGCCGCGATGTACTTCTTACTAGGGCCATGGTGAGTGCCGACGACTGCTGGACAGACGACCGACTACATCTGGTCCGCTATGGTTATCAACATTGCTCCCCGACGTAGGCTTCAAGGAAGGAAACCAAGGTGTAAAATGAACATCCACGCCCTTCAAGATCCTATTAAGCAAACTCGTCTTCAATCATTTCTTAAGGAACTTCTACCTACGGAACCTCCTGATAACATTGAGGACCATTGGTCTAAGCTGAAAACCTCCATTACTGCAGCTTGTGAACAAACTGTTGGATATGAAACTAAGAAACATCAGTCAGGATTGGTTTTATGAAAATGATAATGAGATTAAATATATAATTGACCAAAAAAGGAAAGCCTTCCAAATATGGCAAAATGATATTAATTGCGCTGCCAAGAAAAAAATCTACGCCAGTGCAAAGGCTGAGATCCAAAGAAGAACAAGAGAACTTAAGAACGCTTGGTGGAAAAAGAAAGCTCACGAAATTCAACAACTTGCAGAATCTCATGATGCATGGGGCTTTTTTAAGGCCACAAGGGCCAAAAGATGGCACCAAACTCTTAAAAGACAAAGAGTCTATTGCACTGCGTTGGAAAGAGCATTATTATGACCTTTTAAATCGTAAATCTAAGTTGGATAATGAGATTTTTTCACAAATCCCGCAAAAACAAATTAGAGAGGAACTTGCAATACTCCCCACTTTGGATGAAGTTATAAAAGCCATTAATCAAATGAAGAATAACAAAGCTAGTGGACCAGATGGGATTCCTGCTGAAATCTTTAAAGAAGGGGGGCTCAAACTTGTACAACATCTTCATAAACTCATCGAAAAAATCTGGATAAGAAAAGAGATCCCAGAAGACTTCAGGGATGCCATAATTATCACCCTCTTTAAGAAGGGTGATAGAACAGACTGTGGAAACTATCGGGGCATTTCTCTCTTAGCTACTGCCGGTAAAATATTTGCTAGGATTCTCACAAACCATCTTCTATCTATTTCAGAAGAGATCCTCCCTGAATCTCAATATGGTTTCCGCCCCTCTAGAGGGACAGTAGACATGATTTTTACTGCACGTCAGCTCCAAGAAAAATGCCGGAAGCAAAATCAACCCCTTTATATGGCATTTATTGATTTGGCTACGGCCTTTAATACTAGACCGAACTGCTCTCTGGACTATCCTTATGAAAATTGGATGCCCCAATAAATTTGTGAATATCTTGCGACTTCTCCATGACAACATGACGGCAACGGTTTTGAACAACAATGGCTCTCATGGTACTTCATTTAAAGTGGGATCAGGTGTTAAACAGGGATGTGTTATCGCCCCAACATTATTTGTATTTTCATCACCATGATTTTACATCTTGTCGAGGGGAAACTTTGTTCACACTGGTGTGGGAATTATATATCGAACAGATGGAAAGCTTTTTAATCTCAGTAGGCTGAAAGGAACAAGTAAGGTAATTACAACCTCCGTTGTGGAACTTCAGTATGCTGATGATAATGTGGTCTCCGCACATTCAGAGGATGATCTCCAAACTATCCTAAATGCTTTTGCAGAAGCATACGAAAAACTTGGTCTCTCACTTAACATCAAAAAAACCATAGTGCTTCATCAGCAAGTGCTTCACCAGCAAGTGCAAGTTAACCTTTTGGTGATGCCATCTATCCAGCTTGGCGGGGCAATACGGGAAAATGTTGATCATTTTCTCTATCTTGGCAGCTATCTTTCTGTTACAGCTAACATTGATAGTGAAATCCAGCATCGTTTGAGCTCCGCAAGTGCCGCATTTTCTCGAATGCAACATAGACCAAAATGCTGGTTTATGAAGCCATTGTATTACCAACTTTATTGTATGCCTGCGAAACATGGACTATCTATAAACGTCATTTCCACCTCCTTGAAAGATTTCATCAACGTTGCCTCCGGAAAATCCTGCGAATTACTTGGGAAGATAGGCGAACAAATGTCAGTGTACTGGAAGAAGCAAAGACTACTAGCATTGAAAAAATGATCCTTCAACGCCAACTTCAATGGACCGGTCATGTTGTTCAAATGTCTGACTGCTGTCTCCCAAAGCAGTTACTTTATTCCCAACTCAAGGATGGAAAGCGGAAGAAGCCCGAGTGCAAGGTGAAAGGGAGAAACGTGCTAAGCAAAAAGCACGTCAAACGAATCTTTTACAGGACCATCTTCCACCTGGTAACCTGTGTCCTCACTGTGGGAAGCTGTGTGGATCAATAATAATAATAATAAATAATAATATTATTATTTTATTTCTTATCCACCTCTCCGTCTAGATCTAGAATTGGCCTCCACAGTCACTTACGGACCCATCGCTAGAGTCTACACAACTTTTTAGAATTTCCTCCTTTTATAATTTTCTTTTTGTAATTTTATCCTGGAAGACAATCTTACTCGGTCATGAGCAATCGCCTACTACATTATTTTCATTTAAAAAACAAACAAAAAACAACTTACTCGTAAAATGCAAAGATGCATTTAACATCCACTTTGGTTCTGAGACTACAGTAGGGAGCCTACAGTAGCAAGTTCTAAATTTGTTCTAAACCAAATCAGTGAACTTTGCACTTAGCTCTTAGAGCACTCTTAGAGCTAAGTGTGCTAAGTAGCAAGCCCCCCTTTTGCCATCTGTGCTAAAAGATGGCAATATGTACAATATTGTACATATTGTCTTTCATTATTGTCCTGGTTTGATTTTGTAATATGTGAGAATTCACTCACTGAAAAATAAATAAATAAAGCTCTGACTCAAATGAAGTCAGAGGTGGCTTTAGGCCAAAAAAGAGAGAAAGAGAAAATAGAGCCTCTTATATCCATGTATTGTCAATTATACAGTGTAGAGGGGGGAAATTGACAAGAAAGACATTGCACAGAAATACTCAAAGCTATTAAGGGTGCAATCCTGTGGCTCTCTGACCTTGCCTGGGGGTCCATAGGATGGGGCATAGTCGCTGCTGCGACCTCAGAAATCCCTTCCGAAGGTCACAGCGCCGTGGAGCACCCAACGAGTAGCCTGTGCAGTTCTTTCCGCACCAGCTGGGAACCGAACATGGAAGACCATCTTTGATTCCCCTGTGTCAAAGATGTGGGACGTTCCTGGGGGAGGGGAGGAACAAGGCACTGCTGGCTTCCATAGAACCAGGTGCTGCCTCAGCCTCTCCTCCTCATGAGGAGGTGTAAAACATCTAGACAGACAAAATCGGCTGTCTAGATGTTTTTGAGGGTGAGGGGAGCACGGCAGGCAATCCTATCCACCACGTTCCTCCTGCACTCAATTGGATGTCCTCAATCCTCCACGTTCTGAGGGTTATGTGCAGCCACATAGGATGGCGCTATAAGTATATTAATTTCTTTAAAAATTTCTCAAAATGTATTCTTTGCACCACAAATGGCAAAGGCCTTTAGGGCACAATCCAACAGGATCACCACCTGCCAGATGGAGGGCTCCAATTTCAGAGTCCTTATTCTATCCTAAGCCCTGCCGGGAAGAGCCAGGCAGTGTGGGGGGAACGACAGAGGTGGTTTTGCTTTGTTTGTAGTATTTTGTGCTAGACAAGACTCTGAGCCCATCTAACTTGCTCACCTTGCTAGTGCATGGGGCTGGGGCGGGTGTGTGTGGACAGAAACCTGAGATGCACGTGCATCCAGTAGATCTACATCCTCTCCTCTCCTCTCCCCTCCCTGTCTTCTTTTGAGGTTGTGACACCAACCTGGGGAGAAGAAGCCACCATGATGTTTTCCATGACAACTGGGAGAGCTGGGCTGGGTATGACCCATGAGATTTCCTCTGCCTACAGCCTCCAAGTGGAAAATTCCCAGTATCCTATGGTTTCTCAGACTCTCCAAGGGCCATAGGATTGCTCTCTTAGATGGTTACCAATGTCAATGTTACCGCGGGGGAGTATCTGCCACCAGCGATGGGAGAAGGGGTGTGTATGGCCGTGGTACATAGTGACAGGGGGTATGGCTGGCCCATGCGGCCCTGTGATCCCCTCCTTCACTCATTCTTTCAATGGAGATTCACGTAAACCTCCCTTCTGGATATACATAGCTACTAAATATCACATCACCCCCTAACTTTTCCTCAACTCCTGCAATATATAGATATATACTCAGAAATCCCAAATTTACATGACCCTCAAACCCTGTCAACTCAGTATCTTAATCTTCGCTTTGACTAACTGTTGAAATACTCAACACTGTCTGGGAAGCCACTGGATAAGAAAACAATAATGACTCATCTATTTAACAAGACAATCGCAGTGTTTTTGATAGCACAACCCCCTGTTCAAGACGTTTCTGGTCTGCAGGGGTGGGGGGTGGGAATCAAGATTTGATTTAAAATGTTTAACATGCTGTAACTTTTCCAGAAATGTAGCCTTGAAAACAAAGCACTGACCTTTCCCACGAAATGGCAGAAGGAACGGATTAGCTGAAAGATGATGAAGATACTTTGAAGCCTTAGGAGAAATCACTGCTAAAACATCCCAGAGACTGGCTCTTCCCAGTGATAAATTTGCACTGAATGAGAATGAGAAGGAGAATATGATACTAATTCTCATATTGCTAAGTACTTGAGGATTTTTATATGGCCGAAAATGACTCGACTGGCCCGATAAGACCCTATTCCGTACACCCCTCTGTAACTGCAAAGACAGGGGGGAGGATTATGGGCGGGCCCAAGACATTTTGCTGCCTGAGGCAAAGCACAAGATGGCACCCCTTCCCCATTCCATGCACAAAAGCTGGCTGGACTGGCAGTTGAAAGGATGGCATCCTTCACCGCATCTGAGGCAGCAGGATAGTTTGGGGGCTCAGGGCAGGCCATGTGGCATATGCTACCCTGCCTTCTGCAGCCCCCCCATTTCAAAATGGGTGGGCTACACCCCACAATTTCGAACAGACTCTGCTTCCAAACAAACTTACAAGTGTTATTTAAACAAAGACTCCTTTACAGAGCTCTACAGTGCCACCTCCCCCACTGTTTCAGAGGGTCCCCCAACCCTCCAGAGTCATTATTGGGGGCACAGGGGACTGCCTCCCCCTTCCACCAGTGGGATGCTCCCACTGGATCAGAAGCCTCCTGCAGAATGGAAGGAGCGCTCTTCAATCTGGAGGAGGCATATGTTGGATTCAATTCTAGTATCAGAGGCAGTATGCCTATGTACACCAGTTGCTGGGGAACATGGGTGGGAGGGTGCTGTTGCAGTCATGTCCTGCTTGTGGGATCCTGTGGGCAGCTGGTTGGCCACTGTGTGAACAGAATGCTGGACGAGATGGACCCTTGGTCTGATCCAGCACGGCTCTTCTTATGTTCTTATGTTTTCAACAACTTACTAAAAGAACTGTAATACTTGTACCTGACATTGATATGTACACTGAGTCTGGTGATCAGCTGCATTTGGTATTATGTATCATAAGGCTTAAAAACAATGAAGAGTCTTATAGCACCTTAAAGACTGCCAAATTCATTATGCCATAAGCTTTCATTGACTAGAGTCCTCTTAATCAGACGCATGGAGTATTATCCTCAATTAGCAGGTATATATATGGGTGTGGAACAGGGGTGGCGAAAGTGTGCCCCTCCCAAATCTTGTGGACTACAATTCCCATCAGCCCTAGACAGCATAGTCAGTGGTAAATGATGATGATGGGACTTGCAGTCCAACAACATCGGGGGGCACACATTCCCCATGCCTGGTGTAGAGGGGGGAAAACATAAATAGTGGGGGTCAAATTGGTAATGAAATGCAAAGAGTACAGACTATGTACAACAATTCAGTTAACAGTGCAATCTCGTGTAGGTTTACTCAGAAGTAAGTCCCGCTGTGTTCAATAGGGGTTACTCAATAGGTGTGTATAGGATTGCAGCCTACGTGACCATTCACAACTGCAGTTAATAGATAATAACACTATCAGATAGATAGAATATCGAGCAAACTTTCCATATTCATACTAATTTAAAGAACATATGGTAATGGCCAGTAAAACTGAATCACAACTTTAACATGTTCATGCACTGCTTGTTTAGAGGATAGAATGCACTTTTTAATGTTATATCATGCCTCAGACCAGCTAAAGACATGTTGCTATCCTACATGACTGTGTGACATTTAGTTTCAGCCTTGGGAACTAATAATGATTAAAAAATAATAATCTGGGATACTCCGTATTCACAGATCCAAGGTTGGAAACAGAGCTGCGCTCTGATCCACCTCCCCCCCCCCCCTTGCAGGCAGCATGGAAAGAACTGCACTGGCTACCTCTCTGAGGTTGGGAACTTGACCTCGGAGAGGGGGTAAAGGGGACATTATGGGGGGTGGGAGTGGGGGAGACCAGGGCAGCCAGGATATGAGTTAACCTGATGGCGCTCCTGCCCCCTCCCCGTCCGAAGATCCTCAGCTAGATGGCTGAAAATGGCTGTCTGGCTGAAATGCAGAGTGGAAGGTGTGGGGAGCCAGAGATCGCCTCCGCTGCTCCTCCTACTCTGCACTGGATACTTATGAGCCTCCAAGTTCGGGGGCTTATGAGCATCAAGGGTGCAATCGATAGGATTGCACATAAACTATTCAGAAGTGAATACTGTGTTGTGAATACTAAAAGTATAAATGCTCAGCAATCAATATGTGTGATACTGGTGGTTGTGTTTTTATTTATTTATTTATTACATTTGTTAATCGTCCATCTGGCCGGTCACCCGGTAGGTAAAGGTGTTCATTACCTACCTACTGGAGCATTGGAAGGAGGCCATCAGATGAGAAAGAACAATTACATGTATGTTGGCTCTTTGTTGAAATTTCTGTACATAGAGGGAAACAAGTCTCCTTTGTATTGCAGAAGAATTCAACACAATGACTAGATATTTAAAGAAATAACTCAAGGCATAATTTTGTAGCATTCTATAGCATACAGCAGATAATTATTTCCAGGAAAGGACTGGAAATAGTTTAAACAAGTCCATTTATGTAACAAGGGCCTACACAGGCTAGGGGAGAGCCTGTAACCCTAGAAGGATTTATTCCTGCAGATGGATTGATTGTGTAATACCAACCTTTTAAAAATATCACCCTTTATCCAGTGCCAACTTATCAATTAGCCCTCAGGCTGCTATTTGAGTTCACCCAGTCTCAAAAAGTGGGCCATATACTGAATGTACACTACTGCTATAAACTCAATGGTAGATGAAATTCTATTCTAACAGAAAATGAAACACCAGCCTGGTCTAGCGATTGCTTATGGCTGTAAGAAGAGTACCTCAGGCTATAATCTTATACACAATTTCCTAGGAGTATTCAAGGGACTTACTTTTGAGTAGACATATATAGGATTGTGGTTAAGAGCACCAACATAAACACTGCCATCATCAGGATTTACCCAGCGTGCACCTTTCAGACTGAACATGGACTCGGACGCAATCTGTGCTCAAAGTCTGTACATTTCTGAGCTTGCAACGTGATTCATGGATCAAAAAAAACATGTGTCCAATAGCATGCATACATCTGTAAAATGCACGTGAAAAAAATGCGTACTTTTGGAAAATGTGCACAACTCAGCTTTAACCAAAGGGAGAAGGATGTATGCATTTCAAAGATGTGCACAGCTGATGCGTACTTTTGAGAAAATATCATGAAAATGTGCATGGATTTTCATGCAAAAAAAAAAAAAAAAAGCAAAGCTCACCATCTGATACAGACTCGGGTTGGAATGAGCTTCAAGGTGGAATTTAGAGAACTTCGGTTAGCTCACACATTTTGCTGATTCACACATCCCTAGTTTAGACCGGCACATGCCAATAGAGCTTGGACTGTTTAAACACAACCAGCTAGCAAATTACATATTTATCCATATTAATTCATGCTGCAATCTTTTCGATAGTTACTCCATAATTTCTTTCTATAGACCTAACACATTTGGAGTTGGATTCAGATTTAGGAGCAACTGGGCTGGTGGAAGTGGACTTCCCCAGGGCTGTCCATCCCAAAGCTGTCCCCTGAAAATGCTATACAGAGGATTGGGGGACCCTTCTGAATGGGGTGAGCTGTTGTGGAGGGGGGAACCCTGACAATTGGGTGGAGGCATCTTCCATGATATCTATTTACCAAATATCTATTTACCAACAGTAGCACAGCAAAGTATTTAAGTGCAGAGGTAGACGCAGAGATTCAAATCCCGTAGGCACACACTAATGAAACAGATCAGATGTAGTTGTTCCAAGTGGAGTCAGGATGGAGGCAGATTGAAGCTTTTTGTTGTTGTTGTTGTTAATTTGCTTTATATGCTTGTAACTTCAGCAACTATTTAGTTTACAGTACAATCTTGTGCATGCCTACTCAGAAGTAAGTCTCACTGAGTTCAAAAGGGCCTACACCCAAGTAAGTGTGCATACGGTTGCAGCCTTATCATTACAACATATCTGAAATACCCCATAGATTGATGGGAGCTTATTTACTTTTGTTAAGTCTGATAAATTGAACATGATCTGAATTGATGGGTAACCTTTTATTATTTAGTTTGAATAGTAATTCAAATGTTGGAGAATGATTGATTGGATTGTGAATAGCATTTGATCATTTTCTTTAATCACACAAGCTTAAATTTACTAACAGCGATGGGAGGAAGAAGGATACCAAAGTCTCAACTGATTTTTTCTAATAAAATGGCTGCTCAGCCAGCCTCATTAAAGGTTGGACTCCTGACACATAATGCTATGCTACATCTGTTGTTTATCACTGAGTTGTGGACAAGTGAAGTGAGTGTACACATTTTCATCTGTGTAATGTTGGAGTACATGGAGTTGATCCAGCATTAAGAAACACTTGTGAAATATATGAGTTTAACGTTAAACATACCTATGTTTGACAGGGCAGATGCATTCCTGTTATACAGCAAATCCTCAACACATTCATGAAGAAGGCATTTGTTCTTCTAAAACTGTTTATATTTTAATGTGTCTGCAGCAATTTTTATATTTTAGATATGTCTCGCTCCCCACCCACTGCACCCCTCTCTCTACATCCTTCTTATCTCCCAAGTAGATGGAAAACTCCTCAAACATATCTTACAATCCTTTTATGGCTAGTAGAAGTTTCTAGCACATTTTAGAAATGTTTTGGTTGTTTGTGTGCTAATGTGTACCTGGAATACATTTCTACACACCGGCCACAAACCAATCCCGTTGATTTTCAGTTTACTATAGAATGCTAGGAAGAGCAATCCTATGGCCCCTAGACAGCATCTAGAGGGCCATAGGATTTTTCAGATTCCCAGGTCCGAGGTCGGAAAACAGCTCCGACCTCGGATTCCCCTCCCCCCCCTCACAGCTGGCTGCTTATCCAAGGTTGTAAGAGCAACCTCAGAGAAGGGGTTTAGGGGGCATTCCAGGAGGCGGGGAGGCGAGGAGACGGGCTCCAACAAGATACAACGTATCCTGGCAGCACCTCAGCCTTCCCCCTCCCCCTCTGAAGTGCCACAGGTAGACAGCCAAATTTAGCCATCTAGCAGCTTTTCAGAGCAGGAGGAGTGGGGAGGCAACCTTCAACTCCATGCTCCTCCCACTTTACATAAGATGCCCGTAATCCTCCAAGTTGGGAGGGCTATGGACATCCCCACTGGATTGCCCCCTAACTGTGTAATGCAGCAATCCAGTACAGCAGCATTCCTCAACCTGACACCCTCCAGTTGTGCTGGATTACAACTCCCAGTATGCTGGCTGGGCAATGATGGGAGTTGTGGTCCAGCACATCTGGAGGGCACCAAGTTGGGGAATGCTGCTGTACTGGATTGTAACCTTCACCTTCAGTAATTTTCCCTTTTAGCATTTTCTGCCAGGTTTCAATGAAAAGCAGAGTAAACATTTTAACATTTGTGCAGAGCCAGCACAAAGCACTAATGGTCTTATTAAGGGCCAGAACCTCACAAATGTCTCCGAGTATATGAGGGTATCAGGATATACGTATACGACAAGCATACGTATTACAAGACTGAGGTACTTCTGGTGGGAGACAGGGAGAGGTTAGGGGATGTTGACCTGGTACTGAATGGGGTACATCTGCCCCTGAAAGACCAGGTCCGTAGCTTGGGAGTCATTCTAGACTCCCAGCTGTCCATGGAGGCTCAAGTGTCAGCTGTGAGCCGAGCGGCGCTGTATCAACTCCATCTGATATGGCAGCTGCGCACCTACCTTCCTAATCACCTGCTCCCATCAGTGGTTCATGCCTTGGTCTCCTCTCACCTAGACTACTGTAATGCACTCTACGTGGGGTTACCCTGGAAGACGGTCCAGAAGCTGCAGCTGGTACAGAATGCAGCAGCTTGCCTGGTTAAAGGCAGCCGCCGGCGTGATCACATCACTCCAGTGCTTAAGGAGTTGCACTGGCCACCAGTTGCTTGCCAGGCCGAATTCAAGGTGTTGTTTTTGACCTTTAAAACCCTACACGGCTTTGGTCCAGTTTATCTCAAGGAGCGCCTCCAGCAACATCAAGTAGGCCGCTCAACAAGATCTGCCACGGACGGCCTTCTCCTTGTCCCATCAGCCAGAGAAGCCAGGCTGGTTGGGACTAGGAAGAGGGCCTTCTCTGTGGCGGCCCCCAAGTTATGGAACTCCTTCCCTAGTGACCTTCGCCATGCCCCCTCCATGATGAGCTTCATTAAAAACATGGTATTTCAGGCAGGAATATGGGGTGGGCTAGGGTTTTAATTTTTTTTTTAATACTGTTTTAATTATGTATGTCTGTTTTATTGTTGAAATGTACATCGCCCAGGGTGGCCGGGTGACCGGCCAGATGGGCGATTAAAATAAATAAATAAATAAATAAATACCAATGTACATATATACACACCTTTCATTATTCATTAAGCTCACATTTGTTTTTGTTATCCACAGTTTCCCCGTTCCTTCCTTCCTTCAGTTTTTGCTGGTGATTGTAGCAGTAATGGCAGCAAATGTCATTATCAACAGCAGCCTTCTGGCAGTCATCATTTTATTTTCCCAGAATGCCCCCGATGTCGTGTTATTCTGGGAAAAAGTGGCGGCCATCGCTGGGGGCCTCCACTGCTACCAGAGAAGGTAACCCCTACTCAAAAATAGGTGTGACAAATGGGTATGACTGGGATAAGGAAAATGCACCCTATTCATTACCCTAAATATTCATTTCATAAAGAATGAAAATTGAACCAAAAAGGCACCATTCAGTTCAATGTTTCATTCATCACAAAACAAATGCACAGCCCTATGCAGCAGATCGAAGACCCCAACTTCTAGAGCAGTACAATATCTAGGTCAGAAAAGGAACAAAGCGTAGATGCTGAGATAGAGATGATGAGCTGGCACTGGGCAGCAGATCCTCCAGCTACTCTTGGTTCCAAGAATACCACAAAGGGCTTGAGGGCAAGCAGAGACTAACTATGACCATGGGGTGGAATAAAATCCTGCCTCACTTATGTAAACTTCCTGTGCTGCTCTTTGAACTAACATGCAGTCCGCCCCCCAACTTTTCCTTGTGAAGGCAAACCAAAAGAGACGTTGGGGAGCCAGCCCCAAAGATTGGTCTCTTAATCATATCTTGAAAGCTTGACCTCAGGCCCTGTGTTCCAAAGTACTTCACTTAGAAATCCATAATATAATCTGATGGTTTTTGAAAAATGGACAGAGGGTGAGCTGATCCAACATCAGTCACTAAAAGGTTAAATATTTCATTTCTCCTGATTCAAAGTTATGTTGAAGATAACTTCCATGGCCACAGATGTTTTTGCTAAGTTGCTTAGTTTCCAAGTAAGTGAAGACAAGCCAAAGGACAGGAGGTTATGTGTTGTGAATCCAAGTCATATATAACTTAAGTGCTTGATTTTAACACTGCCAACAAGCCAGCAAAAATGTTGTTTCCCAAAAACATGAAGCTTCGAAACAGCCATGTCTTATCTAAAGCAGAAATAATGAAAATGGTGGTTTTGCTGGGGGGTTATGATCCCTGATCCATAGAAAATCCAAATCTGCATTAGAGCTATTAACAAAATCTAACATGTTGAGAAGCCTGTGTTCTAAAACCTATGACCTGGCCCAGACATATCATTCTGCACTTGGCAACTTAGGCACTGTACCCTTCAGGGTGCAACCCTATGTGTGTTTAGACAGAAAAAAGTCCTACAACTCCCAGCATTTCCCAGCATCCTCAATAAGTATTATTATCAGTATTACACATTCTTCGGCTATCCACTATACGTTTAAAATCTAGGAGGCTATAGAAAACGCAGAACCTGCCTACCTTCTGGGGAAGCATGTTCTTTCCTGTACTAGAAAGCATTGGAAGCAGATTTTTCAAAGAGTGAGATAATATTCACATTTGAGCCAGCTGGTGTGACGTCACTCTGCACGTCTTGATTTTCCCCCCCCAAATGCTTTTTAAAGTGTGATTCCTGATTAAGTATTTATGTGAAAAATGCAGCAATTCACCAATGAACTTGTATCATCCTACCTTACCAGCTCCCCTGAGTAAGTGTATTACACCTTTCAGGACAGGGCTGTCTGCTTGAACTGAAAAGTTCTGAATGTCTTGTTTGAGTTCTCCAGATGAATTTGCTGTGCTGCATGCACCTGTTGCCTCTTTGTAGCACACTGTGGTCTGCATTATGTATATATATGTATGTATATATATATATTTATATCCCACCTTTTTCCTGCAAGGAACCCAAGGCAGCTTATATAATCCTCCTCCTCCTCTCCATTTTATCCTCACAACAACCCTGTGAGGTAGGTTAGGCTGAGAGTCAGTGACTGGCCCAAAGTCACCCAGTGAGTTTCATGGCCGAGCGGGGACTAGAACCTGGATCTCCCAAGTCCCAGTCCAACACTCAAACCACTACTGCCACACTGGCTCCATAGTGTAGTTATGTATATAGTATAGTTATATAAAAATAATAAATACAATAAGAATCCATTCATACTCATATTCATCACTTCATTTGGGAAGCCACTACATGTTGTTGCTTTGTGGGCTTATGTTTCTTCGTTTTGTTTCTGCTTTGTAGGTTTGTTGCATAACCCATTGATTTAAATGGGAAAATCACAATGCACCTATAACATTTACAATGTTATTATTTTTCTATAGTGAATTGGATGAAATTTGCAGGGATGAAGTTTGGCTCCTTGCACACGTGGAGAATCTTTCCAGTTTTAAGTGTGGTTCATCCCAAACTTTGAGGATTATTTAAATGAAAAGTTCTCATGAAAAATTGTATGCATTTTTTGTGCCCATTTCCCATAACACATGCATTTTGTACACAATTTTGTCTAATATACACATTTTTCCAAGCAATGTTCCTAATATAATGCATTTTAATGTTAGTTTCACACATACACACACACACACACGCACACACACACACACACACACACGTGCACTTTCCCCTGATAGTTGTACACATTTTTTGGTTAGTGAACTATGTTGCAAAATTTGAAGAAGTGTGAATTTTGAAGGATAACTGGGTTTCAGTTCCTGCATTGATTCAAGTGCAAAATTAGGTAAGTTTGCATGAAAATGTGAAGCGAATTATTTTCTCCCCAATCCTGTGTGTGTGTGTGTGTGTGTGTGTGTGTGTGTTTTGTGCTAGGCACCTTTAAAAAGGTTTCTGCTGCCTTGCACCTGTTTTTTTTTTTAGCTAAGCACTTCACGCAATGTCAGGTATTATTCCGTTGACAGATAGATCAGTCGTAGAGCGGGCTTGCTCAGCCACATCCCCCCCCCCCCGCGCCGCCGCAACCCCTTCCTGGCACTGTCCTTATAAGGAAAAGGCTCCAGAGTTGTTTGGAGATTATGATGAAATTAGGCATAGGTAAGGCAAAACAAAGCTTCTGAAATGTAAATGAAGATTCAACGCTGCATTTCCAGAGTACTTAATTTCCAGCTGCTTTGTGTCTACTTCATTTGCTTCCTGGCCGGCATTTGTTTTAAACTGACAACCAAGCATCCCTGATTTGTTTTGGATCTGAAGCAGATCTGAAGCAACTGCATACACAGCCCTAATATGACAGATGCTCATGAATGAATGAGTTGCCCCGCAGTGGGTTGGACTGAATGGTTTTTGGACTTCATCGGTTCTATAATTTGGTGCTTTTGTTCTATAGTTTAACCCATGGTTTTGATTTTGTATGCATGTGGGCAGGTTTGCGTAATCCCCCCAACACACATGCACAAATCCTAAATGGTTATGAAGCCATATTTTTTCCTGCTCTGCAAAAACTTCAATAACTCTGATCGCTGTTATTCATATGGGTATGCTCACAAACATCAAAGAGCTTGCAGTATCCAGGATTACATTTGTAGGCATGCTTTAGATTGGAGTGCACAGTAATATTAAAACATAAAGCTCTGACTTACGGGCAAACGTTCTGCAAATATGATGGTATGTGGATATATTAGACAGTGGGAGAGGTCTGTCAGACATTAACAGACCGATCGCAGCATGAGAGAAATCTTGTTGCAGCTGCCTGACCTGAATTAACATGCTGGGATGACAGGATGAGAAAAAACAGGAGAGACACCCCAGGAGAGAAGGCTAAACTAAAAGCTTATTTGTAAATAGGCCTAGAACTCTGATAGTCCTACAAATCTGGAGAAAGAAAATATATATTTATTATTCTGAACTTTATTTAGGGCCTTTATATCCCGTGTTTTCTATGATAAGAGCAAATGAGAGGATTCGTATGGATTAAAATACACACACACACACACACACACACACATAAATCACAACAAGAACAAAATATTAAAACTTAACAATAAAACAAATAGCAGTAATACATCGTCATAAAAACTGATCTGGGATTGAGGCTGGATAGGAAGACTATGGGGGCAAGACTGGGCCCCCAGGCTTCCAGCTACCTGTCTAAATTATAGATGATTTTAAAAAACCCACCTATATTGAGGGCAGGACACTGATAGTCAAACAACACATTACCGTTGGTGCATAGTGTGCTGCTACGTCTGGTTTTTTCCCCTTGTTTGAGGCTGGATGTGGGAGATCTGACTGGGATCAAACCCACAGCAGTGGGGGTCTTTGGGTCTTTGCCCCCTTTGTGCTCCCCATTGTAAAGGAAAGTGCTCCCTAGATAAATGTACATACTTGTACATGTTCTATTGGACACACATTCAATAAAAGGACCTTTTGCATCTCTTGAGTTAAGTGGCACAGGAGAAATGTGGATGCAGCTTCCAAACTGAACATGGCCCTGAACACACTCTACGGTTGATATCAGTACATTTCTGAGCTTACTGTGTAATAATTTGTGGATGAAAAAAATGCGTCCGAAAGCATGCGTACATTTGAAAAATGTGCATGAAAAATGCACACAAATACACTTTAATCAATGGGTAAAGAATGCATACATTTCAAAGATGTGCACAACTGCACATGTGCACATTTGGGAAATATGCATGGATTTCATGCAAAAAGGGGGGAAAAGCTTGTGATCTGATACAGACTTCGAGCTTTGAGATGAAATTCAGGGAACTGCGGCAAGCTCGATTTTTGGTGAACCGTTCAGCAAGTGCAAACTCACCTTGTTTGGCTCATGCGAGTCTGTTTGTGAACAGTTCAGACCAGCTCACCATTCCTGAATACAAAAAAAAAAAAAACCAGAACGGTGACATCCCTACATACCTGTGTGTCCCTTTTAAAATGAGGCTCAAAGGGGCGAACCAATGCCTATGGCAAGGCACGGAGCAGAGCGGCAGAAGTAGCCTGGGTGAACTTAATTTGATTTCGGCAGTAGGAAGCAGTAGGTGGGCCAGGAACCTAGTGATGGGCTCCCCGGCTCTCCCGGATTCTCAAGTCTGATTCTGTCAACTGGGCCTCTCCGTCAGCCTTGCATCTATGGATTTCTCTACCGAACAAACAAGTGCAGCAGACAAAGCAACCTAACTCTCCCTGCATGGATTGCAAGATGATGGCCCCTTGCTCTGGCAAGCAAGGAGCCCAGGGATTTCAGTGGGAAGAAAGCTTGCCTAAGGAAGGAGGCCAAGCTTGGAGTAATTTCAGTATGGAGCCTTTCCTTTGAGAGGAGAGATTCTCCTTTGAGAGGTGCAGCATTGCCCCACCTTGCCCCTAGGCAACAGATTACAAGATCCATCTGAAGTTATTACAGAAGCATTACATCACTTGGCAGGATCTATTAATAATGGATATTCATTGATGGTTCATTGTGATTAATACATCATAAGACATCATCAGAACACTAGGCCTGTGGCTCACGCTGGCTCAGCTTGTCTGAGTGTGGAAAGCTAAGCAGGGTCAGGCCTGGTTATTACTTGGATGGGAGACCCCTCCTCTAGTTTCCTGCACTGAGCAGGGGGTTGGACTCGATGGTCTTGTAGGCTCCTTCCAACTCTATGATCTATGAAATCTATGAAATCATGAAAAGCCATATCAACAGCGGACTAACACAAGGCTCACCCACCCAAATAAAACAGCCTTACAACACGATCCTATACATATCCACTCAGAAGTAAGGCCTAGTGAATTCAATGGGACTTGCTCACAGATAAGTGAGTGTAGGATTGCAGCCCTAAGAGACCAGTTAAAACCAAGCAAAGAGCGGGCATTTGAGCCTCTCTTTGGAGGCCAATCCATAGTTTAAAAGACCTCTCTCTCTTGTTCCCAGAAGCCACACTTCTGTTGGCAAAGGGACAGAGAAGCGTGCCTCAGTAACGGAGCACGGATCCTGAACAGCTCCCTCTGAGAGAAGGTGGTTCCTGAGATTTGCTGGTCCCAATTAGATTTTTAAAGGCCAAAGCCAGCACCTTGAGTTGAAACTAGAATCAAATTGGGAGCCAATGAAGCCGGCACAGAATTGGCCTAATATTGCCTGTCCCTTCAACTATAGACAGAAGTCTGTCAGGTTTTTGTTTGTTTGTTTGTTTTGCTTTGGTCTTCAGCTAGTCCTATCAATGGTTTCTGAAACTTTTAAAATAACTCAATGTCCTTACATGTTTCTGTTGGCTGTCAATTCGTAAAACTTTATTTACAGCCATAATCCTAAGCATATTGCCCTGATTAAGGGATTCCTATAGAGCCCTTATTTCTCTGGATCATTGAATGAAGAGGGCAGCTTTATGTGCACAAAAGGATGGAGCTGCCTTCTGATGGAATAGCGATGACTGGTGATCACGCCAAATAAAGGTGCAAGCTAAGGGTTAATTTGGACTTGGAGTTTTAAAGCAGTTAGTGGCAAGGGTCACTCAGGGTGCAGAGCTAACGAACAGCTCTGGATGCATTAGAAAAAGGGTGTTGGGGGATGTTGCCTAGCAGCCAGGTGAGCCAAATGAGTTTCCTTTCTAGCCTGCGTTTCTTATGTATAAGAAGACTAGTATGTTCACTGTGTTCTGTGGCGGTAGTAGTAGTTTCATTCCATTAGAACCCTGGACTGATTTGTTCTGTTGTTTTATAATTTTGGCAGCTTAATGAGGAACTGTTTATGACTCGGTAAAGCTTGCCAAGCCCTTCACTTTCTGGATTCTGTCTGCTTTATTCAGCCACTTCTGCTAACAGTTCAGCCCTCCACTGAACTGAAAGGAAAAGACCTTGGAAGATTCACATATAATATTGGTTAAATCTGAATAGAATTCATGGGTTAGGGTCTGCGATATTGAGGCTGCAATATAGACACTTACCTGTGATTAAGCCCCACTGAATAGAATGGGACATACATAGGATCACATTGCCTGTAGGGCTGCAACGTCTGCATCTTCAAAAAGGAAGACACGCATTGCCAGAAAAGAGGACAAACTAGGATATTGATTTGCATAAATTTTGCCAATGCTAATTTATAGATATAGATGCCAATTTAGAAATAATTACCAGAATTTAAATAGGAACACAATACATCTCACCATAGAGAAGTCTCTGACCAGGTGACCTCTGTGCCTGCTTAGTCTGCTGTCCAAGTGTTCACAGGTGTTGGGAAACTTCAAGGCCCTTTCCTTCTCTCCCTTCTTTTGCTTCTTATCTTTAAACCAGACTTGGACTGGACAGTTCTTCAAAGAGGCCTGTCTCTGTAAAGGAGGACACATGGCCTCTCTAACTGCCTGACGTTTAAACTAAGATGTTTGAGAAGGCACTTTATGTCTTGAATGAAAGAAGGATGAAAATGGAGACTTGATTAGTGATTGTATATAAAGGAAAAAATCAGATATTCTTAGTTTTAAAAAATAGTCCCTATTTATAAGCAAATAAGTGTGTGTTTAAATTATCCTTGATTTGTCTTTGCTGAACAAAAACACACTTCTAATTTTCTGTATTTAAAAATTTTCAACCTTTATCCATTAAAAAATAAGAACAAGAACAGAACAAGAAGAAGAAGAAGAAGCGGGAGGAGGAGGAACCACTGTCTATGGTAAGTACATGAAAATCTGTTGCCTTGTTCTTGGAAGGGAGATACACGTGCAAAAGCAAATTCCTACACCTGTATCTGATTCAGATATATATATATATATATATATATGGATGTGTAATGCTCATCTGGACCCAAGCGAATTGTCTGGGTGTGGCATCACCATCTGGAGCCACCATCTGCTAGGTGTAACTAGTTGCCTGAAACTAGAACAGGATCAGGGCCCATATTGCTAAAGAAATACGCAAAACATTTCTGGATTATTCCAGTCCAGGACTGGATTCAGTAATGTGTTGGCAAACATTTGTTTTTATACACAAGAAAGATGCTTTTGGAACGTTCCTCAGCAGTTGCATGAAACTCCACCAAAATGAATCACCTTCTCAGAATATTTTAAATACTTTTCCAGGCCAAAGGCTGATCTTTATGCTATTTTATATTTTTGCTATGACTAATTAGGCCCTGATTTTGAACTTGTTTTAACAGCAGATTCCTGTCTTGCCACGACTGAGTCCTGCCCAGAACATCTGTGAAGATTTAGATTCTTAGGCCTAAGTTCAACCATCTTACTCTAAAAGCTACAGGTGCCCTTGGGAATATATATATATATATATATATATATAAATTTATGGAATAATATTGGAAGTTGTACAGGAGTAGGACACATTTTCCATGCCTTAAGGATAACTTCCTTCACAATGTGCTGGGCAGAAAAACTGTGTTTTACAGAGATTAATGGATAAGCTGTTTTTGTAGGTCTGCAACTACACACTTAATGAGGGAGGTGCCATTACTAATGAAGCACATGCTTTGCATGTACAAAATTTCAGACTCAGCATCTGACATCTTGTAAAAGAATCACACATATAGTAGGTCTCAGAATGGTCTCCGTTTTGAGACCTTGGAGAGCAAATCCCTAGCTAGTAGACAGTATATCACTAAATGACATACTAAAAGAGCCAGTGCGGTGTAGTGGTGAGAGTGTTGGACTGGGACTCGGGAGATCTGGGTTCTAGTCCCCGCTCGGCCATGAAACTCACTGGGTGACTTTGGGCCAGTCACTGACTCTCAGCCTAACCTACCTCACAGGGTTGTTGTGAGGATAAAATGGAGGGGAGGCTGAGGATTATGTAAGCCGCCTTGGGTTCCTTGCAGGAAAAAAGGCGGGGTATAAATATAATAAATAAATAAAATAAATAAAAATGGACCGAAGTTCTAAGGCAGCTCCTCACACCCTGCCACTTCCATCTTAATAAACTCAAGAAATTGAAATTTAGAACTTCTATCAGCCATTTTCTGGTGGCAGACCCAAGAATCATGATTTCCATTTGTGTTCAGGTAATGGATATAAGACAAACAGTTCAGCAGCTTGTCAAATAAAATATATTCTTTTACTCTATCCCACCAAATTATTTATGTAAGCTTGGAAGTGTAGCTCTGTTTCCCTGCACATGGCAACATGTTTAAACCATAGACTTGCAGGAATGTTTCTAGAGCAATAGCAAATACTTGAAAATCATTTACTTTCTCCAATTAAAGCAAGGGGTTGTCGTTCCTCTTAAGGGGAAAAAGACAAGCCTTGCATTGGGACAACATCGTAGTGAGGTGGCCCCCTCCAGAAACAGGGCAGCTCAGCCCTCACTGAGAAGGATACTGCAGGCGTGGAGTACAAATGTGCCTCTCTGTGTGTCTGACCCCAGAGTTCTATGCAACCCCCAAGCCCTACACATGCACACACATTTGCTAGATAGGGAATAACAATTGAAATCCTTACAACAGCCACAAATTTCTTCATACTGGGGACAGAAAGAACTTGAGATCTAACTAATTCGAATGCAGAAGAAAGCAAAACTGACAGATTTGTCCATTCTTGATCACCACACAGACTGGCTGGTTTTCTTCATGACACCTCAAATGGTCATAAAATGTTGACACCACGATGGCCATAAAGTGTGTGCTCGTCCCCAGTTTAGTCCATTAGCATGACAGGGGCTGCATATGAGATTCCAGTTCTGCTTTTGTGCTGGATTATCATCTTTCCCCTTCAGTTGCTGTGTGCTACATCCCCCACATCTGTAACATTGTTCCAGATAACATTGCTCTGTGTATATCATTTTAATTTAAACCATTCCTTCTGGAAGGTCTCCATTTTGGAAAAGTGTTTTGGTCAAGTTTGAGTTCACTAATTAGGCTCAGATCTTTATTCTATTTTTTTTTCTTTTGGGAGGATGGAAATTCTTACTGCTGTTGATCTCATTCTGATAGAGTAACGCATTTTCCAACTGAGGATGGATAAAATGTCTGGGAAATATATAAAGTTGTGCTCATTTTAATTGCTAAAATTGGATGTTTTCCTCTCTGCAATGAAAGAGTGGTTTAAATTAGGGGGGTTAGGGAGAGAATAGCAAAACACACACACACACACACACAAATAAACCACACAAGCTGGCATGAAGAAATCCTTCAAGCATGATGTGAGCTTAAACACACCATTTTAGCCAGTCAATGGGAGTAACTGATTGAAAAACCTTCTACTTACTTTGGAAGTTGATGCCATTGGATCTATATTTGGCCATATGTAATGAAACAAAATGGCAGAAGATGTTAAGCTGTGATGCCAAAGAGGTTAAAAAAATAGAACTTGGACTGTATTCATTGAATGGCTACTTTTCATTTTTTTTGTAGTTCATTTCACTAGAGAAATTAGTGCAGGAAAAGGGAAATATAACTCCAGAAAAGAAAAAGGAGGGCGGGAAACACCTAATAATAATAGTCTGAATAATAGTCTGAAAATATTTTAAATATAGTCTAATAATAGTCTGAAAATATTTTTAAAAATGGCAAACATCTTTATATTATTTATAATCACCTGACTGATCTTCATGCACCATTTAAATTTTGGATTGCTGTCTTGCTTTCACACAGAAGAAAGGTGGTCAAGCTGCCAAAATCAAGAATAAGTCCAGTGCCACCTTGAACACTTTCTATTTTATTGTGGCATAAGGACTACAGCCCACTGTGTCAAAGGCACGAAACACTGGCAGATAAAATAAATACATGAGCATATAAATTAAGTCATTTGTAAGCAATGGGGCCAAATGGTCATGAAATGCATGGGTAGCAATACACATTTCTATGTAGAGCCCAAATGCATACAGACAGGGTGAGCCATTCACAGCAGTAGACCTTGCTTATGATATTAGTGCTGTATCTAAATGGTTACCTAATTTCACCAACCTGTTCAACAGGCAATTGTGTGTGTGTGTGTCTGTGGGGGTCATTGCAATGATTTTGGGGGTGGGGTGGGGGCTAAAGGCCTCCTTAACTTAACACAGGCAGTGCTCTTCCTGTGTCTGGCAACCACCATTCCCACCCCTCAGCTAGGGCTGTGTCGATATGCCCCCCCCCCATTTTCTCACTCCATGCAGATGGTGAAATAATAAGGGGCATTTTGGCTATTTTTGTGGGGAAATGAAATGCAGTGAAATGGGTGTGCTTAACCATGGTGGCGGCAAGTAGAGCCCTTCCAGGCAGCTGAGCTGAGCTGCCATTTTATTTTCCCAGAATACATCTGATCTATTTGACAACACAGTGTTGCGCACAGGGACCTCTGGTGGTGGCAGTGGGGAATTGTATCTGGTGACTGGTGTCTGCCCGGAAGAGTTCTGCTTGCTGCTGTGAACCTGGCAGCAATGGTGGCAGTGCCATCTCTCCAGGATGTTGAGGGCCCTTGGGCAAGACACCATCAGTAAGTCCACCTTCTCAATGCCATTGTCACCAGCTGCTATCGCTCCTCATCCTCTTTTTCATCATTGCCAGCACTTGCTTGCTTGACAGGCAGAGGGCCAGTGAGCGAGTAGGCGGTGTCATCTGCTGCTGCTCCTTCCCATCACCACCGTTGTCTGGGCCAGAGCAAGAGGTGGGTGAACAAGCAGGTTGCAATAATGAAGATGAGGAACAACTGCAGGGAGCAGTTGTCAGTGGGCTCCCGCAAGGGTGTGGGCCCTCAGCAGGTGCTCAGCCATGCCTACCCTTGATGCTGGCCCTGGATGGTGGTGAAATGGCAAGCAAGGGGAGCAGTTATGCTAAAAGTTCTCAGTTGATTAATTTCTGGCTGACCCTCAGTGGGACTGGGAGCTAATTTTGTTACTCAGTGATGAACAAAGATACTCTTTTATCTTTTCTTCAGTCGGAGCTCTGGCCCTGGGGGGGAAAAAAACCTGATTTCCAAGCTTCGTCCTGAAGAGTTTTGACTCTAGTTAAAGCCTGATCAGAAGCAGAGAGAAGATTTCCTATCTTTCATTAAAACACACACACATAAGAAGAGCCATGCTGGATCAGACCAAGAGTCCATCTAGACCAGCATTCTGTTCACACAGTGGCTAATCAGCTGCTCACAGGAAACCCACAAGCGGGACATGAGTGCAACAGCACCCTCCCACCCATGTTCCCCAGCAACTGCTGGTGTGCATAGGCACACTGCTTCTGATACGGGAGGTAGCCATGGATAGCCTTCTCCTCCATGAATTTGTCCAGTCCCCTTTTAAAGCCACCCAAATTGGTGGACATCACTACATCTTGTGGAAGTGAATCCCATAGTTTAACTATGCACTGTGTGAAGAAGTCCTTCCTTTTATCTATCTGAATCTCCTGCAAATCAGCTTCATGGGATGACCCCGGGACGGGTTCTAGTATTATGAGAGAGGGAGAAAAATGTCTCCCTCCCCACTTTCTAGGTTTCATCTTGGTTTGTGCTACATTTTGCATGGTGGAACCACAGTAGGTTTTCTTGCTTTTGTAAAGAAAAGGTTTCACCACAACTATTCTGCTACTTCCTACAGTACTTCCTACAGCCATTCACAAGCATGGCTAGGGCTGCTACAATTAACAAAAGAACTCACTCACAAGTATTGTGTTCAGCAGGCCCTACTTTGAATATATACATTACATGACGCCCCACCCCCACCCTGAAGGAGTGATTTATGAGCCATGCTGAGGTAATAAATTAACTAAAGACTTAAGCACACATGGGAATGAAGGGGCCTGGCTATTGCTATGAGAGTCACAGCTCCAAATTATCCTCAATCCAAAGGCCATTTATTTTCCCCCATCGCCGCATTGTAATGAGAAAGCGTCAGCCTTCCACTCCACATTCAAGGTCCTATCGCTAAAGAGCAATAATGTACCAATGGCAGCTGGTGAAGATGTTTGCTAGGCAAAACTGCTGGCAGTGCGATGATCGAGGGGGGAAAAGAGTTCCCATCCATACCTTTCAGCACAAGGAGGCGGAGGCAGAAACAGGGCTTGCCATACCAAGCAGGCACATGATTGGCCACTGGATAAGCCACTCCGGTGTGGATGCAGGCTGCTCTTGTCAGCAAGGTGTGGCTGCCCAGAGGGGATCTTCACTAGAGCCCCTTCTGAGTATCAGAATGTATGCAAAATGCATTTACCACTGTTGGGGCACATGCTAATGAATACAGTGCAATTCTCACTGTGTTGAAAATGTGATCTTGTGTCACACACGAATGCAATTGCGGGAGAAGTGGGAGGAGTTTGAAAGGTGATGTGTGCAGGAAAATGGCCCTTTCAGTTCCATTTGCTTGTTTGGTTTAGATCCATTAAGCTGTGCGCACATTCGCTGGTGCGAAGGAGCGGATTTTTTTTTTAAAGTGAGGGGGGGGAAGTAATTGACAGCTCCTCCCGCCCCCTCACAAAAATTCATGGAGAAAGAGAAGAGGATGGGGAGAGAGAAGAGGGGGAAGCAGTGGGGCTGCTTGTCTGCCATCCTCCCCCCCCCATGGGGTGAAGCCAGCAGGACCAGCGCCCCACATTCCCCTCCACCCAAAAGCAATTCCCAAAAGCAAGTGCAGCCCCGGTCCCATGCTGACTTTCCTAAGAGTAAGCGTGATTGAAGACAATGTCTTTTACTTCTGAGTAAGCACCATTGAACATAATGTGATTTACTTCTGAGTAGACAGGTATATTATCAGTGTCTTTTCAGCTGGTTGCTCCCTGAGGCAGGAAGACAAAAAGGAGATCCTTGAAAAGGAATCTACACCAGGGCTCTGCAACCTTGGGTCCCCAGAGATGTTGCTGGACTACAGCTCCCAGAATCCCTTGACCCTTGCCATTAGCCATGCTGGCTGGGTATGCTGGGAGCTATAGGCCAGCAACATCTGGGGACCCAAGGTTGGAGAGCCCTGGTCTAAACTTTATTATTATTTTTTTCAAAGGACAGGGGAGGGGGGGGGAAGCAGCATTGTGATTTACTCTCCAGTTCATTGGGGGGGGGAGAGAGAGAGAGAGAGAGAGAGAGAGAGAGAGAGAGAGAGAGCTCTGGGGCGGCAGGAAAGCAACTGAAGGCTGATTGGGCTGATCTCCTTCTCAGAGTTGCTGCTGTTTGGTCCACACTGCCGCTGCAGAGCTCATCCACGAGCCGCCTTCCTCTCACCCAGCACTTGAAGCAATGTGAGAGGTTTGTGCTATTCACAGATTGACACCTCTGCTGCACCTGCACATTAGGAAATAATGCCCCCCCCAAAAGGCCCAATAGGACGCTCTCTCTCGCAGCGCCACTCCCCACCAGCCCACTGAAGCCACTCCCCACCCCCACCCCTGAACAGTGCCACAAGTTTAGCACACACTGGAATATGTAGCTCAGGGGGGGGGAAAACCACAACATATAAAAACGTTGTGATATTATAACTGGTCTGAAGAAATCCGGGATATAATGGCAGAAATAGCACGAGGAGGTCGGTCTGGGAGGAGGTCATACGATATGCCAGTGAGTCAGGCTTTACAATGCTGGTAAAAAAATCCCTAGTGTAGATCCCCCCCCCCCGCCCCCAAGTCGGCAATTGTGCATTTGCATGATTCCAGTGGCAGCGTCCTCTGCCTCCACCACAGCCTCCTGGGGCTTAAAAGTATGGATGGGAACTTCTCCTCCCAATGGTCTCGCAGCAGATGTTGGTGGTTTCTCCTCACAAACTGCACCACCAGCTGCAGCTGTAATGTATCCAGAATTGTGAAGCGCCTCCTTCTGCTTTCAAAGGCTAACCTCAACTATTTACTGTTGATTCGTTTCCAACGGTATCCTGACAGTACATCGTCTTCAACCCTCTTCTGTGCTGGTGTCATCTGTGTGTGCATGTATAACACATATATTCCTGAGATGTGAATATCTGAAAACATTGTGATGTACTCGGTATCCCAGAAAGTCACTCTATCTCATGTGATTTATTTAACTTGAACTATGAATTCTAAAGTACACTGTAGCCCCGGGGTGGGCAACTTGTGGCCCTCCAGCTGTTTTGACCTACGACTCCCATCATGCCTCATCCTTGGCTATGCTGGCTGGGGCTGATGGGAGTTGTAGGTCAAGATATCTGGCAGGCCACACATTGCCCATCTTTGCTGTAGCCCTGGTAGCCCTGGCATGACAAAAATGGAAGCATGGAAGAAAGCATGGACACGGGCACATGCGTGCTGTTCCCTCCACCTGTGACTGCCCCATGGTGACCAGGAAAGTCTGAAGAGAAACTGTAACCATATTCAGCTGAACACAGATATTGGCCTCTGCACATTGGGAGCCCAGTGCAATCAGAGTTCCCAGTCACATGGAGCACTGGATCCATGTTCAGCCAAATGCAGTTCCCATCTCTCGTCAGACCATCCTGGCCAACAGGAGGATCATGTGAGGGGTAGAGAGGGGGCATCCCTGTGTCCCCTCCACCACACTTTCAATTTTTAAACTCCTGCATAGGGTTCGTGCGTATACCCTTTGTGTGCCCATAAAATATGAGATGTCTAGTATTTAATACGTCTATTATTATTATTATTTTTAATTGAATTGTTTTTAGCTGTTTACATTGTTTTACATTTTGTATATTGAAATTGTATTTGCGTGCGTAGAGGAGAAATAACGACTCAGACACAGTTGTAGAGTACAAACAACTGGTAAAAGTAATGGGCCACATTTATTGAATAACATCAATTGGAGATCTACGAAGGGATAAAAAGTGCGGGTGCTAATTACACCGGCTATCCGCCAGTCAGCCATTGCTATAGGGCGAAACATCCAGCAAAGGAGGGTGACGGCATCCAAATCTTCCCCTCCATGCTTAACACCACACGGTGCTGGGAGGTCTTTCCTGCAGTCAGCCTCGTACGGACTGTGAGGTGCCGATACAGGTGAGGAAGGAAGACCTCAGAGACGTGCCTTATCTCCCCAAAACTGAGCCGTGAGGAAGTCAGCGGCGGGAGCCTCGGGCACGCCCTCTCACCTGAAAGGTGCCATAGGATGATCACCGAGCCCCTAAAACTGCCTAATCCCGCACTTAACTGCCAACGTGACCAAACTGAAAATGCCACCAAGCACCCAAACCCTGAAATACAATGTAGAGTAGGCGAAACATGAACATTGCCCCCAGCCAATTAGGACAATGAACCAAAATTCCTATTCAGCTCCTGGAAACAGGCGACCAGTAAAACCTACACTGCAAACAGGGATGGGAGGGAGCCGCTTCAGAAAGGAGTCAGGAGGAGAGGCGTGCAAGCCTAAGAACGGCTCCAACTGCCCCTCCCACTCCGTTCCTGCTTGGAACATAATGAATCAGACCATTATGGTCTGACTCGCCATTCCCCCCGCGTGCAAATTGTTCCCCCCCCCTCCACAGCTACACGTGGCTGGGAGGGGCATTGGTGTTTTATTATCTCTATTTGTGCTTTGTAATTTTATGATTTATTTATCATTTATTTATTTTATTATATTATATCCCTCATTTTTTCCTCTTGCAAGGAACCCAAGACAGCTCACATAATCCTCTTCCTCCTCCTCTCCATTTTATCCTCACAACAACCCTGTGAGGTAGGTTAGAGTCAGTGACTGGCCCAAAGTCATCCACTGAGCTTAATGGCCAAACGGGGACTAGAACCCGGATCTCCCGAGGCTATTCCCATCACCTGCTCCCTGATAGTGCTAGGAATGCAGTCTTTGTGAAGTCTGATACAAACTGACATCATGATCTGCACCTCTTAGACTAACGTGCAGATCAGAACTTAGTTATTCATCACCTTTCACACATCCTGAATGTTCCAATGCAGTTTTTGGCACACACACACACACAAAGTATCAACATACATTTTAAGACAGTCCTGGCTGGGGCATGCTGGGAGTTGTAGGCCAAAAACATCTGGGGGCCCAAGGTTGGAGAACACTGTTTTAAGATATATAGTTTGATGGAAAATGTGTTTAAAATGCATTTTTATAGGGAAAAGCTGTAGAAATTTGAATTTTATGGGGAAATAGATTTAAAAATAAGTATTTAGATGTGAACTTTTGTCCATTTTTTTTTTAAAAAAAAATCACAGATAAATGCAGAAATGGAACAGAATGGGTGTATGGGTTAACACACATGAAACTGAGATGGACTGGAAATAGAGTGATCCATCTATCCTTAGAAAGTGGAGATGACAAGGATTGAACCAGGGAGGACCTGCTACATGCAAAGCAGTCGCTTTCCCACCAAGCTACACAGGCCCAATGCCTAACGGTTTCGAGAGTCCTGGTCTATTTTGTTGCAGGTATAAGCTTACCATTACCAGGAAGTAAATAATCTTCTTGTTTATATTAACCAGCACAGAGAAAGAATGGTTAATCTAATGAATGAACTAGGCTTCTGCAACTCGGCACCCTCCAGATGTGTTGGACTGCAATTCCCATAATTCCCATAATGGACATTGCAGTCCAACACATGTGGAGGGCACCAGGTTTGGGAAAGCTGGGATAAACTGTTGTTCTCAACCCATTTCACAGTGATAGCAAGCATTTTCTATAATTTTGATAAGAACAGTGGCATGGACTATGATTTGCCATATATACATACATATGGAGACTGAGAGGTGCTAGACAAATGCTACAAATCACTCCCAGGCAACAAAGAACAATACAGTTTTAATTGTCCCTGATGAACGGTTCTATATTTGTGAATAGTCAGACATCTGTCACTTGTTCCACTTAGGACATACTTTGTGCTCATTTAAACTAGTTTCCATGCCAGTTTCAGTAACATTCCAGTAACTCGAACAAGAGCTTTCTTTAACTCCTGGAACTCTATTGAGCCAATGAATGAATGAATGATGAATATAAGCCAAGCATTTATCTCGATTGCTTGGCAGAAGAAGATATGTGTCTCCAGGCATCTCAGAGTTATCATTTCTGAAAAAGATCCAGCTTCATAAGAAATGTTGAGATATATATAGTGCAATTTAGACTTCTTGTGGGCAACATAGTCTCTATGCCAGTAACAGCAATGGGGTGGGAGAAAAACAGTTGCACTAACTTCAAAACATTAGAAGGTGTATGGCAGGGATGGGCAACATCATCTGGCCCATGGGCTGCATAAGGTCCTCCCTGCCACCCGCAAATTTGCTCTTTTGGCAGCAGTGGCACCAGCAAAACAAGTAGTGGTTTGCCACTGAATTTCAGCAGCAAACTGCGATGGTAGCCCAAAAAGGTCAAATGTAGCTTTAAAACCTGTGCACCTTGCTTTAAGCCTAAATTTGGTCTTTTTAAGGGCACCGTTGTGGTTTGCCACTGATATTCAGCCATGTGTTGAAGCAATGCAGCCCCCATGGGGTTCCAGGTGGTTGAAACCTGCTCCTGGAGCCCCCAAATTTGCCCACACCTGGTTTATGGCATCACTCAGGTTCAATTCTCTGGTAGGCATCTCTATCTTTTCAACAGGAAAAACAGGAGGAAGGATCCTCCAAGGCCGTTATTTGACAGTGTTCCCAAAAGACCACAACCCCTATCTATACATACAAGGAATCTTAAGATATGCTAATTACACCCTCTTGTTCACCTTAGATCCTTCACCATCGTTCTGTTTCTCCACAGAACTTCACATCCTGCCATCTTCTACATGCCATAAATCACAACCCTGCTATTTAGTTTACATGCTTCACTTGGGTAGAAAGAGATGAGTCCAGACTAGAACCCTTGTTCATGCTAGCAGTTGTTGAAGCTCTTTTGACTTGCATCGGCTTCTAATGAATCCCTTGAATGAATAAACAAATCAGAGGCTGAAGTGAGTTCAGGGTTTGATATCCCAAGGCAACTGAGTGTTTGAACAGGTCCTGGATTTTTTTTAGCTAATTTTATTTATTTATTTATTATATTTATTAATTGCCCATCTGGCCGGTCATCCGGCCACCCTGTATAATTTGATTATACATCTTTCATTAAAGGCTTCATATAATGTGGCAGCTCTCAATATATCTTCAGGAATATAAAGCAACTATCCACCAAGCAAAGCTGCTGCATATCCCATATATTCATTATGACACAGTAGCCTCCTAAGCAATCAACCTTGAAGAGCTACACTCTGCCGATAAATAATGGGGTGAGGGACATTTTTACCCTAACTGTAACTATACAGTTACACAATTCTTTGATAATTGACCCTGGTACATCAACACAATACTGCTGTGCCAACCATTTATGGACTTAAATTCTAATATCAGAAAATCACGTTAGGATATCTTAACGAGCTGGGCATGAAAAAGAAAATGGAAATTATCTTCCATTTACTTATAGCAAGAAAATGGAGACCTGCCATAAAATGTTGCCATGCTGTGCTCCTTTTCAGATTTCCAGCTGTTCCATTCCATTCCCCTCACTTCAACCCTCAGTCAGCACTGAGCATGCTCAATCCCCCTTGTGCTGTATTTGGGGGGTGGGGGTTGCACCATTAGGAGGTTTTAAAAATATATTATTTAAAGGCGTTTTGGACTTTGCAAACCTTGGGTTTCTGCCAAGCATGTTAATACCTCCCTCTTGTTCATGGGTGCTGTCATTTTTGCTCCATAATAATTTTTTGAGGCACTTGGAAAATGAGTTCACTATTACTATATAAAAGTAGTGTCTGCAACAAAATGTTGCAGTGTGGCAAGCTCCCTGTTCAGGATTCCAGCCTCTGCATTCCATTACTTCTCCCATTCAGTTTTCTTTTCCCCCACCAAGCAGTCAGTCAACATTCCACATGCACTGAATATGCTCAGTCCCCATTGGGTAGTTATTAGGATTTTGCAAGAGTAGGTGGGGTAGGCACACTGGTGCCCAATCTCAGCTTCAATTTCTCCATTGATTTCTATGAGCAATTCTCACTTCCATCCCTAAAAAAGTAGCTTCTCAGTGTGAACCAGGAAATGAGCAAACCAGAAAATGAGAGTTTCTCTACCCTTTTTGTATTGATGCCTCTCTTCCTCTGTCCTCCTTTTCCAATCACTCTATTCCATGGAGTGGGAGGGGGGTTTCTGAAGCTTTTTTTGTACTTCTGGTAATCTCAGGGTTACCCTGAATCTGTTGATATATCTGCCTCTTGTACATGGCTGTTGCAGTTTTGGCTACGTAAGTGATGGAACAGTCAGAGAACCAAACTGGAAGTAGAATATAGGATGATGTTTAATTGTTTAGTACTGGAAGAAGAAAGAAGTGCCATCAATTCAAATGTGGGAAAAGAAATTTTGGGACATCATTGGTTGTTTAAAGTTGTTGCATAAGCCACTCTGGGAAGGGCTTATACAACAACTTTAGGGTAAAAGGTAGGGTATAAATAAATCCCCAAAATCAATAAATACAAATAAAGTTAGCTTATTATATTAGATATAGAAAAGGGAGAATAAAGATTAGGAATTTTGATGTGCTTAAAAAAGTTAATACTTGGAGTAAAATAGCAGTGGCATTAAATATGGATAGCTGGAGATGATATATTGAATTGAGGTTTTTATTTTATTATTTGATGTACTTACAAGAAAAATATCATGCATGTTATATGTATTGATTATACTTACTCAATATTCTGTTGAATCTCTAATTATTTTTAAAATCTAGCTTAACCCCCCCCCCCCCAAATGAGGGAGATCTAACACAGTGATCTCCTTTATTTAATAAACATTGTGAGATTGCCCTCCAAATGACTAGCAAAAGTCAATTTAGTCAAAGAGGGTGAAAATTGACCACATATTAAACACGCCTTTAGGAATATCATCTTGAAAATAAGTCCTCCTGTGCTGAATTACTCACACAAAATTAGATAATTTATAAGGGAAACAGGTAACAGATGTGAAATTCATAGTCACTTCTCAGAAGAAGGTAAAGAAAATATAGCCCAAAAAATCCACATTAGCAGTTAACAAAATGTACACAGAGACATGTCTCATGTATTCATTGCATGCATGCCATGCAGGGAGGAAATGGGGGATTGTATTAGCATAACATGAGAAAAGCCAATCTTAAAATGTGAATGTGAATGTTTATGTAGTCTGTAACTAGCCATACTATTCACAGGCAGAGCAATTCTAAGTGGCGTTGGGTGTGTGTAGGGTTAAGTGGGTTGATTATCCACCACTTCCGAAGCCCAACCAGCTTGCACCAACCAGGGCAGGGCTATGTGTGTGTGTGGGAGGGGGACAGACTCATCTTTCTGCGGTCCCTTGCCAACAATGAGAGTGAAAATACCCTTGCCAGCCTGAGGCTGTTGACAGCAGGGGTCTCAATATCCTGGCAACTCACAGGGGAACAGAGGAGCCTTGGAGCCAGTGGACAGGGCCAGCATCAAGGGTAGGCACGGTTGGGCACCTGTCAAGGGCCCAAATCACAGCAGGGGCCCACTGACAAGAGCCCCCCTGGATTTACTCCTCCTAACTGCAACCTGCTCACTCACCTGCCTCTCACTCTGGCTCAGACAACAGTGGCGGTGAGAAGATAGAGCAGTAGAGTCAGTCCACTACCTCCTAGCTCACTAGGCTCACTGCCTATCAAGCAAGCGAGCAAGTGGTAACAATGGTGAGAAAGGCTGAGGAGCAATTAGCTGCTGGTGTCAATGGTGGTGAGAAAGTAGCATCTCTGAGGGAGGGGACTCATGGAGGATGTCCAAGGTCCATGGGCCCTCAAAAACCTGGAGCAGGCACTGCTAGTGGATCCAAGGCTGCCTGGATACCCTGTTTCAGGGCCTACCACTGGTACAGAGAGTTAGGCTTGAGGAGTTCTCTGTGGGCAACAGGGGCCTCAATGGTGGATGATTCCCCCTGTTGGTGGAGCTCTACTTTGATGTAGAGGGGCACTCCTATCCAGGGATGTTGAAGAGTCCTTGGTCTCGACTCACAAGTTGAGTGACGAGTCTTTGGACCCGAGTCTCGAGTCTGAGTCCTTGGTCCAAAATGGTGACTCAGGAGTCACGAGTCACTCCCAAAGCTGACTCCACGAGTCCCTATTAAAATCAATGGGTTTTTCCCCCAACAAAATAAGGCTATTTCAGATGTGTGGCTTAAATAAATTCTAGGCACAAGTGTGCCTTTTTATTTCAAAACTCTGCAACTGATTTTGGCAAGAACAGACCAGGCAGACAAACCCAAAATAACCAGACAGGCAGAGGAGGCAGGGAACCCCCAAAGCAGGCAGGCAGAGGCCTTTCTCTGGGACAATTCAAACTGTGGAACTGGTTAAGAAGAGACCAGGCAGGCAGAGGAGGCTGGGAACCCCAAACAGGCAGGCAGAGGCAGCCAAACCCAAAATGTCTGAAAGGTTGCATTTTAGGAAAATGATTTTAAAAAATAAACTTGCTGTACTTCCTAAAACCTATCCATGTTGCATTTGAGGAACACGATTTTGGAACATGGGTCCTTGGTCTCGAGTCTTGAGTCCCATTAAAAATATTGGGACTCGAGTCTGACTCGAGTCAGAGGGGGGACTCAGTCCGACTCACGAGTCGAGTCCTGGAGTCCGAGTCCCTATCCCTGCTTCTATTCCCATCTTAATTCCACCCCCTTAGAGAGGGGTTAGTATTGCTTTCCAGATTCCTAACCATGTCTATCGATATTAACCATTGTAACAAGTAATTTATTTATAGTAATAAGGAAAGTTGTAGAATTATGTCATTGAAAATAATTACTTTTAGGAAATCACAATAGATCCCGGGCCAGTAACTATTTTTTAACAGTGGTCATATTTTGAATGGAGCCATGGTCAGCAACATTGGTTCTGCCCAATGATTCACTGACTCCCATACTAGCTATGGCACCACCATAGTGCCCTTTTCCTGCATCATTCATAAGGTCCTCTCAGGCATTCCCTTCACAGGTTTACACATGGAAGGCAGAGCGAAACCATCCATGTCTGAGGGACCTGCCTTGGTGTCACATGCCCTGCTGGCTCCACCCCCTAATGTCCACACATTCAGCAGGACTTCTGAAAAGGGGCACCTATATGCATACAGAAAAGAGCCCTGTCTGAAAACCTGGCAAGCAGCTGCCAAACAACATAGACAGTACTGGGCTAGATGGACCAAGAGTCTGGCTTGGTATAAGGCAGCTTCCTATGTAAAGCACTTCATAGATTTCATAGATCATAGAGTTGGAAGGAGCCTCCAAGGCTATCGAGTCCAACCCCCTGCTCAATGCAGGAAACTAGAGGAGGGGTCTCCCATCCAAGTAATAACCAGGCTTGACCCTGCTTAGCTTTCCACACTCAGACAAGCTGAGCCAGCGTGAGCCACAGGCCTGTATACATGGCATCAGGAACCACAATGGTGCAGGGTTCCCAACTGCACGGAGCACAGTTGTACCTGCATAGGCACTCATTTAGCCTGCAATCCTATACACCAGGGGTAGATAACGTGGTGCCCGCAAGCACCATTGCGCCCTGGGACATTTTTCTTGGCACCCTCCAAGGTGCCCTACTCCTTTCCCTTTTTCTTTTCTTTTTTTTAAAAAATAAGCAAGTTTTTTTTTACTGGCAGCTGGGATCACTTCAAGGCAAAGTGAGGGCCTCTAGTTGCTCCCAACTTCTTTTCCCATGAATGCCTCTGGACCACACGTGGGGCTCAGACATCCTTAGGAAATGAAGATGGCAGGTGGCTGCAGTCAGCCTAACCTACCTCACAGGGTTGTTGTGAGGATAAAATGGAGAGGAGGAGGATAATGTAAGCCGCCTTGGGTTCCTTGCAGGAAAAAAGGCGGGGTATAAATATAATAAAATAAATAAAATAAATAAATACATCTGTAGCATGCCCATTTTGTGGTGGTGCCCAGGATAATGTCTCAATTTGCCAAATGGGCCCATGGGCCCAAAACGTTGCCTATCCCTGCTATACACACCTAGCCGGTAATAAGTTCCATGGAACTCAATGGAATTTATTTCTGAGTAGACTGCATATGATTGTGCTGTAAGGCTGCAATCCTGTACACACTTAGCTGGGAATAAGTCCCATTGAACTGTGGCTTATGCTGGCTCAGCTTGTCTGAGTGTGGAAAGCTAAGCAGGGTCAGGCCTGGTTATTACTTGGATGGGAGACCCCTCCTCTAGTTTCCTGCATTGAGCAGGGGGCTGGACTCGATAGCCTTGTAGGCCCCTTCCAACTCTATGATCTATGAAATCTATGAAGGAGGCTTTCTTCTGAGTAGACATGCATAAGATTGCATTTAGAATCGCAAGGTTCACTCCAATTGTACAGGAATCCATAACAAAACTGATCACCACAGATGCTGTACATTATTTCATAGATTTCATAGATCATAGAGTTGGAAGGAGCCTACAAGGCTATCGAGTCCAACCCCCTGCTCAATGCAGGAAACTAGAGGAGGGGTCTCCCATCCAAGTAATAACCAGGCTTAACCCTGCTTAGCTTTCCACAGTGAATATTTATTAAGATGTGTTCTAAAACATATGGAATACTTACATCTACTTTGTTTACTTAGGTGTGGTTTCCTTTAATCTCTGGTTTTATCTCCTTGCAAAGATGGTGCAGACTTGCGATAATCTAATTGGTTAAACCATTCATCTGTGAAAGTGATAGTGTATATGAAATGCCTCGATTTTTAAGGATGTGCTGACACTGGGGAGTCTGGCTCATTTGAGCTCGATGGACTTCCTGCCCATTTCTGATCTGGTTATCAGAAGTGGGCCGAGTCAAGGGTTTTTCCACAGACTTCCATCTCTAAGACAGGCTGCATTTTGCTAAAAAAAAATAAATAAACACCAAGGAAATTTGCACATTGCGCAATTTGTGTAAATGTATGCAATTTGCACAAATAATGCAATTTGCACAAATTGGAAACCGGAAACTACATAGTTCTACTGTGATATGTGCAGATCACACCAGAACTACATCGTTTTCAGCTTCCAGTTTGCGCAAGTAGTACAAATAGTGTTATTTGTGCAAATTTCCTTAGTGTTTTATTATTATTATTTTAATGCACAAACTTTGGCCCATCTTAGAGATGGAAGTCTGTAAGCTGGCTCGACTCGCACAATGAGTCGGCATCAGCGCAGGGTTGACAAACTGGAATCCAGGGGGCTGAATAGTGAAAATCCATCGGATTTTCACACACACCCAATCAGTTTCCTCACACATCTCTAAGTAGCCCAATACAACCTAGTTACAGGTATAAAGTTGGTGCAGAGCTTGCATGTTTCACCCAGATAGAGGGAGCCATTGTGTCATATCTATTGAATTGAAGCTTCTTGACAAAAGTGTGACCAGTTGGAAAGAATTGCTACAGCTTTATTTTGCTAATATGCTGAAACTAGATGGCTTAGTGTCATATTCTCATGCAATTCCCAACAAGGTCATTGTGAGCCTAGCAGGGAAAGGATCTAATCATACTTGGCACCAACCCTTGGAGCTCAGACCTTCTGAATAGCTTTACCAGCTCATGCAACTCTGGCAACAAGGCAGTTAATATGAAGACTAATTATTGTTATCCATTAGCTCAAGTAAAGAAATCAGATTAGAAGAACCTTTCGCAATCCAGGAGAAGCAAGATGAACATGTGGTAGCTTTCAGGAAGTGTAATCTGGTTGATATAAGCCACATGGTACATTCCTTGTTTGCGCTCACTGCATGTTTTTTGTTCAGAAGTTTACAGTTCTACTCAGATCAGCTAGAGAAGCCGTGTTAGAATGTCAGCATATGAATGAGAAAAAGTCATGAAGGAAGAACTGAGACCCATTTAAGATAGTGGAAACCTTTGGCAAGTCCATATAAACCCTGCTGAGTATGAAGATCTTCAGGGGAGGCCCTTCCCCCAGAGGACATGTTTGGTGGTGTTAGAGAAAAATAGGCCCAAGGCATGTACAGAAAGCTCCTGCCTTTCACGTGTAAACAGGCCCAAGATGAAATCACAAGCCTTATTTTAAAAGCAGGTAGCAAGACACACACAGACACACACACACACACACACCTCTTGCCTCTTGCCTACAGAAGTGTTATCAATTGGCCGCACGCCCAGAAGAATGTCTGTCTGGCCGAGAAGATACTTAAAGAAGAACAATAGAATCTTGTTAGCGAAATTCCTTTGCTGGAAGCATAGGAGCTGCCTCCAGAGAAAAGGGCAGAATGAGCCATGATGATGATGATGATGATGATGATGGGTGGTAATAGTGACCCAATCAAGCCAGAACACCTAAGACCCCAGGTGAGAGAGGCATTGCCCATTCACATAGGCCACACAGAAGCTCAGCAGCAAGGCACCTGCCTTGCACATCAAGGTTCCCAGATTCACTTGCCTCACAGAAGAAAGGGTCCCAGCTTCAAGTCAACCCCAAAAGACCAGTGTGACTTAGCATGGCAGAAGTCTGAGTTAGAAAGCTGCACAGAAGGCCCAATCCCTGCAGGTTTAGACAGACAGAAAGGCCCTGCAAGACCCAGCATCCCCTGGCCAGCAAGAATTACATTAGGGAACAGTCCACAGACAGGCCAAAGATCCCTGAAAGACCACCTTGCTGTCCATAGGCATTCGTTAAGACAAAGATCCAGAAGCCCCATGAACTCTGTGTTGCACCCCATTAGTTGACCTAGATTCTGCCTGCATACCATTTGCCACTGCACCTGCTTTGTTTATCTGCTTTGTTGTTCCAGACAGAGAACCTTGAAGGTCTGTTTTGATTGTATTGTATTCTTTGTCCTGAATCGTATGTTTGGCCGCCATGTTTTCGCTTAAGTTGTTATCTAGTCCCAAAAGCCTATTCCTGGGTGCCAAATCCCAGAATACAGGCGAGAGAAGGGTCCATATGAGTGATAAGATGTACCAAGAGTAGCAAGCCTAATATCTTGGGTGACCTAAGAGGTCATGAGAAACCACGTCTTTAGCCAAGAAAATGGCCAGGTGGCCCTCTATCTAACTAGAGATTAAAACTTGCCATGTTCAGAGAAGCGCGTCTGATTGGTTGTCGTCATATAGGGGGCATGGTATCTAACTTGTTGGCACGGTTAATTATTGTATCTGATTCGCTGAAAGTAGATCCACCCATGATTGTAAAATGTATAAAAATGCTTGCGTGACCCACTGATCCTTGTCCAGCTTTGATTTGGGCACGTGCCCCAGCTGGTCCTTTTTGCGCAGAAATAAAACTTTGAAAAACTCACTGCTGGTGTGTGCTGCTTCCCTCTCTGAACAATTGAGTTCTTCAGGGAAAGGACTCACAGCATTTTTGCAACAGTGGGGACATGAGAGATAGCCTTCTTGGTAGCTAGTCCCAAGCTCTGGAACTTCCTGCCAAGGGAGGTTAGGTTGGCTCCCTCTCTGTTGTCCTTCCACCAGCAGGCAAAGATGTTTTTATTCAGGCCAACCTTTGATATACAGGCAGACCCCGGATTATGAACGAGATTCATTCGTAAGTCTGTCTTTAAGTCAAATGTGTACATAAGTCGAAACAGAAGCTGCGCAATGTTTTCAAAGTGTTGCAAAATGTCGCAAAGTATAGTGAGTTTGTTCGTAAATATGAATCATTGTATTTAACTCAGGTTTTTACATATATGGCAGTCCGTTCTTAAGTATGAGTTGTCCATAAGTCGGGACGTTTGTAACCTGGGGGCTGCCTGTATAGACTGGTCTGCTGCTGAAGTGGTTTTTTAATTGGCCAGTGCTTGCTTATTTCTTTGATTGTTGTGTTTTCAATTATGCGTTTTAATTTATTTGCTTTTATGCTATGTTTCAATCAAGATATTGTTTTAATTTGGTTTTTAGTCTTAGCTGCCTTGAGTGCCATTATTTGGTAGAAAAGTGGGATATGAATTTTTTAAAAATATATATATATCAAGCAGATCTCTGACAAAGAAAGTTCAAGGAACTACTCCCATGTATGCTATGTGCTTTTGTGACGGGCTCTTGTTTAATTATGTCAGGAAGGCAGGACTTCAAGCCTGGGGGGCCAAATCCAGCCTGTCTAGGGTCCCAATCTGGCCCACCACAGTTCCCCAGATGGCCACGCCCCTTCCACTGACCACGCCCCCTTTCCCCCAGCCACCAATCTTTTGATGTTTTCTGGGCTTCTGTGCAGTTTCTTCCCCTTTCTAAAAAGTTGAAATGCCTCTCCGAAGGCTTTAAGCTCTGTTTTTGCAGGAGTGATTTCAGCAATGCACTTGTGAACCAATAGTACATTAGGAAGGCATGTTGATGCAATCAAGAGATCATAACTAGGGATTTCGGATAAATCCACACTGGATTCAAATGAGTTTAGATCTGATGGCGCTTGAGGCAAGACAACTCCAGGGGCCTCATCCCTTCAGTGAAACTACCTTCTCATTGCATTGTCACCAGCTGCGATTGCTTCTATGGCTCCTTATCTTCTTTTTCATCGTCCTCTTTCTCATCATTTGCTACCATCCTTGTTTTGATGTGCAGTAAGGGGAAAAAAGGAGAAACTGAAAACTGCAGCAAACTGTGCATGCATATTCCAATTCCAAAATTAGTTTTAATTGTTCTCCAAGTTAAACTGAAAGACAGGAGGAGAGGAAGAGAAGGAAGAAGCCACCCACAGAATAGTGACAAAATTATAGTCTTGCTCAAAATAACAATGATCACTGTTGGTTGACTTTGTTGATTTTTCAGCAAAATGGTGAAATAAATATGAATGTCTTGCAAACCTCCTAAGATACTTTATTCTAAAGCAGACCCAAAGGTTTAAAAGGTGTCCGGTGTCATATTTTTTTTGGGGGGGGAGGTTCAGAGATGAATAGTGCCATCCTATGCATGTCAAATCAAAAGCAAGCCGCATTGAGTTCAATGGAACCTACACCCAAGTAAAGGTGCTGAAGATTTAGTGAAATGAATCACTGCAACAAAGTTGGGAGGGAATCCACACAAGATATAATTTCTCCTTGAATTGCACAGTCAACTACACACATTTTTTGATTGCATTACAAAACAAAACAGGATATCTTCTTATCCCTAGAGGCAGATCTGAGGCAATACAGTAGACTGTAGAAGTAGTAGAGTTCTGGACGGCAACACTTCAGAATGCAGGTGGGGGGATAATATTCCTGAATGTTCTCCTGCATTAAAACAAACCTTCTTCCTGCTTACTGTACCCCTCTTCCTAATAAGCTAATTTTCTAAATGGAGGAGCCTTTCTTTTCATGGATGATAATTCAGAAATACAACTCACTCCAGCTGCACTCTGAAATGGTGCAGTCCAGAATTCTACTGAACTCTGCCACGTCAGCCTGTGCAATGAGTGGAACAGCTCTAAGAAGGCCAATAAAGGTTAAGTGGTGGGATTGTTTGCTTCATTATTAGACATATTCTGCTTCTGTCCTGAAAACGTCATTTATTTTTGCATCTCCCCCAAATCCCTCTCATTGTGATGGCCTGTTTTTAAATATATTTTTTAAAAAATATTTTCCCCAATTTTTCTTTGCCCCCCATAAATGAACCCTTCAGCTATTTCTAATTCCATTTACTTCAGTTTCAATTAAGATTAATCACTTTAGCTTGTTGTTCAAGTGAAATCAGATCCCGATTTCCCTGTCAATTCAGCTTCACTCATCAAGCTTAACTCATCATAGAGTTCTCACCCTTTTAGCCCTCATAATTTCCCAAGGCATCCAATATTGGCCAATGGTTTCTCCCACCGGGCTTCAGTATGAGCAAAACTGGGGGAGGGCTGAGGGACTTGGAAAAATCTTACAGATGTTCTTCTTACAGAATATAGTTTTCTTTTAAAAATTCTGTTATTTCAGTGAGATCAGCAGTCCCAGAGAGAAGAGAAGCTTTGGTGGATTATAAAGCCTTTATTAGATGAGGAGAAAATCTATTAAAAGCCATGTGTAGCATAGTGGCAAAAGGGACTGAGCTACAAATGAGGAAGTCCACAGTTCAGATCACACCTCTGCCAGGACCTCACTAGGTGGCCTTAGGCAGGCCACTTTTCCTTGACCTCAGTCCCGTCCCATCCCCCATGCAATATGTGGGATAAAACTGACTTAACCTACAGGGTCATTGTAAGGATTACAAACAGATAATGCAACCTGACGCACTTTGAAGACTTGAAAGTGCTATATAAATGTTAAGTATTATTATTAGCTGTTCTTCTCCTCTCACTCTAATTGCCTCAGTAAGATTTTAGTCCATAAGAACATAAGAAAAACCATCTAGGCCTATCTAGTTCAGAATTCTGTTCTCAAACTGGCCAGATAGATGTACCTCCTATGACTATTTTGGAGGACATTTGTAGATTATCTAAGACGTTGGCTTAAAATATGGAAATGGGTAATGTTAAAAATAATTGAAATCAACCAGATACATAAATGTAGTCAGAAAAGTCTAGCAGGCTGAGCATATTAGGATGCCGGCTTCAGTTGCAGCTCCAGGTTTTTGAAGGTGCTTGGGCAAGAAGACAACTCAATAGGCCCCCTCCTTCAGTGAAACTACCTTCTCATTGCATTGTCACTAGCTGCTATTGCTTCTATTGCTCCTTATCTTCTTGTTCATCTTCCACTTTCTCATCATTTCTACCACGTGCTTGTTTGACTGGCAGAGAGCCAGTGAGCAAAGAGGTAGTGACATCAACTGCTTCTCCTTCTCACCACCACCATTGTCTGGGCCAGAGCGAGAGGCAGCTGAAGAACAAGCCGAGATTCTTTGATAATGTGAAACATACTTTCCTAAGATTATTCATGAGCACAGGCCGCACCACATTCTGCGATCTGGTGTGTCCAGTTTAAGATTCACTGAATTGTACTGCAGACTTATACACACACCTACCTGGGAGTTAGTCCCATGGAACTAAATAGGACTGAGTTGAAATGCATAGGATTGCATTGAAACATTCAGAAAAAGGCTGATTCTTGCCATCTTTATTTTGTTTTGACAGTAGCTCACAATGACTAGTGACACTTGAGTGGGATACAGCCATGGGGTGTGGTGCAAGTTGCCTGAACACTTATCAGCTGCTAGCGCGCACGCTCTCTCTCTCTCTCTCTCTCTCTCTCTCTCTGTTTACTTGATTTATGCTGCAAAGTCTATATTCCTTGTAAAAGAAGTAGCAAAAAATCCAGATGTTTTCCCACTTCTAATAGAACTCGAATTAGACAGGCGCCAACCCTTCTGAGTTTTTGGTGCCTACTAAAAACATACTTTCCCCAACAAGCATTCCCAGGAAGGTAATATTTTCTTCTGCATACAGTAATAAAATACAGTATTTAATTATGATCTTATACTGTATTTTTTTGTACATCACTTTGATATTTGTTTTAATGTAAGCGATTCGTGAATATTGTTCAATAGGTTAATGAGGAAAATTGAATCTAGAGTTCTTGACTCCTCAAAAAGCTTTAAAAGTGACTGTTTGAGCTTTCTTTTGTGTTACTTCACATGTAAGACTGTAAGAAGAGCCCTACTGGATCAGAGTGGTCAATGCCCATGGGAAGCCCACAAGGAGAAATACATATAGAATTTCTTCTTCTTACTTCCTATCTTGTCCCGTGTTTGGGGTGATGGGTCTAGGCAATGATCTCTTGGGACATGCCATGCAGTGTCTAATAGTAGCAGGTACACCTTTTTAAGTTGTCAAATAATTATGACCAGGGCTTTTTTTCTCAGAGAAAAGGTGGTGGAACTCACCCCCCCTCCCCTGGCCACGCCCCTACCCACCCCTAGGACTGCCCCCTAAAACCGCCCCTTTAGCTTCCTTTACCTTAGTGCAGTCCTCCTGCACCATGCTGAAAAATGAGTTGAGGGCTCATGCACACCATCGCTTAATACTATATAAAGGGTGATCCAACAATTCCATTGTTCCAAGAAACTGGGTACCTGTATGTATTTATATTTTGATGCAGTCTTCTTCAGAATTATTGTCGTCATGCAGCTGGGACAGGGGAAGGAATGGAAGCCCAAACAGGCAGTTTCCATTATCATAGAGCTGTCCTATGGGAGGTTATATATGTTGCTTGCTGCTATAGATGCCTCCAGAAACAGTTAGAAGAGGCATCCAGTACTCTTTATTTTTCTTTCAAAACATTGCTTTGTTTTGGTAGTTCCCCCAAATTCTTCAGGTATCTCAACAAGAGAGACTATTTCCCTCAATTGTTTCCCCTAAATGTAATATTGGGCTGCCAGCTTATGAGATCAGATCATGATAACCAGCAAAGGTGTAAGGTTGGCTAATTATGCCTCTAAACAGCCTTCTCCCAACAGGCAACCTCAGCCATTCAGAACTTACATTTATTTATTTAAAAATTATACTGCAGTCCAGCCCAAGAGATTTCACAGTGAGTTACCACGTGTTAAAAGAGACAGAACGACCTGGAACACAAAACAGCTGTAAACCTAAATTAAAGTACCAGGCTCTAAGGCTGCCATGCTATGCACACTTACTTGGGAGTAAGCTCTCCTGAAATCCTTCAAAGTAAACATGCATAGGATTGGGCTGTAAAACAATGCAGCGCAGTCAATGTAGTCTGCTTCGTTTTAAAACCAGAGACCGGGCATTCCTTCACCAGACCAAATGCCGGTCTACGAAAGATTTCAAGAGGCTTCCTAAAGGTCAGGTCGGATAACTATGCAGAGGTGTGTGTGTGTGTGTGTGTGTGTGTGTAACACGAAGTGACCCCCAAGGCAAGCATCAACTGCACGTGGCACAACGGCCGAGCTCAGAAAAATCCCCGAAAGCTACCTTGAGTGGAGAAAATAGCATGTGGTATAGTAATGAAATATACCACATGCTGTCTCTCTGTGCTGTTTTTCTGATGAAAATCTCCCACCCAGCTGTTGTTTGCCTCATTAGGAGAAAGTGGCATGCACAGCTTGCAAAGAGATAGGTTTTCCATAAGGGGGCAAAAAGCAGCTTTGAGCAGAAGGGCAATTTTCATCAGGAAAATGGTGCTTCGGGGAAGAGTAAGGAACACCACCCACCCACACATACGGTACCTTTCCCAGTCCTGATGCAATGGCTCCCCAGCTGCTATTTGCTTACATTTAAAGAGATCTCTGATATCTCTTCTAGTTTAGTCCTCACTGAGATGGTAAACCTGTGGGCTAGATCACTTCATATTGCAGGTGATATGAAGGTGGGGACTCAGATGGTTGAAGTCTCCCTCATATAAATGAATAAATTGAGCACATAAACAAGAACAAGAACAACCGAGTTGTCATCTAGTTCTCCATGGGGAGGAAATTGTTTTTGTTTGGAGGCTCATGCAAGCCCCCACATGCAGTCCAAAATGGTACAGCCCAGACACCGGCTGACAACCTCAGTGATAACTCAGCCTTGGAGAACAGGCTGCAAGGCAGGAAGGCAATTGAATCCATGCGTTGGGCATATACTTGGCGGTCCCCATTGATGGCACCTAGGATAAGGTGTCGTCCACCCTGTCAAATCGTAGACCAAACCTTGCTGTCAAACCCTCTCAAGTGGAACAAAAGAACAAGCTACATGCCATTAGTGAAATTAAAATTAGATGCACGTGCTTAAATTGCTCTCTGAAGTGCGTCTTGATGCAAGTGCTATGTTCATTCGTTTATTTTTTTTTCCTTATCTTTTTAAAAGTAATGTTCAAAACAAGTACAAATCACAAAATGTCACAAATATGAAAGTTGGCATAGTATAGGGCATAATTGAAGATTATGATGTCTCCAACCTTGGGTCCCCAGATGTTTTTGGCCTACAACTCCCAGCTATGCTGGCTGGGGCATGCTGGGAGTTGTAGGCCAAAAATATCTGGGGACCCAAGGCTGGAGAACACTGGTATAGGGGTTGAAAGTGTGAGCTATGAGCCAGGAGGTTCTTGCTACAAATCTCAGCTTATCTCTGAACTTACAAGATAGATTTAGGCAAGTCACTCTTCTCTTAATCATAGTCCTCCATCTGTAATATGAGGCTAATATTGACCTACCTTACAAGGCTGTTGTGAAACTGAATGAGACAAGGCTAAGCATTTTGAACATTTGAAATGCATGATATAAATGCTAAGTATTATTATCATTACTGTGCAGGGGAAACATTCAAGTTTATTTGATTGCATGTTATTCCTTCTTGTGTAATTACCATGTTATTTTATATGATAAAATGCTGCAAAATCCAATATAATATTGCCACCTTCTCAGCTAGGGCAAATTGATTTTAACATAAGGAGGTCTATGTTTGCTTGTAGCTTGATTTTAATGTGTTATGAAGCTTACTTTTTACATCATCATCATCATCATATTTCACGTGGACAGCCATGGTGCTGTTACCTTAATGCAGATTTTGCATTTCTATAAATATTCTGCCTTCTGCTTTAATCAGTTCTTGCACTAAGGAATCATGGTCTTTGAATGTTAAATAACCATGCATATTCAATAGAAGTCAGGTCGCAGTGCATAGATAGCTTCAGGCTTTACATGAGAGGAGGGGAGGGAGAGAGAGGCAGGAATATAAAGCAAAGCAAAGCAAAAACTAAGCTGCAGAGCTGCAGTGAGCGTGCTGGATATGTAGATCACCACTGCAATACTTTCTCTCTTTGTCCATCTGGAAATGAGTTTTTCCACCTGAATTTTAAATATGTCACTGACTACCGAATCCACTGTTCTCTTGCACATAACAACAGTGAGAAGGGAAAAATAATTTTGCCTCCATTTCCCAGTCTTAGAAGCTACTCACCATTACTTTAATTACCAAGGAGATGTAAGAAAATGAAGAAGAAAAGCAGAGGCTTCATTTCACACCCGGTTACTTGGACTTTGTCTCCTCTTGATCTCCCAATGGGCTTTGGACTACCCGGTATCACATGATACTTGGGAATTTGAAGGAGACTCTGCATGACTATAAGGCTGCCTTAGTCATGCAGAGTCTCATTCAGATTCTTAGGCAGCTAAGAAGATGATAGAGGGGTTTTCCTCCCTTCTTCTTTACTTCAGACACAGAATCTGCAGGTATCCAGATGGAGGGCTCCTAATGGGTAATCAAAGGGCATTATGCAGCTATTCCATCTTTTCTTCCTTCCTTTCTTTTTCTTTTTCTTTCTCCTGGTAAGGAAAAAGACTGATGAAGTGGTGGGGAAACGCAGGAGGGCTACAAATTGAAGATTATGATGTCTGGACACTTCCACCCTCTGCTCGTCTGCTTGAGGGTGGCTGTGCAGGTCCGGGTCTCGGTACTCCGCTTCCCACGCTGTTTTCTTGGGCGCTGCCATGCCGCTTCCACTTCACCCGGTCGTGAAGGCTCCACCCGGCGACAACCCGGAAGCGGAAGCACGAAGCAAAGGCGCGCAATGCTCACTAGGAGGCGGCAGGGATTAATTACGGACACTGAAAAAAGGTGGCGGAACGCCGTTCCGGTGCGTTCCGCCAGAAAAAAAGCCCTGATTATGACAACTACCATACGAATAACACAGAAGCCCCTTTCCCACATTCCTTCCATCAGATGCTACCAACCTCCTCTGCAAGTCTCAAGGAACCTCAGAATGGGACAATGGGCAGAATCCAAGGGGCACAGACAACCCAGCTGATTCTCTTACACCCTGCCAATTCTGTTGCATAAGCAGCCCCCACTGCTTGCACAATGTCAATTTAGTGCTTCCAGGGCAATCTGAAACTAGCAGAAACGCTCGTTTCTGGAAGGAGGCAGGCCAGAGGAGCTCACACAAGGGAGTTCTGCCGTCCTGCCTCTTTCCAGAAATGAATGTTTCTGCTCATTTTGGGGCTTCCTCTAGGAAGCACTAAATCTCCTTTGCGTAAGTGGTGGGTCCTGCTTGTGCAGTGGAATTGGTGGGACCCACTGCTTGTGGTAGGGAATTGGAGGGGTGGAAGGAATCAGTGGGGGCGTGAGCTAGGGATGTGCAACACTGGAAAACTCATTCTGTTTGAGCTCAACAGACTTTCGACACCTTTCCAACACGACAGCCTACAGCGGTTTCAGTTGGAGCGGGGGGAGGGTTCAGCTTCTGCAAAAGAGCTCGAAATATTTGCGCAAATTGGGGGCAACTTGTTAGATTCGAGTTGTTGTTTTTGTTGTTGCTTTTTTTCTAGCTTAATAAATATGAGCCAGCTTTACGTGAAAGGTATTTAACATGAGAAGTATGGAAGCAGCCTCTCACCGTATACGCACACGCTCCACCTTGGCCATCCTGAATTTTCCTACTGTTGCTTTCAGATTTGAGCAAATTTCAGGCTCTGCTCTGCAATTTGCACAAATGTTGGTCTCCGTTTCACAATTTGCACAAATTGTGGAGCAGATATTTTATTTATTTATTTATTTATTTAATACATTTTTATACCGCCCAATAGCCGAAGCTCTCTGGGCAGTTTACAACAGTTAAAATCATAAAATACAATATAAAATATAAAATTTAAAACCACAGATTAAAAACAAACAGCAGAGCTAGCAGCAGCAGTTACAATAACGGAATTAAAAACAATTACAAGATTAAAATGATTAAGATGATTAAAATGATTAAAATGCCTGGGAGAACAGAAAGGTCTTCACCTGGCGCCGGAAAGAATACAAAGTAGGTGCCAGGCGAACCTCTTTGGGGAGCTCATTCCATAACCGGGGTGCCACAACAGAAAAGGCCCTCCTCCTGGTAGCCACCTGCCTCACTTCCTTTGGCAGGGGCTCTCAGAGAAGGACCGCTGATGCAGATCTTAGTGTCCGGGCAGGTACATATGGGAGGAGACGATCCTTCAGATACTCTGGCCCCAAGCCGTTTAGGGCTTTAAATGTTAGCACCAGCACTTTGAATCGGGCCCGGAAACAGACTGGCAGCCAGTACAGATGAGAAAGCACTGGCATAATATGTTCTCGTCGGCCAATCCTGGTTAATAATCTCGCTGCCCTATTTTGAACCAGCTGAAGTTTCCGGACCATTTTCAAAGGCAGGCCCACGTATAACGCATTGCAGTAATCCAAACGAGAGGTTACCAGAGCATGGGTAACTGTAGCTAGGCTATCTCTCAACAACTGAAATTCATCCAATAAAACCGGACCATACGGTGCTCTGGACACCTCTACTAAAGGAGCTGCAATAACTGATGCCTGAAACTTGCACAAATTGTGGAGTGGAGCCCAAAATTTGTGCAAATTTCCCTGGCTTTAAAAAAAATGATGCACAAATTGTGGTCCATTTAAAAAAAAAAACAGAAGTGTGCGTGCTGGTTCAGCTCATGTCAGACTGAGTAGGTGCCAGCGTAGGGTTGACGGAATGGAATCCGTGGGCCGAGTCGAGAAAATCCATTAGCTTTTCACCTCCGTATTGGATTCCTCACACATCCCTAGCATATAAGAACCCTGTTGGATTCTGTCCAAGGTGTGGAGGAGTTCTATGCATGTATGCCATTTTGCCCTTAAGGACCCTTCTCATGCTGGCTGAACATGTGACCAGCTTGGGGGTGTGTGTGTGTTGCTTGCTAGCCCCTGCTGCGCTGCAGCCCCCTTATACAAGCTGGGCGTTCATCTGAACTCCCCTACAGAATAAGGCTGATCTTACTCTTAAAAAGCTGATTAAGCTGCTCAGCCACGTGGTATATGTGACACAAAGCTCTATGACAGTGTTCTCCAACCTTGGGTCCCCAGATGTTTTTGGCCTACAACTCCCAGCATGCCCCAGCCAGCTATGCTGGCTGGGGCATGCTGGGAGTTGTAGGCCAAAAACATCTGGGGACCCAAGGTTGGAGAACACTGCTCTATGACATTCAAAATAGAATGCAGACTTGATGTGTTTTGAAGGCATTAATGCCTAGCGATGACAAATGATGAGAAATGCTTTTTTTCTCAGATAAATGATCAATTGACGGCCACAGCCATTTTGTCATCCTTGTGTACTACTCCTCAGCAGAGGTTTAATATATGGTATGTTTAAAATAGGTAAATAAATTTATTTTCATTATGTCTGAGGCAAAGAAATCCATCTTGGCTATAAGGCTGATTGGGCTCGGTTTAAATAATTGCCTGGATTTCAGCGGGACGCCAGAGTGGCAATTGATTCAGCTGGTGGGGGTGGAATAAAATAAAGTTAATTCTCATTTTTAATACAAAACATGTCCCTTGGGTGTGTGGGTGGGTGTGTTGCAAAAGAAAGCATAGTTCAAAATTAAATAGATCGTGCACAATCCGGCCAGAGTTAAACACCGTAAATTTCTATTGACTTCAATGGGAAAGTCAAGCACAGCACACAGAGCAATCTAAATGCAAGGCCTACTGGAAATATTTGCTCTAAAATGGCACCCTGGCACTGATGATGCCCAAAGGGTCAGCCAAAGAGTGGAGCGCAGCAACCATGTAGTACATTAGGAGAAGACAAACGTGTTTCAGCTCTGAAATATGCAAAAGTAAAGGAAACACGAATATAACGGGGCAATCTTCACCCAACAATAAAGCTGGAATGTTTAGACTGAAGGCTATTTATTTATTACTGTTACACTGGACAGGGCTAAATAAGCTTCAGCTGTCTGCTTCATCTTTATTAGGCTGTTTATCATGGTTGCAGCAGCCAAATATCTGAAGTGAATGGCGACAATGTTTATGTCTGCATTAGTGGATAAGATTAGAATGGGCTAACACAGGGACTCATAAAAATCAGACTGGGCAGCCTGGCCTCATGCCCAGCTCTGTTTGTGCATTGCAGTTCTTATGTGCTTATCTGAATTGCTGGAGAAGGGCCCCAAACCTACTAACCCTGGGACAATTCTGCTAACTTGAATAGATCTTCTCAGAGATGAAGTACCGTATTTTTCGCTCCATAAGACGCACCGGACCATAAGACGCACTTACCGTATGGCACAAAAAAAATTTTTTTTTTTTAAATCAGCTGTTCCGTGGGGAATCAGCTGAGAGGCGGGGATTCCCTGCCCTGCCCAGGAGTCCTCCGCTCTTCCGGATCAGCAGAGGAAAGTTAAAAAATAAATAAATAAATAATAATAATAATATTTTTTAAAAAAAAAAAAATCAGCTGTTCCACAGGGAATCAGCTGAGAGGCGGGGGCTTCCCCCTCCCTGCCCAGGAGTCCTCCGCTCTTCCGGACCAGCAGAGGAAAGTAAAAATAAAAAATAAATAATAATAATTATTATTATTATTATTATTATTATTATTTTTAAATCAGCTGTTCCACGGGGAATCAGCTGAGAGGCGGGGTCTTCCCCCGCCCTGCCCAGGAGTCCTCCACTCTTCCGGACCAGCAGAGGAAAGTAAAAAAAAATAATTAAAAAATAAATAATAATAATAATAATTATTATTATTATTTTATTTTTTTTTAAATCAGCTGTTCCACGGGGAATCAGCTGAGAGGTGGGAGCTTCCCCCGCACTGCCCAGGAGTCCTCCGCTCTTCCGGACCAGCAGAGGAAAGTAAAATAATAATAATAATAATAATTATTATTATTATTATTATTATTTTATTTTTTAAAAAATCAGCTGTTCCACGGGGAATCAGCTGAGAGGCGGGGGCTTCCCCCGCCCTGCCCAGGAGTCCTCCGCTCTTCCGGACCAGCAGAGGAAAGTAAAAAATATAATAATTATTATTATTATTATTTATTTTTAAAAAATCAGCTGTTCCACGGGGAATCAGCTGAGAGGTGGGGGCTTCCCCCGCCCTGCCCAGGAGTCCTCCGCTCTTCCAGGCCAGCAGAGGAAAGTTAAAAATAATAATAATACATTTTTTTTTAATCAGCTGTTCGGCTTCCCCCGCCCTGCCCAGGAGTCCTCCGCTGTTCCGGACCAGCAGAGGAAAGTAAAAAAAACAATTTTTTTTTTTTTTACTATATTCACTCCATAGGACGCACAGACATTTCCACCTAGTTTTTTTGGGGGGGGGGAGTGCGTCTTGTGGAGCGAAAAATATAATATGGTATGTTGCAGATGGCAACTAGCCTTCAGAAGATACAAGCATTCTCCAGTAAGTTTTAAAATAAATAAAGTGAGCCTCTCCTAAATTCAGCAATCAGTGACAAGTCAGAGGGGAGGGGATGCTAGTGAGTATTCCCAAAGCTCCTGAGGGAATAGTTAAGCCTGTGATAGATGGGGATAATAATATGCCTGTCTGAGAAGATTTTGAGTTTAGTGGGATTGTTTCTGGATCCTGAAACGTCAATGCTCGGGGAGTACCTTTTATCTGCTGAATTTGTTAAACAGGCTCCATCCCTTTTTGGAGACCCGAAGTCTCGCTGGGCTTATTAATGGTTTCATCGCATCTAGGATTGACTACTGTAATATGCTTTACCTGGAGCTGCCCTTGAAGGCAACTAAGGCTGGTGCAGAAGACTACAGCTTGCCTCGTGGTGAATACTGGACATTGAGAAGAACATGTTTGACCCAGTTCTGTGGCAACTGTCCTTGCTGCTTGTAAGCTTCTGGACACAATGCAAGGTGTTCATCCTTACATTTGAGCACAATATGTCTTGGGATGCATCTTAGAGAATACCTCTCCCTGTATCCATGAGCCCTTTTCAGTCAGCTCATTGGGTTCTATTCTGTATATACCTATAACTGGAAGGAAAAACATTGGGAGAGACCCATTCCCTTTCCACTCTTTGCACAAGCAGTAACATTTCCACTCATACAGTTAGGAGAGGGCAAGGTGTCCTTCTGCTTGTAGTATAACATACTGCTCTGGACTTTTTTTGGGTAGGGGGTTGGGACAGTTACTGTTGGGGCAGATCACCCACATCTTAGGTTTGCATCACAGCCATCAATGGCAAAGAGCAGGACATTTTCTACAACTGCCCCCAATTGCTTTGGAATGACCTCTATAATGAGGTCAGAAACTGTTCTTCCCTCACGAAATTGTGAACATATTTATTTAGTAAGCATTTTGACTCCTGAGTCAATTTGTAGGCTTCAGACTTCAATTTTCAGACTTCATTCGATTCGATGGATGCTCAGTTTGGGTAAGTTTTTAGGGTTGTGTGGGTTGTTTTTTTTTTTAATGTTCTCTGCTTTATTACCATTTTTTAAAAGATTAATTATGCTAAGCTAGTTTGAGCCAGGGTTGCCAAAAAATCATGATTTTTTTTGCAAAAAAATAGGAAAAAATCATTTTTTAAATTTAAATCAATGATTTTTTTATTTAATCAATTCCCCTCCCCTAATATTTTTTTTTTTAGTAAAATTAATTTCAAAGTTTCAGGCAACCACATGTACAAATAGCCTACACTTAATAGTTAAGAACACCAAATTATACAGAAAACATTAATCAGAACAGGTTTCGTTTAACAGAGTATTGTTGCATTTTTGCATATTTAAAGCAGCCTCAACAGTAATTATTTGTCATACACTGCATGCTACTTAACTTACATTAATCAGTTTTTCACTTAATTTTTCCTTCACTTTCCTTTTTGATTTTGATTCATGGCTTCAAACAAAAACACCAATTTGGCAGCTTTGTCTAAGCCTAAACGATTTCGCCGTTTTGATTGTACCAGTCCAAATGATGGAAACACTCTTTCCACATCTGCTGTGGAGGCAGTTGCAGCGTGCAACTGTTCTGCGACATCGATCACCTCCTGATGCAGTTTGTCCTGCTGTGAAGTCCACCATTCCAGAGGCTGGACTGAATTGATGACGTTTTTGCTGAACATATACTGAGAAAATGGCTCGGCTTTAAATTTGTACTTTATTAGGACTGGAACTATATTTGGATGGTTTTCATTGGCCCAATCCATCCCCGAGTCATACTCCTCTTCTGTTAAGTTTTTGCACATGACAGATGGGAGTCATAATGTTAGCCAGATAGTGAGCTGGTGTTAGTGCTTGCTTGAAACGGGTTTGTAGATTGCTTTGATCATTTGCAGTCAATACTCTGCAAGCTGTCAGATCTTCCGAAAGTTGCTTCAAAACGTCAACTGCCCTACCAATACTACACGAATCTCTCTGTAATTTGTCCAATGCCACAGCAATAGGTTTGAGCTTTTTAAGGAAATCTTCAGCATTTCTTTTGATTCCCAAGTTAGAGACCTTGTTTTTGATGTCTGCATCAATCTTCTCTTGATTTTCCTCACAGATTTGTATGATGACAGGCCAGTTTTTGATGTAGGCTTCTAAACAATCGGCGACATTGTTCCAGCGAACATCTTGTGGAATCGGCAGTGTTTTTGCTCCTGTTGCCCTGTAAGTAGCTGATGCGAAATGGTTGTTTCTGAAGTACTTTACAATAGCAACAACATGGTTCTTGACATTAGGAATATCCACATCTTTTAGCCAATAGATGCATTAGATGGGCACTACATCCATATGTAATGAGGTTAAGGGTCTCCTCTTTATCATGTTCTTTCCTCATTTTTTTTAACGTTACCAGTATTATCGGTTACTAGGCTACCTATACGACAACGGGATTTCCCCCTGCAATCACAAATAGCCTTCTTGGCTACCTCTGTAAGGTATTCACTGGTATGAGCATGTCCAGATGTGTCTATGGTATCTAGGGTTGCAAAAAAACCATGATTTTTTGCACACACAAAAAAAACCCAATCGATTTTTAAATTTAAATCAATGATATTTATTGATGATTTAATCAATGATTGAGCATGGGAAAAGTGGTAGGCACGTGCATGTGCACGTTAAAGAAATAAAATAAAAATAAGATTGCAAAATGTTTATTTCCCGTGCCATATTTCCTCAAGCTGCTGCCATTCAGAAGTACTTTGATTTATTTACCCACCCACCCCACGCCTCCATCACCACTTGCTTTCCTCAGTCTTCAATGTACTTGTGTCTGTGCAGAATACAGGCCAATAAATTAATGAAAAGAATACAAAGGCAGACCATGTAGTAATGGCTATGCCAGATATGGAAATGTAAATGGCTAGCCAAGCGTGAACTGGAATAGAAGTAGAAACTGGAGTATAGACGGATAAATATAGCCTTACAATTGCATTGGCTTTCTCTTTTGCAGAGATGGCCAAAGCGTATGGCTCATAAAATACATGTGGTTCACAGTTTGTTCAAGAGCAGCTCTTGCGTAGGGAGAGAGTGTAAATAAAGGTTTACTCAATAGCATGTGGCGGCAGTATAAGTCTGCCTCTGCTCTCCCCCCCCCCCAGGGATGGCCCAAGATATTTTGCTGCCTGAGCCAAAGAACAAGATGGCACCCCTTCCCATTCCATGATCAAAAGCCAACTGGGCAGGCAGTTGACTCTTTCTTCAACATCAATGGAACAGCTTCTTCTACCACAGCTGAAGGCAGCAGGCTAGCCCAGCGGGTGCACAGCGGGCCACATGGATTTCATAGATTATGGATGCTTCACAGCTCCAACATCTTGCAGGGCTAGGAGCACAGAAGGGGCAAAGCATGTCTGGGGGAGGGTGAACTTTGTCACACATGTACATGTTAGATTGCTGCAAGAGAGATGGTGGTATACTGCACATTAATGCTTCTAAACTTATTTCTCTGAAGTTAAGCATTATTGATTTTTCAAGGACTGTGGCCTTATTTTAATCTCCAGTTCATGATTCAGTTACAATGTGTATGTGACAAAAGTGCATTTCCTCCCAGTAACCACAGGGCTCCAGCAATGGGAGGAGAGGGGGAGGCAAGCTATTCGCCCTCTCACCTTCCATCTGGTGCCACCTAGGCCAGCATCAGGGGTTGGCAAGGCCAGACAGCTGCCAAGGGCCTGCAGGCTCAGAAGGGCCCATTCCTACCAACCTCCAAAACCACCCAATCCCTGGAGAACTTCATTGACAGGAGAAAGTGTCTGGCGTAGCTCTTCAGAGAGCTTGCCAGACCCAAATACCTGGCTCTGATGGGGTCTTTCCTCAGATCCAGGCATTATGGAGACTGGAGAGCTGTCTCAGGAGATTGCCTGTGCCACAGGTGATCTCCTGGGACAAGTTTCCTCAGGAACATCTCGGCAGAGCTAACAGAGGATGGGCAGCTGCTCAGGAGGAGAGCTGTCTAGGGAGATCGCCCATGGTACAGGCAATCTCTGAGGACGCCTCTCTAGTCTCCACAATGCCTGGCTCTGAGGAGGAACCCCATTAGAGCCAGGCATTTGGTGGCAGATGTCAGTAGGTGGAGGGGGGGCAGCCATGGTGGCAGCAGCAAGTGGAGGGGAGGGGGTGGTGAGTGTAGGGAGTAGACAGAGGAAGGCAGATGGGGAGGGGGCCTGCAGCAGCACCATGCCCAAGGCTACTCTGAAGTCTGGCCCTGGCCCTGGCGCTACCTACAATTAGCTAAGGTAGAAGATGGAAGCTAAGCCTCAATTTACATGTAACAGCAGTAGACCTGTTGGTTTAAATCTGGGTTTGCCTTAATTACAGACAAAATAAGTACAGTAATACCTTGCATTGCAAGCATAATTCGTGCTTGTAATCCAAAACACTCTTATATCAAAGTGAGTCTCTGGCGGGCATAAGCGGGGCCGATTTCGGCCCGCTACGCCCGCTTGAGGTGAGCAGTTACATCCTTACGACTTGTCTTGCAAGACCTTGCTCGTTTATCGAGTCAAAAATGTTAAAAAATTTTTGCTTGTCTTGCAAAACGCTCTCAGACCAAGTTACTTGCAATCCAAGGTATTACTGTATGTATTGAGGATACCCCTTTTCCCTTATCATCCTGCCGAATTACTGAGGTCTTCTGAAGTTCTGAAGAGGCACTCCTGGTGGCCCCACAAGGGTTGGCGATACACTTTGAAACTACCAGGGGTAGGCCTTTAGGGTGGTGGCTCCCACCCTATGGAAATCCCTTCCAACTGAGATCAGGCATGAACCTATGTTGTTTTGTTTTCAGCATTTGCTAAATAGGTAAATTCTACCCAGTTTTCTTGATTTCTTTGCTTTTACTGTAACTTTTTGTAAACTTTGTTTTAATTGATTGTACGCCACTCTGATATCTCTTGGTGTAGAGTGGTTTATAAATTGTATAATAAATAGATAAGACGTGTATTGGGGGTTAGAACGGAAAGAGCGTACCGAGCTGAACTCTACTCTCACCTGAAGGTTGTCCTCCTTGCAATCCTACCTCTCTAGCCTGTTTTTCTCCTCACCCAAGATCTGGACCAGAACTGAGCTTTACTGGGTGAAAATTGCTTGTGGCGATAAGTAGTGGATGTAGGGAAGTCAGACAGATTCTGCAGCAGACCAGCTTTTTCCCTGAGCCACACGAATTTCATGGACTTCTGGACTGGTTTCTTACTTTCCAGAATTTTACGCAAATTTAGGCATAGAAAAATATGAAAAATAAAAAAAAACACTGACCAAAAATGTGCAAGGGGGGGGGTTGGTTGTGCATTTTTGGAAGTGTGAATTTGCACAAGTGCAAATGAACACAAGTTCAGGAAATGGGGAAAAATCCGATTCTGTCAATAACTGGACGACGGAACAAAGGGTGCCTGACAACCCGTGAAATGCAGACTGAATGGATTTAGCAAAATCCCTACATCCCTATAAAGTGTGTGGGACAAGTTCAGCTCCCCTCACCTATGAACCCACTTTGCTTAAAAAACTGGAGGAGTACTGCTCTCTGATTGATATGTGATTGAGGCAATGAGCATAAAGGCACTGCCCATCCCCATCTGTGCATCCACAGAACACCTGGAGAGATCCCCAACATGATTGGGAACCCGTACATGCAAGGTGCCCCATTTGGGTATTCAGCTAACACACGTAGGAATAGGGCAGCAGGCTCCAACTGAACACCACAGCAAACAGTGCATGCATACCACTCTGTGCCAGATCTGCACTGCCCAATTCCCACCCCCAGTTGCTTTTTCCCACTTGACAAGAAACCTATTCTCTCTGAGCAAGGCAGGAGGCGGAGGGTACACCTGGAGAGGGGGGAGAGAGAGATTACAGAGGAAATGTCAGGCAGGGAAATGTTACACAACATTTGCTCACCTCTCCCTGCTGTCCGTTGCATGCCGGAGGCAAACATGGGATTCAGAAACATGTGTTTGGTACCAAATGTCTAGTCTCAGTGATGGGTTACAACTTACAAGCAATATTTGGCTTGTGTGACCTATGCCGAGTCAGATGATACTTGTACGTACGGTAAACTGGATTTCTAATGGAGGGTTTCTATGGCTATCACTCCACTAACCTCCTCAAGCTCTCACAGCTGCTTCAAAACCACTGTAGAAAGAAAATATAAATGCTTGATCTTAAACTTTGATTGTCTGTTTGTTTCATTTGGCAATGTGAAGTGTTTAGAAAGATTTTGTAAGACCTTCGCAACAGATTTTCTCATAATTTTGGTCAAGCACAGTTGCTACACGCGTGTCTCAAGCCAATTTATGTAAGCCCCTTTATGTAAGTCTGCTGCAGCCTAGCAGTCTCTTTGTAAAGTTGAAGCGAAGAACTCTGGGTACTGATCCTCCTAACACGAACAAGCAGATGTCATTCAAAAGGGCAGGGAGAATCAGAAATGGCAAGTAAGAATCCATTTCATGTGTTGTAGTTCCTAGAACAGAGGTGGGGAACTTCTTCCAGGCAGCCCAATGGCCAAATATGGCCCAACTGGGGTCTCAGCCCATCACCGGAATTCAGCCTCCAAAAGCTTCTCTGAAATTGAGCCCTCCTGTCATCCCTGGACTAAGGGCTGGTTCATAGGCTACAAATTTAGTGGGTATCCACAGGTACCTTGTATCCATCTGCAACATAACCATTAGGCTTGTGGTGACTATGCATCTTTTTTCACTGCGTGTGTGTACACACACTGAGAAACCTTCTCCAGATTACTCTCTGTGTTCAGAAATATATCTATAATTCTTAATAATACCTACATTTTTGTTGTTAAAATCATTCTCATATGAGAGCCAGTTTCCTGTAATGTTGTGGCATATTAGGAACAATACTCAGCTGTGTCAAGGGCATTTATCAATCCACAATAGAAGTCTTTGAACTTCTGTTTCCAGTTATGATGAGCACCTCTCCCACATATCAAAAAGCGGTCATGAAATAATACTCTGCATTCCATAACTGATTAGAAAATGTTATCCATTGGACAATCAGCCACAGATACGGTGGATCTGCATTGATGAAAGCATGACATGCACAGTTCTGCTTCAGCGTTGACCAATGAAGTGCATGAGAAGTGCCCTGAGGAAATTCCTGTAAAGAAATTAAATAAGCAATGAAAACACCAAAGGTTTCCCCACCAAAATGGATGTTTCTACTTATTGTTCATTTGATACACTGAGAACTGAAGCTGGGAAACGCTTCCCCGCAAAAATGGTCTGTCAGATTTAGACGATGTCCTTGATAAAGTGGGAAAGGCAAACAAAATGACATGATATTTTTTTTCTTTTACAAACTTGATGAAGATAACAAAGCATTGTGTTACATAGTGATGGGTATATTCCCCTGCCCCCCCCCTCATGACCTCACGTCATAATAGTCTTGGTATTTCTAAACTTTCTCAGCTCAGGGTTTTTCTGAGAGTTCTCTTCAAGCTTATAATGTTGGTGTATTACAAGCCCAGGGGAGCTCCTAGCCAGCCCCTTTCTCAAACTTACCAGGAGACTGGTGGTGGAGAGGGCACAGGAGACAGAGGTGTGGCTATGCCTTTATCTTAAGGCATAGATGCTCGTGTGGGGGCAGTCATTGCCACCACAATCTGTTCGGGACTTACAGATGAGCCTCTGCTGCTGCCAGCCTCCCAGCCACCAGTGCCCCCCCCCCCTTGCAAGGGTAAATTGGGGATAGCTGGAGCTGGATAAGTCCATTATGAGATAAGACGCCTTAAGTTCAGAGCTGGGGGTTGGGCTTCATTAATGATCGAATTGGGTTTTCCAAAGTGGGGGAGTTCATTTTTGAACTTTGGTAGCATCATTGGTTATATAAAGCCTACAAGAACCTGAGTTTTACTCATGTGTCTAGGCCAATATTAAAGGTTATCGCTAAGGCTGAAACAAAGTGGAGGTTGTGCTTTAAAAAAAAAAAAAAAGTTCCTCTTTTTAGGCATTTTTCAGGAGGACCTACAAACAACAGCAAACGTTTTCAGAGCGAGGGTAATGATTCCTGCCCTCACTCTGAATTGACATTGTGATCTCATCTTAAAACCAACTGATTACATGGTGACATCTTGTTGTGTCCAGAAATAATAATAATAATAATAATAATAATAATAATAATAATAATAATAATAATAATAATTATTATTATTATTATTATTATTATTATTATTATTATTATTATTATTATTATTATCTAGGATCAATGGTCCCAGGAGCAAGAAGACTCAGAAAAGATTTGTGGGGGTAGCAGCTGCGTGGGACTATGAACAGCAGTGAGCAGATGTGAAACAAAGTAAACACTGGGGGGCGGGTGTCAGAAAACATTTTCTGCCCCCCTTGGAGGCTCCATATCTAAACATTTGGCACAGCCCTAGTTTCTACAAAATCTTTCTCAGACATGCTGAAATGTGCCTTTAATTAATGAAGGCAAACTGACTCAGAAGTGGGGCACCCTGGAGGTCTGTATTTATCCTCTCTTAAATCACTTCCAGATCAATTTTTCTCAGTTTACAAGTTACATTATTTATTCTCCTAAAGTGTTAGCCTTGCATTGTGAACTTTAATTTGTTGTGGTAGACCACCACAGGAAGTCAAAGATGGAATTCAAAGACATGATGAGAAGGGAGTGGCAAAATAATTGATTTTTAACTGCTGAGTATAAACATTGCAATTGCTAGTGTGAAGGGCTACAAGGGTACATCTAGAACTGTGAAAACTGTCTGGCTTTTGGTGCTGACTAATGCCTTTTTATTTTCTTGGCCCTGTGTGAAAGGGTAGAATGAGGAATCCCTCAAGATTATGATAAAGGATAAAGAGCATTTATTGTCTCAAGGGAACTACAGAAAAGGATATGTGACTCTGTGAGGTATCGGCCACTGCTGGATGTCTGGAACATAACCCTTTTTGCCCCTGAGGAGCTGCCATAGCCTACAGGGAGCTGAAGTGGGGCTACTGCATATATTAAAAAATAAATTGAGCGGCAACTAGAAAAGTGCTATTATGCTCAGGCAGTGAGGCATATCACAGTGAAGATGAGTACACTTCAATTCATATTAGTTATTACTAGTTTAGATAATGGTTAAAAGAAGAGGACTTGATTTTAAAAAATCAGGGCTGGTTTGTTTATTTATTTATTTATTTATTTCATTTCATTTCATTTCATTTTTATACTGCCCAATAGCCAAAGCTCTCTGGGCACAATTACAACAATTAACAATACAGTCCCTGCCCACAGGCTTACAGTCTAAAAAGACAAGACACACAAGGAAAAAGGAATGGGGAGGGAAGAAGGGGGAATATTATTACTTCTGTAATTCTCTGTGTCTCAAGAAGCTCCAGCCTCCTTCTTCTTCCCCAGAGGGCTGTAGATGTCAGTTAGCCCTGTGGGGGGGGGCAGTCCAACTGGAGCAGGCCCTGATGTTCCCTCAGCCTGCTCCAGCCTCCTTCGCTCCTTCCTCTTCCCCACAGGGCTGTAGATGTCAGTATTTAAACCATTTCTATACCACCCAATAGCCGAAGCTCTCTGGGCAGTTTACAACAGTGCCTAAAACAAGGCCATGATACAATATATGTTGTTCACGCACATATGTGAAGCCTGACATACGTGACGCCTGACACATGCACAACCACCCACCCATCCATGTGGTACAACTGCAGCAGGGAGTGCCAGATGGACTGACGGACAGACAACTGCTCTCCATGCTGAAGATCTCAGCCGTTTATAAGCCACAAAGTTCATGCCAGTGATGTGCCAAAACCCCGGATAGTAGCAACATATCCCACCCACTCACTACCCAAGCCACCACAGTAACAAACCTTTAGGCAATGGTTTAGATACAATATTTATCACTCTGCCTCCACTGAAAAGGATTCCATCCCAGGTGACAAGAAATTTGTTCACACATGCAAGTCATCCTTTTGTTCAAGTGATTAATGTGCACATGTGTACAGGGGCATCGATCATCCAGGTTTTTATTTCTCCTTCCTATTCCAGGGACAACTGCTGATGGCACAGTAAAAGATCATCTCCCCCTATATAGATCCATGAAAACACAACGATCTTCAGGGGAGGCCTTGCTGTCTGTGCCACATCCTGCAGGGCCCATCTGGCAGCAACACAGCAACAGCAACCCTCCCTCTGGAATGACCTCTTCTCTGTGATATATCAGGCACTGACAATCATGTGCTTTCAACAATTATTAAATGCTTGTTTACCCTGGCTTTTCCCAACCATTAACATGTCTAAATGTTGTTCTTTTCTAATGATGTATTATTTTATCGTTTGTTGTAAAACCGTTTTGGGATTTTTAAAATGGGAAGCGGTAGATAAATATTCTAAAATACATAAATAAAATAAACAAACCTTGATCACACCAAGGCACTCCCTTGGCTCAAGCGAGGGATAGATATGGGTGGAACGGGAAGTCCAGGCCCTGCAGGCAGTTTGGTGTAGTAGTTAGAGTGTTGGACGAGGACTTGGGAGACCTGCATTCAAATCCCTACTCAGCCATGAAACTCCTTGGGTGACCTTGGGCCAGTAGCACTCTCTCAGTCTGACCTACCTCACAGTGTTGTTGTGTGGATAAAAACTGAGAGGAGGACTACAGACAACACTTTGAGCTCCTCGGAGGAAAGACAGGATACAAATATAATTAATTAATTAATTAATTAATTAATAAAAATAAGCTACTTAATAAGGCACATCAAATGCATAGTAAGTCCTATTATTTAAACAAAACTATTAGGCATGGCAGAGGAGCATCCAGGCAGACAAATCTGGGCACCAGACTAAGGCAGCAGAGGTACAAAGGCACAGGAGCAGGCAGGCGGGCAGCCCTGGGTGGAAGACTCTATGCAGTGGAGAATGGTGAAGCAGAGGAGCAAGTAAGTGTGCATGCAGACTAGAGCAGCAACAGATTCTGACATGGTGGAGAAGCAACCAGATGGGCAGATCAAGGCAGCCGACTGGATCTGCAGGCTTGGCATGGGCACGGCTGCGGGAGCCAGTAGACAGGCAGACCTGTGTGGCAGGCTAAAGCGGCATAGTTTGCAAGCTGATCAGAGGACTGAATGCACAGTGAGAGATTGTCTCTCAGATCATCAGATAAGCAAGCTGACGTGAAGACTGGAAAGTTGAGGACTGGACAGTTACAGAGTCCATTTCCCTCCCCTCCCCTCTGTTATTCAGACCTAGCAGCTACTTTACTGCTGGCAAGTGAATCAAAATGGAAAAGGGCAAAGGAGGAATGAAATGGTGCCAAATGCATAACTTCTGACTTGGGAGTCACTTGCGCCTTTGGCTTTCAGCTTGTGAAGAATGGCAAATAGACTTAGAGTACAATCCTATTTCTGTTTGGAACAACAACAAAAAAAGTCCTACAACTCCCAACATTCCCCAGCCAGCATGTAGAGTTATAGGACTTTTTTCTGTCTAAACAGGAACAGGATTGCACCCTAAATTACAAAAAGACATTCTTCATCCCATTCTCCAATTCATCCTGAAATTGATGGACACCCCTAATGGCGGCTACTCAAGTGCCATTTTTCAAAACATAGCATCATGGTAGTGGCCACAGGGTTGTACACTGACTTTTTGGGCAGTCATTCCAGTGCTTAGCACTGATCAGTTACCAGGCAGGATAAAACAGCATTGTAGAAGGATTTCATAAAAATGGATGTGGTTTGCCTGGCAACAGAGAACATGCTTCTTAGTCTTATAAGGAGAAGATAAACTCCAAAGGAATCAGGGTCACAGAAATATTTCCAGTCTGATGAAAAGTAGAAGAAACAATTCCACAGACCCAAGGGGGAAAACTTCACAGTGAGCCAAAAATTAAATGGAAAATCAAATAGAAGGTTAGGACCAAGTTCATGCTTGAAATGGTAGAGAAATTAGTGGAGGAGAAAAGTTTTTCCTAACAGCAAACAAAATTGAGAGGCAGGATTTTAACTCTCCTTGGGCTAAGGTTTTAAGAACCTCTTTGGGCTATGGTCTTGTATTAATAGATTTCATACATCATAGAGTTGGAAGGAGCCTACAAGGCTATCGAGTCCAACCCCCTGCTCAATGCAGGAAACTAGAGGAGGGGTCTCCCATCCAAGTAATAACCAGGCTGGACCCTGCTTAGCTTTCCACGCTCAGACAAGCTGAGCCAGCGTGAGCCACAGGCCTGTATATTCTATTGAAATAAAACAGACTTACTCCAAAGGAATGTGTTTAGAACTGATCTTTTTGCAAGGGTAAGGGCAAACCAGAAAGTTTGATTCAAGAATTCAAGTTAATTGGCATTGTATTATTTGAAGTTATATTTGTTCAGTTTATATTTTAGGATACAAAGCTTTTTTTAAAGAAACACACAAAACAATAGAGATTTAAAAAATAGCTCAGGGGCTATATCTGGGAGTGAGCCCCATTTAGCTCAATGGATCTTATGGCTGAGTAGATAGGGTTGTGCTGTTAATGTGGGAGCATTCTTGTTTCTGTGGCAACTGGAAATAATGTGATGTAGCAGGCATACTGAAGGGATGAGTAGCTAGGAGACCAAACTGTATATAAATTACTTACATCCTAATATTGTGAATATTTACTTTGAAGTAAGTCCCACTCAGTTTCATGGGATGTACTTTCAAGTAGATGTGCATAGGATTGCCTCCTTAACAGTATTTACCTATTTCATTTGTGCACAAAACCCAGCTTTTGGAAAAGTCACTGCCACTCCTGTCACTTCTGGTGGAACTGGAACTGCTGCCCTGTTTAAGAAGGGGTTTCAGCAAGCTTTTGCACATGCACGAACAGAAGACTTTTTGGGCTTGTTCACACGACACGGGAACCGCAAGTCCCCCATGGTTCCCGTGTTGTGTGCACGCCGACTGGGGGTGCCCCCGCGGAACAGCCTGCGGGCGGGACGCACGCAAAGTGACCATGGTTGGTAGAGGGGTAAGCCCCTACCACGTGTGGCCACCGTGCCGTGCGAACAGCGGGGGGCCGTCCCACGGGGTCCGCACAGAGGCGGCAGCCCAGAGCGGCCGGAGCTGCCGCCGCTCCAGCCTGTAGGGGCAAACGGCCCCTCTGGGCATCCTGGGGCCCCATCCCCTAGCACCGGGAGGCCTGCACTGTGGTGTGGGGACTGCGGGGTCTGCCCACGCGCGCAGGGCGCAGGTTGTCTGCGGCGCCCCGCTGGACACCGCAGACGGCCCCGTGGTGCCTCCCCCGCCCGCAGCCTGGGTCATGCGAACCGACCCTTTGTGAAGCAAAGCATCTGAAGCTGCATCGCAAGAAGCAAAACATGATGCATGATCCAGGTTAATAATAATGTTTATTTACGGTCTACCGACCACACCAATATATATATACAATACAAACAAGATATACCAGCTCTCAGTTGTACACTCAGAATAAAAACACACAATAAAACTGAATCAGGCAAGCATAGAAGGCCTAGTCAAAATAGCAACATTCAAGAATATATACTCTGGTTTCTCTTCAGATCATGATCCAGGTTGTAGTAGGTAGGTGAGGTGCATTTTGTCACTTGGTGTGTTGTGTGGAAATGGAAGGGAAGCCATGTTGTTATAGAAATGCTCCCCACTGCAAAGCACACCCTAATGGCCGGGCTGCACACAGTTCCCCATTGCGAAACAAACCCTTTGCAGTACGGAACTTCTTGCATCCCAGCCTTTATGAGTTGCTTTGCAATGAGCAACATCTTGTGTTCTGATTATTAGGGCTTCTTAATGAAGACACACAAACAAGAAACAGATAAAGATGATGGAATCCAGAGCAGGGAGTATAAATGGCTGCACAAGGGATTAAACTAAGAGAAGAACCGCTATGGATTTCAGTACTCTGTTTGGTCCAAACCCAACACCCTAATCCATCCCCCATCCTGGTGCCCTCTAAATATTTATTTATTTATTATATTTATACCCTGCCTTTTTTCCTGAAAGGAACCCAAGGCGGCTTACATAATCCTCCTCCTCCTCATCATCTTCCTCTCCATGTTATCCTCACAACAACCCTGTGAGGTAGGTTAGGCTGAGAGTCAGTGACTGGCCCAAAGTCACCCAGTGAGTTTCATGGCCAAGAGGGGACTAGAACCCGGATCTCCTGAGTCCCAGTCCAACACTCTCACCACTACGGCACACTCGCTCTCATGTTAGAATGCAACTCCCATCATCCCAAGCCAGCATGGCCATTGGGCAATTTGGCTGTGAATGATGAGAGCTGCAGTTCAACACATCTGGAGGGCACTAGGTTCGTGAAGGCAGCTACTCTAAACGCTCCTACAGCACACTGGTTGTCCTGAAAAGCATCTTCTTACATTGCAATTATTAATACTACCAGCAAGACATTCCCAAACCACAGTGTTCTGTTATAGGCAGAAAAAAATGTCTGTGACTAATTGTGGTTGTGTTCCCCCAATAGTCACCTCACCCATTTGAAAAAAATTCCCTTTTATGGAATTCAATGAGTGTTTTCTCATCCTATTTATTTATTTTATTTATTATATTTATACCCCGCCTTTGGACAACATGGCTGGTTCGTGTTATTTTCCAGTGACAGTAGAGGAAATCTGGTTTTTCAGTTCAGACTTCCCCATAAAATGTAATGGTTTGTCTACACTTGGGCGAGTGAGTGGTGGATTATTGTTTCTAACCTGAATTGCTGTAATTCCCAAAACAAAAGCCACAACTTCACTGTGAATGTGGCTTGAGTGAAGTCAGATGTGAACATATTTTGAAGATTAGTGATAAGTACAACAGAAGACAAACAGATATCACAGCTGGTTTGCTTGGTAACCCTTCTTGGATCTTGTGCATAGTGGCAGTAGTTTCACAACCAACAGTAAAAAATAAAATAAAACAGGAACATAAGGGCACAAGCATCTTGCAGACTGTACAGTAATACCTTGAATTGCAAGTAACTTGGTCTGAGAGCGTTTTGCAAGACAAGCAAAAATTTTTTAAAATTTTTGACTTGATAAATGAGCAAGGTCTTGCAAGACAAGTGTAGGGATGTAATCGCTAGCCTCGAGTGGGCGTAGCGGGCCGAAATCGGCCCCGCTCACGCCCACCAGAGACTCGCTTTGATATAAGAGTGTTTTCGATTACAAGCACGTTTCCTGAACGAATTATGCTCTCAATCCAAGGTATTACTGTATTCTTACTTTCCAGAATTGTACACAAATGCTTTACACACACACACACACACACACACCATTTAAAAAACAAAACAACCCCCCCAATATTTTATACAACTCCCATCTCTCTTCAGCCTTGGCTGTGTAGCACCCTTTTTGGTGCTCTTGGCTCATTGCTTGTATGTTGAGTTAAGAAAAAATATGCAAAATATTGTGTATCAGGAAAAGTTATGTAAATTGTGGCAGACTTTTCTGAATGGGGGGGAAAATCTTCAATTCTGTCAATGAGCAGCCAACAGAATGAAAGATGCCTGATATCTGCAAATTATACATGGAGCATATTAAACAAAATCTGTACATCCCTATGGACTTGATATTTACCACATCTAGGAATAGGAAAATCTGTCCATTTTGGTTTCTCTCAGTTTCTCAATTTTCCAGTCTTCAGTTCAGTTTGTCTTGAATGTTGAGAAAAAAGTTTGCATGAAAATGTGTATGCATTTTTGTGCCCATTTCTCCTGAGACGTGCATTCTTGTGTAGAACCTTTACACATTTTTGCAAGCAGTTTTCCTAATGGTACATTTTAATGCTATTTCCATGAATGCATGCCTTTTTGTGTGTACAGTCATGCCTTGGATTGAGAGCATAATTTGTTCCGGAAACGTGCTTGTAATCCAAAACACTCTTATATCAAAACGAAATCCCCCCAAAAAAATTTGTACAGAGATTTTTAATTTAAGCCGTACTACAGTACTTGTATTGCAAGACGTCGCTTGTATATCAAGTTTTAAAAAATTAAATAAATATTTAAAAATTATGCTTGTCTTGCAAAATGCTCTCAAACCAAGTTACTTGCAATCCAAGGTATTACTGTAATTTCCCTAATATACAAATTCCTGTAGGCATTTTTTTGCTGGGAGAACTACATTGCAAATCTCAGAGGATAACTGAGTATTGGTTCGCATACTGGTTTGAAAATGTGAAATTAAAACACGAACCAAATGGATATCTTCCCCCCATCCCTAGCGAGACCTGCTTTCCTAGCAGTTTTCCAACACTTCTCCCATGATACTGGTAAAAAGTCTGAAACCAGAAGTAGTCTTCAACTTCACATTTGTTGTGTGATAGACCTAGGACACAGATATATTTTGGATAATAAAATCTTGCAGCTGTGTTGGATTTGAGTACCCTCTACAGATGTGAAACCGCTGTCAACTACATCTAGATGAGTTCCTTTGACTCGGTCAAAGAGGCCATAGATTTTTGACCATTGCAGGATATTTACATTCTTTTCCCAAAGGAGGACCAATAATCACATTTGGAATGTTATTGCCATCCATGTTTATATTTCCCCCCAAAAAAGGTCTGTGTTTTAAAATGTTTATTCATTCAACATGGGTCACCTGGGTTCTTGCTGTCACCAAATGGCTTTCGCATTCTCACTGCGAGTCTCACTGGGAGTTCTTGTTTCTTCTCCAGGCATTAGATAAACCATTAAACTAAAGTCCAAGTATCATAAAATAGTTTCACTGATAAGTATGTTCAAATACAGGACCAAAAATTAGCTGCCAGAGAGACATCAACTGCTGAAGGGGAAAAGAGACAATCTATTCAAGAGATATTTAATTATCAAACTTTAACTGTGAAGGCCTTGCGAGATTAGGTGCTTCATACATAAGAGAAATTTCCATTACTATTTCATTGTAAAACATGTGCATTTAGAATGAAACATATTATTTCAAAGGAGAAAATATTGGTGTGGTTCACTTCACTATTGTAGGGGCCTTTTGCCTGCTCCTTAACTAGTTTATATTAAGTTACAGTATGGTTGACCTTGGACCAGGAATTTCTGATCCTCACTCAGATGTGAAGCTTGTGGCGTGACCTCAGGCTAGGAATGGGGGAGAAATTAATTTGCTTCACATTTTAGCTTAATTTCACACTTTCAAACCACTGTGAACTCAAGCTCTTTCAAAATTTTCACTTCTCCAAAGTTTGCAATGGAGTTCTCCAATTAAAAAAAATGCATATATTTGGGGGAAGTGCATAAACAAATACACTTTCCCCAAATACACAAATGCACTATTAGTGAAAATAATGTACAAAAATGCTATATATTAGTGAAAATAATGTACAAAAATGCTATATATTAGGAAAATTGCTTGTAAAAGTGTGTATATTGGGCAAAATTGCATAAAATGCATGTATTAGGAAAAATGTATAGAAAAAAATTTATGTGAACTTTTTAAAAAGTCTCAAAGTTGGGGAAGAACCGAACTTAAGACTTGGAAAATGAGAAACCTACAGAAACCAAAACTGACACATTCGTCTATCCTTACCTTAGGCCAAGTAAATTTCACGTTAATTTGCCTCACAGGGTTGTTTTGAAGATGAAATCTGTAAAACCCATGTATTCTGCCGTGAGCGCCTTAGAGGAATGGTGGGATACAAATCAATAAATAAATCAATAAATCAATTGTGACTAGACCTTCTATGCTTGTTTGATTCTGTTTTTATTTTCTAAGTTTTTATTTGAGTGTATAATTAAGAGCTGGTGTATCTTGTTTGTATTGTTTTACGTATTGGTGTGGTCGGTAGACCGTAAATAAAATATTCTTCTTCTAATAAATCAATAATGCCTTATTCGCTACCGCAGTGTTCTCCAACCTTGGGTCCCTTGGGATTTTTTTATGCTGATTATTCAATAGTAACAACAGAATGACTCCTCCATGCATCCCTAAATGTTACTGCTGAAATGAAGACAGCCTGGGAGCTGAGGGATGTAGGAGTGTTTTGTTCTTGTTTTTGTTTTTTTGTATGGAAGGACTGTGAACTCCTTTCCTTTCTGGTACCCAAAACACATTTCTGGGCTCAGAATTCTTTAATACTGAGTGCATGTCTTTTGCACCAGGCCCCAGTTAGTGGATCACAAGGTTCCAGTAAAAAAACAAAGTAGATCCCCAAGTCCAAAGTCTTCCCACCCTTGTTATATATATGATGTGGACAAAATACTTGGCAGTTAGAGCAAAAATTAGATTTCAGGGTTCCAACAGCACCATTTTATTCCTGTTTACTCATATGTAAGTTCCACTGTGCACACTGAGACTTACTGCCAAGAAAGTATGATTTATATAACAACCTTAGTATCTAATGCATTGCCACTGGCCAATCAGAACACAAACTACAGGCTCATTCTCCTGACTGAAGCTTATGTGCAACTGTTACTGATGCTGCTGGGGGGGGGGGGGATAAGCTACATCTTTTCACTTTTTTTATACTGTTGTGGGAATGACAGTGGGCTGTTCTTATGCTGAAACATCGTAGACATTTTCCAGATGCTCGGTGAATGCATGGGGGTGGGAATTAGGGTTTTGCCTGCCGTCCTGACTCGCAACCTCCACATATCCATCATTGACTTTATGGAGCTCATACATGCACACGAGTAGGTTTTCTCCATGCAATCTGGAGAGTGTGCTACCGGGGTTCTTCTGGATTGTGCAGAGGCCTACATGGGTACCGCTGTACATGCAGACGCCTCCACCCTGCAGAGATCCTCACAGTATACACAGATACCGGTGTGGGGGGGTACTATGTAATGCATGTGGCATTGGGGCTGGGGCTACACAGCGTGGCCCCCACACTCTGCTCAGTGTTTTTGAATGCCTGAATAGGACTTACATTACATAAACTTTGGGATATTATTTTTTTTGTCGTTGATGTACTACTATTGATAATGCCTTATATTTATCTTACTGTCCCTTAGGCAAGCAAACTAGATTATCTAAATGTTATTCACTTTTGTGCTTCCACAGGTTGCCTGCACAAAAGGAAATAACATTTAGATAATTAGTTCTGAGGGAAGCTTTCTACCACCCCAGTGTCTTTCTTGCTGTTGGGTCCACCTGCTAATTCTCAGTTTTGACTTGGAAAATCTTCTTGTGTAGACACACCAGATATTTGGATTCCACTGAATCACAGATGTTTTCATCAGTACTGTCCTACTAACAACTTTCTCCTGTCTCAAAGGAGCACCTGTTTTCAGAGCCAACAGGTCATTCATTCATCTAGTCTTCCCTTCGCCCACCAACCCACCACAGGGCCCGTTTTCTCTTATTATTGAATATTTATTTATTCAAACTAATATCCTTCAAACTGCCTGATTTCACTGAACACAGGAATGTGTTCTTTATTACAACTATATATAGTATCCTTACACAGGAGGATTTTTAAGTGCCTAACATTTTAAGTAGGATCTTATGAAGGTGAGAATTAAGAACCATGGTTGATAGTCCCAATTTTCATAATTGTTTCCACCTTTTTGTGTCTGTTTTAGGGAAACATGTATCACCCAGAGATTTCAAGAAATCACTTAAAGTAGACTGGAATCCATTAACGAAGTGTATAGAATTACAGATCATGCAAAGCAGATCATGCAACTTTGCATTAGACCAGACTTCCCCAACCTGGTGCCTTCCAGATCTTTTAGACTACAACTCTCAGCATTCCTGACCATTGGCCATGCTGTCAGAGGCTGATGGAATCTGAAGTCCAAAACATCTTGAGGGGACCAGGTTAGGGAAGTGCATTAGACAGTCAACAATACTAATTTTCAGTGAACTGACAAAGATATTCTTTTAATACGGTAATTAAGATATACCAACTATTAATAATAATTAATTAATAACAATTAATATACATGCCTGATATATTACAGCCTATAAAACCATGAGCTGGAGATAGAATCGTAGAGTTGGAAGGGGCCTATAAGGCCATCGAGTCCAACCCCCTGCTCAATGCAGGAGAACAGATGTAGGCAGCCCAGGCAGTCCCCCATCCAAGCACTGACCCAGCTCATACCTGCTTAGCTTCAGCATGTGGCCTGCATTATGTGCTCTCGACGCCACCAGGAGACCACCAAGATGTTTGGAAAGGGATCTATCTGGATCTCCAGGGCTTGACCCAGGAACCAAGTCTAGAACTTGGCTGAGAGAACCACGATGACAGCTTTAGATAGCCATGTTGCAGTACTTCAGTTGTGAAGCACAGTTAATGCTTATCTTCTTTCCCTGGCATTCCATGCTTTATAATTGCTTCTACATCCTGATATGTTAATATGTTAGAGCAAAAACCAAAAGTACTGTTTGCCAACCCTGATAAGATAGGCAGACACACAGACACACACAAAGACACACACACACACACACACACACCTTGTGCAGTTTTGCATTTTAAACTCACATTTAATCATAGCACCATCATGGCTACAGGAATAAAATGGAGTTTGCTTCTGCTTCCCTGATGCTAAACACACTTACATGGGAATAAGCACTATTTTGTGGTAGAAAAGGATTTTTTTAAAAACAACAACAACAACAACAACAACACGAACATAATAAAATGAGCATCTGTATCCATGGATATGCCTTCCTGCCCCCTGATTATAAAATGTGTCTTTTAAGATATAAGAAGAAAGGATGCTGCAGCAAGCAGCATCAGCCCCAGTGGGCCCCAGCATGCCCATGCCAGCCCAGGTGCTGATGCTGGGCCTGTTTGCTGCTGCCCCCATCACCTGCCACTTTCTGGATGGTCATCAGCTGCAAGGCCTTGGATTTGGTCCTAAGGTCCAGGCAGCCTTAGCTGCACCACTGGATCTATACTAAGTCTAACAAGAGGGGAATTGTGGGTTAAGAACACTTTTACAGTGCAATACATTTTATAGATACTTCCTTAGAGCTCCCCCCACTCACTCTCTCTTCCTCTGTGTGTGTGTGTGTGTGTGTGTGTTACTATTCACCATTACACGAAGCCGTCAAGGAAGTTTTGAAGCAGGAATTGGACAGGATTGCTGGGGGATTATTTATGTCAATCAGATTGCCTTTATCTTTGTACTGACAAGGAGAAGTGATTTATCAGTTATGAGATCACTGTCACATTTTCAGAGCGTTCCTTTTCATACTGTTCACTTCAGGCAAGCACCAATTTGTCGACGTGCTTTTTTGGCAGTTCTATTTCCTTTTTGCCTGAGGTCCTGAAATTCCATTTGTGGGAATTTAGAACATACAAAATAGAAAGAGATTATTGTTCCTTTTGACATTGCTCGGGAAGGGTTTTAAGAACATGCCAATTAAGATGAGTCCAGCTTCCAAAATACACAGTTTTCTCATCCACCCTGAGATACTTGCAGGAAGGACTAAATTTTTGCTCTACTTTTCAGCTGCATATAATCCAATTGCCCCTATTTACCAGGGGTAGTCTCTATTTTTTTTTAATTCTTATTTCTGGTGAAGTCACCCTCCATCATCTTTTATCCCTATTTTGACTTTTTGGTGATGCCTTTTAAACATTTTCTTACTGCCTTCCCAGGTGCAGCAAGGCTGCCATTTTTGCTAGAGGGGAACCAAAATTTCTCAGAAGACATTTTTCAGAGAAAATATCTGAGGCATTCCTTTTTCTTATCCCCTTAGAAAAAGAAGGTCTCTGCAGAATTTTCTCTGAATATTCTCCACCATTTTAAAAAAGCAAAAACAATTGCTGGCAGCTGCCATTTCCTCACCCCTCCCCAGAATGCCCTGCAATGATGCTAAGTCGAGGGCATTGTGGAGGATGCAAAATGGTCGCCAGGCTGCCAACACAGTTACTGAGAAGGAAAAAAGAAGGAAGTTGTGCTGCAGCCATTGTTGCTGGTGACCCCCACCCCATGCCTCTGAAACATTTGGTGAAAGGATCCCCTCAATTTCTCTCCCCACAAACATGGTGGAGAATTTTGAGAGGCCATTTGTGCACAGCTCTGATTTGCCTTCCCAACTGTCTATAAGGCATGCTTTCAAAATTCTCCTCATCCAACTGCGTCCCTGGATTTTGGAGTTACAAATGATCTGCTCTTGATTCTGATGTACAACCGATGCATTACAATTCTCAGGTGGTAATTTGGTTATTTCAAAATATTGTACAGACCACTACAGCATTCCCTGCAGCATTCAGTTCCTGGTGTTCACGTGTCTCTCTTCTACCCTGCCCACCCACGCCACACACAAACACACATCACCAGCAGGGCCAGTGTCAGAGAACAGCATCTTTGGTTGCCTGCTGAGGCCCACTTCCTTGCAGGTGGCCCTCTGTTGACTCCTGGAGCCTGTTGGGCCTGTGGCTCCTCCTCCTTGCTGTCGCTGCTTGTTCACTTGCCCTCTATGAGCCTCGAAGTGCAACAAGAGTGAAGACATAGTGCAGCATCCTCCACTTACTTTCCATATGTTCTTTCAGTGGGTGGTTCTGTGGACTGGGCCCAGAGGGAGAGTGAAAACAAGTGGGCACTGGTGACATTGGCAAGAGGGAAGGAGGCCCACTCAGGGAGGGCCCCTCACTGAGGCCACCTTGCTCAGTTCCCCCGCCCCTCCCGCAAGCCTGTGCCTCACGCTGGCTCAGCTTGTCTGAGCGTGGAAAGCTAAGCAGGGTCAGGCCTGGTTATTACTTGGATGGGAACCCCTCCTCTAGTTTCCTGCATTGAGCAGGGGGTTGGACTTGATAGCCTTGTAGGCTCCCTCCAACTCTATGATCTATGAAAAACCTGGAGCTGGCATTGATTACCAAAGGGCATGTTTGCCTTCATAAAATGCCGCAAAAAGCATGTGTGATTGTACACCAGTGAGGGAGATGTTATTAGTTATGTACAATTTGGTATACAATTTGTACATGATGGACCTGTATTGTACCCTGAATAAGAATTGGTTTGCAATGTGTAGTTTAGGTAGGGAGGCTCAAGGGGGAAGAGATTAGGGAGGGAATGAAATGTATACTGTATTTGTAAAACAGAAAATCTTCTATATAGTGTGTGTGTGTGTGTGTGTGTGTGGTTTTAGCTAATGTGCATATGCACTGGTGCACATCAATAAAATACTGCGAAAAAAACAAACTTGCTGTGATTGTACATCAAGATTAATTGCACATTGTTTTGTCACTGTTCAGGAGCACATGCGCACATGTGTAAAACAACCATATAAAGCTGTATAAAGCTGCCTTAGAACTAATAACATAGCATCAGGTTGGTTTATAAGGCCTTTTTTGTTATTAGTGCTGATCGATCATTCATAATTATTTTTCTCCCTCATTCCATTATATTTTCTACATAATATTATTGTGGTATGTATAGCTTGGAAATACTGGAACCTTGAAGGTCTTATCCCTCTCATGGCCCACACCACCTCTTCATAGGTTAGACCAGGGGTAGAAAGCCTGGTGCCATCCAGATGTTTTGTACCACAACTCCCATCAGCCCCAGACCTCATGGGCAATTGCCAAGGATGATGGGAATTATAGTCCAAAACATCTGGATGGTGCCAGGTTGCCTGCCCCTAGGTTAGAGTATACTGACCATTTACCCAGTGGATCCCATCCTTGGGTCCCCAGATGTTGCTGGCCTACAGCTCCCAGCATACCCAGCCAGTATGGCTAATGGCAAGGGATTCTGGGAGCTGTAGTCCAGCAACAACTGGGGACCCAAGGTTGGGAACCACTGTTCTAATCTATCTTTAAAGATTTATATACAATACAAACAAGATATACCAGCTCTCAGTTGTACACTCAGAATAAAAACATACAATAAAAAAATCTATCTAAATTATGTTATCTCTATAATGATACATCACCTGTCATACCTGATACATATGTTAATTGCTCATTGGAAGACACTAATGTACACAGTGATAATCCAGTGCAGTGTCTTTATTTCAATGGGACTTACTTCCTAGGAGAATGCATGGGATTGCAGCTAGGGGTGTCCGAGGAATCTGCAATGGATTCAAATGTGTTCAGATTTCTATGAATCTGACCTGCGGATTCTGCAGCAGACTGGCTTTTTCCAAGTCACAGACCATTTTTTCCACTTCTGCTCATTAGTGCAAGTAGAACCAAATTCTGGTTTAAAAAGATCTGATTCCATTGATGAGTGGAGGACAGAATGAAAAAAGCCTGACAATCTGTGAAACTCAGTTGGAACAACATCCGTTCATCTGTTCCTGACTCCCAGCTGAGCAGGAGCACAACAGGAGAGAGGCTCCAGCTGTTTTTGGGACTGTGAAAAGGCAAGCAGGCTCCCAGAGAGCGAGCGAACAGGGAGAGCAAACAGGAGTTTGGCAGCGGAGTAGTACAACAACAAGTGCTGCAAGGGAAAGGCGTGGCCTGAGAGCTCATTCTGTTGAACAGAAGCTCCTGCTGACTGCAACTACCTGGGGCTGATTGCAGCTGATTGCAGCTGATTGCAGGAAGTGGGGCTGATTGCAGGGTGTGGCCTGGGAGCTCATTCTGTTCCTGACTCCCAGCTGAGCAGGAGCACAACAGGAGAGAGGCTCCAGCTGTTTTTGGGACTGTGAAAAGGCAAGCAGGCTCCCAGAGAGCGAGCGAACAGAGTGAGTGAACAGGGAGAGCAAACAGGAGTTTGGCAGCGGAGTTCGGCAGGGGAGGTCAAGGGGGAGGTCCCTAAAAACAACAACAACAACAACAACAAAAACAACAACAAAACATATATATATATATATATATATATATATTCTAGGAAGACAGAAACAGAGCACTATGGAAGGAAAGGACTCAGCAGTGGTGGTGACCTGCAAGGGGTGTGCAATGTTTGTTTTCCTGCCGGAGATCAACATGGCCTACACATGCAACAAGTGCAAGCTGGTCACACTGTTGGAAGAAAAGGTCAGAGGACTGGAGCAGCAAGTGTCAACCCTCAGGAGCATAAGAGAAAGCGAGGAGTTCTTAGACAGAACGGTGGATCTACAGCAGCAAAGCACAGTACAGGAGCCAGAAGGGCAACTGCAGGATAAGGCGGAGTCGGAGACTGCAGAGGCAAGGGAAAATAACGCAGGGGGAACTCCCTGGAAAAGGGTGACTGTTAGGAGCAGAACTACAAGACACTCTGCGCCTGTGGAAGCAGTGGAGCTATGGAACCGCTTCCATGTACTTGAGGACGAGAGCAGAGGACAGCCTGCAGAGAACGGATTACCGGGCACCCAACGTGACAGCGAGCAAGAGGCTGAGGGTCAGTCAAGTGGAGGCAATCAAACCAAGGCCTACAGCAAGAGGAAGAGAAGAGTACTCGTAGTGGGAGACTCCCTCCTGCGGGGGATCGAAGCCAAAGTATGTCGCGAAGACCCATGGACTCGCCAGGTGTGCTGTCTCCCTGGGGCACGGATTAAGGATGTGACAGAGCAGCTGCCGAGGCTCATGCAGCCCACCGACACATACCCCTTTCTTCTCTTCCACGTGGGTACAAATGATACTGCCAAGCGGAGTTACAAAGAAATCACGGCAGACTTTGAAGAGCTGTGAAGGGAACTCAAGAACTTCGGGGCCCAGATAGTTTTCTCATCCATCCTTCCAGTACTTGGAAGAGGCATAGAAAGGGAAAGAAAAATACTCCGAGTGAATGACTGGCTACGAAGGTGGAGCCGACGTGAGGGATTTGGATTCTGGGACCACGGGCTACACTTCCTGGAAGATGGACTGCTGGCAAAGGATGGGTTGCACCTCACAAGGACTGGGAAGAATGTGTTTGGCCACAGCATGAGGAACTTAATCAGGAGGGCTTTAAACTGAATCCAACAGGGGAGGGAGACATAAACTCGGGGGTACCAATGGAAGAAGGCCTCTATGCCACAATGGAGAGAACAGCTCCAGCGGTGCCCATTGATAGTCTACCACAAAATGTAGGGGGAAAGTCGGACTATAAAGCACATAGTCTTCGATGTCTCTATACTAATGCCCAGAGTATGGGCAATAAACAAGACGAACTTGAACTCTTGATACATGAGGGCAAGTACGACTTGATAGGGATAACTGAAACCTGGTGGGATGACTCCCATGACTGGAATACAGCAATTGAAGGGTATAACTTGTTCAAAAGGAACAGAAGCAACAGAAAGGGAGGTGGAGTTGCACTGTATGTTAAAAATACGTATCTCTGCACAGAGATACAGGAAGAGGAGCTTGGCAGCCCCATTGAGAGCATCTGGGTTAAAATAAAGGGGGCAAAGAATAAAGCGAACATGGTGGTTGGAGTCTACTACCGCCCACCCAATCAAGGAGAAAACGAGGATGGAACTTTTGAAAAGCAAATTGCCAGTGTTTCAAGGAGGCACGATGTGCTAGTAATGGGAGACTTCAATTTCCCTGATATCTGTTGGGAGACTTATTCAGCCAAACATGGCCCCTCCAAGAAATTCCTGAGCTGTGCTGCTGATAACTTCCTCCTTCAGAAAGTGGAGGAAGGAACTAGAGGATCGGCTATCCTTGACCTGATTCTAACCAACAGAGACGAGTTAGTGGATAAAGTGGCAGTTTCGGGAACTCTGGGGGAAAGTGACCATGTTATACTTGAGTTCTTGATTCTAACAGAAGCAAAAGCTGAGTGTAGCCAAACACGTACCCTGGATTTTAGGAAAGCCAATTTTAACAAACTCAGAACAATGATTAGTAAGATCCCATGGCAAGTGACTCTCACGAGAAAGGGAGCCCAGGAGGGGTGGGAGTTTTTAAAAAAGGAAATTTTAAAGGCACAATTGCAAACAATTCCCACAAGGAAAAAAGGCAGAGGGCAACAGAAGAAGCCAATGTGGCTTCACAATAAACTCAAAGATGACCTGAAAACAAAAAAGGACACGTATAGGAAGTGGAAGGAAGGACAGGCTACAGGGGAAGAGTACAGGCAGGTAGCACAGAACTGCAGGAATAGTGTCAGGAAGGCTAAAGCTGAGAATGAGCTAAGGTTAGCGAGGAATGCTAAAAGCAACAAAAAAGCTTTCTTCAGATACATGCACAGTAAAAGACAGAAGAAAGAACTGGTGGTTCAACTACGCAATGAGGATGGCAAATTGATAACAGAAGACAAAGAAAAGGCAGAAGTGTTCAATTCCTACTTCGGCTCGGTTTTCTCCCAAAAGAGGGTCTATGACCCCCCTGGCAAACCTGAAGTGCAGACTGAAGGGGCAGAATTGCAGCTTGAGATTGATAGGCAAATGGTCAAGGAGCACCTGATTACTCTGAACGAGTTTAAATCTCCAGGGCCTGATGAGCTGCATCCTAGAGTAATAAAGGAACTGGCAGAAGAACTCTCAGAACCACTGTCTATTATCTTTGAGAAATCATGGAGGACAGGTGAAGTGCCAGACGACTGGAGGAGGGCAAATGTTGTTCCCATCTTCAAAAAGGGCAAGAAGGAGGAACCTGGGAACTATAGGCCAGTCAGTCTGACATCAATCCCCGGGAAGATTTTGGAGCAGATTATAAAGAAGTCAGTCTGCAAGCACCTTGAAAACAATGCAGTGATTACTAGAAGCCAGCATGGATTTGTCAAGAACAAATCCTGTCAGACTAATCTGATCTCATTTTTTGATCGGGTAACCTCCCTTGTGGACTGTGGGAATGCTGTGGACATTATATACCTGGACTTCAGCAAAGCTTTCGACAAAGTGCCTCATGATATCCTGATTAGTAAGCTAGCTAAGAGTGGGCTAGATCGAACAACTATCAGGTGGATCCACAATTGGCTAAAGAATCGGACTCAAAGAGTGCTTATCAATGGTTCCTTCTCAAACTGGGGAGAGGTAACGAGCGGGGTACCACAGGGCTCGGTCCTGGGCCCGGTGCTCTTCAACATTTTTATTAATGACTTGGATGAGGAGGTACAGGGAATGCTTATCAAATTTGCAGATGACACAAAGTTGGGTGGAACAGCTAATACTCTGGAAGACAGAAACAAAATTCAAAGTGACCTCGATAGGCTGGAGCGCTGGGCCGAAAACAACAGAATGAAATTTAACAGGGATAAATGCCAAGTGCTGCACCTAGGGAGAGGAAACCAAATGCAGAGTTACAGAATGGGGGACGCTTGGCTCAACAATACTACAAGTGAGAAGGATCTTGGAATTGTGGTAGATCACAAACTGAATATGAGCCAGCAATGCGACGTGGCTGCAAAGAAGGCAAATGCAATTTTGGGCTGTATTAATAGAAGTATAGCTTCCAAATCGCAGGAAGTGATAATTCCCCTTTACTCGGCACTGGTTAGGCCTCATCTTGAGTACTGCGTCCAGTTCTGGGCACCTCACTTTAAGAAGGACATAGACAAACTGGAGAGGGTTCAGAGGAGGGCAACAAGGATGATAAAGGGACTGGAAACAAGGCCCTATGAGGAGAGACTGAAAGAACTGGGCATGTTTAGCCTTCAGAAGAGGAGACTGAGGGGAGATATGATCGCACTCTTCCAGTATTTGAAAGATGTCACACAGAGGAGGGCAAAGATCTCTTCTCGTTCATCCCAGTTTGCAGGACACGGAATAATGGGCTCAAGTTACAGGAACCTAGATTCCACCTAAACATCAGGAAAAATTTCCGGACTGTCAGAGCAATAAGACAATGGAATCAACTACCTAGGGAGGTGGTGGGCTCTCCCAGTCTGGAGGCATTCAAGGTGCGGCTGGACAGACATCTGTCAGAGATGCTTTGACCTGGATTCCTGCATTGAGCAGGGGGTTGGACTCGATGGCCTTGTAGGCCCCTTCCAACTCTACTTTTCTATGATTCTATGATCTCCAACTGCCACCTTAAAAGACACTGGGAATTCCAGTTTGGGGTGCTGGTTTTTTTTTTAAGGTATACAACACAATACTGAAGTCAGTCCTTCCTCCATCGTGTTGTGGAAGGTTAATTGCTAACAGCTTTAAAGAAAGAAAAAATGTGGATTCTTTATTTCAGCTAAGGGGGAAGTTGAAGGGAGATAGAAAGATCTTGTTCTATTTGTACAGACAAATGAATAAAATCTATTTTTGTACCAGCAGGCAAGAAAATATGACCTTCCTTTCTATAGTGTGTTCTGAGGTGATCTTTAAAGAACCAATAAATCAGCCAAGAAGGGCTGGTGTAATTTACCAGGTAAATGTTCCTACTCATTGAAACCACTCAATATCTCTAATGTATTTCTGATATATTTATACTGGAGAAAAATGCACTGTGTCAGGTATTGGCAAAAAAACTGAGCATTAAGATTCTCATTTACTTACCTTTTAGAACTATTAGGTACTGAGTGATGTAAATTAAATCTGTAGATCCCTTGCAGAACTGATTTCAAAATAGCTTTTTTCTGTCTCTAAAGGACACTGGAATACTTCATTCTATCTCCTGAAGTGAAAGAAACCCTGGTAATTCCTTTGGTGATTAAATCAACCTGTCAACCTCAAACAAAATAAAGAAAAAGCATTATTAAATTATTAAATAATCAATAAGCAAAATATATTGATGTCTCGCCTAGAGGAGAAACTATCTGGAAGATTCCTCAAAACATGTCATCTCCTTGCAGCAGCAGACACACCTGTCACTCTTGGCTTGGGACAAAGGCAGGTACCTTATAGCAGACTAGACTACGGTATATGCTCATCCCACCCAGTATTATCTGCTCTGAATAGTAATGCCAGTCTATAATTACTTTGGCAGAAGGCTTTCACATTGACTGGGTTCAGACAACAGGATAACCCACACACAAGGGTTGAGTATGGGTTGAGTGTTTGTTGACATTGAACCATGGGTTGTTGTTGAAACGTGGGTTATTGTGTTGTCTGAACCCAGCTGAGATAACAAACCAGTTCACAACCCAACAACAAACCATGGGTTCTTTTCATGGGTTGTTGGTGGTTAACAAGCCATGGCTTGTTAGAGCAGCTGGGTTCAGACAACACAATAACCCACGTTTCAAGAACAACTCACATTTATTTATTTATTTATCATATTTCTAAATCACCCATCAGGCCGGTCACCCAGCCACCCTGGGTGATGTACAGTCAGGATAAATATAATAAACACAATTAAAACACAATTAAAACACAATTAACATACAATTAAAACACAATTAAAACAATATAAGAGGTTTTTTTAAAAAAAAAACCTAACCCACCCCATATTCCCGCCTGAAAAGCCATGTTTTTAAAGCCCGTCTAAAGTTCATCAGGGAGGGGGCATGGTGAAGGTCACTGGGGAGGGAGTTCCATAACTTGGGGGCCACCACAGAAAAGGCCCTCTTCCTAGTCCCCACCAGCCTGGCTGCTCTGGCTGATGTGACAAGGAGAAGGCCGTTCGTGGCAGACCTTGTTGAGCAGCGTACTTGATGTTGCTGGAGGCGCTCCTTGAGATAAGCTGGACCGAAGCTGTATAGGGTTTTAAAGGTCAAAACCAACACCTTGAATTCGGCAACAACCCACATTTCAACAACAACCCACACTCAACCCAAACTCAACCCTTGAGTGTGGGTTATCATGTTGCCTGAACCCAGTCATCATCTGCTATCTGATCCTTTAAAAATACAACTGGAGATACTGGGGATTGAACCTGGGACCTTCTGCATGCAAAGCAGGTGCTCTGCCTGCTAGAATATCTCTAGCACTGAGCTAGAATATCTCTCTGTATTACTGAGTTTTCAGCTGTGGATACTTGAGGAATCAGATCAGGAGTGGGAAACTTTTGGCCCTCCAGATGTTTTGGCCTTCAACTCCTATCAGCCCTAGCCTGCACAGCCAGTGATGAGGGATGATGTAGGCCAAAACATCTGGAAGGCCACAAGTTGCCCTTCCCTGAATTAGTTCTCTGTGATTGCCTATACAAAATGCCCTGATCCCACACACCACTCAGACTGATGTCTGGATCAGAACAGAGCTACCCAACAGAGTTTGTACTTCTTAGAATGTTGAGATACAGCCCTAAGCAGTTTAAATGTATGAAATTGGAGATTTAAATATTTCTCTTGAATGATGATGCAGATTTAAATCAGTATTTTGAGACAAAACACTTATGTATTTTGAGACAAAACACTTAAAATACATATCTTGAGTCGATTTTTTAAAAAAATTGCAGACAAGTGCAAGAAATGGAACACTGCAAAATTATGGTAAAAATATGTGAAAGTGGCATCCATCAGAAATAGACAGTTCCGTCCATTCTTTGTTTTGAGTAATCCCTTTCATTTCCTGTCTTTCTGATGTTCATGCTACAGTGCCCATGCTTTTGTGAGAAAAATGGCACACCCATGCTTAAGAGGGAGGCATCAACAGAAGGTTTGCAGAAGTCCAAAAATGTTTTGCAGAAGTACAAAATATCTGGTGTAAAATGTCAGAATAAGCAGCAGCCATTAGTTAAGACCCACTGTATTGAGAGAAAATGACTGGTTGAAAAGCCACTAAATGGTTAATGCAAATAGGAAGTTGAGATGTATGGCATTTTCTCTCTTCTTGTATAGCCTGCCCTGTTGCCGGTTTTTGTTTCACGTTTGACTGCTTACTATGCCTGCTTTTGTTCTAACAAGAAGATGACTGACAATGTTAAGTAAAGGTCCTGTTTAAAGTTCTCAGTCATTTCTGTCTTAAGTGTGGTCAGACAAAACTGATTCTGCAACAACAACAACAACAACAACAACTCAACGAAGGCCACCCCTTCCTCACAAAGGCTAAAACTGTTGGAGGATGATCATCTTAAGACAGTTTGGGATACTGAATTTGAGGAGGAGATTTCGAAGGAGGGTTGGAAGAATATTTGGGATAGACGTATTCTGAGAGTTATGTCAATAAGGATAAAGGAAAACTTTTATAAATTGATTTGGAGATGGTATTTAACTCCAGTAAGATTAAACTGAATATACAAAAATTGCTCCGTATTGTGCTGGAGAGGATGTCAGGAAATGGGTACATATGCTCATATGTGGTGGGCAAAAATGAACTGGAATTTTGGCAAAAGGTTTTTTTTTAGAAATCTCGGAAATTATTGGTATTAATTTGGAGGTCTGTCCAAAATTAGCACTGTTATCAGTAATGGAGAAAGTTAATTGTTCTCAAAATATGAAGGATTTAATTGTAAATTTGCAGGGTTGTTGTGAGGATAAAATGGAGAGGAGGAGGAGGATTATGTAAGCCGCCTTGGGTTCCTTGCAGGAAAAAAGGCGGGGTATAAATATAAGAAAGAAAGAAAGAAAGAAAGAAACATCAGCTAGGTTAATGACTGCGAGGAAATGGAAGGTTCAGCATGACTTTCTAATTACTGACTGGTATAAGAAGATATGGGACATAGGACAGCTAAAGATAAATAATTTTAAGGATATTTGGGGTCAGTTTCTAGATTATGGGTTAATAAAGGGGAAAGGGAGTATGCCTTGTCAGGATATGTTATATTTTTGGAATACAGAATAGTAATTGATTAATGGGATGGAAGCATATTGGTCCCTAGGAGGGTAGGGGGTGCACTTTATGATTTATTGTATGTAGTTTTAGTTCAAATTCTGTGTTATGGTTGTATTTTGTTATATTTTGTTTGGGAAAAATTAAATAAAATTTATTTATTTTAAAAAAAAACCTGTTAGAGGTAGAGGATATGGAAAGGAGTCAGTCCTATACTGGTTAGGATGAAGCAGAGTTTTCCCCCTTATGCACAGCCTGGTCATTGAAACTGGTTATATCACCATATGAGTTGTTAAACCCTGCTAAAAGGCTCTTAAAAGGAAACAGATTGTCCAAACAAGGTTTAAAACTAATAAAGACATTTATTAGTTTTACTTACGGTCCATTTATTCATATATGCAGGATGCATATAGGCAGATTAGTGTCTTTGGTGTTAAAAGTGTGCATAAATTTGCTTTAATCAATGGGAGAAGATTGTGTACATTTCAAAGATCACACAACTGTGATTTGGAAAAATATGCACAAAAATACACACAGATTTTCATGCCGGGAAAAAAACAAAAACAAAAAAACTAGCCATCTGATACGAACAGAGTCGGAACAAACTTCGAGATGGAATTCGGAGAACTTCAGCAAGCTCAAATCATGCTGATTCACACATCCCTACGAGTCTCTCCTGACCCTCTGTATAGATGCTAGTGGGTTCCATCATGTGGCTTTTTCTGTTCAACAGGTAAATGAGGCCACCAGATGATCTCCAGCTGTTTTGGACTTACTCAGAGTAGACCTATTTAAACCAATGGGACTGAAGCTAATTGTGACTAACTTAAGTCCCACTGATTTCAATAAGGCTACCTTAAGTATGACTAGGTCTGGATCCAACCTCTGGAGCGCAGTCTTGGCTGTATGCTAGCAACATGAAGTTATGTCTCTTTCTTCTTGTAATCCTGCTGCTTATCCAAGTGCCTGTCCCTGCTGGAGGACAAGCTGTGAATGAGTCAGCTGAAGCTGAGTCCAGTCAAGACTGAAGTAATGATTGTTGGCATGGTATGTAAACCCAGAGAGCATATGCACATTAGTCACTAGTGCTGGCCGCTCTCATTGCAACCTTTGGAGGGCTTTGGATGTAATAAGAGCGATTCCAACAGACTCAAGATTACTTTTAGGATTAGAAATGAGATCTGTCCCCAATATGTTGCGCTGTAGGGATTTCTCAGCTGCCAAAGGGACAAGAAAGGAGCTGTAAGGAGATACAATTGGGTTGCAGTTGTTGAGAAATAATTTGCCATGTTTATAGGAAGGAGACATATCTTTCAGATGTTTGCTGATGAGGAAAAAACACATACCACTACAAAAAAAAAAAATCAAAGGTGGCCTCTAAATGCAGCTGGATAGCCAAACTACACAAGAAAGAGATTTGTGAATTATTTACATATCTTTTCTTTTCTTTTCTCCAAACAGCAACTCTGAGAGTTGGGGTGAACCGACCTAGATGAGGATTGTAATCTTTGCACTATTTTCCTGAGTTAAATTCACCCTCACCCCTATAAAATATCTGCAAAGGGGGAAACATGCAAACACAAATTGAGTCCATACGTTTCCCCCTCTGTAGTTAACAGCAGCCACAGGAGGGCAATCTAATTCAGGTAACCGGCGAGGGGGTAAAGGGTAAATCCCCTCTTCCTTGGCCCTGATCCAGAGCAGAACCCCCCCCCACCCTCCCGTAGCTGCTATTCGAATTTTTAAAAAAGAGGCAGCAATGCAGTCATGGATCTCCATCATAATAGTTTAGCCATGTCAAAGTCATTTTTAAAATAAAATTTAAAAAAATCATAATGCATTGTCAAAGTGACTACGAATCCAGAGTAGCTCAGGAAAAGTGCCCTCGAAAATTTGACCGGATAGGGTCTTATTTAATATGAACGTCAGATGGAAACTTAAGATTCAGGTTAACATGCTTAACTAGATCTCTTACTATGCTCAGGTTGCAGAGGAGGCCAGCTGTAATTTCATTGGAACCAGCCCCATCTTCCTCTCTTGCTAGCTGGTCTGTAATGACCAAACTAGATCTGTGACTGGATCTCTCACTTTTTAAAAAGATTCAGTGAAGCCATTGGCATCCCCGATTTGGATTAGGGTTGCAGCACTGGGTTTTTAACCCTTTCCCATGTGGCATTTTCCCAATCCAACCCCCCCTGTGAATAGTAGCACTTGCACATAGTGGGGACGGGGGAGATCTGGATCAGGACTGCAATGGGAAGCAAAGGAGAAAACTCTGTGTGTGTGTGTGTGTGTGTGTGTGTCCTGAGCTATATTGGACCCCCTTCCCGCACCTGCTATAGCCTATTTACTCCTTTAGAAAAACCATTCACACAATTGCTGATTGTGTGAATGCTGTCGGCTTAGATCCAGATTTAGTCATACCTGGAGTAGACCATTGAAATCAATGGGACTTGAATTAGTTATGGTTAACTTAAGACCCATTGGGTAATATCCAATATTAGTCCTACTTAGAGTGGACCCATTGAAATGAATGGGACTTAAGTTAACCATGACTACCCTATGTCCCATTTATTTCAATGGGTCTAATCTAAGTAGGAATGACATTGGATACTACCCAAAGATTTCAATGTGTCTACTCTAGGTAAGACTGCATCTGGACGGATCATGTTTAGTTTGGTCCTTAGTTCTTTCCTGGAACTTGCTGGTGTTGAACCCTGTTACCAGTTTCCCAAGTTTCCCAAAGCATAGCATTTCTGGAACTATTTCTCTGTGCACTTGCAAACTGATTGAAGTGGGAGGAAATTCTGAGCATACTGAGAATACAGCTAGTCCCTCCTGTGTCTGGAAATGTGGGCAGAGCTTTTGTGTTAAGAGTTCATTGCATAAGAACCTCAGCTTTTCTCATGATACAATCTGAGCAGTCTTCTTGGCTCTAAAGTATCTTTTAAAGGGATTTTGCCAAACACACTAGATTGATGATCTTGTTGTTAGGACAGATAATAAATATTAATGTCAACATGCATATTTTTACATGTCATGTACTGGTAAGCCTCAACAGTCATGAACTGATTCTGGAATTCCCTGGCTGATAAGAGTTAAAGAAGCCCTACACCTGCATGCTTCCAGGGAGTGTGTGAATCATGCCCATGTAACGTATTCAACTCAATGGGCTGTATCCAATGTTAGTCCTACTTAGAGTAGACCCATTGAAGTGAATGAGACTTAAGCTAGACTAACATTGGATACAACCCTATCTCTGTCATTATGTAGAGTGAAAGCAGTGGCCATCAAGCATAATTTCTCTGGACCAGGCACAAACTGGTAACATACCCCCTCACCTCCCCAATCTTATCCCATACATGAGTCATATAAGACCCACACACACAGAATCAATATTATTTCTAAAAATGACATAAATAGTCCATATCACTTCACAGCTTTCTGTTTTGGTTCATCTCATTCCCCGGTTAGTGCATGACTTGAATGAGATTGAAGAAAGGCCTTGTCAGTATTGAAAAATGGGAGGATTTCATGGGAGGGGGTTAGGTCCCATTAAGTTCCTTACATTTCTGGCTTCCTGATTTGCATTTATAGCCAGACATGGTGGTATGGCATGTATGTACAGTAATACCTTGGATTGCAAGCATAATTCGTTCCAGAACCATGCTTGTAATCCAAAACACTCTTATATCAAAGCGAGTCTCTGGTGGGCGTGAGCGGTGCCAATTTCGGCCCGTTACGCCCGCTCGAGGCTAGTGGTTACATCACTACAATACTTGTATTGCAAGACGTCACTTGTTTATCAAGTCAAAATTTATTTTAAAAATTTGCTTGTCTTGCAAAACACTCTCAGACCAAGTTACTTGCAATCCAAGGTATTACTGTATATTAATTAATTAAAAGTGGCAAATCCCTTTTAGACACTGCTCCCTGTCCCTGGGATGTAGAGTCGGATCTAGATCCCAGGAGACCAGCAGCCTAGTTCATTTACTCCCATATGTTCTTGAACCTAAAAATCCTAGCAGCAGCATTGGCCGCCCCTTGCTGCCCCAAGGATCTCAGTGGTCCTATTTATTATGTTGTTTGTTTCACCCTCCAGCTGCCAGTCAGATTTCACACCCTATCGGGTCAGCTTGCCTGTGTACAGGAAATGCCATAGGACCTAAGGAACTCTAGAACATGTAGTTCTTGAGAATGTGTGTCACATAGGGAGAACAATTTTCTCTCAAACCAGAAGTCAAAAATAGGGACGTAGGAGAAATCATTTCAGTTCATTTTTTATCAGGATTTACCCAGTCCGCACCTTCCAGACCGAACATGGATTTGGACACAATCTGCAGTCAAAGTCTGTACATTTCCAAGCTTGCAATGTGATTTGCGGACCAAAAAAAAATATGTGTTCGACAATGTGCATACATTTGAAGAATGCACAGAAATACACTTTAATCGATGGGGAAAGACTGCATACATTTCAAAGATGCGCTCAATTGATGCTTACATTTGGGAAAATATGCATGGATTTTCAAGTGAAAATAAAATAAACGAAGCTCGCAATCTGATATCGACTCAAGTCAGAATGGGCTTTGAGATGGAATTCAGAGAACTTTGGCAAGCTCGAGTTTTGCTGCTTCGCACATCAAGTCCTTTCAATACGAGGGCTGAGAATTCGATTGCAATAGTAGAGGGGAGAAAGCTGTTCCCTGTAGTCCGATTTCATAATGGAAATCACAAAACCCAGAGCTTCTTTCCTTCCTGTAGGGGTAAAAGTAAAGGAACCTACAGCTGCCACCCCTCTCTTTACCCCAGTGGGTAGGAAAGCAGCTGGTAGCGTTTTTAAAGAATTACACACCCAGGACCGGTGCAAGGCAGTTTGGTGCCCTAGGCAAGATTCAGATATTTAGCACGCCCCCTTCCCACTTGAGAGCGCTGTATTTTTTTTCAAGGCGTTTCTGGTGCCCCCTTTAGCCCTGCGCCCTAGGCAGCTGCCTAGTTGGCCTAATGGTAGCACCGGCCCTGTACACACCCCTCCCTCAGCACCACTACTACAATCGCAGTTGCATCTCTCGCCCCCAGCCCTTCAATTTCCCTTAAATAAAATGTGGGGAGATCAATCAAATAACTCCCAGGATCACATGTACTTTGGCCCTAACTCTGTGACTTCAGCAAACACCATCCAACAGCCCATCTTGCTGTGCCTATAATTAATAGCCAAATCTTGATATCAGTTCTACCTGATATCAGCAAGTAGCCACAGTTTGAGCAGTTATCCATGTAAGAAGCACTTATGCAAAGGCAATAAGTTAATGGAGAACATTACATACTTCCAAATATATTTTTAAATCACAATGTTTAAATCTCTCTTTTTTAATTCAAATCTCCTCCACTTGCTCAGGGTGGGTGGGGTAGGGGGAATACGTTGGCTGGTCTCTCTGATCAACGCAAAGCTCAGCTTTGTTGCGGTGCGAGAAAAGATCTCAGCATCTTGCAGGGCTGAGAGTACAAGAAGTTAAGGCTGCTGTGATCTCTAACTGTTCATTGGTCTAGCTAATCCCCACTTCACTACATGCACATGTTACATGATAATCATGATAAGGGTAAGTTGCATCCTTTTATTTTATTGGTCGATCACCAATAAAATTATTACAGATGGGGGAAATTGTGCTGTCCTACACTGTGGAGTTTCCACCAAAACCCAGGACCGGGTGAAAGAAGTTATTGAATGTGAGTATTCGCCAAAAGGTCAAGCATAGCTGAGCAGCCTTGCTTTGTGTGCCTGAAGCCTTTCAATTTAATGAGGGGTTGGTACGAATATTGTCCCCTCCCAGTATCAGAGAACCATGAGCCTTAAAGGTGGGGGGGTGTCAGGAGACACAGGTAATGGCCATGGGAATGTAGCACTTCCAGTGACCCAAGGCCTTGGAGGCAAACACACAGGCAAGATTCCCCTCACCCTGAATTGGAGGCCTCCATTTATTTCAGTAGGCCCAGAACCCACCAGAATGCAGCAAATTCTGCTCCCTCTCTGAAAATGCTTCCCCCTCACTGAGAGCCTTGATTTCAACCCAGATGCTGACAGGGAAGAACTTTTGCACCATCTTTAGTAACGATCATGCCTCAGATGGTGGGGACAAGATAAGGCTCGGTTTCCTCCAACATGATGCGACTCTCTCATCTAAAGGGATGGTACAAAACAGAGTAGACTAATCTTCCATTAGGATCCTTATTCAATGCAAGCAAATGTTGCAGACACAGCTGGGCATATTCTTTGCTCACAAATCCACTGGATATGGACAGATGCAGCTGCAAATGGAAGAGCATAGTTAATCAAAAATAAGGGTAATTCATTGACACTGGGCTGAAAGACAAGCTGGAAGGGAGAAAGTCATTCCTTGATAAGAACCAGACTATGATTCAGAGGATTCCCCCCACCACCAGTAAATTTTCTTTTTCTTCACTTGTAGTACAGCTGGATCAGTTTTTCCCACAATGCTTCAACAGGCTATGCATTCTTATCTTCTCTTAATGCTGATTACTGGAATTATACTTCCCATTGTGCATGGGAACTGCTTCCCAATGGCCTCTTCCTATGCTGCTTTGCTCCGATAACATCTAGATGGAGGGAACATTTAAGCAGGACAAAGGACATAGTTTCTTCCATCATGTGGATGTAACCTAGCCCCAAGGGAAGGCCCATGATCACCTAGGAAGGAGTCAATGTGTGAATTGAGCATGGATCTACAATAAAAGTAGATTTCAAATTTCAAAATTTGAGGCACATAAACTACTTCTACTTCATCCAGTTTACTTAAATCTCAGGATAGCTTCAGAATCAGTGGGAAAGGAAGGGTGAGTGACATTCACATCCTCCTCCACAAAAGAAGCAGGAACCCATACATAGCCCTGTTGTTCCCATACTGGGAGCTCACACATCACCCTGCAATGGAAATTTTATAGGGATGTAACCGAGAGTCTCAGGGGGGGGGCTGCCTGAAAGCGGCCCGAAAGCAGCCCACTTGGGGGGCCCGAGACTCTTGAGACTTACTTTGCCGCCGCTCACTCCAAGACGCGCCGGGGAAAGGAGCTTCTGGTCCCCAGTGCGTCTATTTCCATTTCCCTGATAGTGCATATTTGGCGTAAAAACCAGGGCAACCCAGCTTAAAACAGCTGCGATTTGCTATTCACGGCCATTTTAAGCTGGGTTTCCCTGGTTTTTACGCTAAAAATGCAGCGCGGGGTCCCGTTGCATCACTTCCTGGCAGCCAGAAGTGATGCGACGGGCTCCTCACTGCTGCCGCGAGGAATCAAGTGGCGGGGGATGCTCGCCGAGAACAAGGGGAGCACCCCCCCCCCCAGGTAAGTGTGCATCCCTATGACATTTTGCTTCAGATGTTACACAGGAAACTTTAGGGGTTGGGGAGAAATTGGTTCAATTATCAATTTGCATTTTAATGTGAACTTACGTATTCTCGCAATTTTGAAACAAAATGTGAGCCAAAACTCAGTTATCTTTTGAAATTCGCACATCTCCAAATTTTGCAATGGAGTATATTAATGAAAATAATGGTCGAAAATGCATTAAGTTAGGAAGGGGCTTGCAAAAACGTATATAATAGGCAAAATTGCATACAAAAATTGAATGTATTAAGAGAAATGCACACAGAAATGTGTCTGAATGTTCATGTAAACCTCTTTCTCAACCTTCGGGATGAACCAAACTTAAAAGGTGGAAAAATGAGAAACTGAGGGAAACCAAAATGAACAGATTCACCCATCCATAGGAAACATAGCACTAACAATTTCCAGAGAGGAAGGCACCTCAGCCTGTTGCAGTAAAAAAACAAACAAAAAACAAAACAAAGAGTCCTTTGGCACCTTAAAGACTATCAAATTTATTATCACGTAAGCTTTCATAGGCTGGGCTGTAGTCCACAAATGTTTATGCCATGATAAATGTGTTAACATGAACATATGAATGGTGCAGTGCGCTATATCCATCCCACACAATCAAAGCTAGCTGAACATATGGAAATTCTAAAAGCGCATATATATTTCTTTGGATCCATGCAGATGCGCCTCCCTACAGGAGCCAGTGTAGGTTTTTCCACTGCAGGGTGACCTCTGCTCCGGCTCACATATCTGGCTCTAATTCCAGCACAGATTTCACCTGAGGCAGGCTTTTGGTTTAAATCAATTCAGGCACCTGGATGTTTGTCTGACTAAACATTTACAGTAATACCTTGGATTGCAAGCATAATTCGTTCCGGAACCGTGCTTGTAATCCAAAACACTCTTATATCAAAGCGAGTCTCTGGCGGGCATGAGCGGGGCCGATTTCGGCCCGCTACGCCCGCTCAAGGCGAGTGGTTACATCCCTACATATTGCAAGACATCACTTGTTTATCAAGTCAAAATTTATTTTAAAAAATTGCTTGTCTTGCAAAATGCTCTCAGACCAAGTTACTTGCAATCCAAGGTATTACTGTATTTGGCATACTTTTTTTTTCCTACTTGAAACATTGCTCCAGGGAGCGGAAGTGGCTTCATGATTACCATAAGAGCTAGTCAATCAGCACTCAGCACAGTGACTGCGGAGCAGGGAGGGATGTGGTTTCATGGCTGTCCTAAGGACAAGCCAATCAGCAGCACTTTGCACAACCAGCTTTTGCAGCAAATAAGAGGAACCTGTTGCTCCTTCGTTCCATTGAGCTTAGTTCTGTTGAGAAGATTGTCCAAACAGGAATAAGTGTGGATCTACTGTCTCAAGACATGTATTGCTAATTGGGCTTTATGATGATCATATTACGACTGTGCTATGACAATTGCAGTGGCTCCCAATCCATTTCGGGGCTCAATTCAAAGTGTAAGTTTTGACCTTTAAAATTCTTCATGGCTTATGACCAGGGTACTTGAAGGACCATCTGTCCCCACATATGCCTACCTGTATATTAAGAACTTGAGTAAAGGGCACCCTCTGGGAGTCCCCACCATTGGAGTTGCCTGCCAGAGGGAGGGCCTTCTCAGTGGTGGCACTCAGTTATGGAGCACTCTCTCCAGAGAGTTTTGCCTGGCACCAACAGTATTATCCTTTCAGTGCCAGGCAAAGACCTTCTTTTCCAAGCTTTTTGGATATGATTTAATTGTGCTGGCTGCTTCATGATACTTTTATAATTTTGTGACTTTCAGTTCATTATGGTGGGTTTTTTGTTTGTTTGTTTATGTTTATGTTTATGTTTTAATTGCTTGATTCATTTTTTGTAAAATTGATTTGGGAATATGATTGGGAGGCAGTTTAAAAGTATTTATAATAAATCATGTATGCGTACAACCTTACATAGTTCATTCCCTTTTTTGCCTTTTATGAGGTTTATATAGTCGTCACTGGTTTTATAGCCATTTTAAAAGTACTCCTTCCATTATAGCCTTACTAATGAGCGACATAAAATCTCATTGTAGCATAAAACTTTGCAAATGAAATTTCACCCCAGGAGGAAATATGCTGTTACACAAAGCAATTATAAAAACAGGGTGTGTACTTTGAAAGCACAATGATTACAAAAAAAACATACTGTTTGTTAATATTCAGATGCTGTACAATTCAATGACAACTCTATGGAACATAGAAGCAAAATCAACATGAGCAGAAGAAGCACTCCTTTTACTTCTCTTAGGAAAAGAACAACAAAGAAAAATGTAAAAAAAAAAAAAAACACATAGGAGTGGATGATCAATTAATCAAACTGTATTTTGACCAGATAACACATGCTAGATGCAACTCTTTTATGATGCAAATATTTCCCTCCCTGGAAGTTTCATTAATAGCTTTTTATGGGGCTTTCATTTATTAGCACAATATTTCATATAGAGTACATTCCTGTTCTCGGATGGATAGATGAACTCCTAAGTACAAATTCACAAGCCACTGCTTATACTTAGGGCCGGTTCACACGACGCGGGAACCACGGGGGAGCAGAAGCCCCCCGCGGTTCCTGTGTCAGTGTGAATGCCAGCCAGGGGCACCCCCATGGGACGGCCCCACGTGGGAAGCACGGAAAGTCACCATGGGCGGTAGAGGGGTAAGCTCCTACCGTGTGTGGCCAACCTGCTGTGCAAACAGCGGGCGGCCATCCCCCAGGGGCCTCCCATCCCGTGGCCACACAGAGGTGGCAGCCCAGAGCAGCCAGAGCTGCGGCCGCTCCGGCCTGTAGGGGCAAACGGCCCCGCTGGACATCCCGAGCTGTTGCCCCCTAGTGCCGGGAGGCCCACGCTGCAGTGCGGGGACTGCCGGCTCCACCACGGTCTGCCCACGCGTGCGAGGCACAGGTCTTCAGCGGCGCCCCGCCGGACCCCTGCAGACGGACCCATGGTGCCTCCCTCGCTCGCTGCCTGGGTCATATGAACCGACCCATAGTCTAATGTTGAGCTGAAATGCCTTATCCTCATGGAGGGTAAGGCTATGAATGTCTACTGGTCCTGATGGCTATACGCTACCTCCAGTATCCGAGGCAGCAGTATGCCTATATACACCAGTTGCTGGAGAACATGAGCAGGAGGGTGCTGTTGCACTCATGTCCTACTTGTGGGCTTGTTCAGGCAGCTGGGTGGCCACTGTGTAAAGAGAATGCTGAGCTAGATGGACCCTTGATCTGATCAACCATGGCTCATCTTATGTTCTTATGCCCCCACCCAAACTTCACTGGCTATGAAACTGTGGGAGAGGGATTTTGGTGATTTGGAGACAGGGGCATAAACATGGATCAGGGGTGAAAGGGGGTGAACTTAACTGTTACCAAATGCCCTCTCCAGACACATGTATGAGCATACACACATTCAGAGACATACCCATCTAAGGGACATTTGAACTTTGGTCGAAGTGTGTCTTAACAAAGGTGACTGATTGCTGTGCCAGTTCTAATTATGGGGGCACTTAATCTAGTGCTGCTTGATTAGGTGGTGTTGGCAAATCTGGACCTGGGTACATAAGCAAGTGTTGATGTCCTCATGGGAAAATTGCTTACTAAATTCAGTCGGTCCCATAAGTTTTCCATGCCTTGAAGTGCTAGGCTGAACTTCTTAAAGTGATTACACCATGCTCTGCCAAATACTGGGATGAGATGTCTATGTGTTCTGTGCCAAGCAGCTTGCCCACATACCAGTGGTGGCAGTCATACTCTCAGGAATCCCACTGCCGCTGCATGCATTTACCCCCCCCCCATTTTCATTTTTACCCACCAGGCTCAGCTTGAGCTCAATGCCTTTTGTCCTCATTCTGGAGCTGGAAAGGTTACACAAAATTCCCAGGAGCATTGCTGCCTCTGCCTCCAGGACCAGGAAATAGGCAGTGGTGACAGCAAAACAGGTGAGTGGGAGGGGGTGGTTTCCTGAAACCTTTTGCTGAGCCTCCGCTTTAAAGCCAAATAAATTCTGGAAAGAACTTTCAGGTAAGGCTTACATTACTCACAGGAGTCTAGGACAACTGATTGTGAAGACAATCCAGTGCTGACTCCACATTTTGTGAGGACCTTAGGCAAAATGCCTCTGGCATTCAGCTTTTGAGGCCCCTTCAGCAAGATGCCCTCGGCATCCACATTTTGTGGGGTCCTTAGGCAAGATGCCTTTCCCTGGTGGGCCTCCATCCTCCCTGCCAGTGTCAACACTGTTCTTCTGCTTGTCCTCCCCTCTCCCTCTGTGCCCAATTCACTCAACTGCCCAGAAGGAGAGGATGAGGCAGGCAGTGTCTGCTCTTCCTTCTCATTCCTGTCACTGCTCCCTCCCTTAAAAAGTATCATCAAGGAAGAGAAACAGCAGGGACAGGGGAATCCAGGGATTAGCAGTGCCCTCCTCCCACTGCTGAGACATCAGGGGAGGGGACATCATCATTCCCTGAAGCATCATTCCTGCTATGATCTACGTGCAACCACCCTATTCTTTGTTGGTCGTGGCCTTATTCCTTCCAAATGCACAGGACACTCATGCACACACAAGCCTTTTTTAAGAGGGTCATGATCTATATTTGGAAACTGCTGGGTGCTGACCTAAATCACAGTATCCTAAATGGGACACTGTAGGCTTCCCGCCCCACACACCCCACTGCAGCACTTTACAAAATTTATTTTGGAAATTTTCCAAATACTTCTGGTAGCTTTCAAAATATTTTTGAAACATTTGCTGCAATTTGATTTACTGGGAAGTTCATGATTTTGATCACAGGGGAAGAGCCTAAGTCGAGTCACTATCAGTAAACTAGAGTAGGGTCTCCATCCAAGGGGCTTCCAGCGGCAAGGACAGGTATGCCACAGCATTTGTTCAAGGGGGGGGGACATATTTGGTGACAATAAGAAAAGAATGCTAATTTCCCATTACCAATAATGTGCTATTAGAAATGCATTATTATTATTATTATTATTATTATTATTATTATTAGTAGTAGTAGTAGTAGTAGTAGTAGTAGTAGTAGTAGTAGTAGTAATATACTGTGCAGAATTGCAGCCAAAGCTATCTTTGGCTACAATCCTATATACATTTACTTCCTATACAATAGGACTTCTGAGGCGACATGCATAGGACTGTATTGTTAAACTGTGAACAGATATAATTTAGCTCAGACTGACTCCTAAATTAGAGGAAATAAATATATTTCATTTTTTTCACTAACCATTGACAGAAAGTCAGGTAATGAGAAATTTCCTGTTATGTCAATATAAAGATAGAAAAAAGTCACACTGATTAATTTATCCAAGACTAATCAATATCGTCTTATACCAATTCTAGTATCAAAAAGCAATTCAGCCACAATCATTTTGTCCCTAACACAGTAAGGCAAAGACAGGGAGATCCTAAATAATCAATGGATGGAGCATCTTTGATTTTTGCATTTTGAAATGTATCTATGAGTAATTCCACCCAACAGAGACTGACAGACAGCACGAAAGTTCTCCCATGGATTTTTTTTTTTAGGAGAAATCCCTGGGCAAAAAATGTGGGTGGCCACAAAGTAAAAAGTAAACACCATTCAATTTGGGAACTTTTTAACTTCATTGCAATGTTATGTTTGTAAATGAAGCCTGAGAAAAGATAAACAAATCTAAGATACTGAGGGGGAACAGCCTTTCCGTTAATCTATGAAGGATTTGTCTGTCCTAAACATTATTTCAGTAGTTGATAGAGTAATAGCCTAGCCCACAATTTCAACCTTCCTCCCTGCCCCCCAAATTATATATTCTGTAACAAACGAAGTATCTTTTTCTGATATACACATTTTTAAAAATCTCCATGATTTTCATATTCTTCTATTTTGCCATTGAAACTTTTCCAAAAGAAGAATTTCCCTGTTGTTGTTGTTGTTGTTGTTGTTGTTGTTATCGTTGTTATTATCATTATCATTATCATTATTATTATTTAAAGGAACTAAGCATCAGGGACTCCAGTGTTTGAATGAGAAATCTCATAGTCAAAAAAGCTGGTGACAGTGCTGATTCTGGGTGCCATACAACTAGTGTGCCCCCACAGATGGAAGGCATCCATCAGTGGAAACAGGGTTGGGGAAATTTTCAGCTATTCCCCCATTCGTGTGCCCCCTAATCTGTTCCAGAGGGGACCACTGGGAGCTGCGTGTAGGAGGGGCAATCACCCCAAATCACTCCCCTCCCTGTTCCACTGATGGATGCCTGCTGTTGGCAGAAGGACACTATTTCGTCACCCCTTCTGAAACCCTTTCTAGGAGTGTGCAACATCAGCCTATGAAGCCTCTGGAGTTTCTTTTTCCATTGTTTTACAGAGGCATTCTACCAGTTGTGGTAGGGAGATCTGAAGCTGAACGAACCATCTCGTCCATATGCCAGCAGGGCAGGAGGAGGGAGGGAGGAACATCTCTCTCCCTTCCTGTTCTGGGTATTTGTTTTGAAAATATGAATGATTTCCTTCCCTTTGCAAACAAAGGGAGGGGAATTATGTACGCCGGCTCCAAGGCTGGCAAATATTTCTCCATGTGTTGGGGGCATGACTGGCTATGAGGAGGGCTTTGGGAAGGAGGATGACCTGTTCCACCCACAACAGGCCTCCTGATCTGCCCTCTTTTTTCATCTACGGATGTGAGAGTTCCAGCATCAGAGAAGCAAGGTCCTTGGACATTTCCATGGGGCCCAAGAGGAGGCATCTGAGTTGGATCTCCCCCTCCGAAGGTGGGCCACTCTCTCCACCTTTGGAAGGGGAGATCTGATCTTTCTTATAGCCCCTGGGATGCCCTCCCAAGGATTATAGGATTGCAACCTTATTACATTTTGATACCCACTTATTTAATCATATCTTTACTGGAAAAATGAGAAAATTAAAAGAATAAATCTCTGCAAAGGCTTCAAAGCTCTCCTAATTCATTCATTGGCATTCCCGATCATGCCTATTGTGGGATATTTAAAGTGCAGTCAAAACCAATGACTCATGTTTCACCAGTAAGGCCACTGGTCTCTTCTCAGGTGAATTTCCTAGAAGAGACTCAGTGAGGTATGTCTACCTGTCAGGACCGGTGCAGGGCAGTTTGGCGCCCCAGGCGAAAAAATATTTAGCGCCCCCCCCTCCAAAGCAGGAAAAAAAAAAACCCTGCGCCGCCACCACCAACCTACCTTCCCCCCCCCCGCCCTGGCTGCGGCGGCGGCGGCGGCGGCGGCGGCGGCTGCTGCTGCTGCTGCTGCTGCTGCCTCCTCCTCCTCCTCCTCCTGAAGCGACGCGACGGGACCCCCGCGCTGTTTTTTGCCGGGGGAAACCATGGCAACAGGGCTGTTTAAGCCCTTCTGCCCTGGTTCCTCCCGCCAAAACAACACGGGCGGGGCTCCGGAAGCGACGCGACGAAGGTAGGTGACGGGGGGTTGGGCGGGTTGGGGGGGTGACGGGGGTGGCGATGGCGGTGGGAGGCGCAGCGGCAGCGAGCGGGTGGGTGGGGGGAGGCGCAGCGGCGAGCGAGCGAGCGGGCAGGCGGGGGGAGGCGCGGCGGCGGCGGCAGGCAGGAGGGTGGGGAGGCGGAGGCCTGGCGGGGGTGGTGCAGCGGCGGCGGAGGCCTGGCGGGGGCGGCGCAGCGGCAGCGAAAAGGAGCGCAGCGTTTCCGCGCCCTCCTCAGCCGCGCGCCCTAGGCAACCGCCTAGTTGGCCTAGCGGTAGCGCCGGCCCTGCTACCTGTATGCCTAAGCAGGAAGTGGGCATAGCTCAATGCTCTTTTCTTCCTGCTAAGACAACAGTGAGTTGCTTGCTTGCTGTAATACTAACAACACCATGTAACAAGAGTTGCTGGTGTGAACTCCATACTTCCCAAGTAATACCAAATGAACCTTTTTCAACTGTAAGAAACACTTTTAAGTCTGCCTGAATGAAACTGCAAGATCTGAGTGAGTAAATGTTATTTTTGACTTTTACAAGACTGTGTCTCTGATTATTGTTTTGTGGGAGAGAAAAGGGGGCAAAACCAGGGAAATCCAGTCTGCCTTAAAGCATCCTGGATCACCAAATGCTAACTGGCTAACACTAGCCAAATCTAAGCTTCTTTTAAGCTGGAAAGGGACTCTACTCTGCTGATCTCACTAACATGAGATAGGAAGGATAATATTCAACAATATATCCTCTCTTAGCATCTTATTCAAGTCCCAACACCTATGATGAGAACCTCTACAAACCAATGAGGGATGGTTTTGAAGTGAATGGCGAAATTGTTTCCCCTTGCTGTATCTCGATAATCAATGTTACTTTTTGGAACATTCTTGTAGATACGCTGTAAGCTATATTGTTGAGCCCCCAGAAAATCTGGCCCTCATAATTTCCCCAGATGGCCATGCCCCATTCCCCTGGCCCGACCCCTTTCCCCAACTACCAGTCATTTGGTGGTTTCCTGACTTCCTCCCCCCCCCCATTCTAAAAGGTTGAAACGCCTTCCTATGGCTTGGCTACTAGCAGTAAGAACTTTAAGCTAAAATATGCTGTTATTTTTGGTATTTTGGCCCTGCTAGGGATGTGCGTGGAGCTTGATTGGGGGGTGGCAGTCCGGTGAACTTGTCAGGCATGACCCCCTGAGCTCCACTCGACCTACCTTTCCCCAGCTCGGCTCACGTTTTTGCAAGCCGAGCTTGGGAAAGCGACTTCCAGGTTCCGGCACTACATTTTTACATAGAAAACAGCGTAAGATATGCAGTTTATCTAGAGTATAGCATAGTATACATTAAAAATGGCCACATTTACACAAATTGTGGCCGTTTTTAACGTATATTACGCTATATTCTACATAAACTACATAGAGCCGGGGAACCCGGAAGTCTGGCGACTTCCTCAGTTGGCGCTCGCCGGTGGCTTGGCTCGGCTTGGCTCACATGGCAGGAGCACTCGCCGCGCACCTCGCGAGTCAGGTGCCGGGCTGGGCGCCCATCCCTAGCTCTGTCCCTTTTGCCTTTGAACATAGGAACATAGGAAGCTATCTTAAACCCTGTTGCCCTGGTTTCTCCGGAAAATATGCAGCACGGGGGCCCAGCGCGCCGGTGCAGGGTCTCGTCGCGTCACTTCCGACAAGCCGGAAGTGACATGACGGGACCAGCGTGGCCGGCGTGGCAGGCTCAACGACACGGAGATCTGAGGGAGCCCCAGGACCTGGTAAGGCCCATGAGTCTCTGGCGGGCGTGAGCGGGGCCTATTTCGGCCTGCTATGCCCGCCTCCAGGCGAGCGGGCACACCACTACTACACTGAGTCAGACCATTGGTCCATCTAGCCCAGCATTGTCGACACTGACTGGCAGCGGCTCTCCAGGGTTTCAGGCAGGATTCTTTCCTAGCCCTACCTGGAGAGGCCGGGGATTGAACCTGGGACCTTCTGCATGCAAAGCAGTTGCTCTGTTACACTGAGCTATAGTCCCTCCCATCCCCTTTTACCTTAGGCCCCACTCACCACTGGCCATGAAACTCACTGGGTGACTTTGGGCCAGTCACTGACTCTCAGCCTAACCTACCTCACAGGGTTGTTGTGAGGATAAAATGGAGAGGAGGAGGAAGAGGATTATGTAAGCCGCCTTGGGTTCCTTGCAGGAAAAAAGGTGGGGTATAAATATAATAAATAATAAATAAATAAATAAATGCCATCCCCACAAGCTTCTCCATAATGGAATTCAACTCTCAGGCGGAGAGAGGTTCAGCAACCCTGGTATACAGAAAACTGACTTAAGGTGAAAGTAGATTACTATTTTGCCGTGGCATCCTGTGAACAGTTCTACACAAATCCATCTGTATGGATAGTCTGCAGCCCGGCACTAAGGAGCAAGGGCACTTTTCCACCAATTTCTGCCTGAGCTTATTGCTGCATCTCAGATGGCAGCTACATTTAGATTGTCATCCAGCTAACTTTTTGCCACTCCCTTGTGCCAGAACAATTGTCTCAAGCGGGGTCAGGCCTGATTATTATTACTTGGATGGGAGACCCCTCTTCTAGTTTTCTGCATTGAGCAGGGGTTGGACTCGATGGCCTTGTAGGCCCCTTCCAACTCTATGATCTATGAATTTATAATGTTTTTGGATGACCTTTTCCTTTGTCAGCCAATGGGTCGTATCCCAGATAAATCCTCAATGGGAGTCAATTGTTAGGAGACAGTTGGGAATCTCTTTGTGGTTTTTTAATGTACTATCCATTAGAGAAGAGGTGGGAAACCATTTTTTTTTTAAGGGCTGCATTTCAGGGGAGTGTATTGGGGGCTGCATGCCACTGGTGGGTGGGGCCAGATAAGTGGGTGGGGCCTAGAGCTGTCAGTCACAAAGCTACATCCCTCTCCTCTTCTTCCCCCCTTCTCCCCTCACATTTTCCTCCAAGCTCTCCATATAAGGAAGATACTGTTAACCTTTGTAGACAACAGCATCAGTGTGTGTATCTCCGTGTATCACTCTTGAAACTTTGGAAGATTTGGTTCAGATTGATTCCAGAGGACACTCATGTGGCGGAGTGACAGGCAGAAGCCCAGGGAGGGGCCAACCTGAACATTCCAGAGGCTCTGATTGGTTGAAACCGAGAGCATAGAACCCCAGGGAGTTGACAGTTAAGGGAGTTGGTTGTCAGTTGGGGAAGAGAGTGGGTTGGAGTGGAAGGTTAGTAGAGTAGTAGGGAAAGGTGGTACTGAAGAGAAGAGTTCAGACAGGAAATCTAGTACTAAGTTGTGAGGAAGCAAACGTGGAGGTGTTAGTATAGAACAATTCACAGGAGTATCCACTTAGGGAGTGAAGGACCTTCTGTCTGAGGAAGAAGGAGAAACTCTGGACTAGTGTGAGGGACAGTTAAGTTCCCTGGTCTGATACTGTAACTTTCAAGTAACCAAGCCAAGTTGATACAAAGAGCACTGTATAACATCTGCCTGCCTTTAACCTGAATCTAAGCAAAGAACAAGTTTGAATGTAACTGTTGAAAATTCCAAATTATCTGTGCCTGAGTTGAATATCAGTTTAGAGACTTTGTTAGAACAGTAAATCAACCTTTTTATTCAAAGTTCTAATTCTCCAGAGTCTGACTGGTGACAGGAAAGTAAGAAGTGAATTAACGGATGGGTAATCAAATAAAACAAACTGCTTCAAGTAATCAAATAAAACAAACTGCTCTTAATAAAAACAAACGTGGGTGAACAGCTACATATAAGACCTAAGACACATAATCGGCTAACGCAACTTAAAAAACAGCTTAAAGTCTGAAGTGATCAATACAAGGGAGCACTTGGTGAGAGCGAAGTACACATCGAGGGTGTGGGTGTTGGAGCGAGGGGTCCCATCCGCTACAACTCACTTTGCTTCAGAGACACCCTGAATCTATTCAAAGTGGTCTGTTTTGGTTCAGGATCCATCCAAAGCTAATGTACACCCCTAAAAAATTGCCTTATGTGTAACAGTTGACATCCTGATTTAGGCTGCAGTCCTACACACGCTAAGTAGGAAGTAAGTCACACTTAAATCAGTGGGCCTTCTGAGTAAACCTGCATAGGATTATACTGTTAATCAGTCTCTTGATCATTTGTGTGGTGACCATTAAAATGCTAAATCAGTGTTCCGGAATTGTAGCTGATCTAGAAAAAGAGGTTTATAGGTTGCTGGTCAGACACCACAGATCAGGTTTTCTTTATACATTTGCACTTATTATTCTTTGCATTTTGTTTTTGAAGTGGGTGTAACGTCCCTATAAGAAATCACTACTGCTGAAACTTGTGTCTTCACTTTGGCTTTATGTGTGCAGCACCAATACTCCCATGTTTTGCATTGGTTTGTCTGTTCTCTCTGTTTATCCTCAGAATTAAAGATTATGCAAAATTTATCCTCTGGAATTTTTCATTTACAGTAATACCTTGGATTACAAGTAACTTGGTTTGAGAGCGTTTTGCAAGGCAAGCAAAATTTTTAATATTTATTTAATTTTTTTTTACTTGATATACAAGAGTCATCTTGCAAGACAAGTACTGTAGTACGGCTTAAATTAAAAATCTCTGTACAAATTTTGGGGGGGGGATTTCGTTTTGATATAAGAGTGTTTTGGATTACAAGCACGTTTCCGGAACGAATTATGCTCTCAATCCAAGGCATGACTGTATTTATTTATTTATTATTTATTATATTTATATCCTGCCATTTTTTCCTGCAAGGAACCCAGGGCGGCTTACATTATCCTCCTCTTCCTCTCCATTTTATCCTCACAACATCCCTGAGAGGTAGGTTAGGCTGAGAGTCAGTGACTGGCCCAAAGTCACCCAGTGAGCTTCAAGACTGAGTGGGGACTAAAATCCAGATTTCTCAAGTCCCAGTCCAACACTCTAACCATTACGCCGCACTGGCTCTCATACGTATTGAGGAGAATATCGTTGTCGCAGAGATGCAAATCAAGACTGTCCCGAGCATTCTTCCCCCTGTGTTTTCTTACCCTTGCTTGAACAAGGAGGCATAGTCCATCCTTCCTTCCAACCAGAGCTTTGCCTCCTCTCTCATGCTTCCTACCCACACTGCAAAAAATAGCCATGACGGTGATCCAAAGAAGCAAACAAGAGCTGCTCCTCTTACATCTGATGCTTCTGAAATTCAAATATTAAAAGTGACGTATGATGCAACACAGAAGAAGGCCATTGAATTGTTCTTTTCAAAATATGCATGATATGTGGAATGTGGAATGATGTGTTCATGCACTTTTGACGGAAATAAGTTAAGCATGTTGAGATCTGAATTACAGCTCTGCTGTGCTAACAAATAGTGACTCAGTGTCTTGCTCAGCAGATGAGGGCTACAATGCAGACGAGGGCATTGGTGCAGAAGAAGAAAAATGTGGGTGTGTCTGAGGGAAAAAACTGTTATATTTGTTTAACACTTTTCCTGACAGAGTGAAACATATTAAAAACATGGGCCGGCAATCCATTTTCTACATGACATATATTTGGGGGCAAAGGACTTGTTGTTTTTAAAAACAAACAAAAAACAAACAAAGTTTATGGTGTGTTTTGGTTTCCAAGTCTGAGAAAAGCAAAAATTGAACCATAAGGATTCTCATTTCACAGTGTCCATCTCCCTCCAAAACACAACCACAAAATCTGTACATAGAATGCAGAAATCAAACAGGGACTTCTTTTGTTGCGTTCATATTAATGCCTTAGTATGCATGTCTTCTCAGAAGTGGGAATGGAAAGAGATTTTCATCAGAATTGTAAGTACCGTATATACTCGACTATAAGTCTAGTTTTTCAGCACATTTTTTGTGCTGAAAAATGCCCCCTAGACTTATACGTGGGTCAGCGGGCCCCCAGGACCCCCGCCGCCACCGCAAGGGACCGCCAGGCACCCCCCTCCCGGCCGGCCGGCCGCGAAAGGCGCTTTCTCAAGGGGCCTCCGCGATTCAAACGTAGGTTCGGGCGGGAAGAGGATCGCTCGTGCCCCTCCCCTTCCGAAGTGGGGCTTCGGCGGCGGGAGCAGGTACGGTGACGGGGGGTGTCTGGGGGGTGTCTGGGGGTAGCGTGGGGGTGGCATGGGGGTGTCTGGGGGGGCTGCGGCGTGGCGCGGCTTCGACGGGGGAGGGGCTTCGGCGGCAGCGGGTGCAGGTACGGGGGTGGGGGTGGGGTGTCTGGGTGTGGCAGGCAGGGGTCCTGGGGGTGGAGGGCTGGGGTGGCGTGGGGGTGGCATGAGGGTGTCTGGGGGGCTGCGGCGTGGCGTGGCTTTGGCGGGGGAGGGGCTTCGGCAGCGGCGGGTGCAGGTACGGGGGTGTGGGTGGGGTGTCTGGGGTGGCGTGGGGGTGTTTGGGGGTGGCGTGGGGGTGTCTGGGGGTGGCAGCGGGGGTCCTGGGGGGGCTTTGGCAGTGGCGGGGCTTCGGCGGCAGTGGGTGCAGGTACGGGGGTGGGGGGTGTCTGGGTGTGGCGGCGGGAGTCTCCCCTCGTACATTTCCCACCCTAGACTTATACTGGGGGCAATAAGTTTTCCCAGTTTTGGGGGGTGAAATTAGGGGCCTCGACTTGGTATACCTAGGCAATTTCTGCAATGTGTATAATTTTATGGTATTTGTGAAATTGTATTTATGACATATTTAATTGATATATTGTCTCTTTTTATAGCATCTGAAGAAGGCCATAAATAATATATTGGGCTGAAACACATTGGGCTTCTTAAAGAATAAAACTATTTTTTCAGGCCATCCTGGCACTGCCTGTCTCTTTTTGGACCTAGCTTTAAGAGTAAGCCAGTGCTGTGACTCCCTCCCCCAAATTGAAATTTATTATGGATCCTTCAGAAGTATTTAAAGATGTGTAGGAGTCATATAAGAGGCCGCAAGCAAACAAGCAAAATATGACTTTAGCATTAGTGTGTCTGATAGCAGGATGTGAACATATTGGGTTGTATCTGAGTCCCATTCATTTCAATGGGTCTACTCTAAGTAGGGGTGATGTTGGATTTACCCCAATGTTTTAAGGGGGAAGCATATGCTTCATGCAGAAGGTCCCAGGTTTAATTCCTAGTATCTCCGGCCAGGTAAGCAGATGATTGGAAAGGTCTCTGACTGAGGCTTGCTGCCAGTTAGAGTAGAAAATACTGGGTTAGATAGACATATAATCTGACCCGGTATAAGACTGTTTCCTAGGTTTCCTGAATACAACAATGGGATTTTCTTAATTCTTGTGTTTTAGTTTGATAGAAACATCAGCAATATAGTCTGTGAGAGATGCTAATGTACACAACACAAGCACCTGATTTCAACATATGTCACCAAGCACTGTTACCTTTTAATACAGTGTTCCACTAACACTGCCTTAACAGCAAATTCAGAATTAGAACAGAATGATCAGATGCAGCCTTATGTTCTGAGACTGGTCTTTACTATATCCACAAAATAGTGCACTATTGATTACGCCCTCAATGATCGGAAGCTCCTGAACCCAAGGCTTCCGATCATCCAATGCAGGGCAGGAGGAGCAGCAGAGGCAACCTTCACTTCCCTGTCCTCCCACCCTGCAGATTCCGCTAGATGGGCTTTTTAGCCCATCTAATGAAGGTGCTTCAGAGGAGGAGGAAAAGAGGCTGGAAGAGGCTCAGAATAACTTGTATCATGGCCTGTCTGGTCTCCTCCCCGCCGCACCCACCAGAACACCCCCTTTTCCCCCTCTCCGAGGTCGATTTTCTGACCTTGGAGGCCAGGCGGTGCAGTTCTTCCCAAACCGGCTGCAATGGGGCAGGGGGATGGGCTGGATCTCAGACCGCCCCCTTCCGAGGTCAGAGTGCTGTCCCCAACCTCAGAGGGGGGGAATCTCCACTGTCATATGACCCTTCAGATAATGTCTAGGTGCCATAGTATTGTGCTCTTAATTAATTTTCCATGGCTACCACCAAATCATAATTTTTGTATACAGATGGGGTTCCCACGGTTCCAGTGCCCCTGGGGCTCAGAGGAAAAGAGCCTGGAAGCTCAGCAGTGGTGTGTTGTGAGGTGAAGGGTAAATCCTGGCAGGTCTGCTAGAGCTTGGAGGTGCCTGGTGAGTGAGGAGGAAGAATCAGTAGCCAAAAAGTTCTCTTTTTTAAAAAAAAAAAGGGTGGCTGGGTGGGCCTAGTCTACCTAGCTGTTATCTTGCTATCTCAGTATTTAACTGTTTACTTGTGTTTGCTCAACAAAAAGCAATAGAAATATGTGGAACATTAAATTTCAGTTTATTTTAATTTTAACCAAATGTAGTCTGTTTCATTGTGTATGTGCATAAAACAGGGCCGGTGCAAGGCAGTTTGGTGCCCTAGGCAAGATCAGATATTTAGCGCCCCCCTCTTCCCACTTGAGCCCTCCCTCCCTCCCTCCAGCCCTATGCTCCTGGTGCCCCCTTTAGCCCGGTGCCCTAGGCAGCCGCCTAGTTGGCCTAATGGTAGCACCGGCCCTGGCATAAAATATATATACATCAGGCTCCACCAGAATGCCTCAGGGTTTGGGGTTTTTTTGTTATATGTTTGCTTGGTTTGCCTCTTGGTCTGGCTGCTTAATGTTGAATGATGGCCTACAAGGAGCTACAATTTGGCATAATGTGTTACTGCTGGGGGGGGAATACCTTGCCCCCTTGTTTCTAACTCTGCAACTTGAGAATTTAACTTTTACACTGGAGACCCTGAGAAGAATGCTAAAAACTTCAGGTGAAACCCTGACAACTCAGATGAACAATGGATGAACCTCTCTTATTAATGGTGACCTAGACCCCAGATGTCTTTTTCAACATACTCCAACAGTATTTACAGTGGTCGTACAAAATGCCCAAGATGTTTTCCCTATATACAGGAGGCCTTTCCCACTGTGGAAGTTCTACCTCAGGGGATCCATGGGTGGACTGGCCACAGATGACATGTAAATATCCTCTGTCAATTACAGCTTCTCTGCACTGAAGTCCTTAAGCAGGAAACAGCAGTAGTAACAGAATACTAGCCAACACACACTCTTTCCTCAATGAATATGTCATTGGGGCTTTGCCTCAGCAATTCACGGTAGTCAGGATAGAAACACCCACACTGACTCTACATCCAGTAACCCCTCCGAACCATGGCACAAAGTAATGCAACATTAATTCACTTTATTCATCCACATTTGTGTGTTATGGGCAGTTATAATTAATGACAATTTAGTTATACTTATGTCAAGCACGAAGAAGACCATAGCAGGCCCCAGCAGTTTGGGTAAGCGAGGGTTCGGGAGAAACAAACAGCCCCCACCGGACTGGCCACAGGATTGCAAACAAAGGCATGAATGGGCAGCGGATGAGAGTCTTGCACTGATTAGATTAACACACACATGGCCGAAAGGCACAAGAGAGACTTTCCTAAAAAGAACCTTAGAATAAACCCTGCAAGAGGGTAGCCTTCCCCAAGAGAAAGATTCAATCAGAATCTTCAACCCATCAAGGTAGAAGAACCCACAAAAGATTTTCCTAAGACACCCATGACCCATCAAGGGCCCCAGCCTCACACAAAGACAGCCATAAGTGCACAAAAGAACAGTGATTTAAAAACATCAGGGAGGCAAGGACAGCCCTTGCCCCTCCCCTGTAACCAGAGGTGCAGCAGAAAAAGTATAAGAATTCAAACTTAGCCTATAGAAGTCAGCAAGCAAGAACGTGCACACCTCTTGCTCCCCTCTGCCGTGCAAGACCCCCTTCCAGCATGGGACCAACAAGTTACAAGTCAGGTAGCTATGGATTCTTCCCTTCTTCTTTCCTTTCCTTGCCAGCGTTGGATGGGGGCCTTCTCTCCCCCCCCCCTTGGGTGTCTATAGCCTACCAAGAGCACAGGGACCTTTTCTATCTAGATTATAAAATATGATTAGAGATGCAGTAGGTATATTTTGCTGCCTGAATTATTGTAAGACCACGAACTAAGACACTGTACCCGCTCTATAGTTCTTCTTAAATAAACAGTTCTTTTTTCCTTTTTAACAGGTTGTGTCTCAATTTCAGTGTTAGTTTGTCAAGTGAAGTCTATGTTTAGTGTTAAAGGGCAAAGCGCACACTTCACCCAACTGCGCGAGTTTTTACTCCAGCCAAAGATCCCAAACCTTTTGCAGTAGGGTGGGGTTAGTCTCTCTCCTTGGAGGGAAACTAACATCCAGATTATCTCAGTACGGTTGTGTTCGAAATCCTGAATGGGCTTCATAGTGACTAGGATCAGCTCTGCCCGACCTCCCGAGTCTTTTGTCGAGGCTGCCTCCCCCCTCCTGACTTGTCACATCGCGAGCCGACCATGAGTTACAGTGCTCTACGCCCTGCGAGCCTTTCTTGCACAATAGTCTTTTGCAAGAGATGCTAGAGGAGGAGGAGGAGGAGGAGGGGAGGGGTCGAGGGGATGCGGTCACCCCTTCTTCTTATTATTATTTATTATTTATTCTATTTATACCCCATCTTTTTTCCTGAAAGGAACCCAAGGCGGCTTACATAATCCTCCTCCATTTCATCCTCACAACAACCCTGTGAGGTAGGTGAGGCTGAGAGTCAGTGACTGGCCCAAAGTCACCCAGTGAGTTTCATGGCCAAGCGGGGACTAGAACCCGGATCTCCCGAGTCTCAGTCCAACACTCTCACCACTACGCCACACTTCTTACACTTCTTACGCAAACTCATTTTGCAATTTGGTTACATGCCCAACAGAGCTCCAGCGAGGTTTCTCTCTCCCCACAGGAAACATATTTTTTTTGAAATTGCAAGCCCGTGCTCATTTCTGTGTTATGGGGGGGGGGGCAGCCCAGCAAGTCATTTCTATTGTAATTATCTTTATTTTACTTTCTTACATCCACTTGGGATTGAGAATCAAGCAGCATAGGACATGGAATCCAGCCACAGAAAATCAGTGTGTGTGTGTGCGCGCGCGCATGTGTGTGCCATGCCATTCCGCCTTCTGCCCCCCCAACACCACCTTTCTTTTCATCCTGATCTCATTACATCATTTTTCATTCATCATACATCAACTCACTCATTACACTGCACAAGCCAGGAGAAAAAAGGATTAGGAGATGCGGATGAAATGGGAGGACAACAATGGGATTACACCCACATCTTGTGCATTTTGAATGCGCAAGTAATGGGCGTCAAGCGAGACAGGGGCTTGCGAACAAATGCTTGGTCTGGAATTACAATGCCGATAAGACAAGGGAGGAGGGACAGCTTGACATGCCTCTGGCGAGCGAGGAAACAGCCGTTCAGCACAACCCAGGTGCTTTTGTAAAACAAAAACTCAAGATATGTGGAGTAGTTTCCATCAGCCTTGTCTTGTATCACTGTAAGCATGATTTAGGGCTCAATCCTATGCATGTTTAGACACATTTTACATTAATGCAGCGGTCCCCAACCATGGGCACACTTGGGAATTTGAGAAACCAACCATGGGCACACTTGGGAATTTGAGAAATTTGGGAATTTGACAAAATGCCTAATCAGTGGATCGCCATGTAATCTGTGTTCAGCTTTTCTTTCTCACTCATGGTTTGGTGTTCATTTATTATTCAGCAATTGGACTTGTGGTCCAGATTTCTCTTAATTATCATAGACACAAAAATCCCTTTTTTGGTAAGTAACCATTTAGGTACTTCCTCCTACACCCTGGGCTGTACCTCTGCCTTTCTGACCTTTTCCTCTGTTACGCCACTTAGGCTTTCACAACACTGTCCAATTTCCTTTAGACTGATGTGTTGATGTTGAACACAGAGAGATGACATTTGCTTTCCAATATCCATCCCAGTAACACGCAGCACCCAGGTCTAAGCTTTTACTTACAAAAAAAAGAAGATTTTCTGTGTCATAATCTAGAGAAATCTTTTTGTCCACAAGTCAAACAGCTGGATCAAAAACAAATGCCAAGCCATGAGTGAAGAAGAAATGTTGAACAAGAGATGGTTACTAAACAACATGATTTTTCTTCACATTTGATTGGTGGTTGTATCATTTCAGATCCAAATTTTTAAACTGTTTGATTTTGTGGGCAAAGAGTTACAAAAGGGTAAAAATCAAATCAGTATATTCTCGTGTGCTTTGAAATGGGACATTCACATTTCCTTCAGACAGTAAAGGGGTACAGCAGCCAACGTCAGAGCATGAGAAAAATGGCAGAGTTTGGATGCTTAGTCATGCAGACTACACAGGTGCAGAAAATATAAAAGATCTCATAATCAATCTTGGTTTGCAAAAATAATAGAGTTTATTAGATTAAAGACAAGGGTCGTTACATATTTGGCTGTTTTTAAACTGTTTTATTGCTAACTTTTTTTGAGCGTTCTTTTTGTATATTACTGTTTTCATTATGTAAGCTGCCTTGGGTTCCTTGAAGGAAAAAAGGCGGGGTATAAATATAATAAATAAATAAATAAACATTGTACTTTATTATTCTCGTAAGCTTCCTTGAACTATAGGAGAAAAGGCAGGTTATAAATACTTCAAATAAATAAATAAATATGGTTGGGGGCTGACGGATGCTGGCGGATGGCTTTGGGAGATGGGGAAGGGCAGCAAAGATGGGTGAGTAATTTTTCCAAGCCTTTGGATAGGATTGAAAAATATTATCTGAAGTATTCCAATTTTTTCCTGGAACATCTTGGATAATTTCTGAGTTAATCCAAGACAAGTTTTGGATTGGGAATGTGTGAATCAACAAACCTTGAAATTGTCAAGGTTTTCCGAATTCCACTGTGAAGCTCATTCCAATTCATGTCTATATCAGATTGCGAGCTTTGTTTTTTCTTTCCACATGAAAATTTGTTTGTGTTTTTGTGTACATTTTTCTAAATTCTGTTCAACAACATCAATATTTTTTTTCTAAACTTAATCTCCCATTGATTAAAACATATTTGTGTGTCTTTTCCAAAAGTATGCATTTTTCATGCACATTTTTTAAATGTACGCATGCTGTAGAATGCGTTTTTTGGGGTCCACAAATCACATTGCAAGGTTGCAAATGTACAGACTTCGATCTGCATCCATGTTCGGTCCAGAAGGTGTGAACTGTGTAAATCCTGATCAAAAACACTGACAGCACTGACTAGTAGTGTTAACTATTAGTCATGGTCACTACTAGGAGTCAGAGTATTGGTCTGGGGAAGAGGAAGAGGAGAGTAAAATCCATCAAGGATGTAACAAATAACTCAATGTGGTCTTCTATCACCACTTCTGGTGGGAGAACGGTGAACGTAGACAGAATTAAACAGAGAAAGAGGAAGGAAAGAATTGGTGTAGGAGGAGATAATCACGAGGGCCAATTAAAGGAAAAGATACCAGATGTGCCTAAACAAATAATTAAGGAATCACCACCTGTTGCGCTAAGTACAAACAATTAGATATTACAGGATATTAAATTGTGTTTTGAAGACATAAATGATAAGAGACATCATTTATGTGAATTTGAATTACCGAAAACCTACCAAAGTCATGATGATAACTTCACAGCCTTTTTTTGATGAATTGCCACCATTAGAGGAATTATTAAGGAAGGAGAAGGAAACATTGGCTGAATTTCAGGAGCGAGATAAGGCAAATAAACAACAATTAATGGCTATGGAAACTGACACTTGAAAGCGCCAGGGCAAGCTAAGGGAACCAAAATATTTAGATGGGAATAAGGATGACTTAATTCTTGAAATGTACTTATAAAAATATTTTTAAGTGAACTATAAGGGACGTTGTTACTAAAAACAACTTAAACTCTGTTTATATTGTGCACCATTATATTTTAAATTTAAAGAGGCCCGTGAACATGTGGATTATTTTACTGAGTTTACATTTATACAACTCCGGAAAGCCTTCACAGAGTTACGATTGAATATAATGGATATTGAGATGGGAGGCATAGGTGTACCCCAGTTAATCAGCATACTTGCATTGGTGGTTGTCCTGAGTTAGAGGATCTTATTCATTATATTTTGCACTGTCCCTTATACAATGACACAAGGTAACAGTGTCGGTTTCTGGTACCCTTAATTAGTTTCCCCAGTCAGAGTCCTTTGGATATGATTTTCTATCTCCTAGCAGATATGGATAAACATGTGACCTGGCATGTAGCTCTCTTTGTAATTGCTCCCAAGAAGATTAGAAAGAAATATATATAGCAGAGATGACCATATTTGACTGTATTTGATTCATATTATATTACATTTGGACTAATGACTGATTATTTTTATATTTTTAAATTTTGTATATTATCTGTTATATGTACTATATTATAATATATGTCTATTTTTTATTTTTTATAGCTGTTAACTGTCCAGAGGATGGCTTTAGTCAACAAGATTTGATTGTTCTGGTCAGTATTGGTGATAACCAATGGTAGTGACATAATTTCAAAATCTGCATTTTAAATCCTGTATCAATTTTGTATATTTTCAATGGTTCGTATTGTATACTTTGCAGAGGCCTTTGGCTAAAAAAATAAATCTGACTTGACTTGGTCAGTTCTGAGCAGCTTGACTTGACCATAATACAAATTACCCTTTTTTTACACTTTAATGACTCTCAATGCAATGATAGTTACACACACATACACACACACACACACACACACACACAGCTGTTTTCTAAAGAACACAAAATCCCCACCATGTACAGGGGGAAACATATGGCCTGAAGTATGTTATCTGGAACCGCACCAAGATGACACTGAAAAGAACTCAAGTTATTGTTTAAAATAGCAAAACTCAAAAGCCAGCATGGTCAGAAAGGAAAACACAAAAACTAAATTCCAGCAAGTGACAGAGCCTCCTGGGAGAGTTTCATCTGAGCACTTGCCACAATTTTATCTGAAAAAGGAGCATGAGCATAATGAACATAGATGAAAGTCTCATTTTCCAATGCAAATATAAAACTGACACCTGAAATTAAACATTACTTGTAATGTATTGCAGCACTCAAATATTTGCATAGAGTCTTGGGAATTTAGATCTCTTGCTACTAATCCCTGGGATTTCACAGGGCTGAAAAAGCAGATCTTAATTCTTAAAGATCATAAGCTTTTCTCCTCAAGCAGGATGCAAGCATGTTTGAACAAGAGAGCCAGTGTGGTGCAGTGGTTAGAGTGTTGGACTGGGACTTGGGAGATCCAGGTTTGAGTCCCCACTCAGCCATGGAGCTCACTGGCTGACTTTGGGCCAGTAACTGACTCTCAGCCTAACCTACCTCACAGGGTTGTACTTGTGAGGAGAAAATGAAGGAGGAGGACCATGTACGCCATCTTGGGTTCCTTGCAAGAGGAAAAAAAGGCAGGATATAAATGTAATAATAACGATAACAACAACATTTAGAAAACTTTGGTTTCTAGCATGTCAATTATATTTGTAACCTAAATGATGATACACATTTGCCAAAATCAGTAGAAGGAAGCCTAATATTCTACTATCTGTTGAGATACTCTTCTGCCCAAATGCTGCCCCTACTGATAGGGATGGACAGATCATTCAGTCTATTTCTGGTCCATATCAGTTTTGTATGGGTTCATTCATAACTGCTTCATTCTGTTTCTGCATTAATCTGAGATTTTTTAAAATCTGCATGAAAATTCATATTTAAAATCAAATTTTTATCCATTTTCTCAACGTAATATGCATTTCTAAATGTATTTTCTCCTGAGGTATACATTTCTAAAGGTATTATATTCTAAAACACACAGTTCTCAATGGAATATGCATTTTGGTATCTTGAGCCAGGAACTGCATCATAACATTCAGAGAGAGGACACCCGCATTCCAGTTTGCACATTAGTCCTGGAAGTGTGGACCAGGTTGGTTCATTTCAAGGCATGGACTGAATGAAATCCTTCAGCAACCCTGCCTGCGGACTCTAATGTCCATGCAATACACCCCAACATTTGGGGATTTTTTGTTTTCTGTAGGGCAGCAAGTAGATTGATTATTAGTATTAGTGGCACAGAAATGCATTATGGATTGATGGGCTGGGGTACAAATTAAACCATGTTTTGCCCCAGAAACCTATAAAGAGCAATTGTTGGAGTTGCTCTTGTGACCGGGGTCTGTTCTGAAGAGCAAGGTCAGCCCTACCATTAGGCAAAGTAAGATGTACCTACCACCTTAGACTGCATCAGAGTTTAGGCTGCCATTTAAAGGCAGCAAGTTTTCAACTATTTAGTGGATTATTACATTTTTACCATGAGTGGAGCATCATTTTGTTTTTATGGCTCAGGTACCAATGTATCTTGGACCATCTCTGGTACTGATCAGTTTATAGATGATGTCTTCTATGCCCAGGCTGACAAAATTATATGTATGCAGGAGAAAGTGATAACGGGGTCGCTGACTCATTTGTTCAAGCTGCTGTAGTTCATGTTCAAATTCCTAAAGAATTCTGGTTCATTCCCAGAGGTACTTCAGAAACATATGTACATGAGGAGGCCTCTTTACAAGTTGGATGCCAAATAAACAGTTTGTAAAAGTACATCTGTTCTGATCTAAGTTTCAATTAGATCTATTTATTAAACTTAGAACTATGTCAAACAGCTCTTGGCTACTTCCTATCTCTCTTTGTATATGCCATGAGCTCTCCAGACCCCATGAACAAGTCAGTGTCATCCCAGTTCCAATGTAAACGTTGCACAGCATATCCCTGGAGCTTCAGGGCTGAGAGCAATGCTTCAGGAGATCATAACATATTCCCCAGCCACACTGACAGCTAATCCCTTCAGCATTTATTCCAACCTATCCGGGTTTATGTAGAGCAAGGGTTGGAAACATATGGCCCTCCAAAAGTTTTGACCTATGACTCCCATGACCCCTCACCATTTGCTATGTTAGCTAGGGCTAATGGGAGTTGTAGGCTAAAACATCTGGAGGTTCATAAGTTGCCCATCCCTGATATAGAGGCACAAACATCAACCCACGAGTAAGGAGTTCATTGCTAGACACTCAGCATTACTCACACATCAAGGGTTGCCAAGGGGTTATGTGAAGAGACACTTTACATGTTTGCTGAATGCATGGCTGGTGGAAGTCATGGCTGGTGGAAGTCATGGCTGGAAGGCACGTTGGTGGTGGTAGGTGAGGCTAGTCTGTGTGGCACCCTGACACACAGACCCCACATACATACATATGCTTTAAACAACTGAGTTTTATCTGACTGACACCCTTGAGATAGGCCCAATCCAGGGGAACTAATATGCAGTTAGTGACTCAGGCTCTGTTCACTGAAAAGAACACAAAAGACATGGAATATTATCAACTCAGGTAAAATGAAATCCCAGACCCAGAATGCCCAGGCTAAAGGGCAGGGTGAAGGTGACAGGTGCAATAACTTAAGTCAAGGGTGAGCAGAAAGTAGATCCCCAGATGTTTTTGGACGTCAGCTTCCAGCATTCCTGACCATTGGCCATGGTGTCACGGGCTTCTGGGAGTTGAAGTCCAAAACATCTGGAGATCTACCTGCTGCCCACCCCTGCCTTAAGTCCTTAAAGGTACAATCCTATGCATGTTTAGATAGGAAAAAAGACCTTCAACTGGCTAGGGAATGCCGGGAGTTGTAGGACTTTTTTCTGTCTAAACATGCATATGATTACACCCTAAATGTGTAACACTTCCTTTAAACCTGCTCCATTTCAAGCCTTACAGCTTCAATCCTCTATCCTGTATCCTTTTTGTTCCTGCAGGAGCTAGCAACGTTGACCTTCAGTCTCCAAAGTGCTTAGGAGTCTTCTTGGCCTAGGGCTTCATTAATTCAGTCTTACACTGCTTTTCCTTCCAAAAGGAAGCCCAAAGGGTCCAACATCACCATACAAATACAATACTTTCAAAAGACAAAAAATATGAAACACTGTGAGAATGCATTTCTTTCCAGTGAGCAGGTCCCTTGCGAACATCCCAGGAGACTTAGACTGGGTCAGACTATAGGTCCATCTAGCCCAGAATGTTGACATTGACTGGCAGCAGCTCTCCAGAGATTCAGGTAGGCGTTTCTACAGTCCTACCTGGAGATTCCGGGGATTGAACCTGGGTCCTTCTTCATGCAAAGCAGGTGCTCTGCCACTGAGCCACGACCCTTCCACTTTTACCTGACAGCCGCTGTGTTACTCCGTACAATTTTGTGCTTATTCGCAAGAAATCACACTTCTGCAAGGAAGGATGCCAAAAGCATCTATGAGAGCAATCTTGTGGTCCCTGGGAGAACGTCCCAGGGAACGTAGGATTGTTTGGATGTATTGTATTTTGGTCGTAATAATTTCTAAAGGTGCATCTATGTACAGACACATTAGCATATGCAAATGTTATGCAGATCTGTCCTTTTTGTCCTCTTTTTTGGTGATGCATTTCCACTGTTTTCATGATGTGTAACTGGCCACCCTAATATAGACACACACACACACACACACACTCATGGGTAATATGCATTTGTGTGTGTATGTGTGTGTGTGTGTGTGCATGCGTGCACGCGCATGCACCATTACTCCCTGATTTTGGAATACACTATTGCAGTTCAATTAAGTGAGGATATTTCTATGCTTTAACTGTTGATTTGGTGTGGTGGGAATCCAGGAACAAATGCTACTCTCACGGCTCCTGCTCCTTCTTTACAAGGTGTTGATTTATTAAAACGAAAGCGCATTTTACCATTTACATTCAATAAGAATCTTATCTTAGTTGTACCCAAAGGAGTACATCAAACTGTGCTACTTGCCAAGATATGTTTAATGATATTAGCAGATATTTTGCTCAGATAGGACAGCATTAAACTCTGTGTAATTAAAAATATGAAAACTTCATGTTGAGATCCCAAAGAGACAGTATGATCACAATCTATATTAAATGTGCTGTACTTCTGTTGATGTGAATCATGATCACATCTCTTCACTGATTAGGAAATACTCTGTAATGAAAAAGTGATTCTAGGCCTTATGGTGACCAGGCTATGAATATTCTACATCTCCCTACAACTGGAAGATGTGTCCTGTTTTACAGCAAACTAATATATACGGTGGTCTGGACTGCAGAGAATTCTAAATAGTTCCAGAGCCAAGATGGGAACACACATTGCAAACCAGTAATTTCTCAGCAAGAAATAATATAATTGGGCCATGACTCTATAGTGCAGCTTGCTTAATATAGTGGTAAATCCAGCTGGTCTTTTCCCAGAGTTCTATGCTGTCCAAATTCTTTTCTGTAAAGGAAACAGTTTAACAAACAGGAGAAGGTTTGTTGCAATGGCGCTGTTCTGAATAGTCCAGTTCAGTGAAGCACATGATTGTAAGAAATCCACTTGGAGTTGCCATTGCTACTTGTGCACGATTGACTACCCAGCTAATATAGCATTGTTTCGCCTTCCAGGATCAGATAACTAACTCACTACAGCAGTATCCTATTGTGCCCGCTGCTAGCAGTTCTTAAAACAACTGGATACGAGCAGAAGCACTTGTGGAAGTGGAAGGAAGGACAGGCTACAAGTGAAGAGTACAGGCAGGTAGCACAGAACTGCAGGAATAGTGTCAGGAAGGCTAAAGCTGAGAATGAGCTAAGGTTAGCGAGGAATGCTAAAAGCAACAAAAAAGCTTTCTTCAGATACATGCACAGTAAAAGACAGAAGAAAGAACTGGTGGTTCAACTACGCAATGAGGATGGCAAATTGATAACAGAAGACAAAGAAAAGGCAGAAGTGTTCAATTCCTACTTCAGCTCGGTCTTCTCCCAAAAGAGGGTCTATGACCCCCCTGGCAAACCTGAAGTGCAGACTGAAGGGGCAGGATTGCAGCTTGAGATTGATAGGCAAATGGTCAAGGAGCACCTGATTACTCTGAACGAGTTTAAATCTCCAGGGCCTGATGAGCTGCATCCTAGAGTAATAAAGGAACTGGCAGAAGAACTCTCAGAACCACTGTCTATTATCTTTGAGAAATCATGGAGGACAGGTGAAGTGCCAGACGACTGGAGGAGGGCAAATGTTGTTCCCATCTTCAAAAAGGGCAAGAAGGAGGAACCTGGGAACTATAGGCCAGTCAGTCTGACATCAATCCCCGGGAAGATTTTTGAGCAGATTATAAAGAAGTCAGTCTGCAAGCACCTTGAAAACAATGCAGTGATTACTAGAAGCCAGCATGGATTTGTCAAGAACAAATCCTGTCAGACTAATCTGATCTCATTTTTTGATCGGGTAAACTCCCTTGTGGACTGTGGGAATGCTGTGGACATTATATATCTGGACTTCAGCAAAGCTTTCGACAAAGTGCCTCATGATATCCTGATTAGTAAGCTAGCTAAGAGTGGGCTAGATGGAACAACTATCAGGTGGATCCACAATTGGCTACAGAATCGGACTCAAAGAGTGCTTATCAATGGTTCCTTCTCAAACTGGGGAGAGGCTAACGAGCGGGGTACCACAGGGCTCGGTCCTGGGCCCGGTGCTCTTCAACATTTTTATTAATGACTTGGATCAGGAGGTACAGGGAATGCTTATCAAATTTGCAGATGACACAAAGTTGGGTGGAACAGCTAATACTTGGAAGACAGAAACAAAATTCAAAGTGACCTCGATAGGCTGGAGCGCTGGGCCGAAAACAACAGAATGAAATTTAATAGGGATAAATGCCAAGTGCTGCACCTAGGGAGAGGAAACCAAATGCAGAGTTACAGAATGGGGAACACTTGGCTCAACAATACTACAAGTGAGAAGGATCTTGGAATTGTGGTAGATCACAAACTGAATATGAGCCAGCAATGCGATGTGGCTGCAAAGAAGGCAAATGCAATTTTGGGCTGTATTAATAGAAGTATAGCTTCCAAATCGCGGGAAGTGATAATTCCCCTTTACTCGGCACTGGTTAGGTCTCATCTTGAGTACTGCGTCCAGTTCTGGGCACCTCACTTTAAGAAGGACATAGACAAACTGGAGAGGGTTCAGAGGAGGGCAACAAGGATGATAAAGGGACTGGAAACAAGGCCCTATGAGGAGAGACTGAAAGAATTGGGCATGTTTAGCCTTCAGAAGAGGAGACTGAGGGGAGATATGATCGCACTCTTCCAGTATTTGAAGGGATGTCACACAGAGGAGGGCAAAGATCTCTTCTCGGTCATCCCAGTTTGCAGGACACGGAATAATGGGCTCAAGTTACAGGAACCTAGATTCCACCTAAACATCAGGAAAAATTTCCTGACTGTCAGAGCAATAAGACAATGGAATCAACTACCTGGGGAGGTTGTGGGCTCTCCCACTCTGGAGGCATTCAAGGTGCAGCTGGACAGACATCTGTCAGAGATGCTTTGACCTAGATTCCTGCATTGAGCAGGGGGTTGGACTCGATGGCCTTGTAGGCCCCTTCCAACTCTACTTTTCTATGATTCTATGATTCTATGATTCCCAAATGGGACAGGTCAGAGATTCGCTAACTCTTGTGCAACACCTGTTCTGCAGCCAGTTGCACATTCTGCTTGTGCAACCTGGCGTGCAAACAGTTGCACCAGTTGCAAAGTGCAATGGGCAACCGCTTGTGCAATGGAAAATTTTGGTGGAGCTCCACTAGCACTATTTGGATTTTCAAAATGACACGGTTGGATACTGCCCAGGATATTTGAAGAACCATGTCTTCCTCTTTTTGCCCCCTCTTTTTAAAAATAACAACATTGTGCACCCCCCACTTATTGGGACCAAGTTATATTTCCCAAAAGATATCAGATATTATTCTATATTCCAGAAATGTAACAAATCTTGACAAGGTTTGTTCCCCTTCCCCTTCACTAACACATAATCCAGAAATTTACCCCAAATGCTCACAAAAGTGTTTTTTTTCCAATGGTCCTTTTTGGCATTTGATATTGCAGGTTAATTTATCGTTTAGATGTCTTCCTCACATGAACCTGCCTGCCCTTTGTGTTCTTCATCAGAGGCCTTGCCTTGTGTCCCATTGCCTTCAGAGGTGTGATTGGCAGGGATATGAGACAGAGCCTTCTCAGTTGTGTCACCCAGACTGTGGAATTCCATTCCTGGAGTACTTCAGTTAGCTGCCCATTTTATTTCACCAGGCACTTGGTTTGTCTTGACCCTATCCCTTCTGCTGGCTAGTTGTATTTTGTTGCGCTGATTTAATGTTCTTAGTTTTTATCATGTTTTTAACTGTAAAAACATGTTGCTTGCTTGCTTCTTTTTGTTTTTGTATATTTTATTAATATTAAAAACACAAACACCAGAAAAGAAATAACTATTAACAAACAAGAAAACAAAAATGGACTTCCAATTTTCTCTACAGCAAATATAAGTAACAATATTTTCTCTTACTCTATCATTACAAAGAAAATTCTCTTTTTTTCTATGATCTCAACAAAATTCTTCTTATTCACCAAACCCCCAAGTAAACAAATCATTTTTTTTTCTAACCCCTGCAAAAAATCAATTAGAGGCTTCCACTCCACAATAAATGTAGATATTGTCTTTTCTTTAGTCAATGACGCGAGTTTAGCCATCTCTGCCATTTCTGTTTTTTAAGTGTAAACTGCCCTGATGGCTCATTTTAGGGCCAAAGAGTGCCAGCTTTAGGTTTCTGAGGCCCTTGGGCAAGACACCCTCAGTGGGCCCTATCCCGGGCAGCGCGGGCCTATCGCCCCCGCCTTTGACGCAAGTAAGCCTTTGAACTCGGAGGCTTATGTGCATCCAGTGCATGGCGCGAGCTATGGCAGTGGTGGCCTCGCAGCCTGCATTTCATCTAGACAGCTGTTTTCAATCATCTAGATGAAGCGCCATGGAGGGGGAGGGAAGGAGGCTGGGGACGCCATTTGGATACGGCGTAAACTGTTAGCCCCAAACTCCTCCCTTCCCTGCCCCCTGGAATGCCCCTTTTCCTCCCCTCCAAGGCTGATTTGTGACCTCGGGGAGGCAGCCGGCGCAGTTATTTCTGAGCCGCTGCGAGGGGGCAGGTCAGGAGTTCTGCATTCAGAGTCCCAGCTCTAAGCTTGCAGGGCCTCAGAGCTGGGACTCTGAATACTCCTATGCCCCCCCAGGCAAGGTTGGAGGGCCATAGGATTGCACCCCAATGAGTCTACTTTCTCACCATCAGTGTCACCAGCTGCTCTTGCTCCTCCTCCTCTTTCTCATCACTGCTGCCACTTGCTTGTTTGATGGGCAGAGAAACAGTGAGCGAGTAGACAGTGGCATCCGCTGCTCCTCCCTCTCACCACCACTGTTGTCTCTGGGCCACAGGGAGATGTGAACAAGCAGGGTTTGTTTGTTTGTTTGTTTGTTTATTATATTTATATCCCGCCTTTTTCCCCTCTGAGGAACCCAGGGCAGCTTACATAATCGTCCTGCTCCTCTCCATTTTATCCTCACAACAACCCTGTGAGGTAGCTTAGGCTCTTGAGAGTCATGGACTGGCCCAAAGTCACTCAGTGAGCTTTGTGGCTTTGTGGGGACTAGAACCTGGACCTCCCAAGTCCCAGTCCAGCACTCTCACCACTACGCCAGACTGGCTCTCAGGTTGCAATGGTGAAGAAGAAGAGCAAGTCCAGGGGGCTCTTGCCAGTGGACCCCTGCTGGGGTTTGGGCCCTCAGCAGGTGCCCAGCCATGCCTACTCTTGACACTGGCCTTGGGAGCCTATCTTACTGTAAGACCTGTCTCCCCGCTTCTCTACCTGCCCCATTTTACCTGATCTGGATAACATGTACAGTAATACCTTGGATTGCAAGTATAATTCATTCCGGAACCGTGCTTGTAATCCAAAACACTCTTATATCAAAGCGAGTCTCTGGCGGGCGTGGGCAGGGCCGATTTCAGCCCGCTACGCCCGCTTGAGGCAAGCGGTTACATCCCTACGCTTGTATTGCAAGATGTTGCTTCTTTATCAAGTCAAAATTTATTTAAAAATTTGCTTGTCTTGTAAAGCACTCTCAGACCAAGTTACTTGCAATCCAAGGTATTACTGTAGTATTTTTGTCACTCCTTAGATTCTGATTTTGTATTCTATTGCTAATCTTTAGTGTGAATAATTAGTCGGTTGTTTAATCTTAGTATATTTGTATTAACAGGAGATGCTTTGAGTGGCTTGTTAATATTAGTATGACTATTTGCAATTTGTTGATCTGTCTTGTAACTGTTAGAGAATGATCTTGTAAAGTTGTTATATTTTACTGTGTATTTTTTTCTGATGAGCCATTTTGAGCATGGTTTGCCATGGAAAGGCAGCAGACAAATAAACTGATGAAGGTGGTGATGGATCTATAAAATTATTTAATAAGTATTCAAGCTTCTGCTTGTGATTCCCTCCAAACATGTTTTATTTTAGCATTTTTAAATAAATATTTTAATAAATAATCCAAGCAACTGTTGGGGGTGGGTGGGGAGCATACTATATCATCAATTACCAGATAACCAAATCTTCAACCCCAGCATAATGCATGCATGAGCCTAGATAGAAAGTTAGGAATGACATCAACTGATACTGCTGGGACATGGGCATATTGGAGATCTGAAGAGGTGGGAACTATATTTGGCTATATATTTGCCAAATATAGCCGTGAATACAAATTTGACAGAATTTGTATTCATGCCTATATTTGGCAAACTAATATTAGGGTGCATGTTTAGAGAGAAAAATATCGTACAATTCCCAGAATACCCCAGCCAGCATGGTTTTCTGGAGGGATGCTGGAAGTTGTAGGACTTTTTTTTCTGTCTAAACATGCATATGATTGCACCCTAAGTCTCCTGCTTGTGAGAATTTCAGTTCAGTTTGTTTTTAATAGAATTTACCAAAATCCACAAAGTTCCCGATATCCAGGACAATAAAAAAAGACCTTGAGATTTTTATTTTATTTTTTAACTGAATGTGGGAGAAAGTAGGTTCTCCTTTTAGCAGTTGCTCCCTGGCACCGTATTTCCATTACTTGCACTCGAGTGTCATCATAATTTGGCTGACTAGCTCAGGCAAGGACTCCATGTGCTCAAGCACCACTCTTACAATTGCTGGAATTTAACAGAGCACAGATAATGAACAGGCAGGCTTCAACTACAAGCCACTTACTTTGCCATATTCTGTTAAAAGACCAACTCAAGAATAAATGGAATGTGGCTGTTCCAATGAGACATTTTGGGGCTTATTGGTAGTATCCAATACAATAAGACACGAGCACTAACGTAAATTACATTACATTGAACTAGCACAAGGGACCTCTAGCGTAAGGCCAACACTATGCTCAACGTCCAAGGTCTTCCTCCAAGTGCCACATCCAAGGGAGGCTCAGTTGGTGGCAACAAGGGGAAGGGCCTTCTCAGTAGCAGCCCCCCAATTATGGAACAATCTCCCCACTGAGACCTGCCTGGCGCCAACTCTGTTATCCTTTTGGTGCCAGGTTAACATTGCCCTCTATGCATTTCATGGCTTTTCATGGCATATGTGGGGCTTATGTCAGTAGTTTTTTCTCTTATCGGGTCTAGTTTATTGAATGAATTGAACATGTTTTAACTGTTCAAATGGTTTTAATTTTTGTATTGATTTTTTATGCTGTTCCTATTGTATTTTGTATTGTATTTTATGATTTTGTTGTTAACTGCCCAGAGAGGTTCGGCTATTGGGTGGAATAGAAATTAAATTAAATGAAATGAATGAATGAATGAATGAAAGATTGAATAATAGCATTAGCTGGTGTGACGAGTTTTCCAGGGAATCCTCTCATGCCAGCTAATGCTATTGCCGTTGTGCTAGAGGTTCCTTATGCTAGTGCAATGCAATCTACATTAGTGCCTGCATCCTATTGGATGTGGCCCTATGTTTGGATATAATTATCTAAAACTATACAGGCCTGTGGCTTACGCTGGCTCAGCTTGTCTGAGCGTGGAAAGCTAAGCAGGGTCAAGCCTGGTTATTGCTTGGATGGGAGACCCCTCCTCTAGTTTCCTGCATTGAGCAGGGGGTTGGACTCGATAGCCTTGTAGGCTCCTTCCAACTCTATGATCTATGAAATATGTAGATCTCCAAGAGAGTAGCAAAATTACCTCTACGTTCCATGTTTGTAAGTAGACAGCCAGGCTATCATGGGCTTGACTTTTAACTGGATTTCCAGTGCTGCATTCCCCACATGTGTTGTAGCCGTTCCCCCCAGAGAAGACTGGTACAGAGGAGAGGAATAATACTTGACTGGTAAATGCTGCTTGCGTTTTGAATGTAGATAGCTATAATAAATAATTTCTTCCCTCTAAGAGAAATATGTGTTTTATTGGACAATTATATCTTATAGCGAATAATGAGGCTAATTCTAAAAACCTACCAAAGAAATTAGGGTGACAAAACTTACCTTAATCATAGTACAGGTAGTAATGGGGGGAAATATGGAATCCTATAGGTTTTGTTTTTTTAAGGGGAGAAAATCCCCCCCCCCCAATCCAATTTCAGTTGTGCTATCCTTCAAGGATTTTCACAGAATATTGGGAAATGGGAATATTTCCATTTCAATTAATGTGAATGTGAGATAATATTTTGGAATTTCCCCCAAATTGGGGAGCATCAATGCCCCCACAAATATTAAGAAATGGTTGTTGTTTGATGGATCTTCACCAAACTTCATATCCAGTTTTTTCCAGTGAATATGAGTAAGAGATTTTTATTTTATTTTTTCCAAAAATGGATTTATTTCCCATCATCGGAGCCAATATGCCCTGCCCTTCCAGTTGCAACAGAGCTGAATTGTATCCTTTCTAACTCTCTGTTTCTATGAGGGATTATTCTATGCATTTTACAGAACAAAGCAAAACATCTGTCAAGATTACCCTATAGCCAATCCTACTGTTTCACTGTTAGAAAGATTATATTAGCCTTAAAGTGTCTTCCTCATAAAATTGCCATGTGATGAATAATGGTGTCTAAGGCTTAACAATATGGCCTTCATTTTAAGGTCTTACTGTATATCTTAAATGGAAAAGAAACAGAGGGAAATCCATGCTACAAGCAAAATCCTGATAACTGACAGTCCAGTTAAACCCTACGGCTTAGAAAGTGCCCTCTCTTTCTATAAAGTTTACAATTATGACATCAGCTTCAAACAGAAGCACAGCTCACTTTTAAGGATAGGCACTTTTTATATTTTCTTACTGCAAGAAATGAGTTTCATTGGACAATGATAAGTGGAAGACTATAGTGAGGTCATCCTTCTCTGCGACACACCGAATCAGTTTTCTTCCTTAAGTTGCTTTTCAAGGATCTATACATCTTTTATTCACAATTTTAGATGTCAGGTTTGAGCCTTCTGCAATCTGTCACGCTCCCAGACATTTTAAACTTCCCCATTGTATGATTTCATTTTATTTATCAACTACAAGGGCTAGATCATTGGATCTTATACATGATGCCACGCTCCTAAACTATTATTTCAGGATATACAAACATAGCTCACTGTTACTAGTGGTCACCATCTGAAAACAGATACTGTTCAAAAATCTTTAGGCCTGTCATCCCGACTTCCATATCAGGAAGCGTTTACAATTAAAATGTCTCATGTTGTTCACCCTTTTTACCTACCTGAATTGGGCACAAATGGGAGGACACAGGCAGTTGTTCTCTGTGCCAATAGAGCAAATAAGGAAAATCTTCTAAGTACAAGCATGCTGATAGGATAGATTGCCCTGGGCAATTCATGTGATGACCCATGATCCTAGATATCCCTTCCATCTATTTCAAGTATACCTAGTTGCACTGAAACACAATGGCGCATTGCGGGCCAGACCATGGGGCACAGGCCTGGTTCCATGTGGTCAAGGAGGGCCCCCAAACCACCCCCTGAAGTTAGCCCAGCTCCCAGGAGAGGCTGCACACCAGGAGGAGGAGCCACTGCCACCAGGTTAAAGAAAGGAAGGAAGCCTGGCAGGAAACAGGGGTGGGCCTGGGCAAGCCATCAATGGCCATATCAACTCAGCCAGCCAGAGAGCCCACTTTTGCACTGGGAATATCTGGCCAGAAGGCCTTCGTGTGTGGTGTTCTTTGTTCGTTTGTGTTTTGCTTTGTTTCTAGTAGGGACATTCCTGGTTGGGACTGGTGTAGCAGGTTTTAATATGTGCTTGGGAGATGCTGTGGGGAATCAGCGGAGGGTTGAGGGTGCCCCTATTAGGCAGGGGGAAGTATGGCATTGCGGGGTTAACATGCCAGTTAAGGAGAAGGGAGATCAGTCATCTTATTTGTGCTGCATTCTATATTTTTAACTTTTTGTATTGTTAGTCTTTCAGCTGTTTGCAATCCACCCCGAGAACATTGGTTATTGGCAGATTAAAAATAAAATAAAATAAATAAATAAGTTGGAGATGCCAGGGCTTGAACTGGCATGCAAAGCACATGCTCTACCAACTGAAATATTTACATGTATTTATTTATTTATAAATCTATGAACTATGGGCAGTATCCAATGCTGCCCATCTGCGAGTGGGGCCCACAGCCACTTCCATTCCATGAGCAGCCAATCCCGCCAATTCTGTTGCACAAGTGGGACCCACCACATGCCCAACTGAGATTTAGTGCTTCCAGCCTGGAAACACTCATTTCTGGAATGGAGCAGGTCAGCAGAAGCATTAAATCTCCATTGCACAAGTGTTGGTTGCTGTCAAGGTTCCGCTACTACAGGGACCCCTTGATCTGCCCTTTGGAAGATCTCTGCCTCTTCTCAAAGTCCCTCCCGTTTCAGGAGATCAAATCCTTTGCCTGCTTCCAGTAACGTGGGTGTAGGCTTTAGGCGTGGTGAATAAGTCACTCCAACAAACCAGGGTAAACAACAGCACTTTACTTATGATATTAGGGTATTTACTTAATAGAGTGGTTATAATTCAAAAGCAAGTATGATAAAATAAAACAAACAAACAATCCAAGGTTCTCTAGTTTAACTTCAGACTATCTCCACTGCAGCCTGCCTCTCTCTCTCTCTCTGCTTCTGCTTCTTCTGCTGCTGGCTCTCTCTCAGCACTGACTGCTAGCTGACCACACACCCCACATATATAGCCTTCCCAGGAATGGAAGGTTATAATCATGTGACCTTGAATAGGAGATCTAATTCTTAACTTCTATTGGGTAAACTAAACTCTCAAGTGTTTGGGCCTTCAGGCTTCAACTAATCGAGGGAAGTGTTTGGGCCTTCAGGCTTCAACAAACTCAAGCCTGAGTAGGCCTCAATCCTTTACAGTTGCCACGTGTGGAATGGAGTCAGCAGAGTTGACTGCTCGCAGGTGGCACCGTTGGATATTGGCCTATTGTCCTTACAACATCAGCATCAGAAGAAAATTGTTTCACCGGAAAGCCAAGATTCTTAATTTCTTGTTGCATTTGGTTACTTTCTTCTCTCCTCCCCTCCCGCCCCACCCCTTCCCTTCCCTTCCCTTCCCTGTGATTAGACTTAGATTCTAATGTACAAGTCTTTATCTTGACATGCCAAGTATGATGACTCACTGTAGTCCCGCCCCAATAGCTTCATGCCCCAGAGGGCGAATATATGGAACAGGAATGATAGAACATCTGGTATGCACTAATTTCACTGAGGTAACTGACAGTTTTAGGCTTAAGAAGAAAAACCCTTGTTATGCCCTGCTTGCCAAGCACCAGAATGTAATCCTCTTGGCTAATTACCAGAATAGGGTGGTGCAAAGCCAGAGAAATGGCAGTGGAAGTGGAACTGGTTTTCCTTCCTGATAGTGTTCGTGCATCAGTGGCGATACTGAATGCATGCGCACTAAGGGGTGACAATGACAGTGGCTGCATTTGTATTGTCATAACCACATGTGCATTTTGTAACTGCAAATTCACACATATACTGTACCTCACCACCTGGAAAACCAGACATTACATAAAGATGTGCACAGATGTGGATGCAGCTATCTTCCAAGGTGAATTCAGCAGGGCTGCACATGTTGATGTTGCCAACGCAACCACTGGAGATTACCAGCCAGCCTGCATCAAAGACCAAGCCTCTCCTTAGACTAGCAGCCATGTCATCCCCCAGGGGCCTCAGATTTAGGGTAAGGATAAGGGAAAGAAACACAGAGGATAAGACTAACAATGGCTACTAGTCATCATAGCTCTATATTATCTCCAGGATCAGAGGCAATATGCCTCTGTATACCAAAATCATGAGTGGAAGGGTGCTGTTGCACACATATCCTACTTGTGGGCTTCCCACAGGCAACTGGTTGGCCACTGTATGAACAGAATTCTGGATTAGATAGGCCTTTTGGGCAGAGTTTTGTCATTTCACAAACTCAAATAGCGCAACCAAAGCTCCACCAAATCTTTCCATTGTGCAACCAGTTGTCCATCATGCTTGCGCAACTGGTTGTCCAAGCAGTTGCGAAACAGGTTGCACAAGTGGAATGTGAAACTGGTTGCACAATGGGTTGCACAATGGGTTGCACAATGGGTTGCACAAGAGTTATGCACAACCGGTTGCACAATGGGTTGCACAAGCATAATGGGCAAAACAGCACTTGCAGAAACAGAACTTTAGTTGGATTCTCCTCTTGTGCATAGTTCAGAACCTAGTTTCCACCAATGGAATAACACTGTTGGATACTGTCCATTGTCTCATTCACCATGGCTCTTCTTACGAAACTGAATTTCATTACACACCTGGATAGATGTTACCGATCCCAGCACTAGCAAATATTTTGGACTTGTAACTCCCATCAGCCACAGCCAGCAAGACCAATGGTCAGGAATGCTAATGCTTCTGTCACCCATATGTTTTGGCAATGCTCAGTGAGTGCCTCTTTTGGGAAGGAGGTAATAATACGGAGGAACCTTGTAATGGAAAGCTCTTTAATATTTACTGATGTGCATGTTCTTCTCAACTATCTACCTGCTTCCTGGAACTTAACACAAGGTCAACGTAAATGGATTCTATGTGCTCTTTTGACAACCAAAAGACTAATATTACAACATTGGAAGGACACACGGCCACAGTCAATAATACATTTGGTTAAGGACTTAATGATGCTTTCTATTTTTGAACGGGTGGTCTTTAGGCGTATTCTAAATATGGACAAATACATGGACATTTAGTCCGCCTTTGTTGAAGTCTATGCATAATTATGCCTAAGAATAGTAGTATATCTTGTCATACATATTGGGGTACACATTGCATATGTATCTACTGTAATGGATATATTCAAATCCTATATAAGAAAACTGTAATAGATTTCATTTCATAGATAGAGTTGGAAGGGGCCTACAAGGCCATCGAGTCCAACCCCCTGCTCAATGCAGGAAACTAATACTTCATTTTATTTTATTTTGGGTTTTTAATTTTTTCATTTTTGTTTAGATATAATAAAATTCACAATTAAAAATTAATATAAAACAAAAGCCAGTAGCCAAGAATGCTGGGAAGTTGTAGTCCAAAACATCCGCAGGGCACCAGGTTGGGAAAGGTTGCTTTCGATAAACAATAGGTTGGCCATGTGTCACATTTTACAGAGGGCACTCCTTTATTTGAAGAGCTGCCACTGCCAGAGCACTGTTTGAAGACATCCTCTGTTTGAAGGGTTGTCCAGCCCAAATCCAGTTTAAAGATAAAGAACCATATGGAGAGAAAGGAAGGGCCTTGAAGTTGCTCAGCATCAGTGAGCACCTGGACAGCAGACTGAACAAGCACACAGTCTTGTTCTTCCTTACAATGGCAGGATGTATTGTATTTTTAATTAAATTCTAATACGGTAATTATTTCTAACTTTGTAGTTATACATATAAATCAACATATGCAAATCTCATGCAAATTCAGTTGCCTTCAGCCTTTCCTTTGATATGGTATATAATTTGTGTCTCATCCCCCATTCTACTAGTGTATCAGCAGAAGGGACACCAAAAATTCCTGATTAATACTTGGGTGGGTTCCTTATGTTCTTTCTAGCAACAATGCTGGATGTCTGATGTCCCTGCATCGGATGATTCCAAGCCAATTGCTTCTGACAGCTGTAACCAAAAGAGCTGATTTTTGCAAAAAAATAAAAATCTTGTGCTAGCAATTTTCTTTGAGAGGCTGTATATAATTACAGTGCTTGCCTTTTCTGTTTATTAACATTTTCTTCAGCTAATCTTACCTTATAATTTAAAATCACTCAAAATATGAGTCAAAGGGAATGTATCCAGATTTGCTCATAGGCAAAACTTTTGCTTTTTGCCCATTAGGAAAAATGCTTTAAAATAGAACTCTTTCCTTTGTTCCTTTGAAATGGGATTAATGTGCAGATTTTAGTCATTTTCATTCTAGCATTGATTTAACTCAGTGATGCAGAACCTCAGGCCTGGGAGCCCCAACCAACCAGCTCCAGCTCCCCAAATGGCCACACCCCATCCCCTGGCACCACCCCTTTTTCTCCAACCACCAATCGTTTGGATGTTTCCTGGCTTTTGTGCAGTTTCATCGACATTCTAAAAGGGTTCCCCCCCCCCCTCCATTCTAAAATGTCTCTTCTAAGGCATTTTAGCAGTAAGAGATTGAAACTAAAATATGATGGTAGTTTTTAAATATATTTTTGACCCTGCTCCTTTTGCCTTCAGCCCACCACTAGAATGCTACCCCCTGAGAGCTTCTCCAAAAGGGAATTCAGCCTCAGGCCAAACAAGGTTCAACACCCCTGATGTAACTGAATTGATCGTAGTGACGCTTATTCTCAGGGTCAGGACATCACTCCCCCCACCTTTGTGACTGGGCTTCTCCATTTTTCGCAGTTTCACATCGGGCAGAAATTCAACAGAGGTGCAGAGTTCATTTCTCCAGAGGGCCTCTAGGCAGCCCCACATAGGCCCGGAGGCATTCTGGGGAAATCAAGGTGCTGGGGCTGACTGCAGGCTTCAATCTGCAGCACACCTGCACTCTTCTAAAAATTTAAGGGGGAAAGTGCCTGGTAATGGGGAGAAAGTGAGCAGAGGAGAGCGATGGGGTTGGGGAAGCAAGCACCAGTGTGGGGGGGGGGAAGCATTCTGGGAGAAGGGGAAAGAGCCAAGAGAGAGAGAAGAGAAACCAGGGAGGCAGAAACCCAGGAGTGTGCAGGGGGGGAGGACATCTTGCTCAGGGTCCCCTACACCCTGGCAGCACCACGGCATCTTGGCCTGTTGGATAATTGCCGGACAAGACCAGAGTCAATGGAAGTGGAGGCTGGTGCCTCCTATTTCGGTGGGCTCCTAATCCATTGCAGCTTTTATTTGGAGCTTTATAGGAGCTCTCCATGGTGCTCCATGGTGGTGAACCTATTTGAGGGGGATGGAGTTCAGCATCCTATGAAGCTCCAACTGAAACTTGCAATGGATTAGGAGCCCCACTGAAACAGGAGTCGCCGCCAGCCTCCCCCCTGGTCAATGGTCCTTCAAATCACGTGATCATTGCCAATAGCAGTTTCGTGTATTTAGGTTACCAAATAATAATATGGAATATAGTACAGAGGAGGAGAACCACACAGCAAAGGGCGGAGACTTACCATGCAATCCTATGCATGTTGGAAGTTGCAAGGACGCAGATTTCAGCTAAACGTTAGGAGAAAAGTCTTAACAGTGTGGACTGTTTGGCAGTGGAATAGGTGAGTAGGTGGCGGGTTCTCCTTTACTGGAGGTATTTAAGCAGAGGCTGGATGGCCATCGCAGGGATGCTGTAGCTGCATCCTGCATTGCAGAGCCTGCACTGAGCAGGGGGTTGGACTAGATGATCTCCAAGGTACCTTCTAGCTCTGTGATCATCTGTCTACTCAGACATAAGTCCCATTGAGTTCAATGGGACTTACTCCTAAGTAAGTGTACACAGGATTGCAGCCTTATTTACTTACAGGAGAACAAGTGTATAACGGATAAATAAAACTACTGATTATCATTCTAGGTTGGAGTTCAGGTTTCTAAGAACCAAAGGAATGAAATTATCTAGTAGCATCCCTAAAATAGCCATGACAGCAAACCACCACCTTAGTTTTAGAACAGAAATAGATACATTCACAACAAAGGATGACATGAGTCAACACATGAGTAGTGACATAGCTGGATTAAGAATAATTGCAAAAGAAAATGCCACACTAAGTTTGAGTTCAAGAAGCTTCTCATTATAGTAATTCAAGGAGATTTTCTATTGATCTCCAAGTCAAATGTCAAAGGCCAATGGACCTGACTTCCTCAACCAGGACACTTAAGTGATAAGATACAGGAGTTGCCTTTATAAATCTGGTGTAGCATTATGACTAAGAGAATGAGCCATGAATCAGGATGTCCATGGCCTGAAGAATTTTGCCTCTGCCATGAGCTCAGTAGATGGCCTTGTCTCTCAGCCCCAGTCCCCACATTTGCAATACGGGAGGATAGTACTCAAACTTTCTTTTTTTCATGAAAATTGCTGGGGTTCTTGGCAGACCACATAATACATCAAAGCGCGCACACATCACCCTAGTCTTATCTTTTGAATGCAATGGATAGTTCTGCTTTCATGAGAAAGTATTTTGAAGTCAGGTGTAACATTTGTCAACTTCAGCCTTCGGTCAGGTCCACTACTCATGCTGCTTCTGCAATATAGACTTGAGGGCAGCAAGTGATGAAAAACCTTTCTCACACAGATACGTGAACAGATACACACACACACACAGTCCTCTGTACTATATTCCATATTATTATTTGGTAACCTAAATACACGAAACTGCTATTGGCAATGATCACGTGATTTGAAGGACACACACAATTATTGAACACCAATATCAAAACCACCAGCATTTTATCAAATCATGGACCCTGGGCCAGGTTGCTGAGAAAGGGCCCTTTAAATGGCAAACTTTTAGGTGTCCTGTCCTGTTCTGGCCTTAAGTGAGCAGGGGCCTAGGACTCCTTTTGCTCAGGCAGCTGTATAAATCTGAGACTGACTGCATGGGGCAGGAAATACTGATAAATGCACTACCTCCCTGCCACTTATTTAGTACAACTTCTGTAGTCCTCTTCTATTTTCATTTTTTAAATTATTATTTGATTTGATTTGTACCCTGCTTTTCTACCAAGAAAATGGCACTTAAGTTGGCCCTAATGGGGTTGCTATTTGTTCATGATTTGTATGGATTGTTCATATTTTGGGAACTCTGCCCATAAAAAAGAGAAAACGTGTTTGTCCCTGTATATTGTGAACACAGAACTATGAATTTCTATCCATTCTGCCTTCTGTTCCTAACCTCATAAGACCAGTGGAGAAACATGCTGTCATCTAAACCTTTCAAATTGGTCTGTCCCAGATGCCAACTTTCAAAAAATGTACCTCTTTTTGCTGAACCTTGTGTAAGCCTGGGACATTTAATTTGAAGGGTGAGATATTCATTTGTAAATAAAATAAGTAAGCAAGCAGATGTAAACGTCAATAATATTGGGAAGCAAGGCATGGGCGTAGTCCGTCCAGAAAGGCACATACATTATGCACCATTGGTGGGTGCCATTATGAGAACATGAAAGGCTTTGGGAGAATTATTTGGCAAGGATCAATAGTATTATAGGCTATTCAATTCTTTGGGATCCAGCAGCGGTTCTTCTGAATCGCTTTGAAGAGTCTCCAATCCCAGAGAACGGTAGGGAACAAGAGATCAAATATCTGCTGATGGCAGCTAGCACTATATTTGCAAGGAAGTGGCATTCCAGGAAGCTCCCAATGGAGTGCCAGTTGTTGTCGAGTGACTGGGAACTATTTTTTTTATGGAAAATAGAGTCCTCAATAACCGGAAAGCCAAAGATTTAATGTTGCTCTGGATTCCATTTATTGCATACATAGATGAGCAGGAGACATAGATAAGCAGACCAAAGAGATCTCATTCCCAACTTATATTGTCTGGGAAGTAAATACGGTACTAGGGATATGCAACAGCTTCAGCTGAATCCCAAGCTGGATTGGGTGAGGAGCATGAAGCTGGGGGACGCAGGAGCAACAAATCAAAACACAGACAGGAATGGGTTAAAAATTGACCACAACTTTATTTTGCTTACAGCCCAAACAGATTTGGTGGGGCCTAGGCCTGGATTCCAGTCTTCGGTCAGCCTGACTGCTGGCCAATACTACCACCCCAGCCTGCATGGTAGATCATATGAATGGGAGAGGCAGGAAGCATGGGCCGATCCTGGCATACACCTCAGCCCTTCCTGAGACCTGGGTCTATAGCAGGCATGCCAGTCTCCATGCTAGTGTCCCAGTTTAAGGTCAATTACTGCTTGAGCACGTAGGCATTTGCCATAATCTGTAGTGAAGCTTCTATTATTGTGTTTTTAAATAATCTCCAAGAGTCCTGGAAAAAATTGACGCTCTTCAACGGTTTGAATAGCCTGAATAAATAAAATGAAAGAGGGGATGGGAGAAGAACTAAGTAGGGTAAGTTGTTTCATGGACGCATAATGCATACTGTTTTGTTGTTTGCCACACCCACTGTGAAAACTGAAATTGCTGTGTCGGTTAATTAGGGTCTAATGATCAGTAGATATTAGTTGCTTGTCCTTCTGTTCCATAACTGTCCCAGTTCCCTGGGGCGGCAGACTCTGGCCTCATCCATTGGCCAGAGAACCAAGGGCCACTCGGAGGCTGCACCCCCTGCCTCCCAGGAGTAACATCACAGCAAGGGGGAGACCAACCTGGCCCCATACATCAGCCGGAGAGGGAGCAGCTGCAGAGAGCTCACATCACCCCTCCCTGCTGGAAGGGGTGACAGCTGGAAGGGGTGCTGGAAGGGGTGACAGCTCCAACTGACAGTTCCCTGGGGCGGCAAACTCTGGCCTCATCCATCGGCCAGAGAACCAAGGGCCACTGGGAGGCTGCACCCCCTGACTCCCAGGAGTAACATCAGAGCAAGGGGGAGACCAACCTGCCCCCATACATCAGCTGGAGAGGGAGCAGCTGCAGGGAGCTTGTTTTGCCCTTCCCTGCCAAAAAAAAAAAGAAAGAAAGAAAGAAAAGAAAGAAGAACCTTTTAAACTAAGAACTGGTGCCTGAGTTTTTATTCTTCCTCCTCCCTCCCAATCCCTTTTCCTTTTGTGTCATTCATTTCATTTATTCATTTATTTCATTTCTATACCGCCCCACAGCTGAAACTCGCTGGGCGGTTCACAATAGTCATGTCTTTGTCTTTTAGATTGTGAGCCTGAGGGCAGGGACTGTCTTATTATTAATCTTTGTAGGCCACTCTGAGAGCCTTTTCTGGCTGAAGAGCGGAGCGGGGTATAAATGCAATAAATAAAATAAAATAAATAAGTAATAAATAAACAGGGCTGGTTCTACCATCAGGAAGAGTGAAGCAGCCTCCTCAGATGGCAGATGCTGTGGAGTGCCAGCAAGGTGCAGAAAGGCAGAGTTGTGCATGCCAGAGTTGTAGCCTGCCTTGTGCCCTCTAAGCTAGCCTGCTAAGAACATAAGAAGAGCCATGCTGGATCAGATCATGAGTCCACCTAGTCCACAATGAATAACTAAAAATTGCCAATTAAAAGGTGGTAACTATATATTCAGATAGTGTATTTCTCAAACCTCTGTAAAAAAAATTACTGAAGATTAGTGTCAACAGTTGAAAATCTACTGGCAAATGACAAGACAAATGAACATGAGTGATTTCCTATGAGAGAAGAACATTCGAACTGTCCTATTTTCTAAAGATGTTTTCCATGGCACTTGTTCACAGCATGATTCCAAGGACATTATCAAAAATAAGTCAAGGCCAAGATTCCACTCATTAGAAAAACCACTGGAAAATAGCTCCCCAAAGACCCATTTTCATTTCGAGGGAAGGATCATTTTGAGAAATAAGAAATATAGCCTTGAGAAGTCATTTAGGGAGCAATCCTGTGGCCATAGGATACTTTGGATTCCCAGATATGAGGTTGGAGATAGCACTGCAACCTCGGAGCTGGGAATCGGAGCTTCGAGGGGCCCCCCCAACCCCTTGCTGTGGGCGTGGAAAGAACCGCAGTGGCTGCCCTCTGTGTTGGGGAAAGTGACCTCAGAGGGGGGGGGAGGAAGGCAGGGAGGGGGGGAGGAAGGGGGCAGGGAGGGCAGGAGACTGGATAGGCCAAGATATGAGCTATCCTGAGGCCTCCCCAGCCTCCTTCCCTCCCCCTCCGAAACGCTTTCATTAGATGGTGGGAAAAGCCCGTCTAGCAAAAATGCAAGGCAGGAGGACGGGGAAGGTGAGGATTGCGTCTGCCGCTCCTCCTGCCCTGCATAGGATGAGCATAAGCCTCCAAGTTTGGGGGCTTACAATCATCATAATAGGATTGTTGTGCCCTTATTTGTTTTTCTGTATCTTATTTTGTTCTGAGGGTTTGAAATGGATTAAAACAGGCACTCTAAAAATAAACTCTATAAAATGCAACCTACATTTTACCTAAGTCTTTCCTAATAAAACATAAGTAGTATAAGTAGAATATACTTATATATATATATATATATATATATATATACACACACACACACACACACACACACACACACACAGCCTTTTCTGTGGTGGCCCCCGTACTGTAGAACTCTCTCCCGAATGACCTCCGCCATGTCCCCTTTCTGCTGAGCTTCCGCCGCTCACTAAAGACATGGCTGTTCAGGCGGGAATATGGGGTGGGCTAAGATTTTTTAAATGTTATACTGTGTTAAATGTATTTTATCCTGTATTTTATCTTGTGTATATCGCCCAGGGTGGCTGGTTTGCCAGCCGGATGGGCGATAAATAAATGTAAATAAATAAATAAATAAATAAAAATATATGCAACAGTTTTCTTTGTAACTTTACCTAGGGTTGTATCCTATGATCTCATGAATGGAGTCCACTGAAAGGGCATTACTGGCACCTGCTAATGGAAGCGGAATGCATTTTTCAGCCATCACCCCTCCTGCTGCAGCCCCCCCAATCTGCTCCAGGGGGTTGGGAGACCCTCCAGAACAGCGTGAGATGGGATGCAGGGATGCTACAGAGTTAAAAGCCCTTTTGCAAACAGGAGGGTGTATTCTATCCATGGAAAAGCACCTTAGGTTAGGATCCACATCATTGACTTGTTTGATAGTTTCTACATTTATCCCATCCTGTCCTGAATGCTCAAGAAATACTGAACCTGTAAATTCAAAAAATAATACACATAAAATAGAGTAAGCCAAAATCTTGTGGTTTCAAGCACCAATGTAAGCTGCAGGTTACATTCTGAAAGCATCTTGTAATAAAACATAAGCTGCAGCATCAAAAACAAAGCAAAAAAACCCAGTCTCAATTGAATCGTATTTCTCTAAAAAAAAAAAAATATCATGCTATTGATTTATTTCTCTATCTGTCCCAACATTGTCCTGAGGATTCAAAGTGCATTAATAGTGGAGTGCCTATGCATATCTATTCAGTCTTATTGTTTTCAATTAGACTATAGGGTGGCCACGTACAAATAGCCAAAAAGAGGAAATGCAGTTCCAAAAAGGAGGACAAAAGAGGACAGCAAATTGCATATGCTAATTTATATGTATAGATGCAAATTTAGAAATTATTATTATGATTTAAGTAGTAATACAGTTCATCTCACCATAGTGTGGAAGACTGTGACCAATTGACATGTGTACCTTGCTCATTTTGTTGCCCAGGTGCTATCTCTCGATGGGCAACTTCAAAGCCCAGCTCTTCCTTCTAATGGTTCCTTATCTTTAAATTGGACTTATTTATTTATTTAAAATATTTCTTAGCCACCTTTCAGGGAAGAAGCCCTCCCAAGGTAGCTTACAACAATAAGACATAAAACCATTAAGATATTAAAGGCAATAAAAACATACGCACAATAAAGACAGCCATAAAAACCAACAATAAAACCAGTAGCCGACAACAGCTATCATATCAGGAGAAGGCCAAGGTAAGATAATATGTCTTCAAGGACATATTAAACGCCTGCAGCGATGGAGCATGGCAGACCCCTGATAGCACTTAGTCCAAAGGTGTGGGGCCACTGCAGAGAAGGCCCTCTCATGTGTGGTCCCCCGCCTGGCCTGACTGCTCTCACAGGTGGACAGATGGGAAGGGCCTCTCTTGCTGATTTTAAAGTGTAGGCAGGCTGTCATGGGTGAAGGTGGTCCTTCGTAATTTGGTCCCAAACCGTTTAAGGCTTTCAAGGTCAAAACCAGCACTTTATATTGGGCTCGGAAATACACTGGTGTTTGGACTGGACAGCCCTCTAGATGATGTCTTCAAAATAGAGGACAGTCCTCTGGGAACTGTTCAAAGAGAGGATGTGCTCTTCTAGAGAGCACATGGCCACCCTATTACACTTACACATGGCCACCCTATTAGACTGGCTCCTAGCTAAGTGTGTGTAGGACTGCAGTAGAAAGCATACAACATATGACAATAACCTAAATGACTGAAATAAGAATAACATGCTACCTGAGCCCCAAACCAGACATTACTTTGAAGATGTAGCTTTCTTTCTTTCTTTCTTTCCTTCCTTCCTTCTCTAAAACTCATTTGTCTTTAAAGGATCATGTTTTGGCAATGAAAATTACAGGAATGGAGATTGGGCCTCCTGCATTTTAGAGTAATTTAAAAAAGGAAGATGTAGCTGCTAGCTACGTCTTCAAAGTAACATGTAGTTTGGCCATTTAATATACCATGAAAAAAATCCTTTCCCAACTTGGTGCCCTCCAGATGTTCTGGAGTTCAACTCCCATCAGCCCCAGACAGCATGGCCAGCATGGAAGTATGCTGGGATAGTTCCCCTGTACACTCTCTCAATTTAAAGGAAAGCTATTTGAAAATGCCTACGTGCTAGTTTCCTATGCAATTCTGGACACAATTCAATCTTGCCTATAAAGTCATACATGTCCTGGATCTTATGGTGGTCAGTGGCAAAATAGTAAAAACATGTTTTAGACCAGCCTTCCCCTGAACTAGGTTCCCACTTTGCCATGTATTTGTCTTTAAATTTGTCACACATTTTGCTTTAAAGAGTCTCAGTGTTGAAAAACAGAACATCATAGAGTGGAGATATGCAACCCTTTTGTCCCACAGAAGAATTGATTAAAAAAACTTCAGTTAAGTAAATCAACTTGTTATTGGTAGCCAACATTTGTGTGGGTTTCTTTCTTCTTCTTTTTTGCAATGAGGCAATATTTCTAGAGCAGATCCATGCCTTTTAAAAACAACAACCCACACAGATAGGATTTAAAATTATTTTCTATAAGCCATGAAAATAGACACCTTTTCTTTTTCTTTTTTTTAAAAAAAAATAGCATGCAACATTTTCCAGGTTCTTTCCTCGACTTGCCTTTTCATTTTTCACTTGTAGTCTTTACAACATACCCTGCAGTGAAAACATTACTGCTAATATAGCTACAGAAGGGGAAGACGTTTCAGACCAAGTGTAAACTAGCCATTTTCTGGAAATGTAATCCAAAGTGTTTATGAGGCTAGGGAGAAAAAATAGGTTAATGGGAAAGCTAAGATCCTGTGCCACTAACCGGGGGGAGGGGGGGAAGAAGCTTTCCTCTATTATTTTAGCTGGATCATGAGGGAAAATGTGCATGAGATTCACCAAACTTATTTGGTTTGACCTACTCTTACAAAATGCCTACTCCTTAGGACTAGAACTACTACTGTGTTAACATTGTAACTAGGCCTGGAGAATCATTTCTCTATTCCACTAAAACAGATTGCTGTCCAAATAAATTCATCCTCAGATGGCACAGCTTTGGGAAATACAGGAAACTGGAGATGGAGCCGACCTATGAGATCATGCCATTTATCCCCACTGCCAGGAATTGATTGGTTCTTATTATGCAGTTATTTTGAACTAACGGGCAGTCTACTTTTATTTGTACTAAGGGACTGTGATTTTATGATTTGAGGAGCTCTTATAATTCCCTGCCAGACCCTAGATTTCCCATGAATTCAGAATTTTGAAAGTGCAGCTAGTGCAGAATGCAAGAGCTAGGCTTCTCAGTGGAGCACCTAGCTAGACACCTATTACACCTGTGTTAAAAGAGCTGCACAGCCTTCCTATTAACTGCTGAGCCATGTTCAAAGTTTTTTGGGTGAAATTCAAAGCCCTAAACAATTCGGGGCCAGGATATCTAGCTGACTGCCTTCCTCTATATACACCAAACCAAACCTCGAGAACTTCCAAGGATGACTTATCGGTTATTCCATGTCCAACAGTGTGTCATCAGGTAACAGCACATGAGCAGGCCTTCTAGGTAGTGGCACCCACCCTCTGAAACACTCTCCCATGTGTGGTTCAAGAGGCGGAAACTGTGGCAAGCGTCAAGTGCCTTTTGAAGATGCATTTCTTCACTCAGGCTTTCCCCAACTTGTAATTAATCACGACACTGCTCTGTTTTACTGCCTTTGTTGTAATGTTTTTAAGGTACCGGTATTTATTGTCTTATACTGTTTTTGTATTGCATTGTATGTCTCTTTGTGTAAACTGCTTGGAAATCCTGGGATGTCAAGTGGTATAGAAATGGCTTAAATAAAATAAATAAATAGATTTACTGGGATTTGCTTTCCTCTATTCTTTCACCACCACCAGGTGTACTGTATTTAAACCAGAAACTCTCCATGACACTCCATGCATCTGATGAAATGGAGTATAGTTTACAAAAGCATATGCCGGGATAAATTTGTTAGTCTTTAAGGTGCCACAAGACTCTTTGTTGTTTTGGGGACTTGCTAAAGGCCTGGTGGAAGGGAGAGGCTCAAATCAGTCAGGAGATAGAGCGGGAGTAGCTGAGGGAATGGGAAGTGCAACAGACATGATGCCTGATACAAAGATGCAGGCAGGCTTGCCAACTTTTGATTTGAATAAGACTGGCTCAGGAAGCTACCCAAATTCTCCTGACTGAAATATCCCTCTGAATTTCCTTCCAGATTTTGTGGGGAATACCATGGATGCTTGTGTTATCAGAGACAACTATACGATGAATGACTATTGTTAATAATGTGATCGTCACTTTCTGCATTTAATTTCCAATTCCTTCTGACTTCACTGCTTATAATTCTCACCACCACCACCACATATACTGGATATCAGGGGTCCCCAACCTTTTTGGACCAGCAGGCACCTTTGGGAATTTGAGAAACTGCTGTGGGCACCACCACAAAATGCCTAATCAGCGGATCGCCACTTTGGTGTCTACCTGTCACATTTATGAATCTTATGCTGCGTCTTATTCAGCAAAAACTTTTTGTTCCATGTCTATTGGACATCACAATGACTCTTCAATAAGGGATTGTCTAATTCAGCTAATTGCTGGTGGTGCAATACAGCTAATGCTGCTTTTAGGCATATGTTTCAGCAATGTCCAGTAGTTGCTTCTTTTGGGGAGGAGGTCATTACACAGATAAATTTTGTACTGGAACAGTCTTTAAAATTCACCGATGTACACGCTCTTTTAATTATTTACCTGCTTCATGGAAATTAACAAATGGAAGGGGAAATGGATTCTCTGTGCCCTTTTGACAGCTGAAAGGCTCATATTGCAACATTCAAAGGATAAACATTCACCTCCTGTAATGCAATGGATTGAGGACCTTACAACGCTTTCAAAATATGAATGGGTGGCATATAGATGCCAACTTATAGATACTTATTTGGATATTTGGCCAGCTTTTGTTAAAGCTTATGTATAATTGTTAGAAAGTTCTGTGCATTTCATGCAAATCCATGTATGTATGTTAAAACAACAGAATTTTTTTTAAAAAAAAGTGCCCACAGGCACCAAGTTGAGAACCCCTTCATGAGAGCCATTGGAGGTGCCTGTAGGTGTCACATTGGGGACCCCTGGTGTATATAAACTTTCCATAATTCTCCAAGCATCTGATGAAGTGGACTATAGTCTACAAAAGCTTGTGCCAGAATAAATGTGTTCAACTTTAAGGAACCACAAGACTCTTTGGTGTTTTTGTGTATGTGTTGTTCCTTCAATACATTCATGTCTTCTCACTCCCACCCACTCCATCCATATTACAAATGTGCAGCCATGCATTGATAAAACACTGCCAAAAAAAGCAATCTTAATTTAATCATTCCTACTGAAAATTTTTGCACTAAGATTCTTTTCCTGTAGAGTTTGATTGATGCATATGTGCACTAGAATGCATTGATACTAAATGGTTTTGGGACCAGGCTGCCTGTAGGACTGCCTGCTCCTGTAGAAGCCTAAGATCTTCTTCAGAAGCCCTGCTCAGATTGGCCCCACTGTCTCAAGTCAAGTGGGTGTGGCAATGAAGAATAGAGCCTTTTCAGTAATGGTGTCTTGCTGTGATGTCCTTCCCTACTCCCTCTATTACAGTGCCGGTGCTACCATGAGGCCAACTAGGCAGCTGCCTAGGGCGCAGGGCTAAAGGGGGCGCCAGTCTGAATACGCAGTATTGAATACGGCGCCCCTGACCATTTGCAGAGCATTTTTCCTTGCCACGTCCCGCTCGAGGCACTAACGGCTGCAGGTGGTGGTTCCGTCCCCTGTCCTGGGTCCCTGCGGGACCTGCCGCCTGTTGCCGCCCCTCGGCGGCCTCGGCCCCATGAGCGGAAGAGGTGCCCCGGCCCTGCCGTGCTGGGAGCCTCCTGCTGTCCCTCGGCGGGGCTGCCCCGCCTCTGCTCGCCTTTCTGCGCGCCTCTGTCAGGCAGGCCCCTGCGGCCCTCCCGAGCAGCCGTAGCGCGGAGCCTCTGCTTCCCTCTCGGCGGAGGCAGCTGGTTACACCGCGGAGCCGCCGACTCCTCGCCGGAGGGGGAGAGGGCGCGCGCCAGGCTGCGGCTCTTGTCCCAGCTGTTCCGCCTCGCCTCCTTCCTTCTTGATCATCCCCGATGCTGCCGCGGCCCCTTTCCTCCTCCCCTGACCACTTTCCCGGCTCATCACAAGCATTTTATCCCATCAGTGTCTGTGTAAAGCTGGGGTGGGTGGGAGGGGTTGGTTGGTTTAAAAAAAATAGAAGAACAAAACTGATTTTTGACTGATCGTGACAGAGTGAGGGCGCTTTCTGAGCCTCATTGTACATCTTGCAAAGCGGAGGGTCGGCAAAGGCAGGTGGGGCAGCGACCTCCCTCCCCTCTCCCCGTGTCCCGCTTCGTAAGCGCGGGCCCTTCACTGAATGTCTCTGCCTGTCACTGCTGTTGCTCAGAATCCATTCTGGCCAGGAGAGACCTGAACAGACCTGAATTGACTTTTATTTCATAATGGGCATAGGGCTGGAGGGAGGGAGGGAGGGCTCAAGTGGGAAGGGGGCGCGCGCTAAATATCTGATCTTGCCTAGGGCACCAAACTGCCTTGCACCGGCCCTGCTCTATTATACTTTTTCCTTGTTTGACTTTTTAAAAGAACCTGAAAACCATGTTCTTTTCTACTGCCTTTAATATGATTTGGTACTGCTGCTATATTTAGTTTCTGGTGATGGGGTGAAATCATACCTCAAGCAGCAGCTTGGCTGCTCCACCACATTCCTGAGAGAATGTCCCTGGAAAGGATGAAAAATATGGCTGCCCCCATTGCTTTGCAGTGGTGGCAAGGTGGAGCACCTCATATTTTAAGACAAGTGGCCCCCACACACAATTCCTAAAATTCACTCACCTACAGCTCCCAAAAGTTTCCCTTTTGTGAGGAACAAATCATCCCACAAAAAGGGGGTGGTGGTAGTATTTAGCCCAGCTTTAGCTATATTTGTTTTCTGGTTGTTTTATTTGTCCGTATTTTGAAAGTATTTTGAAAGACATTCGATTTTATTATATTTGTTAGCAGCCTGATGAGTCCCTGCAACTAAGAGATGAGATATAAATATTTTAAACAAACCAATTGATGACACACCACAAAAAAGCAAATTTGAGGTGATTGTACACATGGTTGTATCAAGACTCTTTTTGTCTGGTATTTTACCAATGTGTAGGAGCCCTAATACCAGTTGCACCCCGAGTGCCAAATGGTTACTGTCCCAGGAAAGACACCCAATAATTACACAGAGCCAGGGTTGGGTTATAACCTGGCCACAACTTTATTGGTTATAGCTTAGAGTTTGATGTGGTATGGGGATGGATCCCTTAATCAGCCAGCTCACCTGCTGGCCAATTCGCACTGCAGCCCGCATGCTGGGTGACCCCAGTGGGTGTGTGTGTGTGGAAGTCCTGCCAGAACATGGGTTGCTCATGCTCCGGCGTGTGCCATTTGCATGTTTCCCTGCTCCCCTGGGGGTGGCGCTGGCATGCCAACCGCTGAGCTGGGCTGGAGCCCTGTGGCCCCCACTCCCAGGGACCCCCAATTCCTGTTAGGGAGGGGGTATGTACCCCCTTTCCCTTTGACTTGGATCCAGCCCGATGCCATCCGCCTTGAAGCTGTGACGTTGCTGCTTGGCAAGTAACTTTAAACAAACTTGTATTGCTGTGAGAAAGGCAAAAACCCTGTGAGACAAGCCAATCGATCTCCTCAGGTAAAATTGGGCACCACTGATTGGGCAGAGGGAGCCAGGAGCCGTGCGATCTGGGCCCCGCCCCCACGCACCCAGAGCCACCAGCACACAGCCTCCAGCTGTGCCAGCCTCCTCCTTTCCTGCCACGGTGCCCTTGCCATGGCACAACCCCCCCCCCATTAACAGGGGACCTGAGCCTATCTGGAGAACACCAAGGGGAGTAAGCCAGGGGCAAATCTGGTGAGTCAGTCTGGAGCAGAACTTTGTAGCGCCTGGCAGAATCTGATCGGTTATGGGCTGGGCCTGGCCAATTTGGAGAGGAACCAATAGTGAAAGTATCTGTTGGGCTCAGGCTGCCTCTGACATTTACCGGCTTTTCAGACTCCAGCACTGGTTGCCTGACAGAGTGAGCTTTTATTGGTCAGAGTGGGAAAATACTGGATAGTTTGCAACATTAAATGGAGGGGTGAATAAGAAGGTCTGAGAAAATGGAGAATCCAACCAATGTTGGCCAATTGGGGCAATGTTTCATTGTTTTTTTCAAGGGTTCCAAAATTCCTACATCCAGCTCTGGATGGGAGTAGGGAAAAGGCCGTGTAAAAATGCAATATATCTTTGAGAAGCATTTTAATGCCATTTATTCTCTGCTTCTTTCTCACAACAGGATAAAAAGGCTCCCTGACTTCCAAAGATCTCTGGGAGTCATATGACCAGTTTTTCATGCTAAACTGCCACCAACCTATTTTCACCCAGTCCCTAGAGCCCTGTTTTCCTCGCTTCCTTTCACATGTGCACGTACACTGGTGTGGGATAAAACAAGCATGTTTCTAGAATTTGTGGAGAAGTAAATGTGGACAAAAACAGGGGGCCGATAACAAAGTTATTACCATAGCTAAGAGAAATAATCAGTTTCATACTTTATTGACAGTTGTTGTTTGCAGGGGGGGGCATTGCTTAAACTGTTGGTTATGGTTTTGATTTCAACAATAAAGTTGACATGATGAATGCTTTCCAGTTGTAACCTCTAGCTCTTTTAAAGTTACAACCATGGGAAAGGCCAGAAGGAAAAACAGAATAAACTGTTGGAATTTGGTTTACATGGATGTTCCAGAACTTCAACACCCATTATATTATACATTCATTCTGAGACTTCCTCATGGCGAATAAAGCTATAAGGGAAGGGAGGATAAGGCTATCAATGGCTATGGGTAATATATGCAAACAGACCACAGTAAAGTCGATGGTGGGAAAAAGCAAGTCCCTTGAAATATATAGGACTGATTCAAACGGGGATACAAATCGGCCATAAATCTGGTGTAAATCCCTTCAGTTTCTAATAACCGTAATGTATGCAACTCATTTGCTGATGGACAAAGGGCTATTGAAAGACAATTCCAACATAAAAGAAATTTCATTCAACCACACCATCATTACATCCTTCCCATGGCAACCCTCTCTGTCCATATGACTTTCACTTGAATCACATACACTAGGCATTGCAGACGACCATATTACTACGATTTGTGGAAGAATTTGCCCAAACCAAATTGCCTTCTAAATTTGAAAAGTCTGCCAGACTTATCCCTGAAAGGCTGCCCCCTTGGCCAGTAAGCAGCAAGGCTTCCTCACCACCCATCAGGTGGGGAGTGTTTGTCTTGAGGTCTGTGCTAACAGAAGTCATTTCACTTGGGCTCGAGGTTCCTCTTAACCCACAAGCTGAGTGATTTTGACTTTTACAGTGGCTGCTTGTCATGATGGCTATATTGTTAGATATTTGGGTAACACTGCATGCATAGAGTAACTAGGGGAGTAACTATGGGTTAATGGGCACCAGGGACTGACCTGCCTACATGTAGGGATGTGCGCGGAGCTCGATTGGGGGGTGGAAGTCCCCTACCTTTTCCCCAGGTCGACTCGCGTTCTCGCGAGCCTAGCCGGGGAAAACGACTTCCGGGTTCCGGTGCTATGTTGTTTACATAGAAAACAGTCTAATTGTTTGCCCAGATACTCCAGATATCAGCTTGATGTTCTTGTCATCTCGTTTACCATGATCATTTGCTATCTCTGTTCGATTCACGTGAACAGGAAAATTGTGCAAAGTGAATCTGATTGCCTTGGGGAAATTGCACAAAAAAAAAAGTTGAGCCACGTCCCCCATAGACAAAAGTTTGAAACTGCATAATTTTGAAATTGTGAAATTGCAAACTGCTTGTTCAAGAAACGTTTGCACATTTTTAGAATGTGACTGCATGCCTCCCTGCAGCATGGGATTGCACCATTCAGAAGGCACCAGTAGTGCAGCTAGGTAATGTTAGACTCAACTAAATTGGCCTTACAGGGGGCCCTCTTTAGATGGGGACATGTATGACTTCACTCACTTCAAAATGAGGTAAATCAGCTCTGCTGTGTTTCCCCCACCACCACCCTAGTGGGGCCCTGTACATCTGTCCCAAAGTCCTCTCCTGATGGCACTGCTAGAAGAGACTCCCGGGCTTCTGGCTGCATATGTAAAGGGAACCTCTCTGTGAAATATATTGGTCAATTCCTTTTGGAAGCTACATTTTCCGTTCTTCACCTCATAAAGCATGCAATGGGACATGGGGTGTCCCCTGATTCAAAGGAGGCTCTTTGATCCAGCAGACTCTTTCATGAACAGGAGGAGAGGGAGGCAATATTCACCAATTCTCCTTTCTCCTGAAGCTTCCTTTGTCTCCTCCCACCCTCTGGATTTTGAGGGAGTGGGCTGCAGAGGGGAATTGGCGAAAAACATTCTCCCTCCACCTTCCATCCATGGATGCCTTTGTTGGATCAAAGAGCCTTCTACGAACAGGACACCAGTACGATACAATCCATGGCTTTTAAAGCACTTGCTGGCTTTAAATGTTTTGATCATATTACAAAACAAAGAAAAAGCTGACAGATTAGAACAGCTACCATGTCTTTTTCAATGCTGAGAATGAAATATATTTTTTATCTTTATAATGTCGACAACAACGATGATGATGATGGTGATCTGAAATGATGACACCTAAAGTTAAGACAGATTTGAGAATGCTCATTAATTACATGGATATTCGATCCAAAGTGAAAGACGTTTTTTAAAAATGTTATAAGTAGGTCAACAAGAGGGATAGCCAGCTGTAGTGACCCAAACCAAACAAAAACTGGGAAAGTCCGAGTCAATGCCTTTTTCTTGTATTTGTTCATTTCGCCTCGCACCACCTCTCCACAAAAATCCAAAGTGTCCATCCTCAAAGATAAATTAACAATACAGGGTAGAGAAAGGCCAAATGGGTGAATTCATCTTTTTCAGATTAAATATAAGCCATTGGAGTAGAATATAATGATTACAGTAATACCTTGGATTGCAAGTAACTTGGTTTGAGAGCGTTTTGCAAGACAAGCAAATTTTTAAATATTTATTTAATATTTTTTTTGACTTGATATACAAGCGATGTCTTGCAATACAAGTACTGTAGTACAGCTTAAATTAAAAATCTCTGTACAAATTCTTTTGGGGGGGATTTCGTTTTGATATAAGAGTGTTTTGGATTACAAGCACATTTCCAGAATGAATTATGCTCTCAATCCAAGGCATGACTGTATCTGCTATGGGTAAACAGCCACCTATTTTTTAAAAAAAGGGGGGGGAAGCACACTATAGAGAGGTAGGATACGAATCTTGAAAATAAATGCAAAATAAATGAACTCCCATGCTTACATAAGCTGATACCCAACCCGTTATAGGCTTAATGCCACCCAGCTTTGCTCCCATTTCAGTTGAAGTTGTTAAAAAAATATTCTTCTCATCTGTTTGTCGAGCTGGCAAATCATATGCATTCTATACTGCAGAGGCAAGCGCTCTGCACATGCATAGAAGCTGTTTTTCAGACCATCCTGGCTCTCTGTGGTAAATTTTTGCTGAATGATTGTGGGAAACGCCACAGTGGAGTGTGGGAAATGCCAAGCAAGAATAATAAACCAAAGACTTGTAAAACCTCTTTGCATCATTTTGATATAGAGCGTCTGAGATGGATAAATAACAGATCTGCATTTAGTCACGGTGAGATGCATGAGCTGTGCTTCACACATTCCTTCGGAAATGTGGATATAGATGACCTAACATCAAAGAGCTTTTCTCCATGGGACTATTAATTGGCTGTTAATCCGTTGTATCTACTTTCAGTTTCGTTGCAGAATTGAGATCCGAGCTCTATATGAGGAGCATTTCCTTTCCTGCTTTTCCACTACGTAACCTAGGTCACTAGGTGGCACAGTGGTATAGCGCAAATACACAACAGGAAATCGTGCTTCTTTCAGTTTCACAATTAAATGCCACATGTTCCCTGTTCTAAAAAAAAAACTAGCCAAAAGTGCTGGTTAGACACAGAAGTGAAACTGGAGGATCATGTCATCATGGAAATAACCTGTAAACAACTGTGAGTAGGCAATGACAAGCACACCATAAATGCCTTTGTAGAAAAGCCCAAAGGCATCCTCACTCTGTTGGCCCAGGAGATTTTTCTGCCCGAAGCAGAGCCCAAATAACACCACCCACCATGCTAGAGATAATGCATGGCAGGGTTGGTCCTTTATTCTCATCATCTTTGAAGCCATCTCAGGTCTCTTGCAGAAGCAGGAATTACCTCACAAAGCAAACACATACACGAAGATAGTTTACTTTGAAATTTCTACTGCAGATTCTTGCCATTACTGAAAAGACAAGTTGCTTTGCAGGTTAAAACTGCCTTGCCTCTTCAGCTGTGCTGGAAAGAAACTGACTTCATGGAGGTTCTCCTATGTATATTCTGCCATCTCTCCTATAGCTTAGAAGACCTTGGTTTTTGTGGCTGGAGGGCTTAGTATATAAAACTCTATTTCTCCTTTATTAGTTTGGAAGTTCGGCTGAGAACAAATGAAATTCGTGCATCTTCTCCAATCAGTACGAAACACTGAATTGTTAAATCTGGAATTTATACCTCCAAACTAGGGTGCGTTCACAGTCCATCACATATTGGCATTCCCATCTATTTTGTTAAATTTTATTTTTTAATGGAGAACTTACAAGTCTTACAACATATTGATAAGAATAGGATGACAAGTTAATGTAACACCATCTCAGATATGCTCCTCTCCACACATAAACGATCACAAATCTCTCAATACCCATCTTTATTCTATAGTAATATATTTTACCCATAGGAACAAAGGCTGAAAAGGAATCATAGGGTATATAGAGTTGGAAGAGCCCTACAAGGCTATCGAGCCCAACCCCCTGCTCAATGCAGGAAACTAGAGGAGGGGTCTCCCATCCAAGTAATAACCAGGCCTGGCCCTGCTTAGCTTTCCACACTCAGACAAGCTGAGCCAGCATGAGCCACAGGCCTGTATACAGACCTTAATATTTTAAGCACAGATTGTCGGAGGCCATCCTGCCACCCACTGAGATAGGTCGCTGATTTGTAATTCTAATCAATTAACTTTGTAAAAAGTTACAAGTGAGCCAGTCTTGCTTCAGGCTACACAGCAGGTCATGTTATAAGCAATTGCTACAAAAGAGTAGAGAGTGGAGACCAAACTATTGGGAAATTGTCAGAACCTTCCCATTCAGACCAGGCATGACAGGCATGCTAAGGAAGCCCTGCCTTTAAGGCAGATCCTTTCCTTGAGAAGTCTCTTGGGCAGCGAATCACCTGGACCGCCATATTACTCTATGCTGCTCCTCCCTTCTCATTCAGCATCTAAACCTGGGATCTCTAACACCTACTCTCTTCTCCCTCTCCTCTTTGCTCTGGCTCAGCGATCCCACAGTTTCAGAAGGGCCTGTTGGACTATCTGCACTATTCCCACCTATCTCCAGCTGCTGTGGCCTTGCCTCAGGCAGCTCAGCCACCTCTTCCCCTCCTCATCTGACTCCAAATCAAATCCCACATCTTCTTGAGGCACCTCTGCAGATGCGGCTTAACCCTTACACAGATTGACTCACAGGCATGCATACTATCCATACTTTCCTTGGGCAACCTCTCTGGAGTCAACGCAATCTAAAAGTGGAGATGTAGTGGTCAGATTGGTAATGGTCAGAGGACTGGAGCAGCAAGTGTCAACCCTCAGGAGCATAAGAGAAAGCAAGGAGTTCTTAGACAGAACGGTGGATCTACAGCACCAAAGCACAGTACAGGAGCCAGAAGGGCAACGGCAGGATGAGGCGGAGTCGGAGACTGCAGAGGCAAGGGAAAATAATGCAGGGGGAACTCCCTGGAAAAGGGTGACTTTAAGGAGCAGAAGAACTGCAAGACACTCTGCGCCTGTGGAAGCAGTGGAGCTATGGAACCGCTTCCATGTACTTGAGGACGAGAGCAGAGGACAGCCTGCAGAGGACGGATTACCGGGCACCCAACGTGACAGCGAGCAAGAGGCTGAGGGTCAGTCAAGTGGAGGCAATCAAACCAAGGCCTACAGCAAGAGGAAGAGAAGAGTACTCGTAGTGGGAGACTCCCTCCTGCGGGGGATCGAAGCCAAAGTATGTCGCGAAGACCCATGGACTCGCCAGGTGTGCTGTCTCCCTGGGGCACGGATTAAGGATGTGACAGAGCAGCTGCCGAGGCTCATGCAGCCCACCGACACATACCCCTTTCTTCTCTTCCACGTGGGTACAAATGATACTGCCAAGCGGAGTTACAAAGAAATCACGGCAGACTTTGAAGAGCTGGGAAGGGAACTCAAGAACTTCGGGGCCCAGATAGTTTTCTCATCCATCCTTCCAGTACTTGGAAGAGGCATAGAAAGGGAAAGAAAAATACTCCGAGTGAATGACTGGCTACGAAGGTGGAGCCGACGTGAGGGATTTGGATTCTGGGACCACGGGCTACACTTCCTGGAAGATGGACTGCTGGCAAAGGATGGGTTGCACCTCACAAGGACTGGGAAGAATGTGTTTGGCCACAGCATGAGGAACTTAATCAGGAGGGCTTTAAACTGAATCCAACAGGGGAGGGAGACATAAACTCGGGGGTACCAATGGAAGAAGGCCTCTATGCCACAATGGAGAGAACAGCTCCAGCGGTGCCCATTGATAGTCTACCACAAAATGTAGGGGGAAAGTCGGACTATAAAGCACATAGTCTTCAATGTCTCTATACTAATGCCCGGAGTATGGGCAATAAACAAGACGAACTTGAACTCTTGATACATGAGGGCAAGTACGACTTGATAGGGATAACTGAAACCTGGTGGGATGACTCCCATGACTGGAATACAGCAATTGAAGGGTATAACTTGTTCAAAAGGAACAGAAGCAACAGAAGGGAGGTGGAGTTGCACTGTATGTTAAAAATACGTATCTCTGCACAGAGATACAGGAAGAGGAGCTTGGCAGCCCCATTGAGAGCATCTGGGTTAAAATAAAGGGGGCAAAGAATAAAACGAACATGGCGGTTGGAGTCTACTACCGACCACCCAATCAAGGAGAAGACGAGGATGGAACTTTTGAAAAGCAAATTGCCAGTGTTTCAAGGAGGCACGATGTGGTAGTAATGGGAGACTTCAATTTCCCTGATATCTGTTGGGAGACTTATTCAGCCAAACATGGCCCCTCCAAGAAATTCCTGAGCTGTGCTGCTGATAACTTCCTCCTACAGAAAGTGGAGGAAGGAACTAGAGGATCGGCTATCCTTGACCTGATTCTAACCAACAGAGATGAGTTAGTGGATAAAGTGGCAGTTTCGGGAACTCTGGGGGAAAGTGACCATGTTATACTTGAGTTCTTGATTCTAACAGAAGCAAAAGCTGAGTGTAGCCAAACACGTACCCTGGATTTTAGGAAAGCCAATTTTAACAAACTCAGAACAATGATTAGTAAGATCCCATGGCAAGTGACTCTCACGAGAAAGGGAGCCCAGGAGGGATGGGAGTTTTTAAAAAAGGAAATTTTAAAGGCACAATTGCAAACAATTCCCACAAGGAAAAAAGGCAGAGGGCAACAGAAGAAGCCAATGTGGCTTCACAATAAACTCAAAGATGACCTGAAAACAAAAAAGGACACGTATAGGAAGTGGAAGGAAGGACAGGCTACAGGGGAAGAGTACAGGCAGGTAGCACAGAACTGCAGGAATAGTGTCAGGAAGGCTAAAGCTGAGAATGAGCTAAGGTTAGCGAGGAATGCTAAAAGCAACAAAAAAGCTTTCTTCAGATACATGCACAGTAAAAGACAGAAGAAAGAACTGGTGGTTCAACTACGCAATGAGGATGGCAAATTGATAACAGAAGACAAAGAAAAGGCAGAAGTGTTCAATTCCTACTTCGGCTCGGTCTTCTCCCAAAAGAGGGTCTATGACCCCCCTGGCAAACCTGAAGTGCAGACTGAAGGGGCAGGATTGCAGCTTGAGATTGATAGGCAAATGGTCAAGGAGCACCTGATTACTCTGAACGAGTTTAAATCTCCAGGGCCTGATGAGCTGCATCCTAGAGTAATAAAGGAACTGGCAGAAGAACTCTCAGAACCACTGTCTATTATCTTTGAGAAATCATGGAGGACAGGTGAAGTGCCAGACGACTGGAGGAGGGCAAATGTTGTTCCCATCTTCAAAAAGGGCAAGAAGGAGGAACCTGGGAACTATAGGCCAGTCAGTCTGACATCAATCCCCGGGAAGATTTTTGAGCAGATTATAAAGAAGTCAGTCTGCAAGCACCTTGAAAACAATGCAGTGATTACTAGAAGCCAGCATGGATTTGTCAAGAACAAATCCTGTCAGACTAATCTGATCTCATTTTTTGATCGGGTAAACTCCCTTGTGGACTGTGGGAATGCTGTGGACATTATATATCTGGACTTCAGCAAAGCTTTCGACAAAGTGCCTCATGATATCCTGATTAGTAAGCTAGCTAAGAGTGGGCTAGATGGAACAACTATCAGGTGGATCCACAATTGGCTACAGAATCGGACTCAAAGAGTGCTTATCAATGGTTCCTTCTCAAACTGGGGAGAGGTAACGAGCGGGGTACCACAGGGCTCGGTCCTGGGCCCGGTGCTCTTCAACATTTTTATTAATGACTTGGATGAGGAGGTACAGGGAATGCTTATCAAATTTGCAGATGACACAAAGTTGGGTGGAACAGCTAATACTCTGGAAGACAGAAACAAAATTCAAAGTGACCTCGATAGGCTGGAGCGCTGGGCCTGAAAACAACAGAATGAAATTTAACAGGGATAAATGCCAAGTGCTGCACCTAGGGAGAGGAAACCAAATGCAGAGTTACAGAATGGGGGACACTTGGCTCAACAATACTACAAGTGAGAAGGATCTTGGAATTGTGGTAGATCACAAACTGAATATGAGCCAGCAATGCGACGTGGCTGCAAAGAAGGCAAATGCAATTTTGGGCTGTATTAATAGAAATATAGCTTCCAAATCGCGGGAAGTGATAATTCCCCTTTACTCGGCACTGGTTAGGCCTCATCTTGAGTACTGCGTCCAGTTCTGGGCACCTCACTTTAAGAAGGACATAGACAAACTGGAGAGGGTTCAGAGGAGGGCAACAAGGATGATAAAGGGACTGGAAACAAGGCCCTATGAGGAGAGACTGAAAGAACTGGGCATGTTTAGCCTTCAGAAGAGGAGACTGAGGGGAGATATGATCGCACTCTTCCAGTATTTGAAGGGATGTCACACAGAGGAGGGCAAAGATCTCTTCTCGTTCATCCCAGTTTGCAGGACACGGAATAATGGGCTCAAGTTACAGGAACCTAGATTCCACCTAAACATCAGGAAAAATTTCCTGACTGTCAGAGCAATAAGACAATGGAATCAACTACCTAGGGAGGTGGTGGGCTCTCCCAGTCTGGAGGCATTCAAGGTGCGGCTGGACAGACATCTGTCAGAGATGCTTTGACCTGGATTCCTGCATTGAGCAGGGGGTTGGACTCGATGGCCTTGTAGGCCCCTTCCAACTCTACTTTTCTATGATTCTATGATTCTATGTGATGTGAACGAGGTAAACCAAGCTTCAAGGAAGAAATCAGAGAACCTCAATTACCTCGAACATCACATGTTTGCCCATCCCTAATTGGGTACTCAGAAATTTGGGATGGCCATGTGTGGAGGGCAGGATATCTGAGAGGGGGTTCCATTAGACTCATGGGTTCTATACAAAGTTTAAAGAAACAACCACAGATAGAGATGTGCCATTTCAGACTGCAGGCAAGGGGATTCAGTATTTGAATTCACACACACACACACACACACACACACACACACACACACAGTATTCCCTGCACAAATAAAACTAGTACGGTATATAATAAAGGAAGTTCTAGCCTGGCTTTTCTATGACATGTTACTTATGTATGTGTGGGGTGTATTTTATGTGGAGAATCATTCCAATATTTAGCACCCCACCAACAGTCTGAAATGTTACTACCCAGAAACAGAAACATTGTGTGTGGTTTTTGTGCATCTGTTTTTGCTCTAAGAGAACTAGAATCTCATTGATCAGGCAACAGCATGTGGACATTTCACAGTGAAACTGCAAAAGCTTATGAGAATTGCTCAGTAGCGGTACAGTAAAATTTCAACACCCATAAAAAAATAATTCAAACTTGCACCATAAAGCAACCTCATAACAGTCCTGGGTGACAAAATGGAGGCCATTTTGATGACTGGGAGGAGAAAATGAGAACCTAAGTACCCAAAACCTGTCCACAGCTACCGTTTCAGTCGTGTAAGGCACCCAAGGTATTGAACCAGGGAACCTAAGGCATCCAGGGTAGTGAACCAGCTTGAAAGCCAAGGGACCTGTTTGTCTGATGTTGTCTGTTTTGTAGCAGCATCACTGCAGATGACCAGAGGATGATAATGCAGCTTCCCACCTGGCAGGAATCAAGTAACATGAGGAACCGAGAGTGGCCAAGCTAAATTTCCCTTCCCCATTTTGTCTTCGCATCCATGGGTGGCAAAATGAAGGGCCTGCTAGTAGTGCAAATGTCAGCGAGAGCTCTCCCCACCCCACCCCACCCCACCCCAGAACCCAACTGGGAACTACACAAGTAATGATGCCGCATCATTCCAGATGGCTTCTGGGAAGGAATAAATAGTGGCTACCAACTGGCAGACACTAGGAAGAACTCTCTTTGTCGCCGCCACTACAAAACTGGCTGTGATGAACACAACAAAGATAGAAGAGTAATTTAACTCCTTTATTTTCCCTGTATTCCCTGAATTTTGAGCTGAAAGTTCTCATCTGAGAACTCTCATCTGTGCACTTATCCCATTTGACCCTATGACTCTGGCCTGGCTTCTGTGTGTGGGCAACTTATTGTTGCTCAGTTGCAGGCTGAGCTGCTCATATACCAGTTCCCCCACAGATACATCCATAATTGAGGATTCTTCTTTTAATAATCAAATTCCTCACATAATTTAATATTTGTGCAGCTCAATCCTATACATGTTTAAAGAAAAACACACACTCAGAATTTATTCCTATTGAATTCAGTGGGGATACACCCAAGTAAGTGTGTGACTAGGATTTGCAGTCTTCAAATACTAATACAACCTCGCAACCTGTTCTCTAGCCCAGTATAATCTTCTAGCAAAAAACTTAGAATCACAAGTGATTAAGTAAGAAAGTATTAATTTTAGCCACATTTAAAAGATCAAATAATGAAGAATAAAAAGATAAATGTTTTGATTAGATAAATGTAGAAGCTGTGTAGTTAAGGTGTTTTCATTTTATCATTAAAAAGCACAAGATTCTATTTGTTATAAAATTGAAACAGTTTGTCCTATAAATATGAACTTGGATACTGAAACTCTCCTTGGAAATCTGTATTAGCTGTCCAAATGCTGTGCTACACAATTTGATAAGAAATGGCTGAGTTACGGTAGTTTAAAAACTTTGGCTAGGGAGTGGTTTTTCACAGTTTTTGATCAGAAATAACATAACTTATAAGTTATCTTATGGGAGGTTGAAATGATTTCAAAAATTCAAGTATTCAAGTGTGTCTTTCATTGATTTCATAAAATGTATTATGTAGTTTCAAACTTAGGTGGTTACTTCTGTTTTACTCCATAGAGAGAGAAATGTGGGCAGATTATGCAACACAGATCATTTTTATCCAGTGAAACTCAAATGGGTGAGGGAAAGCTGGCAAATGCATGCGATCCTTGTCACGCAGTTTAAAGAGCTGTGCCACATGGCACCTCTTTAAACAGGATCAACCTCCCTTTGATGCTCCCACCTCGGCCAGAGGTTGTTTCATTTTGTTCTTGTGATAAGTGAAAGATTCATTTGCTGTGGTATTTTTGATATCGATGTTCCATGATGGAACTCTTTTGAATTTTCTTATATGGATACTTTGGGTAGTGATGTCTTGTTTCTTGGTCCTGCTTTAATTGCGAACTGCTTTGAGTGCAATGTATATGGGGAAGCACGCACTATACAAATAAAGCGACTATGGGCACAATCCTGTGGCCCTCTGACCTTGCCTGTGGGGCCATAGGATTATCTGGAGTCCCAGCTCCTGGTCCTGTGACCTCAGAGCTGGGACTCTGAATGTGGAGCTCCCACCCCGCCCTCCTCGCAGCCGGTGTGGAAAGAAGTAAGAACCACGCCGGCTGCCTCCCCAATGTCGCATATTAGTCTCAGAGAGGAGGAAAGGGGGCATGCTGGGGGGGGCGGGGAGTGGGCTGGGGCTGATGGCTTACATCCTTATCCAAACGGCACCCCAGCTGCCTTCCCTCTCCCTCCAAAAATGGTCATCTAGATGAAATGCAGGGGGCAGGGTGGCAGAGAATGCCACTGCCATGCCTCGTGCCCTGCATTGGATGCACGTAAGCCTCCGTGTTTGGAGACTTACGTGCATCGAGAGTGGAGGGCATTGGATCATGCCATAAAGATGCAATTAAAGCCAAATTATTCAAAACCCAGTCCAGTGTATGTTTATATCCCTGAATGCAGGGCTTACTCCCCTCCTCTTTTTCTCTCTCCCTGATTTGTGTGTTGCCTCACAACACACAGTGTGATGTGATGTTGAGAGCAGTCAGACTAAGACTGGAGAGACCTGGGTTTAAATCCCTGCTCAGACATGAATCTTACTGGGTAACATTGGGCCTGTCATGATGATTCCTCAGCAGAACCTACCTCACTGGGCTGTTGTGATGATAAGCGGGGAGAGGGGCAGAACCTTGTATGCCACCCTAAGCTCCTTGGAGGAAGGACAGGAGACAAGTCCAACTAAAAAAATATTAAATCAGACACTAACCCAAACACCCGCCCCAGTCTCGTATGCCTCTCTGCATCCTGCATCTATCATCCTTGTTCCCCCTTTACATGTAGTCCACCATCACTGCTAACACATACCATTCTCTCCCATCTTAAGTGAAATTATAAAGCAAAGGTGAACAACTTGTGGCCCTCCAGATGTTTTGGCCTACAATTCCCATCATGCCTCACCACTGGCTATGCTGGTTAGGGCTGATGGGACTTGTAGGCCAAACAAACTGGAGGGCCACAAGTTGTCTTCCCCTGGTATAAAGGAAAGTCAGGGGGTCTGCGCACTGCTAGGCAGCCACTTCTCGCTTGGTTCAATTCTCTCGAGGTTCAGCTTTGCCCCCAACATACAGAGGAAGAGGATTCAAAGTGAAAGACGTGCAAAGGGAAAACGTGACTGTATGAGGCCCAAGTGGTAAGCAAGCACAATATGTGAGCCTTAACTTACAATATCCACATTTTCTGGTCTGTGGGTGAATTTGTAAGGACCTTAACTTGCCTCTTAAACCAAAAATATCTGGATCCTAGCATATTGTCTTCAGCGGCAGCTTTAAAATGCAATTCATCACAATTCTATGTTTGTTAATTTGCAGACAAGTATTATTATTGTTTCTTTAGGCCCATGTAATGGCCTTTCCATTCACAAGATAATGGTTATAGTAGATGTTCAGATATATTATCATTCTGTGGAGAAAAGAAGGTGTGTGTGTGTGTGTGTGTGTGTGTGTAGCATTTGTAGCTTATATCCCCAGTTCACCATTCTCTATCAGATGCTTACAAGAATAAAGAGAGTACAGCATTCATGCGCACGGACCTTTATAGAGTACAGGAGGACAGGCCTTTGCCTAGAGGCCTTGCAATCAATTTTGCACAGGGGAGACAACAAAGCAAGTAGTAGAGGGAAATGAGGACAGAATGGCTTGTTGACAGCCTCCGTAAGTTATAACTTAAAAACAAGGTTTGCTCTGATAGTACATATGGAGAGTCAAAGTCTGAGGTAAAATGTTTGAAAATGTATTATTAATATAAAAATAAGAATGTGTTTTGAAAGGTCTGTAAAGAACAGGAACAGTGAGAGGTGAAAAGGTAGCTGAAGCTTAACTCTATGCTACTTCATTCGTCACCTTGAAGTGGTGAGTGGGCTTGCGTGTTCCGATGAACCCTGTGAGCAATGCTGTCGGGAGCTATATACTCCCAGTAGGGTCACCCATGGCGGTAAGGTCCGGGGAGAGGAACCAGACAAAGAACGATCCAAAACATAAAAGTCCTCAACGGCAGAACAGGCGGAAGATAATTAAACCTAAATTACAACGGCTGTGAAGGCAGATGAAGGCTGCAGCAGAGAATGGTTTTCCAGTCGTCATGGTAACCGTGCCATTGGATCATTGCCGTACTCTGTCAAGTTTGTGTGATGATTCGTTGTGCACCGATCTCCCCACATAAAACAGTTTCACGCACAGGTGTCTTCCAACCCAACCAACCAACCAACCAAACAAACAAAAAGTCCCATGGCGACTGGCGAATGGCGACGGGGGCAGGACTGTGAACCCGGAAGCCCCTAGTCATGGACCAGCACATGGGCGGTGGATGCAGATTCAGTCGCCCTGTTCAAGGAACGAGGTAGTCGAGCAGCTCCGCAGCTGTATCCATGACTGAGCAGCCCTATTTAGGATCCACTCTGCTCCCCCCGTATGGGGAGGGGGCTAGAAAAGGTGCCCTAAACATAGTCTACCTCTTTCTCCCCTGACTGGATTACCGCATCCAGTGGGGTCACCATTTTAGCGGTCGAAAAAGACATTTGAATTTTGTAACATGGAATATACGGACATTGCTGGATAACATAGATAGTGAACGCCCTGAGCGTAGGACTGCTATTATTGAAGGGAGCTGAGATGGTTTAGAATTGACATAGCAGCACTTCAAGAAACTCGAAGGGCAGGAGAGGGACAGTTGAAAAAAGAAAAAGGTTATACCTTCTTCTGGAAAGGACTACCTGAGCAGGACCAACGAATACATGGAGTAGGCTTTGCCATCAAAAATGAGCTAGTGAACTCTTTGTCAGAAGTTCCTACTGGCATTAACAAACGCCTGATAACTCTTCGATTAAAGCTCGCCAATAACCAGCAGGTAACTATTTTGAGCGCCTATGCGCCAAGATTAGATGCTGATGAAGACATCAAGGAAAGTTTTTATACCCAGTTGGACACTCTCCTGTCAGAGATACCTAAGGAGGATAAAATTATCCTCCTGGGCGACTTTAATGCAAGAGTTGGGTGTGACTTTGATTTATGGCCAGAAACTATTAGAAAAGACGGAGTTGGTAACAGCAACCCGAACGGAATCTTACTTTTGTCTAAATGTGCAGAGCATAATCTCACTATTACCCTCCGGTTGTGTATTTGCGGGGCCTCTGAAATTGAGGATCTGCCTCATTATTTGTTCTATTGTTCTTTGTGTGCTGAACCAAGAACCAATTTTTTGGAACCTATTTTGTCCCATTTACACTCCAATACCATTTTAGAAAAGATTTTTTATCTCCTGTCTGACACCGACTCTAAGATCACCCATAAGGTTTCTCTTTTTGCCCTTGCAGCAATTAAAATTTGGGCAAGATTCATTTCTGAGATTGCAGTTGACTGTTCTGGAGACAGTCTTATTTAATTATAGTATTTTAAAAATAATAACAACAATTAATGCTTTTAAACTGTATTGTATTTTAGCCTGTTAACATGTAAGATTCATATGTGATTTTATGTAAGGTTTTTTCTTCCCCAATAATAATAGTAATAATTGCTTTTAAACTGTCTTGTATTTTTATCCTGTTAATATATAAGAATCATGTGTGATTTTATGTAAGGTTTTATTTTGTTTGGTTTTTTAACCGCCATACTGTTGTAGTTTTTATTATTATCATTATTATTGTCGTATTGTTGTACTTTTTAATATTGTTTTTATTTATTCTGTATGTGAATGGCCTATGGCTTAAGCATTAATAATAAATACTATACTATACTATTACAAACACACTCTTTCGACAAAAGAATAAGTTTAAAACATCATGGCAGCACCCACGGTCAAAGCACTGGCATCTTCTGGACTATGTAATTGTCCGTGTTAGAGATCGCCGCAATGTACTTCTTACTAGGGCCATGGTGAGTGCCGACTGCCGACAACTGCTGGACAGATCACCGACTAATCCGGTCCACTATGGTTATCAACATTGCTCGCCAACGTAGGCTTCAAGGAAGGAAACCAAGGCGTAAAATGAACATCCACGCCCTTCAAGATCCTATTAAGCAAACTCGTCTTCAATCATTCCTTAAGAGAACATCTACCTATGGAACCTCCTGATAACATTGAGGACCATTGGTCTAAGCTGAAAACCTCCATTACTGCAGCTTGTGAACAAACTATTGGATATGAAACCAAGAAACATCAGAACTGGTTTGATGAAAATGATAATGAGAATAAATATATAATTGACCAAAAAAGGAAAGCCTTCCAAATATGGCAAAATGATACTAATTGCGCTGCCAAGAAAAAAATCTACGCTAGTGCAAAGGCTGGGGTCCAAAGAAGAACAAGAGAACTTAAGAACGCCTGGTGGAAAAAGAAAGCTCAAGAAATTCAACAACTTGCAGAATCTCATAATGCACGGGGCTTTTTTAAGGCCACAAGGGCCATTTATGGACCAAAAACCTATGGTACAAACCCTTTACAATCAAAAGATGGCACCAAACTCTTAAAAGACAAAGAGTCTATTGCACTGCATTGGAAAGAGCATTATTATGACCTTTTAAATCGTAAATCTAAGGTGGATAATGAGATTTTTTCGCAAATCCCGCAAAAACAAATTAGACTTGCAAAACTTGCAATACTCCCCACTTTGGATGAAGTTATAAAAGCCATTAATCAAATGAAGAATAACAAAGCTAGTGGACCAGATGGGATTCCTGCTGAAATCTTCAAAGAAGGGGGGGCCCAAACTTGTACAACATCTTCATAAACTCACCGAAAAAATCTGGATAAGAGAAGAGATCCCAGAAGACTTCAGGGATGCCATAATTATCACCCTCTTTAAGAAGAGTGATAGAACAGACTGTGGAAACTATCGGGGCATTTCTCTCTTAGCTACCACAGGTAAAATATTTGCTAGGATTCTCGCAAACCGTCTTCTATCCATTTCAGAAGAGATCCTCCCTGAAACTCAATATGGTTTCCGCCCCTCTAGAGGGACAGTAGACATGATTTTTACTGCACGTCAGCTCCAAGAAAAATGCCGGGAGCAAAATCAACCCCTTTATATGGCATAGAGTCTTCAAGGATCGGGATATTTGTAAGAAGACCAAAACACTGGTTTATGAAGCCATTGTATTACCAACTTTATTGTATGCCTGCGAAACATGGACTATCTATAAACGTCACCTCCAACTCCTTGAAAGATTTCATCAACGTTGCCTCCAGAAAATCCTGCGAATTACTTGGGAAGATAGGCGAACAAATGTCAGTGTACTGGAAGAAGCAAAGACTACTAGCGTTGAAAAAATGATCCTTCAACGCCAACTTCAATGAACTGGTCATGTTGTTCGAATGTCTGACTGCCGTCTCCCAAAGCAGTTACTTTATTCCCAACTCAAGGATGGAAAGCAGAATATCGGTGGTCAGCATAAGAGGTTTAAAGATGTTCTTAAGGCTAATCTAAAAAAATGCAATATAAACATCGAAAACTGGGAAGCTCTGGCCCAATAATGATCTAACTGGAGGTTGGCCTTTCACAAAGGTTCCATGGACTTTGAAGAAGCCCGAGTGCAAGGTGAAAGGGAGAAACGTGCTAAGTGAAAAGCACGTCAAACAAATTATTTACAGGACCATCTTCCATCTGGTAACCTGTGTCTTCACTGTGGGAAGCTGTGTGGATCTAGAATTGGCCTCCACAGTCACTTACGGACCTATCGCTAGAGTCTACACAATTTTAATTTTAGAACTTCCTCCTTTTAAAATTTTCTTTTTGTAAGTTTTTACCCTGGAAGACAATCTTACTTGGTCACGAGTGATCGCCTACTACTACTACTACTTCATTCTAAGCAGCCAAGTCTATCAGCTGCTACAAAGAAGCTGTTATGACCATAGTGGCTCACAGTTAGACAGGAGGATTGAAAAGGTCAAGTTTTGCCAGGTCATTTATGAAGATTGGTTCGTATTGGCTCATATTTATTGGCCAATGAGTTGGCAGATACTGGCGTAATTGTAGGTCATTGACAGAGCCGGCCCTACCGTTAGGCAGGGTGAGGCAGCCGCCATAGGTGGCAGATGCTGCGGCATATAGAGTAGTACTGAGGTGTTAGATGACATAGCTGTGTGTGCCATGTGACTTCCCTGCACTCCCTGAGCTAGTCCACTGCTCTCAGGTATCGCAAGTGGATGCTGTCCCATTGTGAGTGCTGAAGTAAGATTCAACTGCCAGTTTGGACAGTTTCTCTGCAGTTTCTATACCATCATGTCTTTTGCCTCAGGCAGAAAAATGTCTTGGACCAGCCCTGGTCATTGGCCAGTGGGTCTTGACTGAAACAGAGGATAGTAGTCTGGTGTCAGTGGAGAGAGCAGCTGAAGAAGATGAGTCTAGGAAGTGGCAGACACTGTGGGAGCTAGCCAGGAGAGGAAGACTCTGGATGAGGCTGTTTTCCCAGATAGCTTCTGGCCAGACTAACAGTAACAGGCAGTTAACCTCAGGAAGCAAGAAGACTTCAGAGAAGGCAACTGATGACACCGTCTTGATTGCATCTTGGTCATCAATTAACTGACCAGAAGGAAGACTTCAGGGTAAGTTAAAGGCTTACAGAGAAGGCTTCTCTGTAAGTCTTCCAGAGAAAGAGCATCAATCTTAAGAAGCTGAGGATTCATTGTATGTGACAGCCGAGAAACTCTGCTTAACCCTGTATCCTTTCAGATGGCGGAAGGACTGGTAGCCAGATCCCTGACAGTTTGGTGTCAGATCCAGTGGGACCCAGTCACTAATCTTATCACATTTGGTGTCCTAACAGGAGGATTATATTATTGGTGGGATTATAAATGGCCCATTCTTTAACAGTCCATGTTGGACTCGGAGTCAAGCCAAATAATGTACTACTACTACCATAGGAATGTTATCCCCCTATTCTCATTATAGCAAGGTTTTGTGCTTCAGCACTTTCCTTTCTGAGAGGTCAGTTGATTCTCTTATATCTTCCCAGGCAAGATTAGCATTTATAAATATAGGCACCTTTTTAGTTCACATATCCTTGAAAAGATATACCAAAAGGTATCTTTGAGTGTCACTCCTAGCAATCCAATTCATTCTAAATACAACATATAAAAACAGATACAACTTATTTAAATACATTTAAAAAAAATAGTCCTAAATAGTGGGGCCTAAAAACAGTAGGCCCCTCCCTGAGTGAGTGTACCTACTCATCACCATAGTGACCAGCTGCTATGGCTCCTCCTCCTCTTTCTCATCTTTGCTACCATTTGCTTGCTTGACAGGCAGGGAGCCAGTGAGCTAGTAGGCAGGGGCATCAGCTGCTTCTCCTTCAGAACAAGAGGCAGAACAAGAGCAAGCAGGTTGCAATGGTGGGGAGCTCTGTGTGAGCCCTCAGCAGGTGTCCAACCATGCCTACCTTAATGCCGGCCCTGGTCCCAAACCAGCCTTCCTCAACCTGGACCTGTCCATATGTTTTGACTACAACTTCCATCAGCTCCATCAGGGATGCTGGGAGTTTTAGCTGAAAACATCTGGATAAACCCAGGTTGGGGAAAACTGATCTAAACCAGATTAAGATTTTTTTTAAAAAAATATATGATTAGCCAATCAGTGTAACTCCATATAACCCAGAGCCTACATAATGTTATGCCATTCCATATCCTGTTTGAATCTATAAACTTCACAGTTCCCAAAGAATTGTAACACCCCAAAAATCCCCACAATTCTCTTGCATTAGTGTCTGTATGCCTGCTGATAGTCATGCAACACTTTTTCTGTATACTCTAACCTCAATAGTGTCTTCATCAGTCTTACCTTTCCATTTCTTCAATCCTATCTTTCCGTTAACTTTCTGAAAGGATTTAACAAGTGGTGCTTCTGTGTCCATGAATATAAGGCAACTCTTAAGCATCTTAATTCTTTCCCCAACTGGTCTTGTGTGATTGTGCTAATACCGAAATACAGAGGCATACAATGCCATACACTATGGCTTGCCTTGGATCCAGACTTTGCCTCCTGTGAATATCCATGGAAGGGTTTTGATCCAGATTATTATTTCTGCTGGTGGAAAGGAGGAAAGGCAATTTCCAACTTTTTTACCTCCCCCTGCAGACCCCTATACCCCCCCCCAAAAAAAATCTGCCTCAGAGCTATGGAGGACCCTCTGGAACAGTGTGGGAGGTGGCACTTGGGACTGCAAAGGGAAGGGGGAATCAGCTAAATCCTTCCCGCCCACCACCCTTCTCATTCCACTAACAGGAGCATTCTGAGCACAACTCCACTCAAGGGGTGCTCCTGCTGGTGGAAACAAAGTCTGGATCCAACCCTATGGCTGTAGCAGAATAAAAGGAACCTCTAGTGGAATACCCATGATCTTTCTTTTAGTCCTTAAATGTTTCAGATTTTCACAGAGCTGCTGGAGCACACCTTACAGTGTGACTACATGGGTCATTCCAGAGGAAAAATAACCTAGAAAAATACAAGGCCACACATTCAATGTGAAAGATGTGCATTCTTCAGTACAGCAGTTTGGACTAGTGTTCCAAATGATCTGATTCATCACTGGCTAATACTGTAGCTGCAAACAAACAGAACTCCACCCTGCCTTCATCTCTGTTTCCCAAGGGTCAAGAAAATGTATGCTGACCAAATGCGCCTCCAACTGCAGCTCTCTTTTTTTGCAGACAACTGATTGTTGGTCTTCTCTGGTTCATCCGTTTATAGTCATAACTTTGGCTGTGTTTTAGGAGCAGTTACAGCTGTGCTGGACATCACATGAAATCTTCAACGTGATTCAGATGAATAATATTAACTCCATTAGATTTCTCTCCCCCCCACCCACTCAAATACCAGTGTTTTAGCATTTGAACTACTGATGAACATCATTGAGGAAGGGTCACTCACAATCCTTCTCCAAGTGGGTGCAATGGCTGCAGACAGAGAGAGCCCTGTTTTCCTTGCTGCCCATCTGTGCATCCACAGGTCCTGTGCAAGGCTGTTCCTACAGGGGAAGAGAGCCCTGTATGCATTTTCCCCAAATCCCCATCTAGACCATGCCCTCCCCATGGTCCAATGTTCTCATTCTTGACCAAGTGAAGGTTGCAACGGTCAGGACCAACACTTACATGTTGAGTAAAAAATGTGTTGAGAGGGGAGCGGCTGAATTATTTGCTGGCATTTACCCCTGCCCCAAAGTATTAATTTGCTGGACCTCCCAGAAAGGTTATTGATTAACTGAAAAGCGTGATTGTTGTTGCTTCTTGTACAGCTCATGATCATTAAAGTGTAAGAATTAACATCTGTAAATATTTGGAACATTTGGAAGTGTACCCTGAATCTCAGTCATACCACATAAATAATTGCCCTCAAAACTTCCTACAAGCCCCTACCTAGGGGTTGGATCCAGGCTTAGTCCAGGCTTAGGTAGCAGCAAATTGGGGCAATTGGGGTGTGTGGCCAGAATCAACTTAGGGGGTGAGTTCACAACAGTCTGTGCCCATCTCAGTTCTGCTCACAAACATTCAAGCCAACATACTCACATGATGGAGCACCCCTGCTTCAAACTCTTCATATACCCCTACATGGGGGTGGGGTATGTTTTGCAGAAGAGAAGGGATGGAACAAGCTGTGTTTCCCATAAAATTGTTCCCCAGCTCCTTTTACCCACAATATTCTGAACCCAGGTTTACTTTGCATACACAGATCTGGCAGCCTGTAGGGGAATGTAGCTGGCACAGGGGACAGTTAAGCACCCCCTTCCTTCTCCCTGTTTTCTCCACACCAAAACATACCTTCCTCAGGGTGCTTTGCAAAGGAGCATGGGCCATTGGGCTACATTCATATATTTGCTCATTTTCTGGCTTTTCTATATGATCCTGGGGACTAGCAGTTATCATCATCATCATCATCATCATCATCATCATCATCATCATCATCATCATCCATACATGTCTCAGGGTTCTGGAAAGAAATTATATTCTGTGGCACTATGACTGCCATGAAAAATTCTAACCATCTGATTATCAATGGAGAAGTGTCTTAATCAAGTTCAATACCACCATTTGGTCAATATCTGATTAATTATTTGTTTGTTGCTTGATTATAGGAATAGTAAACACTGTGGGTTGGATCCAGATTTTGTCGTATTTAGAGTAGCTCAATGAAATCAATGGGACTTAAGTTATGACTAACTTAAGTCCAATTGATTTCAATGGGTCTTCTCCAAATATGACTAAATCTGAATCCAACCCTGGGAATACATTATTTTGGTTTTTAAAATGTCAGTGTACTATATGATCATACATGGAAGAGACTGAAATACATTTAAATGGCATCAAAATCTACCCATTCTATCTTAGTCTTATATATGTCCCTCATAAACATAGTCCCACCTCAGCCATATCAAAACATTTTAGGGATTTATTTCTCTCATGTATAGAACCCCAAATGACCTTCTCAGATCAAGAGTTCATGTTTTAAGTGAAAATGTATTTCACATAACTGTGTGGGATCAGGGACTCATGACCCACTACTAGGCCCATATCAGCTAAAATGCTACCATCAGGGTCATACAGTGTTTTTAAGCATAAAACATTCACTGGAAATTGATTCTCCACTGACAGAATGTTGTGATGCTATTAGTGATGACCCTGCTGATATATTTCAATGTGCTATTAGTGATGACCCTGCTGATATATTTCAATGTAAGCAATGCTTCAGAGTCAAGGAGGATGGTAAATGAGCAACCAAAAAAGCAAAAGGGAATAAAATGAGTCACTTTAAATTGATGGAATTCCATTATCAATGTGCAGCTCAGTAAATGTTGGGTGGCCATATGTCATCCTTTACAGAGGACAGTCCTCTATTTGAAGGACTGCCAGAGGACTGTTCTTTATTTTGAAGGCATCCTCTGTTTGAAGGGCTGTCCAGTCCAAGTCCAGTATAATGAGAAAGAACCATCAGAAGCTTCAGTAGGGCCCTTGAACTTGCCCATCCACAACTTCAAGGCCCCTACTGCAGATGGCAGACTGAGCAAGGTGCTGAGGTCACCTGCTCACAGTCTTCTACACTATGGTGAGAGGTACTACATTTCTATTTAAAGTAAAAAATTAATTATAAATTTGCATCTATACATATAAATTGATTTATGCACATTTTATTCAAATTGGTGCCCTCTCTTTTATCCTCTTTTTTGGCAATCCATAGATGGTCACCCTGGAAGTAAGCCTGGGCTGAATATCCCATCTCCACACCCACTTTCAGGGGGCCATTCGTTCCCCATGAAAGGGGGAGGATATTCAGCAACTTTTGTGGGGCAGGCATACTTGTCTGAGTGTGGAAAGCTAAGCAGGGTCAAGCCTGGTTATTACTTGGATGGGAGACCCCTCCTCTAGTTTCCTGCATTGAATGGGGGGTTGGACTTGATAGCCTTGTAGGCTCCTTCCAACTCTATGATCTATGAAATCTATGAAATATCCAGAATGTTTGTTTTACCTTAAAACAAGGTGGCCAAGGTTAACAACAAAAAGTGCCTTTAACTACAACCAATGCAAGTGACAGCTTGGCTGCCCCAGAATGCCCTGCGGCAGATGTGCAGAACCTTTTTCGGCCCAAGGGTCAAATCCCTTTTGGGGGCCACATTCCAGTGGTGGGTGGGGCTGATGGCAAAACAGGGTGAGGCCAAAGGAAAACGGGGTGGGCCAAAATGCCAAAAATACCAAGATATTTTAGCTAAAAGATCCCCACCCCTGCCCTATGGGAATGATGCTACAACCTGCCATAAATCCAGCGTGGAGTTGTGCCTGAGGGCTTGGATCATGGTTGGCCTCCCCACATCAAGAAAAAAAAGTTGATCCCCTCCAAGGGAAGCATGCATCACCATCTACTTACTTGTCACATGCCTGATTCTACACATGCATCAGGTGAGGTTGCACAAAACCTAGCACATACCTGCCATGTAATTTGTTCCTTGCAGGGAGGTGTGTGCTCTTGTAAGTGATTCCCGCACCTGCAGTCTGAAGTGACACAGTCCATTCTGCCACACCGGGACTCTGCCACTTCATTCTCACCTCATTGCTGCATGAGGAGATCAGGTCACAAATCTTGTGGGGGACAGAGAGGAGGCAACATTTCCACCTCAACTCAGCATCCATAAACTGCTAGTAGAACCATACTTCAGCGGGAAAAGGATTCAGCGGTCAAAGTTTAAGCACTGCATTTCATTGGTTGATAAGAAGGAGCATGCTAGCATGCTTGCTTCCTGCACCAATCAAGGCACTTACTAGCCTGGTTAGGAAGGAACTCACACTTCCTATAGCTACTGCTTGAACTTTGGATGTTGCACTTTTATTTTTTTGGTGCTTTTAAATCGGAAAGGCCACTATGAATAAATAGATCAACTATAAAGTTAGAAATTTGCAGGCTCCCCACTCTCTCTCTCTCTCTCACTCCCTCTCTTTCTCTCTCAGTCCCTAATGGGGAGATACTAGACAATGACGAAAGACTGCACAAATGATTTTAGGACCACCCTTAAATGAGAAATCAGCGTGCATCTACAACTTTTAAAGTAAATTAAAATGCAAAAATACAAGAGCCTGCTGCAAATAAAAAAAACCCCAAAATCCTGCATTCTCGTTCCCATTTCCAAGCAGCACAAAAAGCACCAAGTGGCACGTCAAGCACAAATGTTAAGCTCATACATCTCATATTCTAACATACATGTGGATGTTTATATTCCATACATGCTCAGAGCCACACAAACACGCATGGTCCAGATGTCTTATGTATCTGCTTCAGCTGGCTGCTCCTTCTGCAAGGCAAAAAGCAATATTAATCATTTCATGTTCAGGGGATGGGACCTTCCTCTCATATTTCAGAAAGGGGCTGGGAACGAAGTAAAGGCAGCCAAAGATTTCCCTATTTAAGGCCAAAGCAAAGGAATTCCTGTGGCTGAGTTCTGTGCAAGGCCCGGTGGCTGACAGGGCAGGGGGGGAAATTGATGGTGCTCTTTTGATTTTTCTTTCTCCCTCTTTTTTTCCCTCTCTTTTGCACATAGAGTCTCATGTCTAATTCTTTAGACATGATGAGCTGTGTGCAGAGAGTCATTTTGCTTTTCCTTGCTGTGTTGCATTCCACAGTTGTTTTGGCACAACAACAAGAGGGTGAGTAATTCCCAATTAAGACTTTTCACGGATTTTAACCTCTTCCCCCCTCCCCACTTTTATTTCCAAACTTGCCAGAAATCAAAGTTTAGCAAATCTATTTTCCTTTTGCCATTCGACAAAGGGTCCTGCTCAATTCCGCAGCATGATGTAGTATATTAGCCTTAAAAGGAAGAAACTTTCTCTGGGCTTAAGCATTCTCTGCTGTTTTTTCTCGACTTCAGCTCTTTACGTTTTGACTCGCTTTGCTTGACAAGTACTGGAAACTTTAACATTCCTTTCTTTTAGCTTTTGAGATAAGGTCTGTGAGTGCTAATTCAGTGAAATCTGGAAGTCATTTGTCATATGCAATAAGGCTTTCTTTTCAGCCATTTGCTACATAACTGTTCTTTGTTTTATAGGAAGTATTGCTTTGGTGCTGCAGGAATATGAATCTTTTAAAAAGTAGCATTTTAATGTAAAAGGAAGCACTTTTGCAAAACCACAATGGTGGATTCAGCTTTGGGGGGAAATTTCTAGGTGTGTGTGTGTGTGTGTGTGTGTGTGTGTGTGTTCTGAGACACAAGCAGAAGGATAGGTAAATCTGTACAGCTCAAAGCCTGCTCATCACTCATCAGAGCTCTTACATGATCAGCTAACAACAAACTACTTTAGGCTGCAAGCTCACACACATGCTTACCTGGGAGTAAGCTCAATTAAGCATGGTGAGACTTACACCTGCGTAGAAGTGCATAGAACTGGACATGTAATGAAAAAGATCACTCAGAAATGAATTTATATTTATATGTATATTTGGTCAAGTTGATACTTTGGGGTCTATTTTCTTTTTTAGATATTTGAATCAGTGGCTATGTTTAGAGCCTTGGGATGTGCTGTGTTAAGCTACAAGAACTATGCAACACTTCTTTTGATTCATGCCTTGAATATGTGAATGTACAGCTTGATTGATGAAATGATTTAATAAGAAGATCTTCATTATAGGTCACCTTAATCAAACACACTTGTACAATTCATTTCTATAATTATAAGAAAGGATTACTTGAGTCAATAGATAGCAAAACATTCCAAAATCCAGGCCTGAAATGGCTATTTCTGTATCAGGTTTTTTGATAGAAGGCAAGTTTTGTTTATGAGGAAGCCAGGCATTACACAGAATGTAGGGAAATGAACTGCAAATAACAATGTTCAGCACTCTGAAAAGACTGTATAGCTGAAAGATATAACTTAAAACTTCATAATTTTCATAAACTTCCATGGCACCATTTTTTAAAAAACAGATGCTCAGATTTCATTTGCTAATATGAAAGGCACTATTTAAATGCTGATCACACACACACACACACTGCAATATAGATTGTACAAATCCACATTCCCTGTATGCTTTGTCATTCATGTAACAATTACAGTGTGGATCTTTACTTATCACCGTTTGATACTAGACTAGATATTTCATTAGCATCCACCATCATTCATTCATTCATTCATTCATTAGCAATCAGCTGTCCAATATTCAGACTGTAAGAAGTAAACAAGAATAATTTCCAGTACAGAAGTACACTAATTTGTAATTTCAGTGTAATCACACATAGGGACCTTCTCCTGTATTTTCTTTTCTTTTCACATCCCACTGAAGTCAACTGCTTATTTCTCCCAGATTTTAATGCATGTGACTGCCTGTATGGTTATCATTGTGTGTTTGGACATGGTGTTTGGTTCTGGTTGTTAAGAATACATTTTGGACAAGTGTAACGAAGAAGCCAACAGCATATTCAGAAATGCCCCTTTATTCTTGCGCTTCCTGTTGTCATTATTTGAGTGCAAGGTTCTCTGAGAGACACAGAGAGATCTAGTTACCATAATACTAGTGGGGGGTGGGGGTGTTTCAAAATATGCAAGAGATTTTCCCTACTGAATACCAGGTAAAGTACTTGGAGTGCATCTTTCCATACAATGCAAGTGACTACGCTTGTATTCTGGAATCAATCTCACTATTACTTCCCAGAATGGACATGATGTTTTTAACAGCAGAGCAAAGCCTATTCAAAGTGCTGAGAGAGAGATACAACCCAGGCAATGAAGCAGCAATAGGCTGGGATGTTAGCAGTATTTGCATGGATGAGAAGCTTTTAATATATATGCATTAAACTGCTCTATTATGTGTCAAAAAGAACGTTTATACAGTTAGCATCAAATGAATGTCAATGTAAGAATTTTCTTAGCATATCTTGCCAACATATTTTGGCAAAACATTAAGGAAGCTACAGTGAGCTTAGAATAATCAGACTGTAGCCTTCAGCTAGGAGTTTCTTTTTTGCCATAATGACACAACAATAACCAAGAAAGGGAGATGAAGTAGATTTGAACCATGATGCTATCCTACCTGTCTATGACCATTCCGGTGAAACATCACTATAGCATGCTTGAATTGTGACATTCAGATCAGGCTGCGGAGATACCCTGTCTCCTATCCTTCTATGCTGATGCAGCTCATCTTCCATTTGGGCTGTTATTATGTGACATCTCTTTTCTGAGTCCTGGTTATGGATATTGAAAAAAATATATCTGACAATAGTCATTGGTCTTTGCTGTGGTTGTCTGGTCAGGATTGTTTCTTCTTTGCAAATCGTATTTAGTTTCAGATTAACTAAGCTGAAGTTTTCTGGTTTAATTTAATGTTTCTTGGAGTCATGTCTTCTCTCCCACGCCCTCTCTAACCCAAAGTCCAAGTCAGCAAACCATCCGCTATAATGAAGGGCCATCTGGTGGATGATCATCCTCTTTATTCCCAATCTGAGTGCATAAAGAAAAATTGATGTGTTAAAAGCATTCTAGACATAATGGATAAATAAATTTGTGTTCGGCACTTATCTGTGTATTTTGTAAAAAGGATGGAGCCACATTCGGAGTGTTTTCAATATACAGATGCATGATACAAGCATGCTCACTCCAGGATAATCTATTAAATAGGCTGTTAAAAGTAGAGCAAAAACATCTGAGACAATCATTTTTTCCTCTACATCAAGAATCTCATGTAGGATCCAATTTATGTGCAGCTTCTGGTTGCTACTTCTTTATGGCTGGATTCCACACCACAACAATAATGTCTATATCTGATAATCATGTGGTATTGGCAGAACATGTGGGTCATCCCATCAGCACAGCACCTTCCTGGGGGTTAGTGGCACTGGATGGATCATGTTCCACATGATCCACCCATACCATGTGATTATTAGATTTAGGTGTTAGTGTTGGGATCCAGCCATGGTGGAGCAGCAACCACATACAACAGAGGGAATATATAAATCCAATTTAGATTTCCACTCTGAAAGAGAAAAGTTGAATAGATACAGTCATATGTCATCTGCAATAAGGATTTGGCTATGGAATCAAAGGACATAATATGCTCTTCTGGATTTTCAATTACACTATGAGTTTTTGCTGACCTACGCAAACAGCTGATATTGATTATGTTTGTTGGCATTTAAGCATTCATATGATGAAATTAGTGGACCATGAGATAGGCCAAATGCAAAATTGCCAGTCATGATACATGCAAGTAGCAGCGTAGATGTAACATGGACCACATTCATTGATTACTTAAGAGAGCTGTTGACTTCAGACTGATGCATACATTACTTTTTGTACTCAATAACTCTCTTCACTCAATAAAAGTGTGCTGAAGCCAAAAACTATGGTGTATCAAGTGAACACCATTCATAAGTGATGCTGTGCATGTAACTGGTGCAAAAAATGTTACATTTTGCACCAGTTTATAAGGGCAAAAAGTAACATAGGAAGTAGTTACTGTCTTTGCCAATTCCATTTTTAATGAATTTATGTTATATTCCAATGCATTCAAGAGCTATCAGCAGACATAGCCTGATTACACTCATTGTTTACTTCCCATAAAAAATGCCATTTAAACCATCTGATTACATTATACTATATCCCCAGCCTTACACCCATTTGACTCTAAATCCTGAAAGTTGGATAAAACAGCTGGAGTTTAAATATTTTTATGGGTATTGATTGAGCAAGGAGTAATCAACATACTTTCCCAGTGACTGACTGTTTGTGTCCATGCAGTGCTGAAGGTCAGAAGGGCAAAGCATAAGATTGCATGTGTTGCTTGATCCCCAGGCCAAGGATGGGAAGGATCACTGCCAGCTAAGTTTCAATATGCACTTAATTTGGAATCTTGGTTTCCTGTAGAGCAACATTTCCCAAAGTCAAGCATTGAAAACTATCATTAGTTCATGAGGGGTGTGCAGATGTGTGTGAAGACTGGGCAAGGCTTCTAGATGGCTCTGCCCCAAGAGTGCTCAGAATGGTTTACCGCCTGCCTGCTTTAACAATTCATGTGATTAATTAATTTCCCTTGCCCGTTCTTCCACAGCACAACTCTTTCCCATCTCCCTCCATCAATCCTTTTCCCCACTCCCACCCAGCCTAATGGATGACACGTTGTTTCTTCTTTATATTTGGAAAGGGTGGGGAGCTTGGATGTGAAGCGGGCTGAGCAAGAAATATTTGGGAGTCCCAACTGTAAAGACTCCTGAGTAAGAACACACAGCTGTGCATAGCTGGTTTGTGCAATTCTGATTACCACAGTTAAAATGAGAGCATTCTTGAAAGTGAGTGTCTGGGGATTAAAGTGTTGCAAAATGTAACCTTCAGTACAGAAAATTATCTGTGACTTCCTGTGATTTATAAAAGTCCAAATCTAAATTAAGTCCTAGGGAATCTACATCCTCTAGGTGAGTAGGTGTTCTTGGAAATTAGGCCAGTTTCATAAGTTTGAGGAGGCCTGTGGCTTGATGAAAATTAGATGATTACCTTTGCCTTGCCTGACTTTCCATATGTGCTTTTTGACTTAAGACCAAGACCTATCAGACATTTTCCTGAAGAAGGAGGCAAAGCCGCAGAGCTGGGGAAAAAAATCATTGCTTTATTGTAGGGAGGAAGAAATGAGGGGGGTGTTTCTTTTTTTTACTGGCACTAATATTATTTCACTTACTTTTAACAATGCAGAATCAACGTCATTATAGTCTAAGTAGTCTTACATGTTATAAGTGGAACTCCTTATCACTTTCCAGCTCTTGGGAAAGCACAAGGCACTAGCCCTTGATCTCTGACTTTTGATTTCAGTGGTTGAAACAGAAAACCAAGAACAATAATTCAGGTGGAGAACTTATCGATTTTCCTTTCCAAAAAATGGCTTCTAGTCCAATTCTGCCCAACATCTTAGACATACTTAAATTATTTGTGTCAGATTCATAAGAAAATAAGGAGAGCCATGTTGGATCAGACCAAGGGTCCATCTGATCCAGCATTCTCTTCACCCAGTGGCCAACCAACTGCCCATGAGAAACCCACAAGCAGCACATGAGTGCAAAAGCACCGTCCTGCCCAAGTTCCCCAGCAACTGGTGTACACAGGCATGCTGCTTCTGATACTGAAGGCAGTATATAGCCACCAGGACTAGTAGCCATTCTTAGCCTTTTTTCTCCATTAATTTGTCTAATCCCCTTTTAAAGCCATCCAAATTGGTGGCTGTCACTAAATCTTGTGGTAGCAAATTCCATAGTTTAACTATGTGCTCTGTGAAGAATTACTTTCTTTTATCTGTCCTGAATCTCCTACCATTAAGTTTCCTGGGATGACTCTGGGTTCTAGTGTTATGAGAGAAGGAGAAAAATGTCTCCCTGTCCGCTTTCTCCACATCATGCATAATTTTGTACAGCAATCCATAATTTTGAACACCTTTTTTTATTTTTCTCCTATGCCATGGTGTTGGTAAAGAAGTAAGATGCCCTTCTAAAAGTGACAAGACCTTAAAAGTAGTAAGGGGCTCTGGCCCTTAAGGTCTCCCACAATTTGCACACTATGGGCACTATCCAGTACTGCTGCTCAGCCTCTGCCAGTTCCGTTGTGCTTACAAGACCCACTGCTCATTTCCAGAACGGAACTGGAAATGCTCATTTCCAGAACGGAACTGATCAGCAGAGCTCCCTTTTGCCAGCTCCACTGATCTTGCCCTTCCAGAAACAAGCATTTGCGCTCATTTTGGATTGCCTTGGAAACCACTAGGTTCCCATTGCACTAGCAGTAGGTCCTGCTAGCACACAGGCAGCATTGGATACTGCCCTATGTCTGCTAGTGTGGGTTCTAGGTTTGTGGAGAATCCTAGAGTCATACATTATCTTGATTCCTACCTTGCTGTAGAATCTAGATGTTGGTCTTCAACTGTTGTGTCATGTTGTTAGCACATGCTGCAGTGGCTCACGCTGGCTCAGCTTGTCTGAGCGTGGAAAGCTAAGCAGGGTCAGGCCTGGTTATTACTTGGATGGGAGACTCCTCCTCTAGTTTCCTGCAATGAGCAGGGGGTTGGACTCGATGGCCTTGTAGTAGGCCCCTTCCAACTCTATGATCTATGAAATCTATGACCCACAGCTGGCTCATGCAAACCTGTCCTATGGTGACATGCACTAGTAATCCCACAGCCATATTTTGAAAAGAGGGGTGGAGAACGATGAATGAAATGTGAGGACAGGTCTAGACAGATGGCACTGAGAGGAGAAAAAATATATATAAAATAAATGATTAGAAGTAGATCCTGCTTTTGAAATGTTTGAAGGCCACTGTTCTAGATGACATGTTAAGCTTCATGGGACACAATCCAGGCTTTGACTTGCATTGTTGCTCAAGCTGCTAACATGTGCTCTAAGACTTCTTTATCCCTGTGAAATTTAATTTAACAGCAGTTTACTTCTCAGGCTGTCAAAGTTGGCATGTTTGCTCAGGCTATAAAGTGACATGAACAATGGATACATTCTGTGGCCAAATTGTAAGCAAGTGACACTGAGCAGAATGCTGACAGCTGCAAACAACATGGTTCCAACAAGGCCTTTTGCTCCAGAGCAGCCTCAATGCACTCAAGTGGTCTATTCAGAATATAAATGGATGAGGGTTTGCAGCCACATAGTCTGGTTCTAAGCAAACACTTGGAAGCCCCTTGAGTTCAGTGGGAGCCACTGCCAAATGAGTGTGATGTGATTAGGATTCCCTGACCCCAAGAACTGAAGCAATGGATTATTATATGATTCAATGAAAGGATTCTGGATCTGGTTCAAAGACACGCTCATGTCAACCCTAGAGTCTAGACCTCATTGCTGGCACATCTAACTACCGCTGCTCGGGTTGCACTCCCACATCCACCCTTTCCATGGCATGCAGTGCTAAGCAAAGAGCTTTACATACAAGAGGCCTGTGGCTCACGCTGGCTCAGCTTGTTTGAGCGTGGAAAGCTAAGCAGGGTCAAGCCTGGTTATTACTTGGATGGGAGACCCCTCCTCTAGTTTCCTGCATTGAGCAGGGGGTTGGACTCGATAGCCTTGTAGGCTCCTTCCAACTCTATGATCTATAAAACCTATGAAATGTATCTAAGCCTAACAGTGATAAGAAAGCATCCGCATTGGCCATATCTAGACGCAAGGGAGAATATGCTTCCTACCAAGTTGGCTGTAGCTGGCTAGCCATGCCTCAACTTGCCTGACCTAGGGCTACCCTTTAGTAGAAAGTAAAGATGACTGCTTCTGCAGCTGGAGATACAGTGACTTATTACTAGGATTGTTCCAAAAATAATGAAGAATTGACAACTAGCAACTCTGAATAAGTCATTCTCTTCTGTCTGTCTGTCTGTCTGTCTGTCTCTCTTTTAAGTTCCTGACGTTGGACTGTAATCCAGGCAGCAGTAACTAAAAGTGATGTACCCTCCATGCATCTGTCCTGATAGACAATGAGTAGTTTTATCATGTGGTATGCAATGAAACCTGCTGAGCCACTCATCCTCCATTGCATGCTGTTTGGGGCTGCTATCTTGTATATTTTATATCAAGTCTAATAGTGTGGTGAATCATTCCTTTTTTCAGGGTGGTTCCTTTCTCTGTTCCAGGGGTCTCTAACCTTTGTGGGCCAGTGGGCACATTTGGAATTTTGAGGGTGTTGTGACAGTGTCGTGGGCACTAGTCACAATATGGCTGCCATGGAAGGGCTTGTCCAGTTCACAAAATGGCTGCCATGGTGGGCATGGCTGGTCACACAATACACTCATTTCCCAGAAGGCAAACTGGTGAGACTAAAAGAAAAGTAACCTGCCCAAGAAGCTACATACAAGACAGAGGTGGGTTCTGAGCTCCAAAACACAAAACCACTCCTTTAAACCCAAATGAAGATGGTGCTGGAGGGCAGCAATTCATTTTGCAGCATGCCAGCTTCCCAGTTTGTTTGTTTTTTAAAGGTAAGAAATAATATAAATCTCAGGAGGGGTGGTGAGGACCCTGCTGGGTGCCAAGGGAGGTGTATGTGGGCACATAGGTGCCCCATGGGCACCAGGCTGGAGACCTCAGTCTATTCCATATCCATGGGAATAGAACTAATGTGCCTGAGTTGCAAAATAATTGAGGGGAGGGGAAATCGTTACGGTGGGGGATGTTTCTGGCTAGGTTTTTTTTTTTTAATTTAATTTTTTATTACATTTCCAAAAGAAAATACATACAGAAAAAACAAAACAAAATAAAGCCTAACAATATTAATACATAAACCCACCCCAATCCCTCCCCCAACTTAATCCACATTAAATTATCTTATTTCATTTCCTTATAAACTTCTTCTTTTCTTGAATCCCACAATTTTCTATACGTTTCCATCAACGTTAATCTATTTGAATCTTTTTTCATATACTCTATGTACTTTCGCCAATCCTTCTTAAAAGTATCTTTTTTCCTTTATTCCTCTACACATTCTTAACTTTTGTGTCAACTTTTCATTAATTGCTATATCCCATATTTTCTTTTTCCAACTAGATAATGTCAACATTCAAGCTGTTTTCCAATTGTTTGCTATTAATTGCCTTGCGGCTGTCAACAAATAGCCAATTAATGTTTTCTCTTTTACCTCTCTATTTTTGTTCACAAACATATTCAATAAAGCCAATTCTGGTGTTTTACGTATCTCTTGCTCAGTAATTTTTTCCTATTTCTTTAAATATCTTATACCAGAACCTGTTTACCTGCCTACATTCCCACCACAAATGCATTTGTGTTTCTGGCTAGTTGACTTAAACCAAACATCAGTGGTGTAGTGGCTAAATGTTGAAGTTCAGGCACTCATCATGACAGTTCCCAAAGCCATGCTTAGTTCTAGCAGTTTTCAGCTCCACCAGGAGCAGCTCTTTTGTAAAGCTTTAATCAGTTTTAATGTCCCATTTAAGACCAGGCCACCCCAAAGTACTCTGCATTACAACAGGGAACAATATATTGTTGCTGGGGAAAATGCATTTCTCCCCAGCTACTCTGAGGACTGCAGCTAAGCTCAGAGGAAACAGGGAATTCTGAGTGCAGAGGAACAGATGATGTCAGCCTCCCTGCTAATCAAAAAAAGTGTCAGTGCTACGTCCCTGAGAGCCCTGGCTCCACTCCTAAACGTACTGGGTTGGATCCAGATTTAGGCATGTGCAAATGGGCTGGTGGAAGCAGACTTCCCATCCCTTCTCCCCACAGCACCCCCTCCAGCCCCCTGGAAATGTTCCAAAGAGGGCTGGGGGACCATGCTTTATGCGATGCTGTCTGGGGAGGGGTATCCCTGAAAATCAGGCAGAGGCCTTCCATGAATGGAAGGCAGATCCTGGATCCCACCCACTGGCCATTTCTGTGAGCTCCGTTTGTCAAGTATGCGTAGCCATGGGAATCACTATGGCTGCTTTACGCACTGCGCATATGTGAAGTGGCCTAAGGTCACCGACATACAAGTCCGATCCGGGCCAGCTCTATGTCAAAAGCAGCTATCTATACTAAGAATGTGTGACATAGGTGGAGTGCACTAAACTTACAAAATACAGGCAGACATCAAAGATACATATGATCTTAGACCAGCTTTCTCCAACGTGGTGCCCTCCCAGCATCCCTGACAGTTGCCGATGCTGGCTGGAGCTAATGGGAGTTATAGTGAAAAGACCATCTGAAGGGCGCCACACTGGGGAAGGCTGCCCTGGACACATGTTTATTTCCGTCCATTGATCTGCCTTACTTTGCAGCACTAATATATTTATTCATCACATTTGTTTGCATCTATGTCTTATCATATTTGTATGGTTATCTTATTATACTTTCACAAAAACCCCTGCAAGGGTAGGGTAGGGTATAGTAAGGGATAGTGTGGCATAGTGGTGAGAGTGTTGGACTGGGACTCCGGAGATCCGGGTTCTAGTCCCTGCTCGGCCATGAATCTCACTGGGTGACTTTGGGCCAGTCACTGACTCTCAGCCGCACCTACCTCACAGGGTTGTTGTGAGGATCAAATGAGGAGGAGGAGGAGGAGGAGGAGGAGGAGGATTATGTAAGCCGCCTTGGGTTCCTTTCAGGAAAAAAGGTGGGGTATAAATATAATAAAGAAATAAAGAAATAACTAAATAGTGATTGGCCCAAGACCACCCAATGAGTTTCAGGGCTGAACACATCCAACCATTACATCACACACTCTCTCTCTCTCTCTCTCACTGACATCCTCCTTGGATCTGGCCTGGTCCCAAGAAGTATTACGCTAGCTATTCTTCTAAGCCATTTTGAAAGATTATAGATCTACAGTCTGAGGAACATGAAGAAGTGCATACAATTATTTATTTATTTTAATTTTTAAAAAAACCCCACTAACTTGAAGCATTCAATTTTTCTGGTTTTGCAAATATTCTTGCAAAAAGGATACAGTATACTGTTGAAAGAAGTATCATTGCTAACTTTCTATTTTCCCACACTGATGAATTCTGAAGATGTGATGATGAATTTGGCCTGTCTTCTTCAAAATGTTAACCAAATGCTTTTAATTACAATCTTTGAAATCTATGAATCCAAGAGCCAAAATAATAAATTATGCAGCCTACTCAAAACATTTCTTGTGTTCAAGAAATTAGTGCCTTAATTAAATGACAGCACCCTGTTCAACCTGTCATACTCATCATCAGATGGTAAATACAGGATACAATAAAGATTTTACAGTTCTGTTTATGGGCAAACAAGACAGTACAACAAACAAAATGTGGTGCTAGGGTGTACAATAGTTTTTTGTTTCATTATTCCATTAATTTTCATTATTAAAATTGTATTTGTTTCATTATTCATTTGAAATCACATTTATTTTTGCTGCTCACATTTATTTTCATTTTCTTTCTTTCTTCCTACTTTGGCAGAAGCGTCCGACTGATTTCAGTGGCTGCCACCTAGTGGCTGCCATTTTATTTACCCAGATTGCCCAAGGTAGCATCATTTGGGGCTGTTCTGGGACAAAATCATGACCACCAGTTTTCCTCAGAATGCCCCAGATCAACACAATGTCCAAGGGGAATGCTGCTACAGCAGGAGAACAATAATCTCTCTCCTCCGAATGAGTGATGAAAAGGTACAAATGTGATTTTTTTTAAAAAAAAAATATGAACCCATTCATTACTCATAGCATTCATTTTGTAATGAATGACATTTGAACTGAATGAGCTCCATTCAGTCCAATTTCTCATTTGTTATGAAAGGAATTCACACTCCTGTCTGGCGTCACTCCTTCTCTTTTGCCCCTCTTCCTGGTAATCTCTAATATAACACAGTGCATCATTTGCTGTGCATTTCCCCAGCCTCACAACCAACAGCCACAGATATGAGGTGTGGGGAAATACCATGCGATCATCACATCCTGCATTGTGTTATACTGGAATCTTGATGTAACTACTAGCTGTTACAAGGAAGGTGGGAGAGAAAGAGACATGAGATGGCCTTGTAATGTCTACTTCCATCTTATGTTTAGGAGCACAAAAGTACCATCTTCAGTAGGACAGAGATCTTGCAAGGATGAAGTGGTTGTGAAATGAAGTTGCAAAAGTTCTCTCCCGCATATAGATATTTAATGAGGGTCACATATAAATTACAGCAGAATAAATGCCAATTGTTGTGCAGTGCATTCCCTATGTTGTCTTGTCCTTCTGCTCCAGCTTTATATTGCAGATGAGATCGAACACCTAAAGTTTCACTCTAGAGTTAAAGTCTTGATTCAAAGCTCATTGTTTATACAGGTCAACAGTCTCCTCTATTGGAGGCTAGCTATTGACACAAATATCAGTCACTACATTTGACCTAGGCTATGAATTGGCTCAACATTTCTTTGTGATCTGGCATGTACTGTGTTAATGATCAAAGACTATGGAGCTTATAGCATAAGGCAATCTACTTTATCCTGGTACAAAATCGTCAATAAAAGTAATGTATCACGTTGTTTGGGGTGGTGGGTGTTAAAGAAAAAAAATTACTTCAGAGCATCATAGAAATGAATGTGTATATGCATCTTTTAGTTTGGAACCTCTCACACCCCTAGATTGGAAAATATATATCATAGGAACAATTGTTTGCATGCCACAATTCTCCCCATGTTGCATGGAAAGTTATATTTACCCTTTTCTATATTCCTAACATCAAGCTGAGTCTGATTTCCAATGTTTCGAAACTTTGCCTGTTTCATGTCAAGATGGCAATGGAAAACATGATATAAGCCTTCTAACAACAGTCATTTGTTAGATTAACTTTGGGTGCACTTCAACCACAGGGGTTTTTTGGCTGCATTAATGAAACACAGCAAAGGAGATTCCTTTCGTATTAGCTAAGAAACCACGTCCATTTTCCAAGACTTCGTGTCGAGCGAGCTCTGTAATTAAAAAAAGAAAAAAGAAAAGACATTAAAGAACAAGAAAGAATATGCTGTGCCCTTTCGTAATGGCTATTTGTTCTCTCATTGGTTTCATAAAATATATCTCAGTGGAGGAGAAAATACCATGTACTACAGAACCTTCCTCTTATCATCCTGCTAATTAGGATAACATATTTTTCTGTGACTACTATTTAATGCCCATTTTGTTACTAGCTGTTGTACAAAACAGTTGCTGCCCAGAGGGTTCGTAGTACAGGCCTGCACATGCTGTGACTCATTACGCTAATACAGCATTCTACATGGCGAGAGGTTTTGACATGGGGGGGGGGGGAATCAAATACACTGTCCCAAACCTGCATGTTGATGTGGTATGTTTCCAGGAGGGCTGTATCACTTTTTCTTTCTTGAACATTTCAATAGTGTCTAAGTCAGGAGGACACTGGGTATCAAACTATGTTTCTCTCCTCTCCCATTAAAATGCAGTTGACACGCAACAGGAGTCTATATGCTCCCTATTTCATAGTCAGCTCTCAAGAACTGTGTTGCAGATAATATGGGATTCAATAAAACAGCCCTCTATTTTGTTGTGCGAAGCTTCTAGCTTCCCTAATGATCATAACCAAAAATGCCATGGGCTGAATGAATGCCACCACCACTGCTAGCAACCAAGAAGGGGGGGGATTAGAAACCTGTGTTTTTAATGTATTGGGAAGGCTTGAGCCATTTTTTTCTTGTCTTAGGGATGCTTGTTAAGATGAGAGAAACTTCTAGTTCAGAGGTGGGCATCCTGTGGCCCTCCAGATGTTTTGGCCTACATCTCGCCATCGGCTATGCTAGCTACAGCTGATGAGAGTTGTAGGCCAAACCATCTGGAGGGCCACAACTTGCCCACCCCGGCCTAGTTCCATGGTTTTGGTGAGAACACAGCTAATAAATCAGAACATGAAATGTTTTGCTGTTACTAAAACTGTGAGAGCAGCATTGCATCTCTTTGTTTAAATAAGTCTAAGTAAACTTTTCTGGAAGAAATAGCATGATATATTTTTTGGGATGGGTCTGTGTATTACATCCCTACCTTGATGTTCATTCGCTTTGACACTATATGCATCTTAGTCATAATACACAAACCATCATTGTTTGGGCCAATTCTTATGTTACTTTAGCAGCATAGTAGCACCCGCTTTCATATGGCAGCTTTCCACAGCACTTGGGTACTGCATGTAATGATGGCACCATGTGGGAAGGGTGTATGTTTTGGTTACTTCCCATCCCAGTAGTACTGTCATCTCCCAGAGAGAGGTGATGCTTCTGTGGAGAGTAAAAGTAGCCTATGCCCATCCCCCATGGCCTCCCCATTAAGGGAGGGACTATAGCTCAGTGGCAGAGCACCTGCTTTGCATGCAGAAGGCCACAGGTTCAATCCCTGGCACCTCCAGTTAATCAAATAGCTGGTAGCAGGCGATGGGAAAGACCTCGGCCTGAGGCTCTGGTGAGCTGCTGCCAGTCAGAAGAGACAATAATGGGCTAGATGGACAAATATTCTGGCCTTGTGTTCCAATTACATAAATTACCAGAGCAGGATCGGCAAAAGTCAAGCAAAATCAGCAATCACACTACTAGCGCAACCTCATGGGTAGAATGCTGTAGCAACAGAAGGAAAAGGCAGCATGGAAGACCAGGCTGTGGTGAGGCAGAAATCAGGATGGGCTGAAGCAGCCCTTCCCAACCTGGTGCCCTCCAGATGTGCAGGCCATGCTTGCTGGGAATGATGAGAGTTGCAGTCCAACACATCTGGAGAGCCCTGGGTTGGGAAAGGCTTGGACTAAAGGTTCTCAAAGGTCTGGGCTGTGAGAATCAGAAGCACTGAAATAATGCTTCCATTTGCTCTAAATGTGCCGTGGTGGTGGTGGTGGTGGTGGTGGTGGTGGTTATGGAATCAGAGTGGGCTGTTTACGCACAGTACTGTCAGGTTCCTTTAGAATTACAATTCACACAGCTCCACCGCCATCCACAGGAGATCATCGTGATCCTTTGACAAATGATCACGATGATCCCCTGTGGATAGCCAAGAGACCTAGACCTTTGTTGTGAAAATACCGAATCTTGTTTCTTATGAAGTCAGGACCTTGGGGCACATTTCTGATTGGCCAACAGTTCACAGAATTAGTCACAGGTAGTGCCTTATGTGCATGTTAGTCCTGCCTTGAATACGATCTTCTTTTCTCCCCAACCTGTACTGAATACTGCAATGAAGAGAAAGCATTGCTAGACTGTGTATACAGGCCTGTAGCTTATGCTGGCTCAGCTTGTCTGTGTGTGGAAAGCTAAGCAGGGTCAGGCCTGGTTATCACTTGGAAGGGAGACCCCTTCTCTAGTTTCCTGCATTGAGCAGGGGGTTGGACTCGATAGCCTTGTAGGCTCCTTCCAACTCTATGATCTATGAAATCTATGAAATCTAGACTGAGTAGACATGAATCACTCTTAGGTTCCAACCAGTGGAGGCTGGTGGGGCCCATGTCAGTGGGGCCGTGTATCCACTCTGGGTTGCAGTCTGAACTTTTAAGGAGCTATCCATGGCGCTGAAGCTATTTGGGGGGGTTCAGCACCATGGATAGTGCCTTTAAAGTTCAGACTGCAATCCAGAGTAGATACACAGCCCCACTGACATTGGCTGCCACCGGCCACCACTGGTTCCGATGTATGCACGCTCACCTGGGAATAAGCCCCATTGAAAACAGTGGGATTTACTTCTGATTAAACATGCATAGGATTGATTGAGAAATATTTCACTGGCAGGGAGCATGCACCTACCTAGCAATATCTCCCCTTCATCCTGTATGTTCAGTAAAGCTGCTTCAGATTGCAGAAGGAGTTTTGGGTCAGAAGTCTTTCAAACAGAAGGTTGGTCTATGAAAGAGAAATAAACCGGACTAGTGGCCCACATTTCAACAAAGTTTAAAGCTGTCTGGATTTTTTAAAAAATGTTTTTAAATATTACTTTGGTGTTCTATTTATTAAAAGAGTATCAGTCCAAATAAAGAAAACCTCCTGAAAATGCCATACATGTCTGACCAAGGAGTCCAGAATAGATGCACAGAGAAATTTCAAGGGAAAGCTGATAATGTAATATGTACATGAAGATTTATGTTTTTAGCTGATGTGTCCTATATCAGAAGACTTCCACAGTACTTTCATTTTATTTGGTAGTCATTTATCTTAGGTAGTCAGCTGGATCGCTTTAATATACATTGAAATGAATTACCTGAGCTAAATTCTTCACTGACTCATAACCCTTGGAATCATCCAGACCATTTATAATTTAGCATGGAATTAGCCTTGTGTCACTGATGAAAGAGTGCTGCAGCTTGAGATAGACCAGGAATGAATTTCTTTCCTATCTGAAGTGTGTGTGTGTGTGTGAGAGAGAGAGAGAGAGAGAGAGAATGCATGTGTATAGTAAGGTACCTCCATGGAACTTCCCCCATAGATATATGGGGGGAAATATTGCATGAAGTAAAGTACTTCCACAGAACTCCTTTAAAACTTCACTGCATAAAATATGTAACTCTTCCTCTTGGCAGAAAAACATCATTCCTCCACTTTTGAGATTTTCCCCATGGTTTCTCCTGCTGAATAGGAAACACATTTGGCCACAGCAGACTTCAAGCAACTCATATTTCTTACTCTAGCCCTTGTATTTGAGTTTCCAGGTCCCCAAAATGGAAACATGAGTTATAGGTTAAGAACATGCCTGCTGGACCAGACTAAAGTCATCTAGTCCAGCATCCTGTCTCTGCCAGTGGCCAGCCAGATGCTTCTGGGAAACTTACTAGTAGTCATGAAATATATAGCTTCCCCTTTCCTAGACATTGCTAGACCTATCTTCTATTATTATTATTATTATTATTATTATTATTATTATTAACCATTATATCACATTTTGTGTTAGTGAATTCCATAATATGTGTATTCCTAACAATGCTCACGCATTTCATAGAAAGTGTTTCCTAAGGAAGATCATCAATAGTGTGGCTACAGCATGGGCCTTTTACATAATGCAACACACACACTATTGGTTAAATATTCCTCTTTTCACTAGCATATTTTGACCCCTGTGTACATTTATTCATTTCTTTTTACTAACGGATTGCTAGACCAAATGGCAATTACTCCTTTTATCACTAATTGTCTACAAACCTACTTCTACGTGATAGTGTACTGGCAACATCGCTGCATTTTATCTCTTCTATACAGTGGTGACAGCTGGCAAGTATTAATTTAACCTAATGTAAGGACAGATGGCAACCACTCCAAGGTAAATACCTCAAAGACATAACAGCCAGAGTGTCAACACTCGTACAAATGTGGGAATAAACCAACATTCTATGTGGGAATAGACCAATTTATCTGAGACATTTTCAGACAAATTCACTACTGATGATGTTCATTGAAAGCACATGTTAGTGCCTTCTTAATGTAAGACAGCCTACGCCAACCTGGTTCCCTCCAGATACGTTGGACTTGGACTGCAACGTTCTGGCCATGATGGCTGGGAATGATGAGAGCTGCAGTCCAACACATCTGGATGGCACCAGATTAGGGACAGCTGATGTAAGAAAATAAACATGACTGCTGATTCCATACATCCTAATTCCATACATCCATGAAAAGGTTGACTTGATTCCATCAGGGCTTAATTATGGGTTAACAGTTTTAGGACTGGTGCCATAGGTTGTAGTGTGCAGTCAATTTGCTACAGAGAAGTCCCATTCAAGGGATAGCTCCAGAATCTCAATTCCCCAGAAATTGTGGACTGAGGACTTAAGCTCTTTTCAGACATTGGAAGTGCATTCAACAAAAACACGTGTGGGTGGGTGGGGTGGGTGGGCATCATGACAACAAACTCAGCATGTGACCCACACATCTGAAATGAACCTACCCACATATAAGTGGGTTCCTGATCATAACAGAGGTCCCTGAACACACCTCAAAGATTGAAACAAACGCATGTAGGTCTGGGTGGAGCTGGCTGCCATAATAATACCAACCGTGCCCCATCACGCACACACATTTTTTATACCCACTTAACTGTCTGAAAAGAGCCCTGACAAATGATTGAGGAGGTACTTGCATGATTCAGTGATTAACACGGGGGTGTGCAGAGCTGTGTTAGGGTGGAGGGAGAGCTGAATTGCCCTCCACCAGGCCCTCTGAGACACCCACTGATGTCACTGGCCTGCTCCTCAGGTATTTTGCCTTTCCCTGTGCTGGGAGAGGCACAGAGTTCCCCTGGAGGAAGCCAAGGAGGCTCCACAGGCCAGATGTGGAACCTCCACAGGCCAGATTAGGCCCAAGGGTCAAAGGTTCTGCATCCCTGGTCTAAGCTGGATCCAGACATGCCCTTCCATAAACAGAAAGGCTCCAACCTTCTGTTTATGGAAGGGGGATGGGATCTAGCAGAGCCTCCAGCAGGAGGAAAGGGGAAAGATGATTTTCACTGATTCCCTCTGCAGCAATCTGTGCCCCCTCTCAATCTGTACCTCCAGCCCATCCATTCTTTGCTATACTCCTGCCTCCTAACACCAAGCTCTTACCAGACTGCCTGCTGGGCAGTATTGCCCTTTGCCTGGCCCTTGCTTGCTTCACTAGATCAGCATGTGCCCTCTGTCTACTCTTACCCTACTGCTGATCCGTAGCCAGCACCAAAATCACCCTGAAATGGAAAGGAAGGTCACTCCCATCTGCTGATGCAAACAACACTTTACCTAATAGCAAGGGTCTCCTTCTCCTATTACTAAGTGTCTGTGCACAGTTACCTCCTTCCACTCCTTGTTCTTTCACATAAAAGTCACAATTAATTCCTTATTATGCCACTAACAGCGCAATATCCAAACCTATCCAACTTTTGCAAGTGATAATTGCTTAATTTGCCTTTACATGCTAGGAACTGGAGGATTTAGGAGAGAGAGAGAGGAAGAGGGAGAAAGCCAGTGTGCATAATTCCTGTAATTCCGTGAGTAGCCTACTAGAAAATTGGTGTCACTCATGTTGGGCCTAAATCATAAATCAAGTGCAGAGCTGTGTGGCAGAGAAGCATTGTTAAGCACATGTATCTGGAGTTCCTTGTTCACCCTGCACATTGAACAAGGGAAGCTTTCCTTGTACATGCAGTTGTGATTGCAGCTTGGGGATCACACAACCAAAGTATCTAGGAAGAATCTAATGTTGTTTCCCAGTCTGTGGGACATTTCAGCTACCTCTCCTTATTCTTGGGTCACTTGTGCTTACAATGAATTCTGAACTCTATCCGCCTCAGCCAATGGCAGGCAGGCATAGGGTAGATGTTAAAGTTAGCCTATCAGCCTTGTGCCCGATTTGCCCCTGCCATTGGTTGCTTCTATTATTGACATCGCTCTTGACAGGAAGTGTTCCCAGAAGAAAAAAAAGTGATGAATGCTTGCACAGAATAGGTATCTACCAATCCAATTTGTCATTTTCTTATTTATTTCCGTACTTGTGGCAAGGTAGGGGAAGTGTGTGTGTGCGGGGGGGATGCAATATTGTGTAACATTACTTTCTTTTTGCTAGGAAAGAAAAAAAATAAAGTAAATAAGATCAGGAGATTGAATTTAGCAGTGCTCTAGTAGCTGTAACACCCCCTTCCCCATATCTTGCTGTTAGCCCTGTCTTAAACATATTTACTTGGAAGCAAGTAACTTTCACTGAAATCAACAGGATTTCCAAATAAAAGTGTTTATCCAAGTGCTGGGCAGAAATCCAAGTGCCAGGCTTTGTTTGAACTCTGGTATGCAGACATGGTGGGTCAGGCCATAACGGAAAGAATGATGTGCAGCAGCAGGAAAAATGCCAGGAAAAATAAGTCTCAAAGGTGTGGAGTGCTTTATTAGGAGCACCCTACACCGAATTATAAAAGAATCAAACTTGCCTTCTCTTGCTGATGTACTCTCCTTTCATTCTGCCTTCTTTCTCTATATTTCCGCCCTGTTCTATTGCCTAGTTCACCTTAGCAGAGAGGGAGGGGGATGAGAGAAAAACAGAGAGGAGGGGAGAGATCTATAAAACATCTGGGAAAGTTGTTTTATAGACAACTGACTCCCCAAATGGATATCAGAGATGATTATGTGCATCTGTGCAAAAAGAGAACATTGGACTTTGGACTCTGTTTGGCATAAACGTCCAGGAGAAGCATCCTAGGGAGCATAGAGAAAGCTTTGGGGCGTTAGTCCAAAGCACCAGGACTTGTGTAGCTGTTGGGAATTGGGATGTGTTTGCTTGAAGAGCCAATTCTTGCTTTCCACTCCATATAGGAGTTCACAGTCTTCTAATGCAATGGGACAATTAAGAGCACACAAGATTACTAATGCCATTGACTTCTGTACTATGTAAGATTTGTTTTTTCTTATGTGAGGATTGCCTACTGACAGCAATGGATGACTGTGAGACATTCCAGTTGCACCGTACGTAAATATAGGTTACAAAAATGGATGTCCCTTGATTTAAGGTGCCTTCCAATGCCCTCTGCCCTCAATGCATGCAAGTCCTCCAAACATGGAGGCTTATGTGCATCCAGTGTAAGGCATGATCTCCACCACTGCTGTGCCTTGTGCCCTGCATTTAAAAGTACACCTATTGATATCAGCTATAGCTATAAAGGAGACATTTATGAAATACAACATATCAGGACAGAAAGTATCCAGGGTGACCATCTTGATCTTTTTAAAAAAAAATTAATGCCCAGGCAATAGGAGTATAATTATGATTAATGATCATAATGCACAACTTATGGTAGGTTCACACAAGACATGTTCCTCTACACATGAATATTCCCGACCATCTCTGAAGATGCATCCACATACCGTAAACAACATAACCAGTGAATCAAGTGATCATTACAACCTGTTGGTGCAATTCCAATGATCATGACAGCTAGAGTTCATTTTGAGAGTATGCTTTAGCTTCTATTATGAATCTTAGTATGGAATGAATGTTTTCGCCTTTCTTGTAAACTTTGCCATAGAAACAGACACAAGACTCTGGCTGCTCACTCCAAGGGGGCTGGGAGGGAATATTTTAATCTTGTCATTTTGTTTGGTAAATCAAAAGGTTCATAACATTCATAACATTCCCGTAAAGCTCTTCCAAGGTACAAGTGGGGATCCACACAAATTCATGGACATGTTTTGTGTTGTTTTTAAATAGCTGGGTATGTATGTGTGCATATATTTTATCTACATCTCTCATACCTATGTGGAGAGATACATATATATTCACAAAACATACACATTCTGCCTGCTAACTGTACTACATGAACTGTAGTTCTTGAGGCACCACAAATCTTTCCCAGGGCATAGGGGTACCCAAATCTCCCCCTGCCTACCTTAAATGAAGAGGAAGAGCACAGCAGGAGACCCCTGTGCCTCAAATAACTATAGGTGACACAGGAAAGCAAGCTGATGAGCCATGCTTCGCATCAGGGGTGGAGCTGCAGGCCCTCCAGATGTTGTTGGACTGCAACTTCTATCAGCCCTACCCAGCAGAGCCCACAGTGAGGGATGATGGGAGTTGCAGTCCAACAACATCTGGATGAACATGGCTTGTCCATCCCTGCCGTACAGATTAGGTCAAAAACAAAACAAAAAAACCAAAACAAAACAAACACCAACAACCTGACAACCGTAAGTGTAACAAGAAACATCCCTTTGACTTCCAGAGAGATTGCATCATACTTCTCCATCATTGGCACTCAAAACCCAGTATAAGGTATCAGTCAGTGTGTGTGTAGCTGCTGCTTTCTTTTTATTAGAAACAGATAACAGCAAGTGTTAACACCTGCTAAGCCTGATAACAACATGAGTAAATACTGTTCCTAACAAATGTGGCATCAGGAGTCTATCAGTTGATCGGAAATGGAGGAAGACAGTGGTTCTCAGAGATACATTTAGCCATTCCTGTGGGTATAATGAACTCATGGTATTGGCCCAAACTACATGTTAAAAGGACATCTGTGTAATTTTCTCCTGACCCTGGCTTTTTAGCAGCAGCTGGATGCTGTAGCCCTTGAACACTGCTGGGTAGGGAAAAGGTGCTTATGCATTTCCTCGCTGGCCTCTCTTTTACTCAAAATTGCCCCACCCTTCCAAATGTATTTTCCTCTCCAACCCTCTCAGGACCCATATTCCTTCCTCTGCAGGGGCAAAGGCAGCTTGCTTGTGGAGGAGCCATTTTGAGTGGAGAAACAGCTGGCATGGAAACAGTCAAGCAACTGCTCCCTGCTCTGTGTTTTCATTAAGAACAAAGTCACAGCCCACGGGGGTGGAGGGGACTGCACACACAGTGTCATCTCCAGATATGGGAGGGACACTGGGCAAGATGCCCCCAGGCACCTCCTCCTCACTGTCGTCACAGCAGCCCATTGGCTTGTGCCTCCCCCAGTCGGCCCAGTCTCCCCTGCCTCCCAGAAGAAGAGAGAGAGGCAAACAGAAGCCACAGTTCCTCCTGCTTGCTCCTGTTGCTCCTCACTTGCTTGAAGGAAGCAGCCGGACAGACAGCAAGGAGTAAGAGTAGCAGGCCAGGGGGCTCTGGGGATTGGCAATGGGCCCCATGCTGGGCTGTGGGCCTTGGCAGATGGTTGGTGATGCTGACTCCTGATAAAAGCCTGGTTACCCAGAACTCCATCTAACATGTAGTTTGGGCCCAGAATATACGTATGTAGGCACATAACAGGTCAAATCCAGTGCGGTATAGTGGTTAGACAGCTGGGCTGAAGGAGACCTGGGTTCGAATCTCAGCCAAGAAGCTCCCCAGTTAGTTACCTTGATCCAGTCACTGTCTTTCAGACTAATCTACTTCATGGAGTTGTAAGGAGAAAATGGGCCCTGGACCCATGTATGCCAACCTGAGGTTCTTGAATAGAATTGGGATATTTACAGTGCAGTCCTATACATGTCTACTCAAATGTAAGCCCCATTGAATTCATTGGGACATATTTCCCCAGTAAGTGTGTATAGGACTGCAGCCTTAATGATACAATGCCATATTCCCATTTGCCTCTGTGGGCCAAATTTATCTCCTACGCTACAGCAGCACTCTTTCTTCCCACAACTTGCTAATTGATGTCTCCTGATGCACTTTAGCTGCATTACCCCATAAAAATGTAATGATGAAATGAAATGTGGCTTTTGAAAAACAAGCACAACATTTTTGTTCCTTTCTGATGACATCTGCCCATTCTGTTTCGAAAACCACTTGTTGGATACAAAGGCATACTTCTTCTGTTGTCATTTCACTTGCTTCAGCTGAGGGAGAGCAAATCCATTGGTGGACTGGAGATGACCAACACCAAACTCTGAAAACATAGGAAATGCAGTTTTAATGTGCTATATAAATTTTCCAATACTAAAAAAACCAAAACAACCCACCACCCACTTTATATTTTGTGAAATACCTTCCAGATGTTCAATAGCTAGTAATTTATTTACACAATTGCTGGCAAGCCATCTCAATAATTTATTTTTAAAAAGGGAAATTGTATACAGCAACTCTAACTCGTGATGCACTGTGAGTTGGGAATAAGCTTACAATGGGCACATAACGAGATGATTCATCCTTGACGTTTTATAAAAAATTTCCAAACCTGTGCGAACAATGGCCCCAATCTAGCCCTGAATTAGCTGCAGAAGCCCACTGGAATAAGTGGGCTTAAGTGCACCAAATCCTGTGTCGGATTGCGGCCAGTGTATTTGGGGGGGGGCATTTATCCTCCCCTTCTTCTCCATATGTTCATTTCATCATGAATGAAGGAAACTCATGGGGATGGGTATTTGGCCAGCTGGGATCCTGACCCACTCCTCCAGTCCATGTTTTATGAATTTCCAAACTAGCCACAATGCAAAGGAAAGGCCCTGTGTGATCAGGAAAGTTTCCAGGTTCCTGACCCCACCACCACTGAGTTCTTAACTTTTGGAAACTTCATGAAGTTTGTTTGCATTGCAATACTGCACTAGAGAAGTTGACTGTGTCATCCCATGATATAATCTCTCTTCCCTCTAGTTTAGTGACATCTAGCCATTAATTAGAAATAGGCTAGCTGTTGCCTAGATATATATGCAGCTGATACCGCTTAGTACAGTAACCTAGGCTAAAATAAAAACCATCGCTGCGAACTGCATAAAAAGTCTGCGTAGCTATTGTTTCATTTCATTCCTTCAACCACAAGTCTGGAAACAGGCGACTCAGCCTGTAGTATTGACTTCCCATTATTTTTTGACGTACTCTTTGCCAATACTGGAACGCAATTTAGCTTTGCAGAGTATTTTTCACCTTAAAAAAAAAAAGAAAACAAAAGAAATCTTTATATGCAATGTACAGGGCATTATGTCATAGTGAGCTAACACAGAGATCTACATCTTAACCTAGCAGGGGTTTCTTGAACTGGCAAATCAACTGAGATGGAAGGTTCTCCTGGAAAAAATTATTTAATACTTTCATTCTGCCAAAAGCCACAAAGACTTGTAGTGCAGCACTTCTAGTTTGGCTCTTAACTGATTTAACAATATCCCAGAAAGTTAGACACAAGGCTGAAAGTCATTATAGCCAGATGTCTGTAATGTTGTCTTCTGTCTGGTCAACAGTGCCACCTACTGTGTATTAAGAGAATGACAATGCTCCAAGACAATTCAGTGAACAAAGGCTATTTGACTACATTAGCAATTTTATTTTAAAATCATGCTATATTTATTTATATATTTATTTAAATGCCTTCGGTTGGCATAAATAACTAGCTTTTCTTAGTCCAAAGACTTCATTTTGCTAAATAGTCACTTTATTCCTGCAGCCTTGCAGGCAGACTAGGCTCTTGCTGCCCACCTTTCAATGGCCTTCTCATTATTTTCAGGAAAGACAACAATTTTCCATGAACATAAAGGGATAATCAAATGACCCATTCATTTTATGCCCCTTTCTTGCTGCTCTTTTAATGATTTCCATTACCAATTAATGTAGAGCTACCCCTTCCACTGATGCCTGGCCCAGTCCTGTTTTATTAAGTATTCCCATGCCCCTTTTAATTGAGCAAGGTGCAACACTGCACAATTCATCATGTTTGTTCAGCAGTAATGCCCACTGAGTACCATGGGACTTATCCTTGTTAAAGTAGTCCGTATGCGTCTTCATTACAACCCTTCTTCTCCTCTCCTCTCCTCCCTTCTCTCTGTCTCTCATTCCCATTTTATAGATGGGGGGTAGAGGTTATATGAGTGAGTAATTTGCCCAGGAAGTTTATGGTTGGGCTGAGACTGGGACCAGGGATCTACTATTTCCAAGTCCAGCATTCTGTCTAATGGGATGACACCGAGTCTTGACTCATGGACTATACTGGGAACTTTGCCATGAATCTCTAAGGAAGGAAGGTGTGGCCCTCTTGTTTCCTGCAGAGAATAGAATAGAATAAAACAGTGTTGTTTTTATTTTAAAGGTCATAAAATAGTGACTTGGAAGGATATAAATTGTTGATCCTATTTTTAACACTAGTCAATATTATAAAATCAAAATGCATAAACATTGCTTTCAAGGAGTACTTACATTTTCTTCCTGATTAAATAAAAGAGTTTTCTGAATTAGCATCTTTCTTCAATGAGTTTCTTGTTCTCTTCCCCCCCCCCCCGATTTCAATACTAACTCAATACATTTTATTAACATTTTCGAAACCGTCACATTTATTTCATTTTGGCCCTTCACGTGCGTTTCTTTTGTTTCTGAGAAAATAAAAATTCAATCTGGGTTCATAGTATTCTTTTTTTTTTTTAATGTAGCAAGCAACCCACATCGCAGCAGAAATGACTGCTAGTAAGCATGGAAAATTCAAGACGATTGGCTTCAAAGGCTATACCCTCCCCCACAAATTCATATTCATGCACTTGATTGCTGGCACAATCACAGTACTGATATGAATGTAGGAATGATAACAGGCCTGTATTCATATGCTTGGCCAGACTTCCATATATGTGTGTAGTTCCATATGTGGTGTAGTGGTGAGAGTGTTGGACTGGGACTCGGGAGATCCAGTTTAGTCCGCTCAGCCATGAAACACGGGTGACTTTGGGCCAGTCACTGACTCTAAGAAACGGTGCAGGCTGTTGGCGCCTAGGTCAAATTAATTTGGCCCCCTCGTGCCGGGGGGGGTGAGAAACAGCCTTACTGGCACCCCCTGCGCCGCCGCCGCGCCCCACCACAACCTACTTCCCCCGCCCCGCTGCTCTGCCTGCCGGCCCTGCCGCGCCTCCCCTCCGACGTGACAGGACCCCACGCTTTTTTTTTCGTGCCGGGGAAACTCAGGGCAACAGGGCTGTTTAAGCCCTGTTGCCCTGGTTCCTCCTCCCGCCACAACCATGCCGGCGGGGCTCCAGAAACGACGGGAAGGTAGGTAGGTGGCTGGCGGGCGCGCGCGCGCGCGGGGGGGGAGGTGCAGCGGTGGAGCTGGCAGGTGGGCGGGGAGGCGCGGGTCGGAGGCGCCGGGGGGCAGGAGCGCGCCGGAGGCGAGGAAGGGGCCAGAAACGCTGTGGCCCTGTTCCACCACGCGAACTAAGGCAGCCCGCCTGGGTCCTGCACTAGCTGGTAGCGCCGGCCCTGACTCTCGCTCTAACCTACCTCCCAGGGTTGTTGATGAGGATAAAATGGAGGGAGGGGAGGATTATGTAAGCCGCATGGGGTCTGAAGGAAAAAAGGCGGGGTATAAATATAATATAGATATATATATTCCCATGGGTGTGTATTCCTGATATGGGAACAAAATATCAATGCAGCAGATTTCCCATCTGATTACTGATGCATTTTCCAGCAGCAAACTGCAGGAAATTCTTCCGCTGAGATGGTCACTTAAGAGATAGTTGTGATTAAAAATTTTTCAAATGTCTACCGTGAACCTGCAAATGGAGGTGGCAGAGAAGCAAACCTTCAGCATTCTTAAGCATCCTTCTGCTGCAGCACAGTTGCAAGATTACAATGTAGCTTCCCTTATATTAGGCTTTGAAAGCATGAGTATCAGAATGGTATATATAAATCATGGATGTACATGTATTGAGTGGACAAAATGTTGGATGGATACCATTTTAATGGAATGAATAAGTGTCAACATATTGAAACCCGAACACCCTGTTTTTCATAACATGATTCTGGGAACTGGAGGGTTTGGATTCTCTTTTGTGCAAGGAAATAAGTACAAACAGCTCTACCTCCTCAACCTTTGAATCCTAAATTTGTATTAGAGCAGCAATCTCCTCAAAAGATTGCTAGCAGTGCTTGCAGGTGGCCTCTTGCCCATGGATTAAATCCAATGTTGCATGAGTGGACTTCCCCTTGTGCTCCTCCTCCCTGCAGCCCCCCCCCCAAATCTGCTCTGGAGGGTCTCCCAACCCTCTGGAGCAAATTTGGGGGGTATGCAGGGGAATGGGAAACCCATTCTGCCAGCGGTTTCTATTCTGCTGGTAGATGGCAAAGGCTGGGCACAACCCTATCGAAGTAAGTAGACAACTTGGTCAATTAAATTAGCCACCTGGCAAAAGGAGAACAAAGGCTCAGGGCTTTTCTACACGAGCCATTTATTGTGCGCTATACTGTTGCTATTAACAAGAACAGTACTATTCTTTCCAAATAATTAACCTTACTTTAAAATTTAAAACATACACACACACAAATAAAAATGAGAAGATTGCATTATTCTCATCTTTCGGGCTGTAGTGCTTCTCCCCCCACCCCACTAAGATATATACTAGCATTATTTATTATTTCAAGATACTAATGAGAGAGGTTGCTGTTGATGTTGGAAAGACTGGGAATGATGTCAGCAAATTCCATTTCATAGATTTCATAGATCATAGCGTTGGAAGGGGCCTACAAGGCCATCGAGTCCAACCCCCTGCTCAATGCAGGAAACTAGAGGAGGGGTCTCCCATCCAAGTACGGTAATAACCAGGCCTGACCCTGCTTAGCTTTCCACACTCAGACAAGCTGAACCGGCGTGAGCCACAGATTGTTTTACATGCCAGTACTATTCTGCTGCAATTGAACTTCCTTTCAAGCGCATGAAATATTATGAACTATGGTCAGGGACAACTGCAAGTCTGAAGGGACCCTCAGAATAGTGCCCTCCATTGGGCCTCTCCAGCATCAGGGGCCCGGCCCCCAGCCAGGAGCTTACCAGGGACAGGAGCTGTGAGCTGCCATTTTAATTTCCCACAGTGCCCTGAAGCAACAATAACTGCTGCAGAAACAGCCAAGAACATAACATTTTCACTGTATGCAATTTTCCATTTGTATATGAAAAGCCAGAAGGATCACACACCCGCCACTCTTATTGTGTGTGCCGGTCTGTCATCCTGCCTAGTTGCATTTCATCAACACTTTCACACCCTTCTCTTAATCTAAGTTCTTCCTAAAAATGTTCACCATTGTTTGCCATGTGAAAACTGATCTAAACCCCTTAAAGCAACAACCACCACAACATAATCCCACTGTATTTCCTCCTCTACTACTAAACACTTGATCTCTAGTGACCATATCTGCTTTTGTAGTAGATCATGGAATCAAATATGTCGTGTTAAACTTTGTCATTGTTATAAGTATAGTGTGATAAACCTGTTTAATAGATCTTTTATTTTGATTGTACTGATGCTCACCAAACAACTAACATTTCCTCTTCATTTCCATCCACCCCTTCCCCCCCCCCCAGTTTTCATAGGAGAATGCACCCACCTTGGCCAGGTGTATGCTGACAGGGATGTGTGGAAACCGGAACCATGCCAAATCTGTGTGTGTGACCATGGAGCTGTCCTTTGTGATGACATCATCTGCGAAGATCAGGAATTAGATTGCCCCAGCCAAGAGATTCCATTTGGAGAATGTTGCCTTGTTTGTTCACAGCCAACAACGCCACCTGTAAGTGCTAGTTTAAACTTACTGTGCTTTGGGGTGTGGCCTAAATCCAATGCCAATGCTGAGATTTAAACTGGTTTAATCCTATTGGCTTCAAAGGGGTATATTAGCGTAAATACTATTAGTGGCGGCTTAACCAGATCCTTTATCAAGCATCCAACTATTGATGTTGATCAGAACATGCTAAAAGCTCTTTTGTTGTATATCTGAAATAATCAGGTACAGATTAGGATCAACTGACATTAAGTGTCAGAAAGGGGCAAAGTATTTGAAATAAAAGAAAAATCCTCTAAAGCAGTGGTAGGGAAACTTTTTTTCTTTCGAGGACTGCATTCTGTTGGGAGTGGCCAGCTGCTGGCAGTGGGCAAGGCTGAAGCCAGCAGTTGGTGGGGCGACCATCACCACCACCACCACCACCACTCTTTTTCTCTCTCTCTCTTCTCTCTCTCTCTCTCTCTTGCTGACTAGATTCACACGATCACTACAGCCCACTGTGGGTTGCAGCACATGCCAGCAGCCATTCTGAATATTCAAACCCCAGTGGGGGGGGGGGCTGCCATGGTCTGCTGTGTCATCTGAACATGAGCGGCAGGGCTTGTTGGAGGGAGAAACAACCCTCAAATAACCCTACAACAGACCATGGTTTTTTTTAGGGTTGTATCCCCCTCCAACAACCCCTGCTGCCCTGGGTTTGGATGCCACAGAAAACTATGGCAACCCTCCGCCAGGGGTTGAATATTCAAAATGGCCACCGGCACAGGCAACAACCCACCATAGCTGCAGTGATCATGCAAACCACCTCTCTCTCTCTCTCTCTCTCTCTGACACCCCTTTCTCTCTTCCTCTTCCTCTCTCTCTCTCTCTCCCTCTTCCTCCCAGTCCAGTAGGCTAGGAACAGATCACTCTTGCCACAGATCTGAACGTCTTGCAGAGGGCTTTTGAAAGTAGGCCGATGGCCACAGGTTGCCCATCCCCTGCTCTATAGCCACTCCCTGTACTCAAGTATTCAAGCAGGCCATTTCATGGAAGTCCTGGAAAGTTCGTTTCCTCCCTTTTTACATCTAACAGGGACCTATGTGCTTCCTAAGCTGATAAAGGGTTAGAATGTGAAGTGCCAGAGATATACAGCAAAAAGATTACTTTTCAGCCAAATGTCAACAAGAAAGTCTCACAGCAATCTCCCAAGGAAATCTATTCTCACTAGAAATTGAAAGATGCTGCAAACCGTTGAGCATTTCAAAATCGGGCTGAGCTTGTTATTCACTTGAATACAAATAAAGCCTGGCAAGTCTCATAAATATCTGCTTAGGCCAGAAGCTTTGGATCCAAAGAACACTAAACTCTGTCCCAAGAGAAATTCCACTTTGTCCGTAATGGATGTTGCCAAGTGTGAATTTCAGCTGGAACATTCCCATAGTGTGTGGATACTTGGAACATACTTCATGTTAATCACTTGGTTGCTAGCTAAAAATGTTCTGCTAAAACTCAGATTTGGATCAAGATGGAATTTTCATAAAATGGAGTCCTCTCCATTTTATGAATGCCTACAAATATTTTTTTATCCCAGATGAAATTTGCTTGCTAGGTATTGGCATCTTTTTGTAGTATATAAGAGATTCCTCTAATTTACCCCTGATATTTTTAATAATATTATGATAGTTTTATGCTACGAATCAAATAAAAATTAAATGATTAAAGCTGCAGTCCTATGCAAGGTGAACACTTATTTATTTATTTATCATTCATTATATTTGTGAGGTGTGAGAGATCCTTGCAGTGGCTGCCCAAGTATCATTCGATCTAGTTCGATTTTCCTTCTGTATCCTGTCTTTTTTCCTGCGAGGAACTCAAGGCGGCTTACATACTTGGGAATAAGTCCCATTGAATGCAGTGAGGTTTACTTCTGAATAATGATGCATAGGATTGAACTGTATATAGAACAGGGGTGGGCAGTGTGTGGCCTTCCAGATGTTTTGGCCAACAATTCCTATCAGCCCTAACTAGCATAGCCAATAGTGAGTAATGATGGGAGTTGTAGGCCAAAATATATGAAGTACCACAGGTTGTCCACTCCAGTATAGAGCATTCTTCAAAAGTTTATGGAGTGGATTTAAATTGCTAACTCTCATTGAAATGAAAAGTAACAGGGTTTGATTTAGAGCAGGGGTGGACAGAGAGAGTAAATCTCCAGATGTTCTGGACTTCAACTCCCAACATTCCTGAACATTGGCCCTGCTGGCAGGGGCTTCTGGGAGTTGAAGTCCAACACATCTGGAGATCTGCCTACTGCCCACCCATGACTTTGAGTTCTCTGCTATTATTCCCTTGGTTATCTCATTATTTTTCATACTATTATGACCCACAAGAAGAGTGACCTTTCTGTAAAAGTGCAGCTTCACCACTACCTCTACTATCATCTAATGATTCTGTGACTGCAAACAGAACCGGCTCCAGGTGTGAGGGCCCTTAGCAAAGCGACACCTTCTACCTTGAGCTTTGGCAAAGGCAGAACTCTAAATGAGTGCTAGGCAGCTGCGGCCATTTAAATTTCCCACAATGCCCCCAACATAGTGTCACACCAGGGCATTGTGAAAAAAATCCAAAGTGCAGTTCTCAGCTGCCCGCTGCAGGCACCAGTGGATGTGGGGGGGCCTGCTGGGGCCCTGGCAGTCGCCCAAAGATGCCATGTGCTGATGCCAGGCCTGACAGCAAACATGCTCAAAAGCCACAACCACTTGGCTGACACCAGTTCCATTAATTCCAAGGTTCCAGTTCAGCCAAAGTTTGTTCATGACTAACCTGATAGGAATGACACTTCTTTTAAGCACAGTGCAGGTACACTTTACTTGCGGGGGGCGGGGGCACGGATGAGGTTGTTGCAGAAAGCCCTGCTCCTGTCCTGTAACCTATGTGCATCTAGTTGAAGGTCTGAACTGACTCCATGGATATAAACTGTGGACATGCATAGGCTTTTTCTGCCCAATTGTGGATCTGAACAGGGCTTGTGTGTGTACAGTTTGCGTGCACATATGATCAATAGATAGATCATATGTGTATAGATCAATAGCAGGGCTTATCACTAAAACCTTGTGTCCCACACTAAATCTGTCCCATTGATTTGCAGGGGATACATTAAGTCCTCTTCAGTCATTCCCCTCTCCCCGCACACACATAATTATCACTGTGTGAGGGAGAGAGCAGGGATGAACCTGTAGGCCCCAACCTTCCCGTGTGTCTCTGGCACCAGTTCTAAAGCCCTCCACGTGTTGGGGACAGACGTCTACAGTGTAGAACCTGCCCTATTCATGCAGGTTTCCCTCATGAATTAGATCCCTGCTCTTCCAGGGTTCTAAATTATGTGGGGAGCATACATGAGGCGACGTGGACATGAAGGAGGAGGGGCCGATGGGCTCATGCCCTCTCTTCCCTCACACAATTCTAAGCACGTGGCATGTAGGGGGGACAGCAACTGAAGAAAGCTTCAGTCATGACTAACTTTAACTGGATTAGGGCCCAATTGTCTGGAAAGGGGAACAGGATTCATAGCTTCATCATGTAACCAGGATGGAGAGCAACGATCCCAAAGCAGTCATGGAATGATTCTGTGTTAGACAAAGGTGTATGGTCTGGCAGCATCCTATCACCTTGCTACCATAAGCTTACCAAACTAAAATCAGGGCTGATTAAATCAGTCAAATGCACCATCTTTCAGCAACATTTGCTTTTATAATGGCATGCATGACAAGTCGCACAATGAAGCAGGTGACAAGGACACACAAGGGTGGGGCATAATAAGGGTGGGCCAGCAAGCAACATCAAGTAAGCCGCTCAACAAGATCTGCCACAGATCTGTCCCAGAGAAACCAGGCTGGTGGGGACTAGGAGGAGGGCCTTTTCTGTGGCAGCCCCCAATTTATGGAACTCCCTCCCCAGTGACCTCCACCATGCCCCTTCCTTGATTAGCTTCCACCGGGCATTAAAAACTTTGCTTTTCAGGCGGGAATATGGGGTGGGTTAGGATTTTTATGTTATGTACTGTTTTTAATTGTTTTATACTGTGTGTGTTCCCCCCCTCTTGTATTTTATTGGACTGTACATCACTCGGAGTGGCCAGATGTCTGGCCAGATGGGCGATTCATAAATATAATAAATAAATAAATAATTGACTTACTCCCACTCTTCCCTCACTCAATTCTAATCATGGGGGATAATTGAAGAAGGCTTCAGTCAGTGTACATGGAGCTTAGAGTCAATTACTCCTTTTGTTTGAGTGTATTTGCTCTTTGCTTAATACAGTGTAGCTCTGGAGTTAGGTCATCCATCATAGCCACAGTCCAATGCAAGATCATGATCATTCTTGAGCAGTAAGGTCTGTTCAGAACTGCTGGGGCAGGGGGAGGTGTTGCAGAACCCTCTTGATATCCAATCCAAACTCCTATAAGCCATTATAACATTGTACAGTTCTTTAAAACAATTGTCAACTTTCTCAAAGTATGATTTTGTACTCCCCCCAAAAAATAAATGAATGAGGCATTCACATACTATGGGAATTCTCATTTCACTATGACTGTAGTTTCAACTTAAAACAAAATAAGCAATCATAAAACATAAAAAGGCTTCCATCTAATGGTCTTTATCTCATCACAAAGACAAGCTTCTCACACCAAGGTAGACTTCTATTGACTATTTCATGATCTTTTAAAATTCTTCCCATATACATTCAAAGCAGGGAAATTTATCCTGTAGGTGTATGCTCTTCTCACAACAAAGGCATACATTTTTTACACTGGTGTGCTAATCTTCTGCCCATGTGATTAGGGCTTACTTGATGATGTGCCATGCTGGCAACACCCTATGTAGGCATTGCTGGCATAGAACATAACCATGTAAACCTCAAGGGCAGAAAATAGAGACTGGGTTCAGACAACATGATAACCCACAGTCAAAGGTTGAGTATGGGTTGACTGTGGGTTGTCACTGAACCATGAGTTGTTGTTGAAATATGGGTTATCATGTTGTCTGAACCCAGCCAAGGTAACAAACCATGGTGAACAACTCACAGTTCACAATCCAACAGCAAACCACGGGTTCTCTTCATGGGTTGTTCATGGGTTGTTATCTCGGCTGGGTTCAGACAACACGATAACCCATGTTTCAACAACAACTCACACTCAACCCATACTCAACCCTTGAGTGTGGGTTATCATGCTGTCTGAACACAGTCATACACATTCCTGGAGAGTGTGGACAGACAGAGCCACAGAGGAGGAAGAAACTGAACAAACTGTGTAAAGCAGGTCTAAGTATTCTTTACTCTTCGGTAAAATGTCAACTTACATAATACCAGATCAGTGCCCATCAAGACTATGTGAGTTTAGTACTGCAGTACTAAAGACTAGGTGAGTTTCGTATTAAGAGTGCCTCTTCTGATATTGCTTTAATATATTTGGGCAATGTATAGCCCTCACTTAAAAACTAAGCAGCTCCCTTTGATAAAGAGAGTGACATGGGCTGTAAGACAGAAGGTATCTATATGTACCTGCCCGGACACTAAGATCTAAGTGAGGCAGGTGGCTACCAGGAGGAGGGCCTTTTCTGCTGTGGCACCCCGGTTATGGAATGAGCTCCCCAAAGAGGTTCGCCTGGCGCCTACTTTGTATTCTTTCCAGTGCCAGGTGAAGACCTTTCTATTCTCCCAGGCATTTTAATCATTTTAATCATCTTAATCATTTTAATCTTGTAGTTGTTTTTAATTCCATTATTGTAACTGCTGCTGCTAGCTCTGCTGTTTGTTTTTAATCTGTGGTTTTAAATTTGATATTCTATATTGTATTTTATGATTTTAACTGTTGTAAACTGCCCAGAGAGCTTCGGCTATTGGGCGGTATAAAAATGTATTAAATAAATAAATAAATAATAAATACTGGTAGATCTCTGGATAATTTTCAGATCAGCAAGAGTGTCAGACTCTGAATTAGAAAGCCTTCCTCTCGCAACTAAATTAGGTCGCTGAAAAAGAATATGGGGATGGGGGGGAGGAGCGGATTTTTGTGTGAAAGGACCTGTGAGCTTTGTTCTGGTAACAATCACAAATTCCTGGGCTGATCATGTGCTCACAGGCCCCCCCCTGTTCCTTAATTCTGAGCATATGTCCACCCACATGAGCCACTCATTCACACCTGGCTCCAGTTAGTGGATCTCCAGGTTCTAGTAAAACAGAAAGTTGATCTTGATCCCAGAAACCTGAAGTCTTCCCACCTCCATGGTAAGAGGAATACGAGAACTTCTTGTCCAGGTGCCGTTGAAAGAAGAATTTGTTTCCATGGATTCTATTGGAGTTGTACTTGGAAAGCTTAATAGTCTCTTCCCAGAACGTTATCATCCTCAAAGCACCTAGCTGTTTAAATAGAGACATTGAGCAGAGAAGAAGAAAAGGGGAGGGGAGAGGCAGCAGGAAGAAGAAAAGGAAAGGGAATAAGATGCTGGTGCCCCTTTCTAGTGGCTAGCGCAGCAACTCATTTTCTTTATATCAGGACAGCTACCTGGTCTGTTATACTCCGAAGCTTTAGTTCTGATAACAGGAGTTCATAAGGAGAATATAGTTCCTTGCAATAGCTGGAATTGGAAATGTGCCTCTAGGGGCTCCTCTACATGAGGCATTTAGTGTGTGCTCATGATCCCTCGCTCACAGACGTCTGTGGGTCCTTTACACGATGCTGTCCTCCTCCAGGGCCTCTCCCATGTTTTCCAGCGATTTTCGCGGCTTTTTTTTAGAGCGAGGAAAGTCAGGTATATCCTGGAAGCCGCCATGGTTTGCTACAGAAGTCTCATGGAAATTTGCAATTCTGCTCTATACCACAGCGCCACCTTGTGTTGTGTATGGGACACATAGGAACATATAGAAAGGCAAGAGAGGAAAACCCCGGGGGGGGGGGAAGCCTCGTGTAAAAGGATGCTCTTCTTCCCGCAAAGAAAATGGAAGAAGAAGCCCCGGTAAAGCGCCGGGTTAAATGTCTCATGTAGAGAAGCCCTAGGACAATGAAGGGGAAATTGTGGCCATTGAGGTGTTGTTGGACTCCCCTCTTATGTGTGGCCAGCCAGTGGTCAGGGATGATGTGAGTTGTAGCCCAACAACAACCCACAGTTCCCCACCCCTTGTCTAGGGGATATGCCAGGTAAGCCCAGATGATTTCATTCACTCATTTGGGTGAAGAATCAGTACCCATTTTTTAATGTGCTGATGTGGATGTTTGTTTGTAGCCATATTTGAAATTCCTGATCACCTATTTTCTTTAGGTTTGTGTTGACATTTATTGCATACTTTGACTTAATTTTTTGCTTTTCACCCTCTCTTCTAGATGCCTAAACCTCCTAATGGAGAAACTGTCCAAGGACCCAAGGGAGATCCTGTAAGTTCAATAAATTTGTAAAAGGGTGTCCTTACATCTAATTAAAGTGCAAGAGAACCTGAATACCTAATAATACTAAGGCAAAGCAAGCCCAGGCCTCTTGATTCTGACTCTCGTCACCTGTAGCCCCTCTCCCATTCACTTTGGCTCCCAAGGCCTAGTTCTTCTCACTAGGGAAAGACTGTACCATCTACCATGAACTTTTCTACATGAGGCATTCATTGTGCACTCATTATTCCCTATTCACAGTTATTTACAGGTTCTTTAGATGACGTAGTGACCCTCCAGTTTCACTTCTGTTTTTAAAGAGCACTTTCAGCAAGTTTTTTAGAGCAGAGAAAATGCAGTATTATCTCTGAAAGGAAAAACTTTTTTCCACTTGTGTATTTGTGCCATTCAGCTATACCACAGTGCCACCTAGAGGTTATGTAGCAGAAAAGTAGGGCGGGGGAGATGAGGCAGCTGGAATGCGTGAGAGAAAGAGAGATTAATTAATTAATTAATTAATTAGTTAGTTAATAAGCTTATTTCTGGGTCATCTTTCAGCTCAACCCCCCCCCCAGGTTACTTACAATTTACAACTTCAAAACAATTAAAAGTGCAACCCTATGCATATTTAGACAGAAAAGGACCCCTGCCCCCCAACACGCATAACATTTCCTTAATCTTTCCACTTACATCAAGTGGTCATGTTGTTCCCATAACCCATACTTTTGGGTCATTCACAAACCCCCTGTCCAGAAGAATAGCCAATGCATGGTTGTCATTTTCAGTGTGTACGTTAGCCACCTAATTTGCATACCAACCTGTTTGTATTCAACTTGACTTCGGAGGTTGCCCTTTGAATAGAGAGATTGGGTTCAGACAACATGATAACCCACACTCAAGGGTTGAGTGAGGGTTGCCGCTGAACCATGGGTTGTTGTTGAAACATGGGTTATCATGTTGTCTGAGCCCAGTTGAGATAACAAACCATGGTGAACAACCCACAATTCACAACCCAACAACAAACCATGGGTTCTCTTCATGGGTTGTTCGTGGTTAACAATCCATGGCTTGTTAGCACAGCTGGGTTCAGACAACACGATAACCCATGTTTCAACAACAACCCATGGTTCAACAACAACCCATGGTTCAACAACCCACACTCAACCCACACTCAACCCACACTCAACCCTTGAGTGTGGGTTAGCATGTTGTCTGAACCCACTCAATGTCAGTATTTGAGGTGGGGTGGGCAATCCTCCGGGACCTGACCCACCTCCGGCTTGATGGATGCCACTGTTGCACCCTCCAAATCAGGCTGAAAGCGGACACTCACCAGTGCTGCTCATCAGAATTTTGGTTTCCTGGCAGGCCACTTTTCACATAGAAAATGCCATAAGACACACTAAAAGTGGCCACAATTTGCGTAACTTGTGCAAATTGTGGCCACTTTTGGTGTATCTTACAGTATTTTCTACCTAAAAAGCAGCCCGCCCAGGGAACCCAAAAGTTGCTTCCCCGCCTAAATCCCCGGCTCGACTCAGGAGAACGCGAGTTGAGCTGGGGAAGAAGGTAAGCGGGACAGAGTTTGAGGGGTCGATCGAGGCCAGTTTGCCAGATTTCCACCCCCCAAACGAAATCCTCGCACTTCCCTAATTTGAGGCTACACCAAAATAGAGCAAGCTGATGAGTGAGAGGCATGAGTTCCCACTTTGGATGCTACATCCAAAGTAGCATCCAAAGAGGGATCCAGGGAAACTCATTGCGCCAGCAAGCAACATTGGCATTGCACTAGAGATAGTTTATCTCTAGTGTAACGTCATTTGCATTAGTGGTAGTGCTGTGTTGGATTATGCCCCACGATTCCTAAGTACACATGTTGGCAAAAGTAAAATGAGTCACTGCAGGTCACTTGGAAATTTGTGACCAATGCCTTTCCCTAATCTATCAGAGAGTGTGGGTGGGCTGATGTAAAGAACAGAGGAATCATAGCATCCCTTTATGAAAATGTTTGGATCGGTCCACTGCCAAAGACAAGATGCAAGTCTAGGTGGACCATTGGCAATAACTAATATGATTATTATTGTGTGTGTGTGCGCGCGCGCGCGCATGTATCTGCAGTTCACACATTTGTTTTTATTTTGATAACATTCCATTATTCCTCTCAATGAGAAAGGGTTTGAGCATTTGGTGCATGACATTCAATTTTTAAATAATCTTTTCCCTCCCCCCCAAAAAATGTGCAGGGGCCACCTGGTAATCCCGGAAGAAATGGTTCACCTGGTACACCTGGTTCACCAGGAATACCTGGCAATCCTGGCCCACCTGGAATCTGCCAAAATTGCCCTAGTTTCGGGGAAGGCGTAAGTAATTCTCTCTTCTTCTTTGCTCTGAATTTATTATATGTGAGATTGTACCCAGTGTCAAATCATTAAGAAAAACCTGTTGCCTTATTCCTCCATAGAATAGTGCTTTGTCAAATGTCACTGTTAAGAATGAAGATGAGTATCCAAAGGATCAATGGATCACTGCCTAGAAGAGTCAGAAATGGTTGTGTCAAGAACCAGTTTTTACCAGTTTTGGTCCAATAACCGAATTAATACTAATTTAACATCTTGGAAATGAAAGTTGTCTTCAACACTAGCGCAACAATCCAGTACACACTTACTAGGGAATAAGTCCCACTGAAATCAGTGGAATTTACTTCCTAGTAAATATGCATAATATTGTATGTTTATTTTGCAAACCTATACACCAGGGGTGGGCAACTTCAGGAGGTCCAGGAGCCATTTTTGTTGCCTGGATTCCCCCCATATCTCCCCTCTCCTTTGAAAAATAAATATATATTTTTAATGGCATATGGAGTGACTACAGAGCACTGAAAAAGGGTACACATTATCTTGTTTTCAATCTAATTTTGTCCCTTTGGGTGCATTGTAGTAGCTACAGAGCATTAAGAGGGTCAGAAAGGCTTCAAAATGACTACTCTGGGTGCCTTTTTAAAAAAAATGATTTAGAATGACTAAAATAAAAAGGAATTGTGAAGAGCTCCAAAAGGATCTCTCCAGACTGGGAGAATGGACATCAAAATGGCAAATGCATTTCAATGTAAGCAAGTGTAAAGTGATGGGATCTGAGCTGCCAGTGACTGACCAAGAAAGAGATCTTGGGGTTGTGGTGGACAGCTTGATGAAGCTGTCGAGACCGTATGTGGCTGGTATGAAAAAGACAAATTCCATATTAGGCATAATTAGGAAATCAATTGAAAATAAAACTGTCAATATCATACTCCACTTATACAAATCTATGGTGTGACCACACTTAGTATACTGTGTACAGTTCTGGTCACCACATCTAAAAAGGATATTGATAGGGACGTGTACGGAGCTCAATTGGGGGTTGAAGTTCGGCAAACTCGCCGAGCTTGACCCCCGCCTGAGCTCTGCTCGCCCTACCTACTTCCCCAGCTCGACTCGCGTTATTGTGAGCTGAGCCGGGGAACCAACTTCTGGGGTTCCCAGCACTATGTTGTTTATGTAGAAAATGGCATAAGATACATTAAAAACAGCCACAATTTGTGCAAGTTACGCAAATTGCGGCCGCTTTTAGCGTATCTTATGCCGTTTTCTATGTAAACAACTTAGCACCGGGAACCCGGAAGTCTGGCAAGCGCCTTCGGCTGGCACTCGCTTTTAGCCCAGCTCAGCAGGAGTGGCAGAAGTGCTCACCGACGTGCACTGCGAGTCGGGTGGTGGGCGGATCACCCACCCCTAATTGTAGAGTTGGAAAAAGTGCAGGAAAGGGCAAATAAAATGATCACGGGGCTGGAGCAACTCCCCTATGAGGAAAGGTTACAACATCTGGGATTGTTAAGCTTAGAAAAAAGGCAAATGAGGAGACATGCTAGAGGTGTACAAAATTATGCATGGTGTGGAGAAAGTACTACTAATGCTAGAACCTGAGGTCATCCCATGAACCTGATTGGTGGGAGACTCAGGACAGATAAAAGGAAGTACTTTTTCACACAGCACATTGTTAGACTATGGAATTCAGATGTAGTATGGCCACTACTTTGGATGGCTTTAAAAGGGGATTGGACAAATTAATGGAGAATAAAGCTGTCCGTGACTGCTAGTCCTGATGGCTATATGCTACCTCCAGTACAAAGGAACACAGGGATATAGGAAGCTGCCTTTTACTGAGTCAGACCATTGGTCCATCTAGCCCAGTATTGTCGACACTAACTGGCAGCCTCCATAAAATCCTTTAGGCATCCCTCACACTTGTCATATATTAAGCCAACAGTATGCTCACAGTGGTCAAGCTTTTCCGGGGGGTGGGGGTGGGGTGTTGACACATTGCATTGCATTTGCATTGCCACTGCATTTTATTTCGAGGACAAAAATTAGTCCTTCTGCTGAGCATCTGCAGATTGCATTCAAACAGTGCATGAACTGACAAGAGTCGTTTTGATCAATAACACATAAATTGTACTTTGTTGTAGTGTGTATGTTGACCCACAGCCATGTCTGCGTTCTCAAACCCTGTAGCTACATTTTACTACTCTCGGGTGCATGTCTGCCAGTGCTAAAATAAGCCTGTCATAAAAGAACTGATTTATATCACATATATTTCAAACATGATGTGGAAAGTGAAAAGAGCTCATGGAAAACCTAAATGAGGGGTATAGGCTTCAAAGAGATACCATTTACGGAGGGCTGAGGAACAGGACCTTGGACCTTGAAGCACTTCACTGGTTCTGAATGGCTTCTGTTATAATTACAAATCATTAAATGGGCCTATCACGTTGCATAGCTACTGTGAAGTATTAAAATGGTAGCCACAACAAATACTGTTAGACTATGTTGCCTTTTTCACAAATTAATGTTGAATGTATCCAGAGCAGGACCTTGAACCATGTTAAATCCTCCCCTCTCTTTGAAACTGTTCTGTAGTACCTCCTTCCATAACCTTGAAATGGTATCCCCAGCCAGAGATCTTGCAAAATCTCTCCCTGCCTTCTACAACCAGATAACACCATTATTCTGTTATTCTCCTTTCCTGCTAACCCCTTCTATCAGTTCTCTGTGCCAGCCCAAGCTTTGGGCCACCTCAAAAATGTGGGTTCATTTTCTCTTTCTACCAAAGCGATGTATGATCCCTGAGCAATCCTAAGGTGAGGCCCTTAGAACATTCTTTCTTTACCAATTTCTACTAAGTTGCCTCTTTCCCAACATAAGCTACAATATTAGGTATAATAAGAATCATCATATCAATGACAATATGGAGGAGGCTGGGTATGGGGATGGGAAAGTGGGCAAGAGATCTTTATCTTCAACTGGCTGAAAACTGAACTTTAGCAGCTCAAGAGATATCATTAGGCTCCTGAGCCACATTTTGGTCAACCTTGTCAGAGTGATTTGACAATAGTAGCATCTCTATCTGGCTGATCGTCTTGACGGGATCAGCCAGAGGCATGAAGAAGTGTCCAAGGACTTCAAGTTGGGACAGATATACTTAATCTGGGGCATGTGTATACTTAAATGTGTCAATTTTTTCCAAGTGTCCTATTGCTTACCTGTTTATTTGGCTTCTTCTCTTTGATTTCTGTTGCAGAACTTTGCTTCTCAGTATGAAACTGACGTCAAGTCTGGACAATACCCCGTGCCTCCTGTAAGATAGTAACACTGTCTCTCTTCTATTCGAATGACCTTTGACATTGTTTTCCCCCCCTCCTTGTACAGATGATCTGTTGAACAGATATTCAGAAATGCTGTTCTGTTAGAGCCTAGGAAGGTAACAGCTTTAAAGCAGTATTTTTCCAGGAAGCATTACTCCGGATACTAATTTGAGCAATTGTTTGAAACTTTCCAGTCATTCACTTGTTCAGACTTTTCCTTGATATATCTGTTTCTACATTTCCCAGCATAGCTCTTCCATTTTCACATTCCTGCTTCCTTGCTCCCATATTTGACTCCCTACCTTCTTTCCTTCTCTTTTACTCCTATTTTATCCCACACCCATTTTTCTTCATTGCTTGCTCCAATGCTCCATTAATTCTTCTCTGCCAGCCATTTCTTCTTCCCTTCCTTTTTCCCCTCAGCAACACCTTTCCAGACCATTCGTTGTACCTCATTCTCTATTTCCAGAATGCAAATACCAGCTGATAACAAATCAGTGCATTCACTGGTTATAGTTCATTTAACATATGCAGCTTTTTATTGTGTTTTTCTTATCTACAGTCCCTCAGACTCCCCCAGTAAGGTTGCTGAATCACTAACTGGGCATGATACAAGATGTTTTGTTTTGTTTTTGGGGAGGGGTTGTGTGTGTATTTTTGAGGGTGGGGGGGTCCCTTGATTTATTTTGATGTAATAAAATTCACATGAAACTCCCTCAGTAAGATCTCGTCATAGAAGAAGAGTCATTCCTGTAATTTCCTCTTTATATGCAAAGCATGCAGGTAAATTACTTTCCTGTTAGTAGGCAATAGCTGCCTACAATTATCCATTGTGACAAACCTTATTTACTTGAATGGGGCATATGTTTAGAAGAGTGATGCAAACTTCGGGATTCAGTGCCTGCCCAAGATATTTTGCTGCCTAAAGCGGATCCCAAATGCCACCCCACCCACACAAATACACACACACTAGGGCCATCCAGACAGCAGTTCCAGCTTCTATCCACCATCTGCTGCCTGAAGCTGATCACTTCACACTGTTGTATAGGAAGGCTGGCCCTATCAAGCTCAGACTGGTACTCTGCATATTCTGTGACAAGGGCTAGTCACCTTGCATTGGACTAGTGAAAGTGCTCTCAACAGACATGTTCTCTGGTTATTTCCTACATCTTTCCTACTTTGTCCATTTATTAATATGTCCATTAGTCATCATATCCATTCATCTTCTGCTCCTTACAGGTTTTTCTCCTTTCAGTTTATATGTTCATTAATTCATTGATCCATCCATCCATCCTCTAATTCATTCATCCATTTCCTGTTGCTTACCATTTTTTTCCCCCCACAGTTTGCGCCATTTACATTCTACTGCTTGGCTGGCTGACCTCATCTGAGATGTGCTGAACCAGAGCGGGAAAAGAAATACCTTACCACGGCACAGGCTTGGTTGCTAAAGGGCTTGTGAGCTTTTTGTTTGGCTTGTGTTTGAGGATGAGGCATGTCTTGCAGATAATGCTCTGCATTCATAGATTACTAGATAATGCCATAATGAAAAACTTGGCTTTGTGACCAAAATTCTGCTTCTGTTGCTTACATTTTGGTGCAGCAATTTTATTTCATTTTTACAGGTCTGGGAACACTGATGCAGTAACCAGAGCTCCCTCACCTGCAGAGTTCATTTCAATGAAGGAAAACAGATCTATCCTTACATAAATGGAGCTACTTCTTCCATTGAAATGAATGGGAGTCACTCACATGTGCAAAATCTCCATGTCATGTATGTGTGTTTCTGTGCATGCAGGGCTCTGGATTGGTGTTACTTTGTCTGGCACCCACTAGCTACCATTACACCATATCTCACATGGATGACTCTATAACTGCCCAACCTAAAACTCTATGGCACACAGTGAATGTCAGCATTTCATTGGTATCCATATGTTGTTGCATACTTGCTGCTAAATAGGGACAATCCAAACAACTTGAAGTGCTCCTGAGCAATGAAATCAACCCTGATATTTGTTTCTTTTTTCACAAGAACTGCTAACCATGAGAGGTATTTCTTTATCAGCACATCTCGACATCACTGGTTTACTTGTATGACTGTTATGCATCAGTGTGCGTAGAATCTAAGCTGTCCTTTAACTTTTGATAGCGCTTAACCATTTATATTTTCCTCAGAACATGCTGAATCTGTATCTTGCAAGAAAATTTATATGCTAATTAAAAAATATATATCATCCACCCCACCCCACCCAAGCCTACAGAGAATGTGAGCACATAAATGCAACCAGTACCTGGCTTATCTCTTTAGTATTCACTTTGGAAAAATACCATGTTTCAGTCAATTGTACAGAGTGCACTAAAGCAATACTAGCCCACTTATTCTAGAGGTGTGGATACAACCATCACAATATAATCCCACATTCCACCTCTGATATTTTCATCATGTGCAAACAATACCAGCCAGTGACTAAAGCACACTTGTAATTGGCCATGCACATGACAATCATTAAATGAATTATTAGTCCCAAACTGCAATGATCAACAATGAGAGATCCTCTACTATATTGATAAAACTGTATCACAAACACATCTTCACAATTCCATATCTAACAGATCCAATGCCATGCCATCTTGTGTGTACTTTCTGATGTAGCTCTTGGGCTACTATATATAAGCTGTTGTGATCACGATGGGATAACCAACTTATCTTTGTAGTTTGTGGATGTGACTGCCCTTTACTACAAGTTTTGTTTTGTTTTTTACACTGGGCCAACCTGTCAAACAATATTTACTACATATGAATTAACAAAAGTTAGTAAGAGTGACACATAAATGGAATGTAACAGCTGCCAAATATATTAACTGTTGTAAATCTGAGGATGTATTAACTGCATTATGGAATGTATTACTGGAGCTGCTATTGCCATTCATACGGCCCATTTCTTGTGCTGTGGAGTGCTGTGGAGTGTATCATCTAAGTTGTAATTCTTGTAATATGTTTCCTGTTCTGCTGTCATTGCAGTCTATGCTCAATGAGTGATAAATATTTCCTGCCTGGTGAAATATATTTTACCTATGCTGTAAGTCATATAATATATTTCCATTGCTCAGGAATATATTACTTGTGCTTTAACTTATAGAAACCAATGGGTTCCCCCCCCCTTTATCAGAACAATTATAAATGTTTAGTGATATATATATATATATATATATATATATACATATATACACACACACATACATACACACACACACACACACACACACACACACATACAAACACACACACACACACACACACATATAAACAAGGATTATTGGATAAGAATTTGATGGCACGATGTGGCCTCAGGTCTAGAGATCGAACATCCAATGTATAAATTTCTTTCATTTTCCACCAAAGCTTTGTGCCTTTTGTGTGTGCACATATTTATTTCAATAAATATGAGTGTGGATCTGGCAACACTGTTCAGGTCAGCAAGCCATACCATACCCAATTCCATCTGCATGGCAGGTAGGATGAATATATTCCACTTTTCAAAATAAGACAAAGTGAAAAAACTCGTAACGAATTAACCAAATTTTCTCAAGTGCCATATAGAAATTAAACATACTGGACCACAATTTTAGTCTAAACAGCATAGTAGCTGATATGATGAAGCACTTATATATGCCCCTAGTAATCAACTCTTTTTTTAATAATCGGGGGCAAAAGGCCCACTGGAAAATTAGTAGTAGTAGTTATATCCCACCTTTCCCCAAGCAACTCAGGATAGAATACATGGTTCTTCCCTCCCCCATATATCCTCACAACATCCCTGTAAGGTAGGTTAGGCTGAGAGATATTACTGGTCCAAAGTCACCTAGTGAACTGAATGAGGATTTGAACCTGGGTCTCCCCAGTCCTAGTCTGATGTTCTAAACACAACCCCACACTGGCTTTCATTAGGGCCGACTGGAAATGTGGGGCAGAGAGTGCAGCAGCTTCCAGTCTCTTCCCACTGCTTCCAATCTCTTCATGACACAGGCAGAGTCTCTAAGTGAGCACCTGCCACCTGGCAACCCTGTTCACGTCAGGCACCATACCAGGTCTATGCACAGCCTTTCCTGATTCCATCTGCATGGCAGATGGGATGAGCCCTGGGCAGTGCATTGTTGACATTGTCTACACAGAAGAAAGAGCTATCTTGCCGCAAGAATTATGATGCTACATTGTTCCTTGCTTTCTGTGGCACTGGTTCTTCTTACCAACCACCAGCAAAGGATGCTCCCATTCTGTTGCCAATGGAATCGAAATTAACTGAAATGTCGATTTGGTTTCAGGATTGTTCAGTCAAAGCACATGCTGCTTTTTGCTTTTTGTATCCAATACTAACTCACTTTTGTTACAGCTTATGTTTGGCATCTACACTCTGCTTCACTAGAATATTCTAAATTCATGTTACATGACAGTAATTGTGCGTTATCTTTAAAAATGTTTTTTTGTAGGGGGGTGGTGGTATTGGACCTTCCTGGCCCACCTGGGATTCCTGGTCCTATTGGTCCTCCAGGTCCAGCTGTAAGTACAAGTAATTCTTTTATTATAATGTAATTTTGTCACTGTTGAATTGGATCACATTTATCATGAATAAGGGCCAGACTAGATGTTACACAGAAGTCAGGTGTAATGATCTTGATTTTATTTTTATTATTATTATTTTTTAATGAAAAGTGGCCTTGTGAGACTGCAGCCAGAAAGCAAGAATGGCAGGTGGTCTCTTTTCCCCAAAGGGTGAAAAATTAGTTTGGGCAGGGGACTGTTTTGAATAGAAGGCAAAGGATTAAGCAGCATCTCCTCTCCATCCACTGTTCTGATTGCACCCCCCTATGACTGCTTGTCATTAAAACTCACACCGACCATTACCTGGGTCTCTCATGCAATATCTACATACTTTGTCCCTCATTCTGATATGGTTCGCAGTCAGTAGTTGTCCCAGTTCAGGTTACATACATGTTAGTCCTGATCCTGAGATGCTCACATGCAACAAAACATTCTGTGTTACACATGGAAAAACCATGAACTGTGGCCCAGATGCCCAATGTAGATATGCATCCATGTCCCAGTCAAGAGATCAATGGGGAATTGCACCTTCATTCATGCATTGGGGGTGCTGATGTTGCATTGCACCATTCATATTTGGAGGATACACTCATGCATGCCTGTCCCATGTGCGCAAGGCTCCTAGAATGCATAAAGGCCCGTTGCTGGATTGGGGTGTGTAACAGAAAAGAATGAGTGGAGGGATACATCCATTGGAGTGGAGGGATGATTGACAGCAGCGGAGTGCAATGGAATGGCGAGTGGAGTTAAAGTGAATAACCTCTAGGGAGAGCCAGTTGAGAAAGTCAGTTTAAAGATGTAGCAAGTAGCTCCATCTTTTGCTGCTTTTTAATCTAGTGTAAATTCAGGGGGACCAACCCAAAACCATAGTTTAGTGCTACATGAATGAGCCTCAGCAAGCGTTGGGCTCACATGCTTTCCCTTCTCCTCTCTTCCCCAGTATGCACTAGAGGAGGAGATGGGAAGCATCTGTTTTAAGTTTTAATGTAGAGAGCTCCCTGTTATGTCCAAACACCAGGAATTCTAGCTAGTTTAAACAAGCCACAATCAAACCTGGCTTGTAACCAGAATTCAGATATAATCAAGATCTCTGGTTAGTTTAAAAGTGGAAGCGAATGCTTCCAGTCTTTTCCTCTGGTGCATGCCGGAGGAGGAGAGGGGAGAAAGGAGCTTGCAAATTCAATGCCTGGCAGAGATTCATTCAGGTAGCACCAAACTATGGTTTAGCAGCACTTTGTCCAAACCGAGCTATTATTTTGTCAAATATGGTTCTGCTTTTTTTTAAAATGCAAATATCATTCATTATTGCATTTTTAAGTTTAATTTCCATGATGGCATCTTTTTACTGGTGTAGAGTCAATTCATGCTCTTCAGTTCTCTCTTGATGTCTTAGAAACTGATTGTTCAGAAATTGAGAATTTGTCCCAATCAATTGTGATTATGGTATTTAATGATCTAACATAGAAAGGAGCTCATGATTTCTAAGTTGTGTGATTTATCTTATCTATTAGGGATCCCATGGATACCAAGGCCCTCCTGGTGACCCTGGACAAGCTGGCAATCCAGTGAGTATCAATGTGCATTATTATATAATGGGCCTCACACCTTTTTTTGTCAAACGGTCATGCTGTAGGGAATTGTAGATTAAATGCTTCCTGCAGTCATTACCAGCCGTCATGTTTATTAGACAGTTGACTACAATATATACAAAACAAAACTGTGATTAAAAAGCAGTATTTATTTTCTTAGAATTGTAAAACTGGTGACTAGAGACTTGTAACTAAAGATTTTGCTTCTGCAGTTTGAAAACAGATTTCCCCCTGGACTATTGAATTTGCTGAGCTCAAACATCAAAGAATTTTTTTTTTCTATAAAAACATTTTTTGAAAGCTGCAGCTGTGCCCACCATAGAACTTGCCCAGATGCAAAATCGATGGTCCTTAATAGGACCATGATTTCAAAGTTAATATCAAATCATTGATATATAGATATAGATATAGATATAGATATTCAACACAGTGGATTGGATCCAGTTTTGGGGGGAGAAGAACTCCTCTCAAAGGATGATCCCATGAGTGGAACAGAGGGGGAGGCAATTTTTGCCAATACCCCTTCCCCTCTGCAATCTCCTATGCCCCCAAAAATCTGCTCTGGAGGGCTGAGGGACACTCCAGAACAGTGTGTAAGGTGGATCTGGGGGATGCAGAGGGAAGTCGGAGTTGGAGAAAATCAGTGCTTGGACTCTTTCCTCCAGCAGGGAGGCTCCACTGGATCCTAGTTCCCTCCATCAATGGAGGGTCAATTCTGGATCCAACCCAGTAATTATGTCGTCGTCGTCGTCATCATCATCAAGCACCATATATTGCTTTAAAATATATGTCAGCATAAAGTGACCAATCACAATTTGACATAATACTGAGTAGTTGCATTGGATGGAACTATGGCCAGTTCATTCCTGATTTAATCCGTAAAAGTGAAATTCACTCCAGTCAAAGCCTGAGAATGTAAATGAATGAAACAATGTCCTGTAGAACCATCAAAGGTTAATGTTATGCAAGACTTGCTAAACCGTGCAAGACTTCCACTCGTGACATTAACAAACTAGCAATCATCACATGATGACTTGTGCAGCACAGCAAAAATACATCTCATTATATAAGAGTGAATTCGTGATCGAAGGGACGATCCTATGGGCCCTTGACATTGTTTGAGGGGCCATAGGATAGTATGGATTCCCAGCTCAGGTCAGAGACAGCACTCAGTCCTTGGAGCTGGGAATCAGAGCTCAGATCCCCCTCCCCATTGCAGCCAGTGCAGAAAGAATCATGCAGGCTGCTCTCTGAGGTTGGAAAAGTGACCTTGGAGAGGGGAGATGGGGGTTTGGGGGGTGGGGTGGGGTGGGGAGGGGAGGAGACTGGAGCAGCCAGAATATGAAGTATCCTGAAGCTGCTCCGGCCTCCTTTCCTCCCCCTCTGAAATGCTGTCTCTGGCAAAAACAGCTCTCTAGCAAAAATGCGGAGGGGGAGGAGCGGGGATGTGAAGATCACTCCTCCCTCTGCTCCTCCTGCTCTGCGTCAGTGGAGCATGAGCCTCCAAACTCGGGGGCTTACACTCATCTTCACAGGATTGTGCCCTAAGTTGTTTTTACTGTGTGCTTTTTGAAATCACTATATGGTGGCGTCCCTGTGGAATTCTCATTTCTAAATAGGTCCAATCCAGATAGATTTTATAGCCACACAATGCTTTGGAAAATGTGGCTTCTCTATGACGGCTGCAGAGATCACCACACAATTCCACAGAGATGCCGCTGTCCAAGGTTGCGACATGTTGCTGCAAAGGACAGAGGAACGTCTAGATTCAAACATTCTTTTGCATAATCTAATTAAGGTCTATATATTCTCTGTTGATTCTAAAGTTCCCTTTTTCATAAAATCTAAATAATCAGGGTTCTATTTGATCTCATTTCTGTGTCACCATTTTATATTATTATTACTATTACTTAAAAATCAAATATTAATTTCACTGAGCCAATATTTCACCCTTAACTTCTTTTTATTTAAGAAGCTGTGGAAGGAAATTCATCTTGGGTTTATTTATTTTTCAGGGCCCTCCTGGTCCCCCAGGATTGATTGGACCATCCGGCCCAGCTGGAAAAGATGTAAGTGGGTTTTAAAAAAAATTAGCAATATGTTGCTATTACTGCATAAGGTTATAGGACTTTTCTACACCAGGCATTTATCGTGCGCTTGTCACATTCCCTACCCATGGTTGTTTACGGGTTCTTTAGACAACAACATGACCCTCTGGTTTCATTTCTGTGTCTAATGAGCACTTTCTGTGAGTTTGTTTAGAGCAGGGAAAATGCGGCATTTAATCGCAAAAAGCGAAAGAAAGAATGATTTTCTCTTGTGTATGTATGCTGTTCCACTATACCACAGTGCCACCTAGAGGTTATGTAGCGGAAAAGCAGGAAAGGAAATGCTCCTTGTGTGGTGCTCGGATCTCAACTCTGTGACAAAACCAAAAGTAGATACAGCGGATTAACAGCCGATTAACAGCCTCATGTAGGAAAGCTCATAGAAAGAGAGCTGGGGGCATAGTGTCTCTCTGAAGGTGCATTGTACAAAAGAAAGAGCACTTCCACTCATGTAAGGTGGTCCCCAGTTTCTACCGATTTCCCCTCCCAACACTGCACTATGCATAACATCCCATGCCATTCCAGAGGGTTCCTCAACAGTTAAGAATAGATTTTGGGAGCTCCAGAGGGCTGCAGTGAGGAGGAGGAGGGGGCAGGAAAACCCTATTGTGTGAGTGGCATTCTGCTCACACTGCATTGGATCTGAGCCATTGTTATTTGCAGTGCTCAGTACCTTGTGACTTGTTTTTCAACTGGCTTTTGGTTCAAATCTGCCAAGGCTCATTTTTGCCCAAAGATCATAGAATCATAGAAAAGTAGGGTTGGAAGGGGCCTACAAGGCCATCGAGTCCAACCCCCTGCTCAATGCAGGAATCCAGGTCAAAGCATCCCTGACATGAAAGAGACTTGGAGAAGGAATAGGATAAAATGCTAGTTTACAACTCACCATGGTAAGTTCCTGATCCCACTTGTCCTGCCCAGCCTATTTATTTCACCTATTTTATGACCAAGAACAGAGGATCACATGCAGGTTGTCCTCCCATCACGCACACACCAAATATCCCCTGGAAGGCCAGCACAGGCTCTCAATAATTTTGCACAATATTTTGCAGTCAGGTTTTTTTTGGGGGGGGGGGGAGCTCGCACATTCTCCAGCTTGAGATTGCGTTCACAAAACGCGCCCTTTTGGGGAAATGTGCACTTTAAAAGGAATGTTTTTAGAAAAGGACACATTTTCATTCTTTGGGCAACAGGGGAAAGCGCACATTTGGGTACGTACTTTAAAAATGTGCACTTTTGCTGTTTGAAAATTCACACTTTTCCTATTGGGGGGGGGATGAGATGCTTGCATTCGGGAATGAGAATGAGGTGAAGCAAGGTTGAAAATGGAGAACCTCGGCAAGCCCATTCTCCTGTCCCTAGTAGATCTGGTAATTTTCTTTACTCCAGTGTAATTGTGTGTGGTCCCAGTTCAGATTGGGACCAGTGCACTTGGGGAGTGAAGGGTTAAACCTTTCCTCTGCCCATTCCCCCCCCCAAATTCCACACAGACCCCGGGGGGGTATTGAAAAAAAGATTAAAAGCCTCCACTGAGACCTTTTACTTGTCCCACCCACCCCCCCAGTAGAATTTCAGGAGCAAAACAAGTGAGGAGGATGGTTTAATCCTTTCCTCCTGGAGCATGCTGGTTCCAATCCAAATCGGGACTGTGGAGTGAAGAAAACTATCAGTCTCAGCTACACCTACATGATAACAGAATGTGTAGTTTGGCCCTGAGACGCTAGAGCAAAACAGTGTAAAAATGTTGTTATATTTTCTTCTTTCTTCTCTGCTTAGGGAGAATCCGGCAGACCCGGCAGACCTGGTGAACGTGGATTGCCTGGAACTCCTGTAAGGGAAAACTAACACACATGGTCTTGGTTTTGAGTACGCTTAAGGGGGAATCTAGAAACAAAGTCCAGTCTGGAGATGTGCCTAGGGAAAATCTTGAAGTGCTAGGCCAGCTCTCATTGAAAGCCACTCATTTCAGGGTGGTCCCAGTGTCATTCTGAGGGAGGCGTTATTGCAGCTCCCTCACCACTTACAGTGGTGGAGCAAATCAGCTTGCAAAAGAAGAAAGCAGGGAAAAGCCTCCATGTGACCTTCCCAACAAGCCCCCATGCCCCTCCTCCGGGGAAAAAAAATCCAAAATGCCTTTTCAGCTTTGTGGTCCTGCAAATATGGGAAGGCATATTTGTCTCGGCCGTAGAAGTTACCCAGGCATATCCCGACATCGTGATGTTTTGGATTCACTTGTAAGATTTATAACTGTCAATTAATTATACTAAGTGCTGTGTGTTAGGGCTACTTATTTAGCTTCATATCTATTTTTGTGCAGGTCGAGAAGGGCTTCCTGTTTTCAACTAATTTTGACACTTGTAAACATATTCACATTGTTTCAATGCTGTTCTATGCCCTAATGCAGGGGCGGGGAACCGTCTTTCAGCCTGGCCAAATACCATTTCAGAGAAGCTCTTGGGGGCTGCATTCCAGTGGTGGGTGGTGCCAAAGGCAAAGGGGGTGGGTCCAAAAGTACAAAAAATACCAGCTTGTAGCTTAACTACCCCTTAGGAGAGGCATGTCAACCTTTCAGAATGGGGAAAAAACTGCACAAGATCCAGGAAACCACCAAATGATTTGTGGTTGGAGAAAAAGGGGGTGGGGCCATGGGAAGGGGTGGGGCCTTCTGGGGAACCTGGAGGGCCAGATTGGGACCCCTACAGGGCTGGATTTGGCCCCTAGTTCACCACCCCTGCAATGGGCTTTTTTTGGGTCCATTTTTCTTCTTCTTTGGTCTACCAGCTTCATTCGTCTTCCCTGCCGTTTCATCTGGTTGGCTGAAACCTAAGTGGCAAGTTTGCCAGTGAAGTCATGTCACAATAACCAAAACATGTGGGCCAACACAGCCAATCAGATTAACAAGTAATTAGGGCAAATTAAGCAGAGGACAAATAAGGGGAACAAAAGGGCACACAGCATGATTGACGCAACATGAATGTTCTGCAAGGTGACTTTGCTTCAAATATCAAAATCTCGCAAAATTCAGTGAAGACCTACTTTATGCCAGCAACTGGAATGAATTCATTAACAAACATGGAGTCTTCATCAGCATCTTGATTCTTGAAAACAGCCATAACTTTCTAAGCAGTTATACCTGAACATTACTGGTTTCAGTCTACTGGAAAATTCAAACATTCAATTATTGGACTAGATGTGTGAACTCCAAATAATGATGTGTTCATAATTAATTGTTTTATACTAAGACTTTTTTTTTTTAAGCCTTGAAACATTTCTGTTCCCTTTGAATTCAGTATTGTCTGAATTTTCCATTAATTTGGTTTTACCTAGTTTGATTACTCTGGATATCCTTCATTTCTTCATTGCATATTTCATTAATAGTGCTCAAGGCTGCAATCCAATGCACACTTACCTGGGAGTAAGCTTAATTGGATGCAGTGAAACTTACTTTCAAGTAATCATGCATAGGATTATTTTGTTAGACATTGCTTGTTTTTCTTCGTACTCTCTGTTACAATGCCTGGACACATACAGTACAAAACTGAGAATGAAATACAAATTATTTCAGTGAATGTAGTGAATATATCAAATTCTCAATTTAATTTACTGCTACTGCTGCCTCTTGTTTTTATTTAGGGCCACAAAGGTCACCCCGGAATGTCTGGAATGCCTGGAATGAAAGGTCACAGAGTAAGTGTTTTTAGCAAATACTTGTTTTACTTCAACCAGTGCTTGGTGGAAAATATCAACAGGTAGGGTGCCAAAAAAGAAGAAATTAATCCCCAAAGAAGACGACAAAAGGGAATACAGATTTTAATAAAATCTGCATATGCCAATTTATGCAATAGATGCAAACGTAGATATAATTGCTAAAATTTAAATAGAAATACAATACAGTAATACCTTGGATTGCAAGCATAATTTGTTCTTGCAACCGTGCTTGTAATCCAAAACACTCTTATATCAAAGCGAGTCTCTGGCGGGTGTGAGCGGGGCCGATTTCGGCTCGCTACGCCCGCTCGAGGCGAGTGGTTACATCCCTACCAAGACCTTATTCGTTTATCAAGTAAAAAAAATTTTAAAATGTTGCTTGTCTTGCAAAACTGCTCTCAGACCAAGTTACTTGCAATCCAAGGTATTACTGTACACGTCACGATAGTAGGGAAGACTGTGTTCAGGTGATCTACATGCCTTCTCAGTCTACTGTCTAGGTGTTTGCTGTATCGATGGGCAACGTCAAGGTCCCTTCAAGCTCTCTTACCTTATAGCTTTTTTTTTTTTTACTTTAAACCAAACTTGGACAGAACAGCCCTTGAAAGAGTGGACACCTTTAAATAGAGGACTGTCCTCTGTAATGTAGGGCACCTGGCCACCCTATCAACAGGCAATAGTTCTCCAAATACTGGTATGGAGGAAAACCTTACTCTAGCCAATGAGACATCTCAACTCAGTCAAAAGCTTTTCGGAAGTAGGTTGGCAATCATTGAGGACCGAAAGAATATGCCTCCACTTTAACCAGTCCCTTTACTTAGGACAATGTAGTTGCAGCAACTAACTTTATTGGATTGGGCCCCACTTGTGTTAGTAAGCATTCACTGACGACAGGGAAATGAGGAGACATCGTAAGATGAGTGTGATTTTTCATTTGCATTGCAATGCTCATGCCATTTATGTTCAATATGGAGATTTTCCCCAGCCCCCTCTGTATATTGATTTTTGAGAATGACAGGCCCAGTTCCTTAGGTTTTGAGATATGGTCTTTACTTTGTCTTTGGCATTCAGAATAAGCATATGCTTCAGATATAGTAAAAAAGGAACCAAGCAAGTTCTTCAAAATTTTGAAATATGAAATTTCCAATGTGTTTTACTCATATATTATTTCTTTCTTTTCCTTTCATAAAGGGCTTTGATGGAAGAGATGGTTCCAAGGGTGACTCAGGTGCTCCTGGTCTAAAGGTAAAATTTAAGTTTACTGTCTATCCTGTGGGCAGCTGCTTTTACCAAATTAGATGCTGCTTTACGTGTATGCTAGATTAAGGCTGTAATCCTAAACAATACCTCCTAAGGAGTAAGTCCCGTAGAACACATCAGTACTTACTTCTGAGCAAACATTTATAGGTTTGCACTATAAGTTCAGTTGAGCTTATATGATTTTATTTAATGATTGGGGCTGTCTAATTATATAGGGCAGCATCTAATACTGCTTCTGCACTCCTGCCATTTCTGTTCCACTAGCAGGACCCGCCACTTACGCAACAGGAACTAACACTTAGCAGAAATGCTCTTTTCTAGAACAGGTCAGGTCAGCGGAGCTCTTTTCTGAAAGCTCTATTGACCTGCCTTGTTCCAGAAATGAGTGTTTTGCTTCATTTCTGATCACTGCAGGATCTGCTACCTTCCCGTTGCACTAGTGCTGGGTCCCACGAGCAGTGCACTGCAGTGTTGGATACTGCCCATTATTTGAGTGTCTGGTGTTTTTTTTAACACTTTCACATGCATACACATTTTTGTGCTAAGTAGAATGGGAAAGTATTTGCCATCTTATTTGTGGGACGGAAGGGGAAAGAGGGTGCCTGGATTCAGACCCCCACCTAATTTCTGGAACAATTGATCAGTCCATTAGGAAAATGGATGTGTGGACCCCATCCAGCAAGGATCACTGCATGTACAGCCCCAAATGCTGCAGGCAGGTTTATCCTATGGATTGCGTTTTTTGCGCATATGGGGCTCCATATATGGAAGCCTGCTTCTGTGCCTTATTGTTCTTGCTGGATGAGGGCAGAAATGTTTCATAACTCGTAAGATGGCTTAAATATACACCAACCAAATGTGAAATAAATAATGTATATTTATCAGGTGTTCTCTTTATTTAATAGGGTGAGAATGGCCTTCCCGGAGCAAATGGATCCCCTGGACCAATGGTAATTCCCCACCACCACCATCTCCTGCAAAAACAATTTAGCAATTTAGCAAAAATAATTTAATTTTTTTAAAAAACCAACCTTAATACAGCATCCAGCTATTCAATGGCTATTAACAAAGTGTGCTTGATTGCTATTCCTTCTCTAAAAGTAATGTATCTTCATTAGGGTCCAAGAGGTCTGCCTGGTGAGAGAGGACGAGGAGGAGCTCCAGGATCTGCTGTAAGTAACTGGGCCAGAGCATCATGTTCTGTTATTTTCAGTGCTACCTTAGACCCTCAGCCAAGGCATCTCCAGTGGGCCCTCATGCAGTGGTACAGTTAGATCACTTTAGACTCTCTAGACCAGTGGTTCTCAACCTTTTTTGCCATCTTCACCATATGTCAGAATCTCATTCCTGCCTTTCCAAGATTGTCTGACTTAATCTGTGCCATACAATAAGGTGTGATGTACAATCTGTACATTATCTGTAGATTATGTACAATCTGTAGAATGGTAATTTGTAGAAAGATCAGTATTCCAACAGTTTGAGTCTGTGGTCCCATTCCCCCCCTGAAACCCTAAAATCCCCCCTGGGGGGAATTCCCCCCTGGTTGAGAACCCCTGTTCTAGACTGTAATGCCCTTCTGTTCCCAAAACCGCTGCCTTCTTGATGGTAAAGTGTATTGTTCAACTTTTTTCAAATTGTGGCAAGCCAGCTCTGCTGCATTTAGAGATCCTTCCTGCTCTTTCTGCTGAGTGGGGGCCCAGACATCTGCCCTAAAGCCCAGCCCTGAAAGCACCACTGCCCTCAAGGAATCCTGGAAGGACCAAGAATTCTCTTGTGTTGCCTCTGGTTTTCTTGATGCACTGTGCAAAGTAAGATTGCTGGCATTCTTGGGATGGTAGGCCCTTGACTGACCTTGGAGCCCCATCAAGAGTCCAGTGTTGCCACCTTTTTGAGCCAGTTCTCATTATTTTCTAAGAGCAAATTGCTCATAATTATGAAGAGTGGCATTGGTGTGTTTGGAGAAAGAGTTTGTATATTGCAAGAGTTTGCATATTGCATGAATCTCCATATGTTCTGTGCACAGATATTTTTTGTTTGTTTGCTTGCTTATGTTGGCATTTAGGTGCTGCTCTTCCACCACCTGTGGTTCTAAAATTGGTCAATAAACAATAATATTCAGGACAGTTAAAAAATCTATTTAAAACATAATTGGTAAACATAAAAAGGCAAAAACATCCATAATAAAAACACACACCAACAGTTCCTCATAGGAGTGCCCTCCTGGCTAGAGGCCTGTCCACTAACCAGTCAAGAATGGTGAGTGGATTGTATGCCCCACCTCCCTTCCTGTAATGTTGTCCCCAGATACTGTGCTTTATTTTTCCATGTATCTCACCAGTGACTTGGGTAGGAATCAGTTTTTGCTTACTCTCTCCCAACTGTAAGAAGGAAACAGCTTGTTTACTTCATGTATGTGCTGAGAATTCTTTCAAATGGCATTTCTCAGATTGTCTTTCTCAAGGGGTTTTACCTTTTGCATTCAGGCTTTGATCAGTTTTCTTGCCCAAATCGATCCTGTTCCAAGACCATCAATTAAAGCTTTCTGATATGCACACAAAGCTCCCCAGAGCTAAGGGGCTTCCTTCTAGGGATGTGTGGATCCAGCAAAATGCAAGTTCCTCAAGTTCTCTGAATTCTACCTTGAAGCTCATTCCAACTCATGTCAATATCCGATTGTGAGCTTTGTTGTTGTTCTTTTCTTTTCACATGAAAATTCATGCAAATTTTTGTGCACATTTTCCCCAAAGGTATGCATCGATTATGCAAATGTTTGGCATGTACAAATTTTCTCCCATTGATTAAAGTGTTTGCACATTTTTCCTTAAAAAATTATTTATTTTTTATTGTGAAATTTCAACAAAAGAAAAAAAGAACAGAAAAAGAAAGAAGAAAGGGGGGGGAAATGTATGCATACATAGATTTGTATATATCCATATCAATGAATACATATGAAATGCATATATATGAAAATACAACTACCTAGCAATTATACATAAGCTTCAACAAAAGCAGAACAGATATCCAAATAAGTATCCATTCAAAGGTGGCCTCTCTATGCCACTGGTTCAAATATTAAAAGCATAGCAACAATAATCCACTGCATTATAGAAAGTGGGCGTTTATCCTTCCAATGTTGTAATATCTGTCTTTTAGCTGTTAAAAGGGTGTGGCAAATCCATTTATGCTGCCCATTTTTTAACTTCTAAGTTGCAGTAGATCATTTAAAAGAACAGTGTACATCAGCAAATATTAAAGACTGTTCCAGTACAAAATTTATCTATATAATAACCTCCTTCCCCAAAACGAGCAACTACTGGACATTGCCAAAACATATGTTTAAAAGAAGCATTAGCTGTGTTGCACTGCCAGAAATTTGCTGAATTAGACAAACCCATATTAAAGAGACATTGGGGTGTCCAGTAAACACAAAACAAAAGTTTTTCCTGAATAAGACACAGCCTAAGATCCATAGACACAACAGGTATAGACACCATTAGGCAAAATGGAACAATCTAGTTCCCTATTCCATTCTTGCTTAGAACCCTATATGTCGAATTTATTCACCAATAACAAGTATTTATAGACATGGCATGGGTTGTGAGTTGCTTTGCCTGACCAGCCTCAATAAGTGCTTCCAATAACAACAGACACTCTGATGCTGTAAAAGCAGCTGGGCCAAACCTATATACTAAATGTGAAGGACTGCTGCTTACGCCAGCCCTATCAGGTAGGCTTACAGTACCAATTTCCCCTGGGACTGCCGCCCACCTCCCGGTTCCCTTACACCAAACTGGTGTAGCAGCCCAGCCTTACAGACAAAGAAGGAACACACGTTTGTTAAGATGGAGACTTTATTAAAACAAAATTAAAGATTAAGCAGTGTAGGATCTCCAATGCCCAATACATGTTAAAATATTCCCTTATAAGAAAGGGCTAAAAAGAGGTTGGGGGAAGGGGGTGAGGTAGGGTGTTGTGTGGGAAAGGGAATGGGAATAAAAAGGGTCACTAAAAGATCATTTAAACAAACCCCAAAAGTCTGCAAAGAAACCTCTTGAGCCAAACCAGGCCTAGTCCTTCAAGCTATCCTGAACTCTCTGACATACTTGCCAAGCTGGAACTCCTTCAGTGTCAAGGCCCCCAAGGAGAATAAACCACCCTTCTAACTGGTCTCTTTTATCTTGCATTTGGAAACCATTTCCCGCCCAGTTTCTACCAGTCCCATTATTCTGCTCAGCAAGGACTTTCCCACCTAGTTCGTTAAGGAGGGCCCTCCACCCCTTAGCTGCGGGCACTTTCTCATGACTTCATACCAATTAACTGTGGCCTTGATACTACAGCCCTTCAGATGACCGTTGTCTCCCAGGTGCTTTCAATCGGCCAGGTTCCTCCCTTTCTCTAGCTGAAGCAAGGACACAGAAAAATACCAAAGAAGAAAGGGAAGAGGGGTGGGGGGAAGGCAGGAGCAAAACCAAGGGCCCAACTTAGCCTAACTGCCGCCTTGTCCCTTCTTCACACTAACAAATGCTGCAATTGCAAGTATTGCCATTCAGCGATAGCTGGCAAGTCGTATTTGGCACGCAGGATAGAAAATGACAAGAACTCATCATCAGTACTCACCAGTTGATCCAAAGTAAAAATCACCTTATCTGTCCATGTCCGCCACAAAAACATTTTCTTACCAATTTTTAGATCTGGTTTGCCACATAAGGTCAATTTAGCATGAGAAAATGGATCAAAGTGTAGTTGACGTGACATTATATGCCACACATCTCTGAAGTTGAAACTGTGGGAGGAACCCTATCCATTCTTGTATGTCTAGAACCTAATGCCATTCATTTAGAAAGAGGAACCAGACAAGAAGATTCCAAAATCATTTGAGATATATCTCTGGGAATAAGTATTCTAGATGTGTAATAACATCCAGGCACCATTGAAATTGCCAATCTGATAATACAGTACAAGATATAGTACAGGCAGTCCCCGAGTTAAGAACGTCCGACTTACAGACAACCCATACTTAAGAATGGACTTCTGCGTTCCCTGGCGCTACGTCATTTACGTAGAGTACATAGCATAGTATACTATGCAATTTGCGTAATTTACACAATTTGCGTAAATGCCTATTTTAACGTATAGAATGCTTTGCTGTTCCAACTTACATACAAATTCAACTTAAAGACATTCTTAAGAACGGAACTCGTTTGTAACCTGGGGACTGCCTGTATCTCCAATTGGCATCAGTTCGGATTTTGACCAATCAATTGAATAACTGGACAAATTACCAAATGGATTAATCAGCTGCATCCAAGCTGGCACAGATGACTATGTGAAATAAACATTAAAAGATCATCAGCATAAAGAATGATTTTTCAATGCTAAATAACCATGCACAAAGCCATGAATACTACTCAATATTTCCCCCCAAAAAAATATTCGTTACTCACTTCAATTGAGGGTAAGTTCAATGCGCATGAAAGGATATAGATCTCTTCACATGGCTTTCTTTATCAATTTACTTATTTTTAAAGAGCAAATATAGTAATATTATTCAGTGGTAAATATATTTCATTATTTATTTATTTATTTATTTTAAGGGTGCTCGTGGTAATGATGGTGCTCCCGGAGCAGCTGGCCAACCCGTAAGTATCAGTACATTGCATGGTGGGGGGTTTTCCCCTCTCAGCTATTCCACATAGTTCTAAATATTGGTCAGTTTATAACATGGCATAAATCTGGCTCCTATATTATTTTAACTGCAGGCAAGGCAGAAGTGCAAGTGCTTTACTCTTCTGATTTCCCATAGGGAAACTATTTGCCAAAGTACAACTCATGGTTCTCAAATCACCTGAATTCCATTTCAAATATTACGTTAATTGTGAAAAACCAGAAACACAAGGCAACCTGTAAAAAAACATAGTTAAACAATGCATGAAACTACTGTTATTCATGGATTTCTTATGCTGCTACATATTCATTTTCCACACCCAAATGATTTTTCAATTAAAACAGAAGAGTGCTAACATTGGTATGAACATGTGTAGGCACACCAGCTAACACTATTGGTGTTGCGTTAGAGTAGTTTAAGCTAACACAATGTAAGTTACATTAGTGGTGACACCCCATTGCGTACTACCCCCTGTTTTGTTTGTTTGTTTGACTAGTAGATATTTGGTTCTTCTAATGTGAATATGATATGATATACAACAATTTTTAAAAAAATAATGACACTGACCATATATTTTTTCCCCTAATAATTATATTTTTGTTGCTGTTTTTTTCTCCAGGGTCCACCAGGCCCTGGTGGACCACCAGGATTTCCAGGTTCTACAGGTTTTAAGGTATCTGCCTAAATATATTCATGTGTTCCTGTGTAGATAAGTGCTTAATATATTTACCTATGACCCTAAGGACATGTACTTAGGATTCACTGAAATGAAGTCAAGGAAGTTAGGATGGGAGTTCAAGGAGTGTTTTTCACTGTTTCAGGTGTATTAATGGCACATTTTTCGCTAGTAGTTTTCTTATTTTTGACTGGGATTTTTTTTTTTTTTTAATTGTCCACACTTGTAGATATGAATGACCTGGCTCTAGATTCAAAATCCTCTCTAATGATGCAGTCTTAACAAGCAACAGTCTAATATAATGCATGAATTAGAGTACGTGAACAGGGTAAATGAAACATCTGATGATCAAATGAAACCATCAAATATCTCAATCTATATCAGAATGCCAAATTTAGTTATAAACTGAAAATTTCATACCAGTTTCTGCATTAGTTTTTTTAAATTTATTGTCATGCACCTGGTAGGATAAATCCCATGGTGCTTCTGCATTTAAGTATTCTAACTTATTTTAAACATGGGGATTTTGTAGTATATTTTCAACACCTGTGTGGCTATAGGTGTTTCATATGGTGTTCAGGCTACTATTTTGGTATGACTATCATTAAGGGTTCTTTTTGTTCTTACTTCTGAATGAAGACGTTGGGTTGTACCCAGAATCCTTGAGGGGGGGGTAGGAGAACTCAGTTAAAAAGGTAGAAAACTGATAGAGGTTTGTGGTGTTGATACACCCTTATACCTCTATACGCTATTCTGTGGCAAACAATTCCATGCAGCCTTTTCCTCACATTCTAAATATCAGTGACACTTGAGAGAACATGACACATGTACACACAGTGGGACATGCTCAGGAAGCATATGCATCAGCGGTTTGCCATGTCTCCCTCAGCTGTGCTTTCCTCCTTAATAAAACAGGCTACTGAATTATGTTTCTTTGATTGCTCTCATACTCTCTGCTTTACAGGGTGAAACTGGTCCTGTTGGTCCCCCTGGTTCTAGTGGGTCTCCTGGATCAAGAGGAGAACCTGGTCCTCAAGGCCAACCTGGTGGTACTGGTCCTCCTGTAAGTGTCCTTCACAAAAACTGTACATATTTATTGACCGACTATAATCTGTTGTATTAATACGGTAGCATTTTAAAAGCACTAAATCTAGAACAGGACTGTTATTGTTAATGTCAACATTATTACTTATTCTCTGCAGGGTCCTTCAGGACGTGATGGAAGTCCAGGTGGGAAAGGTCAACCAGTAAGTATCCCAAGTGAGAGTCATGGCATTGACCTATGTCCTGTTGCAATTGCATACTTAACTTAGTACTGTTTATTGAGCACATTTTGTTTCCATGCAGGGCGCTGCCGGTATTTCTGGTCCTCCTGGACTAAGCGGAGCTCGTGGTCCCCCTGGTCCTTCTGGTACTAATGGAATCCCCGGACAAAGAGGGCCATCTGTAAGTCACCAGCAGGCTCTTATTTGGCACATTCACATGAAAAATGGATTGAGGAAAACAAAATCTGCAATATCATAAAAACCTGTAGGGTACCTTATAATTATTATATATTATTATTATTATTATTATTATTATTATTATTATTTATTTATTTCTTACCCGCCTCTCCACTCAGATCGAGGCGGGGAACAACTGTAAATATAAAATACATAACTAGTTAAAACATAGTAAATATTATTAAAATATTCTTAAAAACCTTTAAAAGTATCCTAAAAACTCTTAAAATTCCATATAAAATCCTTTTGGCAGAAGGATGTGATCTGAAAATGGCAATTAACCTTCAAGCTTCCAACTTCCCATATGTTCCCCTGAAATTTGAAAGCTATCACCTCTTTTCTCTGGCACACTATTATTATGATCCATATAATGCAGACTGGGCACTAGATGCTCCAAATAGGAACAATAAGAAAACGTTTTAATAGGTATAATTGCATGACTGGTAATAATTCGTAACTTTCTTTGTTCATGCTTTTCATGAACATCACTTGATTTCTCTTCACTTGCTTACTTGTCTTGTAAGTGAGTGGGTGAACTGAGTTCACTGAAAAACATTCTATTTGAGGCTAAGCAAGATGATATGAAAGCGGTGACTGCACTGTTTGATCTCCGATGGCTCATTCCCACACATACAAGGCAAATGATGAACGTGCATGTGTGAACCAGCCATTAATCTTGAAGCCCCTGAATGTGAAAATAATTATCTGAATCCAAAGGTGCCCTTCTGCTAGCCAAAAACCTCTCCCAGTCAAAGAAGGGCTGTTTCTGACAAGTGAAGAGCATTGCCTGAGAAAAGTCACCCCTAATCCAAAGTTCTCTTGCACGAGCTCTTGTGTGAGACTTTTGCACAAGATCTTTCTCAACATATTTTTATGGTCCACTTGAGTTTAAATGCTACAGCCACTATCTTCCTTCTTCACCATCTTTCTCATAACATAACCCCTATCCCCGACATATTGCGGTGCTTCACTGTGAGAAGTCTTCCACCAGCACTTGCACAAGATTTCACAGAACAGCACTTATACATTTTCTCCTGCTGCACATGGGTCCTTGGGTGCCTCTCCCAAACTGAATGTACCCTGACATTATGATCAGTACCTGAGGACTTCCTCCAAGTCCTATCTCCAGGAGAGGCTCGGAGGGTGGCAGCAACAAGGGTGGCCCCCTGATTATGGAATGATCTCCCCACTGAGGCCCACCTGGCACCAACTCTGTTATCCTTTCAGAGCCAGGTTAAAACTGTCCTCTTCTCCAAGGCATTCAGTGGCATTTAATGGCATGGGGGGGGGGGACGCATTTATGTTGGTCTGTTGTATTGAAATTGTTTTAGCTGCTCAAATTGTTTTAAATTTTGTATATTGGAATTTTATGCTGTTTTTATTGTATTTGTGGTTTGTGCTTTTTATGAATTTTTGTGAACCACCCAGAGAGCTTTGGCTATTGGGCAGAATAGAAATGAAAATAAAATAATGACCTCACATTTGATTGCAAGTATGACTCTTAAACACTGTCAGAACCTGTGCTTGTTTGCACTGAACAATGTATGTTTAACATGCCTTCTGGACTGGTAGATTTTTAATAGCACTATGTTCTTTTCAGGGTGAACCTGGTAAGCATGGCGGAAAAGGAGAACCGGGACCAAAAGGTGAACGTGTAAGTATTTGCTTACATAGTCATAGTAAATTTGTGTAGGATAAATCTGCAATTCCTGTGCATATGTAATGAATTAACATCGATTTCAGAAAATATATTGCTCTATTGGGATTTTATCTGTAAACATCATTAGCTTTACCAATGAATAATATTTTATTGCCTTTTGTTATAAGGGTGAAAATGGCACTCCTGGTTCTCCTGGTGCTTCAGGGGAAGAAGGCAAGCCAGGAGCAGCTGGTCCACCTGGCACGAATGGTATACCTGGAAATCCAGGAGAAAGGGCAAGTATTCAAGACTTCGGGTTTTACAGGGGGGGGAAACTGCCAAAGGGGTAATCAGTATTGTTGCCCCAGTCAAGCTAAAGTTAACTGTGTGACTGGCTGGGGAATGCTGGAGCACATGGCTGGCTGGGGAATGCTGGGAGTTGTAGGACTTTTTTCTGCATATAAACACATATAGGATTGCGCCCTAACAGTGCAATCCCGTACATGTCTACTCAGAGGTAAGTCCTATTGAGTTCAGTGGGACTTACTCCTAGGTAAGCGTGGATAAGATTGCAGCCTAAGTCCTCTTCAAGGTCTCAGACTTCTGTTGTGAGTAGTGTCACTCTGTCAAAGCCCATCAGACTATGCAGAAGAATATGAATTCAGGAGAATTAAAGCCAGTAAAACTGTTCATTGGAGAAAAGCCAGTGAGATTGTCAGTGCTTACACAAAAACTGGCGGCAGAGCAGAATAGAGAAACTGGTCCCTTAGGTTCTAAGGGACCAGTTTAGGTTTTTAGGTTTTTGTATCTTGGTCCTGGACTATATCACTCATCACTATCTATACCTGTGTTCTCCAACCTTGGGTCCCCAGATGTTTTTGGCCTACAACTCCCAGCATGCCCCAGCCAGCATAGCTGGCTAGCGCATGCTAGGAGTTGTAGGCCAAAAACATCTGGGGACCCAAGGTTGGAGAGCACTGATCTATACAATTAGATTGTAAGTCCCTTGGGGCAAATATATGTCCTCTCATTAGTTGGATCAATTGCCATGTACCTGGGCGCTGTAACCACCACCAACAAGAACAACAGTATGCAACAAACACTGAGGCAGGTTTGTTTGTCCACAAAAGCTTATGCCAGAATAAATACGTTTGTTCGTCTTTAAGGTGCCACAAGACTCTTTGTTGTTTCTGCTGCAACAGACTAACACTACTACCCCTCTGGGAATCCATTTAACTATAACTGCACTTATTTGTTTAACTGGCAGCGCCATCCTATGTAGCTGCCCGTAACCCTCCGAACCTGGAGGATTACAGGCATCCAATTGAGTGCAGGAGGAGTGTGGCGGATAGGATTGCCACCACGCTCCCTGCACCCTCACAAACATCTAGACAGCCGATTTTGGCCATCTAGATATTTTACACCTCCTCCAGAGGATGAGATGCTGAGGCACCACATGGATTCTAAGGAAGCCAGAGGTGTTTTGCTTCTCCCCTCCCCGGGAATGCCCCCACACACACCGGCACTGAAGTCGGTCTTCGGGCTTTGGTTCCCAGTCTGCGCGGAAAGAACCGCACCAGCTGCAAGGTGGGGGGGAGGGCGCTCCATGCCTGGACTCCCCACTGCAATGATGGAAGGGATTTCCGAGGTTGCCGGGGGAATCCAATCAACCCTATGCCCCCCCCCAGGCAAGGTTGGAGAGCCATAGGATTGCACCCTAAATGTCAGTAATATATATTGTTAGTACAGGAACATCATAGCACAAATGAAAGAATGAAAATACATACTGACCTCTCTGCTTGGTTGGAATGTGAAGTACCTCTCAACACATCCCTTTGGAAATGATTCAACCTAACATTTCTTGACCCACAAAATGAAAAATTCTGGTTTTTTGCTTTTCAGGGTAGCCCGGGATTCCGTGGTCCTGCAGGTAGTAATGGACCTCCAGGCGAAAAGGTAGTCTTCCCCTCTTCTTAGGATGCTTGTTTTCTATCATGCTTTTTAATTTAGATTACGATGGATATTTCCATGTTTCATTAATGACCCTATATCGTCATTTGTTTCAATGCCATTTCAGGGTGCACCAGGTGAACGAGGTGGTCCAGGCAGCACAGGACCAAGAGGTGGCCCTGGCTGAGCCGGGACGGGATGGCAGCTCTGGCCTTCCAGGAATGAGAGTAAGTCCAAGCCAATTCTGTGTAGAAACCAATGGGATCATTATCAGGGCTAGCTGAGCTCACTAGATATAGCCCAAATGACAATACTCCCTTCTGCTACTAGTCAGACCAGATACCAACCTTCAAGATTTCACACATTTGTTATATTTAATTGAAGAATCTCAAAATCATGTTCTAGGAAACATTAATGTACCTTGAAATCATATGATCTCCTTTCTAATGAGAATTTCCTACCAGTTTTCCAGTTACCCCCCTATACAGTTTTTGAGGCTTATAAAGAGCTGCACTTCATTGCATCTTACAGCAGAAGAAATGGTGGAACTGTTTCTTTACTGCAGGTGCGAGCTCCAAAATAATTTTTTTTTAAATCCTCCACTTAGAAAATTAGATGTCAGGGGAGGAGGGGTCTCCCCTAGCCCTCTCATGTTCATGCCAGTTTTCCAGATTTAATTACTCATTCTGGGCAACCTTCCCCAACCTGGTGCCCTCCAGATATGTTGCACTACAACTCCCATCACCCCGGCCAGCATGGCCACACTGGCAAGGGAGGATGAGAATTGTAGTCCAACACACCAGGAGGGTGCCAGGATAAGGAAGGCTAACCTGTGGCTCAGCTTGTCTGAGTGTGGAAAGCTAAGCCGGGTCAGGCCTGGTTATTACTTGGATGGGAGACCCCTCCTCTAGTTTCCTGCATTGAGCAGGGGGCTGGACTCAATGGCCTTGTAGGCCCCTTCCAACTCTATGATCCTATAATTTAGGGTATGGAGGAGCATTCGGTCATGTGAGCCCTTACCTGCAGGCTGAAGAGGCACTGCCCAGAAAGAGGTTGATCACCTCATGTGCTGTAGGTGAGAACTAGGCTGAAAGACCTAGTTTAATGGGACTTACCCCAGGCAAGTGTGTGTAGGATTACAACCTAAAAATGTTGGCTTCGAACCAGAGTTGCATGGAGCGGAATCCTTCAAACTGGGGGCAGTAACCTATACTGCCGCGGCACTCCCACTCATTCCATTGCACCAGTGGGGCCCAATGTTAGCACAACGGGGAGTTAGCACTTCACAGAGGAATCCCAGAAACTAGTGGAAACACTTATATCTGGATCAGGACAGCTCCAGAAGGGAGCTCTACTGACCTGCCCCATTCCAGAAATGAGCTTTTTTGCTTGTTTTTGCTTGCTTTAGCTCACCGTTGCACTAGCAGTGGATCCCACTGGCACGCAGGCAGCATAGGATACTGCCCTAAACGCTCCCACAGGTAGAAGCAGGGAGGCAATTTTCACCAATTCACCCTTCACCAATTCACCCTCCAAAACAGCATGGGAGGTGGTGCTGGGCACAGCAGGGCAAAGGAGGGTTCAAGGATGGAAAGGGCATTTCCATTTGTGGAGGATCCAACCCATAAAAATTAAGTCTGGACCCAACCCATAAAAAAAGAGGAAACAAAAATAAGAGGAAACTAAACAAAACTTAAATTAGGAAGTCTTGTCTACCTCCTTGTTGAACTTAGATAACTGATGGCAAGCAACCCAGGATCAATGTAAAGCATTGTATGGCTCAGCTAACTAATGTTATATCTGTTTCATTTTTAAAAAGCATCTTTATTGCTTTCAGTGCCGAAACATATTTGTTCAAACCTTCCTGCACAGAAAACATTCTAATATATTGTTGATCTGCCAGTACCATATCGCCATGTTTAATCCCAAACTGCGTCTTTTTCTTTAATCGAATGCTGTAACATATAGAAAATAAAATGGGTCCCTAAAATGTCCTCTCACAGGATGTACTTCTCACACAAATATTATTTTTATTTTCTCACACAGGGCTTAACAGGAAGTCCAGGAAGCCCAGGAGCAGATGGAAAACCAGGCCCTGCTGTATGTAAACAATTATATACCACTCATGTCACTATACCTGTCTTTGTTATCAGCTATACAGTAATACCTTGGATTGCAAGCATAATTCATTCCGGAAACGTGCTTGTAATCCAAAACACTCTTATATCAAAGTGAGTCTCTGGCGGGCGTGAGCGGGGCTGATTTTGGCCTGCTACGCCCGCTCGAGGCAAGCGGTTACATCCCTACGACTACTTGTCTTGCAAGACCTTGCTCGTTTATCAAGTCAAAAAATTGTTAAAAATTTTGCTTGTCTTGCAAAACGCTCTCAGACCAAGTTACTTGCAATCCAAGGTATTACTGTACTACAATAAATGTGCAGCCTTCCCCAATCCAGCGCCCTTCAGATGTGTTGGTCTACAATTCCCACCATACCCAGCCAGCATGGCAATGACCATCTGGAGGATACTAGGTTGAGGAATGGAGATGTAGTAGCTCATTTCAATTCACTGAATATATTGGTTTGCTCTGAAGTTATATTAGCAAAGCAATCACTCTGTGTTTAATAGTACTGCCGCACCTATGGGAACAGCGAATATTATTAGATGGAAATTTATTTTCAGTGTCTTAGGTTTGGGGTTGGTGTTTTTGGTTTTGTTTTTTAAAATCTCATTCACATATATCTAAATTGACGAGATAGTCTTTACCCAATGGTTAATTCATAATATTGATACCATCCCAGGGGCGTTTCCTATTTCTCCTTTGCTTGTGCAATTATTTCTTTATTCACCTCTCTGCCTTTCAATTCCATTTCTTTGCATCAGGGTAATCCAGGAGAATCAGGGCGAAGTGGTCCCCCAGGTCCAGCCGGTCCACGGGGTCAACCAGGTGTAATGGGTTTTCCTGGTCCGAAGGGCAATGAGGTTCGTATAATCTGCAGATCGTATACTCTACAGGCCACATTTTCAGCTTCTACAATTTGTGGTGACTTCATGTGGGACAACCAATTGAAACTTTTTGCAATTCCTTGTGTCAACTATTTTAATGTGTGCTGACAGTAAGTTTGAATGGAAGGAGCACTTGCTTGATAAGAGCACATTAACCACAGGAATGGAGCTGATAGTGGAATATCCAAGTCTACCTTTAGCGTGGCACATCTGATGTGTGTGACAGGGGGTCTGAGGGCTGTAGTTAAAGTTCGATCACATTCCTTTTATAACAAGCAGTAGAATGCATTTCAGCTATGCCATATCTTTCCCCCTTTTTTAGGGTGCACCAGGTAAAAGCGGAGAAAGAGGTTCACCTGGACCTCCTGGTCAACTGGTAAGTAGAATTAATCAACTTTAGTAATTCCACACTGTTTCCTCTTTAATATTTTTTAAATGAATGTAAGCATTATCTTAGCTGCTATTCTTATTATTTAACAGGGAGGACCTGGAAAGGATGGTGAATCAGGAGCTCCAGGCCCCGCAGGACCTGGTGTAAGTCAACTACACTCAGAAACATGAAAGCCATTTATACCGTATGCACTAAAAACTATTAACCACTGAGTATAAAAACCAATGGCTAAGACAAGTTATCACCCATCCTCTCTGCTATGCTGGTTGGGGGAGTCACTTGAGTCCCATCATAGGACAACGGGACCCAAACTTCAGTCGGAAATCATGCAAGTTATTTCCTGAACTTCATTTTGTTTTAGACAACACAGCTGGAAGACAGATGGGGGGGGGGGGAACCTACCATCACTACTTTAATTCTTTGATAATATCATTTTTCTTCTTCTTCTTCTATTATTATTATTTTTTACATTGATTGGTATTGTCCACTTGTGATTTCTTTAATTCAACATATTCAGGAAGAAGAAAGTTATTACAATGCAACACAAATGTGCTCATGATGGACTAGTATTATGTGATGGCAAAACATTAGGATTGGTTTTCTTCTCCTTTTTCAGGGCCCTCCTGGTGAAAGAGGAGAGCCAGGAGCATCGGGATCACCTGGATTCCAGGTATTTTGGCATTCCTCTGTTATTACTTTTTTAAATAATTGTGTTCAAGCTGGAATTAAAAACTCCTTGTGGGAAAACAGAAGCTATCTGGCTATTTAACTCCATTCAGTTATATTCAGAAGCTGCAGGCTGCAATCTTTTTTCTTTTTTAGTTCATATGATTGTAAGCTGCCTTGAATGCCATTTTCTTGGTAGGAATGTGGGGTACAAATCAAATAAATAAATTCCTGAACTCACCTTGAAAATCCCATCAAAATCACTGGGTTTTGAGCAGCCCAACTCTGAGCAGGATTTCAACCAGAAGGAAGAAACAATGCATTATGCTACTGATCTGTATCCTATAGTCCTCCCTTTTCCATATAATTACCCTGCACTTCAATATTCGGCATTCCCAATCTTACCAAACATGAAGATAATTAAATGAAAGATTATTAAATTAAAGATGGTTAAATGTAGCTCTTGATCATCTGCAAGAATTGGCTATATTAGGGATCCATGTAAAAGATCCATGAACAATGACCCAGCCCAATAAATTTCTCCAATCTTGTAGAAATTCTTGTTAAATTCCCTCAATATTACTACACAAATATATTGCCTGAGGCCTCTAAATTAGCCTCACATGCCACTGTATGCAAACCGCCCAGTAAAAAGCTGTTATAATATCCTTTGACAAGGTTATCCATAACACTGCATGAGGAAGGTTTAGCATGGAAGAGAACTCAGAATCTGTGTTTTGCATGCTTAAGGTTCCAGGTTCAGTCCCCAGCAACTGCAGTGAAAGAATGTCAGTACTCAAGTAGTTGGGAAACATCTCTGCCTGAGGCCTGCTGCCAATTAGAGTAGATAATAATTGAATAGATGGGCCAGTGGTCTCTAACACTATAACATAGCTTCATATCTTGGGGAAAAATCATGCTATCCCAAGTGGGGTGGGGAGTGTTGAAATATTGTATAGGAATATGTATTAAGTAGTAGTTTTGCTTGCCCCTAGGGACTGCCTGGTTCTCCAGGACCACCTGGCGAGAATGGGAAACCTGGAGAAGCGGTAAGTTATCCTTCAGGTGTATAAATAGATGTACAGTGCTACTTGCTGTGAAGAACAACATTCAGCCTCCTTCAGTTATGATGGCTGCTATTTATTCTTCCACCTGGATGGCAATCCAGAAAAGCCTAAATCCTGAATTGGCACAATGATTCCTGACAATATTCCTGAGGGGATAGGCTTCCAGAGCTTTACCGAGAAACAGAAATCTTAAGAAGCTTAGAAGGTTTTGACATTCAGCACTTATCCCTAATGTGTGTGTGTGTGTGTGTGTGTGTGTGTGTGTGTGTGTAAACAAGGAATGCCTTGTGGAGGCACCATTTACATCACCAGCTCTTGCCTTTCCCTTTATCATGTTCAGAGCATGGATTCCCTGTACACCAGTGGCCTGCAAGCTTCCCAAAAGCCAGGATCCACCTTTAATCCTATCCTGCAACATGGGATGTAGTTTAATATTTTGACATATAATACTTCAACTTTATTTTTTTACTTTACCTACTTACCTACTTTATCTATCCAAATCTTTTTTTCTTTTACCATTGATCAAGTATTTCTCCTTTTTCTCCATCCTTCTATTTTCTCCTTTCCTTTCTGTCCCCCAAATATGGTCATTGCACCACACATGTTAGCTAAGGTCATAATCCAGTTGTGGATAGTTGTGATTTGCTGGATGAAGATTAATGCAATCAGTTGGGCCATAGACTGGGTAGATAACTCAGGTGAAAATGTTTGAATGCATGTTGAACATCTGTAACCCAGAAAGCATGTAGGTAACCTACCTTCTTTTGGTTCATAACAGGGTCAAAGAGGTGAAAATGGAGCTCCAGGACTTTCAGGATCTAAGGTAAATTTTGCATCAACCACTGCATGATTCTTAAAATATGGGATACAAGAAATCAAGAAATGCATGATGTGGACTGTGGAGACTACAAAGCTAAATGGTTTAATTTATATTAGGGTGAAAATGGCATCCCAGGCGAACGAGGTGCACCAGGAGCTCAAGGTTCCCCAGGAGCTAGAGGTGGAGCCGGCCCTCCTGGACCAGAAGGCGGAAAAGTATGTTGACGTGACTGTGTTTTGTGCATACCTGAAATTGAATTTCCGGTCTTTCTCTTCTGTTGTCATGATATCTCTTCTTCAAAATATTCTTTTAGGGTCCTGCTGGTGCTCCAGGACCTCCTGGGTCTATGGGACCACCAGGTTTGCAAGGAATGCCTGGAGAGAGAGGAGGATCTGGAAACTCTGGACCCAAGGGGGAAAAGGTGTGCCCTTTTGTACTTCTCTTCATAATCAGATCATTTGAAAATCATTAGCTAGGCATTTACTATTTGAAGTATAGGTTTATTGGAAAACTGCATTTCCAGGTGAGACCATTGAAAATGGCAAGTGTTCATCTTTTCTGAAACCACACCAAAATTAACAACCCTGTACTGAATAATATGTGAAAGTGCTGGGTCAGATCCTAAGGTAGCATAGCTAGTCCCTACCCTCTGTCCTAAGTGTACATACATGGAGATAGCTTCCACTGAGTCAATAGGACTTCCAAACAAAGACCATGTTGGATTGGGCTACTGATCACCCTAATTATGTTTATATTATTCAGGGTACTTCAAAAATGGAGTTGGTTCAGTTTTGACTCTTCACCCTTGGATTTATTTAAGCGATTTGCACTTGATATCCATGACTGACTCAGTATGCCAATTCATATCTTCCCATTCATCCTTCTAACACTTCCTTTCTTGTATAAATAATATTAAATTAAGGTTGAGTTCATATGATCTTTTTTACTGTATGAAAACTGGCATTTTCTGGTAACCTGCTGTGTGCTGGTACCATTCCACCAAAGCACAATCCTGTGATCTGATATTTGGGCCCTACTATGTTTGTCCCTGTTCCTATAAAAGCAATTGCAGGATGATATCCAACATCACATGAGCTCAGCAGGACATCCCCCCTATCCTCCTCACCCTGCACCTCCTGTGCACCCTCCAAATCCACTCCAGGGTATCCCCCAACCTTCTGGAACAGAGTTTGAGGACACATGGGAGACTGCAGGAGGGGGGGGGAAGCCAATGGTGTCCATTCTCCTAGCAGACAGACACTGCAGGATTTGACCCATAGTGACACAACTAAATACAGTTAACAGACTGCTGGAGCTTTAGCAGTGACTCCCTTCTGATTTTTTGTTGCCTTTTATTTGACAGGGAGAACCTGGCGGCAGAGGTGGAGATGGCTTACCTGGTAAAGATGGAGTACGAGTGAGTAGAACTTCCCATGTCATTTGAATATGTTCATTTCCCCCCACAGGTAACTTGCCTACTACAAGTGATATGTATCAGCATGTGTCATTTGACTGAATCTGGCAGGACATACATTGAGTTTAAAGTAGGAAGGACTGCTACTGCCTTCCCCAAAGTAGCTGGTTGAGAAGGACATGGGAGTGAAGGTAAACTACACGAAAACTTTGCACTAGGTATTTCCCCTCCTAAGGTTTGGCCATTTTTCACCATGAATGTAGTCTATCCAGAGTGAAGTGACTGCCAGAGGAAAATTCCCATCACTGGTGGGTGCACTCACCCCTGCCCCACTTGATTCAGAATTGGCTTGGCTTTTCCAAGCTTTCTTGGACAACTCTCAGGGGGAAATGAATCCCCAAGAGTTCTCTTGCAGATTATTATATGAGTGTGGAGGAGTTCCCTGCCAACTTTCCCACCAGTTCCTCCCTTTCCCCAAAAGCAGAACCAGGAGCCAGACTCGTATTCCGAACATGGACACAAAGGAAATATAATAAGCCTATAAACAAGAAGTTCTAGGTCTCTTTAGAGCAGGGGTAGGCAACCTTTTTGGGCCTGTGGGCACTTTTGGCAAGTGGAGAAAGTGTCCTGGGCACCACCACAAAATGGGCATGCCGCAGATGAAGATAGCAGGTGGCTGCAGGCCAGTGTATTCATTGCCCAAGAATGTCTGTCATAGGAATGTACCAAAACAGGGAAATCTGGCTCGTTTGAGCTCAACGGATTTCTTGCCTGCTTCCTATTAGATGATCAGAAATGGGCAGAGTCGGGGGGGCTATGGACTTCTGTCATAGAGAGATGCCACAATTTGTGCATTTTTAAAAACTGCTAAGGGAATCTCCACAAAACCAGCCAATTTGCGCAAATCTGCACCCGAAAACCCCATGGTTCTAGCACAATTTGTGTAAAGCGTGAAATTATGCATTTTTAAAATTGCTCCATTTTGAACTGCCTTTTCTCTGAAATTTGTGCCATTTTCAGACATGAGCGCTCATTTGAAAATTTGCAAACATTTTTTGAGAACATGTTCTTCTCCTACTCATGCTCACATTCAAGGTTGCGAACAGGGCATACTGTTCTGTGAGCACAAGCGAAATGCTCATACCTCCCTGTTACCAATGCAACAAAGAGTATTCAGAACACTTTTGCATTCCATATTTTCTTGATGGATATGTCCATGCCTTCTATTGCTGCTGAATATATATCTTCTAACCTTGCAGGGCCCTGTAGGATCCATTGGACCCCCTGGGCCAGCTGGCCAACCTGGAGATAAGGTACTAGTAGTCTCATTCCAAAATAATAACTATTGATATGTAAATGTTAACTGCACTTATTTTGAAGAGTCAATTCTGAAATAAATGCACTCTTCTTTTCTTTTAGGGAGAGCCTGGTACAGCTGGACCTCATGGCCCAACAGGTTCCCGTGGTGGCCCCGTAAGAGACCCTTTTTAATTATCAATCATAATTCAACCCTGGATTATTTTGCACTGCTCCTAAAATATTTTCTCAAGGAGGAATGTAGCCTGGTAAAACCCATTCACAGCACAGGGTTATAGTACTTTTTGAAAGTTAGATTATGTGTTAGTGTTAATGGATCAGTATTGAAGTACTGATCCATTAACAAATAATCTAACTTTCTAAAAGTCAAATATCACAATGCAGATATGTGGAAGGTGCTAGAACTTGAATCTGGAATAGATTTTTAAATTATACATGAAAGTAATTCTTTATTAGTGGTGGTGGTGGTGGTGGTGGTATTAGGGATTGTATCCCATTTAGGGTTTTTATTATACTTAATGGTATATAAATACTAAATAAACAAATAAATAAATATTAAAACAATAACAACAATAATAATTTTATTTATATTCCACCCTTCCTCCCAAAGGAGTCCAGCACAACATAATAAAAATACATCATGTATAGATAATTAAACACATCAACCGTCATTTATGCATAGTAAAAACATAACCATAAAACTAAAGAACATAGCACAACACACACATAATCTTAAAGTAGCAAGGTCCCAAGGTCAAGTTACATCTCCAAAGCCCAGGTGAACAGGCATGTTTTTAGTTCTAGTCTAAAACTCAAAAACATGGGGGCCAACCACACTTCCGCAGGGAGGGAGTTCCATAATTGGGGTGCTGCCACCAAGAAAGCCCTATCTCAAATCATCGCACTATAGGCCATGCCCACTGGTGGAATCACAAGCAGGGCCTCCCCCAGAGGATCTTAAAGCTCAGGCTGGTTGGTACTGGGAGAGGCACTCTTGGAATTGCTTGGGTCCCAAGTCATCAAGGGCTTTGTACACAAGTACCACCTTGAATTGGGTCCAATAGCTTACTGGCAGTCAGTATAGCGGCTTAAGATTGGTGTCACATGAACCCACTTAGCTGCCACACTCTACAATCTGGCATTAGCATTAATAATATCCCTTTGCTTTTTTCCTTTTATTTTATACTTAAGTAAATGTAAGGATGATTTGATTTTTGACACGTTACTTTCTCTTATTAAGGACCTGGATGCATTTTAAGCTTCTAACTCCATTGATGGCCCATGTAACTAAAATCTACGTCTTGCACATGGCACTGTTAATTGTCAAAATTAACAGGGTTAACAAACATTTGGAGGCCTAATATGAGGTTTTAGTCAAATACAGGAATATGGCCAACATATCTCTTATATATTATTCCTTGTGAGAGACATTAACTTTCTTGCCTTATATATATATATATATATATATATATATATATATATATATATGTTTATGAAAGTGCCAAAAGTGCTTTATAAATAATAATAATTAGAATCCCCTCTTGTGAGTTCATCTCACTATGCTGCCCTTATAGGGCACATTTAGCCCCCTGAGAGACATACCAAAATCTCAGTGGAGGGACACAACACCTGGCTTCTTTGCATTGAAATAGCAAATGGGTAGGGAAAAAAGGGGTAGGACAAAAATAAGGAAGCTTGTCTGAGCGTGGAAAGCTAAGCAGGGTCAGGCCTGGCTATTACTTGGATGGGAGACCCCTCCTCTAGTTTCCTGCATTGAGCAGGGGGTTGGACTCGATAGCCTTTTAGGCTCCTTCCAACTCTATGATCTATGAAATCTATGAATAATACAGCAGGTGGAAAAGGAGTCCATGTGTAGGAAAAGCAAGCAGCAGGGGGAGTTAGCAACAGTCTGGCATTAGGCAGTTGCTGCCCTTCACCAGGCATGTCAATAAACAACTGTATTCATTATTTTATTCATTTACTACATTTTGATATTATCCAATAACCAAAGCTCTCTGGGCGGCTCATGAAATTTAAAACCCAGAAATACAACTGCCTACCAAACAAAACACAACCAGTTGAAGAGGGAAATCTAATATTCCTCAGACTTTCTTGAGTGCTGTAAATGGTTTTACGTTTGACAGGAGAGAACGGGGAGGATGTTGCAAAGGCAGAATGTTCCGAACATATAAGTTGAAAGACAGGAAGAATAGCAAATTAGGGGTATCATTTCCAAGCTTTCCAAGCAGATTATTTACTCTTCTTCATAACTTTCTTTGTAATCTGCAGGGTGATAGAGGTGAACAAGGCCCCCCTGGTCCTGCTGGCTTCCCTGGAGCTCCTGTAAGTATGGAGTTGTTGTTGTTGTTTTTTAAAAAAATCTTGTTACTAGTTCATCTTTTCCTTTTCTCTTTAAATATAAGCACTGCATTTTATATGTACGTTCAGAAGACAAGTACAGGCAGTCCTCGAGTTAAGTACATCCAACTTACAGATGACTCATAGTTAAGAACGGACTTCCAGGTCCCCCGGCACTATGTCATTTACATAGCGTACATAGCGTAGTATACTACGCAACTTGCATAAGTTACGCAATTTGCGTAAACACCTATTTTTTCCCTATAGAACGCTATGGTGTTCTGACTTACATACAAATTCAACTTAAGGACATTCTTAGGAACAGAACTCGTTCGTAACATGGGGACTGCCTGTATTATCCCATTTTCTTGCGGGTTCCCACCTCTAAACTCTGCATTCTACAGCCCTCTTGTTATTTCAAAGGGACTCTTCATAAAAAGCTGATTTCAAATAATATTTTTTGAACTCAGCTATCGACATGCTGCAATTTCTTCCATCTCTTTCTCTGCTGCACTCTCACCTGAGCATAGCAAGAAGGAAGCAACCGATTTGTAGAAAGGTCACTCATTCTAATTGCAAACTCAGGTGGTGAGTAATGACAAGATTGTAGCCAAAACCAAGCCACTCAGAAACAAGAATCAGCATGCTCGGTGGAACCCTGAGGTTTAAAAAAGAACACTAAGGGGACAAAAATCTCCAATACAGCCAAAGGAGGACTGAGCATACTTAGTAGTCATGGAATGTAGAGTGACAGTTGGGGGGGAAATGGAACACAGGGCAGGGAGGGAGTGAATAGAATGCCCTGTTTGGAGAGAATGGCTGCTTGGAACAGGAGCACTCTTATTGGGAGGGAGGAAACACTGCAGTCTTTTGGTGGAGTTCCCCACTTGTCTATCACTAATTCAGAAATATTGCTTCTGCTTCTTCATCAAGAAGAACTGGGTGCTGCTTTTTTACAACACAATGATTTAACAGTGGCAAAACCCAAATGACCTGTACAATGCAACAATCGCCATCACTTGCTTTTTTTTAGTCAGTTCTATCCTACCTGAACTGAGATTCTCTGCAGCATCTTTAATGAGTAGTAAATGCTTTGGAGGGAGCGCTGGAGCAGAGGAGGAAGAGAGGTATACAGAAAGCAAATGCTTCCGGACCTCAACCGCCAGATGTTTTGGACTTTAACTCCCATCAGGCCCAGGCAGCATGGCCAATGCTCAGGAATCCGGGGAGTTGTAGTCCATAATATCTGGAGGGCACCAGATTGGAGGAGGCTGTTTTAGAGTGAAGCCAGCAGGGCAACTGAAAAAGGCTTATAGTCCTGCAGACACTAGTTTGTGGCAAGCAACTTTCATTGTCTCAGCAATATAAAACAGACACTGAACTTGACAGTGAATTAGCTTTAGATCCCAGATTCCTTTAAAAAGGTGGGGTATAAATATAATAAATAAATAAATAAATAAAATGTATGACGACTTATTTTTATATAGGGACAAAATGGAGAACCTGGTGGAAAAGGAGAGAAAGGCCCAGCGGGTGAACGTGGAGAAGCTGGACCCCCAGGTGCTTCAGGTCCATCAGGAGGCCCTGGTGCCCCAGTAAGTATTTGGCAATAGACACTCTAATGTACCATCTCTGGCATTCATTGTCCTTATCTATTTTATATACAACAAGATACCTTTTGTGAAGGACTGCCAACTGGTCCTTTACTCAAGACCAGAGATCAAAGGTGCAAAACTGCCAGCCTTAGCTCTGCTGTCTTGACTTGATTCTCTCAGGGCCTTGCCCTTGGTCAATACACTGGATTTAGCACTGAACCACAGAGGAACCACACACACCATGTGGGGTAAAACCAGGAAAGTTTATTTAAGGTAAACAGATTACAATAAAAGGTGGGGAATGAGGGAAGAGGGAGAAAGGTGGGGAGACACTTTGGTACATACAGTATTGCTATAAAATAACAAAAGCTAGTTCCTTTACTCCTTTACCTGGGGGTTGGTCTTCTCAGAGTTTGCCTTAGCAAAACCCTACTCCCGCGAAAGCGTGCAGACAACAACAACCCAAACCAGAAGCCACAGCAGCAGTATAGATTCTTCCCCCCACCCCTCCTTTCAGTAGCCCAGGTGTCTTTAGCCAATCAGGATGAACTTCATCTGGGCCAGGCAGGGGAGGGGTGGCTCTTTGCCACATTTGCATGCAAATAGCTGTGGCATCGGCCATGGGAGACTGCGTCGTCAGGAGCCATCAGAGTAACTGTGTACATTTTGCATTTCCCAGTCCCCATCTGGGATTATACTTGTTTACACTTGGGGAGATGTGGGGGGGGGGGCAGGAAACTCTGATGCTTTTTCTCCCACACCTTTCAACACACTGATTCCATAGGATTTCATTGGTTATCAGCCCTGAATTTCTTGGTATTCTGACATAACATTTTCACTTCCTGTCTAGGGTCCATCTGGTCCACAAGGAGGGAAAGGAGATCGTGGTTCCCCAGGTCCTCCAGTGAGTATTACTTTTTCAGTCCGTCCATAGCCATTAAACAATGGTGTTGCATGTTCCAACTCCAGCAAGATGTAAACCATTATGGTCTCTAAGGGTGCAATCCTGTGTCCCTCTGACCTTGTCTGAGGGAACATAACAATGGGCCTGGAAGACGCTGTGACCTCAGAAATCCCTTCGAAGGTCGCTGCACCATAGAGTGCCCACCTCTCTACCTTGTAGCCAGCGCAGTTCTTTCCACCCCAGCAGGGAACCGAAGATGGTCTTCCCTCTTTGGTTCCCGCATCAGGAGGGCATTCCTGGGTGGCGCCTCAGCATCTTCCCCTCGTAAGGCGTGTAAAAACATATAGTCTGCCAAAATCAGCCGTCTAGACATTTCTGAGGGCTAGGGGAGCGCAGCGGATATCCTTTCCGCCATGCTTCTCCTGCCCTCAATAAAATGCCTGTAATCCTCTGTGTAGTCCTTCCCGTGTTACGGGAAGCCTCATAGGACCATGCCATAAATTACACCATGATCTACGAACAGCATTCTAAATTCCTCTAACAAGGAACGTCAATAATGTAAGAAAGTAGTTCCTGTATTCCCATTCACCTGGCATTTTGGTTCTGGAAATTCTCTTTGACAGTGGACTTTGATCCGTGAGTCGAGATTTTACCTACAGTTAGACATTTCCATTGGAAAATATTAACATCTGAGCTACATGTTCAGATATTGTGGAAACGTACTCACATACCTTTTCCCATACCAGCTACATATTGCACAGAGTTGCTCTAGAATCTGACTCTGGGTGTATGTGTGTATATATATATATATATATATATATATATATATATATATCCATTCTGCTCCATGAAAGGTTCTGCCACAATAAATCTATTAATCTTTAGGGGACCACAAGACTCTTCATTGACCATGTTCAGATGTCATAGTAAGCCAGAATTTGTTTTGAATCCTGGCTTGTGTGAATGAGTGAGGGTGCTGGTGCATGCTGCTCAATCGATCCCACTTGGCTCCTCCTGCCAGCAGGAGTGGCTAAACAAGCCAGGGCTCTCCATCCATGGTTTGTTTAGTGTGAGGGCCGAATCGGGCTTGTCCCTCTCCTAACAAGCCAGAGTCATAAGCCAGGGTTTGTTCTTCAAACCAATCTCAAAAATTCGGGTTTACCGTGACATGCCAACCAGGCCATTACATTTCTAGATCTTTTCTAGTTGTCTCTGAGTAACATGTTTACCATTATGTCATGTCAAGTGTTTGAGTTAGCTGTCATGATTATTTTTTGTGAAGAATTTTCTGATATAGTTGTCAAATATAGATGGTTAACTAATGTAGTGAACAGTATTCCACTTTCTTGAATTCTGTGTTTCCACATTTGCTTAACAAATTTTTATGACTTGTTAACATTAACATTATTCATATGTTTCAGGGTCAGGCTGGCTTTCCTGGTGGTCGTGGTTTACCTGGTCCTCCCGGTAACAATGTAAGAATTACTATCATTTTAAAAACACTGTTTTCACATTCCTTTGCTCTGATCCAGAGCTTAAGCTGACCCCCTCCATTGAAATGAATGAGAAAACTCATTTGCACAGAAGCTCCATATGTACATTGGAGCATATGGTGTGCTCTGGATCACAGCTTTTCACTTCTTAATCAATTGATGTATTTTAATAGATGATTAAACATGCCTTTGATGGAGAAGCATCAACTTAATTCAGACTACTGCATCTCCATCATTGCTAACTTAAGTCCTTCCTAGCCTCACCCACACCAAGGCTGTGAGTAGAAAATCCCTATTTCTAGGTCATACCCAATACCCTCCCAAACCCTCTTGCTTGCTAATTGTTGTTGTTGTGATGATGATGATGATGATGATGATGATGATGATGATGATGATGAATAGCAGTGCTCACAAATTCCATATTCTACAAATCATAGGAAGGCAAAACCTTAACTGAATAGTCTATATTGTCCCCCTTATGTTTGCTAGAAATACAAAGCAAGAATTATAAACTTACACTATGCCAGAAGAATTGTAAAATCATAGAGTTGGAAGGGACATTGGAGGCCCCCTCATCCAACCCACTGCTCAATGCAGGACATCCATTGCAAGTTCAGCTATAGCATCCCTGGCAGATGGCCATCCAACCACTGCTTACATACTTCTAGCAAATGAATTCTTGGGAGAAGCAAGGAATGAATACATTTTTAGAAAACGAGATCACGTTCTTCCTGTATCTACTGATAGTCTGTTTTAACCTAACTCTTTTATCTTGCATGTGTTCAACACTCTAATGTTGTACACATTGTAAAGTACAGTCATATACATATTCATATACATATTCATATACATATTCAAGCTCCTTTGGTGGTGGGTGGGGGTGGCCCCAAAAGCGTACCTTTTTTTGCTCCTATCATTAATTCTCCATTCTTTTGATATCCTGGTAGCACTGATTCAAATGCTATATTTCAACCTTCACTTTCAATTCTTGATTTCTAGGGTAACCCAGGCCCCTCAGGCAATGCAGGCCCTCCAGGCAAGGATGGTCCTCCTGGTCCATCTGGTAATTCTGGTTCTCCTGGTAGCCCAGGTAGCGCAGGTCCAAAAGGTGAGCCTGGCCAGCCAGGTGAAAAAGGTCAAGCAGGTCCAAGCGGAGCACCAGTAAGTACATTATTTGAAAGTCTTACTTAAAAATAGGAATCATCAGTAAACAGTCAGTGATGATTACACTTTTCCTGTAATTTCTTACTTGTAATACTTAAACACTGCACATACACTGATTACACTGACCTATATTATCTATATGTAAAGGTGCTAAAGGTGTAGCTAGTCACAGCTGTTCTTTTTTTCTTTTTTCAATAATAGCATCACTTTGTCCACATCGAAAAATGCTACCAAAAATTACTTTTACTTCAGATCGATTCTAACACCCTTTCAGGTGACGTTTCACCTTATTTTATGCCTTGTTTTACTTACGTTGCAGGCATTGATCCTGGATTTTTAATCCTCCTTTGCAGGGTAAGCCTCAAACCATAGATTGTCAGTTCAGATGGAAAGGTGAACTATGGTTGGCTTGAAACCAGGAAAGGAGGAAGGACTTCACCACACTCATGGGGAGGAGGGAGTGTGCAAGCAAGATGGTCTTGCCAGGCTCACCCACATAGCACCAGACCATGACCATGATTTGGCATTATGCAAGGGAGGCTGGTGACTCAGGAGGTGCCAGTGGGGCACCTTCTCCATTGCATCGTTTTGTTTGAGCTTTGTCAAAGCTATCCATGGTGCTCCATGGTGGTGAACCTATTTTGGGGATGGAGTTCAGCACCATGGATAGCACCCATAATGCTCAAACAAAAAGGTGCAATGGATAAGGAGCCCCACTGACACAGGGCCTTCCCTCTTTTTCTTAAAGCTTAAACAGTTTACAACTTTTCTGTCTTTTCCTATAAGGAGATGCTCTCTTTTCTTTCACCGTATCCCCCCTCCTTTTTAATGGTAGGGCCATCAGGGCCATATGGAGACATATGGCACTACTATCAATGTTTATTTGGCCCAAATATCCCTTAATATATATTTTTTTATCAGGACCCTATCTATGAGAATGATGCAACCTGAGATGAGCCCATAATAGAGCAGAAGATTTCCTTTATCCTCCATTTTGCACTGAGTACATTCAGCTCAGCTGAAGATGTTCTGCAAATAAGCATTTATGTCTTTCAAGTACACACATCTTAGTTCGTATAGACAACACCTCTGCCTCAAAATCCATTTTATATGTCTGTCACTGAAGATTATGGTCCTGGACTGATTTATCTCCCATAGGGTTTACCTGGTCCTTTGGGACAGTTGGGCCCACCTGGACAGCGTGGTATTGTAGGATTGCCAGGCAGGAGTGGTGGACAAGGCCCTGCTGGCCCACCAGGTGTAAAGGTGAGGCATTGTTCCATTATTTAAATCATCTGAAGTATTTAATAGAACACGGGCTCTGCCGAAAGCGTGGATTCGTGAACATTTGGCTTGAACTAGTGGGGGCGGCGGCAGGGGAGCAGTGAACAGGGAGGATTTGGGGAAATGATTTTTTTCAGATGGTTTTTTGCGGGGTGGGGGGCTTATCGTTGGTAGCAGGGCAGTGGCAGCAGCTTCTCTTTTTTAGTTTTTCAAACTTTTTGCCACCACCACAGATGGCAGCAAAAATAAAATAAAAGAGCAGGGAGAAATGAAAAAAACACTGCTGCCCCTCTGCTACTGAAAAGTGCCTCCTGAAACTGTTGAAAACATTCCATCCTGTTAAAGCTCCACAGAACTCCCCCTGCCCCAGCTAGCTCTCTCCCATCTTTTGCTAAAGTTCGGTCACAGATGCACACTAAATGAATACTCTGTTCACTGATGTTAGCGGCTATGTCCAGTGAGATGAAAGTACATCTCAGCAACCTCAGTTGCTTTTCCTCTTAGATTTGGATGTTGCCTTTCATCAGGTATCAAAAACGGTAAGATATACATAGAATCACATGTTTGTCTTGCTTATAAAAAGGAGACAATCGCAACACACATGCATATACACAGATATACACTTTAGTAAAAATTTAGATATTTATTAATACTATAGGGTGAAATCCAATGTCACACTGACAGATGTCCACTACTTTAACATGACTTTCTCCCACCCTCTCCTTCCCTCTGCTCCACCCAATAATATGCTCCGGAGGGTTTCCCATTTTGAGGGCATGTGTGGGGCTGCCAAGGGGCGGAATTGCCCCCCTCCTAGTTTCACTGACGAAACTACTTCTATCAGCAGAATGACAATGTTGGATAAAACCCATAGTCTGAGAGCTTAACCTTGGGTTTGCAAAAATTTAGAGATCTAAATTTCTAAATTTAGATCTCTTTAGCTGGTTTGTTCAGCTCTTAGTAACTGTATTTTAGGATTACTGTGAGAATTGCTCATTAAAATAGGCAGGTTTTTCAGGAAACCTCTTATTCAGTCTACCAACAAGAACTGAACTGTCTGAAATAGAATTTGAACACAGTGTGGGCCAGCCACTGCTTCTTAAAGGTTTCTTCTGGATAGATAGATGGATAGATAGATAGATAGGCTATTCATGAATTTAGAAGGATTTTTTTAAAAATCAATGTGTCATCAATCAATTTCTTCTTCCAATGCAGGGTGAAGATGGCAAAGCAGGAGCCAATGGTTTCCCAGGAGAAAAAGGAGTTCCAGGTCCACAAGGACCTCAAGGCATTAGTGGAACACCTGGAGAATCAGGCAGAGATGTAAGCAACTTTGTTCATATTAGCTGTACCCCAGAGATAAACACTTGCTGGGCTTAAAAGAGTTACACAATGTTGTACCCACAAAATGAGAGAAATGGATCTCATTTAGATATCCTGAAATGGGGTGGGGGGAGTCCTCCCATTCTGATGTGTGGTTGTCCCAATCGAAATTGGGGCCACACCCACTTAGTCTAGAGTAAAAACAAACAGACAAAGATTATCCTTAGCTACAAGCTATGCAATTAATGTAACATGTAGTTTGACCCTGAGGTAATATGAAAGTGCTACTTGGATGTATCTGTGATAGCCCATTCACACATACAAACCATCCCTTGATGCGGCATTCCGCTAGATGTGTGAACGAGGCCTCAGTGAGCGAGAACGCTTAGAAATGCAGTAACAAGATCTTTGATAAGTTCTTATAACCATGTTAACTTCAAGGGAGTTAAACTCTTGATAGAAATAATACACCCAAGCTAAAAATGTGTTGAAGTTTTAGGCATTTTTAATGGGTTTTTAAAAAATGTTTCTTCCATTGCTTTGATATTTATGCCCATATTTAAACACTTATTATCCTGTATTTCTAAGGGTAACCCTGGATCTGATGGTTTGCCAGGTCGTGATGGATCTTCAGGGCCAAAGGTGAGAAGTTACCTAATCAGTACAGGTCTGTGTGCTATTTGAAATGACAATGATTGTCGTTGCTAGCTATTGTTAGGCCCTAATCAATATTGGAGTTTGCCTATGATTAACTGATGATGTGTCATTTAGTAAATAGATACATTCTTCACATTGGCAGTGATGTTTTTCTCCTCAGGGTGATCGTGGTGAAAATGGTGCTCCAGGTTTACCAGGGACTCCAGGTCATCTGGGTCCCCCAGGTAATTCTGGTCCAGCTGGAAAACCAGGTGAAAGAGGACATCCCGTAAGTATGAAAAGAATGTTGAATCCTGTTTTTATTTGTTTTCTGTGTTAGCCGAGTATTAACTTTAAGCTATATATTTACCTTCATCTGATACTATATAGCCTTATATTTCACAAAGGAAAAAGGGAAACCGAACAATAATACCAGAAAAAGGAAGAGTCCACTCAATGACTGGGATATTTTTAGATGAACTAATTCCAGTAGATCTCACCATCTAGCAACTGCAAATGTCATCACAAACTAGGGGAGAAAAACCTGAAACTATCTGTAATCAGGGATCTTGAAAGTTTCTGAATATGTTAGGTACTTGTGATACAATTTCCTTTGAAATACTGGAAACAGTGGGAGGTGAATAATTTTTTTCCCTAGTGCTTTAGAAAAATATATATATCCCCAACTGGATAGCTTAAATCTAGGGATGTGCACTAACCATAAGATTCAGTCTGGAGCCCAATTCAGTGATTCGGGAAACTGCCAAAAATATCCTGCATTTTCCAAGAAAGCACCCAATGCTACACTCTGCCAGGTCCCACAGACTCCACCAAACCTCGCTCGTGTAACATTCCTGCTCTGGGAGAGAGAACTAGCAAAGAGCACTGAATGCTGGATCAGTCCTGTGATATATTATTTCAACATCCCTCCCCCAAAGCACTGGGATTGGAGAGCCCTGGTAAAAACATTCCCTGTGATTAGACACTAGAGCTGCCAGTCACAAAACTAATCTCCTTCACCTCACCTCCTCCCCACTCTGGAGTTTTCCTTATATGGAGAGCTGGGGGGGGGGGATGTATCAATTTTTGGAGACCCAATATCTATGTCTCTCTGTCCTTCCAAATCCAAACTGCTAATGACTCTTCAGAAGTGTTCAGATTTAGATTGAGTCTGCTTCAGAGGAGCCCCACTTAGATTCAGACCAAATCTCCCAAATCTGTCTGAATCCATTCAATGTGTCTCTGGGATTTGGGCACATTGTCTGGGAATCCGACACACACCCCTCTTTAAATCCGGTCGGTTTTGTCTATAACAAACCATTAAAATTCAAGGCTAGTGGAAAACACCAAACTGACCTAAGGGCATATCCTTGTGGGAAAAATATGGGATGTAAGTGCTTTCGAAAACCTAACTCACAGAGGCAGCATTTGTACATTATGCACAATAGTATATTTGGGAGCATAATGGTATTAGCTGAGATGTGAACATTCACCCTGTTTTCTGGCAGATGCACCGAATTTATATCTAGAAAGTTTATCCTTGACATAGATGCAATCCTTGTGCGCCTCCATTCCTGTTTTTTGTTTGTTTGTTTGTTTTACAGGGACCTGCTGGTCCAGCTGGCCCTGCTGGCGCTGCTGGGATTCGTGGCTGCTCCTGTAAGTCTCCACTTCAGAACTTAAGCCCTTTGCATGTTGCATTAACCTAAAATGCATTTTGAAAAAAAACCCTCTTCTTCAATATGTTTCTAAAGGGTCCTGCTGGTGCACGTGGTGATAAAGGTGAAGCTGGTGAACGTGGCAACAATGGAATGAAGGGTCATCGAGGATTCCCTGGTACCCCAGGACCCTCTGGTCCATCTGTAAGTTTTTAGAACTTTGTAGGCTTGCATAAGAGGAAAGTAATGTGGATTGTCTGCATGATCCTAAAGATATAAGCATAAATAACTTTGACAAGTTAAGAAAATACCATTCCTATATTAAAATGGTTGTGTTTCTCTCCCCCACCTCCCATTTGCACCTTAAAATTTATATATGATTGCATGGTTTGGCGGAGAAAACCAGGCATCTTAGGATTTCCCATCTGGTTTCTTGACTATTAATTACGTTTCACTGGAGGAAGGCATCCAGCAATATTGCTAGTTTAGAATATCATTGTTTCAGTTTTGGAGGAGAAGAGCTGGGAGTTTTGTCATATCCCTCAATTCTGGGAAGCAATGCTTGAAAGGAGCACTTTGCTGCAAACAGCATTTGATTTTTCCGATGCAACAAATGCACAATGGCTCCAGTTCAGAGAAAGGTATTCTTCAGTCCCTTTGAAATCAGTGTGACAAGTTCATCACAACTAACTCAAGTCCCATTGATTTCAAGAGGACTTAGGCACAGCTAGCTTTCTTTGATCAGGAACTACATCAGTATGAAACTCAAAGGAGCCCAGTCCTGAAACCAACAGATAATCCATGAGTGATCTCCTCTCAAGGTCATTGGTACAATCTATAGAAATGCAAGCATCCAAGTCTTGTTGAATTGAATGGTATTTGAGAGCATTTAGCTCTCTAAACTGTTCCCATTGTCATGGTTTATGGATCCATACAAAACAGTAATATAGAAAACAGGGAACCACATTATTGCACCATTTCCTTTGCAAGTTAATCCTCCAGTTCCTCATAACTGTTCTGCAACATTTAGAACAAAAGCTACAAACTCCTTCTTAATAATGAAGGTTGAAGAGCAATCCTTGGGCTCAGTGCAACAGGTCTAAAATTTGCTAAGCTGGCTGGACGAATGAAATGGATTGAGCTCTCACAACCCATCCATCAGCTAGAGAACCTAGGGCCACTGGGAGGACTGCACTCCATGCTTCCCTGGATTGACATCACCGCAAGGGGGAGATCAGCCTAGTCCCCGTACATTGGCCAAAGAAATAACAGCTGCAGGGAGCTTGTTTTGCCTTCCCTGCCAGGAAAAAACAAATCTATAAGGACCTTGTAACCAGGGATGTTGAAGAGTCCTTGGTCTCGAGTCACGAGTCTTTGGACCCGAGTCTCGAGTCCGAGTCCTTGGTCCAAAATGGTGACTCACGAGTCACGAGTCACTCCCAAAGCTGACTCCATGAGTCCCTATTAAAATCAATGGGGTTTTTTCCCAACAAAATAAGGCTGCTTCAGATGTGTGGCTTAAACAAATTCTAGGCACAAGTGTGCCTTTTTATTTCAAAACTCTGCAACTGATTTTGGCAAGAACAGACCAGGCAGACAAACCCAAAATAACCAGACAGGCAGAGGAGGCAGGGAACCCCAAAGCAGGCAGGCAGAGGCCTTTGTCTTGGACAAGTCAAACTGTGGAACTGGTTAAGAAGAGACCAGGCAGGCAGAGGAGGCTGGGAACCCCAAACAGGCAGGCAGAGGCAGCCAAACCCAAAATGTCTGAAAGGTTGCATTTTTGGAAAATGATTTAAAAAATAAATTTGCTGTACTTCCTAAAATCTATCCATGTTGCATTTGAGGAACACGATTTTGGAGCACGAGTCCTTGGTCTCGAGTCCCGAGTCGAGTCTCGAGTCCCATTAAGAATATTGGGACTCAAGTCTGACTCGAGTCAGAGGGGGGACTCAGTCCGACTCACGAGTCGAGTCCTGGAGTCCGAGTCTCCATCCCTGCTTGTAACTAAGAACTGGTGCCTGAGTTTTGCTTCTTTTTCCCATTCCCTCCCAATCCCTTTTCCTTTTGTATCATGTCTTTTGTAAGCCTGAGGGCAGGGACTGTCTTATTATTAATCTTTGCAAGCCACTCTAGCAGCCTTTTTTTTGGCTGAAAAGCAGGGTAAAAAAATGCTCTAAATAAATAAATAAACCCCCATTGACTTGTATGTCCAGGGGATGAAACTATGCTTTACATAAGAACAGCCTGCTGGAGTTGTTGTGGTTGTGGTTGTGGTTGTGGTTTGCCTAAGGCCGTTGAGTTCACAACAGAGCTGAGATTTGAACTGGTTACTTCCTGATTCAAAGCTCAGCCTCTTAGCCATGATGCTGCTAGTTCAGCATTCTGTTTCCAGCAGTGATGCTTCAGGAAAGATTATAAGCAGGCCATGGAGGTAGCATCTCTCCCCTCTTGCTTGTCCCAGCAATAGCTATTCAGATATTCTAACTCTGGAACTGAAAGTTCCACTTACCTAGAACAGCTCATTGCTGTTGATGTGGAGTCATCCTCTATATGGATTTGTCCTTTTAAGAGCCTTTTAAACTATTTATGTATTTGATTTGTATCCTGCCTTTTCATCAAAGAATGGTGGTTATTATCACCACATCTTGTAATGAATGCAACAAAGCTCAAGTTGCAACATAGGAAGAGAAGTATCAAATCTGGATTTAATTACCTCTGTATGTCATTCTTTTCCTAACAGGGTGCACTGGGTCCCCCAGGTCCAAATGGAAACCCAGGACCTTCAGGTGCTAGAGTAAGTAACCTCCCTATTCAGTCTCAACTGGATGCATCCTTAAATTATGGCTAGACCATTGAGAGAGAACAAATGGACTCTGGCCCCATGTTTTTCAATATCAATGCTTCAAAATACATGAGCAATGCTGATAATATCTGATTTCTTGCGCTATTTAGGGTCCCCCTGGACCAAGTGGTCCACCTGGAAAAGATGGTACAAGTGGCTACCCAGGCCCCATTGGTCCTCCAGGTCCTCGTGGGAACAGAGGTGAATCTGGAGTTGCGGTAAGGGAAGCAGCACTCTTTAGGAAAATGGAAAGATCTATTCTCATGCTCCACTCATGAGGAACATAATCTTGAAAGCTCTACTCCATGCACAGATCCTACAGTCAGGGAACTTAGTACAAGATATATCAAACAAAACAAGTCAAATCCCCCACCTCCAAATGAAAACAAGGCTAAAAGTGCCGGTTACATTTGAATACTCGTTTACTTTGCATGTCCATCTGAACAGATTTTTTGTTTGTTTATTTTATTTTATAGGGTCCACCTGGCCATAGTGGTCCTCCAGGGCCTCCTGGTCAACCTGGTTCTCCTGGCCCATGTTGTGGTGGTGGTGATGGTGGTGACGGGCAAGTAAAAGGCACAAACTTCTACGGAGATCAGCCATCTGAAGATAAAATTGCAATGAGTGATGTTATAACTTCACTGAAATCAATCAACAACCAGATTGAAAACATCATTAGCCCTGATGGTTCACGGAAGAACCCAGCCCGTAACTGCAGAGATCTGAAGTTTTGCCATCCTGAACTTAAGAGTGGTATGTTCCATTCTATTCTTATATAAATCAGAGGGGGTCCTCAAGAAATATGCCACCACTAGACAACACAAGAGACACAGAGCTGCCCCTGCTCCATATCCCTTTCTGCTCTCTTTCTGATAACGTCTCATAATACAATATGTGACATGTCTTCAGGGCATTCCCCACGAATGACAACCAATGATGGGAGGTAGGAGTGGAGAAATGCACAGTGCAATTATACTAGACATTACCAGAAAGAGGGGAGAAAGAAGCATAGAGCAATAGCTGATGCCTCTAGCTCAGGGGTAGGCAAGGTGATGCTGTCTAGATATTTTGGACTGTAACTACCAGAAGCTCCAGACAGCATGGCCTGTGGTCAGGGATTATGGAAGTTGGAGTTCAAAGCATCTGTAAGGTATCAGGTTGCCTATCCTATTCTAGTTGATGTAATGTAATGTTGCTTTTATGGTTGCTTTAACTAAGTTAATTTAAATCTTGGTTTTCATTACTGTTAGCCACCTTGAGCACCGTGTTTTTGGTAGAAAGGCCATGTACAAATCAAATGAATATAAATATAAATATAAAAATAGGTACCAAATATATTACTAATATTTTATCCATGTCTTGGATATGATCGTTTTACTAATGCACCCAGAAATGGCAGTGCTTGAAAAAAATATTTAGTATTATAATGAAGCTTTAAATTCATAATGGATATCGGGATGGGGGGAAACCAGGGGTAGGAAGTGGAACTTTATATAGTGTGCAAAGTTCCTTCTGATCAGCCCAACAATGAATTTTCCCTAAGTGATAAATGTATACGGTAATATGGAAAAGGACTTACAGCACTCACCAGTATAATTTAACATCTTCTTAGATAGCACTGGGGCCTCCTCGTGTTTGTAACTTACAAATCTGTAGAGACTTAATGTAACTTATCTACACCTTTCTCATTATATTGAGTTCACTAACGTTTTGATTCTGTTTTGCTCTAACCGCTCCTTGAAAAAATGTCTGTCTTCCTCCCCACCTGCCCCTGTGGCTTACTCACGTTGCTCATTCACAATGAGATGAGAACTTGAGGAGCAGAATTCCTAAACTATGTAATCAAATACAGCTGCAAAAAATTAAAAAAAGTGAGGGAGGGGGATTGGTTGCATGTTAAATCATACTTTGATGAGTTGACTCAACATAGGCTAATATCTACATGTATAGTGCATTATTGTACAGGTTTGCCTTATTCCCAAAATGCTAACCATTTCTAGGCAGTAGCACATGCATTTGCCACAGACATAACGAGAAGCATCACAAAGGTCTACCTGCATAGGTCAGGTAAAGAATATTTTTTTGCGATGTCTTTGCAGGAGAGTATTGGATTGATCCTAACCAAGGTTGCAAATTGGATGCTATTAAAGTATTCTGCAATATGGAAACTGGAGAGACATGCATCAGTGCCAATCCCAAAACTGTTCCACAGAAGAACTGGTGGACGAGCCCAGGACCAGAAAAGAAACATATTTGGTTTGGAGAGTCTATGAATGGAGGCTTCCAGGTAAGAACTATATCATTCTAATAAGTAACTTTGACTAGAATGTGTGCTTCAGCAGTTGCTTATCAATAAAGCTGGGTTGGCGGGGGGGGGGGGGTTTGATTTTGTTATTAATTAAAGTATTCAGTCTGGTAGAGCAAAAAAGAAGGCAGAAGCAGGAGTAGATGAATACAATTGTGTTAAACAACAACCGACCCTGTTGTGTTTACACCACAGTTCAGCTACGGAGATCCAGAACTTCCAGAAGAAGTTGCAGATGTTCAACTGGCATTCCTTCGAATTCTTTCTAGTCGAGCCTCTCAGAATATCACCTATCACTGCAAAAACAGCATAGCTTACATGGATGAGGCCAGTGGGAATGTAAAGAGAGCACTTAAGCTGATGAGTTCTACTGACAGTGAAATCAAGGCAGAAGGAAACAGCAAATTCACCTACACTGTTCTGGAAGATGGCTGTACTGTAAGTAAACAAAACCACAGCATTGCAAAATATCTATTTTCTCAGAAAAGGGGATTTTGTACAATTTGCCATTATATTTTCCACACCTCTGCGCGCACACACAAATCCTAACATTGTGCATTTTCAAATGGCCTTATCCTGTTGTCTATCCCTGTACCAGTTCAATGGATTTTTATGTCCTGAATTTTATTTATATGCTATTTGTGAACTTTCTACCCTGCCACATGGCTCAACAGAATGGGTGGACAGGATAAGACCAATTATTATGGACCAGATCAAAATTAAATCAGTTGCACCTGGGTTTCATTGAAATCAATGTGAAAAGTTATTCATCCTGTCTAACTTAGGTCCCATTGAAATGAATGGGACTCAAATGCACCTATCCTGGGGTTACTTGGATCCAAGATGTGCCTTCCATGAGAGGAAGGGACCTTCTGTGAGAGGAAGCGCTCTGCTCCCACAAGGTCCCTCCACCAAATTTTGGGGGATCCCCCTCACATCACACCTCACCCCATTCAGCAGGGTCTGCTGCCTCTCTGTGTAGCATTTTCAGGGGGCTAGGATGGGCTGCTGTGGGAAGAAGAAGGTTGGGAATTGCATTTCCATCACAGTTGATCTGGCATAAATCTAGATCCAACCCCTCCTGGTCTGGATCCAAGCCATAGGACTTTCTAGGGATGTGCGTGAATCTCGATTGGGGTTGGAAGTGGGGCAAACTCGCCCCACTCGACCCCCCCCCTGAGCCGCACGGCACTTACCTTTTCCCCGGCTCGGCACATCTCCCCGGAGAGGAGCCGGGGAGAGGTACTTTTGGGTCCCCGGCGCTGCATTTTTCACGTAAATACCATAGAAAACCACCTTAAAACAGCCATGATTTGCTATTCGCAGCCGTTTTAAGGTGGTTTTCTATGGTATCTACATGAACAATGCAGTGCCAGGGTCCCATCGCGTCAGTTCCTGGCACAGTGCCGGGTCCCGTCGCATCACTTCCGGGTCCCCGGAAAGTCTGCCGGGAGCCTCGCTGTCGCTGCGCAAGGAATTGAGTGGCGGGGGTGCTCGCTGAGCACCCGGCAAGCACTAAAAAAGGTATGCATACATCCCTACTTTATACAGGCAGTCCCCAGGTTACTAATGAGTTCCGTTCTTAAGAATGTCTTTACGTCGAATTTGTATGTAAGTCAGAACAGCATTGCGATCTATATGTTAAAATCGGCATTTACGCACATTGCGTAAATTACACAAATTGCATAGTATGCTACGCTATGTAATCTATGTAAACGACGTAGCACCGGGGGACCCAGAAGTCCGTTCTTAAGTATGGGTTGTCTGTAAGTCAGGGACTGCCTGTATTGCAAAAGAATTTTCACATAGCCCCTTATAGAATTTATAGATGCAGAACTCAAGAGTCAAGAACATAAGAGCAAAGTAAAATCTTACTACAGTGCTTGCTAGCAGGGAAGCAGGAATGCTGACCTGGGCTCCCACACACAGGACTGTATACAGACATTCCATCCTCTATGCAGCAAGCTCCCCACCGCCCCAGCCCCCTTCCACCTACACAGCACCCAATTTCCCCATCTACCAATCCTCCAAACCCCTGCCCCAGTGCCTTTCCACCCTACTTAGGGGAGGGGCCATAGCCCAGTGGCAGAACCCCTGCTTTGCATGCAGAAGGTCCCAGGTTCATTCTCAGAGATCTCAGGTAGGACTAGAAAAACTCCTGCCTGAAACACTGGAGAACCACTGCCAGTCAGTGTCAACAATACTAAATGGACCAATGGTCTGACTCAGTATAAGCAGTATAGGAACACAGCTTCCTATGTTCTACTTACCTGGTAGCTGCTAGTGCTCCAAGGCACACCAAAGTGCAATGTCCACCAAAATGCACATGAATTTTCATGAAAACTTCAAAAAGAAATTCTCAAAGTGCAGGATGAACTAAATTTAAGATTGGAAAAATTAGAAAGCGGGAGAAATCAACATTGATCAATTTGTCCATCCGTATCTCTAACAAATGAGGAAGGATGCCTGCTTCAGGCATTCTCTAGAAGTGATGAGCGAGGAAGCACGAGTGACTTAGGTTTCCACTTCCCCAGTGCAACAGTGCTGGCGTACGTAACAGCAGCCATCAGCTCTACTGTTAGCCAGCACTCCCAATGTGGTGACAGAATGGAGAGTGTTAAGGTGTGCTGAATACCACCACCACCCTTTTGAGGGACCACTCATATCCCACAAAAGTTAAGGTGATATTCAAGGACTTTTGGGGGATGGGTAAAAACCTAAAAAAAAAAATTGAAGGGGAAGGTCTTACCATCTACCAATCCTCCAAACCCCTGCCCCAGTGCCTTTCCACCCTACTTAGGGGAGGGGCCATAGCCCAGTGGCAGAACCCCTGCTTTGCATGCAGAAGGTCCCAAGGGGGAGTTTTTTAGAAGATAAGAAGAGCCATGCTGGATCAGACCAAGGGTCCATCTAGTCCAGCATTCTGTTCACACAGTGGGCAACCAGCTGCCACTGGGAAACCCACAAGCAGGACATGAGTGCAGCAGCACCCTCCCGCTCATGTTCCCCAGCAACTGGTGTTTTCTTTTTCTTCCTTTTACTTAAAAATGTGCAACTCTTCCCTGCCCTCACATAACTCAGAAGAAGCTTGGAGAGGAGAATCATGATGAGACACTCAGCACTTCCTCTCTCTCCACTGAAGAGCCTGAAATGACCTCCTGTAGATGTTAATCAGACATTTCTCTTAGAGGGTTTTTTTTTTAACCATCCTTTCTCTTTTTGCATTTCACAGAAACACACTGACGAATGGGGTAAAACAGTATTTGAGTACAGAACACGCAAGACAATGAGGTTGCCTGTGATAGATATTGCACCTTTTGATGTCGGCGCTCCCAATCAGGAATTCGGTGTGGACATTGGCCCAGTTTGCTTCTTATAAACCAAGAATAATGCTCATTCTGAATACCCACAAACAAATTCACACTCCATCTTTGCTCTTGTTTTAACCTTGTCAACAATTAGAGTCAAATCAACTGTATCCCAGTTATTTATTTGCAAAAAATTCTGGAGAGAGGAGAAGAAAAATAGAGAGATATAAATTGACATAAAGGGTTACCATTTTCTATTTTTGCTCTTACACAAAATACAACAAAATGCCTTTTGCTCTATTTTCTTTCACCAAAACCCCATGTTCCAACAATATCTCCATGGTGCTACGTTACAACCTCAACACTCAGTACAGCAAAACTGTAATTTTAGTTGAATACTTGCCACCGGTCAAGCACTGACGAATTCCAACATCCAAGTTTACCCTCCATGATAAGATGCAGTTCATAAAGCTAGAGAGAATTCCCTGTTTCAACTACCTCAACACGGACAGAAACTGGGATGAGTTTGATGATTCACACCAAGAAAGCCAAAAGTGAAATATGTTGGAACCAGTGAATACATCTGGTCAGATTTTCTTTTGTTTCTGTACTGTGATTTGTGGTGAACAAAATACAGTCCATGAGAAGAAGCAAATGCCCTGGTGTCAACAGACTAATATAAGTTTATTGCTGGACTGCATTGCATTTTTAAGGGTGCTCCTATACTTTCCTGTCATTGCTGGTCAAGACCACTAAAATTAGGGAAGTGTAAAAAGATTAATGTGATGGTGCTAGTTGTGTATGTTTCACTTCTAAATCTGCAAGCCAGGTTTATTGACTTGCATTAAAACATCAAGGCTTGACAACAATTGTAAATGTCTCTCATCGGAAGTCGTACCGTTGGTAGGCTGTTTCTGAGGGATTTTCTTCCTTCACTCTGTAAAAGTCAATAAAGATGCAGAATCATGAGCTTCTTTTGTCACATTAACACATCTGTAGTGTTGGAGGTTAACCATCTTTGTAAGCTTTTATATGGTTGTTGGTCTTTTCCTTACAGAGACACATAATAAAATATTGTAATAAAACTCTGGATTGTAATGTATGTGCTTTACTGGCCATATCTCTTTCCGGAGGTTTCATGAACAGAACAATGGAGACTTTCTCAGGTGTATAATTATTTGTTTATTTATTTAGAATAATGAAGATAATTTATTTCTACAGTGCCATCTCCATGCATGGCACTTTACAGAGTAACGTAGCTAAATAGGTAAGTCCTTCAACAACAAGGAGTTTATTATCTAAACTTCAAGAGAGGGGAGGAGAGGGAGGGCAGGATAACGTGGGAAGAAGGTGAAATGTGTCTCTAGGGATATGTGAATCAGCAAAGTTCTAGCTCAGCCATGTTCTCCAAATTTCATCCCAAAGCTCGTTGTGACTCATGTCCATATGAGATTGCAAGCTTTGTTTTTCTTTTTCACACATTTTTTTTTGCATATTTTTGTGCACATTTTTTTTCCAAATGTACACCGACCTCAATGGTGCACATTTTTTAAAATGTACGCATTTTTCTCCCATGAACTAAAATGTGTTTGTGTGTATTTTTCAAACATACACATTTTTTCATACCCCGTTTGCAAATGTACACATTTTTTTAAAAAAAAATATTTTTTTGTTCCATGAACTGCATCACAAGCTTGGAAATGTAGGGACTTCGACTGCAGATTGCGGTCAGTTCGAGTCCGGTTATGGGAGATGTGAACTGGGTAAATTCTGGTAGAAAACAAACAGAAACTAATTTCTCATACATCCCTAGGAGGACCAGCAAACAAAGGCAAAAGGGGAGAGATCTGAAGAAACTATTCATCATTTCCCTTGAAAAATATTTGTCATTCTTGAATGCTGAAAAACATTCTCTTGCCAGTCAGTACGATTTTCTCTAGGGAAATATAATTTGTGTGGAGCCAGAGGCTTTTGCAGCGGTGGGGAACGAACCCCTGGTCGAATTTAATGTGGCCCACAACATCTGTCTGCTCTTGTAGCTCCACCCCTTTCTGAGCCATTCCTCTTAAAGGGGCCACACATCCATTTCCCCCAAGCAGGCAACGCAGACCACTTTGAAAGAGTTGACATAGCCAGATCCATGTACATCAAAAGGCAGCCCCGCTCTTGCAGGAAGGGAACAGTCCCCTCCCTACCCAATGAGAGAGAGCAGATCAACGGCTGTTGTTGCTCCTCACCTGTGCCGAGCCACGCTTCACCGAGCTCTGCATGATCCCCCCCTTACCCTCCTTTTGCTTCCACCGCTTGTCCTCCTTCTCGTGCTCCCCTCCCTGTGGCTTCACCCCTTCTCCTCCCTCAGCCTTCCTGGATCTTTTCTAGCTGCTGCTGCTACAGCCATCTCTCTTTTCCCATCACCTGCTGCTCGATCTGTTCCCTCCATGCAAATGCACAAACTTCTTTTTTTTTTTTAATCCTCTTGATTTCCACTTCCCATCACTCTCGGTCTGGTTGTCCCCCCCCCCCCCCCGTTCTCTGTGCATATTGTCTGTCTATGCCTTCCTGGCTAATCTTTCTGCCCAGCTCGCTAAAACAAAGCAGGAACTCATCCCCCCATAAGCAAAGGATCCAGGGGGCTGATTTATAGAATGAAGAGAAGCCCCTTCCTCCCCAGCCAGCATGGATTGTGAGCAGTTAACTACAACTCCCATCATACCCAACCATTGGGATTTTCTATCGGGGAGTATGGAAGTTGCTGCAGTTAACCCCTCCCCCATGACGATCCAAGGCAGAAGAAGAGGCAAACACTGACTGCCTCTGCTTTTGCTTTTAAAAGCAAGTGTGGAGAAAGGAGCAGGGAAGCCCTTGGCAAAGTACTAGGTAGGAATCAGACTCTGGAATGAGGCAGCCATCAAGAGTGGATATAGGGGGGGTTCTTAACCCTTCCTTCTGCTGCTCTTTGTTCACTAAACATCTCTCTCTTCCCCCCCCCTCCTCTCTCTCTCACTCACTCACACATGCACATACACACCAAGCTACATGAGGGTAAAAGATACAGGAACTCTGTATCTCAGACTACCCAGGGTTGTGGGGGAAGTGGGGGAGGAAGGAATCCCACCACCTTGCGGCAAGATGTAGGGGGAAGCCCCCTGCAAATTTCATATGGAGGGAGATCTTTTGCAGAGGGAGAGAAAAGGGCATAGCAGGGAGACAGGGAGAAAGAAAGAGATAGAACTGCCTTGGATCTGTTCACTTACCCTACTAGATGAGTTACAGAACGAGAAAGAGAAAGGGGGTGGCACAGCACTGCTCACTGCCGGTTCGGACCCTGCCCCCTGCCAGTATGTGATCCCTGCCAGATTACCCCAGATGGACTGTGGCCCTCGACAGGGGGGGAGGAAGGTTCCCCACCCCTGTGTTACAGTCTAAATCTACACAACGGATGACCATTCTTCAGCATGGGTGTCACAGGCAGCTGATGTATGCAGCACTTGTGGCCATGACCAGCAAGCACTGTGGGCCTGGCTATGGCACAGTGCCACTCCTCCTGACCCTCCAGTGCTGCACTGGTATCTGCTACTAGAACAAAACTACCTGCCACCACAGGGCAGGGGTGCTTCATATTTATCACAGTGTGCACTAGAGTTGCATCTCCAACCCTGGTTGACTTGAGGTTCACCTGCAAAATAGGTAGGTCATGACTGATCGATAAACTGTTCCGCTGCTTAGATAGACAGTACATGCTCAGTGGCCAGTTCCGATGGGCAAGTGATGTTCAAGACTGTTATACTAATGCAGAATCTCCCAACCTGGTGTTTTGGACTACAACTCCCAACAGCCCCAGCCAGCATGGGCAATGGTAATGGATGATGGGACATATAGTCAAAAACACCTGGAGGGCCCCAGGTTGGGGAAGGTCATACTGAATGTCTGAGAAACTGTCCTGTTGGTGAGGGCAATGCTTGACTGCCTTGAGCCATTTTGAATATGTAGGTTGGGAGGAGAATGGAGACTGAATAAAGGATGGAAACATGGCATCAAGAGCACATAGTGCAGACCACATGCTGAACCTAAGCAGGTATGAGCCGGGTCATTGCTTGTATGGGTGACTGCCTGGGCTGCCCACATCTGTTCTCCTGCATTGAGCAGGGGATTGGACTCGATGGCCTACTATTCTATGATTCTATCTATCTCTGCAAGTGAGAGAAGAGGGAAGACACTCTGCTTGCTCCATTGACAGCACAATCCTATATGTGTCTACTCAGAAGTAAGCTTCTCTGAGTTCAGTGGGGGCTTACTCCCAGGTAACTGTGTTTAGGGGTAGTATCCAATGTTCGTTCTATTTAGAGTAGACCCATTGAAATCAATCAGACTTAAGTTAGTCATGATTACCCTAAGTCCCATTAATTTCAATGAGTCTCCTTTAAGCAGGACTAACACTAGATATTACCCAAAGAATGGGTAATGGAGAAAGGTTGGGCAGAAACTGGATTTAGGGGTACTGCAGAAGTTGAGGGTTAAACATCAGGTTCACACCTTCAGTGAAAGAATGGATAAGCAATTGTAGAGACCTACAGAGTACAGACAAGGAAATAATAAAGATTAGAGGACAAGTCCACATGCATATATTTTAATATATTAAAATTATTATTAAAATTATTTCCTCATCATTACCCATTGTCTGTTGTTTCCCCATTTAAATTCATTTCATTTTTTGCTTAATGTTATGTAAGCCATCAAAAGCTCACCTAGAATTTTCATTTTAAGCAGTAGGATTTTCAGGCTAGAACACACAGCACACTGGCCCTGGTGAGTTCTCCACTCAAACTCATTTTCCATTTGGAACAGCTTATCATGAACAACATAGGTGACACCAGAGTATGAGTTGGACTGCGCTGAAAGGCTTCCCCAACTTTGCCACCTGTTCATACCTGGCTGTGAAGTTGGACGTAGGATGGCCATGTGTCCTACTTTATGGAGGATGCCCCTCTAGTTGAAGGCATCCTCTATTCAAAGAGTTGTCTAGTCCAAGTCCAATTTCAAGACCAAGAACCACAGAAAGGGAAAGCTTGAAGGGCCTTGAATTTGCCCATCAACAGTTTAGCATTTTTTTGAACAGCAGACTGAGCAGGCACACAGCGACATAGGTCACCTGGTCACAGTCTTCCCCACGACGGTGAGATGTATTGTATTTCTCTTTAAATGGTAGTAATTATTTCTAAATTGGCATATATTTGCATATGCAAATGTGTGTTCGCTTTTTGGGTGACTCATTTATTTTTTTATGGCAAATGTGTTCAGTGACCTGAATGCCTTAGATGGAGAAAGAGTCATTTCAGCAATACTGTATCTGGTAATGATCACATCCCCTATTTCTGCTGGTCACATTAAAAAAAAAAAAAAAAAAAAAATCCACAAAAAAACAGTAAAGGCAGGAAGCACGATCCTCACCCTGATTTGGCTATGTGTTACTGACTGAACCCAAATCAGAGTGAGGGCAATGCTTCCTCTTCTCACTCTCACATCATGTGGTTTAAAAAATGATGCCTGGAAGCCATGGGGGAACATAGTGGGCCTTTCATGGAATATTCGTCACCTCCAAATCCTCCTTGCAAGAGAAACAAATTTGCCAGTGACATTTTGACATTCTGCCATCCATGTATGCAGTAAACCATCTTAAACTTTACAACATGGGAGAATTTGTGTGAAGAACAACATGGGGTGCCAGCATAAACTGTCCTTCAGCACTTATTTCCAAGCATAACCATATAACTAGAGTTGAACAAATCTGTCAATTTCAGTTTCTCTCACTTTCCCATTTTTCCCCAGTTTAATGTCTGGTCCATCCTGAATGTTGAGAATGTTTCCAGTCTTAAGTTCAGTTTGTCCTGAACTTTGAGAACTTTATTTTTTAAAGTTCACATGAAACTTCATATGATTTTTGCACATATTTCTCCTAACACATTTGCACACAATTTTGCCTATGATACACATCTTTTGCAAGCAATTTCCAAAGTGTAATGCATTTTAATGTGATTTTCACTAATTACATATTTTTGTGTGCACTTTCCCCTAAGATGTGCTTTGTAATACACATTTTTCGATTGAAGAACTCCATTGCCAAATTCAGAGAAGTGTGAATTTTGAAGGATAACTTAGTTTTTGGTTCATGTATTGATTCAAAAGTACAAAATTTGGTATATTCACACTAAAATGTGAACAGAATGGATGTCTCTTCCATCCCTAATTTAAGCCTTTTAAAGTGAAACACAATTAAATAGGAAGAATGACATATTGTAGTAGCCTGCTGGTAGCTACTATGCCATATAGAAGTATACATCATCAGTTGGGAGAAAATTCAGCTTAACAGTACAGTATTGGTTTTGTCCAGAATTACAATTAGCCACCCACCTACTTACCAGAGCTGTACCAGTTGTCCCTTGTTAAGTGGAGGACTGCCGGCACTTTCTCATTCATAATACGTGGAGTGGCAACCTTTCCAGCTTGGAGCAAGACCATTGTTGAATAGAAACATAAGACTCATCCTGCTGGATCATGCCAAGGGTGCATCAAATCCAGCATCAAGTACAAATCCAGCTGTCACTCAGTGAACAAGCACATGCTTTGCATGCAAAAGGTCCCAGGTTCAGTCCTTGACATCTCCAGGTAGGGCTGAAACCTTGGCGAACCAGTGGCAGTGTAGGCCAGGGGTAGGCAACCCGGTGCCCTCCAGGTGTTCAGATGACAAATTCCATCATCCTTGATCATTGCCCATGCTCTTGAGGGGCTCATGGAAGTTGTCGCCCAAATGATCCGTAGGGACAAAGTCTAGGGAAGGCTGATCCAGCTAGATAATTTCAGTAAATTCTCATGCAGGTCATGAAGATAATACCCCCCCACTGCCCCCCCCCCACAAGCCATTTATATACTACCTTTGAACACTGAGATTCCAAATAGCTATCATGGCTAATAACTCTTGAAAGAGCCACTTTCCATGAATAAGTCCATTTCCCTTTTAAAATCATCTAAGTCAGTGGCCGATCTTGTGGCAGTGAATCCCTGAAGTTAATTGTGTGTCATGTAAAGGAGAACCTTTTTTTCCCCTTGTTTGTCCTGAAACTACAGTCAGGCAGTTTCATTGGTTGAGTCCCAAGTTTGAGCATCATGCACAACCACCACAAGAAATGGCTAGCACTAGCTCTCCTGGCACATTAGGACTGTGAGAGGCAGTAGGAGCGCAGTGGCAGTGCTGGCTCTCCCGGGCAGCCATAGCATTTCTCACCAGTGCTGCTTCTGACCTCCCACAAAGAGTGGGGAGAGAAGAAAAGAATGCGACATCGCTGCCAACAGGGGAACCAGAAGCAGCATTAGCAACACCGCCAGAGGAGGCACGGCAGCAGAAAGGAAGCAGCGCTTAGCCCTCAGCAGCCATCTGACTGTGTCGCCTGTCATTCCATCTTATCCAGAGCTTGCATATAGTTCCACAGATCAACACAGCATGAAGCTGTTTTAAATTGGCCCTATCAAGAGCTATACCTCAAACAATGAATGACACGACTTGGATACTGACTCTGTGTTCCTTCCAGCCAGCAGAAGTGAACCTTGAGTTCTGCTCAGGATGCGCCAGCTGGTGGGGAAGGTGGGGGGAAATTGCTGGTGCTTCTTCCCTCTTCCTCCTGTCACCCCAGTGCCACACTCTTTCTGAAGGAGTTTCTCAACCCTCCAGAACAGATTTTGGAGAGATATAGAAGGCTGCAAGGGAAGGGGGGAATTGGCAAAACATGCCTCTTCCTCCTCCTCTGTTGCACCAGAGGAAATGCTCCACTGCATCAGAAGCAGACAGAAAAGGCCCTTCCATCAATGGGAGGCAGATACTGGATCCAGCCCATTATCGTCCTTCTGCCAACCACCTTGCCTTTGTTCATGATGTCAGGCTAGTGTTCATCATAACTTTCAGCTCAATCTATTGCCCATCCTTCCAGAGATGGGCAAATCAGTCTATTTCCCAGCCACATCCCTTTCATATGTCGCCATCCATGAGTCCACCCTGTTTCCACATTAAGCTGTGATAGATTTTTAAACTGGCAGAAAATGTACATTTAAATAGTCTTTAAGACTGGAATCTTACAGTCCATGGGAGCGGGAGGGTGACCCAGGCTTCATAGGATATTTTTGGATCTTCCCCACTGAGGGTTGAGAGGGGAGTCCACCTTGGTAGAGTGTTGTGTGGCCACCCCCTGGCTCTCTTTGTATTCAAGCTGTCATAGTGATGTACGCATACCTGTTGGGGTGCTTGGTGAGCACCCCTGCCACTCCATTTCTCTCGTGACAACAGCAAGGCTTCTTTTGGACTTTCCAGGGACCTGGAAGTGATGCGACGGGTCCCGGCGCTGTGCCAGGAACTGACGCGATGGGACCCCGGCACCACGTTTTTAATGTAAGTACCCTGGAAAACCACCTTAAATGGCTGTAATTTGCTATTCACTGCCATTTAAGGTGGTTTTCTATGGTACTTACGTTAAAACCGCAGCACCAGGGACCCGGAAGTACCTCTCCCCGGCGATGTGCCAAGCCGGGGAAAAGGTAAGTGCTGTGGCTCGAGCGGGGTGAGTTCGTCCCCGCTTCCACCCCCTATCAAGATCCACGCACATCCCTACCGTCAAGTCATTTTTCTAGTCAGTTACCTTTATTATTCAAACTACAAACAAGCAAGCATTGCCTCGGGCTCCAGACAGTATTGTCTTCCAGCCAAGAGAGACAAAAGTTCCAGACAGGCTTTGCATAACACAGTACCTCATAAGCTTCAGTTAGTTTCCTGGGTTAGAGCATCATAAGAGAGTTGTCACGAAACTGACACTGTCTACTATGGCCTGCCTTCTCAGGCTGAGCAGGCTACCAAGTCCCTCCTCAAGGTGGGTCTTTCTATGGGGTCACCTCCCTGGCTGCAAGTCTGAGTGCCATGTGACCCTGCATTGCCCCTCCTTGTTCATCTGGTTTGTATTCTTACCCCCTCTTCGCTAGGAGTCTGGATGCCCACCGGTTCAGAGGGCCCACCTTGGCTGTCCTCCGAAAGATTAAACAACAGCTGGGTTTCTTTCCCTCTGTCTCTGCTAGTCTCGCCAGACTCCTTCTCCCACTCCCTTGGTGCCTTGTCAACACCTTTCACCTCCCCCTCCCCATCTGGCTCTGAAACATTAATTTCAAAACATATCAGCCATGTGGATCAGCTCAGCTCATATTGGAATTCTCAAAGTCCAAATTCCTCAAACTTCTCTTTATCCTCCCTCAGTCTTTACTATTGCCTTAACTGAGTAACTTCTTGTAGAACAAGCCATTTCCCCATCCCCCTTTAATGGATCCACAATAGTTGTACAAACCTCTTTCTGCTGAATTTATTCCTCAGAAATGAAAATCACAGATATATAGGGAATCAAGTTAGTGTTTGGCCAGGCAATATTGTGCAAACTCATTTGTATTGACAAGTACCCACTCTTCTTTCTGGTGGTTTTGTAACTATTACCACTGGAAGTGGTGCAGATGATGCAGTATTGGGTGTAGGGCCATGAAATCCATATCAGTTCATGGATAACCTGCAAAGTCATGATAATGACTTGAACAAAAGTTAACTCCAGTGTTAGAAAGACTACTATGAGCATCTTGAATCATATAGTCTATAACAGATGTTTTGGACTACAACTCCCTGCATTCCTATTAGCCATACTGCCTGGGGCTGATGGGAGTTCAAGTCCAAAACATTTGGAAGGCAGTCGTTTGGGAAAAGCTGGTCTATACATATTTTTTGGAAGAATGGCAGTTTACTCTGAATCTTCCACTCTTTGGTTAACTTTTCCTACTACAGGTTATGCCCATATGTCTTTCCTGAGATACCTCATGTAATTTAAACTGACACATTGATTTTATCACAATATTTTATTCAGCAACAATTAAAAATATTGAATTTCCAGAGTTGTCAAATCCCGAGTTCCCATATCTGCATTTGGTGGCAATCATTTGATTCGTTGCTTTTAGTCTTTTAAGCATTGTCATAAACACATATTGCTTAAAATTCCCTTTATACTTTAGTTTATAGAGTACTTTGGTTGCTACATTTGAGCATTTTTAGGTGCACAGCAAACTCTCTCTCTCTCTCACACACACACACACACACACACACCTGGTTTCTTCTCCCAGAAATTGATTGATATTGTCAGGAGGACTCTACACAAAGGAAGCCACTACTCAACAAGAAATGTGTATTTAATTAAATGCTTTGCAAAGATACATGAATAAAGCTATGCGTATGGCTTTTTCTTTCTGTGTGTGTGTGTTTATTTTTAAAAAGAAACAAACAAGAAATAGGAGATCATAGTTCTGCAACAAAGAAAAAGATGCCAGAAGTAGGTTTGAATCCCCATGCTCTATGGAAACAAAAAGACATGTTGATGTACAGAACATTCTGTATATGGTATAACCATAACATGGGGAAATGTACTGTATAACATTTTCCCACAGATACCAGAAACCTAATATCTAAATTCTATCAAAAAAGAAGTTGAAGGCCACAGTCTTTTATTTTCTTAGGATTTTAAAGAAACCATTTTAGCACCATTCCCTTTTTTTTTTTTAACATTTTATTATTATTTAATATTACACTGCCCTGCCTATCTCCATTCTTGGAATTATAACAGAAGCATAGCACCTTGTTGTATCTAGAATGAACACTAGATAATTAAATGCATCCCAGCTTCTAGAGATGAGGTAGCTCATGCTAAGAAATGATGGACCATTTGTTTGCCTGGATAAATCAAGGCAAATAAGTCACAATTTCTGGTGATGCATATGACCAGTTGTTGAGTGAAAGTTTATCTCAGCAACAGTGAGTCTCTAATCTTTATATTAATACTTGGTTTTGGATTAATACATGGGAATAAATGACAACACACATAACTGGACAATACACTTGAGGGAGTAGGGAAATCCTGATGTCACTGAAGTCACTCAGGAGTTTTCACTTTGATCACAAAGTCTATAACTTTTGAGAGGTAATTACTCCTGAGAGGTCGCTCATTAGTTGGACAACCAACCCCCACCCCAACCAAGATCATATTAGTATTGATAATTTGAGTTTTATTTCGGAATTGCAAGTTTTTAGATCATTGACTTATTACTAGTAATGGGAATCATGCATTGAACTAACTGCACTGGGATAGCATGCATTGAGCTGTGGGAGATCTTAAGATTGCAGAATTACAGCCACAAACAAAGTGAACCTCATCTACTTCAACCCTCTGCACTGTGAAACCCTCTGCATTTCATGGATTAGCCCCTACAATCCAGATGATAAGACTGAACAGAGTGCATAATCTTTTACATATTGTTGCCAGGATCCAAAGAAGAGATGTGTAGATGCACACTTACAAACTGTTTACACACAGCCTTGTTTCCTGATAGTACATACTATCACTGGCTATTAAGTCTGGGAGCAAACTTTCTGCTTGCGAAGCCTGCATCACCTAGTAATCAATATTGTAGTACACTGAAGGAGTTGGTGGCAGTAGTGAAACCTCTGGCAATGTTTTGTTCCGCTACCTTGACGTTACTTATATTCATGAACTTTCTACTGAATGAAATGGCAACCAATAAAATATCTGCAAACATTCCAGGTTCTGTGAGGAAAGTGAATTTTCAGTTTGGCTTGAGAAAACCCTCACATGGGCCCTAGAGGAAGACAAGTTGCTATGTGGCAAGGTGAAGTGAGCAAAAACTGGAAAGCTAAGTGGAAAGATGTTTTAGGGGAAGGATTTTCCTTCAGTCGCCCAGCACAGAAGTAGAAGAAGAGCTGGTAATAGAGAAGGAAGAAAGGAAGACTCTAAGGGGCAGGTAAGGATTTTAAACAGCATATAAAATGGCCTGAAAAACAGGGATATTCAGAAATGAGGGGTGAATCATAGAAAAGTAGAGTTGGAAGGGACCTACAAGGCCATCGAGTCCAACCCCCTGCTCAGTGCAGGGGTGGTAGAAGTATGACATTGAATGAAGGGAACCCAAAGAATGAAGGAAATCCAAAGAGAAAGTAAGGCGTAAGGAAAACCTCACACAGGGGACTGGAGGGATAAGTGGAAAGGTAAGGGAGCTTTGGAGACTTTGGGACTATGGGCCTTAGGGTTCCCATGTCTAGACCCTGAGAGGACTCTTGTACCTTTAAGAGTTGCACAGAGGGGAGAATTCTGCCAAGTGAGGCTCTCTTTTACCACAGCACCGTGACTTAGCTGACCTAAAGTGTCAGTATGGAACAAAAGGTAAATGCAGCCAACCAGTTCTTGGGCTGCAGGATTCTAATACCAGATAGGCTGCAATCCTATACCTATGTACCTGGGAATAAGCCCCACTGAATTCAGTGGGAATTACTTCTGGGTACACATGTATAGCACTGCACTGTTAATGGCATAATCTAAGATGCTGCACTGATGCATTACTGAGTTTGACTTGGTGAACAACTGAACGTCTTACATATATCCATCTATTTAGAATACTTGTATCATATGAATTACGCTCATTTACTGCTGAGCAGAAACCGCAAATAAAAACATCATTATCATTTATAATTAGGAAACATATGTTAGTTATTTTTGCATCAAAGGGTGGTCATTTGTCCTTTTAAGTCCTATTACTTCTTTAAAATATTGACTTGGGACAAGCAGACTGAAGGTTTGTAAGTAAAATAAATATTCTAAAGAAGGCCAGGGAATTAGAAAGAACTGTTATATACAATGCTGATCCCAATATCAGCTATTACTTCAAGAGTTGCAGGATTAACTTCACTCAGTCAATGTTCTTCTGTGTTGTTGCTGTTGTTCCCAATGCTTTGAATATGTAAGATTTTCCCTTTTTTTTTATTTATTCTCCCCCCACCCCCTTTACACAAAACAAACTGGCCCAATCTCTGTTCCAAACTCTTGATCTGCATTTCCAATGTCCACAGGAGCAATATCCACAATAGGTAAGCGTGCCACATTCTGCGTTTTGTATTCAAAGACCGTGCGTCCCACGTTCCCATTGCGTTTCTGGGAGAACAAAGCAAGAGTGAGAGAGAAACAATCAGTCACATTCTCTGCATACCAAGGAGAAAATGTAACCTAGCTAATAAATATGTGCTATGCTATGCTAAGAAATACGTGATAGCTAATAAACACCACCCAGTCCAAAGCTGTTGCATTTGCGCATGTGTAGCCCTCGTTAGATACTTTGAATACCACCAATTAGCTGTTCAGTGAGGAATTGTGGAGGGGCTAAATCCATCCTATTATCTCCCCTCTAACAACTGAATCCCATACACACTTACCTGGGACAAAGTTAGATTGTACGCATGTACAGGATTGCTGCTATATTTAGTCAAGGCTATGTGAGTATTTCCCCACATAAGCACTTGCCATTTAGTATGCAAAATCATTTATAATTATATTCTAGGGCTGGGTGAAAGGTAGGGATTCATAGATGTGTCAGTTTCAGTTTCTCATTTTTCCAAACTTAAGTTTAGTTTGATCCCAGACTTTGAGATTCTTTTTTTAAAATTTCTCCTCCAGCCCTAGTAAAGGACAGCTCTGTTTGTGTGCTATGGCTGCTGTAAGGCAAAGGCCTGGCAAAGATATTTGGCAGGCTGTGGAGGCCGACAATATTGCCAGTTGGTGCTATGGGGCAGATGCTACTGTGGACCTCCTTGTGGTTAAGCAGAACTGTAAGTGTGCCACATAAATCAGAGTGTCCCCTCTCCTCCGTTGCTATCTGGTTATGGCCACCAGTAAGTGCACACAAGGCCTCCCCTGCTCATGCTTAGGTGTTGCCTGGTTGTGGCTGGGAATTACGGAGCATGACTGGCTACGATTCCATATTTTCCTGCCACCTCTCTGCCCTGCTGTAAATTCTTTTACAGTCATGCCTTGGATTGAGAGCATAATTCACTCCTGAAACGTGCTTGTAATCCAAAACACTCTTATATCAAAATGAAATCCCCACAAAAAAATTTGTACAGAGATTTTTAATTTAAGCTGTACTACAGTACTTGTATTGCAAGATGTCGCTTGTATATTAAGTAAAAAAAATTAAATAAATATTTAAAAATTTGCTTGTCTTGCAAAATGCTCTCAAATCAAGTTACTTGCAATCCAAGGTATTACTGTAATTTAAAACTCAATGCCATGGGGATTTTTTTTTATTATTACTGAGAGAAACCTGAAGACACCTGAGAAACCCCTTTCCTCACTATGGGCATGGGAACTGCAGGGGACAGGACATCCCCCACAGTTCCCAGTGCCGTGCGAACGCCGGCCCAGGGCGCCCCTGCAGGACGGTCGCGTGCGGGCCGGGAAGCGTGGAAACTCACCATGGGCAGTAGAAGGATAAGCCCCTACCGCGCGTGCCCACCATACTGTGCAGACAGCAGGCACACACCCCCACGGGCCTCCCATGGCCGCACAGAGATGGCAGCCCAGAGCGGCTGGAGCTGTGGTCACTCCGGCCCGTAGGGCCAAACAGCCCCACTGGGCATCCCAAGCTCCTGCCCGCTAGTGCCAGGAGGACCACGCCGCGGCACGGGGACTGCCGGCTCCACTGTGGCCCGCCCACGCGTGCGGGTCACGGGTCATCTGCGGCGCCCCACCGGGTTCCACAGACGGCCCCATGGTGCCTCCCCCGCTCGCTTCCTTGGTCGTGTGAACCAGCCCTATACCTCATGATTAATGCAGTGCTGAAAAGACAATGACAACAACAACAACTTACAGTGCAGCTGTCATGAAGGACAGTGTATCTAAAGCGGCTGTTTCCTTCAGCTTTAATCTCAAGGTCATTCGCTCCCTTCAGAACCACAGCCTTCTTCAGGTTCTTGGCTTGGTCATCCATGTAGCCTATACTGTTCTTGCAGTGGTAGGTGATATTCTGAGAGGCTTCTTTGGACAGTAAGCGTAAGAAAGTCATTTGAGTGACAGCAGTGTTGGGTGACTCCTTATCACCGTAGACAAACTACAAAGGCATGAAGAAGTGCAAATTAATTCACACACAATCCTAGAACGTAAAACATTCACGCATGTACAGTACAACTGAGGTATAACTAATAATTTGCTGCACACTTGGATAATTTCAAGTTTAGAAACAAATTACTCCATAATACTATATATATTTAGACTGTATGTGTTGATTTATGCTAGAATTTTATTCTGTTCTGTTGCGGTTTGTAACTTGTATTTTATTGTGTAATTTTATAATTGTTGTAAACTGCCCAGAGAGCTTCGGCTATTGGGTGGTATAGAGATGATGATGATGATGATGATGATGATGATGATAATTGTTTTTATTGGTTTGGATCAAGACTTAGTTATGCTTAGAGGAGACTCCTTGAAATCAAGGAGATGTAAGTTCGTGATGACTAACTTGTCCTACTGATTTCAATGGGTCTGCTCCAAACATAATCCAACCCATTGTATATTATTCAGTTGTTTTAATTGCTCCAATCTCTAAGCCACTCTGAGAGCTTTGGCTGAAGATCAGCCAATAAATCATTTAAATAAATTCAATAAATACTGTATGTATTAAAATCAGATGTATTAATAATTAAATGTGTTCTAGTTTTCCAGTTCACCTTTCTTCCTAATATTCATTTCATTATGGAATTTAGTAAAAGCAGAAGGAAATATTTAAAGCTCGCTAAAAGAAAATAATGAGGCAAATGCCTCCAAAAGTAAATTTAGTTACCTGTGAACCCCTATTCATATCAAGTCCATACCATATAGGCTTTAGGTCAGATGACCTACTAGTCCACCATGTTTTACGTGGAATACTAGCTGGGTTTGCAGATATGCAAGTTTCTCCTGTTTCCATATTACAGAATACTTTGACAGCATCTTCCACACAACCCTGGTTAGGATCAATCCAGTATTCTCCTGCAAATAACAAATAGGAAAGATTAAAGAGAGGCTACAAGCATATACATACTTGTTTGGAAGTCAATCCCATTTAACCAAGTGGGACTTACTTCTAAGTAAACATGCATAGGATAAGCGTGTAGTTCTGGCTCAAAGCCACTTGTTCAAGAATGAGTCATCAAGTATGGTGGTGAAGTACCAAAGAGATGGAGCATGTTTAGTATGGCAAAAGAGGAGGAATGGGAAGAGGTCTTGACAGTCTGTAGAAGGAGATACATTCTGCATACAAACACTTGAGGGCAGCTAAACTATTCCTCAGTTACTTCATGCATGTTGTACAAACTTTCAAACTTGAGCAGCTTAATCTGTGTTTATACCATGTTGCTTTTTCAGCAAATATCCATATATGCCTGCATAAACCTTAATATTTATTTTATTTATACATACCTAAAACTTAGCCGGTCCCATTCTGATGGCTCAAGGCAGGTAACAGTAGAGTTTGCTTTAAATATTTGATAACTCCATTGCCTCTGGTCTCTTTTTATTAATTTGTGCTGGCAAGAGTTAGAAGGAATTGGTTTTCTCGGAAGCATATACTATACCAAAACTCTTTCAGCAGATGCTTTAGAGTTTTTTGGTTGAAGACATCTGGAGGGAACTGTAATTACTACTATTACGATCTTCACCAGCGATTCTTAAACTTTCTCATCTGGTGGACCACTCTTATGCTTTCCTTCTTCTTTTTGGGCCACCCATGTTTTCTTGTGTTCTTGTGTTATGGCTATCATATGCAAAGCTGATTAAAACCCAGTTCCTACTACTCCCTGATGCAAATGTTACTGAACATGTGGGATGAAGGGAAGAGGAAGTGCTGCTCTTAAGTAGAAGTGCATTGCTAGGTTTGCAGTTCTATTTAAGGCACATACAGTGTGACTCCAACTGCAAAAGAAATTGAGTTTTAATCGTACATCAGTCATTATCTTTGCCTTCAACAACAGCTGCTCTGGAACCTGGATGCCGCATGAGGTCAGAGGGGAGGCACCAGTGATAAGGAGTTTTTAAACACTGTGAATACTATTTATGATGCTGCCATGGGGAAGCCTCCATACAGTAACTGTACAGCTTACAGTAATTTAGCAATCCCTGTGGTTTTTTTTTTTAAAAATACCTACCACTCTTCTTGGATGGATGGCACAGCCTCAGATCATCACAAGTACGGGCCGGGTGTTTCTTGGATCCATCAGGGCTGCGCATAGTTTCAATCTGGCTACTCAAAGACTTCAGGGTAGCATGGACCCCTGGATCTGTTTTATTGCTGTCATCTGGGGCAGCTTCATCTTCAGTGAACTCTGGCAGTGGATCTGATAGACCATCATCGTAGTGTCCCATAATGTCACCAAGTGCAGCTGTGAGGTGGCCTGGGGGACCCGGGGGACCCGGGGGACCTGGATCACCTGGGGGACCCTAAAGGCAAAAGCAGTGAGAGAGAGAGAACACATCCATGGTTACACAATGAAATCGCTGGGACACGAGGTAGAAGGAACTGCATTCTAGCTGCAATGACAACTATTTAATCACTACATGATTACAACTGAGGGAGGTTGCTTCAGCGCTCCAAACTGCAATAAACTGGCTAGCTGGGTGCGCGGGGTGGGGGTGGGGGTGGGGAGAGGCAGCAACTGCATTGTCCCAGCAAAGAAACGCAGCAGTCACAACTGAGCAAAACCTGGACAAACATTGCGATGGACAATTATTGTCTGGAGAAGTCTTCTCCAACCTGGCACTCTCCAATGTGGTTTGACTACAACTCCTATCACCCCCAGTGAGCATGGATGATCCTGCAGACTGGGGATGATGGCATTTGGGGTCCAAACACATCTGGAGGGCACCAGCTTGTAGAAGGCTGGTCTGGAGGGCTCCCCTAACAGTGCAATCCTATATACACTTACCTGGAGTGAGTTCCAGTGATCTCAAAGGGGCTTACTTTTGAGTGGATGGATAGGCATGCACTATTAGGGCTTGATGCAGATTTACACTGGATCAGCTGTGATGCTCGAAGTAGACTTTGCTGCTCCCTCTTTCCCATGGGAGCCCCTCCGGCCCCCTGAAAATGCTACACGGAGAGTCAGGAAATCCTCCTGAATGGGGTGAACTATATGGGATCCCAAAAAATTGGGCCGAGGGACCTTCTGTGGATGGAGTCTTTCCTCTTGCAGAAGGTCCCTTCCTCTCATGGAAGGCAGATCCTGGATCCAACCCTTAGTTTCCTTGAGCAGTATCCGATGTGACACTATTGCTGCCATAAAGTATGTTGCATTGGTGTAAGCTACCTCTAGAGCAGGGCTCTCCAACCTTGGGTCCCCAGATGTTGCTGGCCTACAGCTCCCAGTATACCCAGCCAGCATGGCTAATGGAAAGGGATTCTGGGAGCTGTAGTCCAGCAACATCTGGGGACCCAAGGTTGGAGAGCCCTGCTCTAGAGCAATGCCAAAAGCGCTTGCTGGTGTGACTACTGGTGCTATTGACATAATTGCACTAGTTGTCCTTTACATTAGCGCAACATAATTTACATTAGCAGTAGTGCCCAAATTCTTCTTCATCTCAACACAGACATGAGACAGCAGGGACATATCAACAGATTTATTTGTTTATTTGAAATAAGTCTATAACTCACTTTTCTGCCAAAGGCACGCAAAGCAATTCATAACAAAGCAATCCAATTTAAAACAAGTTGAAAGACTTAAAACCATCTCAACAAATACTTCCATGCATTAATGTCTTCATCTCAGGGTAAATTTCCAGTACCGGTACTACAAATTACAGCCAATACCTATCTTCCCTTTAGCACCAGTTGTGTGTTAGAAACTAGGCAGAACACTAGACTGATACAGCCCCCTCACACAATAAGATCCCCATCACTTACCTCAGGGCCTGCTTCTCCTAAAGTTCCTCTCATACCAGGAGGTCCAACTGGCCCAAGTGGTCCAGAATTTCCTTCTTTACCTGAAGGTCCAACTGGACCTGGTGGGCCCTGCATTGGGAGATAATTTTTCACATGAATAGTTCTGACAGTACTTATTACATCCAGCCACAGCTTTCTCCTCTTCAGCTGAAGAATGGTACTTCTGGCTTTCCCTCAGCCTTCCACGTGGTGGCCCCAATCTTGCTCTAGCTGTGCTCAACAGATACCTGGCCCTGGTTGAGAATGCACAAGCACAGCCACATCCAAAGATGCAGCTGATCCATTCAACAGGGGCCAGATGAGCGTTCTGAGTCCTAGTGATGTCACCGATCCTGCAGCAGCCTGTTTAAATTTTTTTCGATCTAGGTAGATTCTCCTTCTCCCTGTTCACAGACCTGACACTCGATACCAAATTGAGCTACGAATCAGAAAGATCTTTTGCTCGAGGCTGGAGAGAGAGGTCCCTTCTAAATCTGAATATCACAGACCCTAGCAAGCCCCCCATGTGCTTCAGCAAGAAGTTCTCACACAAAGAAATGTAGTAACAGTGATTGAAATGCAAAAAGCTAATGACTGTCAGCAGGTGGTAAAACCTCCTGTTTAAGAGAAATGCTAATTTGAGAACAACAGTCTTTACATTCCTACTTAGAATAAAAAAGTATTTTGTGTTATCGATTTTGTGTTATAGATTTTATAGGCATGTGCTAATTGATTTTAAGGTAACTTTTTTTCTAGTTCTAACTATGACTGAAAGGGAAGCCTGCAGTGCTCAGTATTATGTCCAATTTATTTTAAGGTAACGTTTTTTTTCTAACTCTAGTCTGAGAGGGAGAAGCCTCCACCAGAGAGAGACTCCAGCCAGACTGGCAGTGTTTTTTGCATATGTATAGAGAGAGACTGCTGTTTTTTAGCACATCCCTAGTTCTGACGCAAGGGTGCATCACAAGATGTGCATCTACATCTGTATTGGCTGGGCATACAGACACCCGTTTCTGCGTATGGAATCTGCTTGTTGGACTGGGATGTGTGTTTCTTGAAAAGCCACTGACATTTGTTCTAGTCTCACTGAAGCAGAAAGGATTGACTGACCAGCAAAAAAAGCTCATGTATAGTGTAGACCTGAAAATGCTTCTCCCTACCATGGCCCATTTGCAGGCTAAGAAAGCGGAGAGGTATTTGGCAATATTTTCAGGGTCTGCAGGAAAAATTGAAGAAGATCAGGCAAGCCGCTGCATCAGCAGTGGATTACCCTCCTCACTTCCTTTAAAAAAAAAAAAAGTTTTCCCACCACTGCAACCTGTGGCCAATTCCATCCACCATAGTCCCCTGGAAATTGTGTTATGTCATGATGCAGCATCACTGCCAGGGGTATTTGGGCGGGGGACAGGGACCATTGTGTTCCCCCCCCCAACAATGCTCCTAGGAATGATGCTACATTCATTCCCAGGGGGCCACTGGGACTGCCACTTTCAGCAGCAGGAAAACTGTTCTTAAAAGGGGGGGGGGACAGCTGCTAGCATGGCAGCTGCTTATCCCAGTAAGCCGCCAGTCCTAAGATTTTTAGATTTTCTTTCCACCCACACGCAACACTTATTTTCTTTCACCCTTTCGCACCCTGCCCCTACCTTTTGCAGATAAAACAGCTGTTGTTTGAAGGTTCAGAATCTGCACGGGCTTCCAGTCCATTTTGAGCCCAATTCAGTGCTGGTTTTGACCTTTCAGGCCCTTCACAGCCTTAGAACCAAGGTACCTGAAGGATCGCCTTCCCTCACATGTACCTACCTGGACTCTGAGTTCTTCTTCAGAGACCTTTCTCTGGATGCCCCTGTGAGTGGCTACCAGTGAAAGGACCTTTTTCAGTAGCAAACCCCACTTACAGAATGCTCTCCCCAGAGATGTTCGCCTGGTGCCTCCTTTACCATCATTTGGGTGCCAGGAGAAGGCCCTTTAAAAAATTTCCCCAGGTCTTTTAAATCTGTTTTTGTCCACTTTGCATTCTCTGCTTCTCAAGTGTTACGCTGCATCGTATTTTATAGCTATTTTTATTTTTATGGTTAATGAACTTTTAGCTTGTTTTATTTCATATTGTAGAACTTTTTTGTTATAGGGCAGCCTATAAAAGCTGTAAGTGAGTAAATAAGGGTGCGATCCTATGCATGCTTAGTCAGAAGAAAGTCCTACAGCTCCCAGCATTCCCCAACCGGCTGGAGAATGCTGGGAGCTGTAGGACTTTTTTCTGTCTAAACATGCGTAGGATTGTGCCTTAAATAAATAGATAATCTGGAAGTGATAGGGCATGAATGACTAAGGACAGAACACATACCATATTCTGAGCCAACTATTTGGGCTTTGCTTATATGCAAAGATTTGGAATGTTGTTGAGTACGTAAGGGTGAACACTGGAGTCTGAACAGGGAAATGTAATGAAAGGCTATTAGAGAAGTACAAATTAACATGCAGGGCACGCACAATTTACCTTTGAACTATTGAAAATTTCAGCTTTTATTTGCATCTCAACCATGAGGGATAGAACCTTGCTATTTGGGACTGAAACCTGAGGTCCTGCGCAAGTGAACATCTTTGCTACATCTTTGATTACATTTGGAATTCTACATGCAAGGGAATTGGAGATGAAGAAGTGCCTCAAGCATAACCTTGCTTAATAAAAGTACATCGTAATCCCCATGCAGTTAATTTACTCTGAAATCAACAAACACCATCTGCGCAACAGCAACCTTCAACAGAAAAATCTAATTGTTTCCATATTGTTTTCTTTTTAATCTGGTATACTCACTCTAGGACCAAACGGACCTGGAATCCCAGAGCTGCCTTGTTCACCAATAGGACCCTACAGAGAAATATACAGGGTGATTTCCCCCCTCAAATTAACATTATATTTGACCATTAAAGAGGAAAATATGCTTGCTTTAGAGCATGGAGTGTGTGCAAAAATATATAAGAAGTTCCACGTGTGGTCACAATTACTCTTTAATGTAAGTCTCAGCATTTCTACCACATGACACAATAGCATCAACATAAAGGTAATAGAAGAAAAGCAGCACTTTAAAGAATTGGTAACTCCATATACAAACCTATGAGGACGATCGCGAGTGTTAAGTCACTAGCCCCTGTCAGGTGTTCTAATCCCCCCCGATGAGGAGCACCACTGCATGAGGGAGAGGGAGGAGGAGGCCTGAGCTCCTCCCTCCTGGACAACATCCCCACTGCCTTCCACAAGTTGGAGGGCATCCTGCTGCAGCAGGAAGCCAGCTCTACTTGTGTAGGCTCCCTGCGTGCTTTAGAACCCTGGAATCACATCAGGCACTCACAGAGCTCCCTGCTGCAGAAGTTACCCCTCCAATGTGTGAAGGAGTGAGGGAACGGAGATGGAAGGTGAAGATGGCACGCTTGCACCTACTCACCCTCATGCAGCGTTACTCACGGGGGGGGGGGGGCTAGAATGCCTGAAGGGAGCCACCGTTAAATAGAATCACTTTAGATCAGAAATAAACAAGAGATGAATACATCATTTTGATACTTCCGTGCTGCGTTTATACTCCAGGATCCTAGTAGGAAAGGTAGACCATAGAATTCCTCATAAAAGGATGCAAAAGCAGAATGGATCCAGCTATCATTTCTATTGAATTACACACTGTAGATCAGTTTCTATGCCACTGCCCAGACTGATAAATAGCCGTTCATCGTTGCCGGTGGCAAGAGCCTACAGACGAGCAGACAGGGATTATTTTATTTATTTGTTTTTGTACATGGGAAGAGAGTTGGTACTCTTCTCTTTCAGGTTCTTGGTGTGGCAAAAATGGCACGCATTTGGGGGCAGAGGGCAGGCAGAGCAGTACACAGTGTGAGTTTCGTGGACTTATTTTCAAGGCAAGCTCCAAAACTCTCTGGGGAGTGGGGATCTACTGAAAGGCAAATGGAGCACACTGACCACAAGAGATTCCCTATTAATTTCAGTGGAGGAAATCTTCCATTTAAATTAATAGGGCAGCACATGCACAGAGCAGCTCCATGGACACAATGGTGAGCATACTGGCACCCAGATCAGAGAGCATAGAAATATTAATGGAATCTTTGAATAAGAGTAAAAATGAAAATGTTAGTGACTCACAGGAGGTCCAGGGAGACCCTGAAGACCAGTGAAACCTCGGTGACCCTTCTGTCCCCTGTCCCCTCGATCTCCATTGTCACCTTTGTCACCACGAGGACCTTGGGGACCCTATAAGTAGAAGAAAAAAGGGTATAATCCATCCAAAGCTAAGCACATTAAAGCCCTATGGATTTCAACAGGGGCACTAACCATGTGTTTAAATCTCTCTCACTGGAATCAGTGGGACTTTAAAATGCATCATTAGATTGATCCAAAATGCCTAATTTAAAAAATAAAAATTTCCCTGAACGTCACACACTGACACTCTTTACTTCTGTTTTGCCCTCATAAGGCAGTAGGATAAAAACCTGTCAGTATGTGATTAAGGCTGCAATCCTATGCACATGTACCTGGGAGTAAACTCCACTGAATTGGATGGGATTTACTTCTGAGTAGACATGAATAGGATTGTGCTGCCAGGGTTGAATGTGAAAACTTTGGCTTATAATAAAAGTTAATTTAATGTGAAATTCTACCGGCTAGACAGTCTTCACACTTCGCTCTCTGTACTTTATTTATCTATTTATTAAATGTATCATAAAATTAATTTATCTAGGCATTTTACAATTTAAAACATCACCATCATCGAAATAAAATCATAATAAAACCAACAAAATTAATAAATGTGCCAGCACAGCATAAAATAATATATCAGTATTAAGATGAAATATTATTGCTTAAACTGCAAGAAAGAGCTTTCAAGAAGAGCCTAAAGGAATGACTTATAATACAGTTTTGTTATTGATTTAGCTTTGATATGCTTGAGTCATGTTCAGCTTAAAAATACAGGTATATAAAACTGTATTTACTTCTTGAACTCATTTTTAATCTACAGTAAAGATGCTTCACATATCAGGGCTGAACCAAAATTGCTTGTATAGAGGTACGTTTCTTGAAAAAATAAGATTAATTTAAATTATTGTCATAGATTGCATAAATTAAGTTGGCCGAACAAAAAATAAAGTTATTACTGTAATTCTTGTAATAACTGGTTATAAACAGAATATTTTTAAAAAAAATAGAGTTCAGAAAGAAATACGATTGCCTAGCAATTTTTTTCTGTTATAGTTAACTCGTTCACAGCCAGTTAAAAGTACTTATGTAGGACATACAGGCAAACCTCGTTTTCCAGCACGACCGGAAGGACCCACTGGGCCCCGTGAGCCCTATAGGGAAAGGAAAGGTTGTTTCATTAATGTATTCATTGTTAATCTCATTAATTCATTATTATAGATAGCATGTCTCACTTTATGGCTCTTTCATAGCACATCCCCAAAATGAAACTACAGTAATTTCCATCTGAGGAACTGCAGTAGCAAGCCTACTAGCACCAGAGAAGGGGTGTTGAATTTCTTTTACCCTGAGGGCCAGATTCCATTTCAGAGAATCCTTTGGAAGCCTCATTCCAGTGATGCACAGGGCTGAAGCCAAAACAGAGTGGGGCCAAAGGTAAAATGGGGCAGGGCCACAAAACCCAAAATACCAGGATATTTCAGCTTAATGGCCTTACTGCCAGTAACTAAGCCTTAGGAAAGACACACCAACCTTTTAGAATCGGGGAAAAAACTGTACAAAAACTAGGAAACCACCAAATGATTGGTGGTTGGGGGAGAGGGTTGGAGCCAGGGGTAAGGAGCAGGGCCATCTGGGGAAACCCAGAGGACCAAACTGGAAGCCCTGGAAGGCTGGATTTGGCCCCCAGGCCTGAGATTCTGAACCCCTGTACTAGAGAATCACCTAGAAATTCACCTTCCTCCTCCTCCATGTCTAGGCCATCCCCTCAAGTTTGTAACTGGCTCTATTGTAGCATGAAGCCTGTTAAGTTGCATCAAGCCTTTAGCGTGAAGGTGAGTGTGGGACTAGGGACTTGATTGCTTGAGATGTGCTCAGTTCTGAATTGTTCCATTGGCCAATCCAAAGGCCAACCAGGGGATTAAAGCCCCATAATAAGGCAAAACTACATGGAAATATCCATACTTACTGGTTCACCTCTTTGTCCTGGATCCCCTGTAGGACCAACAGGTCCTGGAGTGCCAGGAGCACCTGGAGAACCAGGAAAGCCTGCAGGTCCAGGTTCACCACGATCACCCTAGAATAAAATTGATTCCAAGTCTTCAGTCATAGATAGATAGATATAGATATATAGATATATTAATAGCAAACTCATTCTTCAAGTGTCAGTCATTATGTAGATAAAATGGCAACATCCACACACAAGAGCGAGGTTGTCAGCAGGCTTGGCAGAACCCTTGGTTTGTAGAGGTATAATTTTTTTTTAGGAAAAAACCCTAAAAGGACCCCCTCCCCCTGCAAACAGCCCAATAAGAACTGGTCTGGCTCAGTGGTCACAGAATACTGAGTGCCTGTTGTGGGGAGGGAGCAGAAAACCATGAGGGAGGGAGGGGCAATGGGTTATTCTGGAAAAGGGCACAGCTGGCTGGCTAGAACCCTGAACAGGAGCACTTCACACTGCAGGTCCCACTTCTACTAATTTAATGTGCTCTAGAACAACAGTCACACAATTATTGAAACAATAATTTCTAGTCTAGAAGTGGCATTACTCTGGACTCAGTGTTAGAGGAGAGTCATTGTTCCCACTCTATATAGAAACCCTGCCTCCTGAACTGAGAAGCTACACCCACATGGGCAACAGCTATATTCCCCAGAAAAAATGGGCTCAACCACTAAAATGGGCACTGTCATTTGAACAATTTATTTATTACATATCTATACCACCCAACAGCCAAAGTTCTCAATAGAATGTAAAAACATGGGCTACCTTTACCCCAATCTCTGGTAATCCTTATACAATGAAGAAAAGCTACTGGCAGCTGACAGGGTTTTTTTTCATCAAGTGGGACTGATGATTTTGTAGTGACTAATGGCTTCCAAAAGACTGGAGAGAATACAGTGAATTCTCTCCTTTACTCACTCTTTACTCCTGCCCTGCTAAAATTATGTTCATATAACCCAGTAATGAACATTTGAGTTTGCGCTCTTGACTATACACAGTCTTATTTGAAGTTCTTCAGCTTTGAAAGTGACTTCACTTGTAGCAATCAGTTCTAATTAAGAGTTCCGATTGTGATTTTACCCAAAGAATAATTTACAAAGCATGATATAAGCCTATCAAACACCAAGCAAATAACAGAATTTACATCATTATTCTTTGTAATATTATATACTCTTACCCTTTCCCCAAGAGCTCCATCTCGTCCGGGTGTACCATCATTACCAGCAGGACCCTGTGTTGAGTAGAGAGTGAAACCATATATTAACTGCAACCCTAATAATGTCTTAAAACTGTTTGTTACATGTGGGACTTCCCTTGAAGGTGGTTTGGAAACTACATTTAGTAGTAGAAAATACCATGGACACATAAAGACAGCTGCAAGGATTGGTTTTCCCAATGCGTTTTTAAAGTATCTTATCAAGAGGGAGTATTCATATTACCGGTACTCCTTCATGAAAACTGTTCGACAAAAACCTGCATACTGCAGTAAGCGAAGCAGAAGCAGAAGCAGCACAGCAACTAAACTGCAATACTAACTGAGCATTGGGAACATGTCTGTCAGTTTTAGAACAACTACACTGTTCTTAGTCCATTTCCGAACCCAATTTATGCTGCTGGTCTTAACCTTGAAAGTTCTAAATGGCTTGGGACAAGAGCCTGACTCCCTTAAGGACCAGCTACTCCCATATAATCCTCCTTGGACATTCTTCAGTCCCTGTCCCCCCCGCTCCCCACACATTCAAAAGGTAGAGGACCTTTTCAGTTTCCCCAGCTTTGGAACTCTGTTCCCGAGGGAGCATACCTTGTCCCGGACCCAGTATTTTTCTAGCACTAGGGAAAGACCTTTTCACTTGCTCAGGCCTTTTAGTTACTGTGTTTTAAGCACCGTTGCTGTTCTTTTAAGAAAACAAACACTGGCACATTGTTCTTTTGCTGCTCTGCTTTCATCTTAATATTTGTATGTATTAGTTCTTGTTCTTTTAAATTACTTGTTAGCTGATTTGAGAGACTTTTGCCTGATAGGGTGGGGTAGAAAGCTTTTGAATAAAATGAACAGATCTATACAAGCTCCTGCAAGTTCAGGCATTTATTCACAGCAATTATGTGCTATACTATGTAGCATTCTATAACACTGCTAATACATTTTTATTAAAATATTGTCTAGAAAAAGCCACTTACTTCTGGGCCGGCTTCACCCACTGGTCCAGAGGCACCTGGAGGGCCTATGGGCCCGGAAGGACCTTTCTCCCCTGGTGGTCCCGTTGGACCTTGTTTTCCTGGTGTACCCTAGCATGAAAAGAAATATGTTGACATTTAAAACCAATGAAGGCACACACTGCAAAATAAACAGAAATGGCTTAGCACTGAGGGTCAATCCAAATGGAGTTCAATGCAGCATTAAGAGTAATTTAGCACAGCCAAAATCTCACAGGCTACAAAGAAGAGACTGAGCTCATATTCTGAAATATCAACTCTGGTGATACTCACAGCTGGACCCGGTAGCCCAGGCATGCCTCTCTCTCCACGTTGACCGGGCATACCAACAATGCCTCTCTGGCCAGTAGTTCCAGCAGGACCTGGTGGGCCATCAGGACCCTGGAATATGTATGGAACAAAACAGAATTGCATTGCAATCTCTAAAAGGTATATTTAATTATAGTCATGTAAAATATAGCTTCTCAAAGGCTGAGACTAATCTTGAATGTCTTTTTCAGACTGGAGGGCTTTTATCTCTGGGTGCGGTATTGTAGGTGCCAATGTTTTTTGTTTGTTTCTTCCCGAGATAAGTCCTCTCAGCATAGAAGCTTTCCTGCTATTAGGTGGCGAAGCCAAATGCGTTTCGGCCCAAAGGCCTTCTTCAGTGGCACTGTAGTTCACACTCAATTCCGTTTACAATCTATTGCTCTGTATTCTCAATTCAATGCTGGTCTCATTTGCCAACCTCCTGAGACAATGCTCATATTTAATTATAGTGCCATAACTTATCATTTGGACCGAAGGCACATTCGGTAGAACAAATGGTAGAATAGGAAGCAAAACTGAGGAGCTGCAATGCTACTGAAAAGTAAAAAATGAATAGACTTTTTTTCCCAATCCCCTTGCTCTAAATAAAGTATATGATCTCATGAGAAATAGTATGAAGGCAAAGTGTAATGTAGAGAATCAGTGACGATGTGTCCTATGGGTGCCATCAAGGCTTCCCTTTACCCCTTCTCAAACACATGCTGGGACCAAAGTAGCCATTTTGGGAAAGGAGAAAATTGAATGAGCACTATCAATGGGGCCCAAAGTAGGAGTGCCCATGAGTTATAAGCATTGCTGGGATGAACAGTAGGTTGGGCAGGATGATGGAAAAGAAGAATGGGAGATGGAGCAGAAAGGGAAAGAGTAGTGGTGGCTGTTGAGGGAAAGGAATGTTAGTGAGGTCAGGAGAGAAAAATGGCAGCCATGACAAAGAATGGAGGAGTTGCCATGAAGGTGAATTGATGTACGTATTGTGGCTCCTGAATGAGAGATAATTTTAGTGTGCTTCTGAAATGGTTCCTGGTGTTAATCATGTTCAAGGAAGCCAAATGAGCCAATCTTTCAAACAAGCACACACAAAACCATTTTGGAAGGGATGGCTTTGTTACATATACTGCAAAAATATAACCCTCCCTCCACACTCCCACTCCCTCTCCAAATTACATGTTGTCCATCTTCTCCTGAGTCTCCTTTGTCTCCAGGGCTGCCAGATGGCCCCGCTGGCCCTCGATCTCCTACTCGACCATGAGCACCAGGATCTCCACGAAGACCTGGAGGACCTTCTTTGCCTGGTTCACCAAGAGGCCCAGCTGGACCAGGAGCTCCCTACAAATAGAAGCTCTGATTAGAAATGGACTGTCATCCAACTGAAGACAGGTCGGTTGGTTTTATTTATTACATTTATAGCCTGCCTTTCCTACTTAGAACATAAGGTAGCATATTGAAGGTTCTCTTGGGCAATCTCCCTTCCAGGCACCAACCAGACCCAGATCTGCATAGCTTCAGCAAGGTTTATATACCATATGATTTCTTTCTAGCATGTCGACTAGCCTACTCTCCTATGAAATAATCAAGATCACTACATCATGTGCCTTCAGACCATGCCCTGAGACCCAATTAGGTTATGCTAAGGTTAGCATTTAAATCCATGCCCTGCCCAATTCAACTGAAGTACCATGGGAGGGACCACAGTCTAGAAGCACACTATTATTAAAATAGGACAAGAGCCCACACGGAACGGTTTTTTGTTGTATGGCACCTTTCAAATTCTATATATGACGTCAACACTTAGCTGTCATTTCTTCTTCTGGAATTTTGTAAGGAAATACCACTTATCCTCCAACACACAAATATTTATTCCCTGCCTCCAAAATTAGAATTCGCTTGCAGATGGGATAGCATATCATTTTCAACTTCTTCTCCCCAGTCATTATAGACAGATGACTAAGCAAGATACAGACAGTTGGAAACAAGTCTCTGAGGTAATGTGAGGTAGGTTTTTTACTAGGCCTGATATTATTACATTGCTCCGGTCAGGGACAAGAAATATATCATGTTGCCTTTGTCTCCAGTCATAGCTATTTATTTTGAGTTGGAACCCAATTTAGTCATACTTAGAACAGACCCACTGTAATTAATAGAACTTAAGTTAATCATGACTAAATTAAATCCCACTGATTTCAATGGGTGTTCTCTAAGTGTGACTGTATCTGGATCCAACCCCAGATTTTTTTTATTTTGTCTCCAAGAAACTGGGAGCAGCATACATGGTGTGTTATTCCCCACACAACACCCTTTCATCCTCACAACAATCCTGTGAGGTATGTTAATCTGAGCGATAGTGACTTTCCCAAGGTCACCAGCTGAGCAGGGATAGAGAAACCTGGATTCCCCAGTCTAAACCTTACACTTTATCTGCTATGCCATACTGGTACCTTATCGAAATGAAAATAATAGGATGGGATCCAACTATTGAGACTAAAATAACTTGATTTACATTTTTATTCATTTAGAATGTATGTTTATTAATGAGTTATTTATGTCATCATTGGAATAAATGTCTAACTTACAGTAGGTCCTGGGGGTCCAACTCTTCCAGCAGATCCAGGAAAACCTGTAGCACCCTAGAAATATAGGCATGTATGGGACTTGGCAAAGTTTTGTACAGTATCTATCAAGAAACATTATTATATTGCACATTCAATTTAATCATCATGTCTGAAATATGCAAATTGATACTAAGTAAAGCTAAATGTTACCATCAAAATAAAGCTTAGCAGATGGATTCAAATGAGCAGCAGCCTAAAAGCTTTAGGTCACACTTAATTCATAGGAAGTTAATCTACTTACAGGGGGGCCTTTTGTACCACGGCCACCTTTTAGTCCAGGAACCCCAGAAGGACCCTGAATGGAAATGAGAAAAGGAAATTAATATTCAGTTACTGAAATGGATACAAACTAGTGCCGTCTTTCAGTGCTGCTTCTACTTACTGGTGGGCCATGAGAACCTGCAAGACCTTGGGGTCCCGGGGATCCAGCATCTCCTTTCTGCCCAGGCTCTCCAGGTTCACCTTTCACACCTGGTTGACCATCAGGGCCCTATATGTATTAACAGGCACAAGATATATCCAGTCAGAGACTTTTAAAGGTTCCCAGTCTGACACCCTAAGAATAACCAATACGCCCTGCAGCATGCTGTATTAACAAAGTTCTACCAAGTACTTCAGCCAACCTTGATGGATTACACAATGTATGGGAGCACAGTTCTATACAATAATAGCAATCCCCTCACAAAATAATTATAACTTAGCTTAGCTATCTCCAGGTTCTTTTTCATTATTTGGATCCAGTTCCTTCAAGGACTTACAAACTCTGATATGAACTTGTGCTACATAGCCAAGGGATGGCATTATATACCTCCCTTTAAGACAAAGTAAATACTTAATATAAAAAATGGAGTCATGCAAATCTGAAAAATCCTGTTATCAGCAAATCTGCATTTAATACTGATATGAGAGTAATTTTAAAAAATTCAGCATATGACTCATGCTTTAAGAATCCTTCAAAACAGTTTAGCATATTATGAAAGACAATGTGGATGTAATGACAGGTAGTGATTAAACATATTAGATTTTACAAAATTCACATACCGGAGGACCAGCAAAACCAACAGGGCCAGTTGGACCATTTTCACCACGGGAACCCTGAGCAAAAATAAAAAGGTTCAAAAAAGGATATTCAGAGCTTTGGAAACTGTACGTTTCTATACTGTAATAATATGAGCAGGACATGAATGAACCAAATAATATTCTGTTAGAAAATAAGTTGAGTATATGCTATACTTACTGTAGTTACAGCATCTGTTTCCTAAGAAACCTAAGTTTCCTCGTACAGACCCGCCACCCCAAACAAATTAGAGTTATGGACAGTTTAAGGGACAAACCCCAAAAAACACAACAGGCCACATGCAACTCTATATTAACATTTATTTATTACTGCCCTTCATCCTTGTGGATAACAGGGCAGAGTACAAATATAATGAAAATAATAAAAACACCAAAAACGCTTCACCATCATAAAACAAAGAAGGCAACTAATACAATAGAAGCAGGCAAAACCCACCAATTAAAATGCCTTGGTAGACAAAAAGGTTTTGAGTTGGTGCCAAAACAACTGCTGTGTTAGGGCCAGTCGCACCTCCATGTGGAGGGTGTACCACAGTTTGGGTGCCACAACCAAGAAGACTCCCCTTGTGGACATATAATCATATTGTAGCCACGGTACTTGGGGAAGAACCTCTCTGATGATCTTAAGTCACAGGCAGACTGGTATAGAGAGAGGCACACCTGCAGATCTTGGGTCTCCACGCCTTTTAGGGCTTTAAAGGTAAGCACCAGTGCCTGGAATTGGGTTTAGAAGCAAACAGCCAGCCAGTGCAGCTCATTCAGAATTGGTGTAAAATGATTCCACCTGGCTGCACTGGTTACAATTATCGCCACCACGTTCTGCACTAGCTGAAGCTTCAGAGTTGTCTTCAATGACAGTCCCACATACAATGCATTACATAATCTAATTAGGAGATTATCAGAGCATGGATCACTGTGGCCAGATTATCCTGGCTCAGCAATGGTCATAGCTGGCAAGCTAGCCAAAGCAGATAAAAGGCACTCCTAGCCAACCTGAGCCTCATGTGACAATGCTGGATCAAGGAGTACCCCCAAGCTGTTCCAGGGGGAATGCAACCCCATCTAAAACAGGCTGCACACCCAATTCCTGGACACAAGACCCACTTGTCCACAGAGCCTTCACCTTGTCCGGATTCAGCTTCAATTTATTGGTTCTCATCCAGCCCATTACTGACTCCAGATACAGCACCTACAAAGCCTCACTTGACTCAGATGACAAGGAGAGATAAAACTGGGTGGCACCAGTGTACTGATGACTCCAAATACCCTGATGACCTCATCCAGCAGCTTCATACAGATGTTAAAGAGCATATGGAATAAGATGTATCCTTGGAGGATTCCACAGCTCAAATGCCTTGGGTCAAGACACCCCCCTCCCAGCCACTTTCTTAAACTGACCCTGCAGGTAGAAGTAGAACCACCATATTACTGTGTCTCCAAAACCCAACCACAGAGCTGCTCCAGTAAGATGACATGGTCAATGGTATTAAAAGCCACCGAGACGTCAAGGAATATCAATAGGGTCACACTCGTCTGACTCTCCCCCAACAAAGGTGGTATGTCAGGGTGACCAAATCCATTTCAGTACCAAACCCAGACCTGTAGCCAGATTGAAATGGGTCTAGATAATCTGCTTCCTCCAAGGCATCTGAATTTGAGCCACCACCACCATTTCCAATATCTTGCCCAAGGAGGGGATAATAGTGGCTAGCTCAGTCTGGGAGACTGATGGGCCGCAGGGTGGTCGGTATACCAACTGAATCCCTAATATGTCTCTCTGGCACGAACCCAAGTATGAACACTCAAAGCCAACACCTGAGTGGACTGGTCTCCTGGTGAGGGAGATGGATTCCTTATGGATGACCACAACCCCTTCCTCCCACTCCACCAGCCCATGTTGGTGCTGCACTACATACCCAGGTGGACAGAGCTGGGATAGATCCACTCCTCACAGCTCCCAGTTTCAGTGACACATGTTAGGTCAGCCCCTTCATCCTTAATCAAATAATGGATGAGAGCTGTCTTCTTATGGACTGACCTGGCATTTACAAGCAGTACCCTCAAGCTAGTGGGGAGAAGTTAACAGGACAACCAAAATCCTGTTCGTTGACAGGAGAACTAGAAGATGGGATAGCAATCAGATGTCTAACTAATCTTCTGCTCAGCTGGTTAATCTAACCCCCAATGCCACAACTCCTTTTGCCCATGATTACTAGAATAGTGATGCTGCCACATCCTCCCCACTCATTGCCATTGCCCAGGCACATAATAAAACAACCAAGAGGCCAAGCAGCAATTCAGTAAATAGAACATAAAGAGCACAGTAATACAATACAAGAACAAATATAAAAGAACCAGCAAAATTAATAAAGTGCAGCTCCCCCCTCTGCCCCACTCTTCAAGTATCATGACAAATTTGGATCTTAATGTTATTGGTGCAGAACAATGCCATTATTGGACACAGATAATACACAGCTGAATAAATAAATAAATCTGACTCATTCAAACTTTAGTATTAATCTTGAAACACTGCTTGGATTTTACAGAGTGGCATTCATGAGAAAAGAACATTAATATCATTTAAAAACATTATTAAAATTATTTGTATATTAATAATAATAATAATAATAATAATAATAATAATAATTCCAAATGAAACCCAATAAAGCAAGCTATAAATGGGAATCTGAGTACATATTAGTGTACCTATCTTAGTGACTAATTAAAGGCCAATGATGAAGCTGCTGTAATGTATAGCCCAGTGATGGCGAACCTTTTTGAGCCCGAGTGCCCAAACTGCAACACAAAACCAACTTATTTATTTCAAAGTGCCAACACTGCAATTAAACCTGAATACCGAGGTTTTAGTTTTAGAAAAACAACTCATACAGTTATCCGAACTAATTAACATCTTTTGTCTTTAAAGAAAAACACAATAACAGAGCTTTCAATGATACAAAAAGTTTTTTGTTGAAAAAAAAATCAACTCAAAAAATTATTATAGTACTACATTGTACACATAGCCTGAAGGGAATTTATACAAACTTTTAAAATAATTAGGCACATGTATTTTTGGATAAGGGATTCTCAACTTGTAATATGATTATATGCCAGACTGAAATTGTATGGGGCAAGCTTTACCCCGGGTCCTTTCCCTGCTTCTACAGGTGTCGGATTAGTAAAAGTAAAAGTCAACCTGTACTAGGATGAGCAAAATAAACAAGAAAACTAAACGTGCTTAACACATTTTAAACACTTTATGTCTTGGACTGCAAACACTGCATTAGGTAAAAGTTTGCATTGGGCATGCTTTTCCACAATTAATGTGATTTTTGCTATTGCATGCATGCTGATAATTTGTCAAACCTTGGCTCATACTCCGTTAGTTTGAGAGCAACACATGCAGCACTCGGGTCAACTGTTAGGGCTTTACAATTTTCTTTAGAATTTTCCTCCTTTTAAAATCTCCTTTTGTAAAAAAAAAAAAAAAAAAAATATCCTGGAAGACAATCTTACTCGGTCACGAGTGATCGCCTGACTGACTGACATCCAAGCCATGCTCTGTGCATCATTCTTCAAAATCTTTTAAATGTGATAACAATGTAGAAAAGAATTCTGTAACAGGAATTCTAGAATAAAATCATTCTGTTCCACACTGTGAGAAAGAACAAGATCATTAGTGTTTTGCAGAAGGGGACGGTCTTTTCGCGACCTGGTGACCAATGGCTCAAGTGCCCACAGAGAGGTCCCTGCGTGCCAGCTGTGGCACCCATGCAATAGGTTCGCCATCACTGGTATAGCCTAATCACAGCAAATTGATCATTTTAAAGAATAATAGAGCTATGTGCCAAGTACATATTGTTTATATAAATTGCATATACTAAGACCAGGAACTGTGTACTTGTTCAACTGATCTAGCAATCTTAGCTATATTCAATAAACAGTTGTACAAATTTCATTCCGTTTTACAGAATTCAAGAAAGAAAGAGGGTGGGAAAGAGAGAGAGAGAGATGGCTGGAAGGAAGGAGGAATGATGAAAAACAAATGCATCACACATACGAAAAATAGTAAAATATTAATGTAGTATTTACAAAGATAGTAATGATGGGATGATTTACTTACAGGATTTCCACGAGAGCCTGCAGGGCCAACTAAACCTCGAGGGCCAGGTTCACCCTTTTTTTAAAAAAATTACAATATGTTATCATACATAATTCCAAATGGAAAAAGTAAAGACATCCCACCCCTCCAAAGAGTTGACACTATGACCAAACTCCTTTTACCTTTTCACCAGCGGGACCTGCAGGGCCACCTGGACCCAACGGACCTGGGAGACCCTATTAAACAAAAATACATTCCAGTAAGAGAAGTAAACTCTCAGAATGACACATTTAAAGTCTTAGGGTGCAATCCTATGCATGTTTAGACAGAAAAAAATCCTATAACTCCCAGCATTCTCCAGTCAGCATGGCTGGCTGGGGACACAATGGGAATTGTAGGACTTTTTTCTGTCTAAACATGCATAGGATTACACGCTTAAATTGTAGGCGTTTTTTTTCCTGCCTAAACATGCATAGGATTGCACCCTTAACAACCTATTACTTTTGCCTGGTTTTGCTCGCCTTCTTTAATTCTGAAATTCTTTCTTCACTGATCACACAAAATACAGGAAGACACACTTCAACCCACTGATTTTAATGGGTTTCAGCATGCTTAAATTGGTGTGCTAGACTAGCACATAAGAAGAACCTTGATGGATCAGACCAAAGCTTTATCAATGGACTCTGGTGGTGCTATTATGATGGACACCTTCAAATTGCATATTAACTCCTAAAATTAAAATGATTGTAGCCAAAGAGGTCAGAAATGACAGGTGTTGTCTTTAATAGCTCTTGATATCAAACCATATATTAATATGTATAATTAATTTCTCATCACTATTAATTCCCAACTGTATTAGCAACCAAATAGGATTCTCAAATTCAGTATTTCGGGGGGGGGGGGGGGAATAAGAGAAACAGTAAATTAACTCACTCTTGCGCCATCATTTCCAGCTGTGCCTTCACTTCCCTTTTCTCCTATACTGCCCTGAAAAAAGGAAAACAATTCAAGTTATTTACAAAGGACAACAAACAAATACAGAATCATGGAGAGAAAACCATTTCCCCCCTTCAAACTTGAAGGAGAAATAATGGGGAGAAGAGGCTTACCCTGTCGCCTTTGGGACCAGGAGTTCCAGCGATGCCCCTCTCCCCAGGCATCCCCTGAAGACCTGGAGGCCCTTGATCCCCTGGAGTTCCAGAGGGGCCCGGGTTACCCTGAAATTAATAGAAAGGAAATAGATTTTTCTTCACTCATGAAAGGGAAGTTAACAAGGCTTCTGATATCTGAAACCATTGTGAGTGTGTGCTTCAGCATTAGTGCTAATAATAATATTATACTAGCATAAGCCAACACTTGAGCCATGTAACTACCACTTGCTAGGCTAGGGCAATGGGGAAAAGCGACAATTTGCCACTGAAATTCGGTGGTGCTGCGAATTTTGACAGCAAATGACCGCTTTTTCCCATTGCCTTGGTGCACGCTAGTTATGTGGCAGAAGCATTGGTTTATGCTACCACAATGTCATTAGTGCTGGCTCTGGGGCACAGCTGGATACTACTCTCTGTTACTATTATTTTCAAATTAATGCTTCCTGGATTAAGTAGAAGAGAGTTGGCTCCCTTTTTTTTCCCTTTTAGGACTATAGACATAGCATAAATAACAACAGAGGTACGCATGATGGACAAGTAAAAAGAATTTGGAGACTAGTATATTTGTAGACTTATTTGCAAATCTGCTCTGTCTGATCTTCCTGATTGTAGCTAGTTAGTTTGGACAGTTGGGCAATACCAAAGATGCCCACTTCTGTATCAAATGTAAGGTAGGCAAGAGTTACACAGTGTAATTATATGAAGGGAATGTGCCCTGAATACATTTTAACAGGCATTTAATAATTCATTTTTATTCTGAATTTACTTAATCACATACTGAAATTTGACAAGATCGTCACTTCACCAACATGTTGCTGAATTTGTACAAAACATATGAAATTGGTTTAACCATACTGGTTTGACCCTTAGTCAGTTTTGACTGTGTGATGTTCCCATGAGCTAAACTGTGTGTATAGTTCAACACTTATGGAGGGCACTAAGTTGGAGAAGCTGCTTTAAGGTGCCATAAGACTCTTTGTTGTTTATATATAAATATACTGTTTCTCTATCTCTCTTTATGTGTATATAATACTTACCTTTGGACCGTCAGGGCCTTGACCTCCAGCCATGCCCTTTTCTCCTTGAATACCAGGTGCTCCTGGGTTTCCTCTCTCACCTGGATTGCCACGTTCACCCTAAAAAAAGACAAATTGGAAATAATCTGGTGACTGTGGATGTGCAGCCAGTACCTGAATGGGAGATCACCTTAGGAAGATCCACAAGCTCCATAGAGGATGAGTGGCATAGAAATGTGTCAAGCAATGGAAGCATATAGGCAAAGTAACAGGGTCAATCTGTAAATACAATGTGTTCCAAGGTCCTGGAATGCCTAGAGTAGCACTGAAATGCACAATAAAAGATTCCAAAGATTCCAAATTAATGGCCTTGAAGCCTGAAAAATCTAATTTTCAGTGGAGCAAAACTTGGCTTTTTCCTATCATGACGTACTGGAAGAAGGAAACAGTGTCCAAGGCTGTATTTCAAAATCAAATTCAATTTGTGATGTGTGAAGCTTGTCATTTTGGGATTCCTGCAGTACACTGTTTCCATTTGTTTCCAGTTGTTTGTGTTCCAGATTTAGATATCAAAAATAATCTGGACATTTGCTATAACATGCCATTATTAAAGGATAACACTTACCCTTGGACCTAAAGGACCTGGAACTCCACCATCACCAGGAACTCCCTGTGGGAAGGAAAAAAGGAAATAATTCTTAACTACTACAGATTCTAGATACAGAAAATCCAGGGGAACCATTTCTTTCTACTAATCTTTATTAGGTTCACTATAAATGCATAGTTTATATCAACAGATATAAACACACGAAGAGCCTAGCAGGATCAGACTTAGGTCTGTCTAGCCCAGCTTCCTGTTTCTTATATCATCCAGCCAGATAGTTTCTAGAGAATCTAGAGCAGGGCTCTCCAACGCTGGGTCCCCAGATGTTGCTGGACTACAACTCCCAGAATCCCTTGCCATTAGCCATGCTGGCTGGGTATGCTGGGAGCTGTAGGCCAGCAACATTGGGGACCCAAGGTTGGAGAGCCCTGATCTAGAGCCTACTCCTATACATTACAGATTGGAGATAAGAAGTGGGTTCCTCTCTCCACCTCCTCACAAAGCCCCCCAAAGGTAGGGTTGGGGCTTGGAGAGGGGGCAGGGCTTAGAGAAGGGAGTGGCCCGGGGCCCACAGAGGGAGCCCCAAACTCTGTGGGCTGGATGGGCAACCTCTGTGGGCCGGAAGTTACCCTCCCCTGCTGTACAGGAATGAAGACGAAAGGAGGGATCTGCTTCTCAATGCAAGCCTTTCCCCACGTAGACACTCTGGCTTTGGGTGCTACAATGCAGGTGGCTGTTGAGGAGCCAGGGAGGGAGAGTCCCTGGGGTGAGCAAGGGGCATCTCACTGCCCCACCAATCACAAACAGAAATCACACCCTGAACTGCCCAACAGAGTTCCAGCCACTCCTTTCCATATAGGGGGAGGAGGGTAGCACTTAAAATGTTGGCACACCCACAGAGCCAGGATCGCCAGTTACTTGCATGCCTTGCTCAGCACCTTTGCTCACTACTAGCAGCAGCTACTTATAGCAGGCAAGGGGAGAAAGTGTTTGCCATTACTCGTGCTGCTGGCAGCCATGTTGAGACCCTGGGGAGGTTCTTGTCAAAAAGTGATTCCTTCCCACAGCCAGATTGATTCCTGCCCCCATCCTGCTCCAAGCAACCAGAGCTGTCAGGGGCCTTGGTATCAAGAAAGAGGAGGCAGGAGGAGTCTCAGAAAGAAAGAAAGAAAGAAAGAAAGAGTTAAGAATAATCTACTCCTGAGGTGATTATGCTGCTGCTCCATTCTTTCAACAACAACAAAAGTCAGATTTTGTGTAGTCAGAGAAAAGATGAAAGAAATGTGGAAAACACTGGTATACTTTGGGTTGTGCCACGGGTTGGTAATGCCCTGTAAAAAGTGAGTGAACAAAGGACAGTTAGTGTGGATCCAGCAAGGGGTGCTTCCAGACAGAGTGGTGCTTCCAGACAGGGTGCTCCTAGCACTCCCAGTCAGAAGGCATTATGCATTCCGTCTTTTCTTTCTTAACAGATTTTCCATGGTAAGAAGAAAGACAGAAGTAGTGGGAAAACATGGAAGGGTTACGAATGGAAGACAATAACATCTGGATGCAACCATCACACACACCCCATAATATTTCCTTGAATAAGGCAGAGCAATGGCGTGAGAAAATTCTCATCTGGAAGTGCCTCAACTTAATTACATATTGTAGAGGGGGAAAATCTCCCTTTTTGGAAGGTCACCCCAAGCTACAATATGGATTGTCCCTGTGGGACAGCTCCTTCTGGAAAAGCAGCTGTGGAGACATGGCCCAGCTGTTCACATTGCAAACACAGGAGATATAACAAAACAACAAACAGGTGAAATGACAAAATCACTTCATCAAACAAACAAAACTGGTGAATGCCAAGTTAAAAGTTACCTGGTCGCCTGGCTTTCCTCCCTCCCCTGGAGGACCTGGAGGACCAGGTAAGCCCTGAGGGGGGAAGATAAGCAGAAATGTCAGCATATAAATTGAAGAACATATTGGCATTATTGCCTCTCTGGTATTTTTGAATATAATAGGGTAGGGTAATTCATAGGTAATCTGAACTCAGAAAGATGCTTGCATGCAGTAATGGTGGTATAGAAGATCAGCCCCTTTACATATTAGACTGCAGAATTTGCTCCATTTTTGGCCAAGTATGCCCTCCCCACAAGGATATGAAAGTTAAAATGTTTATTAAAGGGGTGCACACTTCAATCAGTTCAATAATTTTAAAAGTTCAGTTGATTAATCAGTGAATGCCAATTTTAATGAATAAGGGCAAATTTTAATTGGACTGTGATTTAAAGGCACCCTTGTTTTTTGAGGCTATTTTGATTCTATGAGAAAGAAAATAGAAAAAGATGGCCCTTTATTCTAGAAATTCTTTAACCAATTGACAACAATGAAGTCCTGCATGCCTTGAGGCTACCTTCTTTCCTATATCTCACTGCAACATCTATTATCAGTCAACCTTCTAGGTCAGGTGTGTGTGTGGGGGGGGACTGTGTCCAGAGCACTACAGATTTGACACTTTTAGAGCTCCAGATGTGATTTTTTTCATAGTTTAAAAAAGAAAACCAAAAAACCACAAATCCATTTTTCAGGAGGCCGCTGCTTGCATTGTGGGGGAAATACAACTCCCAAAGTTGGCCAGTCCACCCCTGTTCTATGTAATGAATGGGGAAACCCATGGCTACTTCTCCTGTCAGAATATTCCCCTTCTTGGAGACTTCCCAATATCTTTTGGAAGTGACCCGAGACCTTTGTGTTGCACTCACAGTGATTGAGTGTGGATTGCATTGTTGTAGGACATATTGTTACTACGTTAGTGCATATTTTATTTTGTTTCTTTTATTCAATGAAATAAGCACCCAAAAGCCCTTAAGATGGGATGGTTTGAACTGAAAATACATTTGAAAAATGCTACTCACCTGAAAACCTGTAGGACCTGGGGGACCTTGTTCTCCTCTTTCTCCTGCTGGTCCCTAAAGCAAGCAAACAACATTAATTGGATTTTATAGTACCAGGTCAGCTTATATCTTCATATTATTTTCCTGAATGTGGTAATGTAGAGTTGGAAGGGGCCTATAAGGCCATCGAGTCCAACACGCTGCTCAATGCAGGAGAACAGGTGTGGGCAGCCCAGGCAGTCACCCATCCAAGCACTGACCCGGCTCATACCTGTTTAGCTTCAGCATGTGGCCTGCATTATGTGCTCTTGAACCACCAGGAGGAACAGGTTAGTGCTAATTGTTTCTCATACCTTATTTCACTGTGGTCTGTAAACGATTTGCCCAACAATACAGATTGCTAACACTTAAGTTAATTTGGCTCACTGCTGTATTCATTTGTCTTTCATTCTAATCCATATGATTTCAAGCATTCACTGTTGTTAAAATAAATGGAAGAGAACGAATTCGTTAAGATGTCCTTTGCTCTGAATGTATTGTTTACATGCCAGGGGTCAATAGCAGGAATAAAACAAGACATCTGGACACTCTGTAGCGGGGTCCTGTTCTCCGAATACTGAATTGAAAAACAAACACATCTTTTTTGACAATGTTTAAAGGAGGAAGGAAAGCTTTCCTTTTTTATAGTTTTACACCTACCCAGATGTAAGTGGATATAAGGTTGCAGCCTTATTATCTTGTATTATAGGATATTTCTAAAACAGACATTTCTCTGTGGATTAATTAAAGTCAACATCCTTTAAGGATAGAACTGAATGTACACTTTTCTGCTGCTTTTGTCTTTCAGTTCCTGTATCAGCAGTTGTACGCCTTCCTATGCCTCTCTACTTCTCTCCACCCTATGCCACACTTATGCACATATGACCATATTCATGTATGTCCAGTTCCATTATCCTTACACACTTTTAAAAAAAATGAAAGTATCAGGGAATTAAACATACACCCATAGAGATGTATGGGGAAGTAGCTCAAATCATATGGATCTAGTTGTAAATGCCTTATTTCAGTGGCATTCTTAGTTCTGGGAAGCATTCATATAGGATACTAGTAATTGACCCTAGAGTAGTTGAGACAGATATTCTTGCTTAGTAACTTACATGTGGACCAACAGGACCGGCAGGGCCAACTTCGCCATCTTTGCCAGGAGCTCCCTAAAATGGCATCATATAAGAAGATTGGTTTGGTAAACACACATGCATAAGAAAATACTGTGGTTCTCAAGCAATAAAAAATATTGAAGTACTCACTCTCTGCCCTGGGACACCAGCATTGCCTGCTTCTCCAGGTTTTCCAGGATCCCCCTAATTTGCACCCCAAAAAGAGAAATATATTATTTATCTTGCATTATTATTTTAAGCTAAAACATAGCCAACTTGATGAATAAAAGTAAACTATTAGATGTAATACTTACACTACCACCTTTTGGCCCAGGGAGACCCATGCTGCCTGGCTGGCCTCTAATTCCTATTGAACCTGCTGGGCCTGGTCGACCATCTTCGCCTGGAGCGCCCTACAAAAAACATCAAACATGTAATGCTGAATATTAAAACTGTTTGGTCCAATTTGCCTTTTTTTTTCTTTATAGAAAGAAAATCATGTGTAATTTGATTACACAAACCAGTCTACAAACCAGTGGTGGGATCTTCAGGGAATCAAAATGCCAAAATGATCTACAGAATCTGAATTCAATAATTTGTTCAATAAAAGTCATACAGTTGATAGGAAATGTCAGACTTGGTTTTTAACATAGGTTAGTTTAATAGCCCCAAACAGAACTATTCCCATAATAGGCTGAGCAACGTTTCAGCTGCTCAGCCCCATTCCCTTGCCTCAGAGGATTTTGGTGGGAGCTGCTGCCTGATATGACACCAGCAAAGAACAAGGAAGTTGAAATGCTGCCCTAATGATCCTGCTCCCCTACAGAACCTATTCCTATAATACAGGGGTGGGGAACCTCTTTCAATTTTGGAGAAGTTCTCAGGGGCCATATTCTAGTGATGGATGGGGCCAAAGTCAAAAGGGTCAGGATCAAAATACCAGCATATTTTCTCTTAAAGCTCTTACAGCCAGTAACTAAGCCTTAGGAGAGGCATTTCAGCCTTTAAGAATGGGGGTGCGGGAACCATGCAAAAGGGGGGAAACCACCAAATGAACAGCAGTTAGGGCAAACATGGCATAGCTAGAAAAAGGGGGCATGGCCTTCCAGGGAACCCCAGAGAGCCGGATTGGGATCCCAGGAGGGCTGGTACAGGCCTGTAGGCCTGAGGTTCCCCACCCCTGCTGTAATAAATAAGCATGTGATTTTATTTTGAGACTATTTTGTAACTCACCTTCAGATCCTCTCTGAACTATAAAGTGTGATATAAATATTCTAAATACATACATAGATACATGTATACATACTCCAGTCCCTATAATATTACTATTGTTTTAACATTGATTGAGCACCAGTTGGACTATAGAGGACACAGACTTGGCATAAGCTTCTTACAATTCATGTTCAGAATCTAAACATACAAGAAGTGCAGGGGAATGCACTCAGCCAATGGACATATAGGAATATGCTGAGTCACACCTTTATAGTAACATAGACACATAAAATAAGTGTGGTGTGTGTGCATATATCTGAAGCAAGGGTGGGTGGGAGTAAATGGCAGGAATGACTTCAAGTTCAGCATCCCATTTGCAAGTGGTCGGCAAGATACTTTCAGAAAGTTTATGAACAGGGCACGGAAACAACAGCCTTCCATTGTTGTTCATTTCACTCTAGCATCTCTAGCATTCAAAGGTACACGGCACTCTCTGTACATAGGTTCTATTTACATTGTATTTAGCTATTATCATGGCCAGTAGCCTGTGATAGACCCTTGCTCCATGAATTTTTCTAATCCCCTTTGAAAGCCATCTAAGCTTGTGGCAATGAATTCCATAAGTTAATTATGCACTGCTGAAGAAGTACTTCCTTTTGCCTCTCCCCTGAACCTGCCCATCTTGCTCTTCCTGCCCACCCCAGCCCAATATAGAAGAAGTAGCTTTTCACTTTTTATTATTATTTATATTTTATAGACGTGTATATGCCACTCTATTAGTCTGAGGACTTTACTTTAAGCAGGGCAAACATGTTTGCTTTGCAAAGTGAGTAGATTTCTAAATTTACTTACCAATGGACCAGGTTTTCCTTCTGGACCTGAAACACCTGGGTTCCCTGTAAGACCCTGTAAAATAAGATATTACAAAACAATGCTAATTTTAGCACTTGACTGTTGGATGCAGCTAAACATCACATATATTCATAAGATGCATTCATATGATATACCTCCTGAACTGACTGTTCACCTTTGTCTCTTGGAAGTGTTAAATCTAGACAAGTGTGTCATTATTTCCTTACCCTGGCACCTGGGAGGCCAGGTTCACCAGTGCGACCAGGATCACCTTGGCTTCCTTTAGGGCCCGAAGCCCCTGCAGAACCACGCTCTCCTTGAGCTCCCTACAAATAACATTGAAATAACAATCATCAGTGCTGGGTCAGACATAATTAAAAGGGGTTGCTAACATATATGCCATTGGATTTCATTTCTGTAAGTCATCTCCGAATTACCCATAAGAGGTTTTGCAAAATAATTCATAATTTGTTTCAAATTGATTCATTTTCCTAAGAGCGAAAAATCTTATCAGCCAATGCATCAGCAGAAGAAAAGCATCCTCAAGCAAAATAAAATAGTACACTTTTCACACCAAATCTCTATACACCCTAACATACCCACTGCTATTTATACCTGAAATTATACCTTTCCCACCACCTGTGGAAGACCACAGGAGTTCATTTAAAGAGGGCTAGTTGAGCAACAATAGAATGCAACATTTCTATTGATCCTGCCTCTTATTTCAGTTTCCATTTTCCATACATCTGTAGTATTGTCAATAATATTTATGAAGGTCTTGATGTGTGATGTCAACTCACCTTTGGCCCTGGCAAGCCATCAGAACCTGGAAAGCCACGATTTCCAGGAGGACCCTATGGAATCAAAGGCATGCTTTTAATTTTTATTTTTAAATAGATTACATATAACATGCAAACTTAGATTTCTGGAGATTGTGCATAATGTTGAACACTGATCACATGTAATTTGGCAGCTGCAAGGCTCCATGATTGTTTCAAAAAATTAATTACCCATTCCTAGTTAATACTTACTAAGTTATTCAGTCCTATCTCTTAAACATCTAGCTTTCTAGTATACCGTATATACTCGAGTATAAGCCGAGTTTTTCAGCACATTTTTGTGCTGAAAAATGCCCCCCATGGCTTATACGCGAGTATATACGGTAATTCCCCCCTAACAACAATAGCAGCTTCAGGAATGTGATTTGTGCCAGCTCTGGAGCAAGTCTTCAGTAGCTGGCTCACAAATCACCTCCCCCCCCCCCTGCTCGCTGAGTCACAAACAGCAAAATCTTTGCTTGAAGTTGAAGCTTGAGAAATAGCTGCCAGAAACTCAAGCTTTTGTCTCTTAATTGGTGGTACATCTACATAAACTTTCTTAAATCTTCTAACTCTAAGGAAAACCAAAACCTCTATGCACATGCTAATCCTACTAACAAACACCAGGATTTGTAATGCTAATTCAACAGCCTCTGCCTCTCTGGCTACTAGATTGAAAGGCTAGCTAGATTGAAAATATAGACTTGCATTCCTACATTTTACTGAAGCTGAAGCTCTGTTTGGACATGCAGATGATGATGAGAACTCCAGTTTTGAAGGATTTTAGCTCTTGTGTTTTAGCTTGGTTGCTGATTGAGCTAAGGTTGTTGTACTTTTAACCAAAACCTCTATGCACATGCTAATCCTACTAACAAACACCAGGATTTGTAATGCTAATTCAACAGCCTCTGCCTCTCTGGCTACTAGATTGAAAGGCTAGCTAGATTGAAAATATAGACTTGCATTCCTACATTTTACTGAAGCTGAAGCTCTGTTTGGACATGCAGATGATGATGAGGAGAACTCCAGTTTTGAAGGATTTTAGCTCTTGTGTTTTAGCTTGGTTGCTGATTGAGCTAAGGTTGTTGTACTTTTAAAGTTACGGTATTTTTGATACCATATTGTTTTTGTTGACCCCCTTTTCCACTTACAGAGCTAGTTTACTGTTTTTCTTTGAAATAAATATTCAAAAACATTTAACCTACTGATGCCTCAATTAATGTAATTTTATTGGTATCTACGGTATCTTTATTTTTTAAATTTACCAATAGCTGCTGCATGTCCCACCCTAAGCTTATACTTGAGTCAATAAGTTTTCCCAGTTTTGGGGGGTGAAATTAGGGGCCTCGACTTATGTTAGGGCCGACTTATACTTGAGTATACAGAATCAAGTATATTTCTAGTATATACAGAATCTTATGTAGCCATATTTAGTGATCAGGTATGGTACTTGATTTACAGAGACTGCCTACCATAAACTTTTGTTGCTACTCACCTTGATCTTTTGCTCTTACTTCATCTAATTATTCAGACACAACTATTCCCTTCTAATAGTCTGAATTTACTGGGATCATAGAGTTATGGAAGCTGGCTTCCTAGCACATAGCTAGAGGAAGAATAGCATGGGTATGTGTAGGGAGGTAGGAGAAATTCATTTCAGCTAGTTTTTGATCAGAATTTACCCAGTTTGCACCTCCAAGAGTGGACTGGACTTGAATGCAATCTACAGTCAAAGTCCGTACATTTCCAAGCTTTGCGGACCAAAAATAGGTGTTTGACAGCATGCGTATGCTCGAAAAATGCACATGATAAATGCATCCATTTGGAAAATGCATACAAACATGCTGCATTCAATGGGAGAAGAATGCATACATTTCCAAGAAGCGCACAATCTATATGGAAATCTGGCCAAATTTTTTTGAGAAAAGAAAAACAGATTTGCAATGGGATACGAACACAAATAGGAATACGCTCTGAAGTGAAATTTGGACAAGTTCGACGAGCTCAAGTTTTTCTTGTACGCACATCGCTCTACATATGTAGTCTTGCTGCATGTCCCATGAGTCCATTCCCTCCCGTTCCCTCATTAATATGCGTTTTTAAACTCCACACAAAAATCCATATTTAAATGTACTTTCTCTGCAAATGAACATTCCTAAATGGATTTTCTCTCAAAATGCATCTTTCTAAACATATTTTTTTTTAAAAATACACATTTTAAGGTATATTTTGATACTTTTTGAGCCAAAAATTACACTGGAATGCTTGGGAAGCACAAAAGCCAGTGGATAACTATTTTCTACTGTCTGCACATTGGTCTGGGAGGTGCCGATCAGGTCAGTTTGTACTGTAATTCACAAAGATTGAATTCCTCAGGCATCCATACCTACAACCTGTTATAACAACATATAATAGAATGTACACTTTAGTAGACAGGATGAGAGCCAAAGTAGGTGTGGAAATCTGGTAACAAAATAGTGGCCTGGTTCACATGACGTGACAACCCACCCTGGCAATAAGCCACATTGGGTGGGTTGTTTTGGCTCACCAGGGGTACTTCACTCCCACCCTCCCCCTCCTTCCCCCTCCTTCCTCCAGGGGACATCCCAGGGGACACCACGGAGACAAACGAGGCTCCTCTCTCTGACAGCGCGCCATGGCTGCCAGAGAGTGCCCGCAGCACAAATATTTGGAATATTTTTGGAATATCTTTAGAAGAAATTGTCAATTATTTAATTTTATAGGGTTGCATCCAAATGTTGCCTTCAGCAAATGGAAGGGCTCCTTCCATCCACAGAAGGCTTTTGATCCAGTGGAGGGATCCCACCAGTGGAAGGTGTGGAATGACACTCTTGGGGATGTCGGAGAAAGCTTCAACGAATTCAAATGAGTTTGGATTTCTATGGATCCGACCCACCGATTCTGTGGCAGACTGGCTTTTCCAAGTCAAACTTGCAGACTATTTTTTTTGAAAAAAAATTCCAGAATTGTATGAAAATTTAGTCATAGAAAAATACAAAAAATAAAACAACCCACAAGCAAAAATTCACATTTTCCCACATAGGGTAAAGCAGTGTTCTCCAACCTTGGATCCCCAGATATTTTTGGCCTACAACTCCCAGCATGCCCCAGTTTTTGGCTGGGGCATGCTGGGAGTTGTAGGCCAAAAACATCTGAGGACCCAAGGTTGGAGAACACAGGGGTAAAGCATGAAATTGCAGATGGGGGGGGGCAGTTGTGCATTTTTCACTCTTCTTTCACTTTTGAGATTTGCGCAAATTCACATTAATTAATGTGCATTGGTGCATGTGTGCAAGTGCACATTAGCACTAATGCAAATTAGGTCAAGTAGAACAAAATCTACAAAAAAATCCAATTCTATCAATGAGTGGACGACGGAATGAAAGATGCCGGGCAATCTGTGAAACACAGATGGAACAGGTTTAACAAAATCCATACATTCCTAGCTACTTTTGCTGATCCCCCCTCCCACTGCGGCTCCTTGAGCCCTCTAAAACGGCTCTCTAACCCTCCAGAGCAGATTTTTGGAGGACACAAGGGGCTGCAGGGGAAAATAAATCAGCAAAAGTTACCTCCCCCAACTTCCACTGGTGGGAGCGAAGTTTGATAGGGATGTGCGCAGAGCTTGATTGGTGGGTGGAAGTCTGGCAAACTTGCCGAGTTCAAGCTCCGCTCGCCATTCCTTTTCCCCAGCTTGACTCGCATTCTCGCGAGCTGAGCTGGGGAAAGCGACTTCCAGGTTCTGGCGCTACATTGTTTACGTAGAAAATGGCCTAATTTGCGCAAATTGGGCCATTATCTATGTAAACAACATAGTGCCTGGGACCCGGAAGTCCGGCAAGCGCCTCAGCTGGCACTCACGCTCAGCTCGTGCGCCGTGAGTCGAGTGCTGGGCGGGTTGCCCATCCCTAGTTTGGAACCAAGCCTTTATATTTTTATCACCTATTTGGACACTATTTGGATCTTCTGCCTCAGGCGCAAAAAGAAATGGGACTTTCCCAGAGCTGGCCCAAAATGAAACTACTGAGATCCTTTTTTCTTCTGGTTATCCTTACCCTTTCTCCCACAGTTCCAGGAGGGCCGACTGATCCTGGGTCACCACGAGGACCTCTTTTCCCTTCTTCACCAACAGGGCCAATTAGACCCTGAGGGCCATGTGGACCCTAGCGAAAAACATTTGTTTTTTTTAAAATACATGCAAGTACCTATGCATCAGTCATGTATGCACTCACACAAAGACAGACACTCATTCTCCAACAAGACAGATAGTAATCTAAAAAATATAGTGATTCCTTTTTCTGGGTTCATCATCAGCTGCTGTTTCATGGAGAGGGATGCCTGACCAGACAGCATTTCTGTAAATCTGTCCATAAAATCATTTGTTTTCTAGTACAAATTCCAACAATTCATGGCAATTCTGGAGCACTGGCTAAACTACATTACAGAGAATATATTCTATAATTATTCATTCATATGATGCATGCATAAACTCTCATTCTAGAAAGAAGGATGTTTCTGTATGAACTAAACTAAATGAAACTTAAGCTGTGTTTTTCAAACTCAGTGCATCATATATCAAATGAATAGAAAACATTTGTAAAGAATGGAAGCCAGTTCTTAAATCCTTCCACACAGTTCCCAACAGGACAGCTTAATTAACTCTTGGTAGATTGATAGATTGTTTATTTACGGTCATAGACCAAAACCACTTCATACAGAATCGTGCATAATCATACTTAATCTACATTAGGACATACAAAGGTTCATTAATATATAAATAGTAAAACTTTAAAATTTACCATAACTGTTATATAATAATAATAATAATAATAATAATAATAATAATAATAATAATGTTAAAACTAAATGGTATAATAAATGGTATACCCTTGGTAGTAAAGCAGTGACATAGAGCATTTCCATACAACTGAGAGTAAGGGTGAATAGAATGTTGGACTTGAGACTAGTGAGTCCTGGGTTCAAATTCCTGCTCACAAACCCAGTAAGGATCTCAAAGGCCTTGGACATGCTACTCTCAGCCCAAGCAGCTTCACAAGGATGACCCTGTGTATGCTGCCCTCAGCTCCTTGGAAGAAGAGTACAAAACAAGTGTGATATATAGATAAATTGTTCTTGGATCTGAAAGAAAAAGTGAATTGTCCTAACTGCTATTGATGCCTCTGGTTTGCAGAATAATCATTTGGCACATCTGAAAAAAATGCTAGCCATATCAGGGATCCAGCAGATGCTAATGTGGAACATATTTCATTGACACCAGAAAGAGCTTTGGATTTGGGTCAATACATCCTGTATTTGGCATCCTTAGTGGCTGTCTCTAAGTCACTCTGTCACTATCACAGTATTTTACCTGATTCTCATTTTGCTACTGTAAATAAAAGAGGTTGATTTTAATTAAAGGTTCACAACTAAGGCTGATTAACATGCAGCCAGATCCTGAACTTATTATTAGAAGTAAGCTCCATTCAGCCACATCAGATCTTTTATACCCAAGGTCTTTCGCAGCTTTTATTGGCAGGTGAAATGTAAGAGGAGTTGTGCAATACAACAGCAAATTATAATGATGTAATTTTTGATTCATTTCTATTGTGAAGTATTTGTTCTGCTTGTAAAATCCTATATATAGATATTTTAATATTATGGTGAAAGCACAAGTCACTGGTGCGTTTCAAATTAATGACACTTCTGGTTATTGTTAACGACTTAGAATCGTATCTTACATTACCAACTATTTTTCTGATTATGTGATACTGTTTTTTAAATCTTGAAATCATTCCTTTAAGCAGAGTGAAATACTTAAAGCCAAAAAGATTGTAAGATCATGTTTACCATTGTTACCTTAAAACCAAAAGTTGCATTTCTTTGTTTTAATGAGAAAATCAATAAAAGGAAGGGGGGAAAACAACATCCATAAAGAAAAAGACTGTGAAACTAAGTCATAATGACGGTGGCATGTTAAGAGATGGAAATGAATAAGAGGAAACAAAGGTAAGGAAATATGCCCTTTTGAACAAATACGTTTGAAGTATAGCTTCTGGATATTGTATTTTCAAGACTTACAGGTTCACCTTTGGGACCTGCTTCTCCTTTGAAACCAGGAACACCAGGGTCTCCCTGAAAGTAAATATAATCCATTAAAACAGTGATCGGTGATGCTGGGTTAGCCAAACCTGGTAAGAAGTACCATAATCTCTGTGAATTATATTTTATATCTGCTGAGATTCTCTATACATAAATATATACAGCAGGGCACAGTGACAATGACATTACAGCTGAGGCACTGCTGTAGTAAATTTATGGTGCATCTAATGTTTTCCAGATTAAGGTTGAGATCTAAATTACAGCTCTTATGCTATTTAACACTCTAGCAAATGTTATCTTGGCCATTCTGTGTGGTGAGGTCCCCCCAAGGTAAACACATTGCTGTTTCGGCAAAGAACTTGGATGGCGGTAAGCATTCCCTAAAAAGGAGCCAAGACAACAAAGAACAGACAAGAGCCACCTGGGCTGGAGCCAGGAACATTAGACTCTGAGAGCAGCTGCCCCCAGGTGGTGAACCACAGAACTGTAGTTAGGAGCATCTCCCTAGACACCAAAGTATACTTAGACTCTGGTTCCACCCATCCAGGCTGGCCATTTGACCCTCTGAAACAGGAAGGGCTATAAAGGGCTTCCTATCTGATATGAGACTTTGCCTGAGAAACAATGGTCTTCATCATGGCTCTGGTGTATTTCAGTGCATTCCTCAGCTCCCTCAGAACTGATTCCCTAGCACACAGGTGGGCAACACACGGCCTGCAAACAAGTTAATTTGACCCTTTCACAAGGGAGTCAAAAGTGGCCCCTGGGGCCCCCAAAGTTGCCCTCCCTTGCCCTAGCGTAATGTTTGGTTTCTGATACTAGGCTCCCCACTGACTGCTGCCTACGGTTCAGCTCTGACAGGAATACCTAAGAATGACAGGCAGGCGCCAATCTCATTTCAATAATTGCCTCTACGTTTTGTCACTGATTCCACGTAGCATGCTGGCGCTACCAACATTAATGTCCTTTAGAAGCTAATCTCTACCCTTTCCAATGTGACAAAGATGTCATTACCATTTGTCCTCGGATGCCAGGTGGACCTGTGCTGCCTTGTGGTCCTGGAGAACCAAGTGGACCTGGTGAACCAGGTGGACCTGAAGTACCTGGAGATCCCTACAAGACAAATACATATGCTTGACAACATGCACAGAGTGGAAGACACAATCTTAAAAGGAGTATTTATTTGTGTGAGTCAGTTACTTACCGTTGGCCCTTTAGTACCTGTGGAACCATCTGTACCAACAGCACCCTAAAATAGCATAATATATATCATTATTATTATAATAATAAGCTTCACTATTCATGTGCCCCTTCTTTCAATGACAGAAAGGGCAAAATGTGCAAAAGATCAGTTGTTAGTTATCAAGTGATTACATATCTGAACACTGGAGATTTAAGTATTCCTTACACTGAATAGATACTGGCAGTTTTTTAAATAAAATCAAAGGCATTTTGGCATGGGCTTTTTGCCTGGGACTTTGTGGGCATGTCCCATCTTTGTATCAGAAATACATACCTTTAAGCCACACAAAGCAAATAAAAACAATGAAGAGTTTTGTGGCACCACCAATGTGCCTAAGGACATCTCTCTTGGCTTCTGCCAGGCCCCTCCTGATTTTCATTATATTTTTAAACATTTGTTTAATTAACCCAAAAAATAAATAACCGGGAGGCCAGCATGCTGCAAAGCAAGACACTAGTCTCTAGTGCCATCTCTATTTCCAAGAATGCCTCTAGCCGCCAGAGACATTCTTAGAAAATAAAAATGGTGGGCAGCTGCAACTCAGTGCTTCGATTTGGGCCATACCCAGGAAAAATAAAAAGGTACACTGGGGGTGGTAGGGAGCATCCTGGGTGGTTAGAGGGGTGAGAGTAGGAGTGAGGAGTATGGGGTGTTTTGCCTTTGTGTGAGTGAGAGTTAGTTTCTTTGTCTGTTTGTTTTGGCATTGCATGTGTTTTGCGTGCATGCGTCCGTGAGTGAGTGAGTGAGTGAGTGTGTGTGTGTGTGTGTGTGCACGCGTGTGTGTTTTGCCTGTGTGTCTTTATGATTCTCTGAGCATCAATAGGGTACCTTCTCTGGACATTTTGTTGTGCTTTGTGGGGGCAAATATGTGATTTGGCGATCAGACCCAACCCCAGCCTTGTGCACAGTTCCTCGGCCAAGTTACTTATCCCTGAGCCTCATCAGTTTGCCTTCTTTGAAATGGGTGCTGTAGCAGAAGGTTGAGTTTAAAGGCGTTTTCTTGTATTTTGGAGCCAGACCCTACGCTTGCCTTGTACTTAGGTTCTTGGGCAAGTTACTTTTCTTTTAGTCTTATCACTTTGCCTTCTGGGAAATTGGTGTTTTGTGATTGGCCATGCCCACCATGGCAGCCATTTTGTAAATGGTAACCCCCTCCCAATGGCAGACATTTCTGAGACTGCCCATGACAATCTGTGAAAATTCCAAATGTGCCCACTGACCCTAAAAATCTGGGGACTCCAAGGACTAGAGTCTGAAAGGTCATCACCCCCCACCAGGCGATCACTCGTGACCGAGTAAGATTGTCTTCCGGGATAAAAGGAGGAGATTCTAAAGAAGATTGTGTAGACTCTAGCGATGGGTCCGTAAGTGACTGTGGAGGCCAATTCTAGATCCACACAGCTTCCCACAGTGAGGACACAGGTTACCAGATAGAAGATGGTCCTGTAAAGGATTCATTTGACGTGCTTTTCGCTTAGCACGTTTCTCCCTTTCACCTTGCACTCGGGCTTCTTCAAAGTCCATGGAACCTTTGTGAAAGGCCAACCTCCATTTAGATCGTTCATGGGCCAGAGCTTCCCAGTTTTTGATGTTTATATTGCATTTTTTTAGATTAGCCTTATGAACATCTTTAAACCTCTTATATTGACCACCGATATTCCGCTTTCCATCCTTGAGTTGGGAGTAAAGTAACTGCTTTGGGAGACGGCAGTCAGGCATTCGAACAACATGACCGGTCCACTGAAGTTGGCGTTGAAGGATCATTTTTTCAATGCTAGTAGTCTTTGCTTCTTCCAGTACACTGACATTTGTTCGCCTATCTTCCCAAGTAATTTGCAGGATTTTCCGGAGGCAACGTTGATGAAACCTTTCAAGGAGGTGGAAGTGACGTTTATAGATAGTCCATGTTTCGCAGGCATACAATAAAGTTGGTAATACAATGGCTTCATAAACCAGTGTTTTGGTCTTCTTACAAATATCCCGATCCTCGAACACTCTATGTTTCATTCGAGAAAATGCGGCACTTGCGGAGCTCAGACGATGCTGGATTTCACTGTCGATGTTAGCTGTAACAGAAAGATAGCTGCCAAGATAGAGAAAATGATCGACATTTTCCAGTATTGTCCCGCCAAGCTGGATAGATGGCATCACCAAAGGATTGGCTTGCACTTGCTGATGAAGCACTTTGGTTTTTTTGATGTTAAGTGAGAGACCAAGTTTTTCGTATGCTTCTGCAAAAGCATTTAGGATAGTTTGGAGATCATCCTCTGAATTTGCGGAGACCACATTATCATCAGCATACTGAAGTTCCACAACGGAGGTTGTAATTACCTTACTTTTTGCTTTCAGCCTGCTGAGATTAAAAAGCTTTCCATCTGTTCGATATATAATTCCCACACTGGTGGGAAGTTTCCCCTCGACAAGATGTAAAACCATGGCGATGAAAATGGCAAATAATGTTGGGGCGATAACACATCCCTGTTTAACACCTGATCCCACTTTAAATGGAGCACCATGAGAGCCGTTGTTGTCCAAAACCGTTGCCGTCATGTTGTCATGGAGAAGTCGCAAGATATTCACAAATTTATTGGGGCATCCAATTTTCATAAGTTGGAAATTTTCATTTCCAACTCAAGGATGGAAAGCGGAATATCGGTGGTCAATATAAGAGGTTTAAAGATGTTCATAAGGCTAATCTAAAAAAATAAGGATAGTCCAGAGAGCTGTACGGTCTACAGTATCAAAGGCCTTAGCCAAATCGATAAATGCCATATAAAGGGGTTGATTTTGCTCCCGGCATTTTTCTTGGAGCTGACGTGCAGTAAAAATCATGTCTACTGTCCCTCTAGAGGGGCGGAAACCATATTGAGTTTCAGGGAGGATCTCTTCTGAAATAGATAGAAGACGGTTTGCGAGAATCCTAGCAAATATTTTACCTGCGGTTGCTAAGAGAGAAATGCCCCGATAGTTTCCACAGTCTGTTCTATCACCCTTCTTAAAGAGGGTGATAATTATGGCATCCCTGAAGTCTTCTGGGATCTCTTCTCTTATCCAGATTTTTTCGATGAGTTTATGAAGATGTTGTACAAGTTCGGGCCCCCCTTCTTTAAAGATTTCAGCAGGAATCCCATCTGGTCCACTAGCTTTGTTGTTCTTCATTTGATTAATGGCTTTTTTTACTTCATCCAAAGTGGGGAGTATTGCAAGTTCCTCTTTAATTTGTTTTTGCGGGATTTGCGAAAAAATCTCATTATCCACCTTAGACTTATGATTTAAAAGGTCATAATAATGCTCTTTCCAACGCAGTGCAATAGACTCTTTGTCTTTTAAGAGTTTGGTGCCATCTTTTGATTGTAAAGGGTTTGTACCATAGGTTTTTGGTCCATAAATGGCCCTTGTGGCCTTAAAAAAGCCCCGTGCATCATGAGATTCTGCAAGTTGTTGAATTTCTTCAGCTTTCTTTTTCCACCAAGCGTTCTTAAGTTCTCTTGTTCTTCTTTGGACCTCAGCCTTTGCGCTAGCGTAGGTTTTTTTCTTGGCAGCGCAGTTAATATCATTTTGCCATATTTGGAAGGCTTTCCTTTTTTGGTCAATTATATATTTAATCTCATTGTCATCTTCATCAAACCAATCCTGATGTTTCTTAGTTTCATATCCAATAGTTTGTTCACAAGCTGCAGTAATGGAGGTTTTCAGCTTAGACCAATGGTCCTCAATGTTGTCAGGAGGTTCCGTAGGTAGATGTTCCTTAAGAAGTGATTGAAGATGAGTTTGCTTAATAGGATCTTGAAGGACTTGGATGTTCATTTTACGCCTTGGTTTCCTTCCTTGAAGCCTACGTTGGGGAGCAATGTTGATAACCATAGTGGACCGGATTAGTCGGTGGTCTGTCCAGCAGTCGCCGGCACTCACCATGGCCCTAGTAAGAAGTACATCGCGGCGATCTCTAGCACGGACAATTACATAATCCAGAAGATGCCAGTGCTTTGACCGTGGGTGCTGCCATGATGTTTTAAACTTATTCTTTTGTCGAAAGAGCGTGTTTGTGATAGTGAGATTATGCTCTGCACATATAGACAAAAGTAAGAGTCCGTTCGGGTTGCTATTACCAACTCCGTCTTTTCCAATAGTTTCTGGCCATAAATCAAAGTCACGCCCGACTCTTGCGTTAAAATCGCCTAGGAGGATAATTTTATCCTCCTTAGGTATCTCTGACAGGAGAGTGTCCAACTGGCTGTAAAAACTTTCCTTGATGTCATCATCAGCATCTAATGTTGGTGCATAAGCGCTCAAAATAGTTACCTGTTGGTTATTGGCGAGCTTTAATCGAAGAGTTATCAGGCGTTCGTTAATGCCAGTAGGAACTTCTGACAAAGAGTTCACTAGTTCATTTTTGATGGCAAAGCCTACACCATGTATTCGTCGGTCCTGCTCAGGTAGTCCTTTCCAGAAAGGTGATGCCATAATAAATCTGTTAGTCTTTAAGCTGTCACAAGACTCTTATGCCTACATAATGTCTAAATAATTTCAACAAGGCAAGCACACAAGTGTCTGAAGAGACTGTATTATTAATACATGCAAGATTTAATGTGCAATCAAGCCACAAAGACAAAATGAACAAGGTGGGTTCCTTTTTAATAACACCTTTAGGGAAATCTGTACAATCATTTGGGCATCTGAGCCTACCTACTACTTATATTTATTCTGGAGTAACCTACCTAATAAGTATTCAATAATACATCCGATAAATTATGGTCTGGTTCTTACAGAGATCGCAAACCTGTATTTGGGTTGTACCACTTCAAACTGCAGGCAAGAACTTATATGACTGAATGTATCTACATACTATAGGCACACACAAACAAATCTCTCAACATGGAAAACAAGATATCAGAAAGAAAGATTCTAGTATAGCCTTCTTGTTGACATGCTAGGCTTTCTATGTTTGTTTTTGGTGAAGGGAATTCTCTTTATTTCTCTCTGTCTCTCTCTCTCTTTCTTTCTGTCTCTCTCTTTCTTTCTCTCTCTGTCTTCTTTTTGTTTGTGTGTAACATTCAATCATGCGAGCCCCACCTATATTCTTGAAGTTGTACAGCTCGGGAACACTTCTACCAGTTCAATGAGAATCAGGGCCGGATCCACACCTAAGGTTTATTGCAGTACTGTATCACTGCTATGACTTGTAGGGCACACAGCACATGCAGCTTTCCGTGCCGGTCATGCTAGTCCTGCGTAATCGTTCCTTGTTTCTCCCAGAATTTCCTGGACTAGGTTTATCATGGTTTTTTCAGTTATTGCGGTTCGCTACTGCAGTATGTGGCTAGTGTGTACTAAAGTTGTGCTGTCGTTGCCCACCTGAGGTGTGGTCACAAAAGTGTCATCACCGGAGTTAGCCAGTAGTTTTTGAAGGGTGGAGGAAATGCGGCATAAGGTGTGTTTCCCACACTGGTCAGGAGAAGCTTTCCCCCCCCTTTTTTAAAGTCTTGCTGCTTCACATGTTTGCACCTCCATAGCTTCGCAGAGCTGATTAACCAAAACAAACAACCCTTTCTCTTAAAGGGCTACCGCAAAGAACAAGAAGGTATAAATTGGCCAAAAGGCATGTCTACTGAGAAGTAAATAATTTTCTTCACTGACTTTTGCTCCCAGGCAAATCACGTTGATTTCAATGGAGCTAGTGCTTGGGAACCTTAGCATGAGGGTGGGGGGTGGGGATCTGTCCCAGGACTCTTACGGTGTTAAGAATGTGTGTGGCTCACATCCTTAATATATGCAAGTCTGATGAACTTACAGGAAGACCAGATAACCCTGCTGGACCCTGTAGACCCGTTTCCCCTCGTTGTCCCTGTGGGCCTTCTGGACCACGTGCACCAGTTGGACCAGCTTCACCCTAAAGTTTCACATGAGAAGAAATAAATAAGATATTGGAAGGAAACATACTGTTTATTCATATTAATCACCATCATCACCAAGTGAAGACGCCCATCAATTAATTGAACCTCCTTCTTTTTTCTTTTAATGGATTCCACTATTGATGCCTCTGTAACTAAATTGCAAAGACTATTGCTGGACTCTGCCTAATGGCCCTACCACTAGGCAGAGTGAATCAGCTACCTGAGGCAGTGGATGGTGCAATGGGGGTGGCAGCCACTGGTCCTGAGCACGCACACACACACACACAAACTAGCCTGCTGCCCTTAGGTGTGGCAGAGAATACTGCCCCATCACCAAGTTGAAGTAACATTCAACTGCTAGTCTGATGGGTTTCTGTTGGTAGAATGGCAAACAGGCAGAAAAATGTCTCGAGCCCTGCTGTCACTGACTGGATCATATCAAGATTTCATTCATTCCTGTATCCAGCCTCTGAGCTTCATGTATACCAGGCAGGGCCAGCGCTACCGCTAGGCAGACCCAGGCGGCTGCCTAGGGCGCGTGGCGGAAGAGGGCGCAGCGTTTCTGCGCCCCTTCCTCGCCTCCGGCGCGCTCCTGCCCCGCCTGCCGCCTCTGGCGCGCCTCCCCACCCGCCTGCCGGCCACTGCCGCCACCACCGCTGCCGCTGCACCTTCCCCCCCCGCGCGCACGCCCACGCGCCCGCCCGCCACCTACCTACCTTCCCGTCGTTTCCGGAGCCCCACCGGCGTTGTTTTGGCGGGAAGAACCAGGGCAACAGGGCTTAAACAGCCCTGTTGCCCTGGTTTCCCGGGCAAAAAAAAAAAAGCGCGGGGGTCCCGTCGCGTCGGAGGAGGAGGAGGAGGCGGCGGCAGCAGCAGCAGCCAGCAGCGGGGGCGGGGGGAAGGTAGGTGGTGGTGGCGGCGGCACGGGGGGGGGGGTTGCAGAGCAGGGCTGCTTTGCTGCGGAGCCCCCCCCCACGGCACGAGAGGGGGGCGCTAAATATAATTTGGCCTAGGGCGCCAAACAGCCCTGCATCGTTCGTGATACCAGGTGCTATAAAAGTTCACGGATAGATTTCTTAATTTTGAATTGTATTGTGCTGTAGCTTTGTAACTATGTTTTTATCCTTTTTTAAAAAAAATTAAAAATCTGATTACGGTAAGTTTTCTACATATAGTGAGGTGAACAGTTCACAATGGAGGTATTATAGACTCAGCATAATAGATAAACTATTTGTGGTGAATCTATCACATTCATTAAATAATATTGAAATTGGGTTAACTACATGCAACTAATATGTAAATTAGCAGGAGGTACATCATATATGTCTGATGTGACCCTTAATGGAATTTGGTATCATTGGACAAGTACATAAAATTGAGGAACTTGCCCCATATTTAAAAAATAAATAAATCCAGAAACCTCTTTCTTTTCCCTTCCTTCTGTTTGCTTAGCCCTGGACTTATTTTATTTCCAATGTATTAAAAGAGATTATTATTTAATCCCTTACATTACTGCATTGGCTAACATTAGGTTATTGTTTAGTGAGAATTGCCAATTGTAAATACAACATAAAACATCTGCTAGACTGTTTTTCTTCCATGCCAGATGTTGCCAGATGTTTGTTCTGCAGTGGTTTTAAAAGATTCTGGGCAGAGAATAGTTCAGCAGCTCATCCTTCACCACCCCACAGAGCTACTTCAGTATATCTTCTCTCTCACTCCTGTACTGTAGGAAAGGAGTGATAGAAAAAAGGATGCATTGCACACTAGCACCAAAGTAGAGGAGGGTGTTGGAAAATCTAAGGATAGAGACGGGTGAGAAATTTGCTCCATCAAGGTTTTGTTTGGTTGTAAATGGATTTATTCAATTCATTCCTCCTGGGACCAAACACAGAGCTGAACACAATTTGCAGCTGGAAATTCATATACCAGTATGTCCAAGCTTGCGATGCAGCTCGTGAAACAAAAAGTGCTTTTGTTCACATGCGCACATTTGAAAAATGCACAAAGAAAACCCTGTGTACATTTCCAAAATGTACACAAACACGCTTTAGTCAGTGGGTGGGTGCATAAAAAGTGCATATATTTGAAAACTGTCCTCAAAAAAGGGGTGTACGTTTGAAAAATGTGCACAAAAATACATATGAATGTATGTGGGGGGGACGGACAGACGGACGGACCCATATGTAACCAGGATGGAACAAGCTTGGTGGTGGAAAAACAGGAACCTCGACTGAGCTTGACAGATCTGCCCATCCCTATAATAAACCTTCTTCCCATATGGAGCTCTCAATGTCCAAGTAAGCATCTCTTAGTTTAACCCCACCTGAAGAAGGTGACCAAACCCTATTAGAGTTGCCTGCCAGGTTGCAAACCTTTAAACCCAAAAAGTTCTACTTGATGCAGCAGCAGTAGATGAAATTGAAGCTTCTCCTTCCCATTTCTTTCCTGGACCTATCAATTGCTTCCTCTCTTGCCTGCTCTGCAGCACACCTGGAGCCCTGCTTGTTGGAGCAGGCAGGGGAGAATGGTGGATGAACAGATCTGGGAGAAACAGGCAGGAGAAGCTGTGGAAGCAGGGCAGGCTCATTTCCCACTGTAGCAAGGAATGTAACGGTACCGCACAGTTCTCTGGCAACCCAAAATCCACTTAGCAGTGTAGAGGACTAGCCTGGGTGTGAACAGATTAGGAATACAGAGTTAAATTGCACTGCAAATGTGGTGTCACAGTAATGGATAAGAACCGTACCTAATGGATAAAAACCTCTGTAGCAAATGCATTCTCCATAACACACACCAAGGATGGGGGAAGCTGCTTTCTTTAGAGGTGACATGCATTTAAATGAAATAAGAATTTGGAGCAAAAGATGCAATTGATAAAGTAGAGGTCCACACACACAAGCTGATTGAGCCTATAGACATGCTAATTGGGGCACACAATCCACTGGAAAGTTCTCCTGAATAAACCCTATTGAAATTAATTGGAGAATTGTAGGATCATTTGTAGATGCTCTTCCCAGTGCCCTTAAACCAGTCAAAGATTGTGCCCTTAGACTATAAATAATCCGTCTTTACTTTCCTATAGAGATTCTTAATTATAGAAAAGTTTTTTAAAAAATAGAAAAATAACCACAATGGGGAGACAATCTGCCACTGATTGTACTTTGTACCCATACAAAACAAGGAAGTAAAAGGAAGAAGAAATTGGATGCAAAAGTATTAAAATGAATACCCCTCTAGTGTTACTATCGTTTGTGTTTTCACTATTCTAACTCTTTGAGCCAAATGACCTCTGTTATAGTTCGTTTTTAAATGCTGAACATGGGAGGAGAGCAGCTAACATCAACTTCACATGAGAATAGGACTGCTTTATGACACTATATAAATGAGTAAAAGTTCTGTCTGTGTAGCTTTTTCTGCTGCTCATTATTCTGTGGCACAGAACCTCAGGTGCATTGCCAGCTCCCATTAAAATGAATTGCACTTCCAGCTGTTTTGGTTTCTTAAGGGATGCTGCAACCAGATCTATTCAGCTAAATAACATCATATTTACAACTCTTTTTAAAAAAAAATATGCATAGACGTATCATAAAAGGACATGCTTAAGGACTGAACTCTATGTTAACTTAGTTATTTCATGTTATTTCAACAACCTTGCAGTCATGACTATTTAAAAACTAGCTGCTTCCATTCAAAAGTGTGACTGTATATTTAATGGAGTTGCTTGTTGTTGGATGAATTCACATGTAACATTTTAAACACTCTACTATCACATTAACTTCTGCAATAAAGCACTTTACTAACATAGTTTGTTTGTACAGTCCTTTCTGTGAGGGATTAATGGCTGTGTCCACATGTAATGGTAAGCCACCACTGTGAATAATGCTGGTGTATAGTTCACAAGCAGTGTGCTGGTGCATGCTGCCCGGTCGCTCCCACTTGGCTCCTCCCACCAGTGGGACTGGCTAAACTAACCAGAAACTAACTAGGAAGCAAAAGCTCAGTGTTACATTCAAACTGGGTCTCCTGGTTTGTTCCTTCCAAACAAGCCAGGAATCAGAAATGAATGACAAACTCTGGCTGCAGACTCTGGCTTCTTAGGGCAGTAAAAAAAAAACAGGAGCCCCAGCTTGGATTTAATGCTAAAGCAGGGGAGGCTGGTGACTCCTATGCCAGTGGGGCTCCTTATCCATTGCAGCCTTTATTCTGAGCTTTATAGGAGCTATCCATGGAGCTCCATGGTGGTGAACCTATTTTTGGGATGCAGTACAGCACCATGGATAGTGCCTATAATGCTCAGAATAAAAGCTGCAATGGATGTGTCATGTCCTTTAGATTGTAAGCCTGAGGGCAGGGACTGTCTAATATTAATCTTTGTAAGCCGCTCTGGGAGCCTTTTTTGGCTGAAAAGCAGGGTAAAAATGGTGTAAATAAATAAATAACTATAAGAGAATGCAGTGCACAATAATTAGGGAGAAATAATTCACTTGTAGAATCAAACCAAAGCTTGACTTACCTTCATTCCAGGTATGCCTGGAAAACCTGGTGAACCAGATATACCAAGGGGACCCTACAACAAGGAGACAGTGAGCATAAGTGAGAAAATATTATTATGATCCTTACCAAACAACGTGAAGTTGGTGAAATAAGAATTTGGATTTTAGAAGTTGAGTTAAAGTGGCAGCATTCATAAATAGCCAATTCCATGCACACACATTCCTTTCTTGCGGAAAAGGCATGACCAGATTTTTACAATATTTTACTGATATATATTTTTACAATATTTTACTGTGATGGGATGCCGCTGATTAATCCACATGCAGCTCCCAATGCAAATCTGCACAGGGGCTTGTGTTCACAAGGGTTTTTCGATTTTGTTCCATGTCAAGACATGTTTTGCACAAGGAAGGAGCAGTCCCTGATATCTTAGATAACCCCAAGAGCAGCAAACTACAACCTAGAGTAGCCTTCCCCAACTGCTACCCTCCAGAGGGAGTTGCAGCCCAGCACATCTAAAGGGTAGCAGGTTGGGGAAGGCTGACCTAGAGGTTTGGAAAGATTAGATGAATGCTTTCAATGGATATTCACTTACGGTACTCTGGAGAAAATGAAGCTTGAATAGAAGTGAAGTTACTAGTTCCCTTTGACGTTAGTGCAACTTGACTGATGTCAATATGTCTATGCTAGAGAAAATCCAAACGTCGCACCAGGATGATAACTTTGTTAGGGCCAAATAAAAAGTTGCAAAGAAGTGGGCAAGCTTTTGCATTCATTAAAGAGGTTGGATGTTAAGCAAATGTTAGAAAGGGAGGGGAGGGGGAAATTTCACAGGCATTCCATTCCATGCAGCTGATGTCTTATTGAAGGGGCAAACTAGACAGATTGGGGGTGGGGTGGGGGTGCTTCGTATTGGGACCAAGCTGTGGGAGGCTTTAATCCAGTGGGGAGGGGGATGTGGTCCTCCAGCAGTTGGTGGACTACAACTCCCATCAGTCCTAGGCAGCAGAGCCAATGGTTAGGGATGACGGAAGCTGCAGTCCAACAACGTCTGGAGGGCCACACATTGCCAGTCCCTGCTTTAATTCTTGCCCTCACCACAGTCCCAGTCAGATGCGGGGGAGCCTACCAGTTGGTGCAGGGGCGAAGGGACCAAGCTGGACTGTGCTGAGGGCAAAGGGTTAAAGCATCCTCCCCACATGCCATGATCACAACCCATGCTGGCTATTGGTTAAAGAAAAAGCAGCCACACAACACCAAACAATGCAGTAAAAAGTACATGATAAAAATTACCAAGGGTCTAGTTTGGTCCTACACGGGGCCCTCAGCTGCTATGTGTGCAGCATTAGCACACCAGGGATCTTTAGCCCAAGCAGCTGCTCAGTTAAAACAAGACACCAGCAGTACGGAGTGCTCTGAGAATACATTTCCCCTACACCTCTGGCATCATGGTTTAAATGGAGCCCTGTTGTCAAATCCCATGTTGTGAAAATGAGCCCATGTCAGCCCAGCGGACCAGTGTTTAATCTGTGAAATCTTCAAAGCAGAGAGCTGGCTCGATAAATCTCCAGTAAGGTGGCCGGAGGATCTGGTTTATGTGCTCCAGAAAGACTTGGCCATGACTATCATAATGCACTAGTTGATGATGGATTTTGAAACACATGAATGTCAATATCTAGCATGTTTCCAAAGGGTGGGAAGGGGGGTCCTCAGCATTGTTGGGCGGGTGAACCAAGTTTACTGTTCAATATTTGTAAGTCATTTATGTATATCCATCAGAATGTAACAACAGGAGAAGCATAACAGGGACAGGACATGTACACATGTTCCCATGGACCAAAACACCACATATAGAATTTTCATGTCACTTCACATCATTCAAACATAACACTTATGAAGCCTATTCTCACATTCATGGCAAATTCAAGTGGCACTGATGCATGTGTGAACTGGCCCTCAGCTGCCTAGATTTTATTTGAATAGAGGTATTGTACAGCATCCATCCAGCTAATAATAAATGCCACACTGAGACAATGGTAGTTTGTCTTGCAGAAAAGTAGATTTCTATCCTGTTAGGGGCACAGGGATATTTTTTGTCATGTACTTTCACAGGACTGCCTGAGAACTTCTGGCTTGATATACAGTGGAAAGATTTCTATACTGGGTTGTGCAATGTTTTTTGTTTCTTTGCCTATGCTGAAGAGATAAGAGCATCTAGATAAACTTGGGAAACAGCACACAGCAGTCATAAACATTCACTACCACTTCAAAATACTCGCCACTCCCCAGCAATTTCCTTTGCTTTGCCTTTTGCTTGCTTGGCACCCTCTTGAACAACAAGTTCCATGCACACTATAAAATAATATCTCATACAACTGACATGTCTCCAGACAATCTCAGGAAGAAGAACAATAGTTCGAGGCAGAAACTATTAATTATGAGGACATTTTGGCCTGTGACCTTGTATTGGATTTTATTTAAAGCATCACTGCAACAGCTCATCATATATACATACTAATAATACTGATTTGAGTCTTCCCATGCTGGAGCCAACAGCACGTCATTCACACACAAGAGAGAGGTATCAGCAGACCTGGAATAACCCAGGTCTGCAAATTGTGTACATTTGCAGATACACAAAAAAATCTTTAGGGAAAATTTCATAGATTTTCATAGATCATAGAGTTGGAAGGCACCTACAAGGCTATCAAGTCCAACCCCCTGCGCAATGCAGGAAACTAGAGGAGGGGTCTCCCATCCAAGTAATAACCAGGCCTGACCCTGCTTAGCTTTCCACGCTCAGACAAGCTGAGCCAGCGTAAGCCACAGAGCGTGGAGAAAAACAATAATCCAGCCTCATAGTAACTCAGTGGCAAGGTATGTTGGCTAACTGAGGGCCAAACCACACGGTACATTAAATATATAGCCTACAGCTGCCCCTCTACATGTCTTTTTTCACAAGTAAGCATGTGGGGCTCCAATCTGGATCAGGACCAATGGGAGGGAACCTTCATCGTGCTTGCCCCCTGATATTCCCCCACCTTTAGAGAGAGATTAAGATGCATTTGGAGCCTGCACACTTAACTTGCAAGTAAAGAAAAAGTAGAGGGATGGCTGCATGCTACCTGTTCAATGTAATGTGCAGTTTAATCCACAATTGGGTGTGAGGGCAGAACAGAATGGAGTGAGTGGAACATGAGGACAGAAACACATAGACAGACAGACAGAGCCACCTCATTCTGAATAGATCACTTCTTGGTTCACACTGAGAAGCTGTTTTTAAATGTCCCCAGGGAAGGGAGAGAGAACTGTCCATGGACATCAATGAAGAAAGTAAAAAAATTAATGTAGCTGGGATTGAGAACAAGTGTGTCTACACTACTCCCTCAAAAAAAAAAAATCCCTCAGAGGTAGCGGCAAAGACAATAATTTCTGCTCTAAATTCTTAATTTCTAGTTCTTTTTTTGCGCGAATCATTTAAGAAAAAGGTAACTCTTGGTACTGTGAATTCTGAAGCAAATGCAGTTCATTGTCCTCAACTTAGAGGTAGGAAGGGTCAATTGCTGGAAGGGACTGACTAATCCTTGCAGGATAATTCACACTGAGGACTGCAGGTCAGGCTATGAGTGGTTTACAAACCCCCTGCAGTGTTGTCTAGATCTATTAGACCACTTCTGCTGGTGGGGAGTTGGGCTGAAGCTGGGTGAGTAGCATACAACAACCTTGCAATGTAATTCCAGGTAGGAGACCAGTGCTGAGAGAGAGTAGCCCTGCAATGTAGTCCGCTGTTAATATTATTGCAGGCCAGAGGTGGAGCTACTGAAATTGCCCCCTCAGGTCTCCACCCAGGCTGAGTCAAGCACATCATTGCATGGAAGCCTCACGCACCATTGACTTGCACACATGCTAGTTTCACTTTTCAAATATCCCAAAACTGGAATAAATAAATCAACTTTGCACATGAAGTCAGACCCAAGAGAGAGCAGGGGATCTTGCCTTTGATGCTAACTTTGGCTTTGTTTTTCAACCCTCTCAGCCACAGGCTCAGGTCACTCACACAAGCCAGTGGTACCCTGCAACATTTCGTTGCAGGACCCTCTTCTATACAGTAATAGCAAACTCAATTCTCCAAGCACCGGTGCTTATGTAGCAAAAAAAAACAAAAAACCGCACTAGCCACGCACAAGCGGGGAGGTACAGCAAGGCTGGGGGAACCACAAGGTTTGCAGAAATATAACAACAACAAAAAGTAGAAAAAATGTGAAGGGGGGGGGCTCAGAAACAGCCGAATGAAGACTGAATATGCTCAGTGGCCGACCAACTGTTGGGGAAATGGAAAACTGGGGGGAGGGGAATGAGATGGAGCAAAGTGGCTGGAAATATCCTGAACAGGAGGCATGTCACACTGCAACGTTTTGTTCAACGTATTTATGAAAATCTATGCACCACTTCATATTTTGCCTTGAATGTTAGCCTGACAATTCCCTGTCCTGTTTCAAGAGTAATTCTAGCATCAGGGCAAACCTCTTTGTGCTGGCTGTATTGCTCATGTATTCCAGTCACATCGTTCAAATCCCACAAGTGCATGTTTAACCATGATGTTGTAACCTTCTCCTGACATAGTTAGGAAATTTAGCACATATTTTTGCCAGCCAGATGTCATGTTGAGTCTGCTTCAACGAATTTTAGAAACAGATGGAAACAGTCACATTTAATCTAGAATTACCATTTTATAATGTATTATTATTATTTTGCTGTCCCATTCTAGTGTGTTTGTTGTTTTAAGGTGTTGTGTTTTTTTTTAAAGAACCATTAAAGTCATGGTTGTTGAGCAAGCATTAACCTACTATCTATATAGTATGAGACTATGAGTATTATAGACTTGGTCAAATCCATTCTGGGCATAATCCGAAATAAACAGATTGAAAGCTGGGGGAGAAGCACTTACCATTGGACCTGGCTTCCCTGGCATACCATGAGAACCACGACCCCCCTAAATAAAAATAATAATAATAATAATAATAACAACAACAACAACAACAACAACAACATAAAAAACAAGGTAAGGTTATGGGAATTTCTTTAAAAACTTATTATGTTAAAGGAGCTCCATTGACCACTGTTTCCAAACTGTTACTGGTTTGGTTTCTACTTGTGATGCTGGTAAAACTCGAAATTAGGTGGCTCGTTAATCAAATCTGCTGTTTGTAATGCCTGTATTTGTACCAAGCTTGAATGGCTATCCAACAAACTTTGTTATTCAATTCCAGATTGATTTACAAGCATCTGCAGCCTGCATGACTTTTGTCTCAGTCCTTTCAGCCAGGCAGCACTTCCTTAGGAATGCCCATGTGACTCGCCCTTGCATGTTCATATGTGCATTCCAGGAAGCCTCTCTTCACGGATGGAATTTCAGCTTGGCAGGCACTTCCCAGAATTCCCATGTGATCACCCCCATGTGATGCACTCTGGCATGGTAGCATGGCCATTCCAGGAAGTGCCTGCTGGCACAAACTCTTACTACTAGGGATGTCGGAAAAAATCTGCAACGGTTTCAAATGATTTCAGATTTTTTGTAAATCCATCCCGTGGATTCTGCAGCGGACTGTCTTTTTCCAAGTCACATGGATTCTGCAGACTGATGGACCAGTTTTTCACTTTTGGAGGTGAAAAGCCACATGGTTCTACCACGACTTGCGCAAATTGTACTAGAACCACATGGCTTTCACCATCCAATTTGTGCAGATCGCCCAATTTTGCACAAATTGCGCTAGAACCACGTGGCTTTCAGCATCCGATTTGCACAAACTGCCTGATTTTGCGCAAATCTCTTCAGCTGTTTTTTTTTTAAAAAATGTGCAAATTGCAGCCAGTCTTAGAAATGGAAGTCAACTCACACCACGGCAACTTGACACCAGCACAGGGCTGACAAACTGGAATCTAGGGGGCTGAATCATGAAAATCAGATTTTCAACCCCTATCGGATTCCTCACACATCCCTATTTTTGGAGCGTCAGTTAGGGGATGTATGGGAGGTGAAAAGTCCATTGCATGTTTGTTTGTTTTTGCCCAGGACCCACTGCATATGTGTTATGGATGATTTCCAGCAGACTGTACACATAGGCAATTGTCTACGACAAGCACCACTGTTCTCTCTTTACACTGTGGCACTAGAAAACAATTAGAAACTTGTCAGGCTGTGGAGGTGCTTGGCACAAAAGTAATTAGTTCAATAAGCAGCCTTTCACAAGTATGCAGATTTAAACTGAAAAGCAAAACAAAGGTAAATTTAGATAGCAAGAATTAGTTATACTGGATCAGTCTGGATTATCCCACTATAAATAAGCACTTACCGGAGCGCCCTGTGGTCCAAGTCGTCCTCTTTCACCTGCCATCCCTCGGGGACCCTACAGCCAACAGGAAGAAAAAGCATTACAGCAGGCCAAAACTAAATGAGAAGTAGAGATCAACTGCTATTTATAACTTCCACAAACTGTAGTATGCAATACCTTTTTCTCTCTCTTGCCATATGTTCCCCCATATTTGTTTTGGATGATAAATGCCTTTCCTGTAACACATGGTGTATTCATTCATTCATTCATTTATTATATTATATTATATTTATACCCCGCCTTTTTTCTTGCAAGTAACCCAAGGCGGCTTACATAATCCTCCTCCTCCTCTCCATTTTATCCTCACAACAACCATGTGAGGTAGGTTAGGCTGAGAGTCAGTGACTGGCCCAAAGTCACCCAGTGAGTTTCATGGCCGAGCGGGGACTAGAACCCGGATCTCCTGAGTCCCAGTCCAACACTCTCACCACTACGCCACACTGGCTCCTTTGTTACTTTTCATTTCCATGTTTGTGTGTGTTTTTCCAAAGGATTTTTTAGGTATAACAGAAATAGCATTAATACACTAAGCATCAGTCAGTCATGAATGTGATCAATATTATGGTAAGCAGCAGGTAACATGATAGATAAAATGCCTACACAAGATATGTTAGATTATCAAGGTAAGGCGAGACAATTCCATTCACCTAATAATAGGCATAATAGCTTTATTAGGCTGGGAGAATGTACAGTACCTGGGAGAATGCCCCACTGAACTCAGTGGGACTTACATCTGAGTCGACATATAAAGGATTGTGCTGTTAATTACTGTAATAATTAAATGGACCTAAGTCTAGGTGGCCATTCACAAATGAAATTTGCCTTGTCTGTATATGCAAGGAAAGGAAACCATCACTTCAAAAAGCTATCCGAGTACCTAGGATTTGAAGTGGTCTTTATTTAAGATGAAACCCTGTCTATTTTTAAGGTTTCCCATGTCTTATTGTATCCATCTTTGACTGTTGAAGGTTTTCTTCACCTTCATATGATGATGGTCACATGGCTGCAATCCTATACACACGTACCTGGATGTAAATCCTATTGAACTCAATAGATATGCATGGGATTGCACTGTTATCAAGCTTAAAACAGATGAAGATTCTAATGTGTTTACAGGAGTGTACAAGAGTTACTAGCATGAGCAACATTTGTGGGATAATGTAAATATCTGTTACTCTATGCTTGGAGTGGAACCTAATTTCAAGCGCCTGTCATCCAATCCTTCAGACACTGCAGACGCATCCTTGGTCTAACAAATAACAGGCTACCCCTCTGGAAATCACTTCCTCTTCTGCTTTGTGTGTGTCCATGTGTGCAAGAGATAGAGAAGGGATAGGGAGGCAGAGAGAGAGAGAGAGAGAGAGAGAGCTGTGCAATCGTGCAATGCTACAAACTTCATCCACCATTAGATCTGACTCTGCTCACTATCAGCTGCAGCCCCCGACTGACTTTCCTGTTGGTCAAATTGCCCATCATATGGCAAAAGTTCCCAATGCCTGCTGTATGATAATAATAGTTTAAAATAGCTTAAAAGTATATAGGATGAAGCCATACATTCAGATATACAATCACAGGAGAGGAGAGGGGGAAGAGAGATTTATTTATTCCCTATCCTCAGGTTCTTGTAGATGTTGATGAGCGTGGAAAGCTAAGCAGGGTCAAGCCTGGTTATTACTTGGATGGGAGACCCCTCCTCTAGTTTCCTGCATTGAGCAGGGGGTTGGACTCGATAGCCTTATAGGCTCCTTCCAACTCTATGATCTATGAAATCTATGAAATAATATTGCTTGCTGTAATAACAGAATGCCTTGTTGTTTTTGAGTTCTGCATGATACTAGAATTTCTTTATACACACCGAAGGAAAGAGCAATGAAAAGTGGCTATCTGCACCAGAGATGTCAACATGTAATTTTAAGTTGTGTTGGAACATCCTGGTTTGCCAAATGTAAAGGTGCAAACACATGCAGCAACATGCATTTCTGTGGAATAACAGTACTCAAAAGGTGTAAATGCAAAAACATAAATGGGTGTTTGGTGCGTGATGAAATTCTTGGCTCCAGAGTATGATAGTGCCAGGATATACACCAGCATCAGATCTTTGATTGTAATTTCTAATGTTGCTGGATCGAAAACAGACTTGCACGATTCAGCTGGCTAATTTTAGGCCAGGCCTGCCCACTGTGAGACACCAAAGCAAATGATAGTCCCAGTAACCTGGCCCACCACATGTTGTTGGCCTACAAGATGTTTCAACACCTTCCCATCTATATAGACCTCCAGGCAGGCAACACATTCAGGATGTTTCTCAACCTTCTGGTGGGCACCATATGTGACTAGAGGGCTGTGTTCAGCTTAGCTGGCTAGAAATTGTGCCATCATGGCGTTACAGACTTATCGCAGCTGCTTCACACATTATATGGAAAACCAATTGTCCCCATGCAGCCTTAACCTGCACCACCTAGAACCATGGCATCACCAGAGCAGTGTCTGATGGCCCCAAATTTAACTAGGCCCACATTGATGGATGTGACTATGCAAGCATCCAAACTGCTGGCAGCTTTTTTTCTTCTGTCAGAAATGATAAAAAGGTCAAAGCAGAATCTAGGCATAGCTTTGACATGGTGGGTTGCCACATCTCCTTGTGCTACCTTCTCCACTCTGTTTTGAAGGATTTTAAAGTTAAATAAACGTTAAAAGTTTGAACGTGTAAGTAAGAAGTGAGTCTCAAAGGGTTCATATGCCAAGAACTGCACTATTCAGACTCCACTGCCATTGAGGCTTCTGCCTGAGTCAATTCGCTTCTGCCTCCTAGGCCGTTTCCATTCTGCTTCTTTCTCCCTAACAGCCACCACAGAGGGCTTTGACTGCTGTTGTTGCCCTTTCCATCCCAGCACTGCTACAATTTCTTCTTTTTTTCCATATCCAACAGCTCTACATATCCCTCCAGACTGGTCCTTCCTCCCCCCTCCCGCCCCCAAGACTCCTGGATTAAGTTTCCCAACGACACCTAGAGATGTGAAGACCTGGGGTGGGGTCAGAAAAATTAAAGTGTTTCTTTCCTTTTTCATTTTTTTTCCAGGGCCTGAAATTGAAAAAGTGGAAAATTTGGCAGCAGGGGTTGGAGTGGGGAAAATCAACCAACCCACTTTTTCAACCCACTGAAATTTCTTTCAGAATTATGACATGTGTGCAACACAATCCTATGCATGTTCAGTGGGGCTTGCTCCCTAGTAAGTGTGTTTAGGACTGCAGCCTGAGGTACTTCACAGCTTTAGATGTCTTAGGGCTAAACTGGCCGTGACACAGGCCAAGATCCATGATTAGGATCTCCCATGAATTGTTGTTTGTTTTGTTTTGTTTTGGTGACATATAGGGCTGCACAGGGTCTGCTATTTATTGCAGAATTTGACCCCTTAGGCTGCCATGCAAAGGACACTTACTGAGGAGGAAGTTCCTTTGTAGCAGTGGAACTTTGGGTAAACATGCATAGGGTAGCACAGTTAAATGACACTTGAGAAGGTTGAACTAAGACATTAAATACTCCGTAGGTATTTCTTCAACAATTAGACTGGAACTACACTTGGCATCAGATAGCAATAGTAAGGTGGGGAGGGAGAAATAGGAACTGTAAATAATACACATGTTACTCACCAAAGGACCCGTTAGACCCATCTGACCTGGTGGGCCAAGTTCACCCTATAAATTGAATGAAAATACAGAAAGCATGCTAAATAAAACTATATTCAAACTTATGAATTTAAATTTCAACAGCAGGAGAAAACCATTGTACCATACAGTAGTCCTCCTAAAAGTGATTGGAAATGAAGAAAACAATATGCACTCCAAATACTGGCTAGCTGCAAATGTAGATGCTACAGCAAACTGCTCCAAGTGAGGCTCTCTCACACATGGACACAAAATCCCCATGCAGGGAGACAGCTTGGGACAACAGTGGCTGATCTACCCACTTAAAAGTGCTAGAGCCAACCTCACTAATGGGTCAAGGAGTGCTCTTGAGTCTCTGTTGTACAATATTTTGCTCAGCTCTTTCTTTAAAAGTATAATTTCAAGGGAATATTGTAGACCAGGGTGGGAATCAGTGGCCCTCCAGATGTCGTTGGACTCCAACTCCAATTAGCCCCAGCCACCATAGCTGGGGCTAATTGGGATGATTGGAGTTGGAGTGCAGCAACATCTAGAGAGCCATAAGTTCTCCACCCCTGTTACTAGCCAATGCTTAAGGATGATCTACACTTCACAACTGCCACATGAAAGCCACATGATACCACTCCATATGACATCCATAAGGCACAGAGAGAAAAGTCCATCACCTGAATTTCCCCCAGTGGTTGGAGAATTCCTTCTACACTGTTGTCAGGAATGTCCAGAATAGGCATGGAAAATCTTTCACACCGTGGGGTGTTTCACATGACAAACTGCTTTAGACATTCACTATCGGTGCTAAAGTGAACCAGCCACCACGTGGAGGCTTCTTTTTTTTACAACACTTCCTCTTGCACACTAATTTCTACTATCAAATTATGAAAATGGTAGGATTGGCTCCATGGTGCTTCATTGAAGAAAGCTAAGCTGGGGCCAGGGCAGGGGCGGATAGGGGATATTGGACAGAACTGTGGGTGAGAGGGAGAACTTGCCTGCCTATTTCTCAAGAGGTGGAGAAGGCAATATTGGGTGACTAACATATTCTTCTCCATGTTCTTCTCATCTTGTAGATAAAGGTAGTGGAGAGACTGCCACATGGGCAGAACCAGCTTTGTCACTTCAAAATTCCTTGTAATCATATTCATGAGATTTTATCATTCCAAATTCCTAACAGAAAAATACAATTTCCCTGTCAGACCCAAAACAAGTGATTACCTTAGATCCCGTGGCTCCAATTTCACCTTTAGGGCCTTCAAGTCCTTTATGTCCCTGTGACATAAATGCAACAATTTTGAAGACACATTCAAACAAAGAGGAAATAAAAGGGGAATTGATTTTTTTAAAAAACCCAATACAGCCAAAAGGTAAGGTTGAACTATTTGTGTAGGAAAGCAGACATGTTCACACTTACCCTATGACCCTTTAAACCTGGATGACCGGGCGCACCAGGGAAACCTCGAGCACCCTGAAACAGCAGAAAACAACCCAGTTATATAGGCGATATATGAAGTTGCCTTGTACTGAGTCAAGTGTTGGCTCAGTATTATACACACTGTCTGGCAGTGGCTCTCCGGGGTCCCAGACAGGAGATCTTTTCTAGCCCTACCTGGAGATGCCGGGGATTGAACCTGGGACCTTTTGCATGATAAGCAGGTGCTCTACCACTGAGCTATGGCTCTTCTCCAAGAGTGTCAGTTAAAGTGGGTAGAACCCACTTCTTACATTCATACTGTAGTGAATATATAGTACTAGGATTTACTCCGTATATGTGTGTTATATATACATAGTAATGCCTCAGATTATATAAGGGAATATATTGTTTATTCTTTGTCTTTTATGTTTTTAATATATTGCACACCACCCAGAGAACTTGGGTTACTAGACAGTTTAAAAGTATCATGAATAAATAAATAAATTTAAAAAAAGGAAATAAAGATCAATGTCCCAGTATCTAGATGTGTGTGTTCCTTATTCTTACCAATCTATAGTATATTTGTTTCTACCACACATCCATGATCACAATGCACATGACACTGAGTATGTGGCATTGAATTCAGCATTCTTCTTCCCCAGTCAGTCAGGCGATCACTCGTGACCAAGTAAGATTGTCTTCCAGGATAAAAAAGAAAATTTACAAAAAGGAGATTTTAAAAGGAGGAGAATTCTAAAGAAAATTGTGTAGACTCTAGCAATGGGTCTGTAAGTGACTGTGGAGGCCAGTTCTAGATCCACACAGCTTCACACAGTGAGGACACAGGTTACCAGATGGAAGATGGTCCTGTAAAGGATTCATTTGACGAGCTTTTCGCTTAGCACGTTTCTCCCTTTCACCTTGCACTCGAGCTTCTTCAAAGTCCATGGAACCTTTGTGAAAGGCCAACCTCCAGTTAGATCGTTCATGGGCCAGAGCTTCCCAGTTTTTGATGTTTATATTGCATTTTTTTAGATTAGCCTTAAGAACATCTTTAAACCTCTTATATTGACCACCGATATTCCGCTTTCCATCCTTGAGTTGGGAATAAAGTAACTGCTTTGGGAGACGGCAGTCAGGCATTCGAACAACATGACCGGTCCACTGAAGTTGGCGTTGAAGGATCATTTTTTCAATGCTAGTAGTCTTTGCTTCTTCCAGTACATGACATTTGTTCGCCTATCTTCCCAAGTAATTCGCAGGATTTTCCGGAGGCAACGTTGATGAAATCTTTCAAGGAGTTGGAGGTGACGTTTATAGATAGTCCATGTTTCGCAGGCATACAATAAAGTTGGTAATACAATGGCTTCATAAACCAGTGTTTTGGTCTTCTTACAAATATCCCGATCCTCGAACACTCTATGTTTCATTAGAGAAAATGCGGCACTTGCGGAGCTCAGACGATGCTGAATTTCACTGTCGATGTTAGCTGTAACAGAAAGATAGCTGCCAAGATAGAGAAAATGATCGACATTTTCCAGTATTGTCCCGCCAAGCTGGATAGATGGCATCACCAAAGGGTTAGCTTGCACTTGCTGATAAAGCACTTTGGTTTTTTTGATGTTAAGTGAGAGACCAAGTTTTCCGTATGCTTCTACAAAAGCATTTAGGATAGTTTGGAGATCATCCTCTGAATGTGCGGAGACCACATTATCATCAGCATACTGAAGTTCCACAACGGAGGTTGTAATTACCTTACTTTTTGCTTTCAGCCTGCTGAGATTAAAAAGCTTTCCATCTGTTCGATATATAATTCCCACACCAGTGGGAAGTTTCCCCTCAACAAGATGTAAAATCATGGCGATGAAAATAGCAAATAATGTTGGGGCGATAACACATCCCTGTTTAACACCTGATCCCACTTTAAATGGAGCACCACGAGAGCCGTTGTTGTCCAAGACCGTAGCCGTCGTGTTGTCATGGAGAAGTCGCAAGATATTCACAAATTTATTGGGGCATCCAATTTTCATAAGGATAGTCCAGAGAGCTGTTCGGTCTACAGTATCAAAGGCCTTAGCAAGATCAATAAATGCCTCTTCTTCCCCACCAGCCCCCCAATATATATTTCAAGATATTTTGGCTGTGGATATGACCCAGGATTTAGACAGCTTTTGAGGTGCGCACATGCATCTGTTCCACTGCATTGACATCTGCATCTGAAGACGGTCCTTTTACGTGCACAAAAAAAGAGAGTTCTCACTAAATCTTTTTACACAGGAGAGGAGAGGCTTTTCATTATCATTGTCAAAAAGATAAGTGAGTTCTTTAATTAAACAAACCTAGTGGGAAATCACTTTGAGGACCGCAGACCCAGAAGAGGATTTTTTACATGACAGGGCTATTAATCCTCTGCCCTGAGTTGGCCATTTTGTACCAAAGGAAGGCACTGCCAAAGAGGTGAAGCTGCCCTCCACACCAGTCAAAGGACTTCCTCTGCTATTTCATTTTACACTTGCCTAACACACAAAAAAGTATCAGTTAAATGAGCATAGTTCTCAGAAACATTTCCTTAAAAATGCTTTTATCATGCCCTAGATGTTATTAGCCTTTCATTTTGTGGGGATTTAATGAAAAACAGTTCATTTTCCTATGTTCACACTGCCACCTGCCCTTCCCCTCTCTTTCTGCAACCTATTAGTATAAATGATCAAAGCCAAATGCATTCATCTGCAGATTTCATTTCCCCTCTTTTATACATGAAAGTACGTTATATGGTTGGATGTCTCACAGGCTTAGGGAGCCATGCAGAGCCTATGGAGAAGTGTGTGGGAGGAGGCTAGGAAACTCTTTGGGGCCATATCAGAGCATCCACTGCAATAGCAACAAACGTGTTGCGCAAAGAGAAAGGAACAGCATATGCATTTGGTGGCTGCAGCTGGCCCAGGGTCTTGAGCCTAACTGTGTGCACAATGGCATTGCCAGGACAGAGGTTGCTGCAAAGTATACCTAAAAAGTAAGTACCTGCCCCTTGTGCACATTCTCTATTCCTGCCTCATATTTAAACTGCCTTTTCTCCCTAGTATATTTTGCATGAGGGCGGAATGCAACTTTGGAGCAGCTCTCTTGGGCTGAAGGCAAGGGGGCGGGGCCAAAGGTAAAAGGGGTGGTGCCAAAAATTCAAGCATCTTGTCACTTAAAGCTCTTAGGCAGTATCCTATACTGCCACAGCACCTCCAGTAGTTCTGCTGCACCAATGAAACGGACTACTAGCTCAACAAGAACTAGCCGCTCCCAAAATAAGCATGGAAATGAGTAGCAATGCTCATTTCCAGAATGGGGCCGGTCAGTGGAGCCTCCTCCTGAGAGCTCCACTGACCTGTCCCATTTCGGAAATGAGCGTTGCCACTTGTTTCTGTTTTTTCAGTTATCACTAGTTCCTGTTGCGCTAGCGGTCGGTTCTGCTAGCATAGGGACAGTATAGGATACCGCCCACTAGTAACTAAACTTTAGGAGAGGCATTTCCATCTTTTAGAAATAGTGGTCAGGGGGAAGTGGATGTGGCCATCTGGGAAACCCCAGAGGACCGGATTTGACCACCAGGTCTGAGGTTCCTCACCCCTGCTGTAGCCCATACACGGGAGGAGCTGTAGCAGAAGAACCCAGGTTCAATCCCTGACATCTCCAGGTCGGGCTGGGAAAGACTCCTCTGTGAAACCCTGGAGAGACACTGCCTGTTTCTTGGAGCCTGTTTCTCCTAATACATGCATTTTTAAAGCAATTTTGTCCATACATTTTTTGCAAGCAATTTTCCTAATATAATGCATGTTAACATTATTTCCGCTAATATATGCATTTTCATGTGTACTTTCCCCTAGTGTGTGTGTGTGTGTGTGTGTATTCTCCATTGCAAAACTTGGGGAAGAGCAAACTTGGAAGGATAACTGAGTTTTGGTTCACATGTTGATTTGAAAGTGCTAGTTTCTCCCACCGCTAATTCGGACCCCAGCTCTAGCATGAAACCCCACTGTGTAGCCTTGCAGAAATTAGTGCCTCAAGGCCTAACCTATTTCACAGGGTTATTTGTGAGAAGAAAATGGGAAAATGTGAGTTCCTTCCACCTCCCTGCCCCCCAGCTCCTTGTAGCAAGGGCAGGTTATAAAAGCAATAAATAAATCAATATGCCTCAGCTTAAGTTACGTAGTTTATTGTGTGATGATAAATGAGGTAAGACTGGCAAAGCACTGGGAAATGCTACCAAAATGGTGAATAGTACATGTGGAATTGAAACTACCAATTACACAGAAGGATTGTAGATGGCTGGAAGGATGTTGGAGAAATCTGCAATGGATTCAAATGAGTTCAGAGTCACACGGATTCTGCGGACTTGTGGACCATTATTTCACTTTCTGGAATTTTATGCAAATTTAGTTGTAGAAAAATATGAAAAGCAAACAAAAAACTGACTGAAAATGTGCATCCCCCCCCCCCCCCGGTTAAAGCATGAAAATATGAATTTTGGAAGGATTTATGCATTTGGGGGGGGGGATTTGCGCATTTTCAGAAATGCGAATTTGCACAAGCATGCATGAGCGCAAGTTCAGGAAATGGAAAAAAAAATCCGATTCCATCAATGAGCAGATGACAAAACCAAAGGCACCTGACACAATCCACGAAACACAGATGGATGGATTTACCAAAATCTGTACATCCCTAAGTATGTAGAAGTGAGAGCTGGGGATCTGGGCGAAGGCAGGGAGGTGCTATGAAGAGGAAGTAAGGAAAGGAGGCAGCTGAGTGAAAGGGTCAATAAACAGAGACATTTATAGAAGCCATGTGTTAAAGCAGTGTTCTCCAACCTTGGGTCCCCAGAGGTTTTTGGCCTACAACTCCCAGCATGCTACGCTGGCTGGGGCATGCTGGGAGTTGTAGGCCAAAAACATCTGGGGACCCAAGGTTGGAGAACACTATGTTAAAGTGTTGGCATTATTACAATGCAGACCTGAGCTTTCTGTGGAGAATCTTTAATTTCAGGTTGCGGTGCAATACAAAAATAACATTTAGTTGCTTATCTTTGAATTAAAATCAAAACAAAATTTTGAACAGCTTCCAAAGAAGAGGTGGGTGAAGGTCTGAAGGATAAGAAAGAATTGTGAGAAGTTAAGTAGCTAGACAGCTGGTGAAAAGCAGTGCTCCTACAATGTCCTGTAATTGCCTGTGAGTTTCCCACAGAGTTGAACACATTGCCTTCAATGGTCTGAGAAGCAGGGTCCCACTTAAAAAGAGGTGACCTCTCTCCTCTGCAATACTGGCCGAAAAGCAATCAACCGAGTCACTCAAACTGAAATGTCACGACTTCAAAAGACTCTTAACTTTTCTATTCACCTCTACCCTTTGCAAAAAATCAGCCAAATTCACTGACTTCCAGAACATTTACAAGGCCAGTCTATTTTTACAGGAACTTGGAGTGGGTTTAGACATGTTATTAGTCATTATGGTCTTCAAAAGAATGAGTCTGCTAATGCAATTCCTATGGATGTGCCCTGGGTTTTAAAATGATCCTATTATACGAATGTTGTTTTAGGCAGGTCTAATAAACAATTCTAAGCAAGGCTTTTAATATAATTTTGAAGCCGCATGATGATTGCGAAACATGTCACCAGTGTCTCCCATATCCTTGCAAATTTGGGAGAAATGTACACTGATCTATAGGAAAAGTTGTTGCTGTTGCTTGCCTGATATATCAAACTATCAGCTTCATCTTTAAAAGTAATCCCAAATCTTTCAAAGGATTTCAATGCCTTTTACAGATATTTATCATGGCAGGAGTTTCAGAAGTTCCTCATCTCATCCACCTCCTTTTTTCTTCAGCATACACAAACATCACCAGGCAGGCATACAGCCTGCAATAGTTCTTTACTTGTGTGAGAAGTTCTGGGGAGCACCCTGATCCAGGTGCATAAGCATCTCTCCATACTTCCATGGAAGGCTTAGAAGACAAGAACTTTATTATCTCTTTTACACAAGAAGAGAAACAAGCACAAGATACTCCTGATTCCAGCTAGATACAACTAGTGTCATCCTGTGACTATACCACATAATGACACTATCCACATTCATACGCATTGCTGATGTAGATGAGAATCTTGACGTGCATATACCTCCACTTCACTGCTGGAACTCCATGAAACTGTCTGGGTGCATCTTTTGATACCAGTTGGAATGCATATCTTCCCACTTGGGGTCACCAGTCATTAAATGTGACTAGTACATTAAATCCACAAGTACATTTGGATCAAGTAAAAGATTTTTCACTCTTCTCTTCTACTTATATCTCCCACCACCACCCTCATCACAGTTTCAAAAACACCAGAAGAGTTTGAGAAGAATGTCCGGCACATGCCACGGAGCTGTTAAATGCTTCAAGATGGAAATCTCTTGGTATTTTCTTAGTAATAAAAAATACACTTGTGAGTGCCAAGTAAATAGTATAAGGGGAGTCTAGGATCCATTTGAGAGTTTTGCCATTGATTTCTATGGCACCAGGTATGGCGCCAAGTTTTTAAGGTACGATTTGTTCAGAATAAATGCAAACAAACATACTGGAGATCCAGGGAATCCAACTTCTCCATGCTGTCCAGATCTGCCAGCTTCACCCTAAAAAGAGGAAACAGATAAAGAAGTCATAAACTCTCATATTTATTTTACTATTCAAATGCCATGCCTACATACACAAATAATCTATTTATGAGTCATTATATATCCTAATAAGGGAGTTCACACAGGGTTGTATGCAATGGAATCATTCTGCCAGTGAGAGGGAACCGCTGGCAAAACGGATTTTCCCTTCCCCAGTGCAGCCTCCCCCTCACACACACACACACACACACACACACCAAATTTGGTCTGGAGGGTTGGGGGACCCTCTGGAGCAGATTTGGGGTGAGCACAAAGGGCTGCAGGGGGAGGAGAGGATGGGGAAGTCCCATTGCTGAGCGGAAGTCTCATCACGCTAGCAAGGCCAGTTGCAAAAGCAGATGTCTGCCTGCATGAAGGTTGGATCCAACTCATAGCTCCATGTGATATCATAAAATATCTATATAATTATAGAGTAAGAGAAAGTATTGTTACTTATATTTGTTGTGCAGAAAATCGGAAGTCCATTTTATATTTTTTTGTTATATGTTTTTGTAGTGTTTGCCTTTGTTCTTAATTTAAAAAAATTAAAATAAAATATCTATATATGGGTCTCTTAGTTTTTCTTTCAAATGTTTTGCAATCACTCAAGCTGAAGGTGTGGCAATCCTTTAAAAGGTTTGCTTTTGCTAACCAATACATGCATGGTAGCTTAATGTAGCATAACCCTTTGATGATGAGCAAAACGTAAGAACACATAACAGTTAACAAAGAAGCAGCTCATTAACACAATCTTGCAACTCTAGGCCTGTATAATCAAAGCATTTCTCTCTTCCTTTGAGTCTGTCTCACGGTTAATAGGAGATGTCTCAAGGTTTGTACCTTGAGCATTATCCTGTTAGCTTGTTCTGGAGCTCCCATCCCTTTTTTTCTTTCAAGGTTTGTACAGGCAGTTTGGACAGAAAACTCTACTCAAATCTAGTGGGTCATACACAAATAAAAGATGTCTCATTATGTATCAGCTAGTGAGGGTAAAAAGTAGTCAGCAAATGTGCTTTAAATGCTCCAGAGATGGCGTATACATATTAGGTTATATCCAATGATGACTCTGCCGATACCCTGTATTGACAGCAGCCCTCCGTGCCATATCCCATACTGTTCCAGAAGATCTCCCAAACCAGGGGCCCTGCATTCTGGAAGTGCTTTCTGTTAGTGTAAAGCCTCCATTGGATACAGTCTATTGTATTTATATAACTGAATATAAATCCATGTTCAGCAGTCTGCGTATTCTATGTATCACTGAACAAACACGGAAGTGGTTATCTCTGCTACAATAGTTCAGCATTATGAGAACCTCAACTTTCAATAAAAACTATAGATGGATAGATGATAGCGAGATAGATACATATGGGCAGAAACTATCTATCTATGTGGTGATAATGAAAACAGTTAGGATCAGAGTAGCTCGACTGTCTGAGGCACAGTCTGAGACTCTGGGTTTGGAGGAGAAATTAAAAATGGCAAGTTTCAGATTTTTCTACACATCTTGTAGAAAATACCTTGGACAATGTATCTACCAAATTTCATGGCATATATACATACTTTGGAAATCACTTCCATTTTTGCATGGGGCGGTCACTGATTCTGCAGCTCTCAATGCTCCCCAAAGTTGTAGGGTCCCCTATCTTCTAGAGCTAGTTGCTTCAGGTACAGGACATTATAGGGTAATCACTGACCGCACCCTATAAGAGTAGTTATGCCTCCTATCATGCAGTGTGATCCTTGGATCTAAACAATTAGTTTAAGCTAAATACATGTTTTACAGTGGGGAGCAGGGCTTTCTCTGTGGTGGCTCTCCCCCTCTGGAACTCCCTAAACCAGGAAGCTTGTTTTGCTGATTCTCTGTGGATTTTTCAAAGGCTGGTAAAATCTTTTGCTTTGTGAGTGACAGTTACTTTGACATGGGTTCTCTGGCTTTGCTGAATCGACTTTGGTTTTGTGCTGTTTTTGTATTGTTCTTATGATGTTTTATTATATGATGTGATGCCATAATGCTGCCACAAGCTTATTGTTGGCATGTCTGCAAGGATACTTTCAAAACTTACATCTTCACCAGGTTTTCCTGAAGGGCCCTCTGGACCACGAACACCAGCTGGTCCCTAGTAGATAAAAGGTATGTGCTTAAATTAACAAATGAAACAAGCCAAAAAATCAGAACAATTGAACAACAGCTAAGGGAGCAATCCTATGGCCCCTAAGTGTCTGAAAGGCCATATAGGATATTTCAGATTCCCTGATCCAAGGTTGGAAACAGTGCTCTGACCTCAGATGGGGGAATCAGAGCTCTGACACACACACCCTCCCCCACATAGCCAGTGTGGAAAGAACTGTACCAGCTGCTCTCTGAGGTTGGGAACTTGACCTCAGGGAAGGGGAGAAGGGAGAATTTCAGTGGAGAAAACTGTAGAGGGGAGGGTAGAAAACTGTAGAGGCCAGGATACAAGTTATCCTGAGGCCTCTCCAGCCTCCTTCCCTCCCCCTCCGCAGCGCCCCAGCTAGATGGGCAAAAAAGCCCATCTAGTGAAAAATGCAGGGCAGGAGGACGGGGAGGTGAAGATTGCCTCCACCGCTGCTCCCACCCTGGACAGGATGATCGTAAGCCTCTGAGTTAAGGGGCTTACAATCATCAAGGGTGCCACCCATAGGATGGTGCCATAAGAAATGTGTACTGTCAACACAAATTTGGACAGGAAATGTATTCACATTTTTGGTCCATATAGCCTCTGAAAAAGTAGTGGCACCATCAGAATTTACAAAGCATAATTCCATTACAATACACTTCCCCCCCCCACCCTTAACGTTAGAGAAGATTAATGTATAATTGACCTTACCATTGGTCCTGGGTCCCCAGCTTCACCTGGAGAACCTGATGGTCCTATGCCACCCTAAAATAGAATATATATGTTTTAGAACTTGTAATAATGTGTTAGAAAAAAGATATGACATAGCAATTAACGGAAACATTAATCAAAACTAAGTAGTCAAACACGTTCGGACAGTCTGGATCACAAATTGTATCCCGAAAAGAGCCCCATAATTAAACAATGAGTCAGAATTGTTCTGACAAAATTAAGGTGGGAAATCTTATTTAGAAAAACTAGGCTGTCAAGCCTGCAACTCCCCTTACACTGGTTTGGAATGGAAGCTTTATTGAAATTGATGAATCTGTTTCTGAGTAACTGTAATAGTTGAGTTGTTTTTCAGCATTGACACATGATGCATTTAAACAAATCTCAAGGTGGCCAATGCCTAGATGGAGGACTGCCCAGAGGAGACATGCGAGCTGCTCTGAATTTCTTGAAGGGGGTGGGTGATCAAAGTGTAGTAATAAATATACAGTCATGCCTTGGATTGAGAGCATAATTCGTTCCGGAAACATGCTTGTAATCCAAAACACTCTTATATCAAAATGAAATCCCCCAAAAAAAATTTGTACAGAGATTTTTAATTTAAGCCGTACTACAGTACTTGTATTGCAAGACGTCGCTTGTATATCAAATAAAAATATATATATATATATTTAAAAATTTGCTTGTCTTGCAAAATGCTCTCAAACCAAGTTACTTGCAATCCAAGGTATTACTGTATGTATATGAAAATAAAACCAGAGGTAATACTGTTTTCAGTAATGCAAAAATTAACAGCCAATACATTTATCATTATTAAATGGGTAATATTAATTAAACTCTGGGTTTCATGGCTAGTAGGGAAGCAGGTGGGGGATCAGGCAGAGCAGCCTGCATGAAGAAAACTCATTTTGAGTAACTTATTGAAGAATGCAACATTGCAAAATGTCTTCAAATTGACTGAATGACTGCATCATGTCGTACCAATAAACTATAGTTTATCATTACAGGAACTAGCCACGGAGAGCCTTGGGTTCCTGTACTACCCCTCCCCTCTCCTCCTCTGGTGTGTCTACAAAGAGATTTGAACCTTTTGTTTCCATTTTTGATGAATCACAGCTTGACATTAAATCTGAACCCAGATAAACTGAACAATCTTAACTATGGTTTACTGAAACAAGCCAGCTTCAAACCTAGGTTTATGAGGCTGCCTTGTCTCAACCAACAACAGTTAAGATTAACTACAGGTAAGGATTTGTACATACCGTAACTCTAAACTGTGGGTAATGAAAAATGTAAACACAAGCTTTCAGTCTTCTCCTTCCAGAAGAAGATGGGAAGAGAGAGCACACAAACCTGAACCTTGTTTCTATAATGGTAAACCATAATTTATTGTTATGTCCAAATGCAGCCAGTACGTGCACATCTTTTGAATCAAACCACTTACCGGTTGCCCTTGCAGACCTTGAGGTCCTCTTGGACCCACAGGACCCTGGGGGGAAAGGAAATACTGGTTAAACATATTGGTTTAGAAAGGAATCCAATGTATTTCAATAGGATGGTGTAACCTATCCTGCTATATGTGTTCTGTGTCATGAAAGAATTACCTCACAATTTAACTAAACAATGTTTTCAAATGAGAAATGTTACATGCTTAGTTAAGACTTCAATCCTACGTGAACCCAACTAGAAGTAAGCCACATTGGACATAATGGGGCAATTCTGAACATGCATGCATAGGACTGTGCTGTTAAGGCTGTAATCCCAAGAACTCAGGAGGACTTACCTCTGAGAAAACATACATAGGATCAGGCTGCAAAGCTAAACATTTCTATTAAACAACTGTCATTGCTCCAAACGGCATTTCTTGGATATTATTTCATTTCTAAAACTGATTTTTGATGTTTTGTTTTTCTTGTTTTGGTTTTTAAATAGCGCAGGAACCCTGATAATGAAGAGATGAAGAAAATCAAGGCCACAATCCAGAGAGCTGTTGTAGCACACCTACAGATTTTGAAGCCATGGGGGGGGATTTTTCTGGGGGGTTTCGAGAAAAAAATGGAAATTTTTGGGAAATTGAAAAATAAGCAATATTTAGTTTTTTAGTCCTCTTTACAAATCTAAAATCACTTTGTTGCATTAGCACAGCCTTCCTCAACCTGGTGTGCTCCACATATATTAAATTTAATATACCAAACATGATATTTTATGAGCAAATCAAGTTATACATAATATATTTTAGGTTCCTATTTAATGTCTGACCAGAGGGAACACCAGCAAGCAGTCCCTGAAACATCTGAAGCATCCTAGAGGCCAGAAGAAGCAGGAAGAACTGGAAGCAAAGGAAGACTGGTGTACAGCATCTGTGCCTGTTTGTAAGGAAGTTCAGGGAAATTCCTAAACCTGTTCCTGTTTGTGAGGTGAAGCTTAGGGAAATCTGATCTGAAGGAAAAACTATTGAGATTATATTTAGCTGGGAAAGACTCAGCTTAGGAATGGTAAGCAAAAGCAACCATATTTAATTTGAGAACCTTTAACCAATCTCAACCTATTATTTGAAGAATGACATTTTATTCACTTTTGTAAATAATTTCTGTTAATGAACATTTTATTTTCTGTTCACTTTGAAAGGTGGTCTCTAGTGATGGTGTCAATCCCATGCCTATTAAGCCATAGAAACCAGACTACTGAGTTTCTTCTAGGTAGAGAGGGTTTATTCTAGTGGAAGCAGTTAAAAGATTTTATCGTTCAGGCAGCATTCCCGAGTGGGTGAGAATCTCATTGAGAATTTTATTAAAAACTGTGGCAGCGAGTTCTATAGATCATATAGAAATCACCAGAAATGGGATGCCATATCACAAATTGCTTTTGAGACTCCCCTTTCAAAACAGAGCTTAGGGATGCTTGAGGATTTCATTTGGAAGTGAACCGACCTAATTCACACCTCCCAAACTAATGTGCTGATCAGAACACACAGACATGACATCCTTCCAATTTCTCTGAATCTTGTGTTGACGTTTTCAGCTTTAAAAAAAGTACCAACATGCATATAAAATGCATATGGCACGATAAAACACATATAAAATGTGTGTTTTAGGGAAAAAATATGTATTAAATGTATACATATTTTCGCCTACTTCCTCTGCTCTGATCGCAGGTTAATGTGGAAATGGCCAAATGGGATGGAAGGAACAGATTTATAAAACTGACAGGGACTGAAAAATATAGGGCTCCATCCATCCCTAATAGAGATCACTGCACATTTGTCTGGATTGAGGCCCATAACTGACAAGTTTATTCTAGCAACCAAAATACATGAATCTTTACTGAGAGCCATTTGGCAGAAAGATGGGATATAAATATAATACATAAATAAATACATATGGGAGCCCCCACAATAATAAAGGCAGGCAGGGCCCAATGCACTATTTATAGTAACAGCAAATCTCTTTAGGGCAGGAAAAGATAGAATCCATCAAAAGATTAGGGGAGAAATAAAAACTTTTAAAGAAACACTGAAAGCTTTTCGCAAGTACATATATCGTAGGGATGGGTGAATCTCTGTCAAGTTTGATTTCTCTCAGGTTCTCATTTTTCCAATGCTCACATCGGATTACGATTTTTTACAAAGTTTGCATGAAAATTTGTATGCATATCTTACAAATGTGCACAATTTTGTGTGCACTTTTACAAATGTGCCCCACTGAATAAAGCTTTCTCGTTCATTTTTTAAATGTACACTTTTTAACATATTTTTTCTTTTGTGACCTGCATCACAAACTTCAGAAGATTTGAGTGTCACACTGCATTCTAGTTCATGTTTAGGTTCAGGAAGTGCGCATTTGGTACATTTGCATTAAAATATGAACCAAACACATTTCTCACCAATCCCTAGGTATATATACCCCCAGAGTTTATTCTTGACTGTCTACATAATACTCTGCAGCAGATCAGTTCTACCAAAAACAATCTAGACAATCAAAAACAATTCCAGCATGTACTCTGAAGTCAGCGGAACAAGCCCTTCTGCATATTCCACCACTACTACCGACTGAGACTTGATTGATGGGAATGAGGGAAAGCGTCATCTCTGTTGTAGAACTCCCTGTCTCGCCCCCTCTTTACTGTTTTTCATTGCTCACTAAAGACAACGGGCAGTACCCAATGGGGGCTCTCTGCTCCCGCCTATTCTGTTGTGCAAGCGAGACCCACCACTTTCAAAACGGGGATTCAGTGCTTCAAAAAGCTCATTTCCAGTCCCTATCCAAAGCGCTATGTCCCCATTACACAAGTGGTGGGTCTCACTGGCACTTGGGCAGTGTTGGATACTGCCATTTGTTTGTTTGTTTGGGCGGGCTTTCAACCAACATGAGCACTTTATTTTTGAAGTTGAAAAGCAAGATAGAAATCCTGTGATTAAACAAGTAAAGGTTCTTACCACTGCACCAGGCATGAATCCCATTTGACTAGCGAGTCCAGATTTCTCATCCAGCCCTGCCATCTGAGATGTAAATGGCTGTAAACATAAGAAGTTTAACCATTAGCCTTAAGGTAAATCCTAGTAGACAGGTATTTTGTTGACTTGGCCAGGACAGGGTGGGTGGGTAAGAGGTCAAAATTTCATGAATAATTGTTGAAATCACTGCAGGTGACAGAGGAGAAACATGTTCAGCAATGGCTTTAAAATCATAAACAGTGGTGAGCCTTGTATCTGTGCTTTACCTTTAGAAACACAAGAAATGGTTATGCTTTGGCTTAACACATTACACACTGAAGGACACTGCCTCTCTGATTTGATCTCTCATCTGGAGAAATATCTAAAAATGAGAAAGGTGATGGTTGCATGCTTCCGTTTCTCATCAAAGTTGCACTTAAGGCCTTGAACTAAGAAGAAGGCATGGTCTTCAAGAAGTTAATCTAGAATGCAATCCTACACACACTAACTGGGGAGTCATTTAACACAGTGACTTATTTTTCAATAAACATTTATAGGATTACACTGCTAATCTAACAGTCATGGGGAGTGAAGTAATATGCAGTAATTATTTGGCCTCCCAGCATTGTACTTAAGGGGAGATTAGGAGTATGGCTAATGCACAAGCTCCCTTGCTTCTCTCTCCGCTCCTCAGGACTGAACAGGGAAATGGCACATTCAGATTAACCAGGCATCCACTTATTCCTGTTTATCAACATTATGTGATTCCTGTATCATTTACGCATTATATCAATATTGCACTGAAGCCAACAAATGGATTGCCATCGATGTTCCATGAATGGCCAATAACAGTATACATTCATTTTAAGTCCTTCCTTAAAGATTGTTGATTTCAAAGTCCATTAATCTTTTGCCTTCAGAATTCATTCTCCCCTCACCCACATTTTGTTTGTTTCCAATGGCATACCAACTTTTAATTAAAGAAAAATGTCTTATCCTCTCATTGAGATTTGGGGTTCAAGAGTTTGAGAAATGAGCATGAATTAAATTATCCCAGCTTCTTACCCTGTTATCTACCAGGCCCACAAGAATGATGGCTCTGTCCTCTCTCAAGGAGGAAACACAAACACGGATCAAGAATAATTTCAAACTTCATTAAAAAGGAACAATTTATAATTAAACCAGCACTGATTAAATTTTCTGCAAGTCACAAGGGTCTGAGGTAAATATCAATGTATGTACATATTTAAATCACTGTTCATTACGCTCACACAAGCAGCAGTTCTGGCACTGCAAAACTACTAACAACTTGGCCCTTCTGACTGGCACCACACTCATGAAGTCATGAGTCAGCTGCCAGTAAAACACATTGTTCTTATTAAGCATAATGGATGGCAGATATAAATTCTGCAGATGTAAGGAAACCAGCTTTTCATCTTCAGAAATGGTGATCTTCTGAAGTGCACGCAAGGTCAGGGCATTGGCATGTTTCATATCACATTGATTAGCATCATCTACAGAGGTCCAGGTTGAAGCCTCCAGTTTAAGAGGAATGACAATCAATGGGGAAAATAGTTGTGGCAATGCCTATGAAAATGTTGAGCAAAAGGTTGAGAACTTCATGTTTTCCCCGATATCCCACATTTGGAGGAGGTAGAGAGCAATAAATCATTTATGGCTAGTCTTTGAGGGTTGATCTATGGAGGTTGGGAGTAGATAGTCCTTCCACAGAGCAGAAGACTGGAGTACATAACGTGAGGTCCATACATAATAGAACATGAGGTCCATACATAATAGAACATGAGGTCCATACATAATAGAACATGAGGTCCATACCTAGCTGGCAATCGCCTGGTGAGAGACCGGAGGAGCGCACATACCTCTTCTGCTACATATCTAATGATATGTGTAAAGCAGCCTCTCCCAACCTGGCACCCTCCAGATACTTTGGACTTCAACCACCATCAGCCTCAGCCAGCATGGCCAATGGTCAAGAATGTTGGGAGTTGTAGTCCAAAACATCTGGAGGGTGCCAGGTTGGGGAATGCTGTTGTAAAGCATTTCACATGGAGCCAATATGTATGGAGGCCTGATTTATGCCAGTCTTTCCCCTAAAATATATTTTTTTAAAGCACAGGAAAGGTCACAGTGAGTCACTCTTACGTGTGTCTATCAACCTCTCTTATAGAGCTCCTACCTTACACATTACATTAGGAATGTAGTGGGTGGGCATGTTCAAGATAACATTTATTCTCATATGAACTCTTTTAATCCTCAGCAAGGAGTTAGTTGTTCTCCTTTCTGGGGAACTCAGCATACATTTCTTGATCACATGCAGGAAATATAGGTTGTTACACAAATTTTGTGCAGTCCAAGGCCATATCCTGTATATGGGACTTATAAATGTTCTCTGTTTTGCGATGAACAGATATTTTCAGCAAATGAACCATCCTTCCTCAACCTGGTTCCATTCCAGATGTTTTGGTTTTCAGCTCCCACCAACCGCAGCCAGCATGGCCAATGGGAATTGCAGGGCACCTGGTTAGGGAACGTTGAAATAAACTATACTAAAACTGACACTGAAATTATTGACAAAATATTCATGAGAGTATGAGCAAACATAGTGGGTGTAAGGGATTCATAATTTGTGGTGATATTTCACCCCTGAAGGCAGATGTGGGGGACCCTCTGAATGCAAAGCTGACTATGAACACATAGGGCAGGTTCCCTGGGAATGGTCTTAAAGCGAGAAATTGTGTCCCTACGCTGGGGGGCGGGAGGAAACTGGTTCTTCAGATATTCTTCCTATTTTAAGAAAAGCATTCAGTCAGCATTAGTAAGGTCAAAACAAAATTCTGCACACATTAATTGAATGTCAATTTCCTGAATTCCAAATTCATTGTTTCACTTGTTGATGCTTAAAAAACAGTCTTTGGCTGAAGAACAGGTGTCATCAAATACCGACACACTACGCCCATCAAAACGTTAAAATTAAACTCATAACTAAAATTCAGAACATGTACTTCTCCATTCATTCTGAAGGTTTGAAATCTTAAATTATCCTGCACAAAGCTACCCTGATCTTTTCTTCAGGCCAAAACAGACATTACTTTAAATCCTTATCTAGCAGCTATGTCATATTCTTCCCCCCCCCCCACTGTTACTCTAGAGTAGGTACAGGGGGCCATTTTTTACATTTAATTAATTAATTTATATCCTGCCTTCCTCCCCCTCCCACCCATTGCAGCAGGAAAACAGAAACACACCGACTCCCTAGTAAGTAAGGGTGTTTAGCATTTCAGCCCAAGTTTCTTTGTCTGCTGAGTTATTTCTGTGTCTTCCGTGAAGGAAGGAAACGGGGTGGGTGAGAAGAGGGATTTAGGCTTGTGCTGTAAGACTGTAATCCCATACATACATACTTTACCTAGCTGTAGAATCCATTGAACTCAGTGGTCCTTACTATAGGGTTGTGCCACTAACAAATACTGTATTAGTCTATTGCAGCAAAAACAACGAAGAGTTTTGTGGCACCTCACAGTTTACTATTCTTCCCCAGCCTACCCACCACATGCACGCACGCACACACACACACACACACACACACACCACATGTACTGTGTATAAACTAGAAACTCCCCATAATACTTCATATATCTGATAAAGTGGGCTGGACTCGATGGCCTTGTAGGCCCCTTCCAACTCTATAATGCTATGCTATGCTAAAACATATGCAAGAATAAATGTGTTCGTTTTAAAGTCTCTTTGAGTTGATGTTCATGCAGAAGAAGGAGGCATGTGGTTGGGGCATACAAGAAGCAAGAAGGTGTTCCTCAAATCTTTAAAGTTTAAAATGAGTTAAACTAGGGTTGGTGTCATTCTTCAGGCTCCCTCCTCAGGGCCCGTATAAGATAAATTTTCAAGTGCTGTTATGGATGCTTCTTGTCTCTAGTGCACATGCATGTAAATGAGTGCACAGAGAGAGCATGCAATATACACTTGGTCATTTCATATGCTAGCATTTCATATGCTAGTATGGATGGCTGGGGAACACTGGGAGTTGTTTTCCCTTCCCTTGCTGTGGTCATTACCTCTGCCACTAATGGTGAATGTCTTTATTTTTCCTGGCTGCCTCCAGTAAAACAACCCTTTATCCTTTTTCGCTTTAGTATCTCTTATGGACTTCCTTACTGATCCAGCAAACTCTAGTGCAGGGCTCTCCAACCTTGGGTCCCCAGATGTTGCTGGCCTACAATTCCCAGCATACCCAGCCAGCATGGCTAATGGCAAGGGATTCTGGGAGCTGTAGTCCAGCAACATCTGGGGACCCAAGGTTGGAGAGCCTTGCTCTAGTGAGTGGGAAGGCAACTGAATGCGGGGCAAAAATCAAGACACAAGATTTAGGTTAAACCACTAACAAATTAAGTTTTTACTAAAGGTTTTGAAAAACAATATTTGGACAGTCATTGTAATAAAATTTATTGAGGCTGGGGGGCAATTTTAGCAGTTTACCATAAGAGCAATTAGGCTATGAAAATAACATTGGGGGTTGGGGGAAATACATCCAAAACCCTGTCTGGATTGTTTCCCTGCTTGAGTCAAGTCCTAGCAGTAAGACATTTCTTTCAGGTCGTCCTAGTCCCTTGGCAATGACGATTTCAAGCCTTCTTTCTTCCAGCTCAGTTTCTGTCGTCCCTGGAGTCTTGTTTCTCTGCTACACTCCCCACCCTGGTTTCTTTGTTTTGAGTTCTACCTCTGGAACTGACTTGGCTGCCTATTAACCAATTTCAATTATATACACTATTACAACTCCTCCTCTCAACCTCTTAGCCTATCAGAAGGGCAGTACTTTGTTTTTTTCTGGTTCTCATAGTAACTAGGTTACTTTCCCCCCACTCCACCCCCTTGGCTGATCCATTGTACCTTCTATGTCCTTTTGAACCCCCTGAGCAAGAACAGGCTCTAAATCCAACAGAGTCTGTCACCAGCAGAATGGACCCTAATGACGGAACAGATTCTCCCTCCCTCTGTAGCCTCTCATGCACCCCCCAAATCCAGAGGGTTGGGGTTCAGGGGAGGAAAGGGAAGTCCCATTGCACAAGCAGAAGTGATTGTTCCTGAATGTCTAACTAGAAAGCAACTATTTTATAACTAAGAACAAACACAAGATGACAGAACAGTTTCACTTTTTCACAGTCTATAACAAACATAACTTACTCTGCCCACTCCATCTGGCCCTGTGGATGGTTGTCCAGGAGGCCCAGGGTCACCAGGTTGTCCAGGTATACCAGGTTCCCCATCCATCCCTGCAGGACCACGTGAGCCCTAAAAAGAGAGGTTGTATGAATCAAGACAGTTACTTACTTCTACATATACAAGCCAATAAAATAGACCGTTTATATGCGAATTCAAACATCCAGCATGTGTATCGAGTATTGCAGAAACTTTCTGTGATTGAAGCTATCTATGCAATGATAGCTATGTGACACTCACTTCAAAAGTTACAACCCTCACATGCAGCCATCTCTACATCAAAGAATTCTCGGCACCCTTTGCACAGGAACTGTGCTGTTTTCCTTGGCCCTTAAATGAGTAGACAACATATATTAATGCACAGATCCCATTCGTTTCAATGGAATCCAGCAAAATAACTTAAGGGTGGATTGTATCCATGGTTGTTCTTTTTTAAACAACAACAACACACACAAACTTCAAATGTGTGTTATGACTTTGCTATTATTCTTCCCAAGTGATTTTCTCCTAGAAGAATTATGTATCCAAGGATTAATATTTTTCATCAGCAATGGTTTCTCTGATGAAAAATCCTAGACCTCAAATTCAAAATTATTCAATAGCATTATAGCATTTTCCTTCCAAGAACTGTTTATTATGGAATGGGAAAGTACATGGAATGGATATGTAAAAAGATGAAATCAATGAAGTAATTGATTTGTTATATTTAAGAATGGACACTTGTGAATTTCACATATCTGTGATGATTTAACAGTCAGATTTACCCATTCCCCCCTACCATGATTTTCAGTGTGTGTGTGCGCGTGCAGTGCGTGGTGTGTGTGTGTGTGTGTAATACAGACATGCATGCACCAGTTTCTGCTTTCATTTATGCTGGCACAAACTCAAAGGAACCTCTCAGGCTCTATGGGACATCATCCCAGATTCATATTGGCATAACTTTGCAGAACAGCCTTTTTTTCCTGCATGGGTCATAGAACAGGCTGCTTGGAAGACAATGGAAGGAAAACAAGAAAATCAGTAGAAATATTTCATGGATCTGTCTGGAATGAAATCTGAAGATAACCTACTGCATTTCATGGCCTTCTTCTTCATTTATGGCACTGCTCTGCCACTTTGACTATGAATGAATGAGTCACTTAGTGCTTGAGTATGTGAGACCAGGAGAAGAATAAATAAGTGCTGCTTCAGCAGGAAGCAATGGCCTCAGGAGGATATGAACTACACCGGTGCTGCCTCTTGGTGTTTTTTCACCTCATAGGCAGTACAGGTTCAAGCATGTTTTATGTTTGCTTGTTTTTACCCAATAATATAAGAACATGATACTGGCTGTAACTTTCAGGATTATTTTTCAAGGGTTTGGAGACCAAGAGAGCAATCCTACGACCCCTAGACAGCATCTGGCACACCACGGGAAACTGTGGATCACTACACTGTACCCACAGACAGAGCTATGAGCACAGAGGAGGAGATCCAATCATGGATCTTCCCTCCCCTGAGTCCCCCACCCTCTTCCCCCCAGCCACCGTGGAAGGTTTCACTTATGAGGTTGCAGCTGCAACCTCATAAGCAGGGATGTGCGAGGAATCCATTTGGAGGGGGTGAAAATCTGACGGATTTTCCTGACTTGGCCCTCCGGATTCCATTCCATTTTCCCCACGCTGGCGCTGACTCGATCTGACGTGAGTTGAGCCAGCACACGGATTTCTAAATTTTAAAATGGGCTGCAATTTGTGCAAGTGTTGTTTTTAAAAAAGCTCAGGTAATTTGCGCAAATTGCCAAGCCCGAAATTTGCACAATATTTAAATTTGCATCTAAAAGTTGTGCAAATTTGAGCCTTTCACAGGGCCACCTGACTCAAGCTGGCTGCCCCGTTACCGGGACCTACCACGTTGCAAAAAACCCCAAAAATCCACCAGCGGTATAGTCATAAACAAGTGAACACAATAAACAGCATTTGTCGGAACAAATACTTTACTGAAAGAAATCAGATACAGTACGCATAATATTGGTGGGAAGAACGAGGGGGTAGGAAGAGACTAAAAATCCAGGATCCTGTTTGCACAAATCATGGGAGCTGAAAAAGAATTACTGAAAAGAATAATTTAAAAATGTGTCTATTTGACGTTCACAAATCATGTAACCTTAGCAGAAAATCATAGTGCTAGTGCCAAACTAGACAAAACTGACAATGACAAGTTCTTCGTGAAGCAGGGCATATGATGAGCTAAGGACAATGTAGTGAGACTGAGAGAGGATGAAACTGAGAAGAATATTTACCAAGGGAATATGCTGCACCCAGGGTTACGTAACAGACTTGCAAATGCATTAAAATATTAAAAACAGCACAACCCCATTTATACACATTTAAAGAAAATACCCCACTTGCGCAAAAGACCCAATTTTCGCAAATCACCATTTGCACAAATGGTGCTACAAATACGCAGATCTAGGTTCTCAACTGTGCGCAAAAACAATGTGCGGAGCACGGAAAAAAAAAATCTGGCACAGTCCAGTTCCAAATGCAGGCATTGGAAAAGCTGAGGAAGTCCATCGGACTCGAACAAAACAGATTTCCCAGTGTTGCACATCCCCCATCCCCACTGATAAGAGAAGTCAGAGAGGGAGAAATGGGTGTGTGATGTTGGGTGGGATGGGGAGAGGCCGCAATATGCAATATCCTATGGGATCTCCAGTCCCCTCCCCACCCACCAAAAGGAAGGTCAGCTAGATGGGCTCAGAGGCTCTCTGGCTGCTTTTTGAAATTTAAACAGAGAAACGGAGGTGAAATCACCTCCTCCATCTTCCTCTTGCCCTGCCTGGCACTTGCCAGCAAGTCTTACGATAGTTGGAGGGCTCCAGAGCTCTCCTGTCTATCAGGAGTGCAACACATTGGAAAATCCTAACTGGGGAGAGGGGTTGTGGGGGGGGGAGCAAAGTGGCAGATTGTCTGCCACTTCCAAAGCCTGGCCGACTCATGCCAGACAGAGCAGGATTTCCATCACCACCATTTAAACAGATGGGTGGGGTTTTTTTAGCTATGTCAGCCTGGAGCCTGATTTGAGCCCCTCTTAGGGGAATTGAGAGGCACTGGATCCAGCAGATCCAAAGCCGTCTTTGACCCGCACCCAGAATGCCTTGTTTTGGGGCCTACTGCCAGCACAAACACTATTGCCAGTAGATGTACACCTGCAGATCTTTTCACAGCATAATGGGGCTTCTGGGGTGGATGCCCCCTGCCACTGGAGGGGGCCTCTGCTGTATCCTAACCCCCTATTGGACAGCTGACAAAGCAGGCTAGAATTGCTCTTCCTGTCTGACATTGGTTGTGCCTAAGACGTTAGTTCATTTTGTTTTCAGTAAAGGAAGAGTGTTTTGTACTTTGCTATGCATTGATAAAACGAGGGAAAGCCCTACAGTTAAGTTTTATCCTTCAGGATTGCTTGGCTGTTCCCTTTTTAAAGCATATATACCATTGCCATTGCTATCAATTATGCAAGTAGCACTCCTGAAGTTTTTGTTAAAAAAAATAATTAAACCTCAGTATTGTGATTTTTTAAACACTTTGTGGCATTATGTTCATCTTTTTTTACATCAAAATTCAAGTATAATTTGGTTGTCCTTCTCTGTCATTTGTTCTACTGATATTCATATAGGGTGGCTAGATGCAAAACAGGCAAGGGCTCCTGCGCCTTTAACAGTTTATTTATTTATTTTATTTCTATACCTCCCAATAGCTGAAGCTCTCTGTGTAGAATAGGAGATTTCAGCAGCCGTTGTCATGCAAGCTATACCTGCTGAAATTCCCTCTTCTGCACAACTCTTAAAAGTGCAGGAGCCCTGCCCTCTCTGCATCTGGCCATCCTGTATTTATAGCAATTATGAAATCATTAGCTTTGTTTTCATATTCTATCATCATTTATAAAAAGTGGTTTGCAATATAGCCTTATACTTTTTATATTAAATAGCAGGGGCGAGGAACGTGTGGCCCTCCAGATACTGTTGGACTGCAACTCCCGCCAGCACAGCCAATGGTGAAGGATGATGGGAGTCATGGTCCATCAACATCTGGAGGGCCACAAGTCACTTACACCTGTTGTACAGTGTCTTGGAAGAAGAATTCAATTTGAAACCTCCAGGTGGACATCAGTATTTTCTACGTTTCACATATGTCGGTGCATCTTGGAAGAAGGTTTCACCCCTTCTTTTCCCATGTGTCAACCTAGCCTTAAATCAAGCCAACATAGCTCAAGAATCATATGTTGCCTACTCCTGACTTAGATGGCTGCCACCCCAGTTGCCTTCACTAGGGCTTCCATATGCCAGTGTACTGTACTGCAACCTATATTAGTCAAGCTGCAGACTAATATGGAAAGCACATTAAAACCCTATTAATGTAAACATATGTAGCAGGGGGAGGGGAGTGGGATCAGCCTGACCCCCTCACCTCTATACATTCATCAGAAGATCAGAACAAAACTTGCAGGTAGGTCCTCTATGCAAGATCGGGAACCCTGTGTAGGCCATGTTATTCCAACCTTCTGATGTTCCAGTACATGGAGACTGGGCATGAGATCAGTGGGTGCAAATCTGCTACACACACATACACACACACACACACACACACAATGTGTTCATCATATCCTGCGATATGGTTGTGTGAACAGGGGTTAGATCAGGGGTGGGGAACAGATGGCTTTTCAGATGTTGTTGTATTGCAACTGCCATTAGCTCTAGTCACCATACCCAATGGTGAGGTATGATGGAAGATGCAGTCCAACAGCATCTGGAGGGCCACATGATCTTCACCCCTGGCTCCGGTGCTACCATTGGCCAGAAGGTTTGGTGCTGGCATTCTCTGAACAATCTTCCATCTCTCAAAGTGTTTCTAGTGCAGGTTATCTGAAGTGCAAACTGCACAATAATTCCTTAGGACAAAAACTTTATATATATATTGTGATACTATTCAGAAATGTAAAGTTGACACCATACTAAGGGTAAGACTGATATCTACATAATCAGACTTCCAGAAACAACATCAGTGCATTTAACATGAAGAACATCAGCATTTTTGCTGCAAAAGATTTTGGTGGGTCAATCCCTTGAAACAAAAGACAAGAATTTAAAAGACTGCCTTAGCTAGAGGTTGGCCATGCTGCTTCTTATGTCAACTGCCTCTCAGAATGACTTTCACGTTGTGAACAAGTAGTTCCTAAGGAGAGCCACTAGATGCCACTACAACATACTGTTATCCTTGCATTACTTCCTCATTAACTCAGTGCCTAAAATAGATTTGAGAAACATTACAGCATTACTAAATGCCTGCAGCAGGCAAAGAATTGGTTAGTTCAAGTCAATATGTGAAATTCAGCACATGCACACACACTCCTATACACACACTGTCTTTTGGTTCCCATTACTCCCTTAGAATTGCCAATTTTCAATGCAAGCACAACTGGCAGAATTCCCGTTCTATGCAACACTTAAAGATATACTAGCCTTGTCAAGCTCTAGGCTCTCGACCAGGGGTGGGCAACTTGTGTTACCTCCAGATATTTTGGCCTACAATGCCCATCAGCCCAAGCCAGCATAGCCAATGATCAGGGATGGTGGGAAATGCAGGCCAAAATATCTGGAAGGCCACAAGACACACAACCCTGCTCTAGACCTAGCAATCCCATACCTAGGTGGCCAGATGTCATTCAAGCTAAACCTGCTAAAATTGCCCTTCCACACAGCTATTAAAATGCAGGAGCACTGCACCCTTTTACATCTAGCTACCCTATCCATATCGCCTTCTTTCCTGGCCCTCAGCCCCCAGTCTTAAAAGCCTCCCTTGCCTGTCTACTTTGTTCCTGCCAGTACTACACCCCCCTCCTAATCATAGGCCTAATGTGGTTTTGTCGCACTCTGACTTTCTCCTTGGTTCCTCGTTTCCTCATCTCAGGACCCACCTTTTCAGGCAACTGCTACGTTGTCCAATCACTTTTAACCATCCTGCTAGCTTCCCTAACATTCCTGCCTCCCTTTCTTCCCCCACATAGCTTAAAGTACCATCATGATCTTGAGCTACCATTTTGGGTCAGTAAGCACATTTGGAATTTCAGGAGAGTGTTGTGGGCACTCTCAGAAAATGGCTGCCGTGGGGGGGGGGAGGCTTGCCCATTCATAAAATGGCTGCCATGGAGGGCATGGCCGATCACAAAACCCTTTCTGCTCCCCCTTGCCACTGCTGCAGCTGGGGCCACATGGCTGGTTTTAAAGTGCTCCCCCCCCTCTTTTGCAGCAAACTGCAATGCGGGGGTGGGGAAAAGAAATCACAGAAGTGCGGGAGAAACTGCAGCAGCGGCAGGCGAAGCAGAAAGGACAGTACAGCATGGGGGGGCTTTGCCCAGGGGTCCCTTAAATCTGGCAGCACTCCTGTCTCTTCCCTCTTTAAATTTCTGTTGAGAGCAGTTGCAAGGGTCTCTGGGAGGTATCAGAACTGGCCACTCTAGGCTCCGTCCAGGGCTGAGTGAGGAGGAGCAGAGAGGTAGGCCACTTCATCTGCTTTCCCCGCCCTGAGAGTGCAGTGTCTCAGACTTGGATCCCAAGTCCACACCTAGTAGCACCGCTGACAGGAGCTCTACTTCCTTGCCTAGCACACTACTTCACTGGTAATGGGTGATATCCATTCCTACTCCCACTAAAATCAATACAAAACTAGATTTTGGTGGAGCAGGACTACAATCTATAGCCTCAAGACTGAAAAAGATAGTTACCTTAAATTCCATTTCAATGGGACAAGTTATCCATGGCTAACTTATATTAAAAAATATAATAAATAAAAGAACCCCAATTCATTTCACAGGACTTAAGTACAACTTTCTGTGAATTTGGGGCTTTAAATTTCATCCTGTTGAAAGCCCCATCAAAAACTTGCAAGGCAATATCACATAAGTGGACATTTAACTCCCTTTGAAACTCAGTCCACCTTTAATCTATTATAGAGAAACTTAGATTTTTAGGGAGGCTGTCTGTCTGTTTTGTCGGAATGGAAACTGTTGACGGAAGGGGTTCCCTTCCCCCTTAGGAAGAGCTAGACAGGGTAGTTTGGACAGGGAAGTATACATATGAAATCTGTATACTTCCCTGTCCAAACTACACTGTTTTGCCCTGCCTAAATCCCTGTTTTCAAAAGAAAGTCCTACTTCTGTCAGCTGGCAGAAGCAAGTGTCAGCTAAAGGGGGTGAGGTGCACTTTTCCACATTCCTGAGTACCTAGTCTCAGGAACAGGTGGAAAAGTGGTGGGCACTGGGACCTATGGGGGGGAATGCTCAAAACCCTGCCACGGTGGGGGGAAAGCACCTACCCCTTTTGCAAGCAAAGATCACATGCAGCTTTGCTTTGACCTGACAGTTCACCTTTTGACAGCTGTCACATCAAAGCAAAGTAAAAAAAAAACAACTATTTGGAGCCTCTCTGGGTCAATGTCCAGGGTTGGTGCCTGCTGCACTTTGACGGCAGGTACCCCCACAGGACATTGCCCAGGCGAAGCTTCTCATTTCAGACTTGCGGAAGTGTGCACCTCCACACTTACACAAGTCCAACTAGAATTTTTTAAAAAAAAAAATTACGAAAAAAATCTGCACACATTTGGAGTGCAAAACATTTATTTTAAAAAAGGGGTGGCCAACCATTGACAGTTCCTCCAATGTGCCACTGACACAGGGTAAGATCACCAAGAGTGGCAAGGTGTTTTTTTGCCGCTCTTGCCAAGCACGTCGCTTCCTGCTTCCCTTTACCCATGGTGGGATCAGTCGCCCAGGTTTAGACAACACAACCATCATAGGTAAAACAACCCCTAGAACAGCCCATGGGTTCTCAGGGTGACTTTTTTTTGGGGGGGGGGAACAAGCCACTCTGTGGGAAGCGGTCTAGGTTTGAACGACACAACAACCCACCATGGCTATTTACCCATAGATTTCATAGATCACAGAGTTGGAAGGGGCCTACAAGGCCATCGAGTCCAACCCCCTGCTCAATGCAGGAAACTAGAGGAGGGGTCTCCCATCCAAGTAATAACCAGGCCTGACCCTGCTTAGCTTTCCACGCTCAGACAAGCTGAGCCAGCATAAGCCACAGGCCTGTATATGATGGGTTGTTGTTTTGTGTGAACCAGGTCATTGTCATACATATTCAGATATGTAATCCACTTTCCTTCCCTGCTTTCACTGAATAGACCTTTGGGAGCTTAAAGCCCTCCATATCTTCTTCCATAGGACAATTTTTTAAGATGGTGGTCCTATGAACACAAAACAGCAAGTGCGTGTATGATTCCTTATAGTGGATCTACAAGCATACATTTGTGGTACTGTGGGCATTAGTGTGGAAAAACAAAATATGCATAGCGTTGTTGTTGTTGTTGTTGTTGTTTAAATAACAGCTCCAGAATTTCAAGGCACCTTGGGTAGGTGCTTCACAGGTCCATGAAACAGCTGTACAGCCTGTTCTGGATGGGGTTGCACTTCCCCTGAAAAAGCAGGTATGCAGCTTGGAGGATGCTCCTTGATCCATCGTTGTTACTGAAGACTGAGGTGGCCTCAGTAGTCTGGGGTACTTTTTACCAGCTTTGGCTGCTTCACCAGCTGTGGCCTTTCCTGGATCATAGAGATAGCCTGACTACACAGTGACCCATGCTCTGGTAACCTCCAGGTGGGATTACTGTCATCATTAGAGTGTAATGCATTAAACATGGAGCTGCCCTTGAAGATGGTCCAGAGGCTTCAACTAGTGCAGAATTCAGCAGCTAGAATTCAGACTGGCTTATCTAGGTGGAGCCATGTGATACCAATTTTAAAGAATAACATTGGCTGCCTATTCATTTCTGAGCCCAATTCAAGGTGTTGGTGCTTACCTTTAAAGCCCTAAACAGCTTGGGATCCAAATATCTGAAGGAGCAACTCCTCCCATACCAACCTGCCTGCACATTAGAGTAGTTAGATTAGGAGCTTCTCCAAGTTCCATAGGGAGGAGAGGTGCATTATGCAGCCACAAAGGAGAGAGCCTTTTCTGTGGTGGTGCCCCAACTCCAGAATGCTCCCCCCAAGGGAGGTTTGACTGGAGCAGCCAGTTTACTCGTTTTGGTGCCAGCTCAAAAGGTGATTGAACAGTTTTGTTGATTGCCTCTTAAGTTTGTTGTTATGATGCTTAATTATTTATTTATTTATTATATTGATCAATCGCCCATCTGGCCGGTCACCCGGCCACCCTGGGCGATGTACAATTAAAATACAACAAAACAACACAATAAAATATAATAATTAAAACAATATAAAAAATATAACAATATAATAATTGTTGTTGTTGTTCTAATATTGTAATGCTGATTGGAAATTTTATGTTTGTATACCACCTGGAATCCAGTTTTAGATAAAGTGTAGCCTAGATATTTTTTTAAATAAATAAATAAGAACACTATCTATGATGACATGAATACTGACCAAGTGGTGCCAGGCGCATCTTTTGTTATGGAAATTACAGGGAAATTGCCCAGGATGGGAGCAGATGTCTCTTCATGGGAACTAATTGTTGGAGGATGGTCTCTTAATAATCCCTGGAATGAAAGCTATTTGGGGGAATGACTCATCCTTCTCCATACTGCTAGACAGCTAAACTGTGTGTGTGAAAGAAACACACAGTTTGGGTGAGAGAGAAAGAGAGAGAGAAGATCTGTGAGCTAGAGGCTGGAAGGCACCTTGGGGGTACAGGTACCTCTCACTGGGGATCTGGTGTGGACACTTGCAGCCTGCTAGGAGTGCTTATTGTGCTTGCCTCCACCTATGCTCTACATTTATATTTGTAAATAAACCAAACATGACAAGAAGAGTCTCCAGTGATCTACCCTCCCAAAAGAAAGCCAAACCTGGGTAGCACAGACAGCACTACCCCTGGAATTTCTCACCCTTGAGGAAGTGAGGAGCACACAACAATCTATCAAATAAAGTCCCTGAAAGAACATTAAACAACTTACTGGTCTTCCTTTTGGACCTCGAGCTCCTCTTGGTCCCTGCGACCCTGGAGGCCCCTAAAACAAGGATTAGAATGGTTATGGACATTCACTTTGTTTCGAAGTGAATATAATGGTGATAGCACAGTTTGGGAATTAAAATGTCAATAATAATCTCTTTCATGGAGCTTGGCGTGAATGTGTGGGTCAAGTTGATGCCACTTTCATTTGGTACCACACATTTTGGTATTTCATGATCGACTGCATTGCCAATAGTGGTTTTCCAGTTGTGTTCCAGGGAACCCTTGGGGTTACTTAGCAGGGTTTCATCAATGAGAAGATCAGTAATGGCAGATAAGCTTCCAGGAAAGATAGCCAGGGATGGTCCTGCATGAGAAACTCGCTCCATCACGGGTGTGTGTGTTGTGGATTTACCCAATTCGCACCTCCCAAGCCTTTCAATGAGATGATGACACAAGGTTGCATTCTGAAATCCACATTTTTGTGAACTTTCCAATAGAGCTCATCTTGGGGGGGGGGGGTGCACACAAAAACATGTGCATATTAGGGGGATGTATATTTGAGGAAAGTGTGCACAAAACCACTTTTCAGCAATGTAAAGTACTTCTTGGAAAAAATGTGTACATTTAGAAATGAACACAAAAGGCATACATTAAAGCATACATTGTGAAAAATGCACATGAAAAAAAGTACAAATTTCCATATGGTTAAAAAAAGAACATCAACAACAACAAAAACAATCAAAGACAACATGGCAAGCTTGTGCAGAAAGGGAGAGAACAAACTTGACCTCAAAAAACCAACAATCTTGGCAAGACCAAGATTGACAGATCTGCCCGTCCATATGCAAGACAGTAGTGAATTCCAATAAGGCTGGCCTCTGCATGAACTAACAGTGTGCCCTAGAACAGGGGTGGGTAAAAGGTAGATCTCCAGATGTTTTGGACTTCAACTCCCAGATGCTTCTAACTACCGGTACTAGTATGGCCAATGGTCAGGAGTGCTGGGAGTTGAAATCTAAAACATCTGGCGATCTACTTTCTGCCCACCCTACCCTAGAATATGCTCCAGAATCTTCAGTTTTGAGTGAGAGTTCTGTGGCAAACACACAGCAGTTCTTTAGTAAAGGAGATGATATAGGAAAGCACTGCCATAATCTATGGCACCCTGACCTGGTGCCCGCCAGAGGTGTTGGACCACAACTCCCAACATTCCTGACCACTGCCTATGCCGAGTAGGACTGGAAGGAGTAGAAGTCAAGTCCAAAACATCTGAAGGGTACTAGGTGGGGGAAGGCTGATCTATGGCTTGTCTTCACTTTAAAACTGCACTGTTGGGTTTGATGTAGGATTTCCCTGAAACCACGCTTCAGCATCAGATCAGGAAAAGATGCCAGCACCCTAAAATGATTTTTTCCCAAAGTTGTGGAAAACGTATGTGTGCTGAAGTATATGACTATGTATGGACCAGCATATTGGAGATTTGCCTTTGGGGGGAAAGCTCCTTTATTCAGAGGACTAGAAGATTCACTTCTAGTAGTCTTCTATTGTTCTATTTTGTGCATGCATGCTGAAGGCTATTCTTCTCCTAACTCTGGATCTGGGATCTTCCATTATCAACCAACATCAACTCAGGGTGGGACTAACTGTTACATGCAAATACATGCAGTGAAACCTAGATGGCTGTTTTTGTTAGAGAAAGGCTACTTTGGGAGGGGGGAGATTTGGGGCACAGATGCATGGGGTGAGAAGGGGGTGCTTAACTCTTTTCCCCACCCACCGCTCTCCTGCTGCAACTCCCCACTGTTACTTCTCCCATGTGTTTTTCAAACTCAAACAGGCACATGCATTTGCGAGGCTAAATTTGTACATGGGACATCACAGGGGGAGTAAGCCATAAGAAAAAGCACAGAAAAAAGCCAAGTCTTTCTGAGTATTATATACAAAGTCTACATTTAAGGAAGAACAGTGGGAAATGAAGACAGAGAAAGTTAAATGAAAGACCTCATGCAGAGCAACCACTAACAACCATATGGCTAAAATCTATACCTGGATGTTAACCATGCCGTTGAAGAAGGATGTAATAAGCAACTGGGAAAGGAAGACATCAGTGTAGCTGCCCAACATAAGAACGTGCCTGTATTATAGTTATATACAGATTTGTAAAAGAGAGACTAAAGGAGTCACTAAAATGTAGTTCAATACTAGGAGAGTATTAAACATTCTTCGAAGTATGCTGGAGGTGATGTTTACTTACAGTTGGCCCTGCCCGTCCTCTTATACCCGTAACCTACACAAAGAGAATAGGCAAGCGTTAATTGCACTCCAGGACTTTGTAATGCACATATCATCATGATTATCTCCAAGAATATTATCTCTTGAATATTATCTCTTGTTAATCAAAAATAATTATGACAGCTTCCATTAACATTTCCACAGATTTCCTGAAGAGAAGCAAAAGAGGGGAAATGGAAAAGTAATATTATTAATGAAAACTTTTGGCAATTGTTGGATTACACACACCTCACACAACCCACACACCAGTCAATGTTGGCTCCAGATTTTGGGAGTCTTGGGCAAAATGCCCTCCCTGAGTAGCCGCCTCCTCCTCAGTCTCACTGCTGTCAATTGGCCTGCCCTGTCTTTCTGGGCCTAAGTTACTGCACCACCACCCAGAAGGAGAAGGCAGGGTGAACTGCTGCTCCTTTCCCTTGTTTCTGTCATTGCTTGCTCACTTAGTGAGGGCAAGCGAACAGGCAGTGGAAGCAAGGAGGAGGATTTGCAGGGGGAAGGGTTGGCAGTGTGTCCCGTCCCCCCCGGTAGGGCATGGGCTTTGGCCGATGCCCAATTATGCCAAACCTTGACGTTGGCCCTGTCACCACTCAATCTACTTATTCTTCATGCCTGGACTCCCCCTGCACAGCAGCTCAAGGATGATGTCGGTGTGCTGAAGTCTTCCAAATGAAAACCTCTTTGCACACACTACTTTTTATAGGTGTATACTAAAGACGTTTTAAGTGAGAACTTACACGTTTATGTGTAAACCTAAAATGTAAACAGAGAATGGGACAAGGAGGCATTTGAACACGTATCATACAGGTACAACTGTGATAGAACCTAAATTACCTGTAACTCTCTGCCAAGTGTACACCCAGTCAGAGGTGGCGAACCCAGGCTTGTGAATTATGTGAAACGGCCCTAACATAGAGCTCTGCAGAAATGGTGGACTTTCAATACTTAAGAGCTCAAGGAAAGTTGAAGGACCAAAGTGAATGGTACACTCATAAAAATACACATTATTACGTGCTGGGGTCTTTACCCCAAACCTCTCCCTTCATCTTTTCTCCCCACTCCTCCACCACCCCAATATTACAAAGTGTGGAGATGCTACTACATCCATCCATCCCTGCTTCCTCACAGGAGTAGCAGGGACTTGAGGGCAGGTGCATTCAGCTCTCCTAACAGTGCAGTCGTACAAAGGTTATTCAACACAAAGCTCATTAACTCTGTCCTCCAAACCATTTGCAAAAGGTTTTTCATTTTTCAGAATTTCTTTTTAACAGATCTATAAAATCATGACCCTATTTTGAATCCATCATTCATCATACCATTCCCCCCTCCCAACTGGTAAAAATCACATGGTTAAATCCTCCACTGTCACGCTAGCACAACAGGACTTTCTCCCTCTTCATCTGCATCCCAGCCCTCCAGAGTAGAGTTTAAAGGGGGAGGGGATGCAGAGAAATCTCTCTGTTCTTCTGAATGACACCATTAGATCTGAGCCAAACAAATTTCCATGCAGGGTATACTGTTACATGATAATTATGGTATATACTGTTTGGTGAATGGCCACAGTTAATAATTAATACTAGAATTATCAGTGTTGGTACTTCCTGCATTCCATTTCCCTCTAACTTCACTGTTTACAATTCCCACCATTCAATGTAACATGCATCTGATGAAATGGAACCCACTCCACGAAAGCTTATGTCATAATTCATGTGCTAGACTTTAAGGAGCCACAAGATTCTTGTTTTCTCTGGAAATGGCTTTTTCTGTTTTGCAAAATGCAAATGGAAAAAAAAACAACTTACCGCTGGCACTATTCCAGGTTCTCCTTTTTGACCCTGTAGGGTAGGAAACAAAAGTTAATTTCTTGACAGTAGAAAATTACGGAAGATTTTTTTCTGAGATAGTGTGTTTTGCATTCCACATGAAACATATGATGACATGATCATACAACAGCTAAAACAAAACAAAAGGTTTTCCCAGATGATTAGAAAACCTGCATTAAAGACAGAGCTAAATCAGTGCTAGGCCCATCTGGCCGCTGCAGTGCAATTTCTTACATCTTGATCATGGATATGTTCTGAGGGCAACTTTGTTGCAAGGGGGAACAGGCAAGCTGTGTGGTGTTTTTCTGGTTCCTGTCTTTTTCCCCTTGAAAAAGAATGCAGCAGGAAACTTCTGATCCAGATAAAGCACAGCCTAGGAAAACTGATCCCCTTTTACATGTACCTTTACTGACAAAGAGCTTTTCTACATGAGGCTGTTAATCTACTGTATCTACTTTTGGTTTCGGCGCAAAATTGAGATCCAAGCTCTACACAAAGAGCTTTTGCTTTTCTGCTATATAACCTCTAGGTGGCACTATGCTATAGTGGAATAATGCAATTACACAAGTAGGGAAACATGTTTTCTTTCTCTTTCACAAATAATACTCCATCTTCCAGAGAAAGTGCTCTTAAAAAACAGAAGTGAAACTGGAAGGTCATGATGTCATCTGAAGAGCCCATAAACAGCTGTGAGTAAGGAATGATGATTATACAATAAATGCCTTGTGTAGAAAAGCTCATAGTTGCAGTTATTGACAGCTGCCCTCAGAATATTTACTGAAGGGTGGGACGTAAATGTCCCAGATAGATAAATATAAATAAAATGGGTACTTCCACATGCTTTGGGGCATTGTAAAGACTTCTTCCCATGTGGTATGACTTCCTGGTGTGCTTACAAACCCCACAAGCAAAAGTCCTCCCAAATGTCTAGTCCTGCACAGTCATTGCAATAACACAGCATATAAATCTGCATCCATCACAGGGTTAGGCTTTTTCTCACCTGTTCTTGGCTTTCTAAGCAGTCTTTAAAGCCATAAGATTCTGTGAAAGATGGGGGTTATGATGTTTGCTGTTGCACATTAATGAATTTTTAAGAGAATTGGTATTTACAGGACCTTGCAGTTCCTTGAAATTATCATCACAATGCTTTGAAATCATTCCCCAAAAAAGGATGGAAGCATATTAATGGGATTAATAAAGGGTATTAATTTAAAAAATAAAGCTTACCTTCTGTCCTCTACCTGGAAAAGGGGGAATAAAACAAAATACGTTAATATAGATGGCTTCCCAGCACTCATATACACAGTAATTACCATCCCTGTAGAGTCGTCACATGTTATAAACTACACGTGATTAATTGGTATTTGTAATGTTTGAAGTTACGGCCACTGGGCATACTGATTGGAGGATCTTGTGTGTACGTTGTGTATGACTTGTTATATGAGTGCACGCAGAGAACAGTACAGTAATACCTTGGATTGCAAGTAACTTGGTCCAAGAGCGTTATGCAAGACAAACAAAAAAATTTTTAAATTTTGGCTTGATAAATGAGCAAGGTCTTGCAAGACAAGTGTAGGGATGTAACCGCTCGCCTCAAGAGGGTGTAGCAGGCCGAAATTGGCCCCGCTCATGCCCGCCAGAGACTCACTTTGATATAAGAGTGTTTTGGATTACAAACACGGTTCCGGAACTAATTATGCTTGCAATCCAAGGTATTACTGTATGCTGTAGAGGTCAGAACAAGGTAGTGCTCAACTTCACCATTTATATCACTTAATCCAGTGCTGCCACTTCTGTAGTACAAGTTTGACCTCTGGAGGAGAGAGATTCTGACACTCCCTGGTTAGCTGCTACCGCCAGCTGTATGACGGGAAGGGAAAGAACAGAGACAGGAGTACTGGGGAGGCAGAGAGGCTAGGGGTTGGGAACTGGTTTAAGAGGCAGGCTAGCTGAAGGCAGCAAGGCAGAATAGGCAAGTAGAGACCTGAGGGAGGAAATGTTTGGAAGAAATAAAAGCCTGAGGAAATGGAGAATAGCTACTAGTCATAATGCTATCTATTATCTCTGGTATCAGAGGCAGTTTGTAGGGAACATGAACTCATGTCATTGAACTCATGTCCTGCTGGTGGGCTTCCAACAGGCATCTGGTTGGCCACTGTGGGAACAGAATACTGGACTAGATGGGCCTTTGGTCTGATCCAGCATGGCTCTTCTTAAGAAAGAGGCACGAAGGAGGAAAGGAAGAGAGTGGCCAAGGAAAGGTTCAGAAAAACCTCACACAAGACCTGAGCAGCACTCTACTGCTCATTACTCTACTACTGTCAAGAAAAGAGAGAACACAGTGGCCAAGGTAGAAGGGGACAGAGTGACAAAAGAGGAGAGGAGCAATGGGTGAAGCTGGGAAATTGTTTAATTCACAATGTAGGCAGAGATGTGTCCTATTTCAGGAATGCAGAATTTTATGTTGCTTATTTCACAGATGAACTCTTCTTCTCCTGCATAGTTCCTGCCGTTTATCTCCTGTTTACTTGTCTTCGAAACCTTCCTTCAACACAAATATTTTGCCTTTAGGTATTTAAACCTAATGGGCTATTACATGAAATCAAAAGTCTCATAGCAAGAATGAATAAGTAAAGAAATACTGTCTAAATACTTTATCCTGTCATCATTTTATCTGACTTCACAACAGCTGACTGGATAAGTATTTCTCATCAAGCACTTCTAACATATGCATGCTAATTTTTAGCTAATGCCCAGCTGTGAACTCAAACTCTAATATAAACTTAATCCTTAGCCAGAACATAGACTAATGTATTTAAGGACATTCAGGCATTCTACAGCTTCAGCACTATCTTTTTTCCATTTTGGTGAGTGAGTGAAATATTCAGCCTTTGGCCTGAAAACTCCTAAATGCACTCCAGACATGTACAATCAGCTTATTAAAGCATGCCATGTCTAGTTTTATTGCTTAATTATACAGCAACCAGCTCTGCACCCTTTATTCATACTCCAAGTCATCAACACTAATCTAAATAACAAATAACTCTACATTCTTTTTCTTTAGAATACCTTTTCGGATGTCACAATACTCTGGAGTAAAAATTCTCAGCACATAATAGGTGCTATCCAGCACATGCCAAGCATGCTGAAGCTGCAATCCTATACAGATTTACCTGGGAGTAAGTCCCATTGAACTCAATGGGATTTTCTTCCAAGAAGACAAGCATAGGACTGAACTGTAACTGTGGTCTGGCTTGCTTCCAGTATTAAGGAATGTCAGCGATTTCCTCCCACTATAGGTTCCTTCTTTTGCAATTAGTGGTAATCCCAGTTTATGTTTCTCTGGGCATACAACGGAAATGAACTATATCACAAAACAGCAATTTAAAAGTTGAACATACCTTTTCTTTTTTAAAGCACTGAAATTATATGCTTTGAATTTTAGAAGAAAGTACTGATTGGTTCAGTTTGACTGATCTCTTGTTGACATTTTTTTTCATGTTTCAAAGTGCGGGAAATTAGTTTTAAATATATATTCTTCAATCCAGCTAGGGCTACAGATACACCACCCCAATTAGACTGGCACTATTGCAGATTAGGGGGTGGGAGAGGAAACAGAAGACTAGATTGAATCCTACCCACTCCCTAACCCTGAACAAATAATTGGCACTACCACCAATAGTCTGCCTAGGGTTGCTTCCCTACTAGAGCCCTTTAGCACTGCTGAAGCATTGCTTCTCTGTAACTAGCTGGAAATGGAATTAAAATGGAGTGCTTCTGCATGGTCAAGATCTTTCTATAATGCTTTCTCAAGAGTAAGTTCCATTCAGCAAAAATCCTTTCAATGTTGATTAAAAGTTTCCTGATTTCAGGTCCGGACCATGTTATTGTTTCTGTTAACCTCAACTGAGGGACCAATGATAAATAGCCTCGGGGAGAGTGATCCTATGGCCCCTAGACAGCATCTAGTGGGCCATAGGATACTTCAGATTCCCAGATCTAAGGCTGGAGACAGAGCTCCGACCTTGGAGCTGGGGATCCATACTCTGATCCCGCTACACCCTCCTCACAGCTGGTGTGGAACAAACTGCACCAGCTGCTTCTCCGAGGTTGAAAAATTGACCTCGGGGAGGGGGTAAAGGAGGAAGGGTGGGGCGAAAAGAAGACTGGGGCCATCAGGATGTGAGCTATCCTGATGGTGCTCCAGCCTTCTTTCTTCCCCATCCGAAGCGGGGCAGCTAGACAGCTGAAAATAGCCGTCTAGCTGAATAGCAGAGCAGAAGGAGTGGGGAGGTGGAAATCGCCTTCGCCACTCCTCCCTCTCTGCACTGGATGCTTATAAGCTTCCAAGTATGAACTTATGAGCATCAAGGGCACGATCTATAGGACTGCACCCTTAATTGTTCTTGAATAGCCAATGTCAGTTTCTGTTCTCATGATGCGGGGGCGGGGGGGGGGAGAAGAAGGTTTTGTTACTGGTTTCCTTATGAGTTCCCCCTGTCTCATTTTATAGCAAAATAACACTATTTTTGCTATCATAAATTAAAAGAAAAAATGGGACTGTAACAATTTGGCAATGGTGTCATCTGTATTCACCGCAAAAAGTGAGTTTTTCTCCATATGAGAAATCGGCTCATATGGAAGCAACTTAAGACAGTGCCCAGACAGACCCAACTGCGAGATTGGGGGAAGGCACTGAGCTATATGTGCAAGTACCAGTTCAGTGCTGTATACACATGTAGCTGGATTGGTACTATCATATTTATTAATTTCATAATATCTTCTAGAATCAAACTTACATCTTCAACTCTTTTTTTTTTCAGTTTCAAGAGGCAGATCTTAGTTCTCAGAGCTACTCTTACCATGCTGGGACTAGGGCAGATACACAATGAGGCCCAATGAGGCAGAATGTTCACTACAATACCCAGTTTGGGGATTATACCAGGAGAGAAAGGCCACTTAGAAGTCCTGACCGCTAAATTTGGCATCCAGGATTTGAAACAAAGAACAGTGTATGAGGCCTTCATTGCACTTTAACGTTACATCTAAATAACACATTTGTCTCCAATAAACTTGGAATGAGATTAGCACGTGAAGCCATGGGTGTTTTCAAAGATTCTTATATAGGAATGTCTCTGAGCCAGTTCACAAACTTACTTTCTATTTGCAGGATGAAACAGCATGAATGGTTATGCACAGCTCCACCACACTTATAAATATATGAAGCTGCCGCATATTGAGCCAGACCATTAGTCCATGTAGTTAGTTTAGGGATGTACAAATCTGTCAGGCATGATTTCACTCCAGTTCTCATTTTCCCACTTTTAAGTTTGTTCCATCATGTTTCCACATCGGGCTGGGAAGTATTATTATTTTAGACCAAGAAAATTTGAATGCACCTTCCAGCCCATTTTTCAAAATATACACATTTTTGTATGCATCTTTTCAAACGTACACATTTTTGCAAGCCACGTACACATTTCAAACGTACACATTTTTGCAAGCCACTTCTCCTATTAAAGCATTTTGTACACATTTTTTCAAAACTGATGTATTTTTATATGCACTTTTTCAAATGTACACATTTTTGTGTGCATGTTTTTATTTGCGAACCGCATCGCAAATTTTGGGAAAGTATGGATTTTGATGTTTAAATGTGTCCCAGTTCATCTTTAGCTTCAGGAACTGTGAATTTGGTAAGTTCAGACTGAAATGCAAAACAAACATATTTCTCACCCACCCCTAAACCAGGGTCCCCTCACCAATCCAAGGTCTCAGGAAGAGTTTATTTTTGTTTGTTTGTTTGTTTGTTTGTTACATTTCTATCCTGCCTCTCCTCCAAGGAGCCCAAGGAGCACATGACCCTCCTCCTCTCCATTTTATCCTCACAACAACCCTGTGAGGTAGGCTAGGCTGACAGTCAGTGACTGTCCAGAAGGTACCCAGCTGGTGAGCTTCATGGCAGGGTGGGGACTAGGACCTGGGTCTCCTAGTCCAACACTCTAACCACTATACCACACTGGGTCCTAGCTATGTTCCTTCCTAGTTTTGCTAGCTGAGATTCTGTAACTAAAGATGCTAAAGAAGACTGAACTTTAAACAGGCACAGCATGTACTACCATTGAGCTATGGGCTCATCCCCCTTCTCATATAACCTATGGTGCACAGCCATATATCCACCTAGGTTTGTTTGAGGAAGGCGACCTTTCTCAATTCTAATATGAACAGACCTGACCTATACCACCCAGATGGAACTTAGTTACCCACCATCTTTTGCACGTCCTGAATGTTCTGATGCAGTTCTCAGCTCAAAAAAATGTATTAAAAATATTTTTTAAAACCTTGTTTTTTCAGTTCCCAGATTGATATGCGGATCACTTATCCTTCAAGTTGCACACTTCTCCGTATTTTGCAATGCAGTTCTTGGGTTGGAAAATGCATACAAAAATGTGTATTTTTTAGGGGAGAATGTGTACAATTTCAGTGCTAATTTTCATGTGTTTTTTGGTTAAACCACAGAAAATGGGATGGAATGGACCGATGACTGAACATGTGAGAAACTGACAAGGATCAGAAACAGACGGATCCTTTCATCCCTAAATTCAAAATGCATTTTAAAATGTGTATCTTGAGAACAATACATTTAGAAACTGGTATTTGGGGAGAAAATATATTTTAAAATACACATTTAAATGATAATTTTTGCACAGATAATTTTTTTAATTCATAGATTAATGCAGAAACATGATGGAGAGGCCTTATGAGTGAATACAGTAATACCTTGGATTGCAAGTAACTTGGTTTGAAAGCGTTTTGCAAGACAAGCAAATGTTTAAATATTTATTTATATATTTTTTTGACTTGATATACAAGCAACGTCTTGCAATACAAGTACTGTAGTATGGCTTAAATTAAAAATCTCTGTACAAATTTTTTGGGGGGGATTTCGTTTTGATATAAGAGTGTTTTGGATTATAAACACATTTCCAGAACGAATTATGCTCTCAATCCAAGGCATGACTGTACATGAGAAGCTGTCAGGGACTGATTTCTCCGTCCCTCTATTCACTCAGTCGGCTCAGCCTCCTCCTTTCTGGAGGGGAAAGACTGCACAAGTCACAAATGTTGTGCCCCCAGTAGGTCAGGCAGAGACCAGCCGTGCTGGAGTGTGTTTGGTGTGGGGCCAGGCTAAGTGCAGCCTGACCCAGCTGGGCAGCCTTACCAATCAGCGCCTGCTCAAAAGGCAGGTCCCAAACACACTCAGAGGCTGGAAGCAATTGTTTGTTAAGACAGCTACAGCCAGACGCTCCTGACATTCCCCACCTCAGACTTCTGTACCTTTGAACCCTGGAACGACCTTGACCACGACTTTGCCTGATCCCGAACTGGTTTACGTTTGCTCTATTTTGGAATGATATAGTTTGGCTTCGACCCTCAGACTGTGATAACGACCACGGCTTATCTTGGAAATGGACGGATTTATGACAGCAAAGTCATACAGCTGCATCACTAATATGTTTTAGGTGTGTGTGGGGGGATGCACAAGTGTTCCTCTCTTATAACACATTTGATTCAGGCAAGGGCGTAAGTCCAAGCAAGGCTATTATGGATTATTATGTTTAAGCCTGATCTCTTGACAATGTTAAAGCAATCTTACCGATAGCACTTTCAAAGCCATTCCGGGCTGTGTTTGGGCACACAGGACAACACTCTCCAGGGGGCGCCTGTGGGTTTTCACATTCCATCACATCAAGACAGCGGATCTGATCACAAAGAGTGGCTCCATTGTCACAGACACAAATCTGGCATACTGATGGTTTCCATATATCTCTGTTCAGATACAGCTGACCATTCTGAGTGCAGGCTACCTCTTCACCATCTTGTTCTATTTGTGGGGAGAAAAAACAGAGGGCAACGTAAGTCACTTCATGCAACTGCACATAAGAAAAAGCTTGCAAAGCAATGAAAACCCCTCATGACTTGGAGCACTTCTTCAGTGTCACTGACTCAACAGTCCAAAGGAATCCACTCTGCAGCACTGCGGTTTGCAGCCAGGACAGCAGCTGCGAGCCATAAAGCGCACTGATGTGGCCATGATGCTACTGTCTGCACAGGGGGCAGGACAGAATCAGCCTGGGGGTCCTCCTGCACCACACACATACCCACCCACCTGCTTTGGCAATGAAGTGGTAGAAGTGAGAGGTGCAAACAAGCCATTACAAAGACTGAAACAGACTCTGGTCATACAAATAGGAGGATGCATAACCACTCAAACAGATGAAACAAATAGTTTCTGAAATGGGTGGATTCCTTTCATGTACAACATATTCCGAGGAGGAGGAGGAGGAGGAGGAGGAGGAGGAGGAGGAGGAGGAGGAGGAGGACGACGACGACGACGACGACGACTCTGGCCCTCTTTTGACTCAGCTCCCATTGGGCTGAGTCAAAAGGACATCGGGCTGTTTCTCATGCAATTTCTTGACTCCCGGGGGTGAAAGAAAGGAAAACCCAAGAACCTCAACCAGCCAGCTGTCTAGCAAATTTGAGTACAGGCATGAACCAGGCAGGCTTTGTTTGTCAAAATATGCTGAAAGTAATGCAAATGTAGCAGCACAGCCATGTTCACTGCCAGTTCAGCACAAAAGCTCATGGCAGAATAAATGTGTCAGTCTTTAAGGTGCCACAAGGCTCTTTGTTGTTTTTTGCTGCAACAAACTAACAGGGACACCCTCTGGAAATCTTCTATAAATATGGTTTATCCTCCCCACGCAAAAGGAAAGTATACATGTAAATCTTTCAAATCAAATACAAATAGGACATGTAATACTTTCTTTATGAATACGGTGTCCAGAAGAAGTTACATGCTCTGAAGTCTAATAGATTCCACTGGGGACTTTGTGCCTATTCAAACATGATTTTCTCCCTTACGAGAGAATGGGGATTGGTCTCATGCACTCCCAACACCTAATCTTCTCACCACAAGGTGCAGGGTCGGCTATGTCATGATCCAAGGGGAGCCCTCCGTCTCAGGGGGTGGACTGGGATGGGCAGGATGAGTGCGCACCTTCCTGCTGCCGCCACCGCAGCCACCTGCCATCACCCACCCAACTGGGAGCACGGCCATCACTTTGCTGCAGCTGGAAAAATGGTTAGTAATATTCCCATTATATGGCAAAGCGACAGTGATGGCACTCGCAGGCAGTGGCTGACACCTTCCCAAATCTCTCCCCGGTGCCTTGTTCTCTGAGGAAGGAAGCCTACATCCTTCCTCAGAATGTGCAGCATTAAAGTGAGATCTGAGATGGCCCCACTCAGACTCCGCCATCACAGTGGTGGCACCGCCACCGCCTTGCAGCAGCCCCCCTGCCCCCGGCCCCCAAAAAGACTACTTTTAAAAAGTTTTCCCCACAAACCAGCAGCACTCCTACAGCTGAGTCTGCAGCCTTCTCAGAACAGGCCCCTCAATGCCTCGCTATTTTCCTCAAAAAGCAAGGAACTGTTGGGAAAGAACTAAGAAGGTACTAGAGCCAGCCAGAAGGGTGACGCCACCACTTTTCTGTGGAGGGGGAAATGGTTGAAATAAAGGCACTCCTACGGCCGCCTGAAGCAGCAGCAAATGCCAGGTCAAGGGGGGGGGGGAGAGACAGCAGAAAAGGGGTGGGGTCCACCCCAGGTGACAAAATGTCTTCGGCCAGCCCTGACAAGAAGAAGAGAACACTCATACCAAAAGATCTGTCTGTGGTTGGAACATACCCCCTTAACAATAGGGCATTAAAGCCTCTTTAAAGCGTCACTTCAAAGAAGAGCTCCTAGGCTCAGATAAGTGCATGATCTTCTGGTTCAGGCATTCATTTCAACTCACATTGAGGAGGAGAAGAATGGAGGAGTGAATGCAAAAACCTGAGGCTCATTCCCATTTTCTTCCCATGGGGATAATAACGCTCAAAGAAACCCTTAGGCACATCTATCATGTGCCTCAGGATGGATGGATGGATGAATGGATGGATGGATATATGACAAAGAAGTCTGACGATCAAGAAACATGGTGCAGTGTCAGCTGACCTATTTGTCATAATGCAAACCAGATGTGAACAGAGTAACAAAGGCATTCGCTGTGAGTATACTGGAGGATTTAAACTTTGTACCCCTAACTCAAGTAAAGTCATTTTGCCAATGTCAACGCAAGGAGAAATGAAACAGATGCCTCATTAACTATTACCTACCCACACTCACTCCTTAGCTCGCGGAACAAAACCTGATCTTCTAGCCTGATTGATTGGGGTTTGAGTTGGTATAACAACATAGGATTGTAACCCATGTTAGTCCTATTTAGAGTAAATACATTGAAATGAATGGGACATAAGTTAGTCTAAAATTGGATACAACCCACTGGATACAAATCTTTGGTTCCTGATCTTGGGAAGAATAGTTACCAGCATGAAATAAAGACATCGAGTGCTGTGTGGCAAATGATCCATTTGCAATAGTGCTGAATGCTGCCATGGGCAGCTTTCCCATTCACTTCTTCCTCGTGTGCACTCTCTCACATATGTAAGAAACCTCCCAGATGTTTAGCATATGGACTACATGTTGCTTAATGTATCGCCCCCATAAAGGACCAAGTTGTTCAGAAAAGGAAAAGAGGTTTCTGAGTTGGAGAGGTTCTCTGTCTTCACTTCAAATAAACCACAAAGTGACACATCACGCATATCAGGACTAGTGCAGCCCAACCACATATTTCCCTCTTCAGCACTAGTTCACCCTCCCCCAACTGGGAGTAAGAAGTGGCTCACGCTGGCTCAGCTTGTCTGAGTGTGGAAAGCTAAGCAGGGTCAGGCCCGGTTACTACTAGGATGGGAGACCCCTCCTCTGGTTTCCTGCACTGAGCAGGGGGTTGGACTCGATGGCCTTGTAGGCCCCTTCCAACTCTATGATCTATGAAACCTATGAAATCTACTAGGATGGCCACTTACGTATTGCCAAAAGAGGACAAAAGAAGATATAGATTTGCATAAAACTTGCCTGTGCTCATTTTATAAGCGTAGATGTAGATTTAGAAATAATTACTATCATTTCAATAGAAGCACAATACATCTCACCATAGTGGAGAGAACTGTGACCAGGTGTCCTGTGTGTGCCTGCTCACTCTGCTGTCCAGGTGCTCGCTGTTAAATGGGCAACTTCACTTGCTCCCCCTCCTTTAAACCAGACTTGGACTGGACAGCCCACCAAATAGAGGACATGTTCAAATAGAGGACTGTCCTCTACCAGCTCTCCAAAATAGAAGACTGTCATCTGTAACGCAGGATACCTGGCCACCCTAATTCTATTGCAAATCACCCAAAGATCTTCCAGTAGATCCAGATCTACCTTCTGTCCATCCCTGCTCTACACATAATGATAAGAAGAGTCATGCTGAATCAGACCAAAGGCCTATTCAGGCCAGCATTCTCTCTTCACACCATGGCCAACCAGCTGCCTGTTGGAGGCCCACAAGAAGGACATGAGTGCAATATCCCTCTCCTGCTGTTGTTTCCCAACAACTGGAATATAGAGGCATACTGCCTCTGATACTTTACATAGCCATCATGACTGGTAGCCATTAATAGCCTTATCCATGAGACTTGCATAGTAGAAGGCATAGTAGCACTCTGCTTTCAGTGATAGAACTTTTGAAAAAGAAAGGTAGCATTCATGGACATATGAATGAAGTATGGATGGCAAAGATCAGCCACTAGGTTTTATTTTGGGCCTGAGTTACCAGAAGCTTCCACCTAGCATCCATCTTGGAAAAAGAGCTGTAATGCCAAAAGAATCCAGTGAAATAGGCCTGAAGTGCCAGGGACTCATATGGCTTAGCTTTATACACATCCAGTATTGTCTTAAAGTCACACATATTCAGCAGCCTTATTGCATGTATGCAGCACCACAATATACTGCCAAGAGAAAGCTAGTATTTCCTCGGTTTGAGATGTTTACATAACATCAAGATGAACGAAAAATTCCCTCATATGAGCTCTATCAATCCCTAATTGTTAACTTATTCTTATATTCCACGACTTTGCAGTAACACCTTCATTTACTCCACAAACCTAAAGTCAATAAATAAATTTACTGAGGTGTTCTACTCAAATACTTATTTTGTTCAAAAGCAACATATGAAATCACTATGGCACACTACTTCAGTCCAGATTATTGGCAATTTTTCTTTTTTAATACAATGGAAAATAAGACAAAGTGGCAAAGAAATAGATACAAAGGTTAGCTTCCCTCAATTATATGAGACCAGCTACTAGGAAACAAAAAGGAGAAAGAAAGAATAAAAGGAGTAAGAACACTAAAATACGTGTATTAAATAAAATTCAGAAATATGAATTGCAATAAGAGTGACCTCACTATTTCCCTTTTATGAGGCTGTTACAATTGGCCACATAGTTCCTATTTCCTTTGAAAGTAACAGATTTATTACTGATTTCCCAGGACCAAACTCAGACTTGTGGAAAATTTCTGCAGTTACTTGATGTGGAGAATTCCCTGTACCACCACTAGGTGGCAGGAAAAGTCAGCTAATAACTAGATGAAACTATCTATCTGCACAGTGAACAAAAAAAGCAGGCCAGCCAGGCCCCTGTTTGTTTGGATTTATTTGGGCTGCTCTTGGATTCTGACTTCCTGCCAAAGGAACTTCTCCAAGTAAATGTAATATCAACATTGCTGAGATGCTGCAGGAAATAAGTAGCGGGCATGCGCTTTCCAAACAGAGATTGCGACAACATCTTATGCTTGTGCTGGCGAATGACGCTGACATTTGAAAATCCGCATTCACTTGCTCAAGGACCCATGGGCTTTTTACCAAGATGACTGAATCATAGCTCACCAAAATCGCTAGTACGAATGAGCAATGGAGGCGAGCAGGAGGAGGAGAGTCCATGGGCCATATACTCTTAATGAGAACATTCTTCGGTTCTCTAGTATGTTATTATAATGAAGTACTTTTTAAAATATATATATATATTAAAAAGACACCTCTCTCAGTCTTTGTCATTCATAATGTATTCTCATTGCTGCGGGTGATCCAATGCTGTCCATCCACCAGCAGAACAGACACAGTTGGCGGAACAGTTTCCCCCTTCCTCAAAATCTGCTCTAGAGAGCTGGAGCAGATTGGGGGGGGGGAACGTGGACAGCGCAGGAGGAGCAGAGGGAGGGGGTCCCAATGCATGAGCAGATGAGATGTCTACACGCATGACGTTGGATGCCATCCTGTGAATTCCAACCAGCCACAGTAGAAAGGGTGAATGGGAGCATGGGCCCTTTAGTTAGAACTGTGTCGATCAACAACAAAAATTGTGTGTGTGTAAAAAGATCACATGCACACTTTAAGGTTTGAGCTGTTCTCCCTTGCTCTGGAGAAGTGGCCTAATTAATCTCAGAACCGGACCCTGGAGCTCTTTTGCACAGCCTTACGTGCATTTGTCAGTGTCCCCGTTACTTCATGTGAAGCAATACCAACTGTCAATGACCATTCATTCACATTCCCCTTCTTCTGACTCATCCCGACATTTTTCAGGAAAACGCTTCTTTGTGGTCAGGTCTCTTGAGGGAATGTTTTGAGCATATGGGAAGCAAATACTGACTCTTCTTCCATGATTCTAGATTCTGGACGTGATCTAAAGGCTCCCAACAACTACTCCTGGAGACTCTTCTAACAACTCAATTGTTACAGCCTCGGGCACAATTGGGCAAGCAACAATTTCCTTCACCTCATTTGTTTAACTTATTTGTCATACAAAAGGAACAAGTAAACCTCTCAGCATAAACTGGACCTCCTAAAGTAGGGCTGCACAACCCACAGCCTGTGGGCCGCATGCAGTCCCCAAAGTCTGTTGAGCTGCCAGAATGACCCACCACCACCACCGCTGCTGCTGCCTTAACTGGAGAATTGTACAGATCCACTGAAATGAATATGGTCAAGTCATATGGCTCATTCGTATGTCATGGGCAATTCACTCTAAGCCCAACCTACCTCACAAGGTTGTCCTTAAGAATAAAACGAAATAGATAAATATTGTGGACCTTAGGATGGGGGGGGGGGGCTCTAAAGAAAAGAAACTACAAAAAGAAAAGAAAACACTAATAAAATCGAGGGATGCAAATTTATTTTAAAGCAGTGGTGGGCAACCTGAGGCACTCAGCCTAATTTCAAGTGGCCCAAACCCTAATTTCAAAAGCCCTCTGCATGCAATCAGTTCAGACATCTGAGATGAGCCTGGCAGTCCACTGGGTGGGAAGGAAGAAGGAGAGAGAGAGAAAGGGTGGCAAAGAGAGAAAAGGAGGTGGCAGAGAGAGAAAAGGGGTGACCAACCCACTTTTGGCTTTGGTTCTGCCCACCACTAGCTTTGGCCCCACCCCCACAGGCATGCAGTTCCCAACAGATTACCTGCGAGGGAATGTGGCCCTCAACAGGTCACCCACCCCTGTTTTAAAGGGATTGCTGCATTCCATTTCTATAAACTCTTCTCTACCTGTAATAGATTTCACCTTTCCCTCCCCGAGTTTCAGAGAATTAATCTTTCTGATTAACAACCCAGAATTGCAGAAATAAATGGAAGTGAAAGCTGCTATGTGAGAGAGCAAGCACACTGCAGATGTGCGGTGTATATACATGGGCAAATATGACTGCGGTAAGCAGAGAGAGGCCCACCACACACTCCTGAACAATCCTGGTGCCACTCTACTACAAAACTGCTGTGTACAATCCAGGGGTTGCAGAGGAGAGTGTAGTTGCTAAGATTAGTAGAAACTGATAAAACTGGGAATGATTAAGCCAAAGTTAAGCACTTTTTGGCCTCGTCGATTTCAGTGGAAGAGATGTTAGGAGTGCCCTGCATGAACTTAGTGGGCAGTATCCAACAGCGTCATTCATTCCACAAACACAAATAGCGCAAGCGGAGCTCCGTTGAATCTTCCTGTTGCGCAAGCAGTTGCCCATTACACTTGCACAACGGGTTACGCAACTGGTTGCTCAAGTGGAATTTGCAATGGGTTACACAACAGGTTGCACAAGAGTTATGTGCAACTGGCTGCACAACAGGTTGTACAAGCATAATGCACAACTGCTTGCGCAACCACACTTGCACAAACTTAACTTTAGTTGCTTATGCATAGTTCAGAACCTGGCTTCCACTAGCGCAACATCACTCGCGCTAATGGAATGACACAGCTGGATACTAGCCCAGTGTATGTCCTAGAACACGAGTGAGCAGAAGGTAGATCTCCAGATGTTTTGGAATTCAACTCTCACAAGCCCCTGCCCCAGCATGGCCAATGGTCAGGAATGCTGAGAGTTGAGGTTCAAAACAACTGGAGATCTACTTTCTGCCCACCCCTGCCCTAGAACATGCCCCAGAAATTTCTGCAATGCCCTGGGGGTTCTGAAGCAGATCTGCAGGAGTACCTGGACAGAAGAGTTAATTTGGAAAGCACTGGCTGAAATGACTGAAGTCCCTCACATCAAACCACTCACAAATTGCCTGAATGGCATAGCTTGGTGTTTACTGTCTTACGGCACAACCCTATCAATGCATGTTTAGACAGAAAGAAGTTCTACAACTCCCAGCATTCCTCAGCTAGCCATGCTTGCTGGGGCATACTGGGAACTGTAGGGCTCTTTTCTGTCTCAACATGCTTAACAGGGTTGCACCTTTTATTATCTATAAAGGGGAAACAGTGGCTATGAGCTTCAGGTATTGGGCGGTATAGAAATCTAATAAATGAAATGAGCATCTTGATCATAAAGATTTTCATACATTTCTGCGAGCAAACAGCGATTACTCCAGCTTAATTACAGATACTACAGCTTAATTCCCCTCCACACCCAGGCATCTAATTGCCTTAAGGGGGAAGCTCCTACTGGCACCAAAGGAAACTTTTCCCTAAGGCAATTAGCCACACTGGGGTGGGCTGGGGGTTACTGGGATCACAGCAGGGGAGGAAAGGGTCAAACTTCCCCTCCCTGCATGATGTGGTCCAACTGAAAACTGCCCCACTATTTTTTAAAAAGCTGACATGGTTTCTTTGGGGCTACTTTTAAGTACGGGAAAGGAGCAACACTCCATGCTCCTTTCTCAGGAGCAGCACGGGCTGAGTAGAAGCAGCTATCAACCACATCACAGCATGTTCCCCTTCTCCTTCTTCTCCAAGGCAGCAAGGAAAGTACTGAAGTGGCAAGCAGCTTCCCACACACACGTTCCATGAAAGGAAATGGTCATCTGCCCACATGACAGGCAGCTCTGGCATTCGGAAACAGGAGAGATGAGCTCAGCTCAGCAAGAGGTCGCCAGCCGCCATTTTATATGATCCTGGGCAGGCCATAGGCATTGCCTCTGAGAACATCTTCTCTCCAAGCAGCCCTGACAGGAGGTGAGTAATACACCCAGGGGGTGGAAAGTTTCTCTACCTTCCCGTCTTCTGTCCAGACCCAGCCTGTTCTGAATGGGTTAGGAATGTCGTGGTAAAAGACGTGGTGGATGGAAACCAGGAGTTCACATTCCCACACAAAGAGCACAAAATTAAGACTGGTCCCACCACAACAGCAAGCACAATTGCTGGGGCAGGAGTAGGCCCTTGTCCAGAAAGGAGTTTGGTTTCAGCTCACACTCCAGTTCTCTCAAGAGGAAACAGCATGTCTGATTCTCATTCAATATGGGAATCTGAGCCACTCCCAAAACATCTGGTGCTCAAGGGCTTAAAGAAATTCAAGCCCGAGTGGCAGTCCAAGTCATCTTCCTGCAGAAGCCTTCCCCAGCCTGGTGCCCTCCAGATGTTTTGGATTACAACTCCCAGCATTCCTGACCATAGGCCATGCTGGCTGGGGCTGATGGGAGTTGAAGTCCAAAACATCTGGAGGACACCAAGTTGGGGAAGGCTGTCCCACAGATAGCCATCAAGAACACACTCTTCCACTTAAAAAAAATTCAAAACTGGTTTGAACTGAGATCATCACTGGACACAAAAAATGAACGTGTGCACCAGTATAATATCTCACTCCCAAGACTCTGAGAAGAAGTTATCCTTTGTACAGAGCCGCTGACTGTTACATAGGGATGTAGGAGAATTGTTTATCTTCGCAAATCATGCAAACATGTCCCATTTGGAATCCCAAAAGGGAACGCAAGCAGAAGCACTTCCCCCCCCCCCAGAAATGTTTGCAAATCCCCAAATTTGCGATCATGTTTGAAAAATGCATTTTTAAATGTGTTTTTTTCAACAACAAAAAATACGCATTTTCATGCTTTGGTCAATAGGGGGAAAGTGCACAGTTTTGAAAAATACACACAAAATTTGCATGTTTCCTGTTCAAATTGTGCACTTTTCCTGTTGAAACAAGCCAAAAAACAGCTCAAAAACAAAAATGGGAGCGAGCCAACATGAGCTTCAAAGTGATTTTCAGAGAATTTAGGAAAGCTCAAAAATCAGTGGTTCTCCCACCCCTATGACAGCCAAATCCACCTGGAGGGAAAAAGAACTCTATAAAAACAAAATGGTGGCCACCATCCTGCCAAAGAAACACAGGAGCTCCAAATTGTTTCAGCCCTTGAAACAATTTCTCCCTCCCCCCCAAAAAAAATCATTGAAAAGAATCCTTTCCCAAATTCAGATGAATGAAATGAAGAGGATCATTTTGAGACAATGCTAGATATTGTACACTGTGATGAAGTGAATGCATAAAATAAAATCACACACACACACACACACACACACACAACTTAGGAGCCTGGCTGTTTCCAGGGTCCAGCACCTTTTTCTGAAACAGATGCTAGGACAGTGATGGCGAACCTTTTTGAGCCCGAGTGCCCAAACTGCAACACAAAACCAAGCTTACTTATTTCAAAGTGCCAACACTGCAATTAAACCTGAATATCGGGGTTTTAGTTTTAGAAAAACAACTCATACAGTTGTCCGAACTAATTAACATCTTTTGTCTTTAAAGAAAAACACAGTAACAGAGCTTTCAATGATACAAACAGTTTTTTGTTGGAAAAAAAGTCAACTCAAAAAATTATTATAGTACTACATTGTACACATAGCCTGAAGGGAATTTATACAAACTTTTTAAATAATTAGGCACATGTATTTTTGGATAAGGGATTCTCAACTTGTAATATGATTATATGCCAGACTGAAATTGTATGGGGCAAGCTTTACCTGCTTCTACAGGTGTCGGATTAGTAAAAGTAAAAGTCCACCTGTACTAGGGTGAGCAAGATAAACAAGAAAAATAAACGTGCTTAACACATTTAAACACTTTATGTCTTGGACTGCAAACACTGCATTAGGTAAAAGTTTGCATTGGGCATGCTTTTGCACAATTAATGTGATTTTTGCTATTGCATGCATGCTGATAATTTGTCAAACCTTGGCTCATCCTCCGTTAGTTTGAGAAGACACATGCACATCGTCACTTTCCCGCCCCGGCGGCGGCGGTTACATCCAGGAGGATGCTGCAGAGGCCCCTCATCTTGCGGCTGGGCAAGGATTGGCCCAGCGAGCTTCGTTCTATAACAAGTTTATTAAAAACCCTGCCCTGTCCTCTCCTCCTCTCCTCTCCCCTGCAAAGGTAAAGCATTCACCGTTGCTCGTCCACTCGGGATCCTCCACCTCCTCTGCAAAAACCTTCACCAGCGGCGTGACGCTGACTCACGTGCTGGAGAAGGCCAGGAGCGGCCAATTCCCCCCCACCCTTGTCTTGATCTCTATTCAAGCGACCTATGGCTCACGTGCCAACACAGCGGTCCCCACGTGCCAGCTGTGGCACGCGTGCCATAGGTTCGCCATCACTGTGCTAGGACATGGCAGAGACTGCCACGTGAAATTAAGCATTTAAAGGCACAATCTTATGCATGTTTAGACAGAAAAAAGTCCTACAGCTCCCAGCATTCCCCAGCCAGCCATGCACCCTAAGATGCCTCTTTTATTGTTCTAGCCTCCAGTGGTAAACTGGATTGTACAAACCTAGCTGAAGGATGAGTTATGTTGCCTTCGGTAGGATTCCAGCTATAGGATGGAAAGCATTCTATAACCCAAAACATATTCTATATTCCAGGAAATCTGTGTAGAATTAATAAACAGAAGCCACCGTGTCTTAATGGAGGTGTGCGTGTGGGGGTGGGAAGTTTTTCGGAAAAAGCAACATAAATAATATTCAGTTTCACATATTTCTTGGGCTGAGAAGTGATTCACATGAAGCACAGGCACAGCTATGCACAACTGGAAAGAACTGCTCAGTAAAAATAATTGCATTGTAAAATAATTATTGATTTTGCATCATTTCAGCAAACTGAAAACATGCGCTCGCCCTTTCCTTCTCTTTGCCCCTTCCCAATCGCTAACATGAGCTGAGCACAGCCTCTGGGTGCCCTCCATCTGTCGAATTAGAGCAGCAAAAACTGACAGTAGGAATAGGCAACCTGGTAGCTTTTAGATGTTTGGGACTACAACTCCCATAAGCCCCAGCTAGGGAGTTTATGGCTAGTTGTAGTCCAAAACATCTGGCAGGCACCAGGATGCCTACCCATGGCATACAGAGAGACATATTCCCAGTGGCTGCACTCTAAGGTGACCATTTTTTTCAAATTTAAAACCAGGACATTTATTTATTTATTTATTTTCTATACTGCCCCACAGCTGAAGCTCTCTGGGCAGTTCACAACAGTTTGTACATAAAAACAACAATAAAACATACAAAAAAAGATTAAAAACCAAATTAAAAAGCACAGTTTAAAATACAATCCAAAAGTTAATAAAACTAAGTCAACAGGTGACAATTCCCTCCCCCGTGCTATTTTGAGCTCTTAACTATTGAATGCTTGGCATAGAGGGAAGTCTTAACCTGGCGCCGAAAAGATAGTAAGGTTGACGCCAGGCAGGTCTCAGGGGGGAGCTTATTCCATAATTGGGGGGCTACCACTGTGAAGGCCCTCCTCCTTGTTGCTACCTACTGAGCCTCTCTTGGAGGTGGCAGTTGGAAGAGGGCCCCAGATGTTGAACGTAGTGTCCGGGTAGACTGCAGTTGGGAGAGACGAGACGTTCCATCAGGTATTGTGGTCCTAAGCCATGTAGGGCTTTATATGTTAGAACCAACACCTTGAATTCAGCTCGGAAGCATATTGGCAGCCAGTGCAAACAGGCCAGAACAGATGTAATGTGCTTGGACCTTCCGGTCCCCGCAATAAGCCTGGCTGTCGCATTTTGCGCAAGCTGCAGCTTCCGAACAGTCTTCAAAGGCAGCCCCACGTAGAGTGCATTGCAGTAGTCTAGTTAGAGATCACCAGAGCGTAGATTACTGAGACCAGACTATCCCTGTCCAGATAGGGGCATAGCTGGGCCACCAGCCAAAGCTGGTAGAAGGCACTCCTTGCCACTGAAGCCACTTGAGCCTCAAATGACAAAGATGGCTCAAGGAGCACCACCAAGCTACGAACCTTCTCCTTCAAGGGGAGTGTAACCCCATCCAGAACAGGTTGAACACCCTCCATCCGGTCAAAGGAACCACCCACTAACAGCATCTCAGGCTTGTCTGGATTGAGCCTCATTTGTTAGCCCTCATCCAGTCCATTGTCACAGCCAGGTACCGGTTCAGCACATCCACAGCCTCACCTGCTGAAGATGAAAAGGAGAAATAGAGCTGTGTGTCATCAGCGTACTGATGGCAACGCACTCCAAAACTCTGGATGACCCCACTCAGTGGTTTCATGTAGATGTTAAATAGCATGGGGGATGCTATTTAACATCTGACCCCTGAGGAAACCCCGTATTGGAGAGTCCATGGGGCCAAGCAACATTCCCCAAGCACCACCCTCTGGAGCCGGCCATCCAAGTAGGAGCGGAACCACTGCAATGCAGTGCCCTCCACCCCCAACTCAGACAGCTGCTCCAGAAGGATACCATGGTTGATGGTACTGAAAGCTGCCTGAGAGATCCAGGAGTATCAACAGGGTCGCGCTCCCCCTGTCTCTCTCCCGACATAGGTCATCATACAGGGCGACCAAAGCTGTTTCTGTGCCAAAACCAGGCCTGAACCCCGACTGAAATGGATCCAGATAATCAGTCTCATCCAAGAATGCCTGGAGCTGGTTGCCACCACCCACTCAAGGACCTTGCCAAGGAAAGGAACATTCGCCACTGGCCTAAAGTTGTTAAGGTCTTCCGGGTCCAGAGAGGGTTTCTTCAGGAGTGGTCTCACCACCGCCTGTTTCAGGTGGCATGGGACCACTCCCTCTCGCAAGGAGGCATTGATCACCTCTCTGGCCCAGCCGGCCGTTCCCTCCCTGCTAGTTTTTATAAGCCAAGAGGGGCAAGGATCCAGAACAGACGTGGTTGCACTGAACCCATCCAAGCACCTTGTCAACATCCTCGAGCTGTACCAACTGAAACTCATCCAAAATAACTAGACCAGGCTGTGCTCTGGGTACCTCTCCTGATTCTACTGCTATAACATTGGAGTCTAAGTCCCTGTGGATGCAAGAGATTTTTTCCTGGAAGTGCCTAGCGAATATATTGCAGCGGGCATCAGATGGGTCGATGATGTCCCTGGGGCCAGCGTATAACAGGCACTGGATGACCCTAAAGAACTCCGCTGGGTGGCAAACAGATGATTGGATAGAGGCAGTGATATGTTGTCTCTTTGCCACCCTCACTGCCTCTAGGTATACCTGGCTATAGGCACGTACCAGGGCTCCATTGCATCCACTAGGAGTTTTCTTCCACCTGCACTCAAGCCGTCTCCTGTTTTGCTTCATCACTCTCAGCTCTGGGGTATACCACGGAGCCGTACAAGCTCTACTTACTTTCTAAGAACTTACTTACTACAGAGAGGGAGCTCAGGAGCGATCATATCTACTGCCCGGGTCATCTCTCTATTTCAGAGATCAACCAGGGATTCGACAGGACCGCCAGCCATATCAGCCAGAAACCCCCCAAGGGCCCTCTGGAAACCATCTGGATCCATCAGCCTCCGGGGGTGGACCATCTTAATAGGTCCCCCACCCTTGCAGAGGGGGAAAGCTGCCAGTTAGCCTAAATCTCAGCAGGTAGTGCTCTGACCATGACAAGGGGACCGATTCAAAGTCCCCCACCTTCAGATCACCATCTCCTATGCTCGGCTGAAAAAACCAGGTCTAGAGTGTGCCCTGCTACATGTGTTGGGCCGATGACATGTTGGGACAGTCCCATGGTTGTCATGGAGTCCATGAATTCCTGAGCCACACCAGACAAGGTGCCCTCAGCATGGATGTTAACATCCCCCAGGACCAACAGCCTGGGGGACCTCAGCATCGCCAGCAAGACCACCTCCATCAGCTCAGCCAGGGAGTATGTTGAGCAGTGAGGTGGGCGGTACACCAACAGAATCCCTAATCTGTCCCGCTGGCCCAACAAAAGGTGCAAACACTCCAGACCAGTAGTCAGACGGACAGGGAGCCTGGAGAGAGAGATAGAATTCCTATAGACCACGGCAACCCCCCCTCCCCAGCCCTCAGGTCTACCCTGATGCTGCACCAAGTACCCCGGTGGGCAAAGCTGGGAGAGACTAACTCCTCCCTGTTCTGCCACCCAGGTCTCGGTAATGCATGCCAGATCGGCCGCCTCATTCACTATTAAATCGTGGATGAGGGAGGTTTTATTTTGCACCAATCTGGCATTTAGAAGCAGCATCCGGAGACCCGAGGGCAGGCTGATAGGGCAACCACCAAACCTGCGGGTGCGAGGAGGACCGGAACAAGGCACAGCCATTAAGTGTCTGGGCCGTGTTCCCCTTACCTGGCTAGTCCTCTTACCAATGCCATATCTCCCTCTACCCGTCACTACACTAATTGGGGCCCCCACAGAACCCCCCACTTGGCCCCATGACTCCCCTCCAAGGCACATACTCAGGCCCTAGATAGGGAAAAACAATCCCCCCCACCAAGGGCACCGAGCAACAAATAGCAGTGTTCCCTTTCTTCGGCGTGGCTCATACGGCGCTCTAGACTACGTCAGTAAGTGTCCATGTCTAAGGGCTAAGGAGAGCGCGGGAGCAGCTCCGCATGGGGCTTGGTGCACCCCCCCCCAAGGTTTCTTAACGCGGAGAATCTTATGAGAAATAAACAAGCCGCGTTCAGTTTTTTTTCAAAAACTTAAAAACTATATATAGTTTACTAAAAATGGGACAAAATTGACATTTATATTAAAAAGAATATAAACATGAAACATGAAAAAAACGGGACTGTCCCTTTTAAAACAGTATGTATGGTCAGCCTAGTCCTGGCGAAGCAGCGAGGTGCGCCGTGAAAACGGCGGAGCGAAAAGCTCGAGTAACCAAGAGAGCGTGGAGCTCTGAGAGTCAGTGTCATGGTCCGAAGATGCCAGATCACTGGTGCCTGTCTTGTGCTGCGGAGGGCCTTTTATAGTCCGAAGCTAACACCGAATTGGTCGATTTTGGCGGGCTCTGTGTGATGACATCATCATCGAGTTCCCACGGTCGGGTTGTATGTACTGCGCGGGAGTATTATCGAAGAGTCGCCGCAGCCACAATATGGTGAGAGTGCGTGTGCTGAATGCTGAGTATTGCTGAGATCCAACAACGAGAACCGTTGTGTAAAATAAAACTAAAACTAGGATAAATTAATAAAATTGATTTAGGCTGGTTTATCAAGGATTGATTTGATGTACTCAATCTTTTGATAAATTAATAATTCTTGATTTTGTAGTCCTAAACTGTACTGTTTACATCTCACGACTAACCAGGACAATGTCCAAAAAACCAGTACTGTACTGGTAAAACCAGTACCTATGGTCACCTTACTGCACTCCAACTTTGGATCTCCTTTCTTCTAGAGGTACTCCAACATCTGAGCAAGAGGCCACAATGCCTGGTATTGTTCCTACATAGTTTCCCGACACGTATACGCACAGCAAAATAAACATGTGTGCTGTGCTTCAGACATGATGGTATGTACACACAATTCTCTTATGCAATACCTACTTGATGCCAGCTTTCTTCCTTCCAACGCCATATCAAAGTCGACTTCTTCCATTCAACTTTGCCCTAGCCCTGTCATCTTCAACAGAAAAGAAGCCTAAGCATTTGCTGCCAAGGATCCCTACTTCCAGTTCCCTCTCTCTCTCTCTCTCTCTCTCTCTCATCTATTTGTTGTCTTCTTCCCCTCAATCCCCAGTCTTAATTTACATTGTAAGTTCCTCGGGGCAGGAACCTTTTGCTTATGTCAAGTATAAAGCTGTTGACAATACATAATTGTTGTTGTTCCTATATTATATTATACTGTAAAGCAGTCTTCAGCACCTTTCAAGGTGCATGTAAGATGTTATTTAGCAAGGTTTTTTGTGGTCAGTGGGTACTTTTAGAGGCTGCTGGTGGTTGTTTTAAAGTAACTTCTAAAAATCATTTGCTTCTAAACGTTTTCCCATCCTGAGCCTTCAGGAGGCAGAACAAGTTTGAAATCAAAATATGCAAATAATGCCGGCACACTCGCCTCTGCTTTCTCCAGAATGCATTTCCATGTAATGGGCTCAAGTTTTGACCTAAATCATTTCCCTCCTTCTCCTCCATTTTCTAAAAATAAGGACTTGTAATTAGAAAGTTCTGCCTGCTTCACAGAGAAGATGGTTTTTGGTTCAAGCTCCAACATGCTCAGCTGAAGAGCAAATTACAGCCGTGCTTTTGCTCTAGCTGGAAAGCCGCATGAGTAACTTGCTGATTGCACAACAAAACTATTCATCTATCTAATGCAATGCTGGGCCTATGGGAAATTAAAAAAGAAAGGCCAGCGAGAAAGCCTGCAACAATGCCAACAAGAAAAAACTCAGTCTTTCTATTTCCTATTCGGTTTTGCCCAGCTCAAAGTCAGCAAGTAAGTTTAGCTTTCATGCTGACAAAGAGCAGACTTTTGACATTCCAGGGTGTAGTACTGAGGATAAAAATGCATCAAGGCTGCTACAAGTTCTGAAAAATGCTACCTGGTACAGCATTCCAACTATTCATATAAAGAGGCTTGGGAGAACAAACAAACACCCTTCTTTTTTTTTACCAAAAAGGCTGCAATCGGTCCACACACTTACTCCTGAGAAAGCATGCATACGAAGTGGCCGCAAACATGCCTAAACATTCTTTAATAGAACAAGTGTTATATTATTAACTCATATTGCAAGCAGTTTCTTAATTATTATTTTTTGGGGGATGTGATTAGTCTAGTGCTGTGCCAATGTTCTAAAAAATAATTTTCTGATTCAATTTTGACATTTTTCTTTTTCAAGCTCCTCCTGAATGGTTGGAGAATTTCAGTCCTCCCCTGGAGGATATTTGGCAAAATGGTCTCCCCAGTTTCACACTCTGTGAACAGAGTGGGTCCACTTTTAATATAGTTTGATGTTATTTTAAGGGGTTACACCCAATGTTACAGAGGCAGACTTCTGCTCATGCAACAGGGCTTCCCTTTGCTATACTCCTCCTTGCATCCCCTGGTATGCCCAGCAGATTTGCTCTAGAGGGTCCCCTCCTAACCCTCCAGAGCAGTTCTGGGGGGAGTGTAGGGGGAACAGGGCAGAGGGAGAATCTGCTCCGCCATTGGTTTCTGTTCCGCAGTATTGGATACAACCCAATATCGTTGAAGGAAGCAGTGGGCTTGGATCCTACTCCTTCCAGGTTCCAGCCCTCCTCTCCTAGTCCATTGCTCTAACAACAGAACTTCGTTCAAAATGAAGTGAGCCAAAATTTCTCAGAACTTTTTCCGCCCCCAAACTGCTGGAGAATTCCTCCTCTCCACCCCCCATCTTGAGAATATTAGGTGAACCCCACCCACAAATAGCGGGGATAATTACAGAGGGGGGGGGTGTTTTGCTCAGCCCCAGGTCAGCCTACGATCACACACTTGCTTCTGAAGCTTGTGCAGGCGGAGAGGCTCTTGCAGAGTAAATGAATGCAGATCCTGCAGCAATCTGCGGTGAAGGGTTGTCAGGCTCTCAGGCAGTGATCCTTAGTGCAAAGACAGGGGTGCCACAAGTACGCAAATCTCCCTGTTTCATCTATGAAATGCTGAACTGTGTATCTTCCCTATGAAAGCATAGCATGGACACCGTAAAAAAAAGTGAAATTAAAAAAAAACTGCACTGGAGGAATGGATGGGTGCCTCTACTCTGCAACATAAAACCATATGGCTCAAAGCATTTACTCCAGATTGTTAAGACTATTGGTAGTATATGGCCAATGGGTTGTAGTCTTAATAGATGTTCAAGTGTTTTCCCATTTCACTTAATTCACTTTGGATTAGCGGCTCATTGTAATTTAGGATGGCATTTTTTAATTTAAAGTAACCCAAGGAGGTGAGATGCTCACTTCTCTTGACTTGCAGTAGGTTCTCGGATCTGACATACCCTTCTTTCTGTTCAGTAAAAAGAAAGAGAAAAAGAAGAAGAAAGGGGGGGCTTCATTGGCCTGCAAAGGCAACATTCCCCAGGAGGATATGTGGAAATAAAAATGTTAATGCTACTTTGAGATTTAGATATAACAATAAAACCAAAGAAATGAGTGATTAAAGAAACACACACCCTGCAATCAAAGAATTGTATCCCCTTGCCCCAAAGTCATTTTACGATCACAAGCTCGTCAAATGGTTTTCAACGCATGCATACCGGTTATTATTCTTTTTCTTTTAGGATTACTGTTTCTGGGACAAAGGAAATGAAATGAAAGATTTATTTATTTATTATACTTTAGGCTACAAAGCCCATATTATTTACATGTGGTTCCTTGCTTTGGGATCAAGTATTATGAACTTCTTCACTAAGTCAAGCAGAGAGTCTACATGAAACGGCTGTCGGCTTGAACTTAATTACAATTCAGGAATGGATATGCCCTTAAACAAGTCAGCAGTCACTACATCCCACCGCAATCTGCTTTGTGATAGAAATTGCAGGTGCGCCCCCCCCCCCCGATCCAAATCGGAAGCCCTGCTACCTTCCACACTAGGATCCCAATCCAGATTGGGGGCCTACTCAAGAGGGGGGGAAAAGTGGGGGGAAAGCTATGTTTTTAAAGTAATTTCTGCTTTGGCCCTTAGTGACCAATGAACTGATTTGATTGCCTTGTTCAATCCTTTTTTTGTGACTGGTTATAAGCAATAAAACTGACTGGCTGACTAACCAATTATAAGTACAGGCAGTCCCCTGAGTTAAGAACATCCGACTTACAGACAACCCATACTTAAGAATGGACTTCTGGGTTCCCTGGTGCTACGTCGTTTACATAGAGTACATAGCATAGTATACTACGCAATTTCCGTAATTTACGCAATTTGTGTAAATGCCTATTTTTAATGTATAGAATGTTATGCTGTTCCAACTTATATACAAATTCGACTTAAAGACATTCTTAAGAACAGAACTCGTTTGTAACCTGGGGACTGCCTGTACATGCTGCATTCCTGTAAAAGGCAGACACATCCCTGCCTTTTGTACAGATTCCTTAGCTAGCACTGGGCCCACGATGACCCCCTTCAACCATATGGATGGTGAACTGGGAACAGCAGACTTTGAAGTTCCTGCTACAAATGAATCTGTTGTGCTGAATGGTGGCACCCCATCCTCTAAATTGGGGTAGCCTTGCACCTCCTTCAAAAACCCCAAGTGGAGGCTGCTGCAATACTGCATCCAGGTTGCAGATTTTTCTACGCCCTGAACATAAAATGAAGCCTCTCGTCCCACATGGAGCTCCAAGTGTTCTGTGAAGAATGACAACATCACGGCCAGCCACTGCCAAGAACCAGCCCCTAGCAGTGACAGGGAAACTTTCCCTGTGATCATGGTGAGCCATGTGGCAAGCAGGTATGGCTGGATCAAGCCTGGAGCAGTCATCACACAGAAGAGCCTCTATGACTGTAGATGGAGAAATTCATATACAGGTCAGCCCTACAAAATACCCTGAGAAATTAACACCACCAGAGGCCTTAGCTACTTGAATTCCCCATCACAGGCATATAATGCACAGTTTGGCAACAAGGGGTGTGCGAAATTGTCAGTGTTGCAGTAGGAGAATACACAAGACCGTTATATATATATTTGCAAAAAGTCCATCATGATGGCTGGATAAAAGACAGTCCAGTAAATTGCAGATGCTTGGGCAGTCTTCCCCAACCTGCCATGTTGGATCACAACTCCCGTCATCCCCCGCCAACATGGCCATTTGACAGGGAAACTTTCCAAGTGATCATGGTGAACCATGTGGCAAGCCGGTCTGGCTGGGTCAAGCATGGAGCAGCCATCACACAGAAGAGCATCCAGATGGCAGAAATTGATATAAAGGCCAGCCCTAACCTATACAGGGCCCTTAATGCTTCTCTACACACAGATGCACGCACCCCTCCATGAGATTGATGTCAGAGAGGTGGGTCTGTCCAATGCCTTTACGGAGGCGTTTTCCAACAACCACAAATGTAGCTTGACTTTTATTCTTAGAAGTGAATGGCAGTCATTCACTTCTATGGGAGAAGAAGCCCACACACTGTGTTACACCAGTAGGTAAGGGCCAAACCTGCCCCCTACTCCTGACATAACTGAACAACAAATTGTTTTGTTATTTGTCAATATAGTAAAAAAAAAGAGGTGGGGTGTTTGTTTGTTTGTTTGTTTGTGTGGGTGGGTGTTAGCAATGAGAAGCTATGTATTCTGCCTTTGGAGAACACGAAGCTGATGTACTGACAGTTCCCTTTCATTAATTGCCATCATGAAACTCCTTAGAAAAGAGCACCCACTTAAACATTCAGGGGGGAAATATTCGGAGTTCTTGTTATCAACTGCCCTGGGGATCCAATTGGTTGAAGGGTGGTATATAAATGCATCAAACAAATAAAATAAATAAGAATACAGTGTGTAGACTTCCTCGGACTGATCCACTTTAGAATGCATGGAGGGAATCACAGAGTTTAATGTTTCCTCATGTTGCAAACTCTGCAAGCAGAAAACTAGTTTGTCAGGGAGAAGCCCAAGCTAAAAACCTGGCTTTCCCTGTGCAGGGGGTTTGAGGCCTGGGAGAACATTTAAACATGTGATCCATCATCTGCTTTCTGAACTAATATAGTCCCACAAATCTGTAGCATGTCCTTTTTCTGCACATTTGAATTAGCCCTAAATGTCATACGTGAAAAGACTGAAAAATAACATCATGATCTCAGTTGCACAGTAAAGATAACAACAAACTTATAGAAAACAGATGTCTTGGGCTGCTCTTTTATAGGTAAAGCTGTGTCAGCTTTTCTGAAATAAGCATCCTCTTTTTCAATCTCAAAATTGGCAGTAACAATTGCTACATCTTACCAACAAGTTCTCACTCCAGGAATGATATGCTTGGAAAACCCTGAATAAACATTATTTTGGGGAACAGGAAAGGTATTTTGTGCGTGTGCGCGCACGGCATGCAAACTCAGACAAAAGAAACTGAAAAACAGACTGTGTGTGTACAAGAAATTGAGAAAGAGTGCATATGTTTTGAACAGTACAAATATATTGTCAACAGTCTTCTCTCTTGGCCAGATTCAACTCTCGAGATGCGTTGAATGGAAATAGGAGAAAGTGCCCTCAACACTGTATATGAACATTAATCACACTGAAATAAATGAATAATATGAAAGACTACATTTTGTTCTCTTCTGTAAAATTTTACTCTGTGCATGAACTAACTTAACAGTATGATCCTAAACCTGACTTACACTTATTGGGCAGAGAATTGCTACTAAATTCAAAATTCTGCTGTGCTGGTGGATGGAGAAGCTACACCAGCAGTGGACCATGGATGTATTGACAGGCAGTATATACCCAAGCAATCCCTTATAGCAGTAGGACACTGCCAGCACAAGGGAAAAAATCTGGGTGGCTTCAAAGCTTGGTAATGGGGGAGTAGGACTCTCTCCAATGACAGTGTAGGTAACATACCGGTAAGTAATAACACTCCCACTGAAGTCAATGGAAAGTCCTGGAAAATATTTTCAGTACTTGTGGAGCAGAGAAGTGGTAACTGGTGTGGTTGTTATATTAGAATGTAAGATTATCAAGGCACGCTCGGTGGAGACCTGAAAGAGGGCCTTCTCGGTGGCCGCTCCCAGGCTGTGGAACTCCCTGCCAAGGGAGGCTAGGTTGGCTCTCTCTCTCTGCTGACCTTCCGCTGGCAGGCAAAGATGTTTTCATTCAAACAAGTCTTTGGCATGTAAGCTGGTCTGTTAGGTAGCGTGCTGTTTTTATTCTTGTATTTTTGTGATTTGTAATTGTGTTTTTAATATATTTGTTCTATGATTATTTTAATTATGTGTTTTTTTAAAAAAATGTTGTCTTTTATTGTTATTAGCCTCATTGAGAGCCATTTCCTGATAGAGGGGCAGGATATAAATCAATCAATCAGAAAAAAGCAGGGTATAAATAATAAATAAATAAATAAATAAATTAAATAATAAGATAATCCTGCTGTAATGGGAGTTGCGGAAGATGGCGAGGAGTGCAGTGTTGCACAACAGTCCTGCCTCGATGCTCTGTATTATGCTCTGTATTACATTATACTCTGTATTAGGCTCTGTGATAGCAAGGCATGACCTTGCTTGAACTGCTAGCATGTGAGTTGGCTGCTAGCCAGGAGTTGTCAGCTGACAGGCTGATGCAATCTCCAGTAACCTGGCTGCTGGCCAGCAGAATGACACTGCACAACAGCACAGGGTGCTATCATTTAAACACAAGGTCTGCAGCCCATGGAGTTTGGTGCTAGAATTGTATATAAGACTAGCAAATGCAGCCTGAGTGGTTGGTTGGTTGTGTGTGGAGTGCTGAAGAATCGGAAGGAGCAAGGAGGAGCAGAGGAAGCTGTTCAGAGAGCCCTGCTGAAGCCCCAGTGCTGAAAGCTGATACCCAGGCGGAGAGCTGCTGGAACTAGCATTCGGGTTGGGTGGTAATAATACAGTGACTGTGTAGCTAAGGGGTGGGATTTCCACCAGGGAACTTGGAGGAAGGCATAGCATTGTTGTATTTCATGCTCAGCTTTGCAATAAAGATGTTTGGCTTTAACTTCCTGGAGGAGTATTTATTATGGTCTGAAAATCCTTCAAAGAACCTTTGCCAATCCCTTTTGAGGAACCTGTGGCAAAACACCTGCTGACTCAGACCAAGGTCCATGTAGCCCATAAATGCTTCCAAAAAGCTCCTAAGAGCTGGCAAGAAGAGAGCACCTAGCATTCAGAGATACACTGCTTCTAAAGATGGAGGTTTCATTTAGCCTCATAACTAACAGCTGTTGATAAATATAACCATGGATTTGTCTAATCCTTTGAAAAGTCATCTAAGGTAGTGACCAGAACCACACTAATCACTCTTGGTTCCAGTACTGGAAAAGGGAAATATGCAGCCTAGAACTGCATTTAAAAATCCAGGGTGAGGGGAGACCACATAACCACATTCTGCAGAGCACTCCATACAACAGACATGCTAACTGGCGGGGGGGGGGGGGAGAGATCAAATTTTTCACAGCAATAAAATATCACCGTTTGAATACTGGGAAGTTGAAATATCCCTGCACAAGAAGTGGGGAAAGACATCTGGATTCTCTGAACCAACTGGAGCAACAGCTGGATGTTTATTGTATAATAAAACAAGAATCTGGAAAGGCCTTGTTTTGTCTCCCCCCCCCCCTTTATCTCTATGGGGAGGAGGGGAACCATGGCAGCTACATTCCTTTTCCAGTTTACATGACTGCACTGACCCAAGGCTTAGTGAATACAATGGATCTACTCCATTAAGAGGACCAGTTGTTTCAATATCCCAGGAAAGAAATAGCACACATGGATCTATATTAGAAAGCTTAATTATCTTGATCACTGTGGATCTTAACATAGGAAGCTGCCTTATACTGAGTCAGAACATCAATCCGTCTAGCTTAGTACTATCTACACCAGAGGCAGGCAACACAGACACCTTTCTTGGTGCCTGCCAAGATGCCCTACCCCTCCCACTTTTTAAAAAAATCAACACATTTTCTTACCAGCAGCACTTCAAAGCAAAGAGGTGGCCTCCAGCTGCTGCCATCTTCATTTCCCATGAATGCCTCTAGATTCTAGACTGGGTTCTAGTCCCCGCTCGGCCATGAAACTCACTGGGTGACGTTGGGCCAGTCACTGACTCTCAGCCTAACCTACCTCACAGGGTTGTTGTGAGGATAAAATGGAGAGGAGGAGGAGGATTATGTAAGCCACCTTGGGTTCCTTGCAGGAAAAAAAGGTGGGGTATAAATATAATTTTTGAAAAATGGGGTTGCAGTGCCCGGGGGTGCCAGTTAGACGATACAAGCCCCACCATGACTTCTCTTGTCATCCAAACCTGGTGAGGATGGCTTGTTGCAGTGGTTAAGAAACCACCCCACAACCCTACAACAGGCTTCTGGGTAGCTTGTTGACCACTCCAACAAGCCACCCTTGCCAGGTGTGGACGACACAAGCCTCGCCTGGCGAGGGTAATTAGGGAAACTGGACCGGCATGCACAGGGTGGTTAACAAGCCACCATTGCTTTTTAACCACCCTCGTGTTGTGCAAACTGGCCCATTCTTAGGAAATGAAGCTGAGAGAGAGGAGGGAGGGAGGCATGTGAGAAAGAGTGCATCTACGGGTGGTGATCCATAATGTGAGAGAAAAACAGATGGGAGGGGATGAGTTGGCTGGCAGAGGAGTGGGGGAATGTTCCCTCTGTGTAATAGGCTTCTGTTGGCACTGAAAACTGTTTTCAAAGAAGTTTGTTTGTTTCTTTATTACATTTCTATATATTTCCCAATAGCTGAAGCTCTCTGGGCAGTTCATCGAGTGGCTTAGTGTGTTGTGGCTCAGACCCCACTTCTATGCCGACTCACAGCTGCTCCCCAGGGTGCCTTTCCCAGCCCTACCTGGAGATGCCAGGGGCTGAACCTGGAGACATCTACATGCAATGCATGTGTGATCAACCACTGAGTTCCAGCCCCGCCCCTAACATTTTATGGAGTGCTTGCAGCCAAATGACCTGACTGTAGGCCAACATCCCAGTCCAGCAACAGAGAAGTGCATGTGGGAGGAGTTATATATCTGGATCTGGACAATCATGACACCCTTCTGAAGCCCACAGACATGTCTTGTTATGTTGTGTTTGTAAGGATGGAGGTGCACATTGCCATTGGGCGCCACAGGTTTATGCATTTGCCTAGCTGATCTCAGCCAAAGCTGGATTGGGACCTCTGGCTGCAATCCTTAGTATATCTACTAGAACAGTAAGGCCATTAAACTCAGTGGAATTTAGTCCCAAGTAAACATGGTTAGCTTCATTATGCATGTAGGTCTTAGTTTTAGGATTATTATTTTATTATTATTACATTTCTATCCTGCCTTTTTTTCCTCTTGCAAGGAACCCAAGGTGGCTTACTACATGCTCCTCCTCCTTTCCTTTTTATCCTCACAACAGCCCTGTTAGGTAGTTTAGGCTGAGAGTTGATGACTAGCCTTCTTGGCAGAATGGGGACTAGAACCTGGCTCTCTCAAGTACCAGTCCAACACTCTTAACCACTGCATCACTCTGGCAAATTTTAAGATAAACTTGTTCAAAAACATGTTGGTGATGTTCCAGTTTCTGCTATATGGTTAGTAAAAACAAATCCATTCATGAGTTCTGGAAATGCATGCTTCAAATGCTTGATGTGCGGAAACAGATCAGGGAAAACAGCGACCAGATATGAAGACCCCTCTCTTTGTCATCTAACCTCTATGGCTAGATAATGAATAAGAGCTGCTATGGGGAGTTTCACTATTCTATTGTATATATTCTGTTTCATAGATCATAGAGTTGGAAGGAGCCTACAGGGCTGTTGAGTCCAACCCCCTGCTCAATGCAGGAAACTAGAGGAGGGGTCTCCCATCCAAGTAATAACCAGGCCTGACCCTGCTTAGCTTTCCACACTCAGACAAGCTGAGCCAGCATAAGCCACAGGCCTGCCCCTCTATGTGAGAGCTTCATTACTGTCCAACAGATTGGACTGGGAGTCAGTTTCTTTTCCACCAGTGGGAGCATTCCCCAGGTGGAGTACCTGCTCCGAACAGCGAACATACTGGCCGGTAGAAAGCGGGGAGAGATAATCTTTGCCAATTCTCCCATCCCTCTTCAGCCCTCAGAGCCACTTCCATGGTGGTTCCACCACTCCTCCAGAGAGGGCCCCCCCACAACCCTCCAGAACAGATTTTGGGGGTTGCACAAGGGATTGTAGGGTGAAGGGAGAATTGATGAAGCTTGCCACTGCCTCTATTCAGCCAGCAGGATTCCTCTGCTAGGTCAGAAGTCTCCTGCGGATGGAAAGAACCTGTCCATCTGAGGGTACAGATACTAGATCCAACCCAAGAACAGTCAATGCCACTTGAGGTACAGCTTAAATCCATGTTTTTAAACTGTGCTGCATTCTGCCTCTTCTCTTTGGAACCAAAGTATATGTTTAAAGTGAAGAACACGCTTAATTTTGTTTTGCTGACTTGTGTTCCCAAATGGCCATATAACACCTGCTAAAATACAACAAGACACAAAGCAAAATAGCAGCAATCATATAATTATAGTTGGTGGCTATTACACTGGTGTCAGGAACGAAGGCCCTTTGTGGCATTTTAGTTTTCAATTTCCCCATAGCTCTTCCCCTCCAGAATTAAAAGGCATTCCTGCCACTGTAGAAAGTACACCGTTTCATTACTCATGGGCTCATTAATTTTGATATTATGCAGAGCAGGGCAATTAACGCAACATGCCTTTAATTGAAATAGGGCAACTTTAAAAGATATAAAGAAAAAAACCCAGCCAGCTCAGAGGCCTCGTGACAAGTTTCCATTTATAAAAGAGGTGGCTGTGGAGTGAGGAACCAGATTATGACATAACTTAGCTATGTGCACATGGCTTGCCCCATAATGCTGCGAAGTCCTGAACTGCAATAATCAATTTTGTAAAATAAAAGTTAAAATCGCATTCTCAGTTAAATATAAAAACTGGGCCCAGGAAAGGAGATAAATGATATGTATCATGATTCCTTCTTTTTACAATACTGTATTTTACTTCAAGCGGTGCTGGGTTTGCCACCTATGGTGGACTAGTACATAGAGTTGTCACAGATCACACACACACACACACACACCCTCCCGGGCCTCTGTGCTTTAAGAGCTGTGTGCCAAGCAGAAAGTCTACAGGTGAAGCAAAAACAACTATGGGTCTTCTGGCACCTTAAAGACTTAGGGCTTTTCTACACAAGCCATTTATTGTGCACTCCTGGTCCCTCACTCATGAAAGTTTGTGGGTCCTTTTCATGACGTTGTCATACTCCAAGGCCTCCCCCATGTTTTCCAGCTGTTTTCGCGCCATTTTTGAGAGCAAGGAAAGTCAGCTATTAAATTTTAAACCACAACAAAAACCTTGTGTAAAGTTGAAAATCCCCTATACTGCAGCTATACCACAGTGCCACCTTGTGCTTGGTTAACAGAATATATAGAAAGGCAGAGAAAGAAAAAACCCAGAAAAAAGCCACATGTAAATAAGGCAGTCTTCCTCCTGCAAAGAAAACGGAAGAAGAAGCCTCAAAAAAGCAGCGGGATAAGTGCCTCACATAGAAGGAGCCCTAACGCATTTATTATGGCATACCTTTTGAAGATGCCACAAGATTCAACTGTTATTTTTGCTGTGACAGACTGGGGCTGACCCTCTGGAAATAGGTGAAGCCTCATCCCTGGACACTGCCTCTCTTTGCAGATAGCAACCAAATGATTTAAGGAGGCTGGCATAACGGGGAAAGTGGCCCTTATTCCAGAATCATTAATCCAGTGTTAAAGCTCGAGTTGCATGTTCTGCTGCTATAAATGGGTGTGTGGTCTAAAAGGGAGGTGCTGAGGCGGCAGTCCTATGCACCCTTACAGTAAGCCTCGTTGTCCTCAGCAGGGCATGTTCCTGAGTAAACATGCTTCAACTCATGCTCCACGGCATCGATCGATCCTTCACGCCCTTTCATGGTAGCAAGTCCCGCTGCCTTCAGAGCAGGGCTTAGTCCCGAGTAAGCCAGCCTAGGGCCATTGAAGCCTCTGTGTGTCTGGGGGGAAGGGTGCTCTGTGGGCCTTCCCAGTTCCACTTCATCCCTCCATAGGGCTTCCCAAGAACAGGGCCGGTTTCCTGGTTGCAGCTGCACCCATGAGGGGTCACTTCCTCCAGGTCTTTTCTTCAGAGTTGTGCCATGGGGGGGGGTGTTTGCTGAAGGAGAACGGGACGAACGAGCCATAGATATATGGTGTCCCTCAGCCAGGCAGTCACTTAGTGGAACAGCAACAGCACATACTCCTGTAGTTGGCACTAGAGATGTGAAGGCCTGGGAGGGGGGGGCGGGAGGGAACAGAAACATTCAAGAAAAAAATGTGCTTTTTCCAAATTTTTCCGGGTTTTTCCCAGGCCTTCACATCTCAAATTGGCACCAGGGACAACCAGCACCTTCACCTACCACTAGCGGTGGCCCTGGGGTAGGTCCACCTAAAGTAGCCAGTTTGCCAAGAGACTTGCATTTGCTATATCAGGGTTACATTTTTATCTATTTGATTTGATTTGTACCCTGCCTTTCTACCAAGAAAAATGGCATTCAAGGCAGCTAGTGAATAATGCAGTGTACTACAGCTTTTCCAAGTGGGAAAAAATAGTTCACATACCAGATTCAAAATATTTTAGATGTATTTTTGTCTTTACTGTAAATGTGCACTTCGGTTTCACAATTCAGAATGCTTCAGAAATCACGACACCTTTCAGTCCTCAGGTTCTCAGTTTAAAGAATGCTTGCTGCTTCGTGTATAAGTCCCTTTACAGACAGTAACCTTTTCTGTATAAATTGTCTACCCATCCAACAAGATATGCCAGCATCAAGAAACAAATAGGTCTTTGTGCCACGTTGTATTTCTATTTTTGAAGAATGAGAGGGCTATTCTCTGGGATATAAGTGGCAGCTTCCTGCCACATCCACCCACGTTTGCTACAGTTCCTTCTTGCAAAGCCTTTGACAACCAAAGGAAGAATTGTGGTTCGGGTTTTTTCAGAGATCACAGAAACTCCGTACATATGAAACACTGCTGCACAAGTTTTTCTAAGAATTTTCCAACCTAAAATTATAGGATGCAGGAATGTTCTAAGCATTTCAAACCACACACACACAATACAGCACAATTGTTCATGAATGTGTTATTTATGTAGTAGTAGTAGTACGCGATCACTCGTGACCGAGTAAGATTGTCTTCCAGGATAAAATTACAAAAGAAAATTATATAAAGAGGAAATTGTATAAAGTTGTGTAGACTCTAGTGATGGGTCCGTAAGTGACTGTGGAAGCCAATTCTAGATCCACACAGCTTCCCACAGTGAAGACACAGGTTACCAGATGGAAGATGGTCCTGTAAAGGATTTGTTTGACGTGCTTTTCACCTAGCACGTTTCTCCCTTTCACCTTGCACTCGGGCCTATTCAAAGTCCATAGAACCTTTATTTATGTCGTGCCACTTGGGTATGTGTTGGGCCTCTCTACATGAAGCTTTTAACCCACCACTTTACTGAGGCTTCTGCTTCCGGATTCTTTTCAGGATTAAGATCAGGATCAGCTCCTTTACAAGCGTTCCCCCCCCCCCCGGGGTTTTTCTTTCTCTGCCTTTCTTTATGTTCCATTACACAACCACAAGGTGGTGCTGCAGTATAGTGGAATTGCAAAAATACAGTAGTTTCTCATAGCACAATTTCCTCCATATAAAAAAAGCCGCAGAAATGCTTGGAAACCACAGAAAGGCCCTGGAGGATGATGATGTCATGTAAGCACCTGCAAACCCACAAGGTTGGAAAGGCAAATCCACTACCTGCCATTTTATAAATGAGGTGGCGAAGAGCAAATTCCTCAAGCATCTCTAGGAATACGTGATTGGGGTGCAACATTCCCAGTTCAACTGACCTGTGATAGTAAGCAATAGGATTTTGTCTGAAGGGATATGATGCAGCCACCTTGCAGAAGCTAAGTAGCTTTGGATCGGGTCAACCCCTGGATGGGAGAACATCTGGGAACCCTATGTATGCCACCTTGTCTTCCATGAAGGAATAAAGGTAGGATGTAAATATACTAATAATGTAATAAGCATATAAACAAACAGGGTGCTGCGGAAAAACCCAGGGAATTCCTTGCCAATGCAGAGAAGGGGTTCTTGTCCAAGTATAACAATCCTGAGATAACAACCTCTGAAATTATCTCTGAATCCTTAATAAAATAAACAAGCCCCAAGTATGCCAGCAGCACTAATGCTTACAGTGGTTCTGCCTTGCCTTACCAATCAATGTGCTATAGTGGTTAGGGTGTTGAACTGGGACTCAGGAGATCTGGGTTCTAGTCCCCACTTGGCCATGAAGCTCACTGGGTGACTTTTTGGGCCAGTCACTGACTCTCAGCCTAACCTACCTCACAGTGTTATTGTGAGGATAAGATGTAGAGGAGGGGGATTCTGTAAGCCACCGAAAAACGGTGGGATATAAATGTAATAATAAATAAATCTTGAAGGAAACAGGGCTGCCATGGACCAATATGCACATGTTGTTTTCCTAAATGACCACATTTGTATCCTCTCCTTATAAGAAATGCATGTTGGCATAAATTAGTTTTAGCCCATTTTATCCTCACAACAAGCCTGTGAGCTCTATTAGGCTGAGAGGGAGAAAGTGACTGGCCCTAAAGTCACCCCAGCAAGCTTTGTGGCCAAGCAAGGATTTGCAAAGCAAGGATCTCCCTGTCAAAGTCCAACACTCTAGCTGTTACACTATATTGGATAAACCTAGATGTTATTTTCAGTATGACAATTTTTAAGCTAACCTTATCAGCAGTTTTTAAAATTTGACATGCCGATAAATTCTCCCAAAAACAGAGTATGGTTGGAAAGTTGCAACAGTCAAGGTGAATACTGCACCAAAAATACAGAGACACCCATACTGCAATCCACATATTGCTTGCATCAATCTATTGCATCAAGTAATTCTCCAGTATATTTAGGGCCACAGCAATTAGCATTCCACATTCTTGCAATATCTTCATTTTCTGAGAACTTTAACCCATTTGTACGAAACCATCACTGGTCCCTCACCTAATCCAACAATATCTGGTGTGATTGATTGATTGATTGGTTGGTTTTTATTTATTATATTTATACCCCGCCTTTTTTCCTGCAAGGAACCCAAGGCGGCTTACATAATCCTCCTCCTCTCCATCTTATCCTCACAACAACCCTGTGAGGTAGGTTAGGCTGAGAGTCAGTGACTGGCCCAAAGTCACCCAGTGAGTTTCATGGCCGAGCGGGGACTAGAACCCGGATCTCCCGAGTCCCAGTCCAACACTCTCACCACTACGCCACACTGGCTCTAGTATGTATGTGGCAACATTATTATGCAACTGTAAATCAACAAATCTGATTATGCACTATATCTGCAAATAAAAAACAAAAACAAAAACTGACAATATTTCCTCCAACAATATTGAATGAAAGAAGTGCAGATAAAGCAGACCACAATTTGAATAGGTAGATGGATTTTCCACAGAAATCCACCACTCCATTCAGGAGGTGGAGAACATCGCATAGGGCTTACACATACCTACTTTTATCCAGGTTAATTAAGATGTACATTCTAGGAAAATGAATAAAGAACCCTGTCTGGAGAAATAATCCACATCTGGGGTTATTAACAGCACTGGCTTTCATGTATAATGATATCATAAAATACATCACGTGAATGATGGTGGGACATCCAAAGTTAAGCATGCAACACAAATTAGTACTGGACCATTTACTGCAATGTTTCTAGCATAAGCCTAATACATTAGGAGAAGTTGTCAAAATTTAAAATGTGTTGTCTTCCCAGAATCTTCAGTAGATTTCCAAGAAGGAAAGGGAATTATATTTTTTCTTTCTGTTCATAGGCAAGCTAGCATTTACACTAAAACTAGATCCAAATCCTATAAATAAGCCACTCAGAATTCACATTATTGTACAGCCTTGGAGAATATTTTTTTCTTCCTTCATAAATCACTATTAAAATATTTTAGTCAACCCAATTATTAATGTAATTTATCAGTGTACACTTAGCTTCTCTGTTATGATGAGTGGATTTGTCCCGAGACACAAAGTTAATGCTGGATGACCTCCGTTTCATATAGCATGAAGTACTGTATAGACAAACATTTGGTTCCAATCTCCTAATATGGCAATAGATGCAAGAAATTCACAGCAGAAGATTCATGTGCTCCCCCTGTTATCTTCTGCACGGGCAAATCATTTCAAGATATATTCCATACACCCAAATAAAACTAACATGCTAGATGGCTAACAGTTGTATTAAAAAAAATGGTTTCAGAAATATCAGTAAGCTAAAGCATGAGCAAGCACTAAACACAATGTACAAGTTTATATTAATTATTTCAATCATATTTCCTCTCCCAGTTTATAATGTCCTCAGATGCTGTGTCCAGGGCTTACTCTTTTCCTTGATTTCCGTCATCTGAGACACACTAAAGTTGCTCTGTCCCAATTGCTTACTTTGTCCCTATTGCTTATGTTGTTGTATAAAAATTTAGAGATGTGAAAAACTGTAAAACTCATGCCCATCAAGGTTCTCCAATTTCCCCTCGAAACTCATTCTGACTCATGTCTGTATCAGACTGCCAGCTTCTTTTCCTGCATGCATACTTTCTTGCACATTTCCCCAAATATATGCATCAATTGTGCACATTTTTGAAATGTATACATTTTTCTCCCATTGACTAAAGTGTGATTGGGTGCATTTTTTTAAAAAAATGTATGCATTTTTTTCATGCACACTTTAAAATATATATGCACTTTTCATACACATTTTTCAAACGTATGCATTTTTTGTTGTGCAAATCACATCGCAGGCTCAGAAATGTATGGACTTCAGATTGCATTCAGGTCTGTGTTTGGTTCCGGAGGGGTGTGAATTGGATAAATTCTGGCCGAAAACAAAATGAGACAAATTTCCCACTTATCCCTAGTCTTTCTTTGTTATGTATTTCCTATATCTTGAAAGAAGCCTGGTACATGTTAATTAAAATTAATAATCATCATCATCAATCATCATCATGTAGCACGGGATCAAAAGGTACCCTTTAATGGAAGAAATCATCTGCCCACAGAAGGATTCCTTCTGTAAGCAGAAGGGAAGCCTTGGATCCAACCCTATAATACTTCTGAAAGATCTAGGCACTGTAGAAAATCGCAGAATGTCACAGCTCTATCTGTAAACAGGCTCTACCTGTAACCTTAACAGGAAAAGAAAAGATCAGGGAAGAAGGACTTAAGACAAAAAAAGATGCCACTGCCTACCACCAATGTCATTTGCTCAGACTGTTCTCTCTCACGGAAAACTTTTCAAATTTTCCTATCTTTAAATTGCAAGATGCATATTTATATATACAATGGATTGGGCACCTTTACAGTGAGGTTAAGTACAGTACTAAAGGACCAAATGTAACCTCAAGTTGCTAGTACTCAAATGGGCAAATTGACAGAAAGAACAAAGGATGTCTGCCACATTGTGGCATAATACATAGCTCATCTGTGACATTCTCAGATTGATTAACCAACAACCTGATCCTCAGCAATTGTCCTCAGAATTAAGGCCCACTGAATGTAGTTTAAGGTAGAACTTGATGTTACAAAAAACAAAAACCCCAAATGCAAAGATGGGGAACCTGGAGGGTGAAATCAGTGGGAGAGAAGATGCTTCTCCTATAACCTTCTCACTGGTTTTTCTCACTGAAAATGCCCCTCCCAGGCATTTTAAATAATTGCCTCCCTAGGCCTGAGCTCTGAAACCAGAAGTAAGCCCACCTTGGGAAAGATTGACCTTGAGGAAAATTTACAGGAAGAATCCACAGGTGCAGGAGTATACTTCTGGGTATACTTTCCTCCCACAGATCCACTCCTGCAAAAGTGCCCCCACCATATTAACATAATGAAGGCAAACATGGGGCTGGGAACATGTGTTTACTCAGAAAACATGTGGTTTTACTCTTAGTTCCAGGTAAGTGGGCATAGGATTGCAGTCCAAATGAAAGTAATTCCTCATCATAAATCTGGCAGTGCTTAAGTTGTGCTGGAGCTTGCCAAAACTAGTTTTTACTCAATGAAGTAATTTCCTAGTCTATATATTCTTTCAGGTTGGGCCTGGTTTTTTGTTTTTGTTTTTTTTTTGCCTGGGCAAACAACAACTAGATTTTGCTCTTATCTTTCTGACTCCTTGCCAGCAAGCCTATCCTCTACCACCTACCTCCATCCCAATCTTGCAGCTTTCTTGCCTGCCTCCATTTTTTCTTGCTGCTCTCCTATATCACTCTTCCATTCTGCTTGGTAAGGTCTCCTCAGTTTGGGATTAGATGCAGAAGTTCCACTCCCAACTTTGCAAATAACACAGGGAAGTGTAAATGTGGGTACTTCCTGTTCCTGTCTCATTACATAACAGCTTATCTTCCCACTGCGAAATAGTAACAAAAAATTTCAAGAGCTGGATCATAAGTGAAAATATGAACTATGACAAATGCAAATGATCTCATTCTCATGTTCCAGAGATACCCTTTTCTTTCATGCAGACCACATTCCTTTATTTTAACACTAGCTTTACTGCTAATTAATTATTAGCACTAACTAGTGAGTACTAATTAGATTAGCACGGCTGATTAGTGCGAATTACTGCTAATTAGTGAGATCAAAATGAAGTAAGAGTTTTAACTTTCCTAGTAGTATCTGAAATTTGAACTGGGACAACAGAAGGCAGCACTTCTTCTAATGTAAAATCACCTCATCAGCTTGTTCACCCAAAGGACAGATACTTCAAGAAGGTAAAATTTATTAGTACAATATTTTATTATCAATAAATACAGCCAGATAGGTAATGATAAATCTATAGCAGGGGTGCACAGCCTTTTTGCCCCCGAGGGCCACACCCAATGTCGGATGTGAGGCTGGGGGCTGCACACACATGTACATTCTTTCCACACACACACACACACACACACATATCCCCCCATACCTTTCATTTTATCCCATCTGTTTCTCTCATATATTTATTTTATTTATTTCATCCCATCCTTTTTATAAAGAACATTTCATTTCAGTCTCCTTCCCTATTCTTTTTCTGAGGAAAAAAACCCTGTGCTTTGCTTGGTTTTGTGGCAGCGGCGGTAGCAAGACTGTATGCGGCCGATTGTCTTATATGAGACAATCTGGGAGATGTGCTAAGAGGACTCTATGGTTCCTGCCATAGTGGCCCCATTCCTAGAGCGCCACTGGAAGCTTTGCAATAGGCCTCACTCCTTTTGTTTTTGGTTGGGGGAGTTGGGGGCATCAGCTGATGTTCAGAGTCTGTGGGTCATGCTCTGTACATCCCTGATACATAGTGTACTCAAGGGCACTAAGCTTACAAATTACACGTGCATTCAGGAAAATCACATAATGCCAGATGTCTACAGTACTGCACTCTGGAATATAAGCAATGAAATTTCTAGCTGGTTCCCCTTCAATGTGCACTAGCAAACCTGTAATCAGGTATATTTCCTAAATTTGTTGCCTATATAGTCATGTAGGAGTGCATCTGTAAAATCAAGAATTCCTTCATCTGGAGATGTTTGTTAATTAAAAACAGATGGGGGATTACCAAGAGGTGTCTTGCTGTTACATTAAATGACACCACATTTCAACATGTCTACGGAATGAACACTTTCACATGCTCAATATTCAAATACTTAATATCCAAAAAGCATTACAAATCTTAATTCCCTTCAGGTGCACAATGATACTCATTAACATTTCTAGCACAGCTGGCTAGGTAATAATTTAATATATATGCTCCAAAATTTGCCCAGGTCCCTGCTAACTGGGGGCCCTCATTCGGCCCAGTATGTGGAGGGGGAAAGAGAGGGATCTCCTTCCATGTGTAGCTGGCGGCTTACTGATCTGGTTTGCCACCCAGCTGCAGTGTACCCCAGGCCCCACTCTGAGAGCGAATCAGCTGTGCAGGGTACCTTCTGGGGAAGGGGCCTTGCAGTGGACCTGAGAGGGTCAGCAGTCGGGCTGCCCACTATCTGGATCCTTCCCCTATCCCATGCTAAGTTGTGTGAGCTGTAACCAATAAGGCTGTGGCGATTTCTAACCCACTTCAGCCTATGCATATTTCTTGCTCCATGCTGTGGTCACGATGTATCTTCTCACTCTTTTTCTGATGCTTCTTGGAATCTGGTGCATGTTTATACACAGGGCAGGCATGCTGCATCTTGAGATTTGTAGTGTTCACAATATGGCTGAAGAAGGGTTTCAATCCACTGGTGAGGTTACTCACAGAGATTTCAGCTCCCTCCATTCTTTGGATTCAGAATGAGTGAATTGTTGAAGAGAAGTTGAAGAATATTAAACAGGGTGTGGCATGAAAAACAACTGATGAGATCAGAAAAGATGGTTTGACATGCAAGGGATAACATTTTGTGATGGTTTTATGCAAAAGCAGGAAGATATTTCAATAGTGCAGATATTCCAAGAAGACACAAATGTTCATTGTTGGGAAGCAAGCATGATAGCAATGGAAATACCTCCAGCCATTTGTGGAAATATCAGTGGAAACAACAGTGGAAATATCTTCAGCCATTCAGTTGCAGATTCACTGAAAATATGGCAAACATTTGTATGCCTGCCAGATTTTTCAGAGCAGAATTCTGCATTACCAAATGCACAATATTTCACCTGAAATCTATATTTTACAAATTTCAGAAGCAGGCATATTTTTCAGTTATGAGGAAAAGTCCACAGAATTGCTTCTTTATGTGTCCTTGTCCAAAGAAGAAGAGACAGTAAACTCAAAAGTAGTATAGGTGAAGGCAGTAAGTTAATGTGAGCCCTAACCTCAGCTTTATGGGTCAAGAAATTATCACATCAATGGAACCACTAAGGATGCATGATGAAAACCCAGGCGGCATTTCAGTCTGAAATCAGTTTTCCTATCACATAGCAGCAGATTGCCATGAGGATTCCATCTGCACTTTCAGTCATGCTTGCACGATTATCATTCCTGTGCTTCCTATGTCTGCTTTGTGTTCTTCTGTATGAAATCTCAGTGGTGTCTTCCTGTGGTTTTTGTAATCATAACTTAAGGCTTCAAAAGCAGTTAGTAGAATCTATACATAATATACGTAATAAGAATATAGGGCATTTCCTGGAAGAATATGTAATGCATTTTGGTTCAATCTTCCCACAATTTCGAAGCACTTTATTCTACAATATTGGAATCCCCAAATTTGATCTGAATTCAGTTTTAGGTGGAATTGGGTAGTGATTACAGCAATGAGCCTTCAGAGCTGTCAGCCAGATGATTTTCTTCCTTTATTTTTTAAGTCTGTGAGAAATGTATTCAAACAGCATTATTTTGAAAACGTCATCTACTAAATGCAGGTATGCTTTCTGCAAGCTAGCAAGTCTTTCAGATACAAATTAAAGGAAGTAGCTTAAGACAATCATAGTGTTTACCTCCATCCTTAAGCGTAGGGCACATGAGAAATAGTGAATTGCAATGAATTCATTTTCATTTTATTTACTTCATCAGGTCTATCATAAGGTACACCTTTCAAAACTCATTCTTCAAGGATGTCACATCAGTTTTCAGCTATCCAAAGCTTTAGGTCGGGGGGGGGGCAAATTGTGGCCCCATCTGGAGGACCCACCCCTGCTTTAGGTGCTACAAGGTGATCACTGTCATGTGAAATAGCTTAAAGCAGCATCCTTTCCTGGCATTGCAAACATATTGAGCATCACAGATTGAGCACAATCCAGTCAGTGTTATGCATTTTTAATTCCTACTGATGTCAGTGAGAAAGTTAAACACATGCTTAGTTCTTTTCCTTTAAAATCTATTGGATTCCAAAGTAGTGCTAGCCCGAAACATTTTGCTGCCTGAAGCAGAGCCCAACTGGTGCTCCCCCCCACCCCACCCCGCTGCTATACTTCACCATAAATTCCTGCCTTGATCTATACACCACCACCACCAGGCCTCCATGGTGCCACCTGAAGTAGGTCGCCTCACCCTGCTGCATGGCAGAGTCAGCTCTGTTCCTAAGTGCTCAACATGGACTGGATTATGCCAATTATGGATAGTATTATGGATTTGTCTGAATGATCTCTCAAGGACCCTACACTACTCTGTAAGTCTGGTTGTGATAAGAGATTGTTAAAATGCGTCAAACTGGTTGGGCAAGTTTAGCCTGGCAGATTCCCTACTGTTATGGAGATTACCTGACTAGCCTCAGATATGGCTGTTCTGTGTACAGAGATGTACACTGTTCTGAAGAGGGCTTACATTTCTCTCTCCCCTACCCCCCACCCCCACCAAGAAATGTGTTGATTTAGAGGTCTGTGACTATAATAGAAGCAAGCTGTGTGAGCAGCAGTCTTTGCTGGGGGGTGTATCTGAGAAGGGAGGCAGAGGTTGCTCTCTGCAGCAAATCCCATGGGACTATGGGATCCCCTAGATGGTTGATGGGGAGCAGGAATCTCTTGGAGTGTTAAAGCTGTGGGTTCTCTTCTTAAGCTCAACCTGTATGCATGTGCAAATAAACCTTATGTGACAGGAATGCCACAAGTCTCCAGTGAACTTCTGAGGAACTTCTGAGTAGGTGCTGGAAACGCTGAAACTTCGTCACCATTTGGAAGTGGGGTGCACACACATAACAATACACTGCCCATTTCATGAAATGATGAGTAATATTTGTGATAGTTACAATACTCCTTTTAATTGTATTACTGTATTACTTGTATTACTGTATATAATTGTATTACTGTTTATTACTGTATTACTGTAACAGGAATACTCATATACACACATAGCTACCATAATCATATAATGGCAATGTTGAGGGGACACACACACGCACATTTTTCAACATTATTCTAAAAGCAAATTATTAAAAAAGGAATATGTCCAAATTGTTACTGTTCGTTAGTAATGTTCATCTCCATCCCACTAACAGTTCATTCCTGTTCATGTTCATTTAGAAGTAAGCCCCATTTAGTTCAACGGGACTTATTCCCAGGTAAGTACGTATAGGATTGCCATCTAACTGCACTTAATTGACAACTCTACGTTAATGCAGCATGCCTGACGCATTGATCTAGTGTCTAGATACCAGATGGAACATTTTGGTCTACTTTGGCTGGATTTAATGTACTGTACTCTAAATGTTTAATAAATGTACAAAAATATTAAATTTTGGTCTTAATTATGGACATTCTTTGGCACTGGCTGCCTCGTCCAGTCGTGCTTCTAATTTCCTAGTAGTTGGAATACAAGTGTGCCTTTTTTTAAAAGTAACTTGACACTAATCACTAAGGATCTTCCAAAAGCAAGTAAGCACCAATCAAGAGTAATTCAGTTAAATTACATCAGCTGAATCTACATGATATCCTCGACACTGAATCCTGCCGCTGGTGTGTGTTGTTCAAGCTTTCTAGTTCAGAATGTTCCATCTTCTTTTGCTGGCAATCCAACTTTAATTGGTTGCACATGTATTTCCATAGTGATCAGCAAATGGCTATGACATCACACAATATACACTAGCAATCTGTGTTTTCCCAATGGCCATCTAATTTTCTCTTACTCTTCCAGAAAGCATCTCTTTGACTCTATTTAGCTATCACTAGGTTTCACATGGAAAATATGTGTTCACTGAATATTCCGTAAGAGATCAGAGTTCCTGCCTCATCTCTTAATTTGCACTTGTAGCACCCGATAGCATGCAGGGAGATGGGGAGGGGCAGTAAATGCACATAGCCATGAATGGATTATAAGTCTTGGAAAGTCTGGTATGACTTACAGCAGAGTTGCCTTATGTAAAGAAAAGCATGGTAACAGAGCATTTAGTATTAGAGGGAATAAACGCAGGCTAGAGCCAGTTTAGAAGTTCAAGTCAACTTACTTTATTAGTGCTTTTATACACACCCTCGAAGTAGGCTATCTAAGCACCCCCTAAAGCCGGGTGCATGTGTGTAAGTAAGCGAAGGGCATGATATATGGTTACCAGGACCGGTGCAAGGCAGTTTGGTGCCCTAGGCAAGATCAGATATTTAGCGCCCCCACTTCCCACTTGAGAGCGCTGTCTTTTTTTTCCCCAAGGTGTTTCTGGCGCCCCCTTTAGCCCTGCGCCCTAGGCAGCTGCCTAGTTGGCCTAATGGTAGCACCGGCCCTGATGGTTACTTGCTTCCATCTGGGAGAGAGCACATGTTGCCTGATTCACACACACCCAGCCTCTGGTCCACATGCTGGGTTAGGCTTGGGAGTGGCAGGAGATTCTAGCCCACCATGCAATGGTACCACTAATGTGGACCTTTCCTTTAACCTGGATATGTGTCAGGCATGCCAGCCCTGAGACTTGCAGCCACACCCAAAATCCCTTATGGGGATCACCACCACCACCATCAGAGAGCAAGGTGCCCCAACATTTGCTTATCCCTTCAAATGGATTGGGCCCAATGCCTCCAACACATTATGACAGGAATATCAATAATAAGTAATGACAGGATCAGTGGTATTGCTATGAGGAAGGCAAAAAACCTGCCGCACTTGGCCCAGTCATGCTAGAAGGTAAAATTCATTTCCAGCCTAGTAAACTGGTGGCTAACCAAAGTCCATAGCAATGTGGGAACACTGCACATAGGTAGCCCGCACCAGCAATGGCCGAAGCCAGATGGAGACCCTCAATATATGTGCTAGGAGTGGACTGGAGAGGGAACAACGCCTCCCAGGTCCACCCCCGAGCTGCTGCCCAGTGACCAACCAATGCTACCAATTGGTCCCTGGGATTGTGCCATCATGCAGTGCGCAGCTGCACAGCCCAGAGGTACGTTTGGTCATGCACCTGAGGAGAATGCTAGCTGTTCCAGGCCTCTCTGCACATGGCATGATGGTGCAAGCCACCGCCTCCCCCACCCCAGTAAGCATAAGCAGGGATCTGTGCTTGTTAGACTATGAAATACAAGACTTCATTTGTTACAGTAGAGTCTGCCACCTCTTTTTTCTGACCACCTCCTCATCTTTCACAGCTACATGGCAGGCAGGTACATCATGGTCCTCTCTATGATGGGAATAGCTGTACCTATTTAATTTGACTGGTGCAGATGGGTGAGAATTTCCTTTCAGTTTGTTTCCAATAAGAATTTACCAAAATTTGCAAAGCTCTTCATATTTGGAAGAGAAAGAACTTGAGAGTTAAACATTTGAATGTGGGAGAAAGCAAAACTGACAGATTCACGCATCCCTACCTGAGTTTGAAGCAAACTGATCTGATTCACATTTTCCCAAACTGATACACGGATCACAATGCAGTTATCCATGTTTTGCACTTCTCCAAATTTTGCAATACTGTTCTCAGCTTTAAAAATGTACTGAAAATTGCATATAATGATGCATATTTTAGGTTTAAATGTGTACAAATGTGCATATTTTAGGATAAAAAACATAAAATGTGTGCTTTCGGGTAAAATGCATACAGAAATGCATATTTTGTTGCGAAAACGTGTTTAAAATAATGCAGATGTTAGTGTGTTTTAAATGAGATTGATGTGGAAGTGGGATGGAACGGACTTACGAATACATTGAGAAGTTGCATGGATCAGAACAGACTGACCATCCATCCCTAGTAGGGATGTGTCCAAGAGTCTCAAGGGGCTGAAAGAGGGCCAAAATTGGCCCGCTTGGGCCCCCCGAAGACTCGCGTGCCTTACCTGGCCACCGCTCGTCCCATCACTCCACGCTGCGCCAGCAGCGCAGAGTCCTGTCACGTCATTTCCAGCTGCCAAGAAGTGATGCGACGGGACTCCACACTGCATTTTTGGCATAAAAAGCAGGGCAACCTAGCTTAAAATGGCCATGAATAGCAAATCACGGCCGTTTTAAGCTAGGTTGCCCTGCTTTTTACGCCAAAAACGCAGTGCGGAGTCCCATCGCGTCACTTCCTGACAGCCGGAAATGACGCGACGGGATCCTGTGCTGCCGGCGAGGTGGATCAAACGGCGTGGGGATTCAGGCCTTCTGGGGGGGGGTGCTCACAGAGAAAAGGCGAGCAAAGGCAAGCACCCCCCCGAAGGTAGGATTAACACCATGGCAGCCCTCAATCAACACTACAAACATGGCTAAATACACAGGGATTCAAACCCAGACTTTTATGAGCAAAGTACTCAAAGCCCTAGGCCTAGATGGAGAAATCTGTCAGTTTCAGCTTGTCCCACACCCCCTTTTTAACAATCTCAAGTTCTTTCCCCACCAAATACATAGAGAACATTGTGAATTTTGGTAAATTCTTATCAAAACCAAACTGAAACTAAATTCTCACCCATCCCTACGAACTGCAGACCAAACAACGTCCTTGAGCATCCCTATACTGTACATGCTAAAAATGTAATATGCAGCATTTAAAAACGAGTTTGTCAAGGCACATGCCACCAAGAATGCCACATCTTGGTTGGCTATGTCTCTTTAAGGCATATGCCCATATTGTGGCCCCAATAGATATAATATGAAGCAGCACACACACACACACAACTTCTGCTTCAACTGGATTTAATATGCTGCCCCCCTAAAAGTTTGCTAAATATAGAAATATATAAAAATATACACTTTCAGGCAGGATATTAATTAAATAAATTATCTATTATTAAATAATAATTATCATGATAAAGATAATAATAGATAACCACTGGGTCAAGAAAGGCACTTCCAGTTGCATAAAAAGGTTATAGTCTCAGTGCATTTTCTTCACATAAACAAAGGCTACTAGAAATGCCAGTGCTCTATACCCAAAACAGATGGTGCTCCCCGTGTGATATTTTCTAGCTCTGTTTTTGTAATATATGTCTAGGAACTTAGCTGAAAGAGGAGAATTCGATATGCTTCGAATTACTCTTCACGATCATTCTTCCAGCTGGACTTCTTCCAATAGTAACTTGTATTCTCTTTTCAAGTATATAATTCTTTAATATACATTGTCCACTAGTTTTAATGTTAGGGATATGCATCCTCTTCAGATGAAGCCTGAATACCAAACTGAAGTGACGCGACGGGACTCTGCACTGGGCATATCTGACATATTCAGACATCCTCCGAAGTCCGAAGTGAAGCGGGTCTTGTCTGAAGTAGTGGGGATGCTCCCAAAGCCTTGGACCTGCTTCAAAGCTCTGGAATAGTGCTGTTGTTTTTCCAGGGGGGTTGTGACCAATTGATATAAAAGCTCTCCACAAAGGAAAATATAAATAAGTTGGGAGGGAGAGGTGGGGTTGTATTTTTGTGACTGACAGATGTAGCTTCCAACCAGGGACTGACTTTACAAGAGCTCTCCAATTAAAGTGATTATGGGAGGGATGTTCAACGAATGCATCGGATGTTGTTCCAGTAAGAAGTTGTTTTGCAAGTTGACTCTCCTAGGAGCAGCAACATTTAAAGAGTTGTGGAGGTTGTTGTTGCTTGTGTTACCTTCTTATTTCTAATCCAGACCAATCCTTTCCTAAAGTCTTAAAATCCAGTCCCTTGCATCCCAATTCTTGGGAGGTAACAAAGCTCAATGGCAGAGCAGCTGCATTGCATGCGGAAGGTCCCAGGTTCAATCCTGGGCAACTCTAGGAAAGAATCCTGCCTGAAACCCTGGACAGCCACTGCTGCCAGTCAGTGTCGACAGTACTGGACTAGATGGACCAATGGCCTGACTTGCTATAAGGCAGCTTCCTAGTTCCTGTTTTGATGATGTTGTGTTTCTTCTTTCTGTCCTTAGTATTAATTAGGTAAATCACTTCCCTTCGTCCCTACCCCCCCACCCCATGTGAAATATACCATCATTTCTCTTTCAGAAATCTAACATATGGGCAATATCGCACCCTTTCTCAATGAACTTTGCCCCTTCCGTGCACCCCTGCATTATGTTTTTGGGGATAACACATCTACATATTTGGGGTGGGTAGGTAGGTAGGTATATTAGGAGATTAGGGCTTATTGTACCAAATACCAAAGTACATTTCACAACAATCAGCTCTTCCATTTAGTAGATGCATACAACTTTCTTCTGTCAGCAGCCAGGTTTCAATCACTTTCAAGATTTTAAACAGAAGCAGCCAGACAATTGTTCTAAAAATGTTAAGAAATCACAAAAATAAATGCCTTCACTCAGAAACAAAGCTATACCTGTATAGTAAAAAGTGTGGCGTAGTGGTGAGAGTGTTGTGCTAGGACTTGGGAGATCTGGGTTCTAGTCCCCGCTTGGCCTAGGGATGTAACCGGTGGCTCACGCGGGCGCGAGTTGGACTGAACTTGGCCCTGCTTGTGCCCGCACGAGGCTTGCGCAGGCCTACCTACGGGCATCCAGCGGCTCCTCGGCTCAGCTCTCCACGAAGAGCCGCCCGCCCGCACCCGCGCTGGTCCCATCGCATCACTTCCGGCGTGGTGGAAGTGACGCAACGGGACCCTGCTCTGGCGCACTGGACCCCACGCTATGTTTTTGGCGGGGGAAACCAGGGCAACAGGGCTGTTTAAGCCCTGTGTTGCCCTGGTTCCCCCCGCCAAAAACATAGCGCGAGGTCCAGCGCGCCGGAGCAGCCGGAAGTGACGCGCCGGAGGACCGCAGCTCGACTGGCGCCAGCAGCTCGAGCGGTGCGGAGAACGCTCCGTGCTGCTCAGAAGAACGAATTTGGCCGGCCAACACGGCAGAGAGGCGAGCCGCGGAGAACCACGAGCGCCGGAAAGGTTCATGTAACCCCCATAGCTCGGCCATGAAACTCACTGGGTGACTTTGGGCTAGTCACTGACTCTCAGCCTAACCTACCTCACAGGGTTGTTGTGAGGATAAAATGGAGAGGAGGAGGAGGAGGAGGAGGATTATGTAAGCTGCCTTGGGTTCCTTGCAGGAAAAAAGGTGGGGTATAAATATAATAAATAAAATAAATAAATAATAATAAATAAATTGCAGGAACTGAAGACTTCTAGCAGCAAACAATTTTTTCTACCAAATTATGAACACACTGTCTGAAGTAGGGCTAGTGTCATATGCCCGGCCCCTGGCTCACTTTGTAGTCAAGCTGTCAAGTTGTATTTTTAGTCAATTAACTTTATTATGCAAACTACACACAAGCAAGTATTGTTTCAGGCTACAGACAGTATCCTCTTGCAGCTAGAAGACACAAAATTTCTAGATAGGCTTTGCATAACACAGTATCTCGTAAGCTTCAGTTAGTTCTTTGGGCTAAAGCATCACGAAAGAGAGTTGTCATGAAACTGATACCATCTATTATGGCTTGCCCTTCTCAAGCTGAGCAGGCTACAAAGTCCCTCCCTCAAGGTGGGTCTTTCTATGAGATCACTTCCCTAGCTGCAAGCCTCTTTGAGTGCCTCGTTACCCTGCATTGCCCCTCCCTTTTCAGTAGATGTCTAACTCGAAGCCTGTGTTCCCATGGGTTCAGAAGGCCCAGCTTGGCTGTCCTCCAAAAGATTAGTCAACAGCAGGGTTTCCTCCCCATGTCTCTGCTATTCTCATTGATCTCTGTTCCCACACCCTTAGCGCCCCCACAACACCTTCCCTCTCCCCATCCTTGTCTGACTCAAAATCAGTTCCCATGTCTTCTTGGAGCATGTGTGTAAAAATGTTGGGCTCATCTCTACATCTAGTCAGTCAGGGATCCCAGTTTAGCAGCTTACTGTAGAAAGTGTTGCATGAGATGTATACTCTGTGGGACTCTTTGTAGGAGAGGTGTGATATGCACCAGTGCACAACTTCATAATGGATAGGGTCCAGTTTTTTCAAGGTAGATGACCTTGAGGAATTATAGACTATGGATCCATAATATTGTTTGAAGCAGACCAATGCCCTGTAAATTTGCAACCTTGATGTGCGAGCTACCTTCATGGAGGCAGAGGAAAGCACTCACAACATATTTAATACCTTTGTGGATTTTACCTTCAGCTAGTTTATATGGGGTAAGTAAGTCCAGCACCAGACCCAAGAACATCTGGGATGTCTGTCTGGTCCAATGCCAGTTCTAGATCAGGATGTAAGTCACAAGTTCTTCTTACAGTCTTAATTTGAGAAAATGTAAACCATTTAGCACACAGCAGTCAACTACAACATACAGATTGCCGTGAGAATGTCCACATATCGTCAAAGTATTGAGGAAAGAATGGCCAGGCCCTCTAATGGGAGCATCAGAGATCTTTCTAGATGCAACCAGGCTGGAGATCACTTTAAAACATTCTCTCAAAACCTGCCAGCTTGGGTCATGAATGACCGATATACCATAGAAGTACATGCCTAAGGAAACTGAGATTGGCTACAACTCTATGATGCATACAAATATGTATTTGCTGCTACTGAATGAGTGATGCAGCCCACAGTGGAAGCACAGCAGACATTATAGTGGTTTTACTCTTTCACTGAATTGAACTCACTATCTACATTTGGAGCTTGCACCTTAATTAGCAGTGGTAGATACACAAGTTCCACTTCAGACATTACAAAGAAGCCACTTGCTTTTCCATTCCCCTCATCTGGTAACATCTGTAGTCACGCTCAGTTTCAGGAGTATGGCATTCTAAAGCTTTAATTCCCATCCAGCACTACTGGTATGTTTAAACAAAAAAGTTTGCAAGAAATATACAGCTGACATTGACTAGCTGAAACTGGAAACCTGCCCTGCTGATGTGGAGGAAGGATACCACAGTTGGGGCTGAGTAGGACCAGATGCTTCTCCACTCAGAAAGGAAATTGAAGTCTATATAAGAGAAGTCTGGCACAGACAAATTCTTAGGACAGGCAATTTAATGATCTCCTGGAACATATCATCATGGTCATATTTTTGCTCCTACATCCCTTTCTTTAAATTAAAAAAAAAAAAATCTAGGCTGTTACACATCCAGCTGAACTGTGCAGACTTGGTGGGACATTGAGTTTTCATTGCTTAGTTTTTGCTTTTATTTGACATTTGTTGCTTTCTTATACTGATAGTTATCAGTGGTGTACTTGGATCTCATAAACTCTAGGACAAGCAATCCTATGTATTTGTACTCAGAAGTCCACCTAAAACCTTGCAGAGGCACTGCTGGTTAGAGTAGACAGTGTTGGTCTAGATAACCCTTCCCCAACCTTGGACATTCCTCAGATGCTGTTGGACTACAACTCCCATCATCCCCAGACAGCATGGCCAATGGTCAGTTGTAGGCCAATATCATCTGGGGACCAAAGGTTAGGAAAGACCGATGAACCATTTATCTAACAGGATAAGACAGCTCTTTGTATCCTAACTGAACAATTTTTGTTAAAGAACTGTAGCCAATGATGCTTAAATCCAACTTTGATCCCTTGTGCCATCTGATTAACAGTGTTCCAGCCATATGTAAAATCTCAGCCCTTGCTACCTACTGACATGAAATACGTTATTGCAAAGATTTTCTATAGTAGGTAAGTATGAAAGACTCATCTTTACTCATTCCAGGAAGACACTATAAAGTTAATCACTGATCCAGATCACCTCTTCAGTCAAACTTCCTTGTTCATTTTAATGGAAGGAGCAGCTTCACATCTGCTTCCCTTTTTGCACATGTGGCACTGTATGTCTGTATCCTCCAATCAAGTGACCTAGGAAGCCTTTGTGGTCAGGGGAGTTGCATGAGCTTACCAGAACATATGTAGTCATTGTGGGCGGGAAAGTAAGAACACAGTTGGCAATGCCAAAGAACCAATCAGAAGCACTCCTTATTACCTGCATCTGATATAACATGCATTGTGGGACCTCACCAATCTCATAACTCAAATGCCCTTTGGAATTTGCAGGCTTCATTGCGAGTCTTGCCTTGGACGTGATAGCAGCAGTGAGGAATGAAGTTACTTTAACTGTAGGGTAAAATTTGTAAGGTATTTCCTGGTATGGGTTAACATTTGAAGTGGTAACTTTCTGCTAGAAATAGATTAGTCCTGGTCAACTTGGACAAAGCCTGGAATTTAGGTCAAACTGTGTCATTATGCCATATGTGGTGCTTGGCTACTTTTCCAAGTTTCATCTGAAAGGAGCCTATTTTGGCCACAAGATCATAGAACAGAATGATTTCCATGGGAGTACTTTAACATGCTTCATAGTATCTCCTCATAACCCACCCCCACCATCCAATCGTAGCAATGGAGAACATGCTTATTACTGTTTAATCATAGCTAGCTACCCTAAGGTTATTGGGTTATTTATTTATTTATATCCCACCTTTCTGCCAAAAATGGCATGCAAGGTGGCTAACAATAGTAAAACACAAATTAAAACAATCTCAATTAAAACATTTTAAAATCAATTACAAATACAGCTGTAAACAAGAAATAAACAGCACCCAACCAGATCCAGAAAAGTATAAGTGGAGTTCTGTTCTGCTCATGCAACCTCCTGCCCCAGGCCATTATGCCCGCCTCCAGCCCCAAATTGCTTCTGAGGAAATGTGGAATGGGGCTGCAGTTGGAAGAGGGAAATCGGTGGAAATCAGGGAATATCCACCTCATGCAACCAGAATTATCTTCCAATCATGCAAACAGCACTTTAGATCTTACCCATTTTACAGTCGGAGGCAACAACCCACCCCACAGCCATCACACACACACACAGAACCCCAATGCCTGCTGAATAACTGATTTAATAAAATCATACCATTACCACAACTGTGTAGAAAAATGCTCTTGGCCAGTCACTGAAGATAAAACGTAGGCTCTGGGGAAGCCAATATTTACATCAACCATCACCCAGCTGGCACACTGCTATTCTTGATCCTCAGACTGCTATTAAACTCCCCTTCTTTCAGATCCCAGGGTTGGGGGAAGTGATGAGGTAGGCCTGCCCTTCCAAATTGCTGCTTTGTAGGGTGCAATTCTGGTGGCAGGCCACATTCCTCCGGCTCCCCTACCAAAGCCACATTGCTGAACTGTTTTGGCCAGGTGGAAAGGAGAAACGTAAAAGAATAGGGCTAGGCAGACTATCCACAACTCCCTGGGCTCCCCAAGGAATCCTACCATGTGTTTACAAGGTCAGTAGACGAAATTACATCACTGTTTTGCTTGATCTGAAGCAGAGGCTTTGAGAGGGCCTGAGGGGTTGGCAATTGCCTGCTTCTCATAGAGTCTCCTTTGAACATTCAAAGCAAACAAGTGCTCCCCTGCCCCCCCCCCTTAGCACTGGACATATTTTCATCTTTTATCATCTTTCTCAGTCTTCAATAATTACCACTGAACTTCAACAGTAATTGAGAGTTTAAAATAGCAAGAGGTAGTCAAAGAAAAAGTTGTTTGTTAGGTGGGAGTCTGGTGGTGGAAAGACAGTAGAGAGGAGTAGATGTCTTCCTTACAGGTATTCCAAAGGATCAAACCAATATGAAAAAGTGTAAGAGTGTGACTCCAGTGGTACAACTAGGACTGGACCTCCGGGCTGAAGTCGAGGGCCCTGCAGCCCAAGGACTCCCCAAATGATGACCAGAGAGTGGCAGGTGATGAGGGCACTGGCAAAAAGGTTCAGTATCAGCATCCTGGGGCCCACCAGGGCTGATGCTGCTTGTTGAAGCATCCTTTTTTACTTACCGGTACTTTTTAAAAACATTAAAAAGTAAGTTTAAAAACTTACTTCTACTCGGGGTGGGAAGCCTCCATTTTATCCCTGTAGTCACGATGGTGCTATGATTTAAGTAAGTATAAAATGCAAAACTGCCCATGCTCAGAGTATTTCTTTCTTAGGGCGCAATCCTATGGAGACAATAATAAGCCCCTGAACTCAGAGGCTCATGCTCATCCAATGCAGAGCGGGAGGAGTAGCGGAGGTGATCTTCGCCTACTTGCTCCTCCCGCTCTGCATTTTCGTTAGACAGCCGTTTCCCGAGGGGGAGGGAAGGAGGCTGGAGTAGCTTCAGGATGGCTCGTATCCTGGAGGCCCACCCCCGAAAACACTCCCTTCTCCCCCTCTCTGAGGTTGCTTTCCCAACCTCAGAGAGCAGCCGGCACAGTTCTTCCCATGCCAGCTGCCTGGGGGAGAGGGAGGGGGCGGAGCTCCAATTCCCAGCTCCGACCTCGGTGCTGGGAATCTGAACTATCCTATGGCCCCTCAGACAATGTCGAGGGGCCATTGGATCATTCCCTCCATCAGGGTTGGCGAACTGTTTTTTGTTTGTTGCTTTAACATATTGGGAATGTGGAAGCAATTGTAAAGCATGGAATGGGGCAGGGGAAGAGAGAAATGTTAGTTGTGTGCTTCACATCTGAAATAATACACACGGCCATCTAAAGACACACACCCTATCCCACCTGGAAAGATCATTAATCCCAGAGTCTAAAATTACCTGGCTGCACCACTGTCTGACTCCAATGGTTACCCAATAAACCAGCCCTCTAACCCTGGTTTTAACTCTCCCATTACTCAGATATTCTAGGAAAGAATTCCTCTCACTCTCCTTATAGAGAACTGAATTTATGGAAATGGAGGGTGGACTCATAGGTTCGTTGTGCAGAGTGTGGTAAACTGGGAGCTGGGATGATCCGGAGTTTCTGAGGGCCCTGTGTTGGTTGTTGCTCCTGCCAATCAACCTAAGACCTTCTTTTTCTTCCAGGTACCATATTTTTCCGTGTATAAGACGCCCCCATGTATAAGACGCCCCCCACTGGGCAGTTTCGCAACTTCCGTGTATAAGACGACCCTCGGCTTACTTCCGTGTATAAGACGACCCTCAATTTTTAGTCTAACGATTTTAGGAAAAAGTATAGTCTTATACATGGAAAAATACTGTATGTAAGGGTGAGGCTGCCAGCGACAAACATTCACTGGAGCTGGGATCAGGCTGAGGTTAAACTGTGTCAGCCTGTGACAATTTTTTCCTTCTTGGTTTGAAACTGAAATCTAGATTATAACTTACCCTCTACTGTCCCCAACAGAGAGTGAACTTCGGAACTGGGGGCACATATAAAAATGCTGCATGCGTTCAGCCCCCAAATTGCAAGATACATTACCAAAATCCACAACTATACCTTGCAAGTTGCAACCTTGTATTAGCGGAAGATTTCAATGTTAAAGAAATTGGTCTAAGAAAATGTTACTTATTTTAGAAAGAGCAACTTTCATGATCCCCCCCCCCAAATTATCTTTTAAAGTTACATGATTAAAAAGAAAATCATACATCAAAATGAACAAAACACCACCACACAAATCCAGGTATTTTCTTTTACATACACTTCTACAGGACCTTATGTTGTAGAGATTTGAAATAATATAAGTTACAATACTGACAGTAATGGCTTACACAAATTTCATAAATTCTTACATAAATTCTCCACAGTGTTTTTTTGTTTGTTTGTTTTCACTTCCACCAGGTAAATGGATCTTGAATGCAAGAAGCATTTTCTTGCAAGTGCCATTACTAAAGCTTTATAGGTTACCTCCAGAGGGAAGGCTTCTGGCAGTACCAATCAAAAGGCTTTTGCAACTATTTTCTCTTTCCGTCCTTAGTTGATTTTTTGTGGTAAGAAGAAAGACAGAAGAAGCAGTGGGAGGAAAACACGGCATGGTTAGAAATGGAAGATGACATCTAGTGCCCCCCCCCAATTCTATGTTTGGAGTAGGGCACACTAGATCCTTGTCTGGATGCACCTGCTAACTGACTGAGTTAAGACCTTACAGCAGTACCTTCTCTCAGTTGCCACTGAAAAATCTACAGAAATTTCAGTGCTGCTCATAAACTGGGTGGATGGACCACAACATCAAATGGCAAACATACATCTACCGGCCATAGCCTTTGTCCTAAAAGATTTAATATTTAAGATTTGTTGAACTATTCTGATTTTAATTTTTTCTTCTTCTTCTTCTTTCTGGTAGTCCTTGGCCAACCTATGAGACCAGCAACTGTTGGTGGTTGGGTTCCGGAGTGGACAGAGCAAGATCTAAAGGGCCAGAGGCAAAATACATGTTCTAACATGAGCTGGTGGTCAGGTTTTAGAGCAGGCAGGCAGATGTGTGTGTGTACATGTAGGGGGGGCAAGACAAGTTTGTTCAGGAACTTCTCGCAATGACGTGTTGCTCAGACTGAGGAGCTGACTCAAGTGTTCGGCATTATAGGACCTGGTGGGACATGCCTGGTTTATGGGGGTCAGCTGACAGTGCTCAGATTTCCTTGACCCATAGTTAATTATGTCTGGCTAGGGTGGCCATGAGTCCTCTTTTAAAGAGCACAGTTCTCTATTTGAGGAGCTGTTAGGGGACAGTCCTCTGTTTGGAAGGTGTCCTCCGGTATAAAGAGAAAGAACCATCAGAGGGAAAGCTCAACCTTGAAGTTGGTTGCCCATCCACAGCACCTAGAGACCAGACTGAGCAAGGCACACAGGTCACCTTCTCAGTGTTTCCCACAGTATGACAAGATGTACTGTATTTCTATTTAAATTAGAATAACTATTTCTAAATTTGCATCTATACATATAAATTAGCCTATGCAAAATTTATGCAAATTGGTAGTCCACTTTTGTCCCGTTTTTTAGTGAAGCATTTCTTCTTTTTCGGCAATTCATAAGTGGCCACCCTGTGTTGGGCTGGCTGATGTACCAGAGTACTGGTGGTGCAGGAGGTAAGTGATTGGAGCCTGGTTGCTGGAAGCCCCAGAACCTCCCTCCTCCCCAGTGCCTTACACCTTGGTATTTAAAATGGGGGAAAGACTTTGTCCACTATACATGAAAGTATTTCATCATCATCAAGGGACAGAAAGTTCTGAACCAAAATACACTGGAAATACAGAATCTGGCAGGGTATCCTGCAAAGGCAGGGTATCCTGAACTCTTGCTCTTGTTTACTTGATCCAAGTCTGGTCCATATATGAGTAACTCTTGCAGCATGTATGCTCCAACATGTTTTCACTCCAGACAATTGCAAATGGGAACAATGGCTGAGCCTACTTCATGAGCACATCATCAGTTTTAATCTCCATACCACAAAGACTCCTGCAGTACCACAGCTTGGATAAATCTCCAGAAGGATTATGACATCAGTATCCCATATTTCACTCACATAACCACAATAACGGGCCACTGTTAATCCTGGTTTTACAGATAGATAACAGGCTGAGAGAAAATGCGTTGCCCAGGGACTCTTAGCTAGCAGGCACTGGGATTTGTACAGTACCTGGATCTCCTAAGCACAGATATATAACATTACCTGCTATGCAACAAACGGCACAATAAGCACAAACAGCTTGTTTGGGCTTTCCTCGTTAATGGTGCAAATATTCACAGCCATTCCAAAACAATATAAATATATGCTTATTATCCAGTGGCCTTAACAGCTCTTGAGCCCCATCTATATTATTTTCAGACTGTGCAATCTGTGGAATGCTTAGCATAGGGTGTTGCCACTGTGCACGCTCTTTAACACCATTGTTCCCATTTGCAATTGTCTGGAGTGAAAACATGTTGGAGCAAAACCAGATACAGACTTCACAACTCTGTAATTTGCGTGTGACATTTGCACAAGCTCTTTCTAAACCTTCCATAATGTATATTTTATATGTGCACTCAGTTGTTATGGTTACTATAATTTATGTAATTGTGTGCTGCATGAGATAAACATGAAAAACCCAGCACTGGTCATTACTGGCAAACTTCCTCAACAAAAGAATATGCATTGTGGAACTAAGTAATCAGGCAGCACAACAAAAATACCCACTGCTAAATCCCAAAGCATATCGTCTTATGGCTGCCTGTATATCAATGCACTCACACTTTGGTCAGTCTCTTTTGCCCAAAATATTACATTGTAGTCAAATTGTGCTAGCAGATATATATATATCTGCATATCTGCAGATATATATATATATATATACATATCTGCATATACATATCTGCAGATATATATATATATATATATATATATCTGCATATCTGCATATATATATGAAGAAGTCCTGACTGACTGACTGACTCATCAACACCCAGCTCAAACCGTTTAATCTAGGAACGTGAAATTTTGAAGGAACATTGTTTTTATGACATAGACCCCCACTAAGGAAGGGTTTTTGGAAATTCCATCCCTAGGGGGATGAAAAAAGGGGGCAAAATCACCCCACTCTCATATCTCCTATGGGCAAAACAACAGGGGAGCAGTTATGCAAATCGGCCTCACCTCATAATTGCTGCAGGAGCCAATAGGAGCAGTTATGCAAATAGCCCATACGACACTTAGAATGTTCGTATGAATTCCTGCAGGGGCCAATAGGGGTGGGTATGCAAATCTCCCCTAGGCCATTTAGAATGTTCTCTGAGGGGGTGAAAAGGGAGGGAAACTTTTAAAATGACTGACTGTGGTGTGTGGGGCATCGTCGCATAGGCTCCATCACGTTTTGACGGATCTACCCCAAACTTGGCACGGTCACTCTTCATCACCCGTAGACTCTCAGGATTAACCTGATTTTCCTTTAAGATCAGATATTTCTGTCAGAAAAGTTTTCTGCTGCCAGCACCCAGCCTAAACGTTACACTTTCAGTCAGAGACACTGTATCTTTTCCATTGTACCAAATCCTAAAATCCACGCGAGCGCAGCTGTGGGCAACAGCTAGTTAAACATATAGCAATATTCCGATGATTAGAGGTGTTTCTACATATGGGCTTTCTCAGAGATCGGGAGTGCCCATTCAGTACTGAGACCACTATTTCCTAAACCCCAACTACACAGCCATAGTTGGCTATTGTTTGCACATTACAAAGGGAAATGTCATTGTGAAGTTCCACCAAGCCTTGTCATGCCAAATTTGTCAGAGAACTTCTTGTAAACCTCCAGTTTGGTGTTAAAGAGCGTGTTAAGATTCTATAAAATGAAACAAAACAGGGCATATAAAACAGATATCCATTCAATTGTTTTGTTCCAGTGTGGCGTAGTGGTTAGGGTGTTGGAGTGGGACTTGGGAGATCCGGGTTCAAATCCCCGCTCGGCCATGAAACTCACTGGGTGACTTTGGGCCAGTCATGGTCTCTCAGCCTAACCTACCTCACAGGGGTGTTGCGAGGATAAAATGGAGAGGAGGAGGAGGATTATGTAAGCCGCCTTGGGTTCCTTGCAGGAAAAAAGGTGGGGTATAAATATAATAAATAAATAAAATAAATAAATAAATAAATATTGATGTGTGGAAATGGCAAACCTTTTCAACACACACAGGATAAACAAGAGTTTGGAAAGAAAAGATGAGAAGTGCTCGGTCAGTTGAAGCTTTGGTTTAACAATTTCTTCGTCAGAGAACAAGGAAGTTCTACGCCGCAAGTGTAAACCTTAGCAAAACTAGAGGCCCTCATAGATTAATATGTTTCATATATTTTTGCCCAATCAAAGCTCTGGTGTCTGCATTCTAGACTAATGGAAGTTTCCAAGCAAAGGCAGTCCCATCATAGAGTAAATAAAAGGAATTTGGTAGTGGTAAAGATGTGTGAGAACAAACCACAAGGTTTCATTTTTCAAAACCCCTTACTAAACGGGAGGCCTAACGAGGGATGGGTGGCTGCTCCAAGCTGCATCCACCATGTGTCTCCTCAGCAATGTCTAGTAAAAGAAATGCATGATGTGACATCAGCACACTCAGTGCTTCCTTATAGCTTTTGCGTGACAGCCCATTTGTACTGGGGGCAAAAGGAAAATGCAGAGCATGATGGCAGCACATCACACCTTTTAAACACTAGACCAGTGTTCTCCAACCTTGGGTCCCCAGATGTTTTTGGCCTACAACTCCCAGCATGCCCCAACCAGTGTAGCTGGGGCATGCTGGGAGTTGTAGGCCAAAAACATCTGGGGACCCAAGGTTGGAGAACACTGCACTAGACAATACTAAGGAGATGGAGACATGAGGTTGGATCCAACGCTGGTGCTGCCATTCCGCTGCCAGAAGTGGTTCCATCAGTGGAACTGGGAGGAGGCAAGTCCCACTCCCTCATCGCAGCCCCCCCTCAAAATCTGCCCTGGAGGGCTGGGAAACCCTTTGCAGCAGATTTTAGAGTGACACAGAGGGCTGCAGTAGGGGAGAAAGTCCTGTTGCGCTAGTGGACTTCTGCTAGAGTGATGTTGGGTTTAACCCATGTAGCGGTGGGCGGTGGCTACTATACATCCCGTGTTAGGCTCTGAAGACACATTTTCAAAAGAGAGAAGCAATTATGCTCTAGGAATGTGGGAGGCACATTAAACTGTAAACTGTGTTTCCTTGCAGGGGTGTGGGGAAGTTGAGAAAATTATTAATCTCACCCAATTTAGGAAAACATTTCAATCTTCAAGCTTTTCCGTAGAGGGGAAGAAGAAGAAGAGAAAAAAAAAAAAAAAGCAAACATGAGAGCGAGAAGAAGGAAGGAAGAGAACAAGTTAAGTAAAAAAAGAGGTGAGGGGACTACACTTTCTGGATCAGGACAATAATCTTGTTAGAGGTCCCAGTTGGGCAAAAATCTATCCATAAGGCCAAACACGACATATCGAGAATGCTCAGCACAAAAAGGAGAAAATAGAAACGAGAACACCTAAACATATAGAAATTAAAAACACTATTAAAGATTCCTAGCATCAGTATGCCAAAAACAGCTTTAAAGGAAGGAGTTGGGGGAAAGTTCAGAAATGCTGACCTCTTAGAACTTAAATATAAAACAACAAAGAGTTCTGTGGCACCTTAAAGACTAAGGGTCTCAGGACATGGTCTGAAGGCACCTGAAGCAGCCACCCAGCAGGTCTGGGTCTCGTCAGTGCTTGGAAGGAAGACCACCTGGGAACCGCATGTAGCCACCTTGAGTTCCACAATGGAAGAAAGGTGGGATGGAGCAGCCCTTTGGGTAAAACTCATTCCGGACCTTTTGGAGTGAAGTTAAACAAAGTGCTGAAAATCAGGAAACTAGCCAGTCAATTAATATTCATTGAGAAATTCTTCTGCTGTTGGACTACAGGGTCAGAGCAAATTCGTGCCTCTTGCTTCTCCTGATGGTGCAAACAGGAAACTGCACACCCTGCAAATTAGAGCTTCTGTAAGAACTCAGGTTAGCGCAGTGCTTCTCAATTATTTTCTGTCATGCCCCCCCCTAGGAAGAAGAAAACATTTCACGCCCCCCGCGCGACTGTAAATAGTATCATTTGTCTATAAAATTGTTATAAGTACACCTCTGCATAACACTGTATCCTTATTAACGTATAAGAGAATAAAAAAAGAAAGAAATGTGGATCAATTTACAACAAAGAATAGCTTTATTAACTGTAGCAGAAAAGATTTAAAGGAGCACAGGATTTAAAGGAACACAATATTAAAAAAAACTTTTAACTGAGGTCAAACGAGCCCCCCTTTACGGAGCCTCGCGCCCCCCCTGGGGGGCCCGCCCCACTATTTGAGAAGCACTGGGTTAGCGCAACAGCAATTTGGAAGGCACCCAGGGAGTTGTGGGAGCCCTGCAGATGGGCCGTTCACTTTGATCATGAGATGACACAAAGATGGCAGGCCTCGGGAGAAGAGGGGTGCCTCAAAGATCATCATCTCTGAGTTAGCTCTTCAGTCTGTTGAAGGGAAGGGAGGAAAACAGGAATCGCGGGCGGCTTGCCCTTCCAAGGCTTAGCCATACTGAATGCCAGTAGCCTCTTAGAAAGCCTGGCCAATCTCTTCCAGTCCTGAGCTGGTCATAATGCTTCGCCATCCATTGACCCCTCCTCTTGCGAGACTTCCTGACTGTGCAGAAACTATAGTCCAACAGCAGAAGAACTCAGTGAATGTTAATTGATGATAGATATAATGGTAATAGAGTGGTGAACATGGTGGCAGAGTTTAGATGGCTCTGTAGCGTGAACATGGCATGTGGCATCGGGCAACAGTGAGTGTGGAGGGGAAGCTAAATCATTCCGCTAGCTTTTTTAAAAATTATTTTTGACCAAAAGCAGCCCCAGGACACTGCACGTTTAAAGCAGAGGAATGCTCAGCGTGGGGAGGAGGTGCTACCTGGTTTAACTGTGTTTGTTTTTATTATGTATGTTGCCCTAAGAGCTTTGGCTATAGGGCAACTCATAAATCATCATCATCATCATCATCATCATCATCATCATCATCATCATCATCCATTTCTCCCTGGCTTTGTCTACTCAACTAACCCACCGCCCACCCCTGGCTGCTTTTCCGCCCACAAGGAAAAGATATGGGAACATCTAATATTTCCCATGCAGGACATTCGGAAAGGTAATTTGGAGCACACGAAAAGCAGCCCCTCCCCTGCTCCACTCGCACTTGCAGTTTCCCCATGCTGAGTTTGGTGGGTTTAAAAAAAATAAAACATTGAGGGAAAGGTTCACATGAACAATGAGGGAAAGGTTCACATGTTCACACAAGTCGCATCTAGTTTGGGCCTGGAAGACTGTGACTTGTCCAAGGCTGTCCCTTGAGATTCATCGCTTAGGAGCGAACTACATATTACATGCAACCACATTAAAGCAAATCCCAGAACCTGTGTGGGTTTTTTTAAATGTAAAGCTGCTTCAGTAAGAGGACTTTAGAGCAGAAAAGAAGGTGGGGGAGGGAGGCCATGCTTTTACTCGGGCAAACGTGCTTTTGGAACCCTACCGAAAATGGCCACTTCAGGGGGGTGTTTTGGAGTAGAACACTGGAAGACAGGGAAAGGGAAGTGTGCCCTCCTTCCAATCATGTCCCTACTATAAATTCCCCTACAGTGGTTTTTCATATATATTTTTCTTCCAAAAATTGTATCAGGATTCAGTTACATAATGTGTATGTAATGTGTAGTTAGCCCTGGAGCAGATATTTGAACCGGGTTTCATCCAAATCTAACACCGTAGCCATTACGCTACACTTTCTTAGATGCCAGTGAGACCTGTTTGTCAGCTTTCAAGCAGAGAGGTAGGGAAACTGCTGTAACCATGGTTTTCTTGGTGCAGGTGTAACACTTAACTGTGGTTAACACAAACCAGAATTTCTAAGCCCACTAAAAACCATGGCTTCATATCCTGCTATGCTGCCAATCCTTAACCACAATGTAGGAGGTATTCTAAGGTAATCCTAAACTATGGTTAAGTATTATGCCTGCACAGAGCATCACTGGATGTCTTGGCACCAGCCTATGTGAATGATTATAAGGAGGCATTTGACCAAGTGGTCAGCCTGCATAGCTGAGATATTCCCAAATCAAAGGGATGAATGAAAATAGACACACAATGATATAGTATGCGTGTGATTCTCTGTTATCCAGTATGAATTATAGCTGCAATAGCCAGTGTCTTCTGGGCACCCATATTTCTTTGTTGGCTCCTGTACCCTGCATGTGTTCCTCAGTTTTGCATGTTCTGCATACTGTGCCAGTCTCTGTAAGCTCTATGCCTCTTAAATCAGTTCTTCACTTCCTTTTTTCTTATTCAGACAATATGTGTTTCAGTATTCCTTTACTATTGCCAAGACAAGCATTTAAACATCTGTAACTCATCCGCCATCATTTTTTACCGGTGAGAAGCTGCATTCACCTTAAACATTGTTTCCATGAAGATTCCATAATACTTTTTAAAGAAAAGAACTGGGTGAGATGCCCTTCCAGTTCCTAGTTATGCGATCTTCACCATGAACCACCATGAACTACTCATGGTGAATAATTAATCCATTCACCATGAATAGCGCAGCTTCGCCTTCTCTTAATCCACATCCCTGGTCTTCTCTTTCAGAAAACCATTTCTGAGCCACTATAATCTCAATTTGCCTTGACCTCCATTGACTCCCTGTTACCCATCCCTGTTATTCCATTCTTTAGAGAATAAAATAAATTCTCTCCCTCCACTAGTCTGTTCCAGTGTAAGCAGAGAGACCATTATGGACAACACTTGCAGGTCCCTCAAATGCCCTTTGGCGTAGTGGCACACACCATAATATTGAAAAGCTCCTTATTGTGAGTATGCCGTAATGCATGTATTAAAGGCAGCACATGTGGATTAAACATTATGCCAGTCATATCAAGCTTCATAACAGGGACTGGCTTTTCACTGGGCTCCACATGGTTTATGTCACCTTTGAATCAGGCCTAAGATATGTGTTCATGAGAGAGTTGTACAGCAGCCAGTAATTTATTCATTTTCGCTCCGTTAGCCCTGGCCCATCATGTGAACGCCTCACAGTCTGGTTCAGTTCAAACATCATGCCAAACCTTGATTAAGAAAACTTCTCTATGGGGGCTGTGTGTGTGTGAAATTGTGCGTGTGTTTGTGAGGGGCAGGATGGAGTGTATGCCAGCAGTGGCTCCACCTACCTTTGTTGGTGGTTCCACACACTTTGGTTAGTGGCCCCACCTACTGCTTGCATTCAGTCCCCAGTGTCCCAGTCTGGGGCCAATTCAACCCTTGGGCCAAAAATTGTTCCCCGCCCCTGGTTTAGGTTGATGTATGAATCTACACCCCATGTTTTGCAAGTGGCTAGAAAACCAGAGAGAGAACAGATGGTTTCAAGCGAGTTTGCAAATGACGGTTTGTGCTAAGCAAGGATTTGGGAAGATATGTGAACTGAGAAACCATGACTGAAACCACTACCCTGACTCCAGATGCTCCAGAGCCATGGAGACAGGAGAAAAATGACAAGGGTTGAGAGGACAGAAAATGAAAGCAGACAAGAAGCTCTAAACCAGGGGTGGAAAACCTGTGGCCCTCCAGATGTTGTTGGGCTCTAACTCCCATCAGATTCAGCCACCTTGGCCAGTGGTCAGGGATGATGACCAACAGGCCAACAACATCTGGTGGGTCAAAGCTTTCCCAGCCCTGCTAAAAACAATACAAATTTGCACTTTTGGAAGCCAAAAAAATGTTTTAGGGCGTAATCCTATGTATGTTTAGGCAGAAATCAGTCCTACAAACCCAGCATTCCCCAACCAGCATGGGAGGATGCTGGATGTTGTAGGACCTATTTCTGCCTAAACATGCATAGGCTCTTAGATGTGGTTAATGCAAACCCTGGTTTGGAGTGATATCTGTATGGAGACATGGAGTGCTCCTCTATGGTGATGTCTATGTGGAGTCCTGGAGTGAAAACATTTTAGTTCCCTCCTGCCCATAAACATGTTATGTGGGATGTTTTTGGGTAGGGAGGAACCTAGAATGTATTCACTCCACTTTGAAGTCATTGCATCCCACAAGGTGACTCTGACCCATATCAGAAAAACTGCTATTGGAAAAGCACTGAGCTTCTATATATCACTTAATTTAAAAAAAAAAAAAAAAATTCAGTGGGGCTACTGAACAAGACCAGAAATTCACAACTTTTTCTCCATTTCTGCTTTGCGGAGAGGAGGAAATTATTTTCCTCCAAGAGGCTAATAAGACACCATTTTAACAACAGACTAGGAAATGCAATAAAATATCACTTTGGCAAATCACAGTGCTGGATGCAAACTTATAGTTTCCTTAAAATAACAGTAAACATTAAAGACAAGTTGTACCGTACTTGATGAAACTTAATTATCTACCACTGCCTGGAGCACATAGCAAAATGTCTGTACTCTCATTTGAATAGTACTTAATGTGCCTCAAGATATTGTTAATCAACCATATAAGATGTGGATTGTGACATGTGATGCTATTAACAATCAATATATAGATATTATATATATATAATATCTATTATATATAGATATTATATATATATATATATATATATATATATATAATTTTGCATGTAGACACAGACTAAGTGAGCATTTTGAAGAGCACACGGATATGAGCCTATTAAGAGAAGAGGGGTTCTTTCTTGCTTGTTCAAGGGGTTCCTAGGAATGAATATTTCTTTGCTCTCATTCTAGTGGTTAGCTACTTGGGGCGCAATCCCTATGCATGTTAATATGCATAGGGATTGCACCTTTGGTATATTTGTCAGATATATTCTAAATGCCTATTGTAGATGAGAGCCAGTGTGGTGTGGTGTTTGGAGCGACAGACTAGGACTGAGGAAACTCAGGTTCAAATCCCTACTTAGCAGTGAAGCTCACTGTGTAACCTTGGGGTCATCACCATCTTTCACCCTAACCAAATAACCTATTCGGAGAAAGAAAGAGAGGGAGCAGCCTCTGGACTGACACAAGAGTCAGTCAGCAGGGGCATCTCTGGATCCAACCTTTGTCTTACAGAAAAGTAAAATGGGACAAAAAACACACATCTGGGGTTTGAAACATGTTCATTGGTAGAACTGGGTGTATCTTTTTTCATTGGCCCCTTTTTATGATACAAGCCGCATAAGACTGCCCACATTGTAATCAGTTTTATCTGCCTCCAGAAGCTGCACCACTGCCCCCCCCCCCAACAAACACGTTCACAAAAGAAACCATTATATACGATGTGTCATAAAGCAAAAGATCCTGGGTGGTCCAATCATTCAAACAACCAAGAGAGAAAACGAGCAATGCTAGGGGTTCTAATCCCAATTATGGCTAAGCCATTTAACCTCCTGTGGCTCAGCTAGCTCAGCTGGAAATTTGGGTGGATTCTACTTAAAACCAGATGCTACCTCTGAGCTGGGTTTTCCTAGGTAAGTATATAGCAAAACAGCTGCTTTTTGGCAGAGGTTTTATTTTTCCAGTCGTGTGTGTGTAAAAGAATGTAAAAATGAACTCAGTACATTTTGTAGCAAAGCACAATATAATTTCATGCTAATAAAATGGTACATTAATCAGCAGCATATATCTCTCACAAACACAGGAATAGTTCATGGAATGTATGGTGTTGATTAATGTACTATTACTGTTGGAGAGTGACAATACTTGGATCTGAAAGAATAAACGGAACACAAAAAATATAAAGAATTTATACTTGCATTATCCAAGATATCCAAGACAGAAAGAAATATACTTTCCATCATCTATTGTGCATCAGGCAAGGAAAATACGATAGCAACTAAGTATTTGTTTAAAACCTATTAGCCCAAATGTTAAAAGGAGACAGCCAGGTAAATGTGCATAAGATTGCAGTCAAATATATATATATATATATATATACCGGTATATATATTATCTGCCAAGTGAGGACAACACTTCATGAATCTGATGGAATGGACACTAGTCCACGAAAGCATATACCATTTATTTTATTTATTTTAGTATTTATTTATACCCCACCTTTTTTCCTGCAAGGAACCCAAGGCGGCTTACATAATCTCTTGCTCCTCTCCATTTTATCTTCACAACAACCCTGTGAGGTAGGTTAGGCTGAGAGTCAGTGACTGGCCCAAAGTCACCCAGTGGGTTTCATGGCCGAGCGGGGACTAGAACCCGGATCTCCCGAGTCCCAGTCCAACACTCTCACCACTATGCCACACTGGCTCACCATAATACATGTGATTGCTTTTAAGCTGACATATGATTCATTGTTGTTGTTTTTGCTGTCACAGTTGCTCCTTTGGAGACCATTCACACAATTTCTGTTTTCCATTCTCATTCACATGTACTATGGGACTGGTACAGTCAGCAAATACAAAGCAATGATTTGTAGGATAGAAACCCTACTACAAAACTTACAAGAGGAACTGGAACATCAGAAAGGGTCAGATCACACTTTTAAAAAACCCCACTAAGAACATTTGCTAGGTATGCTCAATGGACAGACTTTGTGTGTTTGTCCCAGGTCTAACAAAGGTTCGCGATCGCCGTATCCTCTTTAGAGGTGACTGCATGGAAGCAGCAGCTATAGCCAACAGAGTGGCTAGCACTGAAATGAGGAAATGAGCCTGTGTTGCCCACTTGGATGGCCTTGATGGTTGGAGCTCAGAAATAGTCAGGCTGCAGCAGGAACTACAACTCCCATCAGCCCCCAGACAGCATGGCCAGTGACTTGGATGATGGGAGTTACGGTCCAAAACATCTGTAGGGCGCCAGGTTGAGGAAGGCTGCTCTAGGCCATCAGGCAGGCTCAGGGAGAGCTGCCTGCCTGTGTGTTTGGGTGGGCAAGAGGAAGGGGTATGGTCAAAACTAGGCAAGGTTCACATTATGCAGCAGGCTAGGGAGGGACCGTAGCTCAGTGACTGAATCCCTGCCACCTCCAGTTAAAAGGATCAGGTGGCAGGTGATGGGAAAGAACTGTGCCTGAGACTCTGGAGAAGAACTGCCAGTAAGAGCAGACGGTACTGGGCTGGGTGGACAAAATAGTGTGACGGTATACAGCACCAGCTTCCCATGTTCAAACAAGGATAAAAGGGCCCAGGACATGTGCAGGTGATCTTTCCTTTTCAGGCAGGAAAGATCTAAGCCACCAATCATCAGGTAAAGGGACTGGAGTTAGACAGAATACTAATGCTAGATACAATTTGCTCAGACTGGGGCACCAGCTCTGAGGGCTCTATACAGCTTGGTAGATCAGGATTGGTCACTGGGATCAGGTGCGGGCTGGTACTGGAGCACAGATGGTGCCCTTAAACCACAGTCTGCCAGACTTGCAGTGAGACTAGAGCACTGGTTGTACAGCAGGTAAGAGGCCAGAACCATGTTCAGATTGGTCTATGACAGGGGTGGGCAACTTGTGGCCCTCCAGATGTTCTGGCCTACAACTCCCATCATCCTTCACCATTGACTATGCTGGCTAGGGCTGATGGGAGTTGTAGGCCAAAACATCTGGAGGGCCACAAATTGCCCACCCCAGTCTATGAAAAGGTAAGGAAATAATTTTCACGGCAATCAGTGTGGTTGTTGACTGGATCATTATTTTGCCTCCCTCAGTAGCATGGGGCACTGTCTGCTTGCTTGAACCATCTGGGTTTCTTTTACTGGGACTTATTCTTTCCAGCATGTCCTAGAGGCACATCTGGCATGTCCCTCCTTCATCCGTCCTGGCATCTGATTATAGCTTATGGTACTCCTTTGAATAAAACAGGGTTGCATTTTTCTATAATGTGGGCTTATCTATTAAGGATGCTGGTTGAAGGAGCTTTGACCTCCAGCTGACCTTTACTTTTCTTCCAGTCCTATTAAAGACGTTTATTGTGTGGTAAATTGTGCTTATTTTAAATGGATTTCATAACCAGTTGTTCTTCCACTGGTAAAACGGCATGAAAACAGCGTGAAGCAACTTACATCTGGCTTTCCGCCCAGTCTCCCATTTGATCCATATAGGGTTGTCATCATCTCTTTTTCATTATTATTATTATTATTATTATTATTATTATTATTATTATTTTGGGACCAGATTTCACCATTTTGCTCGCATTTACTGAATCTTTACATACTGCTGGTTAGACAGTGATCCCTGTGTCAGGCTATACTCTTATCAAGGGTCTGAGGGTGCTTCACATAGTCGCCTAACTGAAAATCATCATCCTGTCAGGAGGAACTATGGGCGCTTACCAAGCATAAAAGGTTTTGTGTGAGCCAAGTGCTCAAGGCACAGGCCTGGATATGCATAGGCTTGATTTGCATGATCCCTCCCATGTTTATTGAGGGGAAAGGATTATGCATATGGGCCTATAAGAAAAGTGCCTGGGCTGGTAGTCACAATGCGGTGGAGAAGAGTGCCATACAGATGTGGTACAGGCAGTCCCCATGTTACGAACAAGTTCCATTCCTAAGAATGTCCTTCAGTTGAATTTGTATGTAAGTCGGAACACCATAGCGTTCTATAGGGGGGGAAATCGGCATTTACGTAAATTGCATAACTTATGCAAATTGCGTAGTATACTACTCTATGTATGCTACGTAAACGACGTAATGCCGGGGGACCCGGAAGTCCGTTCTTAAGTATGAGTCGTCTTAAGTCGGATGTACTTAACTCAGGGACTGCCTGTAATTGGCCCTTATTCCATTTGGGAAAGCTCTATGAAGTACTCCTCCTTCCCTTCAGAACTAATAATGTACATCAAACATTAAGCAGCAATCCTAAGCCCATTTATTAGGCTATATGTATACTTCTCAGCAAACTTGCATAGGATTGTGCTGTGAATCCTCAGATGTTTCTGTTACTGACCTTCCTCTCTTATCTATCGCACTGTTAAAAAATGTCCTTCATAGGCTAAAGTGAGGCACAGAGCCTTAGCCCTGGGGGCCAAATATGGCCCTCTGGGGGTCTCAATCAGGCCTTGGGGGGCCCAGAAGGCCACACACCCCTTCCCCTTGGCCACCAATCATTTGATGGTTTCCCAGCTTTTGCAGCTTTCCCCCCCATTCTGAAAGGTTGAAATGCTTCTCCTAAGGCTTGGTTTCTGGCAGTAAGAGCTTTAAGCTACAATATGCCGGTAATTTTGGTGTTCTGGTTCTGCCTCTTTTGCCTTTGGCCCCACCAGCCCCTGGGATGCAGCTTCCACAAGCTTCTCCAGAATGGAATTCGGCCCTCAGGCTCAAAGAGGTTCCCCATCCCTGGGCTAAAGCAAGATGCCTCTCTCTTCATCTTGGGATCATTGCAAGGAATCAAGTACGCAGAACAGGCCAAGAGCCTGCCAGGTTGAAACAAGAAGCCTGCAGAAATTTAGTGTCCAAGAAGCTTGGCTCCAGCAAATCTCCAGCTGCAGTGAGTGAACTCATGTGACAAGCATCAGGGTTTCTCTGGTTCCTCTAGAACAGGGCTCTCCAACCTTGGGTCCTCAGATGTTGCTGGACTACAGCTCCCAGAATCCCTTGCCATTAGCCATGCTGGCTGGGTATGCTGGGAGCTGTAGGCCAGCAACATCTGGGGACCCAAGGTTGGAGAGCCCTGCTCTAGAATATGAGGTTAAGAGCCAAACTGCACATTATGCTAATTGTGTAGTGAGGTATGATAGTTTTCTTTCTCTTGAGTAAGCACACATGGACCCAACTCGGATCAGGACCATGGCACTCCATGAGGTGAAGGTTTTATTTTCTGTACATCGCCCAGGGTGGCCGGTTTGCCGGCCAGATGGGCGATAAATAAATGCAAATAATAAATAAATTAATAAATAAATAAGGTTAAATCTCTCCCCTATGCATTCTGCCCCAAAATTAAAAAACACACAACCCAAAACCTATACACGGGGGGGCGGGGTTTAAAAAATTCTCCATTGACTCCAATGGACATATTTTCACTCTTTTAATCTTACCCAGGTGTGTGTGGGGGGGGGGGGAATCAGGGAAAAACTGGTTGTGGGGAAGGTTTAACCCTTGCCTCCTTGCACACCATGGTCAATCCGAGTCAGGGCCATTCACACTTCCACAAGAGTTTTTTTAAAAAAAAACCCTATTGTGCATAGTTACACGCTACGCAATTAGCATAACGTGTAGTTTGGAACAGAGAGCCAAACTACACATTACATTCAAGATGTGGCTACTAGCAGCCAGGTGTTTTCCAGGTTCTTGGGATTGCCCCTTGAAATGGCTCCCTTGCCTTATTCGCACACTACCTAAAGGAGGCAATCTGCCCCCTGAGACCAATTCGGTTCCCCGCCCCTGACACTGAGGCTCATTTCAGCCTCCTGGGGGCTTGATGTGACAATCTATATTCCTGTTCTTGTCAATGAATTAGGACCAGTGTTAATACTGGCAGGTTTTGGAGGGCCCTTGGTTAAGGCACCCTCAATGGGCCCCCTGCCTCGGTGAGTCTACCTTCTCACCGCCATTGTCACCAACTGCCGTCGCTCCTCACCCTCGCTGCCACTCGCTTGCTTGACAGCCAGTGAGCAAGGAGGCAGCGGCATCTTCTGCTCCTCCTTCTCACCATCTCTATATCTGAGCCAGAGTGAGAGGCAGCTGAATAAGCAAGTTGCAAAGGTGAAGACAAGGACCAACTCCAGGGGGCTCTTCTCAGTGGGCTCCAGCTGGGGTGTGGGCGTTCAGCAGGTGCTTGACCATGCCTGCCCCTGACTCTGGCCCTCCAGGTAGTGGAGAAACTTTTCAGTCATGAGTAAATATCAACAAAACACAGGCAAAATGCAGCAAACTCAACTTTGTGGTAAATAATTATCCTACTTCCTATACTCATCTGCACAGCTCAGAACACCATGGTCAGCTCACTCATGATTGGAGAGCAAGATCATATTCCCAGATATGGGGAGAATGTAATGTCTAAATTAGCCTTCCCCAACCTGATGCCTCCAATGTTTTGGACTGCAGCATTCCTGACTACTGGCTATGCTGACTGGCCCTGATGGGATTTGAAGTCCAAAACATCTGGAGGCTACCAGTTGGGGAAGGCTGGTCTAAATAGCTTAAATAGCTTGAAAGCTGGTATGGTGTAGTGATTAGAGTGTTGGACTAGGACTCAGGAGATCCAGGTTCTAGTCCCCATTCGGCCATGAAGCTCACTGGGTGACTTGGGGCCAGTCACTGACTCTCTGCCTAACAGTCATTTTAGTAGGTTCACCTATAAGACCTTAACTTATCCAAGACCCTAACCATAGCAAGGCATTCCTTTTGTACTGATGAAAAAATTATTTCCCATTTGACAACATCCAACTAAGTTGTGGGATACTTTGCTCTCTCTGCCTCTCACAGGGTTGTTCTGAGGATAAAGTGGAGAGGAAGGGGACTATGTAAGCTGCCTTGGGTTCCTTGCAAGAGGAAAAAAGGAGGGATATAAATGTATATAAAACTTAACATAAAGAGAAACCTATCTTGTCTGCATGTGGGCATGATGGCTGGACCAGCCAGTGTAGCGTAGTGGTTAGAGTGTTGGACTGGGACTCGGGAGATCCAGGTTCTAGTCCCCGCTTGGCCATGAAACTCTGGGCCAGTCACTGACTCTCAGCCTAACCTACCTCACAGGGTTGTTGTGAGGATAAAATGGAGAGGAGGAGGAGGATTATGTAAGCCGCCTTGGGTTCCTTGCAGGAAAAAAGGTGGGGTATAAATATAATAAATAAATAAATAAACTGTAGAGGAAACTCCGTCCTACACAGTCTGTGCCTGTGTTAGTATATGTTGTAATGCCTTCTTTTGTGTATGAGTTTGGAACAGGCTACAGCACATGGGAACATAATTCACTGGTAGAGCACATACTCTGCATGCAGAAGGTTCAGTCCCTGGTATTCCAGTCCTCAAGGGATCAGGTAGCAGGTGATGTGGAAGGCCTCTGCCTCAAGACCCTGTGGCACCACTTCCAGTCAGTGTAGACCAGGGATTTACAACCTTTTCATCCCTGAAGGCTGCATCAGGTGTCTGCCAAGGTGTGCTTGCATACACACACATTCACACACATTCACACACACACACACACACACACACACGCACACACGCACACACATTCATATTCACACACACACACACACACTTCCCCCACCCCAGACAGGGCTTTCCCTTACAAGTGTTAACACTAGCAAGGGAAACAGGTCCCCTATTTCTCAGGAGAGATTGGGGATAAAGGAAGGGTTTCCCTTCCTAGCCCTAGCACTGGCAAGGGAAATCCCAGGCTTTCCCTAGCTAGTGCTAGTGCTAACCAGGGAAACTCTGGGTGGGGACCCCATGGCTCCCTGGGCCACACTGGAAATGGCCGAGGGCTGCATGAGGCCCATAGGTTATGCACCCTTGGTGTGAGCAATACTGAACTAGGTGGCAAAATACTCTGAGCTGGTATAAAGCAGCTTCCTACATTCCAATGTTCAGAAAAAGATGTGGGGCCTGTGATATAGTTCATCATAGGATTCATTAATTCAGCCCGGTCTTTTTTTTTCTTTCCCATGGGCCAGTTCAAGCTTCATACAAATTTTTAGAATGCATTCCTAGTTATATTATATCATGATTTTCCACGGGGAAAAGATCCTTCAGAAGAGTCATTGTTGAGAAAGCAGGAATTGCATATTTTCCCAACTGTTGCTGCTTCTCTTTGTTGAATCTGGAAATCATTAGTGGAAGTCATGATCTATTATCATAGTTTGCCAAATTTTCCAGTGCAATTTCTGTATTCTTTCTCTAATAGGGAGCTTGTAGATAATTATGCCATAAGCAAGGCTCCCAATTGAACTGAGGTCCCCAAGCTATAGTTAGCATGATGTCCAACCTTGGAGCATGAACTGATTCAGCTGCAGTCAATCCTATGCCAAATTCAAAGTGAAGGGATTTGATGAATGATGCTCATACAACCAGAGTCCAGTCCTGGATGGCTGATTGACTTACACAGGCCACCGTTTTGTAAATGTATGTTTCCCCCTTTTACTTGCCAAATAAAATAGCCTGGGCTATGAAATAGCATAAAAACTATAATATCCATTATACTGTAATCATTTCTAGTAATGACATAGTATGAGCACTTAAAGGCGCAACACTGGCTAGAACATCATCTACAAAGATCTCATCACAGTTCTAAACAGATCTGCATTTTATGATTGAAATCAAGTTGTAATTTTTTTGATACAATCCTTTTATCTATACATATTACACTTCCACCTATTTTTCAAGAATTTCTTGCTTTCCCAGTTGAGTCCAGGCATGATTCAAAGTGCTGGTGTTAGAGATCTTTAAAGGTCTAATCAGCCTGAGCAAGCGCATTCAAGAGAGCACCTTCTCCTATGAACCTCTCTACATACTAAGAGTCGAGACACCACCCTTAGTTACATTAACACAGTAGGCAACCTATATGTGTCAGGACAGGGGTGCAGAACCTCAGGCCAGGGGCCAAATCCAGCCTGCTGGGGTCCCAGTCTGGCCCTAGAATTTAGGGATCCCAGTTTCTTTTTCCTATGGGAGTTCTCCCCCAAGTATGCTGGCTCCAGGTATCACACTGCCTCTGGACTGCCACACAGCTAGCAGAGGCAAGAGCAGCCTGTGCAGTGGTTCCCAACCTTGGGTCCCCAGATGTTCCTGGCCTACAGCTCCCAGCATACCCAGCCAACAACATCTGGTGACCCAAGGTTGGGAACCACTGTGCTAGGGAATCAGTGGCACTCCAGACGTTGTTGGACTCCAACAAATTCAGAGTGAAGGGATTTGATTAATGATGTTTGTACAACCAGGGTCTGGTGCTGAATGCATAGCCAGTTGTCATGGATGATGGGAGTTGAAGTCCAAAACATCTGGAGGGCCACAGGTTGCACACCCCTGCATTAACATGTAATTACATGTTACACTAAACATACAGTTACCACCAGAAACAATACCCAGATATCTAGCTCCTCATATCCCCCACATAACATATGGGAACGTATGGAAGGTATCCATACCCTGATGTCACAACATTTCATGTTTCCCTCAGCCCCTACCTGTGTTGCTAAAGTGGCTGAGTGGATGTTGGGAAACTCAATCTCATGATGTCAGGACATAAATACTAGATACTTAAAGGGGGGGCTAGAAGCATGGCTGTCTTTCCAGTGGCAGCTGTGCATTTAGGGTAAGATCTAGAATGGCGCTAAAATCCTCTGAGGAGAACATAGTACCGTATGTATGCTTCATCTTTTTTTTTTCTTTTCTTTTTATTGTGAATTTCACCAAACCAAGACAAAATTTAAAATTCAATAATAATAATAATAATACAGTAATACCTTGGATTACAAGTAACTTGGTTTGAGAGCGTTTTGCAAGACAAGCAAATTTCTAAATATTTATTTAATATTTTTTTTACTTGATATACAAGCGACGTCTTGCAATACAAGTACTTGTATTGTAAATTAAAGTACTTGTAAATTAAAAATCTCTGTACAAATTTTTTGGGGGGGATTTCGTTTTGATATAAGAATGTTTTGGATTACAAGCACGTTTCCGGAATGAATTATGCTCTCAGTCCAAGGCATGACTGTAATATAATAATAATAATAATAATAATAATAGTCGTATGTAAATATCCATATAACTACATAAATTTAAATATATCAATTATACATAAGTTTCAACAAAGGCAGACCAAATATCCATATATATATATATATATATATATATATATTCAAGAGTGGTGCCTGTATGTCAGCTGCTCAAATATTGAAAGCATTGTTAGTTCTTCAATCCATTGTGTTATAGGAGAACCTAGTCTGTATGCCTCATACATTCTCTGAGGAGAACCTAGTCTGCAATCATGCCTCATCATTTTGAGGTCAGTCTGATGTCTACAAGGGGTGGATTCTTTTCCAACACAGAATGCCTGCTTTAGAATTCCCTGCCCAAAGACACTTATCCAACTACTTCCCTCATGGCCTTTTTCAGATTTGTTAGGACCTTTCCATTCTATAAGGCCTTCCTTTGTGGAGATTATTTGAATGGCTTTGTACTTTCTACTTCTGCCATGGAAGTTGAAGCTGGGGCCTGCTTAATCGTGTCCATCTGATTTATATTTTTATTATTTTGGTTGGTTTTATATTGTTTTTATTTCAGCTGCCTTGAGCACCTTGGATGGGCAGAAGGGTGACATAAAAAACAAATAAAAGAAATACATAAATCTATGTTCTATTATTGGACACAAGCGTGAAAGCAAACTTTGTTCAGGGCTTCAATGAAGCTGAACATTCTGTAGATGCCCAGGAATATAGGTCAACATTTGCCTTTCCAGTTCATAAAAGTCAAATGTTTTCCCTTAAGGGCAAATAACTGCCACAACTCTGGCTTCAGTGTATTAAAATGAGGATGGGAGAATTTTGAGCATGCCCAGAATGTCCAAGGTAAGGAAGGGAGAAAAATCAGAGCAACTGCCAAGTAGTGCCCAAACTCGGAACAAAAAGGAAGGGGGAAATTAGGCCAGATTCAGTTATGTCCACCTAAAAAGCAGTGGGATGATGGCACCTTGGGCACTTCTGTTGAGGAAAAGCATAATCCATTACCAGCCAGCCATACCCACAATACAGGTGATTCGGAGGGAGCATGATGAGCCGAATATGTAGGCAGTAGGACACAAGCTTTGCTGCTAAACAATACCCAGAGTGATAGCAGTCGATGCTAGCCGAGCTAGAGATAAGAATTACGGAGACCTGAAAACAGCACTCCAAGGTCCAGCATCTTAAAATCATCTGATCCAAAGGAACACCTTGTCCAATTTAAACATACCAAGGCCTACTCAACCCTTTCAGGGGATTTGGAAGCATACAGAGAGGAAGCCCCCTTAGAAATCTAGGAACTTACCTTGCCCTATATGTGTCAGGGCAGGGGTGCAGAACCTCAGGCTGGGGCCAAACCTGGCCTGCCTCAGGTCCCAATCTGGCCCTAAGGTTTAGGGATCCCAATTTCTTTTTCCTATGGGAGTTCTTCCTCAAGACTCGAGTATGCTGACTGCAGGCATCACACTACCTCTGGGACTGCCACACAGCTAGCAGAAGCAAGAGCAGCCAGCTAGGGAATCAGTAACCCCCAGCAGCTGGCTAGTCAATGGCTGGCTTGGGCATAATCCCACATTAAATAAAAATATTGCTAGGACTTACAAAACACATGCTTTCCGAACAGCGGATCATGTCATTAGATACTCCCTACCATGAAACAAGCTGGTGCTTCCTCTGAAAGCAAGGTTACAGCTGCGCTTGGCTAGGTCTGGAAGTCAAGGGGTTCACGCCACTTTCAATGCAAGAACTTCATAAAACTGTTAGGCAGAGGGGACAAAAACTGAATAGGCTACGATCATGCTATTTAAAAAAAAATTTGCATTCTGGCTTGCCAAGTCATCCTCAATTTGTTTAGTTAGAAATCTCTCCATATGTTAAATACATTCGAAAATGTGTTGCACAATGCGACATCACTGGCTCACCCCCAGGGTTTCCATAATAGAAACAAACAGACAGATGGCATGTACTAACCTAACCCCTTCAGTCATCTCATTCGAAGCATGCTTTTTTATTTACTTTAGAGTTAAAACTCTCATGCTTGAGGTTCAATTTTAATCTTTGGACATTTTCATCTTTTGACAAAACTGATGTTGTGGCTACAGTCCTATTCACACTTAGCTGGGAGTAAGCCCCACCGAACACAGAGGAACTTGCTCCTGAGTAAACATGCAAAGCGTTGCTCTCTTAAGTCCCGCTGAACTCTGTGCCACTTACTTCTGAGCATACATTGCATAGGACTGTGCTGTGTGTTTCCACAGTGGCCTTGTCTTCCCATTCCCAAACCACTCTGTTCAAAACATCCCCAGCTGCAAATCACACGTTCATTTTGAGCCCGCTCAGAAGATTACATAAAGCGCACCCCCTATGGGTCTTCTTGCACAATGTACAGGAAAAAAAACTTGCCTTTGCAGAAAAACTTTTGACCTGGTTCATACTTGACTACATAACCAGCATTTTGCTGCAGGCCAGTTTGCTGCAGGGTGCAGACAAAGCAATATGTACACCCAGGCCATTTTAATGGTCCAAACTAGTAATTTGCAGGCAATATTCATATATAATTAGCCCAATTCTCCGGTCCAATTTCTGACAAATCTGTACAGTATTTTATTGAATAGCGGTGACCATGAGGGATATACTACTCTTGGTGCTTCATTTGACTTTTCAGCTGGCCAGAACAAATTAAGACAGCTGGGTCTGCCTGGGTGTTACGGCAAGCCCTTAGGAAACCCTCTGGAACATTACACTCGGACTGATATGGACTGGAAGCATGCATGCCGGCTAAATGGAATCCATTGCCATGCCACGAAGACAAGTACCCTGACTTCCTGTCTTTAAACACCAGGGAAGAAAATGCCAATGTCCAGATAACCAAGTCAGAAGGCTGGGGAAAGAGCGTGTCGGAGAAGTCTGGATTTCATCAAGCCAAGTCACTGGAGAACAGGGAGAAAGGGTCTCTCTCAAGAGGGAGAGAACGGCAGGGGTGGGGGTGGGGGTGGGGGGAGAGAAGCAAAGAACGTTGTATGTAATTCCCACAAACAAAGAATTGAATAAAACAGATGTAGTTTAGGCAGTGCATATGGACTCCACCCTTCTAAGTCCTTGTGTTTACTTCTTTCCCTCTCCCTCAGTTCAGAATGTTCAGGCTCTTCTTCAACGACTAAATTTCAGTGTAATCTCAACCACTTTCTTTTGTTGCAATTTAATAATAGTAAACTAACAACAACAACAACAACAACAACAACTTTCCACTGTCTCACACAGCGAGATCATGCCAAGCAACAGGATTTATACCTAAGGGCTCCACACAGACACATTTTTATGTGTGTTTACATTTCATTGTCCTTCCTTTCTTCTCTGTTCACAGAACAGTGCACAGAGAAGGCAAAACTCTTCAGCTCTAAAAATCCATCTGTTTATCTACTGCTCCGTTACCTAAACCCCTTTTCAGTCCCACCTTTCACAGCATTAACACACACACACACACACACACACACACACACACACACACGGGGTCATCTGCGCATCCTGAGTTTCCCAGTCCGCTTTTTCTTTTCTTTTTTCAAAGCAGGCAATCGACACACTCGGCACTACAAAGAAAAACTCACCCCCCTCAAACTCGTCCTCCTCTTGCGTCTGTATCGTTCCCAAACGTCCTAGAAAAGCAATAAGAATGACAAACGTTCTTCTTTGGGTCCACGTTGCCATCATGTCTAAATATTAGACATGTATATCCTCTTCCTCCTCCTCCTGGAGCAAGGGAAAGTGCAAAACAAAAGTGTAAAAAAAATTATTTGAACGCCACGAAGCCAGCTCTTTTTCTTTTCAGCACTCCCTCAGGACATTTAAAAAAAAAAAAAAAAAGGCTGCTTGTTCCCCCGATGCTCTGTCCGCTTTCTTTTCCTTTCTTGTTTAACAGCGCTAGCTCTTGCACAGTCTACAACGACTTTTTTTCGCAAAGTGATGCAGCTTTAAATAGGAAGAATGCTGCCTCCACTTCTTTTCCAGCCCCCTTTCAGCTTCTTCAGGCTCATAATCATCCAGTCCCTGGCAAGGAATCGGGTGATTGATGGTAAACAACCGAATCAGAACTAGCTTCACGCTCCCCTCAAACTTTTCTCCTTTATTTTGTTTTTATTTTTTACTCATGCACAGTTCTTGAGAGGAGCTTCCCCCCACCCCGCCTGCTGTTGTTCAGGAAAAGATATCCTACGTAAAGAGTTTATTGGGAGCAGAATATACTTGGCTGAGAGAAGATGCTGCTGCCACTCTCATCACTCTTGGAAGCTGTAGAGGGGGACAGGATGCTAAAACGCTCTTTATATAGTAACGGGCTCTAGGGAAAGCGAACCGACCCCCCTCCAAACTTCTGGGAGGAGGTTTCCCCCTTCACTGTTCATGAGTGCCTGGGAGTTTAACTATTCCCATTCTCTTCTGCTTGCTACATTCTCTAAGTCAGCGGTAGGCAACCTGGTAGCTCCCCAGATGTTTTGGACTTCCATCAGTCCCAGCCAGCATGCCCAATGGTGAGGGACTGTGGGAGTCTCAAAACATCTGGAAGGCACCAAGTTGCCTGCTCTAAGGCAAGGGTGGGCGGAAAGCAGCTCCCCACATGTTTTGGACTTCAACTCTCTGCATTCCTGACCCTTGGCCATACTGGCAGGGGCTTCTGGGAGTTAAAAACCCAAACATCTGACAATCTACCTCCCGCTGTGTGAATTGATAATAAAGGGTGGTATACAGATATTATATTTGTACACCACCCTTCATTATCAACTCACACAGCAGTGCACAAAAAAGCATTAAAACAACAATTAAAATAAAATACAAAGACAAAAACAATAACAAAATCTGACAAGTTAGGTATTAAAGTCAGCAAATACCTTGGGATACAGTACAGATATGTTTTCAACAGTCACCTAAACTCTGTCAAGGGTGGTGCCTGTCACACTGCAGAAGGGAGAAAATTCCAAAGGCGGGGTGCCACAACAGGAAAGGCCCTTCCTCTGGCTTCCATCAAATATACTGTATCTGTGCAGGCGATGGGGCAGCCAGGAGGCCCTGATCTGTGGATCTCAAGAGAACAAGCTGGTTGATATGGGAGAAGGCACTCCCTCTGGTAGCCTATCCCATAGGCTACCCTGTCATACCTGCTGCGGACATTCCAAGTGTTCACTGCCTGCTCAGAGGCTGCTGTGTGGAGAAAACAAACAAACGAACAAGCCCTACTGACTGATGCTGCCTAGTGTCATGGGTCTCTGGTTTTCTCCTCCGCCACCAGCAGTTTTCAGTGGGCTTCACTATATTAGGCCTGCAGCAAATGAGAAACTAAATTGCCAATCTGCCTGGCTGGCTGCCTTCACTAAGCCTCTGAACAAGCAGATATCTTGCTTTACATCTGCTTCTTTGAAAACACAATTTAATATTATTTGATGCAACTCCTTTGCTCAAGGAACTGCACTGGCTGCCTATTTGCTACTGGACCAAGTCTAAAGTGCCAGAACTAGTGTACAAAGCCCTAAACAACTTGGGACCAGGATACCTGAGAGAGTGCCTTCTCCCTTACCAACCTGCCCGGTCATCAGAGGACATTCTCCTGGTGGTTCCACATGGACCTATGGCCTGATTGGAGACCACCTGGAGAAGAGCCTTCAGTGTGGTGGCTCCACTTCTGCAGAACTCCCTGGCTCTGGAGGTCAGGCAGGCTCCAGCACTGTTGTTTTCGGCACCTGCTGAAGACGTCTTTGTTTCGGGAAACCTTCCTTGCTGGCCAGCCATGATTTTAATGATATTCTGTTTTTATTCTTTTATCTGTTTTATCTTGTTATTGTTCACCACTCTGGAAACTGTCTAGATATGGAGCAGTACACAAATGCTGTAAATAAATAAATAAATAACTGTTCTTTTAAGAACTGCCAACATATTACACAGCCTTTTGTGTCCATTTTGCCCATTGGTGGGGGGGGGGCTGCATGCACCCTGCCTGCTCTGATCCATGCTAAGTGGCTCAGAGTTGCCATTTTAATTTCCCACAAGGACCCTGATGTATGGTTGCTCCAGGGCACTGTGGGAAATTTAAAGTCCCAGACACAGCAACATGAAGCAGATTAGAGTGCCAGAACAAAAAAAAAATTTTTTTGAAGAGGAGCGCAGGGCAGGTGTTGGTGGTGAGCCCTGTTACAGCACTCGAACCCTGTCAGTTGTCCACGGATGCTGCCTGCAACCTCATTGCCAGGCATGTAGTGACCAATACAACCCTATGTGAGTTACACTACTAGCAAGAATCCAATTGCCCAGAGGTTATCAAAAGCTTATCTGGCCTTATTCGTCTCTGTTTCTGATGTTGTTTTTTACGCCAATCATTTTTAGTACTTCTGATCTTTGCATCTATCTACCCCAACTTTCAAATCTCCAATTACATCATCCAAGCTGCTATCTACAATTTAGTCATTTCAAAATGGTGTGTGACGTTTAGGTGGGATTTGGGATTTTATTGTGTATCCAGCACAGAGTCTCAAGGCAAGAAATGTCTTGACACTTTGTGGCACAATGATATGGAGCCTTGTTAGCTTGCAGATTTATTAGAAGTATTATAGCTAAAGGAAGGTAAATTCGTATTTATATTGATAAATAAAATCTGAATGGTTTGTTAGTTCAAATACAATTAAATCTTCTGTGTTATCCGCAGGCAGAATTTTACTAACGAGGTTTCAGAATGCTGATTATTATAGGAGTGTGCTGTGCAAGGGAGAAAGAAGTGTTTAGTCATGCCATTTGTTTTCATTGTTAAAGATCGCATTTGTTTTGCCATCTGTTCATGAAAATTACATTCATTTCTGTACTCATTTTTTAAAGCCAGTGTACTTTATTCATTTCTGTACTCATTTTTTAAAGCCAGCCAGTGTGGCATAGTGGTGAGAGTGTTGGACTGGGATTTGGGAGATCCGGGTTCTAGTCCCCGCTCGGCCATGAAACTCACTGGGTGACTTTGGGCCAGTCACTGCCTCTCAGCCTAACCTACCTCACAGGGTTGTTGTGAGGATAAAATGTAGAGGAAGAGGAGGAGGATTATGTAAGCCGCCTTGGGTTCCTTGTAGGAAAAAAGGTGGGGTATAAATGTAATAAATAAATAAATAAAATAAATAAATAAAATACTGCATTGGTTTTGTTATCCACCTTCATCTTTGTGTTAGTTTTTCCTGTTTTTTATATATTTGCTGCTACTTGTGTTCTTACCGGAATTATGCAAAATCTGGGGCATTCTGGGACAAGAAGTTTGGTTTGGAGCTGCCAGCAGCACTGCCAAACTTAGCTCTTGCTACCACCACTAGAGAGTGCTAAAGTCCTCCCCTCCCAAAAAAACAGAAGTCCAATCTTACCCACAACAACTATAATAACATTATTATTAATAATTAATAAATAAATACCCCTGTGCATTCGTTTTGGGACAAATGAAAATTGAACCAAATGGGCCCCATTCAGTTCATTCCCCCCCCCATCAATTCTAAAACCAGTGCATACAGTTATTGATTTGCATCATACTAGGGTCTTTGCATGTTTTTAAAACAGTCACCTTAAGCAATTCACCAGGGGAAAACAAGAATTTACCCATGGATATCTATCTTCAGGCTTCCACCAACTCCAGATGGGTAGGGCTTAAAATAATGTGGCCATCTGCATTTAGCCACCATCCAGAGAGCCCTTTTCAATTGCACTCAAAGGCTTGTATGCACGCAGAGGAGCTTTGGACTAAAAGCAGTTCCTTACGTTACAACGCTAATTTTGAGCTGCCCTGCACTGAAAAGTAACCAGTCAAAGGGAGCTCCAGTTATGGTGTTTTAAAAAAACAGAGTCAGAAGCCACACTTCATGTGCAGAGCACACCACATGGCTCTCTCTCTGGCTTGGCCTCAACAACTACACAGCTGCCTACTCCAATTTGCACCACTGTTGGAGCATATGCTGGGCTCTAGCATTCCTCTATCAATGAAATATTCTTTGCTTATTTATGTTTGGATGAATTTGTTTGAAGTCCGAAAGAAAGAAAAAAGAAGAAGCAAGCAGCAGTTGGTGAGTGAGTATGAAAGTTGAGTGCTAAGTGGTGATGGAGAAAAGTGATTAGCAAACTTTGTACAGTTCTTACTGACCCAGTTCACATGATCACCGCTGCCCGCCATGGCTTGTTTAAGCTATGGCAAGCCGTGTATTGTGCCGGGCAGTGTTTGACTATTCAAGCCACAGCTATGGTTCATCATGTCATCCAAACCAGGTCTGTTGTTGGGTTGTGTGAGGGTTGTTTAACCCTCACATAACCCACACACCCCAGGTTCAGACGATACGACAAGCAGCGATCATGGCTTTAACATTCAAAATGCCCGCTGGCACATGCCACAGTCATGGTGGACTGTTTGATTGTGCGAAGTGGCCCAATGACTGGGTTCAGACTGATGGCAGAGCACAGAAACAGCAGCAGACTTCTCTCAGACAAACACACGCGCATACACACACAGGACTTGTTTGTAAGTACAGTAATACCTTGGATTGCAAGTAATTTGGTTTGAGAGCATTTGCAAGACAAGCAAATTTTTAATTTTTTTTTTTTTTAACTTGATATACAAGCGACGTCTTGCAATACAAGTACTGTAGTACGGCTTAAATTAAAAATCTCTGTACAAATTTTTTTGGGGGGATTTTGTTTTGATATAAGAGTGTTTTGGATTACAAGCATGTTTCCGGAACGAATTATGCTCTCAATCCAAGGCATGACTGTAGATGCTTTTTAAAAGATAAATAACAATAACATACAGTTACTCAGGTACTAAAGCTTGATGGTTACAGTAGTGCAGTTTCTTAAACGTTACTGATTCTTCTGAGGTAAGGAAAACACACAGGTCAATCTTTCTTGCTGAACCCTAGCTGCCTAGCAAGTGTCAGTTAAGTCAGTTAACACTAGCCTAGTCTAACTGTCAGAGGAATGTTAGAATGGAATTCAAACCTGTTGCTAAGCGACGTCAAGCATTCCCTCCCCTGATTCAATCAAGTGGTTCAGCCCACTGAAACCTGCCCCCTGCCCTTCAACCAGACTACTCAAGTCTGCCTTAACCCTTGGGCAATCAACTTAAAAAACTGTCCCTTCAGAGTTGACATCTTCTCGTTGCATATTCCAACACAGGCAACACGCTAACCCACACTCAAGGGTTGAGTGTGGGTTGTCATTGAACTGTGGGTTGTTGTTGAACTGTGGGTTATCATGTTGTCTGAACCCAGTCAACATAACAAACCATGGTAAACAACCCACAGTTCTGAACAAACCTGTTGTGCCTCCCATAGGTCAGGCAGAGACCAGCCGTGCTGGAGTGTGTTTGGTGTGGGGCCAGGCTAAGTGCAGCCTGACCCAGCTGGGCAGCCTTACCAATCAGCACCTGCTCAAAAGGCAGGTCCCAAACACACTCAGAGGCTGGAAGCAATTGTTTGTTACAGCTACAGCCAGACGCTCCTGACATTCCTGACCTCAGACTTCTGTACCTTTGATCCTTGGAACGACCTTGACCACGACTTTGCCTGATCCCAAACTGGTTTACGTTTGCTGTATTTTGGAATGATATATTTTGGCTTCGACCCTCGTAATGTGATAACGACTACGGCTTATCTTTGAACTGGACGGATTTACGACAAAACCATGGGTTCTCTTCATGGGCTGTTTTGTGGTTAACAAGCCATAGCTTGTTAGCACAGCTGGGTTCAGACAATAAGATAACCCACATTTAAACAACAACCCATGGTTCAGTGACAACCCACACTCAACCATAGTGTTAAGAAATATCATTGTAAGCTACCTTGGCAGCCTTTTTGGCTAAAGGGCAGGGTAAAAATGCTATAAAATAAATAAACCCTTGAGTGTGGGTTATCGTGTTGTCTGAACCCAGTCAATGTCTAGAAGGAGACATGCCAGGGGAGAGACCAGGGCTCAGTGGTGGAACATACATGCTTTGCATGCAGAAGATCCCAAGTTCAATCCCGGGCATCTCTAGTTAAAAGCATGAGGTACACAGGGATGGGGAAAGAGCCCTTGGAGAGTCGCTGCCAGTCAGAGTAGGTCATACCATGCTAGAGGGACAAATCTCACCTGATATATAAGGCAGCTTCCTTTTAACCTCATCTGCCTGGAAGCAGCAGACTCTGATATTGAAGCCTCACTTCTTCATCCCTGCTGTTATTCAGTGCCTCCGCTCCAGACCACTTTCATTTGTTCTTTCTTCATATGCTCCCAGGTTGAGTCCAGACACTGAAAGCAGATGCTGGGGGCAAAGTCCAAATCTGATGGAAACTGTTTTCTTTCCTTCTACACCACACTGGATGCATGCAGGACATTGTCGTTCTGAATGGTTTTAAAACTTGTCCCTTGAAAGCTTATGAGGGGTTCTTCAGTGGGAACATCAACAAGGGCAGACAAGTTTCCCTGAAAGACTGCTTGCCCACTGGTGCTGATCCTTCCCTGCAATTCAGGATTGCAGGGGAATATTCGGTAACTTTGAGGGTGCAAAGCTGATGTCGGGCTACACCAGTGGTAGGCACCCTGATTCCCTCCAGATGTTTTGAACTACAACTCCCATAATTCCTGGCTGCTGGCCATGCTGGCTAGGGCTTATGGGAGTTGTAGTCCAAAACATCTGGAGGGCACCAGGTTGCCTATGCCTGGGCCACACTGTCACCCTGCATGAATCAAGGGTGTGCCCTAGAACATATCCAAGTCTCCTCTGCAATATGTAGGAATTCCATGGTAGATACTGAAAGGGCTGGGGGTGGGCTTGGTAGCTAAATCGATGAGGAAAGGTAGTCCTTGAGGTAGAAATCTTGGAACCCATTGCTGTATTTTACTGAAAATACATTTGCTGCCTGGGAAACCAGTTAGCGGAAGCAGACACCAGCTAAAGCAGATCTTTGGACATGGATGCAGTCAACCTCCTACTAAAATGAATGGCAAATTGCCTGTTGATCTGAATATCTGTGGCATTCATCAACTCATCTTGACTCAGAGCAATTAGAGCGCTCCACTGCTCTTTCTCTGTGCTCTCATTCCATCCCTTTATTTTAATAATCATGTGGAGGGGAAAATAATAATAATAATAATAATAATAATAATAATAATAATAATAATAATAATAAACTCATTCATCTATCACATGCTGACATTACATGTTCTTTGGCATCTTCCCCCGCTTTAGTATTCCATACATTTCATTTACTATTTCATGAGTATCCGTGTTAAACTGCAGGGTCCCCCCCCACTTTTAAAATAAACCACAACTTGTGTTACTATTCTGCTACCAGTGGATAGAAAATGTGTCCTAATAAAATACACTCACGCAAAGAATGCTTTAAAGAACTGGGTTACGCCCACACTTTCAGATTCTACACATACGCTTGCATTTTTTAGACTGAGTTCGAAAACTTCACTGAATTCAAAAGCAGTTTGGCATGCACAAAATTCAATTCTCACTTAAATGTGTGGGAGTCTTTCTAGAAAATTAATGCATTGTTTCTGGATTGTCCACCGTCCAGCTCAGAGGATATTGTCTTTGCTTGCGACCACTTCTTTCCAGCACAGAAGGAAAGGAATAGATTTGCCCTACATCAGGGGTGTTGAACCTCCTTTAGCCTGAGGGCCTCATTCCATTTTGAAGAACCTCTTGGGGGGTCACATCCCAGTGCAGGGTGGGGCTGAAGGCAAACGGGGGGGAGGGCCAAAGATACCAGCATGTTTTAGCTTAAACTTTTTACTGCCAATAACTAAGCCTTGCAAGAGGTATTTCAAGCTTTTAGAATGGGGAGAATGCTGCACAAAAGCCAGCACCAATTGATTGGTGGTTGGGAGAAAGGGGTGTGGCCAGGGAAAGGGGGTGTGGCCAGGGAAAGGGGGTGTGGCCATCTGAGGAACCCTGGAAGCCCAGATTGGAACCACAGGTGGGCTGGATTTGGACTGGTCCTTGGGCCTGAGGCTCTGCACCCCTGCCCTATGTATACTAAGATTAGAAGAAAACCTTCATGGCCAATTTTGGATCATTCTCCAAGATGAAGTATACCTTGGGACTATTTCTCAATTGCTGGCAAGTAAAGATTATGTGCCTTAATCCTAAACACGCAGAGGATTACAGCCAAAAAGCTATTGGGGCAGTTGCATCATTTGCCTTGGCCCCTGCAAAATCAGGTTGAAATATTACAGGGACCCCTGTAGATTTTCCTGAGCAAAACAGTTATTTTATTGTTGCATTTATAATTTTATACTTGAAGTGTTGTTAAACATATCAGTTTGTTTTAAATTATCATTTGCTTTGTTCATATTTGTGGGTTATGAATTTAATTTTCAGACTTCTGTCAAAGGCAAAATAAAAACAATTTACGGTACTCACTTGGGAGAAAAGCAATCATTTGGCCATGTCTGCCTAACAACTTGCTGCATTCTTCACTCAGCACTTCTGTGGGCTCACTAGGTGAGATGCAATCTTTTGTCGGTGGTATTAGATATATGATGGCTCACTTGCACATGCAAGTCCTCACTTGATGCTATGGTCATCGAGGGTTGATCAGTTTTGTGTGAATGAGCTCTTTGCTAAAACAGAAGCAGGAATCTATATGCCTGCTTCCTTGCTTGGATCACCCTTGCTGGATTAGCACAATGAATAATAGCCAGAACTTACTAAATTTTACTTACTTCATCTACACAGGTCTCTGATAAAGAAGAGAAATAAACTGTCCGAATCTCACAGAGCTCCTTCCTGTGCTGCTCTGGTAACATGAGAACCCCTTGGTGGCTCCTCTCCACAGCAGTATTGGCCTTCTCAGAAAAGGGAGCAATGCTGGCACGGAAACAAGCTGCAGCATTGACAATCATTATGTATTTAATTTCTTAGGGAGCACGCCTATGCCCCCTAGACATTGTCTGAGGGGCCATCGGATAGTTCGGATTCCCAGCTCCGAGGCTGGAGACAGCGCTCTGACCGTGGGGCTGGGAATCGGAGCTCCGACCCCCTCCCCATTGCAGCCGGCATGGAAAGAACTGTGCCGGCTGCTCTCTGAGGTTGAGAAAGCAACCTCGGAGAGGGGGAGAAGGGGGTGTTTTGGCGGGAGAGGAGAAGACTGGGGCAGCCAGGATATGAGGTAACCTGAGGCTGCTCCAGTCTCCTTCCCTCCAAGACACTCCAGTTAGACAGGAGAGAAAGCCCATCTAGCAAAAATGCAGAGCAGGAGGAGTGGGGAGGCAAAGATTGCCTCTGCCGCTCTTCCCACTCTGCACTGGATGCCCATAAGCCTCCGAGTTCAGGGGCTTGAGGGCATCCCGATAGGATTGCGCCCTTAGTTGCCTTTCTCTTTAAAAAGGCCCAAGGCAACTTACAATAAATACAGGTCCTGGGTTTCAGCACATGCCCCCGACACAGCGCAAGAATAAGCCCTTACACATCCGCTAGCAGTTCACACATTAACCCAGCGGACAATCCTCTAAGCACGGAGAGAAAACTGGTAGGCACCCCCTCTTCCACCACAGATCTAATGTGATGCGTGAGAACTGGGCCAAAACATTTTGCTGCCTCAGGCGGGAAAACAAATGGTGCCCCCCCCACCCATCACTGCCATGTCAAGGTGCATAATACCCAAGACTGACCAAGTTCTTTTGGCACCTGAGGCAGAAAATCCCACAAGTGCCTCTCATTGGAAGTAAAAATACAACCATAATAAATTAAATAACTATTTACTGCACTTTCATGACACCCAAAAACAGCTGCCTGAGGCAGTTTCCTCACTCTGCTTAATGGTAGCAATGGCCCTGTGTGAGGAGGGTACTCCAGGCAGAAATTCATATAGAAGCCCAATTTGCATAATTCTTCCCCCTCAAGAAAATGGGGAAGATTCATTAATTAGGCCTTGATGAGGAGTTCCCAACCTACACAATACCTCAAAGCCTGCCATCAATTCAAATGAAAGCCTAAAATGAGGGGGCGGTGGGAATACTTGAAGAGGAAGAAGACAATCATAATTTGTTTCACTTTCAGATTGTTGAAGTGGGTGGCTGAATTCCTTTCGCGTTTTTCAAAAACCACTGGGTCAGTGATTGTGTGAAATGTGAAACTTGATGAATGCAGTTCTCCTATCCAAGCAATTCATGACAGACAAGACGGAGAGCTTACATTCAATTATACGCAAGAATGACAGAACCAGTACTGATTAGAGCTGTTTGCCCATTTCTCCTTACTAAGACCAAACAAATATTTTCACAAGGCTTTTATAAAACGGAAGAAGATTAACATGCAGTAAAAATTAGTAAGATGCTCAACACCAGAAAATGATGCTCATTTGTCTGAGATCGCGGTTTTATATTTAGCTGCATTCAGTTTAATTGCATAAACATTCCCTATTTGGAATATCAGTGATAGGGTGATGAAGAGATTTGAGAATGCACATTACATAATGTAGAGCAGGGGCGGGCAACCTGGTGCCCTCTAGATGTTTTGGACTACAGCTTCCATAATCCCTGGCCATGCTGGCTGGGGTTTATGGCAGCTGTAATCCAAAACATCTGGTGGAAGGCATCAAGTTGCCTACCCCTGATGTCTAGGTATACTAAGGGAGCAATCCTATGGGCGCTAGACAGCATCTGAGGGGCCATAGGATATTTCGGACTCCCAGACCTGAGAGCTCCAACTTCGGAGCTCGGAATTGGAGCTCTGCCCCCTTGCAGCCAGTGTGGAAAGAACCGGTGAGCCAGCGTGGCGTAGTGGTGAGAGTGTTGGACTGGGACTCGGGAGATCCGGGTTCTATTCCCCACTTGGCCCATGAAACTCACTGGGTGACTTTGGGCCAGTCACTGACTCTCAGCCTAACCTACCTCACAGGGTTGTTGTGAGGATAAAATGGAGAGGAGGAGGAGGAGGAGGATTATGTAAGCCGCCTTGGGTTCCTTGCAGGAAAAAAGGTGGGGTATAAATATAATAAATAAATAAATAAAACCGTACCGACTGCTCTCCGAGGTCAGGAAAGAAAGCAACCTCGGAAGGGGGAGAAGGGGGCATTTCAGGGGGCAGGGAGGGGAGGAGACTGGAGTGGCCGGCCAGGATACAAGCTATCCTGAGGCCTGTACAGCCTCCTTCCCTCCCCCTCTGAGATGCCCCAGCTAGATGGGCAAGAAGCTGCCTAATGAAAAATGCAGAGAGGGAGGACGAGGAGGCGAAGATCATCACCGCCACACCTCCTGCTCTGCACTGGATGCCCATAAGCCTGCAAGTACGAGGGCTTATGAACATCACGATAGGATTGTACCCTAAGAGTTCTGTTACAAGTCATGCAGATCATGCAGATCTGCTACAAGTCACTCCTGTCGAAACTGATTTGTGTGGAGAGGGTTTTAATTATTGTGTGAAAAGATTTACACACATATCTGCTTGCAGGATAAGACCTCAATAAGCCACAGCTGCAGAAATAGCAGCATATCCATTTCATAAGTATGCATGTGCATATTTATTCATTCACTCATTCATTCATTGAATTTATATACCACCCTCTTCATAATAAATCACCAAGTGGATTGGTCTTTCTGCCCCACAAGTTTAGACATACATTCCAGTCCAAAGTCTGGTGGGTCCTGCCATACAGAGAGGGAACATGCTCCAAGTATGTGGGATTCTCCATTCACTTCCACATCTGCATCCAATGGACCACCCAGAGCTGCCCTTCCACAGACCTGAATGGGAACATTGGTGCCCCTGCTCCCACAAGGGATCCCTGGTTCAGAGCGATTGGAGTGATTTTCAGGAAGACATCCCTAACACAATCATAAAGTGAAAGATGACTCCAAATCCAAGACAATAAACAGTCTCCTAAGCAATATTTCCCTTGATCATGTGCTTTAGGGCCGACATTCAGGGCTCTATGCTCAAATTTAAAAACTCAAATGAAGAACAGATTTTTCAGAGCAGTGAGTTCTTTTTTTTAATGAACAAATCCAATTTCCTTGTTGTTATGTCCCAGTAAAGTTCTAAACTGTAATTCTCTAGCATGTCTTTTCAAGTAAGATACTACACACATTCCTTTCTGAGGCAAGGACCATGAGAATTAGACATGGAGTAATAATTTTTTGGGGAAATACCACACCGACCTTTCTATACGAAGTTAATTCAGGATCCCCCTCAAGCATGGTTTTACTTAGTTACACACTTCCTGCCATTTGGGAATCGTGTCTGTTTCCAATGGTTTTTTTGTCAGGGTGTTGACAGCGGTGGCAGAGATGCATCTTCAGGTGCATCTGCTACTTTGGCAAGGCCTTGATTCCACACACACACACACACACACACACACACCCTTACCAGCCTCTGTTCCCACTTACACATAATATCCACTCACTGGTGCTTTCTTTTCTGTGGGAAGACTGGGCAGTATAGAATGGGGACTGCTTACGCTCCGCCGATTCCCTTCTGCAAGCGGTGGATCCTTCTGATTCTGTTGCACAAGCACAAAAGGGAGTTTTAGCGCTTCCTAGGGGAAGCCCCAAAACGAGCGGAAACACTTGTTTCTGGATTGGGACAGGTCAGTGGAGCTCCCTTATGCGAGCTCTGCCAACCTGCCTCCTTCCAGAAATGAGGGTTTCCGTTCGTTTCAGGTAACTCCCGGAAGTACTAAATCAATCTCCCTGGTGTAAGCGATGGGCACTGCTTGTGGAAGGGAATCTGCCGGGAACAGGAGAGTCAGCAGGGGTGTAAGCACCCCCTTGGATACTGCCCAGTGCTCCCAGTTATTCGTTCTAGTAATGCAACCAAATTTTGTCTAAAGCACCATCCATTGCCCATCTTGGGAAATGATAGCAGAGTTACTCTTTGGGACCATTCAATAACTCCCCCGTTATGGTCCATTATTCTTTTAATTACTCCACTTACTTAATAATCCTCAGCCTTTATGCAGCACGCTATTATTTATTTATTTATTTACAGCATTTTCCCCCCTGCTCTTCAGCCAGAAAAGGCTCCCAGAGTGTCTTATAAAGATGAATATTAGACAGTCCCTGCCCTCAGGCTTACAATCTAAAAGACATGACACAAAAGGAAAAGGGATTGGGAGGGAGGAGGAAGAAAGCAAAACTCAGGCACTAGTTCTTAGTTACTAAAAATGCACAAAAGCCGAGAAACCACCAAATGACCAGGGGAGGGGGACCAACTGGGAAACCTCAGAGGGCTGAGTTGGCCCCGGGTCTGAGGTTCCCAACCCATAAGATAAACCTTTGACCCTTGCTATGAGGGAGCCAAGTGCATCTGAGCACTTAGCAGCATAGTCTCTACCACATTTCCCCCTTCTTGCAAACACACCCACACATTAGTTAGGACAGCTCCCAGATCGCCCATCAGGCAGGACTTGGCGGAGGATTTGGATGAATAGCCATCTCTGTGCAAAGACGGTCGACATCTATGCCTGCTGGATCTAGCCTCCCTCTCTTCTACAGACCTTGGGGGACCTGCTCCTGTCCTGCCCCTCTGCAAGATGGTATTTACCCAGTGACAGGTGTGTGATGTCTTCCATTCCGGTGATCTTAGCACCCTGAAAACTGCCAACGGGTTACTGGCCTGAAGGAATGTCTGAGGAAATTAGAAGAATTTTGTTAAGATTAGTGACATTTTTCAGCGGTGATTCATACATCTCTACAGTATTAAAGCACAGTGTGAGAGGCCTCATTTGTAATTGTTTCTGACCCTTTTGAAAAAGGCTGTGGGGGTCAAGGTAGGGCTTGTACTTGAAATATAACATATTGCCCTGAATGTACACGCTTACATTCAGTCACGCTAACATTTCAGTGTTCAAGGGAGGTACCACAGTGCTTTGTGTTCTCCTTGGATGTCCATAAAAGCTTGGATGTCCACTGACTAAGGGAATAACCCTACGGCCCCTAGACAGTGTCTGAGTGGCCATAGGACAGTTTGGATTCCCAGCTCCAAGGTCGAAGATAGCGCTCCAACCTCAGAGCTGGGAATCGGAGTTCCGCCCCCCCTCCCCCACCCCCTTGCAGCCAGCACAGAAAGAACTGCACCGGCTGCACTCCGAGGTCAGGAAAACAATCTCAGAGAGGGGGAGAAGGAGACATTCAGGGGGAGGGGAGGAGAATGGAGTGGCCAGGATACAAGGCATCCTGCAGTCGCTCCAGCCTCCTTCCCTCCCCCTCTGAGGCGCTCCAGCTTGATGGGCCCGTCTAGGGGGAAATGCAGGGCAGGAGGATGGGGAGGTGAAGATCACTTCAACTACTCCTCCCGCTCTGCATAGGATACCTGTCAGCCTCCGAATTCAGGGGCTCACGGGCATTGCAATAGGATTCCACCCTAAAGCATGAAAATGTACATTTTGGGGGAGGGGGGAATTAAAGCATGCATTTTTCTAAAGGACACTTTTTGCAAAAAGCATCACAAGCTTGGGGATGTGATAACTGTGCCTACAAAATGTGCTAACATTTGCATTTAGGGGTGTGAACGGGGCAAGTTCTGATCTTAAATGAACAGAAATGAAATTCTCATACATCCCTACCGGGAGGTATGTCCCACTGAATAAAGTGGGATCTACTTCTAAGTAAACAGGATATTTACTTAGGGCGCAATCCAATGAGGCTGCCCGTAACCCTCTGAACTCGGAGGATTACGGGCATCCTATGCATGGCGGGAGGAGCGCAGAGGTGAAGGTCACCGTCACGATTTCAGCCGTCCAAGTGTTCAGTCTCAGAGTTTGCGGGAAGGAGTGCGAGGCACTGCCAAGATACTTTGTATGCTGCTGGCGCCTGTCTCCTCCCCTCCCCGCCCCAAAGAGCTCATCTGCGAGGTTGTTCTTGAGACCTCGGAGCTACAGCTGGCGTGGTTCTTTCCATGCCGGCTGCAATGGTGGTGGGAGGGCACTCAGAGTTCAAAGTCCCAGCTCCAACCTCAGAGCAAGTATCTGAGGTCAGAGCTAGGACTCAGAAAAATCCTATGGCTGTCTGTCTAGACTCTGTCTAGTGGCGATAGGGTCGTGCTGTTAGTATCCTATTTACAAAGGATCACTCTGTACCAAATGAATCAGCTTTTATTTAGGTCAACTTTTACTCCACTGTCTTGGCACAACATTTCCCAAAACATAACATATTATAAACAATAATAAGGGCACACATACAGGTAGTTGCTCTCACCATGTTTTAGTAGAAAGGAGGCCATTTTCATAGGTATCTGCAAACACACAAACTTTCCACGTGCAGTAATTTCATCTATTTTTCTATACTCCTGAGAGCTATGAAAAGAGCACATTTTCATAGCTGTCGGGAGAGAATAATAAGTTTACAGTTACAAAAGTGGGGCATGGGAAGTCATTCTTACAGGGAAAGGGGTGTAAAAACATTGCCAGACACAAACAGTTTGGAAAAATAGGAATTGTGCAAAAGCCAGACTATGTTCCAAGGTTTGGATTTGCATGCTAACTAACCACAATATATATATAATTCAGTTTCCACACTGTTTTGGGTGAAGTCACCAATGGAATTGTAGCCTAGTATAACAATATTATAAAACTGTGAAAACAGTTGCCTGGTTATTTCAAATGTAGAATGAAAAACAGATTTATTAGAAGGAAAGGTCTTTTATGTACTCTCTTTACTTTTCCATTTTCTTCCCCCGTAGTCTTCTTTCCAATGTTTTCAAGCTTTTTACACTGTTATGGATTGAATCCATATGTGAAACAGATTTTTAAATGCATCATAGAAGTCTTGGTAAATTCCAGTTTGAAAATTTATTGTGGTTCTTCACTGCTTGTCAAGTGTAAAGTTCAGTTTTTGCTCTTAAATTTAACAAAGGTATTGTTGGAGTCCGTAGAAGAGCTTATCGTTGGCTATGATTCACTGTAAAACTTTTTTTTTTAACTTGCTCTTACGAAAACAAATTTTCCATCACACAGGAACCAGACTGTTCAAATGCAATATATAGCCTATAGGGCTGAAATCCTATGCACATTTACCTAGGAGTAAGATTGGACTTACATCCAAGTAAACATACATAGAAATGTGCTGCACATGTAGAAAATGGTCCAGAAGTCCCATATATGCAGGAGCCTCCTATAAGAGTGAAACGAGCAAATAATTGCCATTTATGATCACTGAAAATTTCCTCAGTAACTATTATGTGAAGGACAATTTATGGGGACACACATGGACTGCCTTCTCCCATACTAGCCTGCCTGCACTTTGAAGTCATCAACAGAGGCCCTTGCCCACCACCAAGAGTGGTTAGGCTGCTGAGTACAAGGGAGAGGGCCTTTTCAGTGGTGGCCCTGCACCTCTGGGATCAGCGTCTATCAGGAGTTCGTCAGGCCCCTTCTTTGCAGGTTTTCAGAAAGGCTCTGAAGATCCACCTATTTTAGCTGGCCTTCTCATAATCTGTGGGGCTGCAGGTTCTATTGGTGTAATCTCTTTTTGTAGTGTTATATAGTATTTTATTGTATATTTCTTGCCTATTTGTATACTTTCATATGTTTTTTTTTAATCCTGTATACCGCCTTGAGAGGGTTTTACCCTTAAAGTTGGACTAGAAATGTTTTAAATAAATATACCATAATAAAAAAAATACTTCTTGAGATGGTGAATACCAACTGATGCAGTTGGGAACGTTTCCAGAGCTGGCTCATTAAAGCTGACTGGAAGGAACTGTGTTGCCTGCTTGTTTATTTGCAATCAGGATGGAGAGGGGTTACCATCTTCTGCAAAGGAGATGGTTATACAACACCTTCTGAAATGTACAACATTGAATAAGGATGATTCTGGCTGCCATTGGCCAGTTTCCAACCTTTCTGGCTTTGGGAAGGTTTATTGAATATGTGGAGAGATTTTTCTGGTTAAAATGTATTTCTTGCCCATTCCAGTTTGGCTTCTGGACTGGCTATGGAACAGAGACAGCTTTAATTGCAGAAGTTTCAAACCGTCTAGAGATCAGCAGGGGAGATCCCTCCTTTGCTGATTATCCTAGACCTCTAGATGCTTTTGACAGGAACACAGGAAGCTGTTTTATACCAAGTCAGACCATTGGTCCATCAAATTCTGTATACTCTACACCAGCCTTCTTCAACTTGGTATCCTCCAGATGTTTTGGACTTCAACTCCTATCAGCCCCAGCCACCATGGTTAATGGTTAAGAACTCTGAGAGTTGCAGTCCAAAACACTGGAGGGCACCAGGTTGCAGAAAGCTGGTCTACACTGACTGGTCTGGCAGATTCTCTCCAGGCTTTCTGACAGGGGTTTTTCTTAGCCCTACCTGGAGATGCCAGGAATTCAACTTGGGAGCTTCTGCATACAAGCATGTGCTCTACCACTGAACCATGGCCCTTCCCCCAGTGTGGGGTCATAGTTTTGCTATGCCATTTTTATCATTAGGCTTGCTCTTGATGGCTTTCATAGTGGACTCAAAGGATGATCCTTGTGAGACAGTTATTCAGTCCCACAAGGATGCTCATGTAGCATTGCACAGCAGTCAGGGTGTTATCATAAATCTTGTTCAATATTGATATGAAGCCAGTGGGTGAGACTATCCAGAGCTTTGGAGTATGGTGTCATCAATATGCTGATGACACCCAAGCATAAACAGCTTTCTAAGCAGCTGGGAGCAACCAATATCTGGATGCTATCATCGAGTGGTTGTCGCAAACAGAATAAAAAAAATATCTAGGAAAAAATGCAGATGCTGCTGCTGGGGAATCTTGATATTCTTGGAAGTTTGAGTAGTTATCAGTGGCGTAGGAGCTGCTCTGTTGGAGGAGAGGAGAGGCCCAGAGCTACTTCTTGAGAAACAGGTGGCGGCTTTGGCAAAGAGCCCCCTAAGGTCAATTCTCTTTTATCATCTATGCCTCCTTCTAGGCCAGGGCTAGGGGAACCCATGAACCATCAAATGTTGTTGGACCCCAACTCCCATCAGCCCCAGCCAGCATGGCCAATGGTCTGGAATGATGAACGTTGGAATCCAACAACATCTGGAGGGCTGCAAGTTCCTGTACCCCTGTTCAAGAGAGTTGGGATCTTGCCATAAACATCCATGTTCTTGTGATTTACAAAGGTTGACTACTGCTCTATGTAGGATTGCCACTGCTCACCTGCTAAGAAACATTGGAAGATGTGAACACATGCAACTTGTATCGTGGTATTCAGAACAGCCTCTGATTAGCTCCTCAGCCGAATACAAGGCACTGACATTTACCTATAAAGTTGTTCAGTGGCTGAGTCTTGCATATCTTATGGAGCACTTCTCCCAATATGAACCCCCACCAACCTAGATCCACTTCCAGATGTGACACCAGGGCTGTTTCCATGGTAGCCCAAAGACAATGGAACAAACCTCCAGAGTGCAACAGAGCTTAACACGGTGTTTAGAGAACTTAACATGAAATTTTATTTTAGTTTTACAGCATAAATTGGTTTTGGTTTTATTGCATAATTTCTTTTTAAGGTTGCACTGTTTTCGATTGTTGGCTGTTTAGAATGCAGGATGAAGATAGATAAAAATAAAATAAACAAACAAACCTGAATAGGCAAGTGTTTGGACAACCACTGTCTGACAGTGTCAGAAAGACATTTCTTAGACATGGGACAGTTGTGCATGTTTTTAGGGATGGATGAATTGATCTGTTTCCAAGTCATGTCACTTCTACATGTGTTCACTCCAAGTCTGTTCCATCTCATTTCTGCATTAATCTAAAAATAATTGCTTTTAAAAACCTTACAAAAATTGTATTTAAATATGTATTTTAAAATATATTTTCTCTCAAAATATGCAATTCTAAATATATTTTCTCAAATATACCTGTTATATATATATATATATATATATATATATATATATTTAAAAAGCAGATAACTGTTGTTAGATCATGCAGAAATTGCAAAAATTGGTGGTGATCTGAGAGCTGCAGATCAGGTCAGTTCATATAGGAATTATTCACAAAGATCAACTTCTTCAAACATCCCTTGAGTTGTATGTGTAAATGAGCCATCACAAACCAAGGTCCACATAACATTTGGATCACTTCCTGCATAATAGGCGGGTTTGCACGACACGACAAGCCATCACTGTACGTTACCACGATGTACAACGATGTACAACAAAGGGCGCGACAGATGATCGCCCCCTCTCATTGGTAGTGTCGTTCCGCTCATCGGTAGCGTGTTTTTTCTCCGAGCCTGAGCTCCCTCCTGCTCACGTCACGTATCCCAGCGGTCTTTGCTCATGTAACGTATCCCTCGCTACATCAGCTGCTCCATCCCGATTGGTCCACTGAGCTCACAGGGCGGACCTTCCCTCTCCTTCCTCCCAAAGCAAACTGTAACCGTCTCCTTTCCACCTCCTAGGCGACTGGTGTAAATGCAGCAGAAAAACACTCTGTACCTGTCACCCAGCCCCGCTCCTTTCTGCCTCCCAGACCATGTAAATCCAGCAGAAACAGCAATCGCTGCCTGTCACCCCGCTCCAGCACATCCCCATCCGTGGCACGAGCAGCCTTCTCCCTGCTATTTTCATCACTGCCGTGGCAAAACGTCTTCCCCCCATCCCCCCACAGCCCCCCCCAACCAGCGCTTCTAGCACGAGCCGCGGATTGACTTTTCCCTCGCCATCCACTCCACCCCACCGCCTCCCTGCACTGGCCAGCTTCACCGTCCCCCGATCCATCCCTCTCCTCTCATTTGTGCGGCCAAGCGTTATCCCCCCCACAGCGCCCCTGATGAAATGCTCAGCTCAGCTGTAGCTGCCGCACACTATCTCCCGTCCAGTGAGAAGCCATAATAATAATAATAATAATTATTATTATTATTATTATTATTTTAAAAAAATTATTTCTTACCCGCCTCTCCTTGTTTCTTCCCTCCTCAATCCCCCTCCTTCCCTTTCCCACACCTGCCCCAAGATGCAAGCAAGGCTCACTAACATCCCTCCCTCCCTCCCTCCCTCCCGAGACCCTGGCACTGCACGAACATGTGGCAGGCTCCAGTCATCACCTCCCCAACCGTACCTCGTGGCGTCCGGCACCGAGGCTCCTTTCGCCCCCCCTTCATCCTTCCTCTTTACTGCCCATCTTTGATAAGAGACAGGTAACAGTCGCTCTCACCGCCTTCCCCTGTCCCCTGCCCACTTCTCCCCCTCACCTGCCCTGGTGTCGCATGGCATGTCCTCCTCCGCTTCTCGACCCCCATCCATACTCCCCCACCACTGAAAAGAGGGTCCCGCGCAGCAGCACCCTTCCCACTGCCCTCGTGTCTAGGTGCACATGCCCAAGGAGCTTCATTCACGATTCTTCCCTTGCCAAGACCCCCCCCTCGCCATTCTCCGGCCATGCAGTATGGAGCTTATTCCTGTTGCCCTCACCGAAGCACCTGGACAACCCACCCACCCTGCCTGTCCCAACCTCAGCTGCAGCGGAGAAAAATGCTTTCCTGCTTTCCCTTCACCTCAATGAGAAGCACCTTTTGTTTTCCTGAAGCAGACTTTATTGTCCTGGCAAAGAACAGAAAGGAAATATTCTGTGCCCTATATTGCTTCCAATCACTCAATAAACATACCGGTAATCGTTGTAGGAAAAATAAATTGCAATAGCGCTATGCGAATGTGCTTGCGTGCTGAATTATAGCTGCTGTGCTGCTGTGCTGGATAACATGGAATCCCATATTTCATTTCATTTATTTCATTTATATACCGCCCCATAGCCGAAGCTCTCTGGGCGGTTAAGACGGACCGCTCCCCTCCCCTCCGCCCCCAATCACTCGGGCTGCTACACCTTCAAGAGTTGCAGGTGCATGCGTCTCTCAGTACGCTCTATGTTGCAGTGTGAGCATTCCCCGCTGCGAGCCAGGTGAGGGCTGGAACGAGACGGCAGCCTGTAGCAGCGAGGCTAGCGTCGACGTGCGTGTTGCTAGGCAGACTTGGGGATAGAGATCTGGAGGATAGAGCGGCTGCAGATTTTCTCTGGCCGTGCGGCTCTGTGGTATATGTGCAGAAACAAATACCGCAGAGGGCTCTCCCAGGTTCGGACAACACGACAAGCAATCGTTGTAAGAACAAACCCTAGAACAAACCGTTGTTTCTTATCGGTGTTTCTGAGGACAGACAGAGTCACAACGACCTGGGTTCAGACAACACGACAGGCAATGGTTGTCTGTTATCATTGTTTGCTTGTCGTGTCATCCGAACCCAGTCAATGTTTTCCAGCGGAGTCAGTCCACACATTCATCAGTGTTAAAACTTTTTTAAAAAAAAAAATCTTAGACCATAGCTGGCTGGGGCATGCTGGGAGTTGTAGGCCTTTTCCTGTCTAAACTTGCATAGGATTGCGCCCTTAGATTTGTAACGTGAGATAAGTCAGTCTGGTTGTAAGTTGGCTGATTACAAAGAGGAGTGGAGAAACCTTAAATGTAGTGAACAGAAAGTTAGCCTTTCATAACCCATTCTGAGCTAAATCAGAAATAGTTAAGTTTAAACAGAAACAAGAGATAAGCAATTTCTGTAGTGGGAGACTTAAATCCTCCTCTTCCTGTATTTCTGGAGAAGTAATTTTATGGACATCTGGAACGGATCAGAAAGTCTTGTTAGAATACTCTATTGAAATGTGTGATAGCATAACGTGAAGACTTTTAAAAACTAAAATATATCACATATTTCAATCTGAATTTCAAAAGATCTCTCACTGGAACAAGTATGAGCTACAGAACTAGAGCTAGTCCCACAATAAACAAGCGTTATTTTTCATATGAAATGCTGCTTTGAGGCTAAAATGAATGGAAGCCTCCAATGCAGTCAGAGAGAAAATTCCAGGTAATATGTTCTTAGTATTTCCACGTGGTCTCCGAAACCTAATATGGGAGTTTTGGTGAAAACAAGATAGCCTTAAACTGAAAGAACTTACTGATTCCCCAAGTGCCCGTTCTCAGGCATTAGGGACTCATAGAGGCAGCCATTACAGCAAAGTCAGCCATGGAGTTGGGAACTTGGGCCAGGTGCCCAATTTTCAAATGTCAGGAGGAGTAAATAGGGCTGAAATGAGAAAACCTGGAAACAGGTCAAGACAGAACAATATTTGCTTTTGTGGAATCCTGGAGGAAATGGAGGGATCAGATCTAGAAATTTTTAATCAATTAACAAAAAACCTTTTGGCTTTCCATTTTCACCCAGGCTCCAAAATGCTGGCAAATTACAGCTGTTAAAAGGCACGCCTTTAACAGACATGTTATTTAGGCAACATAGATATGGTATTGTATCCTACGCTGTGGTTAATTCCAGCGTCACCACTGCCTTGGAGGTGGATGGCTGTCAGTGGCAGAGTGGTAGACCTAAGTCCCAGATTTATATGTTCACTGGAATAGACACATGGGAGTCTATGCAACTGAAGCTAACATGCAACTGAAGTTACCATTCCATGTTACAAGTACTCAATTGGCAACCAATAGCATCCACAAAAATGTGTGGAGGATGAAGATTACTTGGGGGGGGGGGAGAAGAGTGTGTGTGTGTGTGTGTGTGTGTGTGTGAAAGAGAGAGAGAGAGAGAGAGAGAGAGAGAGAGAGAGAGAGAGAGAATATCTGTGGGTCTTTGCCCCACCCACCACTAGTCCTGCCTACTCATGCACCCCATGAAGGATTCTGCAGGGGCCAAGCTGACTCCTGACTCCAGAAAGGTTGCCTATCTCCGGTCTACTCTTTATTCTTACCAGGACTAACATGTGTCATTGCTCTAAGAAACAGAAAATGGCGAAGTGATTAGCCAAATGCTTTACGGTGCCGAAATTTGGGGAGAAGATATAAGTACCATTAACGCCATAGAAATTGTGCAGAATAAATTCTTCAGAAAACTTTACTCCTTACCACCCGACACACCAGCACCTTTCTTGCGAACAGAATCAGGATGGTCATCTATTAAGGTGAGAGTAGATAGTGCCCAATTGAAATATGTCAAAAGGATGGCTTCTCTTTCCATAGATCGTTTTCCTGCTCTATGTTTTATGGAATTAAGTGGAACACAAAATGGGTTGCAAGTAGGCTTGTAACATCGAGCCTCGCACAGGCAGAGCAGAATGGGGCCGAGATCGGCCCCACTCATGCCCACGTGAGGCCTTACCTTGTCTTCGGGGCAGCTCGCCGCCTACGCGGCCCATTCCGTCCCGTCGCGTCACTTCCGGGACCGGAAATGACGCGACGGAACCCTGCGCAGGCGCGCTGGACCCCTGTGGCGCGTTCTGTGCTTGCGCAGGGTTCCGTCGCGTCAGTTCCGGTCCCAGAAGTGACGAATGGGAAGTTTGATCAAGCGGCTCGGAAAATCGGGTCGGGTCGGCCGCCCCCGCGGAGAATCGAGTCGGGGGCACAGACCAGGTAAGGACCCATCGCTAGTTGCAAGCAGTTAAAAAACACCTATACCATTATTCTATCCCAGAGCTGAAGGTAGTTTTGGACATGAATAAGAGACAACTTAGGGACTGGCTCTTCTGGGTAGATTCCAGAAAGGACCTGTAATTAATTAAGACATCTAATTTTTTCCCATGGTTTGCTCTCTTAAAAACAGAACATTACAGAGCTGAATACCTATTCAAACTTAGACCAGTTTCTTTAAGAAATGCCTTTATTGAACTGCGAGTCCAGGTCATGCTAACTGCGGTCCTGGATGGGCGTTATAACAGAATACCATACGAACGCAGATTTTGCATATGTGGCTAAATACAAGTGGAAGGTATCATCCACTATTTGTTAATATGCCCTTTATATAAAGATCCCGGAAAGAAATTCTTGAGTCCATTGCTGCTGAATTGAGGAGGAAACACCCAAAAAGACATAGTGCTTTTTCTGTTGAGTGATACAAACAGATTAGTGACACATAAAGTGGCCCTTTTCGCCTTGGCAGCAAAAAAGATTAGGGAAAAAGAACTTGATAAAATAGAATATATATTATTTTTATAAAATAAATAAAAGGATCTCACCGATTGGGGTCTCTGGTGTCAGAGTGCTAGAATGCGTGATTGCAGGACCAGGCCCCCGACAGATAAACACTCACCTTCTATAATGCAGTGGTTTTTTTAAAAAAATACTTTATTTAAATTTTTTAAACTATAACATACAATATAACGTACAAAAAAGGGTGGAAAACCCATACCAATATAAGTGCACCCCACCACCACCAGGATCAACTAAGATACATAACTATTAATTCTTCCAAAATTGCATTGAATCTTGTGAAGGTATACACCTTTTCCCTCTTACTAAAACAAAATCTATAAATCCACCCCAAATATCTTTAAAATCATTCTGTTTCGATACTCCCTTTTTAACTTTGATACCACACATTAATTTATCATTAATGGCAATGTCCCAATGATGCAATGGATTGAGGAACTTACAGTGCTTGTTTCAATATTTGAACGGGTGGCATATAGATGCCAACTTCAAATGGATACTTATTTGGATATTTGGTCCGCTGTTGTGGAAGCCTATGTGTAGTTGCTAGAAAGCTTAATGTATTTCATACAAATCCATATATATATATATATATATTTAAGGGAAAAATAATTTTAAAAATGGGTGCCCATGGGCATCATGTTGGGGACCCCTTTGTGGGTGCTGTGTCTGGGACCACTGTTGTAGGAGGTTCCATAGATTTCATAGATCACAGAGTTGGAAGGAGCCTACAAGGCTATCGAGTCCAACCCCCTGCTCAATGCAGGAAACTAGAGGAGGGGTCTCCCATCCAAGTAATAACCAGGCTTGACCCTGCTTAGCTTTCCACACTCAGACAAGCTGAGCCGGCGTAAGCCACAGGTGTGTGAGAGAGATGGGTGTGCAGGAGAGATGGAGAGAGATATGTGACTGGAGCATGTGTTTTAAACCCTAAATAACATTGTTCAGATATGGCCATCGTAACTTCCACTAGGAAGTAGATGTTTTCTCAAGGCCTCCGGTGTCTTCAAAAGCTGAATGAGCTTGGCAGGTGATGCTTTGCCCATCACTCTGTCTCCAGGTTGGACAAAGCTTCATTAGTTAAATTTTCTGACTGTCATGCAGCTGTGAGCAGGAGTTCACCTGAAAACACACCAAAGGTGTTACTGTGTCACCATGCCATGACTCTCTGGACTCAGTCTAGACTTGATGAAGAAGAGTGAAGCAGTGACCAGAATCAACATTCAAAATTACAAGTGGGAAGAGGCAGGTTGGATGGGGTCAGCGGGGAGTGGACCAGGTAGGGCTGGACCTCAGGGCCCTGTACATTAGCCCTCCCATCCCCATGACTTCTATGGTTACATATGCTCTTTTTATTATTTTTACTTTGAAAATCTATTACAAAATGGCGTTTATTCCCCACCCAAGTAAATGTGGTTAGCATGTGGGCAGGAGAAGCAAATTCCCTTTTATTCCTATAGTCGTGATGGGGCTATGACTTACGTGACTTTAAAATGCAACACTGCACATGCTCAAGAGCATTTCTTCTTTGTCAGGGTTGGCAAAGAGGTTTTTGTAGTTGTTTATTTGGTGTCTTGCTCTAACATGTCAGGACTGTAGAAGCAGTTGTAAAGTATGGAATGGTGTGGGGATGGGGAGAGGAGGAATGTTAATTGTGTGCTTCACAACCGAAGTAATACACATGGTTGTCCAAGAGCTTTTCTGCACAAGGCTGAAAATCGGCTGTTAATCTGTTATATCTACTTTCCGTTTCATCCAAGAATTGAGATCTGAGCGCTAAATGAAGAGCATTTCCTTTCCTGCTTTTACGCTACATAACCTCTAGGTGGCACGGTGGTATAGCGGAATAGCACAAATACATATGAGAAGGCAGTTTCTTTCGCTTTCACAATTAAATGCTGCATTTAAAACTAAAAAAAAAAAACCCAGCTCAACGAAAGTGCTGGTTAGACCAGCCCTGCTGAAAGGCCACCCTCCTGAAGGCTCCTCCTCCCTCAACTGCCACCAGCAGCAGTCATTCTAGCAGTCTGAGGGGAGGGAGATGAGAGGGAGTGCAGGGCCATTCCACCAGCCCTGCCAGGAGTATTAATTAATATTCCCCCTTCTTCCCTCCCCATTCCTTTTTCCTTGTGTGTCGTGTCTTTTTAGATTGTAAGCCTGTGGGCAGGGACTGTCTTGTTAATTGCTGTAAACCGCCCAGAGAGCTTCAGCTATTGGGCGGTATAAAAATGAAATAAATAAATAAATAAATAATAGACACAGAAGCGAAACTGGAGAGACACGTCGTCATTGACTAAAAATCCATAAACAACCATGAGTAGGGAATGATGAGCTCACCTCGTGTAGAAAATACCTCGTGTAGAAAAGCCCTAAAGGGAGCGGCGTAAAACCCTTATATCCAGGGTCTAGAATTACCTAGCTGCACCACTGAGGGGCAGGGGAGAATGGAGTTCCTGTAGAGATCATAACAGCAGTGGTTAACAAGGAGTATGACACAGACTGAAAATAATTCTAATAAAAATAAATAAGACATTTAAGCTTAGAAATGGCACTGGCTGAAAGGATGGGTAGAGGGGTGTTGTTTAGGGACTAAATATGAGAATCTGAAGTTGGACACTATGGTTACAAACACTTTTCCTAACAGGTAGAAATTAATCAGGAATGGATCTTTGTGTTGAAGATGTATGATGAGCTCAATTCAGTTCAAAACAAATTCCTGGGCTCAGAATTCTATGTGTCTCTTCTTCTGCACCTGGCTTTGGTTGGCGGATCTCAGGGTTCTAGTAAAAAGAAAAAAAGAAAAAACTCGCACACACAACAAAGTAGATCTCACAAGACTGAAGGCTGCCGCTGCCCAGCTCTGATCTAGCCCACCAGTGACTCTCCAGGGTTTCTTTCTCATCACCGGCTTCCCAACCCTTTTAAGCCAAGATGCCAGGGACTGAACTTGGGATCTTCTCCATGCAAAGCAGGTGCTTTGCCATTGACCTACGGCCCCGCACCACTTTATCAATGTATCACTTTCCAATAAATTTGGTATAAAAGACAGCTGGTGAGCGTCGGAAGTTTCCACCCTTGAAGACGGCCTAAAAACCATTTTAATTAAATAAATACTAGTTGTTTTTTTAAAGGAAGTAGCACACACACACACACACACACACACACACACACACAAAGCCCCAGACACCTTTTTGTTTGAAGTAGTCATAGGAAGCAAACATCAACCTTCCATATGCTTAACCAGATGAGAAGGAGGAGAACCAGAAAAGAAATTGATGGTGAAGTACACATCCAGTCACGCAAACCCACTGGCAGTGAAATAACAAAAACCAGGTGTTAGGGGAAAACATAGCTGACTGAGCTCTTTATTCAAAGCACTGGGAAATTCATTTCTTTCTTTTTGACAGTGATAGGTTAATACTTCTCTGGTGCAGTGGTGGAGAAAGCTAAAAGTGGCACAAAACCAAAGAAAAGTCCAGGGCTCGACATTCTAAGAGAAAGTCCTAAAGAATGTGCAGAGCTTAACACACCCAATGTATAACTACAGGAAGCCTTTTGGTGGGGCAGTAAATTATAGAGAAGCAGATGAATATTGTCTTTGGCAAAGAGCTCAATCTCTGTGAACAGGAACCAGGGCAGCTGCGCTCTGAACTATCTACAATATTATGTGAGGTTGTTGAGCTGGGAGGAAAAAGGATGCCCCAAATTGCAAAGGGGGGAATCTAGAAAGCAAAATGCAGACAGGTGCATGATTGTATCTTTGTTTAACTGATTCCCTTGCAATATCTGCAAAGTCAAATGATGTAGCGTTTTTCAGAACGTTTTCAGTGCACTCTTTTGTATCTGGTGTGTCATTAGGCAAGGTAAGGCAAGAACATACACACACACACACACACACACACACACACACACATCGGTTTCCTATTGTTAAAGACAGTCAACTTATAAAGCAGGTCATAACTGAGGGATATCTCATTGTTCTTTCCATGTGCACCCAGTCCTCCACCAATCCCCTGAAACCATGCAAATATGACTTGTCAGGGTCAGTCCCTAAGGAGGATTCTGCACTACAGGAGGGAAAATTCTGACATGCCTTCTCACATCACTGCAGCGCTGTGATAGGAAAAGCTACACCCAGTTGCAACATACTACTGTGGCTGCTACTATCCCAACAAAAGCCAGGTTGCTCCTAAACAAAAGATGGGACGCTCCTAAACTCACTTTAAAGGGACTTGTGAGCACATGCAGTGGATGTGCAACTTAGGTGAACAGAGCATTTTCTACGGGCTCCTGGCCTGCGAAGCTCCACCTCTTGACCCATCAAGCTCTTCTTCTTCTTGGCTACCATATCCCACTTCCTGACCACCAGGCCCTGGCAGTCTTCACCTCCTGGTCCATCAGGTATTACATAACAATGAGGGGAAAGTCTCTTTTTGAAAAATCATAGAATCATAGAATCATAGAAAAGTCGAGTTGGAAGGAGCCTACAAGGCCATCGAGTCCAACCCCCTGCTCAATGCAGGAATCCAGGTCAAAGCATCCCTGACAGATGGCTGTCCAGCTGCACCTTGAATGCCTCCAGATTGGGAGAGCCCATCACCTCCCTAGGTAGTTGGTTCCATTGTCTTATTGCTCTGACAGTTAGGAAATTCTTCCTGATGTTTAGGTGGAATCTAGGTTCCTGTAACTTGAGCCCATTATTCCATGTCCTGCAAACTGGGATGATCGAGAAGAGATCCTGGCCCTCCTCTGTGTGACATCCCTTCAAGTACTGGAAGAGTGCAATCATATCTCCCCTCAGTCTCCTCTTCTGAAGGTTAAACATGCCCAGTTCTTTCAGTCTCTCCTCATAGGGCCTTGTTTCCAGTCCCTTTATCATCCTTGTTGTCCTCCTCTGAACCCTCTCCAGTTTGTCTACGTCCTTCTTAAAGTGTGGTGCCCAGAACTGGACGCAGTACTCAAGATGAGGCCTAACCACGGACGGCCTTCTCCTTATCCCATCAGCCAGAGCAGCCAGGCTGGTGGGGACTAGGAAGAGGGCCTTCTCTGTGGCGGCCCCCACATTATGGAACTCCCTCCCTAGTGACCTTCGCCATGCCCCCTCCGTGATGAGCTTCCGCCGTGCATTAAAAACATGGCTGTTCAGGCGGGAATATGGGGTGGGTTAGGTTTTTAATGAGAATTTTTTATATTGTTTTAATTATTATGTTTTATTGTGTTTTATTGTATTTTAATTGTACATCGCCCAGGGTGGCCGGGTGACCGGCCAGATGGGCGATTGATAAATATAATAAATAAATAAATAAATAAATAACCAGTGCCGAGTAAAGGGGAATTATCACTTCACGCAAAGTTATGAAGTCATTACCTCATTTGTACCAAGGCTGAAGGTCAAACTACACATGACTCAAAAGGCTTCTCTACACGAGACATGTATCGCGCACTCGTGATCCCTCCTCACTCACGGACGTTTGCGGGGCCTTTTCACAACATTGTCATCTTCCAGGAACTCTCCTGTGTTTTCCAGCCATTTTCGGGGGGGGGGGAGGGTTGAGCGAGGAAAGTCAGGTATTAAATTTCAAAGCGGAACAAACCAGAATGAAAAGTCGCAATTCTGCTATACTGCAGCTGAACCACAGTGCCGCCTTGTGGTTGGATAATGAAATATATAGAAAAGCTGAGAAAGACAAACCCTGGGGGGGGGGGACTGTGTAAAGGATGCACTTTTCCTCCTGTGAAGAAAACGGAAGATGAAGCCTCAGTAAAGCAGCGGTTTAAACCCTCCATATAGAGAAGTCCAAAGTATGTCATTTGTAAATATGTCAGGCTGTGGGTTGTTATTGTTTTTTTTTAAAAAAAAATCACTAATACACACAGGGGTGTTTTTCATCAGGACTGCAATGAATGGTGAGGGGAGGTGTGTAACCCTTCCCTCTGTAGAGACAATCCCAATGAACATATCTCCGCCAGCACAGGAAGAGGCTTATAAAAAAGAAACCCTCCCACTTACGCCAATAGGAGCTTCTTCTTTTCAATACCTCACAGCTGCATGGGGGGGGCATTGGGATCATAGTTGGGGAAGGAAGGGTTAAACCTCCCCTCCACATGCACTGCAGTCCCAATGAAAAACCCCCACCTATTATTAAATAAAGAAAAAATCTGATGTAATTCCTAATAATGCAATTAGCGTCATGTGTAGTTTGACTCTTGAGTTGCCATTATAAACCATTTCAGTCTTAGCACCCACTGACTTCCTGGCTCAAATTAAGCCATTTGCCAAAAGCTGCAATCTACCTGGGGGCTACCTTTACAATGGATTCTCCAGACTGAATTTATGAACTATATAGACACCTCTTTTTCACCTTAGTATCTGCTTCCTATGTAGGTCTACAAAGTGCTGCAAGCGCTCAAGTAATTATTTGCTACATCCTTAGTAAGGAGAGAAGAATTTGGCAGGGAGAGGCTGAGAAGGCTGTAAGGCAAAGCAGGACAGCTCACTCGCCAAAAATGTTCCTTCCTGATCCTTTCTAAAAGATTACGTTAGTTTAACAGAACCAGAGTGATCATCTTTGATTGATTATAACTCTTTGGGGCTGGAGAGACTAAAATGACATCAGCAAAACCAAACCCCAGACTGCTGAGATGAGTCACATTTCAGTCTCTGTTCCCTTGATCAATTTAAAAAAAAAAAAAAACATTTGTGCGGTCTGAATAAAAACTAGTCAGCCACTGATGAGTGAAAATAAATGGACATAGCCAAATATGGCGAGGTTCTGACTCACTGGCTAGGTATCCTTCATTTGAAGGAACGTCTGAGAAAATGATTTTAATGGGCGGAAATCACTGACAAAAACCATATGAGCAAGGTTTGGCCACTTTCTAAAAGTTAGCACGTATCATTAACTCAGCTAACTGAGTTTGATTTGCTTAGATTGAGAAAAGGCAAAAGAAAAGAAAAGAAAAGAAAAAGGGTTTCACCGCCTACAAAAATGATATTGGTTCCAAAAATAACACACACTGATTTTCTTTCAGCCAGAAAGCACGGAGAGAGCAGCATATTACAATAAAAACAAAAGAGGAGGACCTTATCAAGGAAACCATTCATTTATCAAAGATGGCGTAGGCCAGATACTCTGCATAGAAGTCACCCACATAATAAAGGGGGTGGGGGGGGACAACTGGGCTGATGTTTGGAAGAAGGGGAGGAGACTTTTCTTGTACTACCAGATCAAAAGTAACTTTAACAAAGTAATAAAGAACAGAGAAAGAGAATAAGGTCTGGCTACCTTGGTCATATAGGTACCAATGAGGTAGCCAACTACATCCTGGGACATGAAGATTTTCAGGGATTTGACACTTTCCCTCAAAGAATAACAGAAACTCAAACAAATTAAAAAAAAGAAGAAGTAAATGCAGACTTCAGGCTTTGAAGCCTTTCTAACTGTTGGTAGCAAGACCACTGGTTTCATATGTAGGAAAAATTAGTGATAGGGCAAAGTACAGTAAAACCTTGGATTGCAAGTAACTTGGTTTGAGAGCGTTTTGCAAGACAAGCAAATTATTAAATATTTATTTATTTATTTTTGACTTGATATACAAGCAACGTCTTGCAATACAAGTACTGTAGTACGGCTTAAATTAAAAATTTCTGTACAAATTTTTTGGGGGGGATTTCGTTTTGATATAAGTGTTTTGGTTTACAAGCACGTTTTTCCGGAACGAATTATGCTCTCAATCCAAGGCATGACTGTATATGGCTGGGATCTGTGGGAACCAGGAGCAGAAGGAAGCAGGCAGAAGGGGAAGCTTCCCATTCCCTCCTGCCTGCTTCCATGGGGTGCTTCCATGGGGTGCCTCCACCCAATTTTGGGAGATTCCCCCCTTCTCACTGCAGCTCCCATGCCCCATCCCACGCTGTTCAGGATGCTGCCCTCACTCTCCAGAAAGGGCTTTTGGGTGGCACAGGAGGCTGCACAGAGGAGGAGGAGGAGGAGACAGGAAAGTCCCCTTTCCATAACCTTCTTTCTTCTAGCACAGGGCTCTCCAACCTTGGGTCCCCAGATGTTGCTGGACTACAGCTCCCAGAATCCCTTGCCATTAGCCATGCTGGCTAGGTATGCTGGGAGCTGTAGTCCAGCAACATCTGGGGACCCAAAGTTGGAGAGCCCTGCTCTAGCGGTTCAAAGGATCCAAAACTTATAATTTTAGCATATTGCTTTTTAAAATGGTGCCATGGTTGACGAAAATTAAATTAGGATGGGTTCTGCTGGCTTCTGACACACCAGTGACCATGAAAGGCCTATGCAATAGAGACAGAGAGGACCCATCCTTCCACCCTGACTCCAGCAGTGGTAATCAAGAGTCCTTGTATGGCAGTGGCACACTATCCAAGGTCTCTTTACTCAGACAGAATGGCATTAAAGATACTCCAGGAATGGAGAATCAGTCTATAGCAGGGGTAGACAACTTGTGGCCATCCAGATGTTTTGGCCTACAACTCCCATGATCCCTCACGATTGATTCTGCTGGCTAGGACTCATGGGAATTGTAGGGGGAAACATCTGGAGGGCAACAAGTTGCCCAACCAGTGGTCTATAAGATTAGACTTATAAGTAGACGGTTATGTGAGAAGTGGTTTTGAGAGACAATCTCCAAATTTGCTAAAACAGTTGGCTTTTATATAAAAGAAGTTAAATAGCCAGCATGACAAATCCCAATTGCCTAGGAAGTTCTGCTATAGACAGAATGGCAAATACAGCTGAGAAGAAGCCAAGAAAAGAAGCTCCATTAATTCCAATTCCCAGATGATGGATGGTTTCTGCTTGGAACCCAGAGTCCTATGAAAGAGATTGTTCCAAGCTTGCATCATGAGATCATCAGCATACTACAAATCAGAACAACACAAGGGGAATATAACTGGCAGTTGTATGAATGAGGGAAGCCAATTTTGACAGATGGCAGAAGAATTTCTCAAAGCACCTGCGAACCTCGACTCCAAGTTTGTAAATCTCTTGGGGAATGCAGCTGATGTAAATAGATTGTTACATATACCAATGTGAAAATGCTTTAAAAAAAAACAAAAAGTGTATATGCCCTGGTGGCTGCACTCTGAACATTAGAGCTAGAGTAGTTAAACGTCTGGTGTGAATTCTATTTCAATTTCTGAAGTTAAATCTTCACTTTTTAAAGAAGTCTGTCTGTAGCCACTTTCAAGCATACAGACACACAGTATATTCCAGATCGATAGTAACTGTGCGAATCTCCACAGAAAAAGAAGGGGGGGGGACATTTGTAGAATACTAACCATATCTAGTAGAGTGAAATGTGCGCTCTTCACAAACTGGATTGACAATTTACAGATCTTATTCAGATAAGCATTTAAATAAAGTTCTGGTATTATCCATTTCTCAATTAAACCCACCCCCCACCCCCCCATTTAAAGTGTTAACACTCTACTGGGATCCAGGCTTGGCATTCTGATATGAATTAAGGAAGTCACTGCTACACATTGGTACAACAGGCCTCAGGACAAGCCTGTGGAGGAGGCCCACTGTAAGAGAGCTCTAGAGCACTTCTAGAGTCCCCTAAATTCTAGGAGTAGACTCCAGAATCTACCACCAGAATCATTTTTTTTAAAAGTGTCTGCAGCATCCCTACTGTAATATGGCAAAATAGGATTTCTTTGGGAGTGGGGAAAGCCCTTCTAAACCCACCCTTCCATCCCCTCTTGGACAGCTGATTTGTGTGCTTGCCAGTTTTCTGAAAGGGTGATGTGCATGGAGCCCCATCAGCTACTCTATGGTGAAATTGTACATCATGTAGGGGTGGCTGACCCACCCAACACTTGACTCGCGATGCACAAGCCGAGCGCTCCCACCACGAAAGCGCCAGCTGAGGTGCTCGCCGGACTTCTGGGTTCCCGGCTCTATGTTGTTTACGTAGAAAATAGCGTAAAATGCGTTAAAAATGGCTGCGATTTGCACAAATTACACAAATCGCAGCCGTTCTTAACGTATCTTATGCTATTTTCTACGTAAACAATGTAGCTCCGGAAATCGGAAGTCACTTCCCCAGCTCAGCTCGTGAGACCATGAGTCGAGCCAGGGAAAAGGTAGGTTGAGTGGAGCTTGGGGGGTCGAGCCCGGTGAGTTTGCTGGACTTCCACCCCCCAATCGAGCTCTGCATGCATCCCTAAGTAGTACCCATTTCCATGTTACTTCATCTAGCAATACACATATCCACACATCCATACCCAGATCTCAAAGAAAACCTTAATTCACATAGTTGGTCAAGTAATGCTGTGGTTTTCTATTTGCCTCTCACCACCACGGGTATCTTCAGAGCTGATGGAGAAATTCCAGGTAATGGGCAAAGTTGGCAAAACTGGCAATAGAGCTACTTAATGTGAATTTGGTGTTTCCTGCTCTGAAGAATTTTGGGAGAAGCAAAAAGTTTCAATAAAACTAACAAAAGCCAGTGTAGCGTGGTGGTTAGAATGTTGGACTGGGAGCCGGGAGATCCTGGTTCTAGTTCCCACTCAGCCATGAAGCTCACTCGGTGACTTTGGTCTAGCCACTGACTCTCGGCCTAACCTACCTCACAGGGTTGCTTTGAGGATAAAATGGAGAGAAGGAGGATTATGTAAGCCACCTTGGGTTCCTTGCAGGAAAAAAGGCAGGGTATAAAAATAAATAAATAAATAAATAACAAACAAACAAACAAACAAAAGTCCTAATGTTTCCCCAAGTGTCATAGCTTAGATTGTAAGCTGCTTGGGGCAAAGTCCTGTCTTTTGTTTTCTTTTTTATGCTTACGTTACCCTGTAAATCACCCTGCACATTTATAGCACTACATGTGTATAAAAATAAACAGACAAATGTGGGATATTTTGTGTATTTGCAAGATGCCTTGACTTTTGAGTAAAAGAAAAGGAGAAAGAACACCTTGTTTCAAGCCCAGCATTAAGTACAAATTTGATGCAGAGTAATAATCTGGATACATGGTATTAAAATGGTTTCTATATCTTTTAAATGGATACAGTTAGCACAGCCTTCCCCAACCTTGTGCCCCCAGAGGTTTTGGACTTCAGCTCCCATTAGCCCCAGCCAGCGTGGCCAATGATCAGGGGTGATGGGAGTTGATGTCCAAAATACCTGCAGGACACCAAGTTGGAGAAGGCTGATGTGGAGCATGCGTGATCATTGCTTTCTAAAATAGGCTTAAGTCTTATTATGACTATTAAGATTGGAAAGCAGCTACAATGTACTGCTTATGGTAGCATCTGGCATCTGAAATATAATTTTTGTACTAGTTGGGATTGTACTGCATTCCAAAACCTACTACAAGTAACTCCAAAAATAGCTTTTTATAATATTTTACACACAGAGAGAGAGAGAGAGAGAGAGAGAGAGAGACTGCAGTATAAAACGTTTGTGCTCTCTCTCCACTTTATGGCTTCACAAGTAATCCAGAGCCGCCATTTGATAGCTTCTGCTGCTTTTGTATGATCACCATTTGCTTTTTCTTCCAGCAGTGGATTTACTGACCCCATCATAATGATATATTCATCCTTTCCTGCATTACTAAGCTTCTGTTGATCTACTTTGCAAGTTCAGAAAGACAGAGCAGCTGGGAAAAGCTGTCTTTCGCTGGGCAGAAAGTAAAATAGGCAATTTCCACTCTGCTTAGATAGTTCTCGCTTTCTACTTCCTGATATGACCATTATTTTAATTCACTGTGGACCAAATTTATTTTGAACAAATCCTCCATCACTCACAGTCCAGTCCCGAGACTTGCTGTGCCAGCAGCTAAGTACTTAGGACATGGCAGACAGTGCCAACTGCAGTGCTATAACAACGTTTGCTGTTACGTATATGCGTGTGTGTGAGTGTGTGTGTGTGCTGATGGTACCTACTACGTTGTTCAACTTTGCTTTGAAACTAAAATTATTGTGTCTTGTCTGGATTTATTTCTGGTCTGTTGACTGCAATAAACAAATGGGTGGAACTAGGCAACCTCTCTAACGTGATGGGCTTACAAAGAACTTACAAAGATGTAGTAAAACTTTTCCTGAACATTTGTAGCATTCCCCTCCCCTTTCTGTGATTTTTCAGATTGCTTTTAAAAGGGGTCAAAAGTTTTTGCCTATTCAAAGTGAAGGCAATGTTTCTTGATGTGGTCAAATCTTAATGTCCATGGCAGGAGCAGGCAGAAGGTAGATCTGGACCTTCTGTGTGATTTGCAGTAGATTTGGCATGGATTTCTGATTCCCATTCATTTAATAGCAGCAACAAAATGACTCCCCTCCAGCCTAAATTATACTGCTGAAATGAAAAGGGGGGGACCTCTTCGGGTAACCAGGAGTCTTTGTGTGTGTGGAAGGACTGTGAGCTGGATTCAGTTCTGGCACTCAAAACAAATTCCTGTGCTCATGATTCTTTAATTCTGACTGTATGTCTTGTGCACCCAGCCCTGGTGAGTGGATTCGAGGTTCTAGTAAAAAACAAAGTAGATCCTGCAGCCTGAAGTCTGCTTGCCCCTTGTCTATGTAGCACTGCAAGTCATATGTACTCCCCAATTGTCTGGGATGCCAGTATGATTAATCCAATACAGTAAAATGACACCAAAGCAGCAGCATTTAGGAAAAACTACAGCAGCAAGCAAAAGCCCCCCCCCCCCCAAGAAATCCCATCACCCCTCCAAAACACTACTTTCAGCTGAAAATTGAAAGGGGAGAGCATTTGGTGCAGCCATATCATGGTATTTCAAGCAAATAGACTGGTGCAAATGTTAAAGGTCAGCTTGTTTGTTCAATTCAGTGCAATTCCACTCAGGTATAGGTGAACAGGAGAGCCAAACGTTGCAATAAAAATTAGTACTGGGGGCCTAAAAAGCCAAATTTTTAGAAATGGTAACTAGCTATGTAAGAAAGATAACTCAGATCTCCATTGGGATTATAGACAAGCTCCTCATTTCATCCTTCAGTGGCTCAGGATAAGAGCTCACACTACTGTCTTTGATACTATTTAGGGGCCAACTGTCACAACGTGCAGAATTAGACTGCCTCCCGGAGAGGGAGGCCTGCAGAGTGGGAGTGTTGTTACCTGGTGCTTGTTGTACCTGACTGAATTTGTTCTGCTGTTCCTTCCCCTCTCAGGTAACTTATTTAGAGGCTCGCAACTTGCTAGAGTCATGAGCCTCTGGCACTAGCTGAAAGGCGAGAGCATAAGGGCCCTCAGCCTGTGGCTCTCAGCCAGGGGCAAGCAGCCAGACAATGACAATTCTTTCCTGTAGTTGAGAGAAATGAGAAGGTAGAGGCTGGCAGAGTGTCCAGTGTGGCCTCAGAGGATCAAGTCCTGCCCCAGGAGGTGGAGGAACATCTGGTGGGTGGTTATTTTTTTCCTGGTGTGGGCAGAGTGTCACTTTAACCTTGCTGCCTAACACTCTCCCTGCCTGAGCTGACAAAGGTAGTCTCAACTGTGGTGTTGAGGACCCCAAGGTTGATGGGGGACTTCAATATTCATGTGGCAGGATATACTTTGGATTTCATTTTCTGTGATGGACTAGGGAATAATGATCTATGTGGGGGACGGACAGTAATGACTCTGTTCGCATAGGCAGATCATACCTGATCAGTTTTGACCTTCAAGTTGCCTGAAACCTCTGCAGGGGTGATGAACTGAATTTTATAGTCTGCCCCAGGAGGCTAATGAATCCAGATGGTTTTCTGAGGCCTCTTAGGGATTTCCCACCTTGTCATTCATGTGTTTCAACATCTACATGAAACCACTGGGGGAAGTCTTTTGCAGATTTGGACTGAAGTGCCATCAATATGTGGATGACACTAAGCTCTACCTCTCATTTCCATCTAATGATCCTAGCAGCAGTGGCTGGTGGCTCCAATGTCAGTGGGGTCATGTATCCACTCCGGGTTTCAGCCAGAACTTTTAAGGAGCTATCCGTGGTGCTGGACCTATTTTTGGGCTCGGGTTCAGCACCATGGATAGCTCCTTAAAAGTTCAGGCTGAAACCCAGAGGGGATACCCCTTCCCACTGACATTGGAGCCACCAGCCTCCACTGGATCCTAAGGAGGCTGTTGAGCACCGGAACTGGTGCCAGGAGGCAACATTGGAATGGATGAAGGCAAACAAGCTGAGACTTATCCAGACAAGGCAGAGGTAGGTAGGAAAACCAACCAACCTCGATAGCGGAATACATTTGGTCTTAGATGGGGCTGCACCAAGTGCGCAGCTTGAGAGTGCTCCTGGACTCCATGCTAACTGAGGAAGCTCAGGCGGTGCTAGTGGCCATGAGTGCTCTTTACCAGCTTAGGCTGGTATGTCGGCTGTGACCATATCTGGAGAGGGAGAATCTTGCCTCAGTTATTCATGCTCTGGTGACACCCATCCTGCGCTCTAAGTAGGACTGCTTTTGAAGACAGTTTGGAAACCTCAGGTGGTGCAGAATGTGGCTGTCCGAATATTGCGAGGGCTGGGCAGTCTGCTCATATTGATTCATTTTTATTTATTTTTTAAGGAGCGGAACAAAAATTTATTTAGATCTTGAGAGCCTACCCACAGAATCTTTGGGCTCTTCTGAAATCCTCTGAAACATTGACTCTTCTGCACTCACTATATTCATGTTGTAAAATCCCTTGGGACTGAGAATTTCCATGTTAGTTTTTCCTCCCGGACTAATAAAACAGTGTATCATCAAGCTGTGTGTCTGCAAAAGGCAAGCCAAATATCTCCATCTTTGTTTAATGATGAGTCAAGATTTGCTTCAGTCTCAATTTTGTATTTATTTATTACATGTATATCTTGCCTTTCTTTCATTGTGGAACTCAAAGCAGCATACATGGGGTTTCCATGCAGTCTCCCATCCAGACCCAGACTTGCTTGGCTTCAGCAACATGGCTCCATCATGTGCCCTCAGGTCATGATGCCAATGGCTGTGAGCCTTGGAAATCATTTCAACCAATGTGCTGGTGTGCACAAAATCAAATGTGTACCCGCAGTACGGATGCTGAAATCTTGTAAGTACTAGCCATAAGATTATCCATTTTTATTTTATAAATGCTGGCCATGAATTGGAGAGATGTGAGCCCTCACTCTCAAAAAGTGTTCCGTTCTGTTGCTCAATTTATCTTGTAAATAAAATCAAAGTGTTTGTGAAGTGTCTTCATATAATTATGAATATATGATACTTCTACTCAGTGTTGCCTCATTGGTGTACATTTAAACAGTCTCAAAACATAGAACAGTGTTATACTTGACTTCCCCTCCCCCTTTAGCTTTGGCCTTTTAGCTTTTAAAAGACATTTACTTTTAGGGGTCAATCCTTTGGGTTGTGTTCCCGATGATCGTAAGCCCCAAACTCAGGGGCTTATGATCATTCTATGCAGGGCGGGAGGAGTGGCAGAGGCCATCTTCACCTCCCAGTCCTCCTGCCCTATATTTTCACTAGATTGGCTTTTTTGCCCATCTAGCAATGGTGTTTCGGATGGGGAGGGAAGGAGGATGGCAGAGGCTCAGGGTAGCTCATAACCTGGCCTCTCCAGTCTCCTCCCCTCTCCGCCCACCAAAACACCCCCTTCCCCCCTCCTCCGAGGTTGAGTTCCTGACCTCAGAGGCCAGCCGGCACAGTTCTTCCCATGCCAGCTGCAAGGGGGCGGGGGTGGTGGTTCTCTGATTCCCAACAGGGAAACCGAACTATCTGATGGCCCCTCAGATGCTGCCTAGGGCCCATAGGATTGCCCCCTCCATGTTTCAAATGTGGGTTGTTTTTTTTCTATGAGCGATTTCTCTTCAGAATTATCTTCTAAAAAATAGTAATCTTTGGGGCCTCTTTGTGATCTGGTAATCTACATGGCACTGTCGTCAGCGACTGAGACTCACAGACACTGGTCATTGATCATCATAAAAGCCCCATCCAGGCAGTATGAATAGCACTTGCCACAACGCAGAAGCAGGGCTGAGCTGAGTAGCTCCGCCCCTCAATGTGCATCACATAGCCCCTCCCCTCATGTGGAGCCCTGAGCCAGAACCCTCTGCTATCAGGTTTCCAGCCCACACAGAGGCCTCCATGTGTACAGCTGCATGCACAAAGGCTCCCTTCTCTGCAGATGTATGTGTGGATATCAGGGGGAGGGTCTACTGGCCGTGGCCCCACCCACGTGTTGAGGTAACTGCTGTTTGTAACACCTCTATAAACATCTCTTTGCCAAGAAGAATCCTGCCCCTGAGTTCATTTGGAGTGAGGAATTTGACTGTCCCAAAAGATCTGCTTCCCTCACCCACAACTTTAGGCAGAGATGCGTCTCTTCAGGTTTTGCTTCCATGCAGAATCAAAGGAAACAGCTGTGTGACATGTAACCCAGCAGAGGAAACCATCAGGTGATTTTGTTTCCATTCCAGACTGAAGGGAGCTCTTCCAGGAGCCTGTGACAGGGCACTTGAAAAAGCATTTGCGGGCTTGAAAATGTGCCATGGAAGGCATGGCTCGGGCCCAAGGCAAACCAGCCTGCTTTCATGCTCTAGTGGGGCACTTGTGGTTTTCAGCTCTGGGAAGGAAATAACTGACTGCTTTGGCCTTCTGATGAACAGTTTGCCAAACATTTAGGCAGGCAGCTGTGGGCAATGCAGAAGACCACAGAGCAAACAAACGACACAGTGTATTACTTGAAACTGAATTTTTAAAATGATTTCGCTTTACCTCTGTGAATTGTCAGTGTTTGCCTTCTGGGTATCTATAATTTATTTTTTAGGAGCCTTTCCGGCAATCAGTTTTTAGCACAATTATCACACACTGTCTACTCAGAAGCAAGCCCGGTTGAGTTCAATGGAGCTGACTCTCAGGCACAGGTTTGCAGCCCAACAGCATCATTGTTATCCTTTGTTACATAGGGTCCTAACACCTTCCCTCCAAGTTGCAGGAATATTTCATTTCCCAAGCCCTGGATGAACTATGCAGTTTTGTTTCCACCTAGCACACAACTACCATAGTTGTTGTGATTGTGCATGTGTCATGCGCACCCATTGATTATCATTGTCTGTGATGTCATTAGCAATAGTGATAGCATTCCTCATTGCAGCACTGTCTGGTGAGCATTTTATTAACAGAAGCATTTTCTTCTTTTTTAAAAGGAAAAGTACGGGATGCCAACAGGACAGGGAGCAAGACTTAGGAGAAGGGGAGGTGTGTCCATCACAGTTCAACTACTACTCCTTTGAGAGTCACAACTTACACATTGATTGTTCTCCACACAGTTCAATCAGGAGTAACAATCCATGCAAGCAAATAATTCCTTGCATAGATCAGGTTGCTCCACTGAAATGAAGAAGTAAGCCCATCTGCAGAAGGGATTTGTATGCCATTTTTATCAAAGACATGCACTGGTTTTGAAACATGGGGTCAAACTAGACACAGTGCCATTTACACAATTAACCATTATTTGAATGGCTTTTTAAGAGTAAATTACAGGTATGATGGGGGGTGGGTGGCTGATCTGGACTGAGACCCTGTTGTGAGCAATAGAGGAACTTTAACCCTTTGACCCCTGCAACAGCAATTTACTTTTGAAAAGCGATTTATACAATTTCTAACTGCATGAATGGTGTCACATCCAGTTTGGCCCCTAATGTAGCTAGTGCACTAGGTTTCCTAATAGATTTAAACTGAACACTGCAACAAAATGGAGAATATAGCTGAAACTGCATACGTGCCTATTCAAAATTTTTACAGTAACAAGAACTCAATATCAACCAGATCTAAACACTGCTAAAGACAGTGTAAATCTTACTGGTTGGAATAGGCAGTAAATGTATCAGTCATGCAAATAATTTTTAATGAAAGACATGGGAAAACATCTTGTTGCACTCGGATTCTACCCATTAATTGTAACCATGAGCCCATTTTTCTAAAAAGAAAATTATATTTCAGACGGGAAAAAAAAAGGCTAAACAAGTCTACTGATCAGAGTTCAACAACTTACCATCCTACTGAAAATATACAGCATTTCCTTTTCTGAATCTGGGGAAATCTGTCAATTTTGGCTCCGTTCATTTTCTCATTTTTCTGACCTTAAGTTTGGTTCAATGTATGATTATTTTTTTTAACATCTCCCTGAAAATTTGTATGCATTATCATGCAGATTTTTCCTAACGTATGCATTTTTGTGTGCACGTTTTGCTCACATATGTAATGCAAACTGTTTCCCCTATAATGCATTTCTGTGTGCATTTGTGTACGCACTTTTCCATAGTAGCATATGGATTTTTGTGTGCACTTTCTCCTGATGTGTGCATTTGGGGTGGGGATTGGGGAACTGTAGTGTTAAATCCAGGGAAGTGCAAATTTCAGCACACAAGTCAGTTCTGATTCACTCATTGGTTTGGCAGGTGAGAAAATTTGGATATTCACATAAAACCACAGACAGAACTAATTTCTTACCCATCCCTACCTGAAAGCAGTTCTGCAATTATTTACCTTATAAACAAACACAACTTTGTATTTTAGCAATAATACCAGCCAGTCAAGTTTGCTTTTATTTCCTTGCAGGAATTAGGAAATTTCATGGAGAGCTTGAAATACAAAAATGGTCCAGTATTTCAACTTCCTTTGAGCTGCATGGGGATGGTCATATGGGTCCCAAATTGTACATCCCTTCAAGGACTGCTGTAGACATAATTTGAAGCTGTTCAGAACTGAAAGCTCTCTCTAATTTTAGGTGAGAATTAGGCAGTTAAATCTCAGCCAAATTCAGTTGCATATTATATCTCTAACCTTTCTGTGATTTGTGAATTGGCAGCATTAATTTCCACAAAAACCTCAGGGAAACCATTTTGTTTGAATGCTTTCCCATCAGCAAAAGCACATTGAATTATAGGCTTTCTGAAAACCATATATGGTAAATCTGGAGTTTACTCCCATTCTTATACCAGACATTAAATAGTTAACATTTTTTGGTATATATTGCATAACGAAATCCTAACAGTAGCCCTGCTGGATTGTACCAATGCCATCCAATCCAGGATCCTGTTTCCTCACAGTGGCCAACCAAATGCTTCTAGGAAGCAGAACATGAAGGCCTAAGAAGTGAGAAATTGAGAGGTAGAGACAGAGGCCTCTTCCTCTTCTCTGCCTAGAGACAGAACCTTCAGATAACTGTTCATTGGCCAGAGTCACCAAAATCTTGGCTGCATAGGCGATCACTTGCTGCTACCTGGGACATTTTCCTGGGTTAGGGGATTTAGAGAGCTTAACCTAACTAGGTGAAGGGATGTTAAATAACTTGGGAGCAGGGAAGTAACAAGGCTGCTCAGATGTTCTTGCTCAGAACGGAATCTCTTAATAGTAAAAAGGAATTATCACAGAATTAATTTACTGTGAGGCCTTCTCAAACCTCTTTTTACCTCAAAGGGATTCCACAAGAATTTCGTTGCAAAGGACAAGCGGCTTTAATGTCTGATTCTTAGTAATTTCCCAAAGGTCAGATCACCCGTGTTTAGGCAATTGTCTGCTCTTGTCCTTGAAATAATTGAAATGGGTGGAGATTTTGTTCGCTGCTGCTTACAAGTGGAAACCTTCTTTATATATTTAATTTCTAGGTGCAAATAGTTTGATAAAATCTGAAATTCTGAGGAGAAATTTTAGAGCTACATTTTCCTATATGTAAAGCTTTTTGAATCCTTATATGGGGATATGTTTTCATTGGCCTTGCAATTATTGATGTGACTGTGGTGCATTATTTAAGTCCTTGTATGGGTATTTGTTATCATTGTTTCTACAGCTCAGGGAGGAAGAATTCGGCAACTTCTGATAAAGATTTACAGAACAGGTATATTGCCAGATGCCCATCCTATGGGTTTATTGTTTATTGATATTTAGGTGATGTATAATTTAATTCCTCTTTTATCGTAGGTTTATTGCACATTGTTATTCAGCCTGTGTACATTTTTCAGTAATGGCCCATAGAACAGCTAAGAATTCAAGCTTGAAAGAACTATGATGTTCATCATTGTGCTATGAATTCTTCAAAACTCTGCTAGCATATGCATCTTCCCAAGCACCTAGAGTCTCAGGAGTGGGTGGAAAAGCTAGGGAAACTGGGACCTATCAGGGAACACAAAAAACCCTGAGTATCCCAGTGCCAAGTGGGGATAAATCCCTCCACCCCTTTTCATAAGCAAAGATCACTCATGTCTTTGCTTTGAATTGACAGCTCACCTTTTGACAGCTGTCAAGACAAAGCAAAGTGCAAAAAAAAGCTATTGGGACCCTCTCTGGGTCAATGACCATGGTTGGTACCTGCTGCATTTTGACAGACAGTAACAGCCAGGAGAGTACCCAGATGAGGTTTCCCATTTTCACACCCACAAAAATGTGCACACTTGTACCTCTGGAATTGCACAATTCCGGTTATTTTTTTTTAACAAATAAATTAAACTATTTGCACACATTTGGGGCACCAAAAAAAGGAGGGTGGTGAACCACTAACAGCCCCTCCAATGTACCACTTGGGAACTTCAGAGGAGTTGTCAGTGGCTGCCAAAATAGGGATTGCAAAAAGTCATCTCTGAAGAAAAAAAGGGGGAAGCTGAAACAGCGCCCAATCGCAGCAGGGAGAGTGGCTTGAACTGCAAAGTCCCCTGGGATGCCGGCTGGTGGGCTGAGGAGAAAGGAGGGGGGTGACAACCCACAATGAGTCCGATCGTCTGTCAGTCACACCATGGGTTGTTTTCACAACAACCAACCCACCGTGGCTTATTGCCAGGGTGGGTTGGCATGACGTGCAAGCCCACCCAGTGGGTGTCTGTCTGGGAAAACTCACCACTTTCCCCAAGGTTTACTGTTTCAAGGTGAATTGAATGGGTGAAATTGGGTCTCTGAATTCTAACCAGCATTTAGAGGGGTAAAGCAACATGTAAAAATTTGATCTTGGCTTGATAAAAATATCCAGGAATTTCCTCAACCAGAGCTGGCAACCCTATTCAATCTCTCTCTGGGGATTGCTGCTGCTTCAGTAGCCAGTGCTTCCTCTGCTGCTTCTCTGTTTGCCCAGGTTATGTTTATATGAAAAAATAAAATTTATTTATTTATTTATTTATTTACAGCATTTTTACCCCACTCTTCTGCCAAAAAAGACTCCCAGAGTGGCTTACAAAGATTAATTGTGCTGCTTCAGGTGGTTTTGGGGGGAAATGCTCTTGTTGGGCAACCAAAACATCCTCATGTGGTACGTTCAGAGGTAGTCTTAGTGCAAGGAGAGCTTAGTGTGGGCTATGTCAGCAGAGTATTTAGTGACTCCCGATACTATGAAATTTGGCTAGGTCTCCAGATTGACTAACCAATTTTCTCAAATGATGGTTTGAGCTTCACGGGAAAGTCCAGTGGGAGAGTTTAGTTTTTCCCCATAATAGGAGCTCCATAGATGACACCATACTGGAGTAACTGTAAGCAACAATTTTAAGATAGCTAAGGAACAGGCTAGATTTCAAATCTGAGAAATTAAAATGGAAAAAAGTTCTAAATGTATTAAAATGAATACATATTTGCGTTCTCCTGACTGAATAGGTTATGGAAAAGTTCTCAGCAATGAATCATCTGGAAGGAAAAGAACAACCTTTGCTGGAATAGCAGAATTGGTAACTAAACAACTGTAAAATGACAGTAGTGCTGTAACAGAAAATACTTTTTAACTCCAGAAAAAGGGTGTATCCTGAAAATGAGTCAGTCATGTGTGTGTTTTTCCAGCATTGCTCCATTTTAGCTAGTGCTAATAACCATTCTCGATTTTCACGATTATACAGTAACAGTTGAACCATGGATATGCGTGCAGTAAATAGCAGATCAGTAATTATAGCTATTGTGGACAAGTAAATGCCTTTTGTCCCCAATTTTTACTTGAATGTTATGGTTACAGTCAAAACTGGACAGTGTAGGAAACAAACAGCTGCAGCACAGTCAATTATTTAGGTATGCAGAAGGTCTTGTGCATGTCCACTGTGGTTTTCATCCTTAAAAAAGAACAAAAAAACCCGCCTTTAACTGCTCTAGCATTTCCAAAAGTTCAAAAAGCCAATTGTGAGGCTCACTGTGAGCTCCACTATGTACACTGGCCTAACCACAGGGGTGATTCATAGACTGTGTCACCATCAAGAAGGAGTGGGATAGCCAAGTTTGACAAAGGATGGAGGGGTTAAAGTGTGGCGAATTATGGTGGTGTTATGGGATATAGTTATGATCATTTGCTTGTGGCTATAGCTCATAAGGAAGTCCACAGCAAGGCCCCAATAACTTGGGTAAGCAGGGATTCAGGAGCAAGGAGCCACCTTCAACAACCAGGCAGCGCAGGTCATGACTGAAAGTGTAAATGGAGAACTTATAGCGTGAGGATATTTTGCTGCCCCCTGAAATCGTTAGGTTTGCTTTACCAACAAGTAAGATGCTGTACCTACTCTGTATTTCCTCTTTAATAAAAACAACCCTTTTGTTTCTGGAGTCTGTGTGTGTGTGTGTGTGTGTGTGTGTGTGTATGTTTGTTTGTTTGTTTAAGTGTAAAAGGGCAAAGCGCATACTCCACCCAGCAGTAGCGTGCGTTTTACCTCAGCCAAAGATCCCAAACCTTTCGTAAGAATGTGGGGTTAGTCTCTCCTCAGAGGGAATCTAACGCCTAAATTATCTGTCGTAACAGTGGTGGGTACTGAAAACATTTCCTTTACAATGTAAGTGACACACTTTATGGACATCCCACATGGGTCCCTCTAGATCAGGGGTAGGGAACATGGTGTCCACTGGCACCAATGCACCCCCTACACCTTTCTTAGCACCCTCCAAGATGCCCTATTGCTCCCACTTTTTTTAATGGACATTTTCTTATTGGCTTCTAGGATTTCTGTGAAATAGGTTTCTTTTAGTGCTGAAAACTGTGGGTTCAAAAAAGTTGTTTAGTGTGTTGGGTCTCAGACTCCGCAGGCCCCTGTACACAACAACCTCTGCCTTGTATTTGGTCTTTTGGGCAGGTCCTTTGCCATGCCTCCCATGGCAGACATTTTGGCATTGTGCCCAGGACAGTTTCTCAAATTGCCAGATGTGTCCACAGCCCAAAAATGCTACCTGCCCCTGCCCTGGATCATGTGCAAAACCTTTGAATATCTAGGCCGTAGAGCACTGTAACAATGTGGTCCCCAAACTTCTTAATAACATAATGACTAGAACTTTGTCCATTTCTGAAACTCACAAACCCAAGCCTGGATGCCACACACATATCACTTTGAAATTATCCTATCATGAATACTTTGTATTTCTTTAGCACTGCATAGAATAGATACCATTGATCCATGTGCTACATTCACCATTTACCATGAACAGACTTAATTTTTTTTAGTACCTGTTCTTAGTAAAGTAATGTTCCTATTTTACACCCTTTAGTGCACTACGGTTTTGGAGAAGTCTTTTTTTAAAAGTTAGTATGGATGCACGTGGATGCATTTTTCCGGTTTTGGAACCCTTTCATTGGGTCTCAAGTTGTTTCAAATCTGGGGATGGGCAGGGCCGGATTAACATAGGGGCGATTGGAGCGGCCGCTCCAGGCCCATAACAGACAATAGGCCCACAATATAGGGACACGCGGCACAATTTGAGTTAGCTCTGATCGTTATCATTCAGCATAATTAATGATTTTTTCAAGATTAGAAAGGTGTTCTAAGCACATCTGCATTACAGGCTTGAGACAAGACCTAGCAAGAACTGTTGTTCTCAAATTAGCATTTCGGTAGGTTTTTGCATTTCAATCACTGTTACTACATTTCTTTGAAGCACATGGGGGCTTGCTAGGGTCTGTAATATTCAGATTTAGAAGGGACCTCTCTCTCCAGCCTCGAGCAAAAGATCTTTCTGATTTGCAGCTCAATTGTTCAAATGCTAGTTTAACAAAAAAACAAAAACAAAAACGAAACAAAGCAACAAGAACAACACAATTATTCTTGGTCAAGCAAAGCTTCCTGGCTTTTTGTTGTGGCTGCTTTTTCTTTTTTAATAAATAAATTTGGGGGAAATTGGGGAGACCCTTACTGATGAGCTGCAGGAGATTTTGAGTTTTGGCACTTTAATGGTAATTAAAATATTTAATTTGTTTTAATATAAAATTGCGTCTTCATTTTATTTATTTCCATAAAAAGGCCCACCAAAATCCTCAGCACCAGGCCCATAATGCTCTTAATCCGGCCCTGGGGATGGGGTGGGGTGGATGCATCAGTGCTTGTCCACATGCATTATAGATGCACTCAAGTGGAACAAACAACCAGCTTACTGTTTCCCTTCCATTCCTTCCAGCTATATCTATCCAGATAGTAAATGCTGGTATAAATACGAACGCATTTACTTTAGAAGCCAGTGCAGAATAGGCTATAGCAGAATAAAATAATACCATGTAAAGTACAGAGAGAACAAGGTCATGATACCTGGTGTGCAAAGGGGTATTAAACACACACGTTATATAACCCACATAGTTGTAAAGCAGCCAGTGTGGCGTAGTGGTGAGAGTGTTGGACTGGGACTCGGGAGTTCCGGGTTCTTTTCCCCGCTCAGCCATGAAACTCACTGGGTGACTTTGGGCCAGTCACTGACTCTCAGCCTAACCTACCTCACAGGGTTGTTGTTAGGATAAAATGGAGGGGGGGAGGAGGATTATGTAAGCCGCCTTGGGTTCCTTGCAGGAAAAAAAGGTGGGGTATAAATATAATAAATAAATAAATAAATTATATATATATAAAAGGGAAAGAACTATACTGTGAATGGTAATTAAACCATAATAAGCTAGAAAGCCAAGATCTAGAGTAATGTAAGGTTAATTTGAAACAAATTTCATGTTGGAAAATAAACTCCTCTCTACACTTTGTGTTTCCCTGTCACCAAACCAACTTATAATTCTCTCTCTTTTGAATACTTTAGTTCCATTTTTAGAAAGGTCTTCCTTTTTAATGTTTCTCCCCAAAGCCTTATTTCAGCAACTCCAAACATAATTTCTTCATCTAACATCTGTTTCTTTTTCATCTTCCATCACATGGAAATAGCTGTGGAAAAGAAGAACCACTATGAAATAGCAGAGTTACTTGGTCAGAATATAAATTATGGCAGTTGTTGGGATAGAAAGCTACTAATCCATGCAAAAAAACATGGTGTACGGCTGAAAAATGATGGTCTTATGCAGCCAGAGCTTTACATGTTTAGCTGCTCATACCTTTTTTTCTTTTCTTTTTGCTTTCACCATATATTTTAAGAGTAGATAGAAACACTCATGTCCTTGCCTTATTTTCCATTTTAAGAAACCTTCAAAAAGCAACTGAACAGGCTATGCATCATTTGCATTGCTAGCATATGGTACAATTATTACATGAGCCGGGGAGGAGTAGAATCCGTGGGATTAAACATCAAAAATTAAGTTAACATAAACAGTTCAGTTTTATTTACAAAAGTTTCTGCCAGTATAGAACTTTAAAAGATACAAAAATAATAAAGTGGCACAAGTTACAGTTACAAGTAGCAATCTGTGCTTAAGAGAATGGGAAGTTGAAAGTCCCACCCATCACCATTCCCAAATATAGGCAGCAAGAAACATTTATTGTGGGCAGAAACTTAATTTCTGGAGCAAGTGTAGGAATAAATTATGAAAACTTCATTATTCTAAAAATGTTTATTTTAAAGCAAAATAAGAGAACTATACAAAATACATAGGGTGAATGTTTCAGCGTAGTTTATACAAAAGCCTATGAATAATTTAAAAAATAGCAGCTGTAGATACTGAAGTCAGATTTACCTTTCCATTTCCATACTGAAATCTCTCCATGAACAGTCTGTATTTGGGGGGGGGGGTTCCGTTGTAGAGATAGCTTCTTTTTTAAATAGTCTCCATTCAAAGATTATAAATACAATTAAATACAGTGATTTTTCAAGGGGCTTCCACTACAGGTGTTGTTGTTTTGTTTTGATTTTCTTGGATAAAATTTAAACTAGCAGCTAAACAATGTTAGACCAATTGACATATTGGTGAAAACTTTTCATGTTTCCACTAGACCCATCACTAATGCACTGTCATGCCTAGAGTATATTCAGGATTCTATAAATCTTTTAGATAGCCTATAAAAGTACGTTTATTGTCCATACTTTAAATATGAAGCAAGGATTTCACTATAGATATTGGTCCATGCAATAGTTAAGTTGGACACAGTTGATAAACATACAAAGATGATTTTAAAAATAAAATTCACCATCCTCAGCCAGCGTAGAGGCATCACTGAGCTTCCAGAATTCAATTCCAGTACCATTTATTCATGAAGTCTTTACACTGAGAAGTTTAGCAAGGGTCTCTCTTAAGCAACGTCTCATCTGGTTGTGGTTGCTATTTGGAGTATTCAGAAAAGGTTGCGAGATGAATATTTTCAGTTCAGGACTGTCTGGCTTTTCATTCCAGCTCTGGAATCTATCTGAATGCTTCCCTAAAACCGCTCCTACTTTACAACATAAAGATTTTGAGAAGGCTCAAATGGAAGGTCTTTTACTGCATTTTCCTCAGCTATGAGATGAGTACACCTCAGCTATGAGATGAGTTATGTCAATACGGATAAAGGAAAACTTTTATAAATTGATTTGGAGATGGTATTTAACTCCAGTAAGATTAAACCAAATAGACAAGAATTGCTCCACATTGTGTTAGAGAGGATGTCAAGAAATAGGTACATATGCCCATATGTGATGGAGTTGCAAAAATGTACTGGAATTTGGGCAAAAGGGTTTTTATGAAATTATCAGTATAAATCTGGAGGTCTGTCCAAAATTAGCACTGTTATCAATAACAGAGAAAGTTACATGTTCTCAAAATATGAAGACATTAATTGTAAATTTGTTAATGGCAGCCAGGTTAATTATTGCAAGGAAATGGAAGGTTCAGAATGAATTTCTAATTACTTACTGGCATAGGGAGATATGGGATATAGCTCTTAATGATAAATTAACTTGTAGAATTAAATGTAAAAAGGGACAGCTAAAGATAAATAATTTTAAGGATATTTGGGGTCAGTTCCTAGATTATGTATTTAAAAAGGGGAAAGGGAGTATGCCTTGCCAGGATACGGTATGTTATATTTTTGGAATACGGAATAGTAATTGTTTAATGGGATGGAGTATATCAATTGGCCCCTAGGAGGGTGCAGGGTGCACTGTATGATTTATTGTATGTAGTTTTAGTTTAAATTTTGTGTTATGGTTGTATTTTGTTATTTTTTGTCTTATTTTGTTTTGGAAAATTAAATATATATTTTTAAAAAGAGATGAGTACACCTTTCATCACAAACAGGCAAATGTTGGCCACCTTGAATTTCTGTCATTTCTTCCATATTCTTCTTTTCTTTATCAGAGAATCCAAGAAAACTTAACATGCAGTCCTGAAATGGGGAAACTTTGAATTCCTTCCTGAATTCCTCAGCAGCGGAGCAGAACTCAATGTCATTTCTTCTTTCCCAAGACTTATTAAGTCTGCTACCTCCTTGCAGAACTCAAAAAACCAACAAAGACAACATTAAAAGAAGGGGAAAGATTGTACCTTTGAGCTCCTGAAATTAAATAAGCATACATAGAGTCCCTTTGTGAACAGAAATGGGGATACTTCCCAACATTTCGATGAAAATATAAAATATGGAATTCATGAAGTTGTCCAGCTATCTAATTGCTTCTACCCCCTTAGTTCAATAAATGATTGACTATATTCACTGAATATCTCTCAACCACATGTCAACCTTTAGATAATTTCTTGGAATATTGCAGGTTGGAGATGTAAATTGGTTGACAATGAGTTTGTTGGGGGGGGGGGGTTACGGTATGTTCAACCTTTTGATATTATTGCCCTCCAGGAGACATGGCTACTGGAAGCTAGCTCAATTTCTGTTCAGGGGTTTAAATCAAGGGAAGTTCCAGCACTCAAAAACCAGAAATTTTGATGAGGTAGTGGGGGACTTGCATTGCTAGTCTCAAATGACCTAGATATTGAAATGGTTGTATTGGACTGGCTTACATGTAACTTTATACAGGTTATCCTGCTTTGTGGCCCTTCCTTTGATAAACTCATCTGTCTAAATATTTATATCCTGCCAAGTACCTCTTTACAGGATGAGGTTTGGTTTAAATTAGATGATATACATATTTCAGTAAGCTACCCAGAAGTGGATCTTATTCTCTGTGGGGATTTATTCCATGAATTGGTTTCTGACTATTTAACAAGCAGCAAAATGTTGGGATCAGACATAGTGGAGACTCCAGTGCAGGAATGGTTCTCCCAGGATACAAAGGTAAATCAGGCTGGTCAAGCATTGTTTAAAATCATCTTTAAATATCAGCTTTTTTGTCTAAATGAGAGTCATAAGGATATATCAGAAGGTTGTTTCACATATTTTTCAGATAGGGGAGCAAGTGCTGTGGACTACATACTAGTCTCCTTCTCTTTATGGACAAGTGTGATACAACTGACAGTAGGAAATAGAGCAGAAAGTGATCATCTACCTCTTAAGCTGATAATGCCGTCCCCTACTTGCTGACCTTAAATAATATCCCAGAGTATAATGGAAGGTACAATGCTGGGTGAAAAGCGATTGAAATGGACCCGAGATGGACCAGGAAATAGGATCTTTGTTGCTAGATGAAACTCTGTTAAGCCTTAGACAGAAAAATGTGGCAAGTGATGGAAATATAATAGAAATGTATCAAGAAATAGTATCCATCTTGAGGCCACATGTGTACAACAAATAAGCACAATGTGCCATCTTTCACATGGTGTGACAAAGAATGTAGAGCAGGGAAAAGATCGTATCTAAATGGATCAGAGAAGCCTGATTGACAGATCAGAGGAAAGTAGTATAGCCTTATTCATTCAATGATGGACCTATGAAAATCTACTCAAAGGGAAGAAAAAAGTTTTTTATATGAAAGGGTGGAAAGATCTGGGGGCAGGCATTAATGAGCAAAAAATAAGCTAAATTTTGGAGACTTGTGGTACTAGGGGAAGGTAAGGGTAGAATTATGGAGGAAGCTCTTATTTCTACAAAAGAATGGTTATTGCATTGCAGCAAAATTTTTGCTCAATATTCTTAACAACCGGTCCCATATTCCCTAGTGAACAGATTTTACCCAAACAGCAGCCAGTAACTATAGAGGAGGTTATGGAGTTTATAGCTCTCACTAAGGGGAAAATGCCAGGTGGAGATATGCTACCCCTGAACTATTTAAGACCAACCCTGAAAGGTGGGCCCCCATTTTCTCTAGACTGTTTACATATATAAACTCAGTGGGTATTTTGCCTTCACACTGGTCCTCTAGTGTAGTGATTCCAATTTTTAAAAAAGGTAACAACCTGGATCCTAAAAATTTCAGACCGATAAGCCTATCGAGTGTAGCTTCAAAGCTTTACTCCTGATATCTTCTGCATAAGTTGGAAACCTGGTAGGAAGCAAATAACATCATTGGTGATTAACAGGCAGGCTTTCGTAAAGGGTGAAGCACTATCGACCAGTGCTTTGTACTTTACCATCTAATAAAAAACAAAACAAAACCAAGGACTGGCTAAGAAACTGTTGGCAGCATTTATAGTTCTGAGCTCAGCTTTTGATTCAGTAAACAGAATCAATCCCATGCCTATGGGAAAAACTATCTAATACAAATATTGATAAAAGGCTACTGTGGTTAATTCAAAAGCTCCATCAAAATAATGTTATACAGGTCTACATGGTCATTTAACAGAGGGCATTAATATGAGCTGTGGGGTCAGACAGGGATGTATTTTGGCCCCCTTTTTATTTAATCTTTTCATCAATAACATAGTAGAAGAGATGGTTTCACCTGCCTTCTCCACCCCCCGCCCCCCCCGAATCGGGTAAAGTTCCAATTCTGATGTATGCAGATGATATAGTCCTGCTGCTCATTAATCAAATCAGCCTGTGAAGAATGTTAGTTAATTTTAGCTCCTTTTGTAATGAGGAACATATTAGTATTAGTTATTCAAAAACTAAGATTGTGGTCTTTGGAAAGAGAACTAGGAAACAAAAATGGACTATGGATGGCCACCCCATTGAGCAGTGCAGCTCCTTCAAATATCTGGGAATACATTTTAATGAAAGACTCAATTGGAAAACTCATTTTGAAGCTGTAAAAGTAATAGTATCAAGAACTATTCAGAAGACTCTGAAATTCCTTTTCTCAAAAAGGGGACAATTGGTAGAACTTGCTTTAAAAATATTTGTGGGGAAAGCAGTAGCCCAAATGTGTTATGGGTCTGAGATGTGGGGTGAAGGAAAGATAGTCTCACCGGATAGTCTTTCCTTTCCTTTTAAAGAAAATCCTTGCTTTATCCGCAGGGACACCTGCAGCTTTGCTAAGAGCAGAAACAGGCCTGCCCTCCATCGAATAGAATCATAGAATCATAGAATCATAGAAAAGTAGAGTTGGAAGGGGCCTACAAGGCCATCGAGTCCAACCCCCTGCTTAGTGCAGGAATCCAGGTCAAAGCATCCCTGACAGATGATTGTCCAGTTGCACTTTGAATGCCTCCAGACTGGGAGACCCCACCACCTCCATAGGTAGTTGATTCCATTGTTTTATTGCTCTAACAGTCAGGAAATTTTTCCTGATGTTTAGGTGGAATCTAGGTTCCTGTAACTTGAGCCCATTATTCCGTGTCCTGCAAACTGGGATGATCGAGAAGAGATCCTGGCCCTCCTCTGTGTGACATCCCTTCAAGTACTGGAAGAGTGCTATCATATCTCCCCTCAGTCTCCTCTTCTGAAGGCTAAACATGCCCAGTTCTTTCAGTCTCTCCTCATAGGGCCTTCTTTCTAGTCCCTTTATCATCCTTGTTGCCCTCCTCTGAACCCTCTCCAGTTTGTCTACGTCCTTCTTAAAGTGTGGTGCCCAGAACTGGATGTAGTACTCAAGATGAGGCCTAACCAGTGCCGAGTAAAGGGGAATTATCATTTCCCGTGATTTGGAAGCTATACTTCTATTAATGTAGCCCAAAATAGCATTTGCCTTCTTTGCAGCCACATCGCATTGCTGGCTTATATTCAGTTTGTGATCTACCACAATTCCAAGATCCTTCTCACTTGTAGTATTGTTGAGCCAAGTGTCCCCCATTCTGTAACTCTGCATTTGGTTTCCTCTCCCTAGGTGCAGCACTTGGCATTTATCCCTATTAAATTTCTAATAATTTAATCAAATAAATCAACAGTAAGTGAGAGTATGATTCAGTATTGGTGCAGACTAAATGAAATGATTGATTCAAGACTCCCAAAGAAATGCTGGTATGAACAATTGAGATTAGAGGGCTGGGCACAGTTTTGTCAGGATAAAATGCAGAAATATTTGATACCTGCAGAATATGTAGCAGTACACAGCTTCCAGCCTGGACTTGGTGAATAGATTTTCCTTTTTGACACATTAATGGACAGGGAAATAATTAAAAATAATCATTCCTCCCCATGGTATGCCATTATTTAAAAAAAAAAAAATGACCATCAATCTGCAAACGATTTACAGAACATCTCTTTTCCACAGTTAAGGAAAGATTTTACAAAACATAGGTTCCAGCACGTGCCATCTGCTTATTTGGAAGGTATGTATAATCATATACCTAGGATAGATTATGATCTGTGGAGATGGTTGTATTGAGGACTTACACCATTATCTACTCTTCTGCCCATTATACGATTCTCCCAGAACAACATCTATATCTTACTATGTGTCTCAATGTGCAGGGTGGTCAACAAATGATATAGTGGCATGCTTACTTTCAGATGTGCATGAGTTGCATCCATAACGTTGCATTATTTGCAACAGTAGCTAAGAAAATTCGAGCTAGCAATGTGTAGAAAAAGTAGCAATGGACTGTAAAGGTGATTCTCAAATTTGATAAATTGTCAAATTAATTATGGGATGCTTTTATGAAAGATGTGTTTTAGCTATGGCTTTTATGTTAAATGAGAATTGGGATGCCCAAACTCTCATGTTTTATTTCTTTGTTTTATGTCTTTGTTTTAGATATTTTTACCTCATTCATTCATATTTTTACCTCTGTACGGTTTGTAATGGCCTATGGCTATAAGCAATAAACATTATGTGTGTGATTTATAAATCCACTCTGCTTTCATTATTGGTGTGCCTAGACTCAATAGCTACTCCAAATTTGTCTCCTTGTGTAGCCACCAGTTCAGAGTGTAACTGTTGCAATGAAATCTCCTCAAATAATCCCTCCCATATAATGAACAAAGATCACCAGCTTAACTAATTCTTCTTTCTTTCTGAATTCTGTGAAACATAACAGAAGATTCAGCGTACTTGCACAGTACAGTGGCCGACATGAGAAAGGCAGAGGCTCACCTTTATCTTTATAACTGGGACTTCCATTATCTTAATGGTCTTCAAAACTTTCAAGAATTCTTCACATTTCGCAGCCTCATGAACTAGAACCACCCTGGTTTCAATCCGGAGCATTTCCCCTTCTCCATCTGAAGTAGAACGAGGGAATATATTCTTCTTGGAAGTTTCTGTAATTTTAGATTTAAGAATGGAAGAATCTGCCAAGAGACTCCTCCCTGTATCAGACACAATTGTGCTGTTTTCAGCCATGGTCAAAATGACATTTCCCTTCCATGGCAATTCAAAAAGTGAGTGTCCACCCCCCTGCCCATCTCCCACTGGCTGCGCTGAGGGGCAGGCAGACACAAAGTTCAGCTCAGAAATGCCGGCCTCCTATTGGTGGGTGGTTCCGGAAGAGGGCGGTGCGCGGCATGGGGATAACATCAAGCTAGCCTTCTCCTCTCCCCTTGGCCAATCTTTTGCCACCTAGCTGCTCAGACAGATCATTTAAGAGTCGGGTAGGGCAATCCTTTGGATTCGGAGCACTCCAACATTGGAGCTTCCAACATATCCAAAACCCTGCTGGGCTCATGCTTTTTCCCTCACTCTGCCTAACAAGAAGGCTGGTCCTGCCCATTTGGGTTTTCTGGGTGGATGGAGGAGGAAGCTTTAGCCCCCCTGACCCTCAGCAACCCCCAAAGCAGCCTCACCCCCACCCCAGCAATGTTGTGGGCAGGTATGGTTCCCAGGCTTACTGCTGATGCCCTGAGTGGCCCAAAAAGATTGTGCACCCCTGCCATAGGGCAATGTGGTCCATTGTAAGGCTGCAGAGTACGGCAATCTGAAGAACTGCCCATCTGCTATCCTACACGACACATGTATTGGCGGTACAATCCAAGCTTCTGCACAGGCTCCAAATGAGTCTTTATCTTGGACAAAAGAGAAGGTCATTTCTAGAAAGCTGATAATTATATGTGGGGAAATATGTTTTCAAAGTGTGCTGTATATTGTTACTCTGATGGGATACAGTTAAAATTGCCTTGTTGTTCTAACACAAGGAAGTGCTGAGGTTTTAATCTTGGTTACCAAAGTAAGACATTCTCAGAAGGCTCTTAAAAATCCTGAGAGAAGTGACCTTGTCTTTTTTTAAAAAATCATGTGATCAAGAGTTATTAAAAATAGATCTTCTAGTTTCCTGCATTGAGCAGGGGGTTGAACACGATAGCCTTGTAGGCTCCTTCCAACTCTATCTATGAAATCTATTTCTTACATCTTTAAATAAAGACTTTGAATGAAATGCTTTTGAAAACTGCAAAATGCATTTGAAAACTGGTGTGCTTCTCCCCCCCCCCCTTTCCTCCTCTCTCTCTTTTAAAACATGTTACAAACTGAGCTGTAATCTGGCCCCCATTGCTAGCCCTGGGCTTAATCCAATCAAGCAGGCGTTCCATTACAAAAGATCTGGCAGGGTGGAAGACTGAGTGTGGGGGAACCATGCAGCCTTGCTGAAAAGCCAGTAGGCATTTCGAAAAATAGAATATAGTTTGGCAAATCTTTCGGAGAGTTGGCACATCTTAATCTAATACCAAAGGCAAATGGGTGAGTGGGTAAATAATAGTACTTAAATAGGACTCCTTAATTTAATTTTATGCCTTTTCAACAATCCTGTCAAGCAGACATGTATCATTAATTCCTACTGGTGGTATGTGGTACATCTTAATTTAATACCAAAGGGAAGGGTGGGGAAAACAGTACCTAAATAGGACTTAATTTTAACTGTAGAATCAGGATGATTATTATTTAAAGAGCAGCTGATTTTATGCCCCAGTGGTGGAAACAAGAGTTTTAGAAAAAAAATATATCATAAAGTGTTGTGAGGCAGGACCGGTGCAGGGCAGTTTGGCGCCCCAGGCGAAAAAATATTTAGCGCCCCCCCCTCTCCAAAGCAAAAAAAAAAAACCCTGCGCCGCCACCACCAACCTACCTTCCCCCCCCCCGCCCTGGCTGCGGCGGCGGCGGCGGCTGCTGCTGCTGCTGCTGCTGAAGCAACGCGACGGGACCCCCGCGCTGTTTTTTGCCCGGGGAAACCATGGCAACAGGGCTGTTTAAGCCCTGTTGCCCTGGTTCCTCCCGCCAAAACAACGCGGGCGGGGCTCCGGAAGCGACGCGACGAAGGTAGGTGACGGGGGGGTTGGGGGGGTGACGGGGGTTGGGGGGTGGCGATGGCGGTGGGAGGCGCAGCGGCAGCGAGCGAGCGGGAGGGCGGAGGGCGGGGGGAGGCGCAGCGGCGGGCGAGCGGGCGAGCGAGCGGGTGGGCGGGGGGAGGCGCGGCGGCGGCAGGCAGGAGGGTGGGGAGGCGGAGGCCTGGCGGGGGAGGCGGAGGCCTGGCGGGGACGGCGCAGCGGCGGCAGAGGCCTGGCGGGGGCGGCGCAGCGACAGCGAAGAGGAGCGCAGTGTTTCCGCGCCCTCTTCAGCCGCGCGCCCTCTTCAGCCGCGCGCCCTAGGCAACCGCCTAGTTGGCCTAGCGGTAGCGCCGGCCCTGTTGTGAGGATTAGCAGCAAAAGGAGTCCTTAACCTCAAACTTGTAGGGCTGACATGTTACAAAGGGTCCAGGATCATGGGAGTGTCGTTTGGAAAGTGTTGGCAAGTATTTTTTTCTCATTATTAATACTTTATTTCTAATATTTCAAGTTTCTTACAGGTACAATTTCCCAATTTCTCCCCCACTCACCCAAAGCCTGCCACCCTCCAAACTCAGTGGCCCAGTTGACAAGATCATGGTGGCTGAAACAAGCCACTGTGGCTTGTTGCTGCCACTGTACGTGCCAGACACATGCTGGCCAGATTTCCCCAATTACCTATACCAGCACAGCTTGCTGTGTTGACCAAACCCAGGTGGCATGGCTTGTTTGGGGTGGGCAGCAACCTTAAAAAAAAACAACCCATGGGCTGTTGTTGGGTTATTTAAGGGGTGCTGCCCTGCCCAAACAAGCCAGGCCGCCCAGGTTCAGACAACACGGCAAGCTGCACCAGTAAGTAGGGAAATCAGCCACTGTGCTTGTGTGAACCGGGTCAATGTTTTCCTGTTCTATGTATTTTCACTTAGTGCAAGTTGCCTGAAACAATTTGAGTCTTATGAAAAAGAATGGGGGGGAGTGAGTGAGAGAGAGAAACAGAGGGAGAAGGTGACCATGATGCAGTCTTTTGACTAGGCTACAGATTTAATCCCCAAACCTCTCTTTCTGTTTATTTTTAATTTGTTAATGCTGCCATGTGCCTGGGCAACTTTAGATATATCTGCAGTCCCAGGTACAACCTCCAACTATGCAGCCTTTTGACTTGTCTGAAAACCTAACCCCAATACCAGGTTTTATTTTATTTTCCCCATCAACTAGACCCTAAGGTTAGCAATTTAAATACACTAAAAGGAAATACAGACTAAATATTTCAAATGATTTCATAGGAAAACTTTTAACACAAAAGACAGGGGCATACCATCCAAGCAGGGAACAGTAGCCATTTTAAGGAATAATAATGTTTGCAAAATGCTGTGATTTTTGTTTTCATATTGTGGTGTGGTCGCTGAGGGTAGTTAAAAACCCATTTTTCTGCAATAAAGACAAATACTAGTTTTGTTACGTAATGCTTTGGCGCATTTTTTCAGTCCAAAGACAGTATATCTGCTTTCCCCATCAGATACCTCTGTCAACCCTAACAGAAATATAGTTGCCTAGGGAATAAAGTTAAAAGACCTCAAGTCTGTAGCACAGGTTATGGGACCTTAGGGTATGGGACTGCTGAAACTTAGGGGTTTTCTACATGAGGCATTTATTATGCACTCCCTACTAATGGTTGTTTACAGGTTCTTTAGATGATGACATGACCCTCCAGTTTCACTTCTGTGTCTAACTAGCATTTTTGGTGAGTTTTTTTTTAGAGCAGGGAAAATGCAGCATTTAATTGTGAAAATGAAAGTGCAATTTCCTCTTGTGTATTTGCACTATTCCACTATACCACAGTGCCACCAAGAGGTTATGTAGTGGGAAAGCAGGAAAGGAGACACTCCTTGTGTAGTGCTCGGCTCTCAATTCTGCAACAAAACTGAAAGTAAATACAGTGGATTAACAACCTTGTGTAGAAAAGCTCCTGGTCTAGAGCTCTGTTTCAGTGTTCCAGCCCACTAATCATTCCTTCTTTCAGGATCCTCCATTCCATTCCCTTCACCTGGTTTTCTATTTTTCCCTACAACCAATGTTCAGCATACTATGGCCACTGAGCATGCTGAGTCCTTTTTGAGCGGTTTCTTTGCAGAGCCTCTTAGGTTTTTTTGCCCTAAGTATTTTTTTTCCTATTTCTGCAAACCATTGTATTCCCTAGAGCAGGGCTCTCCAACCTTGGGTCCCCAGGTGTTGCTGGCCTACAGCTCCCAGCATACCCAGCCAGCATGGCTAATGGCAAGGGATTCTTGGAGCTGTAGTCCTGCAACATCTGGGGACCCAAAGTTGGAGAGACCTGCTCTAGAGCATGCATGCATTTGCCTCCCTCTTGCTTCTCATTGAGTCCATTTTGGCTGCAATCCTGTCAGTAGTCACCAGCTAGGTGAATGATGAATGTGTTCATTCACACTGCATGTGTTTGGTGTTTAGAAAAGCCAGCATTACTTTTAAATGCAAGTTTGGGAACATGCTTCTTGTGCATTTCCCTTTAACCACTACAGATGTATAAAAATAGGTGTGGTGGATTCCAAAGGAACTTCAAACAGATTGTTTAATCATCATATTATCGCATTAATCCTTCCCTGAGGCAACACATTTTAAGCTATATTTTCATACTGAACAATGTAGGCAGCTCCCAGAGGTGGTAAACAATCATCAGTTAAATTCTTAATTAAAAGTGATCTTGGGAATCACCCATTGTGTGTGCAAACTGATATGTACTGACAAAATTGCTTCTCAATTCCCTAGGGATGGAAAGGGGTCACTGAGGGTTTCAAGCATCTGTTATACAGCACAATTACTTTCTTTTTTCTGTTATGATCATCACAAGGCACCTTCAGCCTTTCATAACTATGATCTGTCTAAAGCAGTGTGATAAAGAGTCAATCTTTAAACAATTGGGGGAATTCTGATAAATCCAAAATTCATCAAGCCCAACCCCCTTCAGCAAAGGCAAGACCTTCCATAATCTCAAAGAAGGTGCACCACAAGCATTTAGCAGAGCATACAGGACAATGGCTAGATCCTTACCCTCCAGAATGGGGTGCAACTAAACACACTTCTGGCCATGGTCTAGTAGTCACATACCTAAAAGCAATAACTCATCCAGGAGCACTCCCACACTGCAAAGCTGCTGCCTCAGAGGGTGTGTGGCCCCACTGTCAACCGTCTCCAGAAAAACAAGCCCACCCACCATCAGCATTTCCATCTTGCCTGGGTTGAGAATTAGTTTATTTACCCTTAATCCAGTCTTTTACTGACCTCAAGCAATCGTTTACAAAGAATTAAGCTACACCCAATGGCAAGGGAGAGAAGAAATAAAGCTGGGTGACATCCAAATACTGACGATACTGCAGCCCAAACCCTCAGATAAGCTCACATAGGGATAGCAATAAAGTTATCCCCAGCCAGGCTTGGAATCAAACCTTGGGGGCCTGTAAAACCCACCTCCAAAGGAGAGGTGAATTTTACAAGCCCCAGATTCTTGTCCAGCTCAGATTAAAGTCAGAACTGCATAAGTCAATGTCCCTCCCACGTCCCACCCCCATCCCCACTAGCTTTCCCAGCCTTCAAAGGACTTCCCTGACAGCCTTCAGCTTTTTCCAAGCAGCAGCAGCAGCAGCACAAGCATGCAGGAAGAAAAGAGAACGAGGATTCCTTCCCCTTCCCTCTCACTGCCCTCATCTCCCCATCACACTGGTTAGGAGCATGTTGGGACAACAGAGCCCAGTGGCTGATGAGAGATGTTCTCCCTGCCATCTGAGGGCTGTTGCAGCCTTGCAGCATCTTCTCTTGCAGCAGAAGATGATCCATGATCGTTAATTACTGGAATTACTGAAAACATGAAAGATGCTAGAGGTGGCAAAGATGTATGGCTTATTATGAGTATCCAAGCATGTTTTATCAAAATGAGGCAACATATTTATTTTAATCGTCCGCCATGACTAAAAATTCATATGAAGATTTTGTACAAGAAGTTTACTGTAAATCCCAAGGGAGACACTTTATTTATTTATTTATTTATGGATGGGTTTTATTCTATTTATATCCTAACTTCATTTATTTTTTTTTAATCCCATTAAAAACCATAAACATTTTGCACCATCTAGGGACAAGTGTGTGTAACATGGAACTTGTATATGCTCAAGCAAGGCCATGGCATAATATAGGGTTTCCCCCCCCACATCACAAACCCATAGAAGAAAAGCATGATTTGCACTTCAACGTCTTGTTCTGAAATTCTAGCCAAAATTAAAAGTAATTGGCACAGTCCAAAATGTTTAAGAAGAACTGGTCCCAACAGGATTTCAGTTGCAACCTACACCCATTAAGTTGAGAATAAATCCAACTGAAGTCAGCGAAGGCCACTTCTGAGTAAACTTCCATAGGATTGGGCTATTACTGAAGCATGCTTGGTTGCACCGTCATTGTGCCAAATTAATACCATATTACCTAGCAGACAGGAAATAATTATTTGAAAGCATTACTACTCCAGTAGCATTCTATAGACCACAGACAAAATCTAAAGCCTAAAGAGGAGGGTTTCCTCATCATCTGCTCTACTGCTTTCAGGATTCCATAAAATCACATACTCTGCACTGATTTTCATTTAGGTTATTACTACATTTTTCAAATTTGAAGTTGGAGATAATATGAAGGACAGGAGTCAGAAGTTACTTCCAACAAATAGAATTGTCAAATATATCCCAAATGAATTAAAGGTTTGGAAACCACACATATATACACACACTGTATTTCCAGACAGTGAAGCCATATTTTCCTGACTGGACTAAGCAGCAGTTTTTCCACTAGAAAACCCTTTTTTTCTGTGTACTTCATATTTAAGGAAAGACTCTTATAATGGTTCCAGACACTGTACTATTATAGCTCAGACATCCATGTGGGGGCTCTCCTCAACATTTCTTTCATTTAAACGTTTGACTTTTGAATAATGAAAAACAGATTGCCCAGAAAATGCGAATTAACAAGTCTGCATTTGGCAGTGCTATATTCACAGATATAACATTCTTTCTTGCTCTCTAAATACCACCTGAGCAAATCAAGAAAAGTACAATGAAGGGGGGGGGGGGATTATCACCATCTCTGCATAGAACCTCTTCCCAGTATGGGAACTAAAATTCACATAACTCTGGAGGAAGCTGGTGATACAGTTCCTTGTTTAGCTTATGGTTTCCAAATGCCAACAAACTCAATTTTGTCTAATTTTGTTTACGCCATTGTGTAAATCTTAACCGCATACCAGATTAGCTATTGATATTCACAGAACACGCCTCTCCTTCCACAGACTGATCCATGCAACAGTCACATGAAAAGAGGAATTAGTTGGGGATGATACAAGAATGGCGCAGCTAAGTTATGGATAACTTCTACTCATCCAGACCTTATCAGAATTCACATTTTCTGTTGTACTTTTTCAGTTTACAAAATGCTTTGCCTTTCTTATTTCATTTATCCCAACAAGCCTGCAAGATAGAATTGACTGAGAGAAATGGGTTCCAGCAAGTGTTTTAGATACATTACCCCTTTGGATATTGTGCCGTTTGCATGTTTGATATTGTTTTATACTGTGTATTAATTGTGTTTTCTTTCATTCTATTTATTGTAAGGTGTCTTTATTGTTTGCAGAGAGAGGCTAGCTAGAAAATCAAATAAATAATAGTATTTCAAAGCAGAGCCTCCCTTTGTGCAAACCTAATGCCAAGTGTGCTGCTGTATCACATCCCACCCCCTCGCAACAACAACAAAAGTATAACTAAGGAGCAAATAACTGGGCTATAGCACTTTGGCAACACACTTTGGCCAGAATCATTCTGGAAAGTATTGCAGTTAGAATGGCATAACTGCTGTGGGCAGGGGACTAAACAGCCAAGTGTGTCCACTCTATAAAACTTTGGTGGAATCTCTGTCAAAGCAGCAGATAAATATGTGCAGAATGCAGATAGAAATCTAGGCTTTCCCTGAAACATAAGTTGCTTGAAACCAAATATTAATTACTGTACTTCTCCAGCTAAATGAAAACGGTACTCCAGTGCCTCCTGGTGGTTCTGCAGTTACTCCACTTATCAAAATGTGGAATTTTGAAAATCTGTCGAGAATCAAACAAGAATTCGCTGTAAAATGGTGGAGGTGGCAGAAAGATGCATTACACGGTTTCCTTTCTTTATAGGTTCATTATATAGCAACAGAAATCCACCTCATATGTTTCCTTCTGTTTTATAGATTCCTCACCAAGATAGAGTATCTCTTTTTATCGAGAAGACTTCCTGAGGTGATTTTTCCCCCTGCTCTCCACTAACATGAGGGAAATTAATATCTTTCCATGTGGAATTCTCAAGTTGCAAGTTCTCTCATCCTCCTATAACATTTTATAGTGTGTGTGTTTTTTGGACAGGATCACATTAACATGTGGGGAGGGGGGGCACAATACTCCCATGAGATTTGCCTTCACCACCAAAATGTGTATTTTAAATTTGCAATGTTATGCAGTTGCTGGGAAACCAGATTATTATTTCAGCCCTGGGATCTCCATTAGAACCTATGAAAACTGCTGAATTTTCCATGGTGTTTGGAACATGCCAGTTCCTTCAACTGTTTTAGGATCCCCCCCCCCTTTACCACTGAGATTGATTTTGCTGGCCTTTAGCCACAGATGCCAAGGAAAACAGAGATGGATAAACAAACCACTGACGCTTGCTTATGTTGTGTATATTCATAAAGCATGCTGGAAGTTTATTTCTCTTTATTCTATACAAATATTAAAAGCTTCACCTAATAGTTCTAATTGTATTTTTATGACTAGTCTTTAGCCAGCTTTTATGAGTCAGGCTAGCAGGAAGGCACACGTAGCAGTTTTAAATGGTTTAATACCATCCTTATTGGATTCTGTCTATTTTATAACTACACTGGTTCTCATTTAAGACTGAACCATAAAGTCTTGTAGTCAGAGGTCAAATGTTACAACACAGGAGTGTGTGCACACTGGAAATATAAATGCTCAGAATGTGAGAAAAACATTTGGAGCTCAAGCGTTGCAAATTTTTCATTGTTTTATTGTATTTCTGCTTTTAGTATATTGCGCTTATGTTTCTCATTATGGTATTCCTGCATTGTTGTTTTTCTAAGCTGCCCTGGGACTTTGTTTAAAGGAAGGAGTAGAAATTCCCACAATCGATAGTAAAATAAGTAATAATATAATGAACCATGTCTGGAGTTCGTGTTTGGAGGTGGAGCTCACTTGGAGCATGGAACATTAAAGGTAAGTGGGAGTGGGAGCTGAAGAGAGCATGGAACAGGGAGTTGAAGGGAGCATGGGGGTGCTAATTTTTGTCAGCTGATAGTTGGAAGAAGGAGAGAGGAGAGGGAATTAGCTGGGTGGCAACGTGTGTATGAGATTGTTGGTTCAGACTTCCATTTACTGTCAACTTATTTTCATTGTTTCTCAAATAAGCACTCTGTCTGTTGTTAACCCTGGGTAATTGTCAGTGCAACACACACTTAAAGGGCTTTCCTACACATATCCAATACCTACACACTGTTGTTAGCACTGTAAAGCTTTAAGGATAAGCTACTGGAAAGTAAACCAATGGGGCTTACTCCCAAGTAAGTGTGTTTAGGACTGGCAACTAGACTTGTTAGAAAGCTGCTTCTGGTGGAGAGTGGGAAGTAACAGGACAATACATACATACACAACTCAAGGATGGAAAGCGGAATATCGGTGGTCAATATAAGAGGTTTAAAGATGTTCATAAGGCTAATCTAAAAAAATGCAATATAAACATCGAAAACTGGGAAGCTCTGGCCCATGAACGATCTAAATGGAGGTTGGCCTTTCACAAAGGTTCCATGGACTTTGAAGAAGCCCGAGTGCAAGGTGAAAGGGAGAAACGTGCTAAGCGAAAAGCACGTCAAATGAATCCTTTACAGGACCATCTTCTATCTGGTAACCTGTGTCCTCACTGTGGGAAGCTGTGTGGATCTAGAATTGGCCTCCACAGTCACTCACGGACCCATTGCTAGAGTCTACACAATCTTCTTTAGAATTTCCTCCTTTTATCCCGGAAGACAATCTTACTCGGTCACGAGTGATCGCCTGATGATGATGACATACACACACACACACACACACACACACACACCAATAGCTTCATGCCAAGTCATAGGATCTATAGATTCGGAAGGGGCCTACAAGGCCATCAAGTGCAACCCCGTGCTCAGAGCAGGAAGTCCATCCACTTCTCTCTTTCTCCCTTCATCTTTCCTGAAGTGGCAAAGTGCTGGAAGGACAGTCCGATCAGGCTTGCCTGGGCATACCTCTCTTGTTCTCCAAAAGCTTGAGAGAAGTATCGAATGAAGGGAAACTCAAGAACTCCTGACCAAGAGGTCTGGGGAGTCTGCCTCCTTTTCTTTAAACAGCACCAGGATAAAGGATGATAGAAGTGAGGGAACCAGATTCGGCATTAGGTGCCAAGCTGTTCCTCCTCAGCCTGGCTACTGCCAATTGCTGCCCCCATACTATACAAAACAGTTTTTCTAGGGATGTTCTAATTAATCTAGTGAAAAATAGGGATGGATGAAAATTTTGTTTGGTTCATATTTTTTTCATAAGAAATTACCAAATTCAGAAATGTCTTCATAAATGGATGGAAAGAATTTGAGATTTTAAAAATGTGAATATGGGACTCTATCTCTTTCCATAAGACATAGAGACTTTTCGTCTGCTACCAAGGACCCTGGAAGAGTGTGCCAGTATCTTTTGTAAAGGCAAAAATATATGATGCAATTGTTGTCAGTAGGAAGCAATTAAAGATTGCACATGAATGAACGACCTCAATTTAGCAGACAGTGTAACTACAGAACTGGCTTGAGCCAGCACAAGTTGAATGAAGATGTAGTAGCTTTCTTGTTAGGGGCCATGGGAAAGAATGAGGAAACAGGATTAGAATGAGACCACATTCTTCTCATGCAAATAGCCAATCACTGTGTTGCTTCTAACTGATGTCATTGCTTGGTCTGCCTGCCTTTGAAAAGTATAAAATAATTATTCCTGGATTTGTTCGAAGAACCATGCATTTCCAGCTTCCACACAGCTGGGTTAATTAAAAACATTTTCTCTCTTTCTGCATTCAAGATTATGCAACTGAAGTTAATTCGCGTTTTCCCCCAACACTTCTCAGTGCCTGGCTAAATTGGTTAGAGAGGCCATACAACTAGCTATCAAGTGGCAAATCTCCAGGTACAAGACCTCCTCAGGGCACATTCAGCTGGGGGGGGGGGGGCACAGCTGCTTCCAGTGCTTTCTTGCGGGATGTATCACTTTCAGAGCTCTGTCAAGCCCCAAGTTGGTTTCAGCCTTCTACGTTTATGCAGCATTATGTGCTGGATGTAAAAGCCAAGAACGATGGCTTTTTTTGGCCATGCAGTTCTTCCTGCAGTTCTTTCATAATTGTTTGCCTGATGTACCTGTCCCACCTCTGGTAAGTTAGCTTGCTACTCACCCATATGGACAGAGACCATGAAGAAGAAAGACAGGTTGCTTACCTGTAACTCTGGTTCTTTGAATGGCCTGTTTTCAGGCATAATTTAACATAACACTCTGAATTAACATAACATAACATAACATAATTTAACATAACACTCTGAATTCAGTGGCTTATGAGCATCCAGTGCAGAGCGGGAGGAGTAGCAGAGGTGATCTTCGCTTCCCCACACCTCCCACTCCGCAATTCAGCTAGATGGCCATTTTCCCACCACCTGAGCATCCCTTAACATGATGAAATGCTCAGTTTATGTTCCAGCCTCAATGTAGTATAATTTATACTGGGTTTTCATCTTTCTTGTTCACCCCAAATATTCTAATCCTGTTATTGGTAAAATAAATCTATTTATTTATTTATTTATTTTAAAGTCCAAGAGTGTACTGTTTTCTAGACAGAGCCCACATTAGTAGGGTTTGAAACCCTCCCTAGCCTGCTCTGGCTTTCCTTGCAATTAACAGTCTGAATCAACCTATCTGGATGAAAGGCACATTTCCCAGAAATTCCCACCTTAAAATCAAGAGCCTGGTTCATATTAAGCAAAAGGCAGTAAAAGCTAAGGCTTTCTTAGCACTATTGCTTTGGATTTCACCTATGGAATTTAACTTAGCTGTGCTCTTCATCAGTTACTGTTGGAAACTGGACCTTAGTTAGCATAATCTCTGCACTGAACTCACCCAAATGACCACTAGGGGCATTGGGAGTAGAGTAGATAGGGATACCATCTTTCTTTACTCTTTTACCTCTACTTCCTGCTGCCTCTATCATGCAGTCTGATACTCTTAGGGTATCTCTTTTGTTCTGTGGTCACTCTGACTTCTGTTCTCTATGTGAGCAGTCATGCTGCTGCTCCTCCCATGTGCTCATCCTGAGCATCTGGCTTTCTAGATAGAACTGTTAGGCTTTTGTATCCAAATGTATTTTTCTTAATAAACCTTCTTTCCCTTTTTATACTAAGCTACAGTCTCTGTCTGAGTCATTTGTTCCCTGAAACTGGGACATACCAAATGTGGAATTAAAGGCCCACAGGGCAATCCATTGTGCTCACTCTGCTAACAGAGAACTTCTAACAGGGTTCTCCCAAACATATGCCATACATACACCCAACAGTTACAACCTTCCTTACAAATTCTTTACTAATTTTAATAGCCACTAAAAAATTAGTGGCTATTAAAATTACTAAATTTTAATAAAATTATATATCCTTCAGTAATAGCTGAAGGATATATAACTGCTATGCCAGATGTTGAGAGGAGGAATCCCAGAGATCTCTTACTCTGCAATTTCAAACCACAATTCTTCAAACATGCGTACGTTACAGGTTTTATTTCATCAGAGAATTGGACTTTTAGGCCTTTTTGTGTCAATGTGTTGGGGAAGGGTAATAGCTCAGCAGTAGAACACTTGCTTTGCATGCAGAACATCTCAGGTTGAATCCCTTGCACCTTCACGTAGGGCTGGAAAAACTCTTGTCGGAAAGAGCTGCTATCAGTCAAGGTCACCAATGCTAGGCTGGATGGACCAATGATCTGACTTAATATAAGGAAGCTTCCTAAATTGTGAAAACGTGTGGGCCTTGCATCTTATAGGTGTACTCAAAACAGCTTAACAAATTAGGATTTAAGCAAATATTTTTTTTATGGGAGGCACATGAAAATGAGTTGGAACAAATCAAAATAATTTAAGTTGACCACTAATTGGACAGTAGTGGTAGACTATTGGCACATTTTACATATACCTGGTTTGCACGACACAGTAAGCCACAGTGGGTTGTGAGCCTTGTTTGTGTCAGCGTGGCTTATCCTGATGTGCAAACCCAACAAAAACAATTCAGCGCAGTTTGTTAACCATGCTCAAGCCACCCTGAGAACCCATAGCCTGTTGCTGGGTTGTTGAGGGTGGCTTGTTCACGACAAGCCACCCTGAGATGTGGCTTGTCACCACAGGCTGCAGAGGTGCCTGGCAAGGACAGCGAAAAGCCTGGCCTCTCCTAATGATCTTGTTAGTGCCAGCTCCAGCCTCCCTTGGTCAGTGATGTCTGCCCCTCCACCAATACAGATAATGGCACTTAGGAATGTCCAGAACTAGTTCACAACCTTTTAAAAACTATATATTTTTCAGTGCTTCAGAAGTACACAGATGGATTTGTAATTTTTAAAAATTATTATTTTGCCCCCAGTCCTTCACAAGTGCACAGAATCGCCTGTCGGCCCTTTGAACCAGGACAATGGACTCCGGGCATTGAGACTCCTTTTCGGAGCAATTACTTTGTTCGTAACATTTTTTTCTTTTTGGGTGCTTCTCAAGTGCACAAATGGGTTCCCTGAATTGGAGTAATTTACAAGGAAATTGACAAAGTAACTGTATTACTGCAGATTGTACATAGGAGGCATTTGCATTTGCACTTGTGCATTTGCAAACGTGTTGGGGGAAATTTTTTTTTTTTTAATTACAAACCCATTCGAGTACTTCCAAAGCACCTAAAGTAACTTTTGAAAAGTTTGCAGATAGAAAAATTGTGCAGAAAAGGGGTAGCAATCAGAGTGGGGTGGGAAGCCAGAAAAGTTTCCTTCTGTAGGGACGAGGATACGAGAGGGATGTGCCGCAAAGGACACTGGGATACATGCAGGGAGTGGGCTAGAGCAGTGTTCTCCAACCTTGGGTCCCCAGATATTTTTGGCCTACAACTCCCAGCATGCCCCAGCCAGCTATGGGAGTTGTAGGCCAAAAACATCTGGGAACCCAAGGTTGGAGAACACTGCTCTAGCCCACTCCCTGCATGTATCCCAGTTGGAGAACACTGCATGTATCCCAAGGTTGGAGAACACTGGGCTAGAGGACTACGGTGGGGGAGGGGAAGCCATGACAAGCTGCACCCAATCATCTGTCAGGAGTAACAACGGGTTAGTGAGCAAACAATCAACCCACCTTGGCTTATTGTGATGTGTGAACCAGCCCATAGTCGAGTCTATAAGATACTTGCCTACCATTCTTAAAATTAGCAGGATATAGAATGCTTTCAAGAGGCGATATCCCCCCAGTTGGCTTTGAGTCTGAGGAATTTCCTATTTCATTTTAAGCCAAACAAAAGAAAGGTAACATTAACTGTAACATTCTGCTCTCACAGAACAGTCCAAGAGTCAGTTACAAATTGCTCTTAGGGGACATTTGTTATATCAGAGTACTGATTACTAACACTCCAACAGTTCCCAGCCTCTCAGTGTTTCCATTATAAATCATATCTTTAAGCCGTGATATTTCTCTCTAGGCTGAAACTCAGAATTAAGACAGCTCCTTCAAGTCCAAAGACATTGCCTGCAGTGTAAAGTACAGTGTGCAGCCTTGAGAGAGTTCCACCCTTAAAGGTGGCCCAAAAAATAATTTTAAATGAATTCAATTAAAATAACTATAGAATGATGAGTTTTATTATAAGAGCCACCATTCAATGGGAATTACTAATGGCTAATAGCCATAGGGCTGCATTGAATGTTTCCAAAAGCAATCATTTAACTTTCTCAAGGACTTAACTATCTTGAGACTGGATGATCACTTAGTCATTTAAATTAATGGAGTCCCCTTTAAAGCAACATTTGACATTGCCATAACAAATACCAGTGTGCAGAATTCTCCATTTTATACACTTCATATATATTTTTAAATCTTTCAGGAGCATCAATCTTGATGCACGTAGACAAAATAGGAGAGTGTGAGCAATATTCATTGAACAATTTAAGCAGCATAGGAACTATAACTTTAGGTCTGACAAGCAGGTACAAAATCCGTGTGGCCTGCAAATGAATTGTAGATTAGGCTTTCCATGGCATGGGCATAAGCATTATCATCTTCTATAAGCAGATTGATGCAAGAGAATTAGAATTGTTATTTTCTACTGTTTGAAAGCAAAACAGCTGTTAAAGTCACAGGAGAAGTGATTCATTAAAAAGTTGGCAACCCTCATCATAACAGTTTTGGCGTCTGTTTTTAGAAATACATAACTGACCAAGACATAGGCCTAATCTACACTGAAGTGTCTTCCTACTCTGATGCAACTCAATCATGCATTTTCTTGAACTCGTGTTTACTCCTCCTGGTGAACACTGAACCAATTCATACACTTTTGCATCAGTATAAATTCCACGATGTTGTGTGTTACATTACTTCTTAATCCGTACCGCTTTCACTGTATGTGGATGGAGTTTCCCCATCATCTATGTCTGCTTTTCCAGTTTAGTGATGCAATATGTTCTGCTCTGTCATGTCACGTACCTATTCCAAGTCGGTATAAGCAGTTGCTTGTTTCGTGTTATTCCCTTTTAAATTATTGTTATTATTCCTTTGTACATACACTCTCAAAGGTACAAACTTGCACAGGAGTGGTTAGCAAATGTTAAGGAACATGCCACCCAAGAAGAGGAGCGGAGGTGCACGACAACCCCCAGCATCATCCGTTCCACAGACTCGGGGCCAGGATGGCCAGCGCAGAAGATCCTGGGCGGCACCGCCGACAAGGCGACAGGCAGCAAACAAAACTGCACCCAGGCCAAGCACTGCACAAGGGAGCACCTCCCACAAGGGGCAAAACCCAGAAACATTCACGCATACAATGCTGCTGGAGTGCATATCAGAAACCCTTGCCCTGGTAACAAGACGCATGCAGCACTTCGGCCCTCAGGCCCAGCAGGGTCCACAAAGAGTAAGGCCAGCAAGGGCGCTGCCAACCCAGGAAGAGCAGTCAGGGCAAAGCAGGCGAAAGGACTGGGTAGGCACAGTGCAGGGAGCACAGCAGACTGCTCAAAGCCCTTCCACAGGCAGCGGAAGTGAATCGAGTGACCAGCATGGGGAATCGGCAGCCAGGAGGAGAAATAAGACAAACAGGCACAGCAGACGGGCTGCAAAGAGGGCAAGGGAGGACTTAGACAGCAAGGGAAACTCAGGTGAGACCGCCTCATCAGAGGGGGAGTCCCCCGAACCAGCCAAAAATTACTGACTGGTTGATGCCCATACCCCCAGCCTACCTAGGTGGGCTCTAAGGAGGAGGGACAAGAAAGCTCCATCCAGCTCTGGCCTGGCAAAGGTTTGGGGCCCCAGCCCAACTGGCTTCTGAGCAGGAACCAGTCGTCTCTACATACAGAGATGACGAAGACCCCCTGGCCTACATCTCCCACATAAAATCAGGGAGAGGATCCTGGATCGGGTATTATGTGGATGCCTTCTCCCTCCGAAAACCAGAAGCAGAGGAAGGCAGGGAGGAAAGCAAGAGAAAAAGAGGTAGAAAGGGGATAAGAAAGAGGCAGCCGAGAAGATGTTTAACAATTGGTTGGCGGACTGTTCAACATACATGGAGTAGTGCTGTCAGCATATCCTGAGCGGGGGTGGCACTTAGTCAACCATCAGAGCACAGTATTGAGGGCCTGATCTCTGGCAGGCAACAGCACCAACATGGAAAATGATGAGGCATTCAGAAAAAGAGCCTACAAGCCCCAGGGCATGGTGGGATCTCTTGAACGACAAGCTGCGGCCGCTCATTGTGGGCAGAGATATAAAAGAAAGACCAGAGTTTCCCAAAACAGCTACAGGCTTAGTGAGGAGGGAGGTGTATTACAGAATCTGCTGGGAATACAACCAGGGGAAGTGCCAGAGGGCCCGTTGCAAGTTTGAGCACAACTGCGACAGCTGCTTGGGCCCACCCCACACCCTAGGCTCTCCTGTCCCAGGGGGAGTGGGGGGCAGGGTTCCTTTTGAGGGAACTGCCCAGCCAGCCAGTAAACATGAGGGGAATGCCACCGGCAATCAGGCTGCCACCAACCCCCACAAAAAATAGAGGGCTGGGGGATGGTAAGTAGGACTAGCCTAGCCCACACCCCAATTCACCGGGAGCCCTCTGGCCTATCCTTAATAGATACCCCAACAAAGAAGCAGCTCAGTACTTGTGGGAGTACTTTACCCAAGGTTTCCAGATCCCCTTCACGCGGGAACGGGTCAGCATGGACTCAAACAATCTTAAGTCGGTTTGTGACATGCCGGAGGTGGCGGCTGAAAAAATCACCAAGGGATGCAAGGCAGGCAGGGTAGCAGGTCCCTTCCCTGCTCCACCCCTTCCCAACCTTCGGGTCTCGCCACTGGATATAGTGCCAAAGAAGGTGCTGTTCATTAGGGTAGTAATTAGTCAGGGCAGGGCAGGCATAGACTCTGGATCACTGGGAGATGTGTTGCTTTCATAGATTTCATAGAGTTGGAAGGAGCCTACAAGGCCATCGAGTCCAACCCCCTGCTCAATGCAGGAAACTAGAGGAGGGGTCTCCCATCCAAGTAACAACCAGGCCTGACCCTGCTTAGCTTTCCACGCTCAGACAAGCTGAGCCAGCGTAAGCCACAGTGGACAGGACCGTTCCTCTATGCCTTCCCGCCTTTCCCTCTCCTAACAAAGGTCTTGGCAAATAACAGAATAGACAGGGTGAATTGCCTGTTCCTCACCCCTTGGTGGCCAAGGCAGCCATGGTTTACAATCTTGCACCTCTCCTCCAGGGAGTACATGCAACTCCCATCAATCCCAAACTAGTTAACCTGAGACTGAGACAGGGGCTGAATCCATCATCTGGATCTAGAGATGCTCTACATGACAGCTTCGCAGATTTGTTGACCATTCCACTTGCTCCTATTCCCCAGGATGTACAGCAGGTTCTGATGCAGCTAGGAAGCCTGGCTTCTACCCATACATCGTATGCTGCAAAGTAGAGGTCTCTGTGTTTTTGTGGAGATGCATGGCTTTGATCCGGTTCAGTGCCCTTTTCTCTGTTCTAATGTTTCTCCTCTCCTTCAGGTAAAGTGTTTATCTGGCCATAATTTCAACCTCCCATGTTCCGGCAGGTGGGGTTCCTGTGTGTTCAGCCCCCCTGGTTAAACAGTTTTTACAAGGTGTGCGGAACCTTGGACCTCCAATTTGATGATAGGCTCTGGCATGGAGTCTCTCCATGGTTCTGCAGGCCTTGACTACCAAACCATTCAAAAAATTAGCAACTGTTGACCTGCACTTGTTATCCTGGAAGACAGCTTTCCTTTTAATGCTGAACCTAAGTATGTCAGACTAGTGAGATCTGTGCATTATGAATGGATTCACCTTACATGATTTTTCATCGGGACAAGATGGTGCTCCACCCCCACATGGCTTTCCTCCATAAACTTGTATCCAAATTTCACATAAACAATGACATTCTACCTGCATTTTTACCTTTCCCAGCAACACCAATCCAAGCCCATTCTATTCAAGCAGTGGGTTCATTGGTGGCATTCACTAGAGGGATCCCTCTTCCTGAGTTGTGTTGTGTGGCTCCCTGGTTGAAGCCGTCAACATTCATACGGCACTAATACCAACTGGATGTTAGAGCTCAGGTTGACTGTTCTTTTGGACATGCTATCCTCTTGGCTATTCTGCAATGGAGCACTGAACCCGCCTCTGGTAAGTCAGCTTGCTACTCACCCATATGTGTGTTGCACAGAGACAATGAAGAAGCAAGACAGGTTGCTTACCTGTACAGTAATACCTTGGATTGCAAGCATAATTCATTCTGGAACCGTGCTTGTAATCCAAAACACTCTTATATCAAAGCGAGTCTCTGGCGGGCGTGAGCGGCTACACCCGCTCGAGGTGAGCGGTTACATCCCTACGTATTGCAAGATGTCGCTTGTTTATCAAGTCAAAATTTATTTTTAAAAAATTGCTTGTCTTGCAAAACGCTCTCAGACCAAGTTACTTGCAATCCAAAGTATTACTGTAACTGGAGTTCTTCAAGTGATCAACAACCCATCCATCACACCCACTTTGGTGCTTATACTTTTAATACCGGAGTTTCCTTCGGTACTGAGGCTGCATTTGGCAGTCTCAGGGGAACTGGGAATAAGCAGGAACATGCCCTAGGGCTTGCCCACTGGGATGGTGTGGGTGGGTTCCCACCAAAAATTCCTCAGCTATAGAAGGTTCCTGAACAGAGCTCTGCACAGGTGAAGAGCCCATATAAGTGAATGCATGGATGACCACTCCAAGAACTACAGTAACAGGTAAGTAACCTGTCTGTCCCAGCTAAACCAATCCAATGTATCACTGCTCTACAACCCATCCTGGGCAATGATAATTCTCTCACACAGGCCTTGGATAGAATGCCTGTCCTTGCTTATCGACAGTCCCCCTACTCTAAAACATCTACTCATCACCAGCAACAGGCCATACAATAGAGACGCAAAGCATAACGAACAAACCCAGATGCCAGCTCTGTCCCCATATCCACTCAGACAACACCATTACAGAACCTAACATCAGCCACACCATCAGGAGTTTATTCACCTGCTCATCATCCAACATAACATATGATACATCTTGGTGAGCTGCCAGCATCCAGCTCCTTACATTCCAATTAAGGTTACCCCTCTCCCAATTGCTACAACAGAGCTAGAGGGGGAAAGGGACAACCTGGTTTAAGAATGCAACACATAAAGATCAGCCTTTCACAAAGTCCCCCCCCCATTACTTTTGTTTTATTGCATATTTTTCTTGATGTTTATTTTAATAATTTTAAATAAACCAGTTTGTGAGATTTGCCTGAAAAGCAGTATACAAACATCTAAAATAAATAACGTATATATGTTACCAGCAACCGACACAAATCTGACATCAGATACCATTGAGATACCAGAGTCAGGGAGAAACTTTTCTTGGACAAACTGGTTTATAAGACGTCAGTGAACTCGCAGGGGACAGAGACATTATTCAGGCTCTGAGTGTGGGAAGCATTTTGTTCTGAAAGATACAATGATTAAACTTCAGAGAGAATCACAGTGTTCCATGAGGGGAGGGAGTAATTTCCAGTAAAAACCAGTGTGGCATAATGGTGAGAGTGTTGGACTGGGACTTGGGAGATCTGGGTTCTAGTCTCCGCTTGGCCATGGAACTCACTGGGTGACTTTGGGTCAGTCACTGACTCTCAGCCTAACCTACCTCACAGGATTGTTGTGAGGATAAAATGGAGAGGAGGAGGCCTTGGGTAAGCCGCCTTGGGTTCCTTTCAGGAAAAAAGGTGGGGTCGGGTCGGGTGTAAATATAATAAATAAATAAATAAAATCAGAAATGGCAATGTTCAGAAACTAGTGGGAGAACATTTAAAAACACTGCTGCTGCTGGCCTGAAATTTGTCATTCTCCAGCAAAACAATTTCAAAGGGAAACTCCGTCAAATTGCTGAACTACAATGAAATTTCTTGGTTAGTTTAATCTATTTAGGCTTGAACGGAGACAATGGTTCCCCACCCCACTACAAGTGTTAATTAACTAGCAAAACTGGGGAGATTCTATTATCACCAATTACAGCTGTTGTGAATGATCACTCTCCTTATCACAACTTCATGTAGAATTGTCACAGACTATACTGCCTGTATTTCATTGCCAATAGGTCACATTTGTCCTCTGTAATAGAATCTAATCCATGAAAACCTATGCTAAAATAAAACAGTTAGTCATTAGGTTGCCTTTGTAAACACCCTTTTTGCTACAATAGACTACATCCCCTCTGAAAGTTAAAACTGTGTTCCATCCTGTGGTATTACTCATGCAAAGACCAGTCCAAATGCATCCTTTCCAGTTTATTTTTCATTGGATGTTTTCCTGACTTTTTAATCCTGAAGCTAATAAATTAAACTGTGATAGGAAAATACGAGTGATGTGTTTTCTTCCTTACATTATGGTCCATGTCTATGAGCTATAAACAGACAGACACAGCTGGATGGTAAGTACTTGTCTAGCTGTTAAATATTCCAGCTGCATATCAGTGCCAGGAAACCTTTATCTCTGTGTGTGTGTTTTTAATTGTGCCTTTTCAGACAAACCGTTGCTCTGCTTATACCTACATAGTTATAGTCAAGTATAAACAGTGGGACATGGACAAAGAGCATTTTACTGGGATTTTCCACCATAGCTGTGCCATGTAAAGATTTTCTCTGTCTTTGGCTCACTATTAAGAAATACAACTGATATTTCACATTTCTATTTGCCTGTACTTTTCAGGATGGATAGCAGCATTTAAGGTTTCTTCCCCCCAAAAAACTTGGAACAACTTGGCTATATGTAATGTAACTACTCCCTTGGTCCCTTTACAATTGTTAAGTTCAACTGCGAACACCCTCTGGAGTACAGCATCTCTGCAGCACGTTCATAGAATGAAGACATGCGGAAAGGATTTCTCATGACTGTTCCACATTTTTGGAATGTCCTGTATGTTGTGCAACAAACCCATGAATTAGCAGGCAGCAACAGGCCACTGAAATTACTTCAGAGGGAAAGCTAAGTTTCTCCTCCAGCTTAGATTAAAAACCTGTGCTGGAGAACTTTTGGGGCTGTTGCTCTTGCTTTGTATTTGAGGCAAGCAAGCCACCAAGATTTATATTTCCAAGTTAGGGGGGGGGGGGAACCTCTCAGCTACATCACCAGAAACAGATTTAGAAATTGAATGTCTCAATACATGGTTAGAAAAGCTCAGACTAAAACTGAGGAAACTCCAGCCTGACAAAATAAAAGCTACAAGCAAGGTTGTCCCCTCTCCTCAGCTATGGGCCTAAATTTGGTCAGTGAACAGACAACAGCCCACATTTTCTTTGAATTTTACATATGCTGTCTTCCAGTAAGCTTTTATACATTTGTATTAAAGTATCTCGTTTTCTTTATTTCACCCCTCCAGCCTCCCTTTGGGTCACTGAAGTGTAAATGCAGACACATGTTTCAAATATGTCAGAGAACTCAAGAGTTTTAACTCTTTTTTTAAAATCTGTAAGCTATTTCACAAAAGCAGTAAGGAGCATAATGCTTCTTCGAAACATTTTTAGGTATAACATAGTCTCCAATTGCCACAAAAATGCCTGGACTGTCACAAAAACCCTGAAGCCATCAGGGCTTCTCACTTTGTCATGCAGAATCCCGAATTCCCCTGCCTCCCACAACTGCAAGCTACTTTAAGCTGCTCTTAAAGGGGCCATGGGCAAAATTGCAGCTAAGCTTGCAGTTTTGACTTAGCTACAATTTTGCCCATGGCCCCTTTAAGAGTAGCTCTGCTTAGGCTAGAACAGCCAGGCAGGGTCTCCACAGAAAGACAGTAAGCAGGAGGGAGGGAACAAACGCTGCTAAGCTGGGAGGGCCAGGCAAGGATGTGTGCACGAACGCATGCGCACACATGCTCTACCTTCTGCCTCTGCTGCACGCTGCTGTGGGGAAGGGATTAGCTGGGTGAAAAGAAAAGGTGGTGGAGGAGACTGCACACACTGGCCTGGGCCTAGGAAGAGGTGAATGAATTTATCACATGATTCCTATCTTTATATTGCCAAAGATTTTATTTCATAACAGAGCTGACTCTATGCCTCTAACAGGTGAGTTTACAGTGTCAGAAGGAAATGCAAGAAACTTCCCCTTCTCTCTGAAGCTCCATGTTTGGGGGGGGGGTAAGCTTCAGCTGTTGAATTTGTGCCAATCCTGACCATTTTAAAACAAAAAGAGATTGCCCTGCAAGCACTGACCCTGCCCCCATGAAAAACACCAGATATCAACAATTAAGGGTTTAAGTAAGGTTTTAAAAAAAATTACAAAAGCCACTTATAATATATTATAAAATAATATATAATATAATAATTATAATACATAAGATATTATATAATAATATAATTCTAGAAAATTCATCCTAGCACTGGCGTTGTTGCTGCTACCTCTTCTTCTAGCAAGGAGCAGCATTTCATAATTATCCCTCAATTACACGATACTTCTTCACACAATGCATAATCAATTTGCTGCCACAAGATGTGATGGTCAGTGTTGTAGATTACTTTAAAACATGGAGCTTCAGTGTTTAATAGTGGATATTTATTAAATAGGAAAAATATTTATTAACCTCTAACCATGATTTTTTTAAAAAGAATAAAGGTTGAAATATTTTGTCCCAGAATACATTTACATTTAATGTATACCTTTTCTCTATCATCATCATCATCATCATCATCATCATCATCATCATCATCATCCTGTTAGGCCTTCTGAGTCTTTTAACAAAGCATAGTCAATACCGGTGGCCCTCCTTGACAACATATTATTGAATTTACCTAAATCTAATAGTGTGATTCAATTGTACACTTACTTGGGAGTAAATGCTATTGAATTCCGTGGGACATACTTCTGAGTGATCATGCCTAGGATTGTGCTATAAGGCAGCAGTATTCTGGCCTCTTCCTTGAGAGTAAAGCCCCATTGAAAGAAGTGGGAGTAGCTTTTGAATGAACATTTATAGCATCAGGTTGTAAAACCAGACTTTGCTCCTATCAGAACTCCAGGAATAGCCCTTGATAGTCAGAGACTTATAATGGGCAGCTTCTCATGAATTTATTCTGACGACTGACACAATTTGTGCCCTTAAAAGGCTTGTGCTCTGAACTTGGCTGTCAAAAATTAACCTCTAGATTGCCTTATTCAACCAATAAATCTAACAGACAACAGGAAGGACACCTTCATGCAAACTAAGTCCCTGCGTACACTTAAGCAACCTGGGTTTGTATATAGGGACTGGACTTGCATCTTCTTGTAAGATAAGGTGTTCATGCCTTCTCTGTGCTAGGTTAAGACCAAAAGACCATTAAAAAAGAGCCCTACTGGAAAGGCCTATCTGGTCCACCATCCGGTTTCCCACAGTGACCAACCAGATGCTCTGGAAAGCTCTAAAATGGAGGATTATGTAAGCCGCCTTGGGTTCCTTGCAGGAAAAAAGGGTGGGTATAAATATAATGAATGAATTAGGGTAACAGTACACTCCCACTCATGTATGCTCCCACCTTCTCAAATTGGGGAGAGGTAACAAGTGGGGTACCACAGGGCTCGGTCCTGGGCCCAGTGCTCTTCAACATTTTTATTAATGACTTGGATGAGGAGGTGCAGGGAATGCTTATCAAATTTGCAGATGACACAAAGTTGGGTGGAACAGCTAATACTCTGGAAGACAGAAACAAAATTCAAAGCGACCTCGATAGGCTGGAGCGCTGGGCCGAAAACAACAGAATGAAATTTAATAGGGATAAATGCCAAGTGCTGCACCTAGGGAGAGGAAACCAAATGCACAGTTACAGGAAAGAGACTGAAAGAACTGGGCATGTTTAGCCTTCAGAAGAGGAGACTGAGGGGAGATATGATAGCACTCTTCCAGTACTTGGAAGGGTTGTTACACAGAGGAGGGCCAGGATCTCTTCTTGATCATCCCAGTTTGCAGAACACGGAATAATGGGCTCAAGTTACAGGAACCCAGATTCCACCTAAACATCAGGAAAAATTTCCTATTAGAGCAATCAGACAATGAAACAAACTACCTAGGGAGGTGGTGAGCTCTCCCACTCTGGAGGCATTCAAGGTGCAGCTGGACAACCATCTGTCAGGGATGCTTTGATTGGATTCCTGCATTGAGCAGGGGTTGGACTCGATGGCCTTATAGGACCCTTCCAAATCTACTTTTCTATTATTCTATATTCCCCAGCAACTGGTATTCAGAGGCATGGTGTCTCCAATCCTGGAGGTGCTATGTAGCCATCATGACTAATCCATTGATAGCCTTATCAGTAATATAATTCCTTGAGAAGGGAAACTGGATACTAACCTCCATGAATTTGTCTACTCCAAGTTGGCAGCCATCGCTACATCTTGTGGCAATGAATTCCACAGTTTAACTATGCACTATGCAAATAAATTCATTTTGTTTCTCCCAAATGTGCCACCTTTTAGCTTTAGTAGATAACCCCAGGTTCTAGAACGAGGGGGAGAAAAACTTCTATCCACTTTCTCCACACCAAAGGTGAAGTCTGCAGAGCAGCAAATAAGTGGAAGGGGCCAGACAGTAAGGCAGTGCTCTGGCAGGCAGACACCTGAAGCAGCAGGAGTCAGGACAAGCGATGCAGTCAGCAGCAACAGAGGAGGTAAGACAGTAGCCTTGAATGCGCCAGTATAGGGAAGGACTCCTCCTGTGTATCCCCACCCCTTTCCCCCTCTTCTTACCTTCTTGGCTCTGTCACTGTCTGTGCACTTTCTACTGATTGCTGCTACTTACATCAGAAGTGCAGGAATACCAGAACCATTTAAAATAAATCATGTTGTCCTTGCATTTCCACTCTAAAGAATGGGTATAAGCTTCCTGTAATGATTGGTGTGTTTTTAGCAGTTCTGTTTGTCCATGTACTTTTCTCTGTGGCAGATGTGGTCAATATTTGGTTTACATAAAATGGGTGGGAATTGTGTAGCCCTCTAGATGTTGCTGGACTGCAGCTCCCAGCATTCCTCACCATTGGCTCTGCTGATGAGGGCAGCTGGGAGTTGCAGTCCAACAACATCTGGAGGTCTGCACAATTCTCACCCCTGCCATAAAAGGTGCGAGTTTGCTTTTTCCTGCTCTTTCCAAATCCACAACTGATGCACTATGTAACTTTGACTATTGTTTCTAAATGTTGCAGAGTGCTTTCCTTTGGTATAAAACAGACTCCCTGGTGACACTGAAACTAAGTGGCAGTAACTCCTTTGCTTGTGTTGTGTTGTTCTGGTTTGAGTTTTATGGAAAGGACTTCTGTACTTTAGGATGTAATAGAGCCCACATGTTTTTTTCTGAGTGGAGAAAATAGGAGCTTGCAGGGTGGGCCTGTGAGCCACTTTGCACACTCAGATATCTAAATGTTAATTATTTCTTTGGCAAACTACTAATGAGAACAAAGTCACCATAGAGGGATCCATTTTTAAAGTGGGAGGGAGATCTTTAAAACAAGGAGTTTTCTGCGCAATGTGGGGAAAGTAGGCTGAAAGTTATGTTTGAAAGTTTGAAACTTAATAAAAATATAATTTAAGACAAATGTGGTCAAAATGATACAAAATGTGTTTGTTTTAATAATCTATATACATTATTTTCAAACATACAGTAGTACTTAAGTTAGAAGAACATCACAGTATATATGAAGAGAGGTATACTGAGTGTGAGAGGGTACTGTAATATCTTTCTAATATGACATATGAGAAACTGTTAGCCAATTTCCACAGTTCTTTAGGAATGACATTTATCTCAATAATTAGAAAAGACAATCTTTTAAGAGCATATTCCAATGGAATTACATTCTTAAGTTTTTTCCAACTTAAATTAATTGTACTTAACAGTGCTCAACTTCGGCTGGAGTACAAGTACATAGTTTGCTGATGTCTTGCCTTTTAAGATTCTCCCTCCCAAGCCCCTCAACTGTTATATTGCTATCTTCAGTCTTGGTGGATCCACTGGAGGTCCACAGTTAGCAGCATCTAGCTGATTATAGTCCTCTATTAAATCTGACAAAGATGAAAGGGCTTCAGAGAAGCAGCTCTGCTCCATGCCATCAATGTGTAGGTAATGATGAAGATGAGCCTGCAAGAGTAAATGTTGTTTTAGTCATAAGTTTTACTGAAAAACTGAACAAATGAATTCCATTGTTCTTCCAATCTTGCAAAACAGGTTGTGGCCTTGACAGGTGAATTTGTGATAAGAGAATACCCTGCACTAATGCTGGCTTCTCCACCTGCTTCACTTGGACTCCAAAAGGGATTAAAATACAGTTTGGAGTTACAGAAATGGCTGCCTGCCTGCGATGAAAATGCACACAAATAAGGACTGGAGGGGAAGGGAGAGAAGAGGCCTTCATTTTGTGATTCCTTCCCACAAACACAACTGCATGCATGGAGGGACAGACTGTGCCATGGATTTTTTTAAAAATCCACATTTCATACATTTCACACAAAGTATTTCCAAATACTGACTATAATACACGCATAAATGATCTAGTTAAAATGATGGTACTACTTCTCATTCTGTGGCTTACTTTCTTCTTGTACAGCCTCATGAATCTCTCTTTGAGCTCTATGAAAGTAGGTTTCACACAGGTGTTATTTGCCAATGCTAACAACGAGTGAGAATGTCCTACAGGAGGTACTGAACATAAGCCAGTTTTCCATCCTTCTTGATTCCAGGAGACAAACTGAAGTGAGGGTTTCAATCTGCAACAGACAAATTTGGAAATGACATAAAGGCAAGTTATAAAGTAAGCACTATATAAAGCAAGAATGTTAATGGCAGATTTGACCACTTGTCCCCAGTGATGCTTTCATGTGATTTCAGTAACGAGAAAACCATTGCCGTTAAATACACGTTTTATTTATTCTTCTAAATTACATGCTCAGTTAAATAGCATGTGACAAAGTATGATGCCTATTTTCAGGCAAATAAGGATTCCCAAGGTTTCGGTAGCTTTTAACGCATCAATTTGAAAAGCCTCGGCTTTTAAAGCATGTATTTGGAAAATTATACACAAGGCTGGTAATATTATATGTACATAAAATTATAATACAGGTTGTGTACAAACCTTTCAATGTTTCTACGAAGATCCGAAACCTGTACATTTCCTCTGACTAGTAGGGCACACGCAAGGTACAAACTGTGCTTTGGGTCAGCTCGTAACAGTTGGTGATCTTTGCTAAAAGCATCTGAAAACATCTGGTCCAACCTAAGAAACAGAGAAAGGAGGAGCCCACGATGCTTAGCAATGTTTAAAAAATCAGCTTGCCAGCTACGTGGTTTCTCAATATGCGCCACACAAAAGTTGAACAATGTTAAAAAAAAAACATTTGAAAAATATGCTGAAGCTTTGAACAAAAGTATAAAAGATTCCAGTCAATTTTATCTTCTTATGGATGTTACTAATCAGATTCAATTTCATCTTCAGAGAGTTTGTGGGTGTCACTCATATGCAGTGGCTAGTGATTACTAGACCTGGGAGAGCAGAGGGCAGGCCACTGGCAGAAGCAGAGGCCAAGGTGTCACCATGGGCGGAGCCAACTACACCTAGTTTGCTACACAGCTTGCAAGTTGCAAGTGTCTTAGGGTGCAATGGCTGGCTGGAGGGATGTTGGGAGTTATAGGACCTTTTTCTGTCTAAACATGCATAGGATTGCACCCTAAGTGTCTTGCATTGACCTTTTCAAAGCCACATGGGCTCACGTTGTAAAAGCGGCCTGGACCAAAGCTTTACTTTAAACCAGGAACCACAAGCATCTTGATCTAGCCAGGCAGAAATCCTTTGTTGAAATACCTTTTCAAAGCCACATGGGCACACAGTGCAAAAAAAAAAACTGGACTGGACCTAAATCTTGCTTTAAACTACAAATTCTACACACAAACCAGATACAATGGAATAAAATTAATTAATTTCTAAAATAATTATCCCCTCCTAAGCCAGAGATGCATTAATTTACGGTAATATTTAAATTAATCATTCTCCCCCACCAATCCTGAGGTGCATACAGCAGTACATACAGTAAATTCATCAAGATTTAACATATACCCCCCCCCATCCCCCCAAGCCAGAGATGCAATAGGTATAGCCGCATACAGATTTAAAATGATTTACTGTCCCCTGGAATTCTTTTAAAAAATGCATAGCAAAGTATATAGCAAAAGCAACTCAACCTCACCCCCCACCCCCAAATGTCAACTAAAGAGGTACAGGTTCTGCCTGGCTGGTTTCGGAGTTCTTGTCAAGTTTTATCGAAAAATAAAGAACTTAGCGTGCTACAGCTGAACCTGGCTGTCCTTCTGGAATTGGTTAAAATGTCAAAGTTACCCACCTTCGAGAAGGCACATTAACATCAGCCAGAGTATAAAGAGGAGTCAAACTGGAAACCAGATAATGAAGTCGAGGAAACGGGACCAAATTCATGCTGATTTCATTCAGATCCATATTAAGAGATCCTTCAAACCTAGCAGAGCTGAAAGTTATACATAGAAAAAGATTTTACAAGTGTCTGCTAATGAATACTTTGCTCAACTACAGGTCATTGCAAAAGTACATGAAATTAGTAACTTTTTACTTTCTTACACTTTAAAGTCAATGGCCATCTCTTTCCCAGCCTCAACTAGGGCAAAGTCTAGGAACACATTCCTAAAGGGCTACACGTGCTGTCTAGGTGCTGCAACAGAAGCTTTTCCTCTTGGTAGCTGTTCATCTCTGCTGTACTCCTGTCATTTGTGATTATATGGTAGCTTATGCACTACAAGCTTCTACTATAGCAGGGATGGAATAAGCATGAGTCCTACAGACAGACAGAATCCAAGATCTCTAATACTATTTCTCTTATAAAGAAGGCAATTTCAGTCAGAATGGGAGCAGGTACACTAGCTGTGGGAGAAACTTGCTCTGCCAGACAGAAGGAATCAAAGGGAGGGTTCAGACATTCAACATTGTGCAATAACTGTCAAAAGGGATGTGTTTGTGTGGACAATATACTGTGTGATCCAGGCCATCCAGGGATGCAAACACAGCAACCCAGAAACTATTCCCCATCACTAGGCTGACCAAAAACAATAAGCTACCTTGCTCAGGGAAATGCTGTAAGGAAGCTGCAGCTGCACCCAAGTTCTTGTGAGTATGCATTCATAGAGACAGCTGGGGTGCAGTGAATAGAGCGATTTCTTGAATGTCACAACTGGACCAAAAGTCTCTGTCTGCTACTAGACATCAGGTGTGAGTAATGGGAGGTGGCTAGCAGGGAATGGCTGTGAAATTATGAAGGGTATAAGGAAGTGTCACATATTTCTGTAATTTTCAGTATAAATCTTACTGAGGAAGCAGAAATCTGGACATATTTGAGGGGGGGATAGAACTCCATCTTCATCATTACGAAAATTAAGTAATGTAAAAGGAAAGAAAGGCAGAAAGCATCTATTCTTGTTCCACTATTTAAAGTGTATTTTAATACATTTTTAAAAGACATATCACCCAGCAAGTACTGGGCAAATTTCTAATGGCAAACTTGGGAATCTTGTGCCAGGCAGAAAACCAGGGCCACCCACAGAAAAGGCAGTGGGTTTTTTCTTTTCAAACTTACGGGAATTCCCCAGTTAGGAAGAAAAAATTGTAAATTGAAAAAAGAAACTCCAAACACCCGAATACAGCGTGACAGAGGTCTAATCATGTTCAGTGGTCTCCATGAGGCATGGATTGTGCAGTTGAAAGAAAGGAAAATGGGGTTACAGTAAAGGCAATGGGCTTACTCAAGCTCCTAGCCACTTATAGTATCCTATAAGTGGCTCTAATGCATGGCATGACATGAAAGAAATGTCTTCCTTATGATACATGGGGAAGTTCAGCATGGTGGAAGGAAAAGAATTTTCTTCCTCTCCTCTCCCAAACTACTGTAACCTTCCCCTGCTGAGCTATATATTACTTAAGAATTCGGGTGTGGGGCTAGCTGCCATGCCTAACCCAAGTGGTTCATTACAGAAGGGTAGAAAAGGGGAAAAGTCCCCCTCCTCTGTGAGGAGCAATGTTCCAAACATTGCTACACAACTCCCCTGTTCCAGGCCAGACTGAAATCCTGCATAGGAGTACTCCATATATATATATTCAGGGTGAGCAGCAAGTCTGAAGTTTTAAACTTTGGGCTCAAATTGGGGTGCAGTGTACCATAAGGGGCAACAGAAATGGGGGAGGGGAGTAATTTTTTTCAGGTTTGTGGGTTGGATGCATGCTTACCATTGGCGGCTGAGTAGCAGTTTCTTTTTCATTTAACTTTTTTCTACTGTCACCACCACAGACGTTTTAAAAACCTTTTCAAAAAGAAAAAAAAACCCTACTACCCAGCTGCCAATGGTAAGCATGTAATGACACTGAAAGCGTTCACAAAAAATTATCATATCCCCTATCCCAGACAAAATTTTGCCACCTGCAAATGGAGCAGTGACTCTGATGGATTGGGGGAAATTTGCAATAACCTTATTATCAAGATCAAAGACTTCAGTGTATCAACAACTTATTTTCCAATTAGAATTTTCAAAAGCTCACCTGGTCAAGTTCAGCAGTAAATTAGCCACAATATTATTCATAGTATCAAAGGGTTTCTCCCGAGTATGCTTTATTCCTCCTGCACTTGAAGTGACCAGGCTGGTTTGCTTTACAGTTGATCCTAACTTTCCACAGTTGGTCATCTGATTAATTTTACTAACTATGTCAAATAAAGACTTGAGGGGGAAAACGTAAATGAAAAAGCTTGTAAGAATCCAGTTAATCCAAGTTAACTTTCTTACTGTACAATCCTATGCATGTCTCTTCAGATGTAAGCCACAACTATGTTTAATGGGCTTTCCCCCTGATTATAGTATAACAATGCAGCCTTAATATTTTTCTCCGTTGTTTCAGACACATTTAAAAATTAAGGAAAAAACCCCAGGCATGACTACAGTGGGTTGGGTCCAGACTTAGACATTCTATGAATAGATTCAGTGAAATAAATTGAGTTCAATTGGTCTACTCTGAGTATGACTAAGTCTGGATCCAACCCAATGCATGTAAAGCCTTTCCATGTGATCATATTTTTTGTTAGTGCAATAACTGCAGTCAAGTCCTGGCGCTGTTCCAGGCAGATATTGTTATTAAAAATAAAAGTTATTATAATGAAGATATTATCTTAAATATTTCTTATTGTAAAGTTTATCATTATATGAAAAGACAATGCAAAGCTATACTTCCTATATAACATTCTCACAACACTATAGATTCTTACTTCATTTTCAATTGGCAGTACACAGTCTGCATGGTCACTGAGCTCCTTCATGGCCAATACACTGTTATAGGGAGATGTAATGACATCATCCTCACGAGATGGATAAACTGAAGTTACAAATCTATATACTTCTGGAAATTCATCCTCGAGCACCTTTAGTAAAAATGTACCGAGACCAGATCCTGTTCCTAGGAGCAAGACAGAAAATAGTTATAATGGGGGAAAGGTATATGAAAGAAGTCCTGCGTTGTGTCATCTTTTCTTGCTACTCTGGATTTCTTACAGATAATGAGACAGATTTTAAACAAATGTTCACCAATCAAGTGTTCAGACTGGGGGTTGCCTGGATCAATTTGTACTGGAAAACCCACTCTGAGCTCTTAAGATGGCAGTTCACAATGAACATTTCTTGTGATGCTAGTTTTTTTACTACTCTGAAAGGAATGCAAGGGGGGGGGGAATCTGAATGACTTTATCCTATCACCTTGGCTCTTACCCTGTTCTTTGTGGAGCTGCAAAGAACAGCAGCAAACCAAAGAGGAAGGAAAGGCAGACACAAATTCTAGAACCAGATTGGGAGGAACAGTAGGGAATGCAGTCTCAAATGGCATCCAGCACTCCAAATTTACAGAGAGCCCAGCTTTGAAAACGCAGTATTTCCTCAACAGCTTCTAACACTAGTTACTAAGTTATTGGTTTTAGAGAAAATATTCTACATTCATAAGAACTATCCAATTTAGTTACAGCACTTGAGTTAATAAATATAAGTTGTGTGCAGTGCTGATGGTAGAATATGCCATTTTTCTCAAATTAAGGAGATGAGAATAATTGTTATGGCTTGTTTAAAGGTTATAAATGCACTTGTACATTACTATTTTGTCCTCAAAAGAACCCTCTAGTGTAGGCTACTATTATTCACAGATTATAGAACTGAAGGATAATGGCTTGCCTAAGGCCACTTAATGAGTTCATGGTTGAAGTAAGGTTTGAAGCTGGGAGTCCACCAGACAAGAATCACTCTCCTCTCATGTAAATCATACTGAAGCTATGTATGTATGATGCCATTATGCTGTAGATTATTCCCTGCAAGATACATTTCCAAAGATATTATTCAGATAAGAGCAGGGGTCTTCAATTTAGCCATCTGTTAGTGGTGACTATCTATTCCATTCACCCATCCTGACGCAACATGAAGTGAAAGACTCCTCCTGTGTCCAGATTCACTGCACTGCCCAGAGAAATCAAGAGGGGAAAGAGACTTCTCATTTTGTGCTAGGCAGGATACAGACAAACTATCTCCCTCCCATAAGTCTTCTGGCATGCACAGAGGATATGTGGGAGGTGAGGATCTCATCTCTGACCTTGTCCTGGGCTTCAGAGGCACTAAGAAGCAGCAAGAACTCTACATGCATACTGGAGGATCCAAGGCAGTGTTGGTGGCTACAAAAATAACGCACCCAGATTCTGCATTAGAAAAGTATGACCTTTAGAATAGTTGATAATGCTAATTCAGAAAGGTAAAAACTGTAGCCAATTTGCAAAAAAATATTAGGGCTACAATCTAAAGGCTTTTTCATGATTACCCTTTTTGAAGTTAATGAAACAGTTCAGAGTAACTTCTCTATTTTAAAAGCTTACGTTCTTAATATTTTTAGATTACCACACTCATGATTTTTTAAAGTTGTCTTCCATTTTACCTCTCATGGTTGCAGCTGCTGAGCTGGAGCAAGACTTACCTCCTCCCATAGAATGAATGACAAAAAAGCACTGGAGACAGTCACAGTGCTCTGCAGTCTTCCTCAGCTTTTCAACAATATGCTCCTGGTACTGGCTCCCGTACATTTTGTGACCCACAGCCCTGAAAATATGAGATCGTTAAAATGAATCCTCCGACCTTTGCTCCAACAATTCTAAGTTATCCACAATATTCGGGTGTAGGAACATGCAATGGGGCTGGTGGAAGCAGACTTCCCCACCCCCTCCTCCCAATGGCAGCCCCTCCAGCTCCACTTTCCTCTTCCACAGCCAGCAAGGGGAAGGCCTGCTAGCGCATACAGGGCTGATTCAGCTGTTTTGTGACTGAGGACATTGTTTGCCATCCTGAAGAAAAAGGTGATAGATGTGTGTTGAAACAGTAATATATATATATTTTTAAAACGACATGAACGACCAGAAGCTTTTTACCAAAAGTTAAAAAGATCAAGAAAATAAAGGCAAATGGGCACAACAAAAAGGATAGAAGGGGTTCTTTGAGGCTGCATGAAGACTGCAGCAGTGTGTTCCACAGAAGATCTCCCTTGCCCCTCTCTCTTGGCCTCCTGCTGTCAGAAGTTCAGATGTTTTTATCCAGCAGGCATTTCACATCCAAACTGATGAATTTCCATGGATTGATGCCTTCTATTAAATTGGTTTTATCTGCTGTAACTGTCTGTTTGTGTACTATTTTATTGTACTGTTAGGCTTTATGGCTTAAATTCAATATTGTGTGAGTATACCTCCACTTCCACAACAGGACTTCCTTTTGCTGTTCTCCCCTCCTATAGCCCCTGCACCCACACAAATCTGCTTTAGAGAGTCCCCAAATCCTCTGGAGCAGATTTGGGGGGTATGTGGTGGGCTGCAGAAGTCAGGGAAAATCCGTTCAGCTAGTGGTTTCCATTCTGCTGGTGGACAGGCAGCATTAGATATAGCCCTATGAACTGATTTTGTAATTTTAATTTTGTTGGTAAGTGCCCTGAGAACTGTGATTACAATATAATGGTGGGGTGTAAAATCTCTGAAATAAACCACAGATCATTTGGGTTGGGGAGTTTCCCTGTGCTTGGTCAAACTCAGGAATTGCACAACTCCTTTCCCCACTCCCAGGGCCCCAGAGCTTCTCTGGACTTGCCCACATTTCCCTGGAGCATAAAAAAAATGCATTTGCATAGCTCTGTGATCTGTATCTAGAACTCAGACAAAAAATAGTTAAATCTATATTCTGTTTATGCACAGAACGCTGGTTTACATTTTGAGCTATAAAACCTCTCTGGGAAATGCTGTCTGATAAGCAGTACCACAATATTACTAGCTGGGAAAATTTGCATTTCAAACCAGATAACTGAATTTCAGTAACCTCACTAGTTTTATGTATGCACTTTGCCTGTGTACATGCAGAGAGGGAGGAAGACAGAGTAGCTCCAACAGGTAAGCGTTTCTTATTTTATTAATATATATTTATCAGTGACTAATCAATGATTTAATAACTTTTTGTTGAATGCAATATTGTGGAATCAATTTGTTATAAACTTTCTCCCTGACTTACCCCCCCCCTCTTTTTTTTCGACTGCAGGAAACATTAGAAAGTTGTTAGGGCTGCTTTTTACTTTGGTAGTGTTATGTTTGATCCATTTTATCTAAAATCTCACTTTTCATTAAAGAACCACTTAAAAACATTTTTTTTTTATAAAGTTGGGATTTCTTTGGCTTAAAGATCCATCTATTTCCCTTCTTCTTTTTGGTCAGCTGTTCATATCCTTCATTAGATTACCATTTGAACTGAAGCAGCAGCAGTAGGAGCAAATGATTGTCTAGATGACTGACATTTCCCTCCCTCTAGAACAGGGCTCTCCAACCTTGGGTCCCCAGATGTTGCTGGACTACAGCTCCCAGAATCCCTTGCCATTAGCCATGCTGGCTGGGTATGCTGGGAGCTGTAGGCCAGCAATATCTGGGGACCCAAGGTTGGAGAGCCCTGCCCTAGAGGGTCATCTACCACTAACTGCCCTGTGGTAAGGATTCCAGGACAGAGAAGGAGGCAAGCAAAGACAACACTAGGCGCCTGCTCCTGATCCAGCTGGACTGTCCCTCCCTGCCGGGCCATCTTCCACCAGCTGCTCAGTGAGAAGTATGCTGATAACTTGTTATACTATTCACTGTGTGTTCTTAGCATGTATTTTGATGTAAGCAGCCTCGGAAGGATTTGTATCCTGAAAGGCCGGGTATAAATATTTGTAATAAAATAATAAGCAGTAACACAATATACCTGTTCATGGAAGTATAACAAATTTGTTAAAAAGGAAAGAACAACACAGTAGATATGACACGTTGGCAGAATGATTGCTAGCTTGTGGGGTTTTTTAAGGTAACACTATCAAAGCAGTCATCTTAATGTGCTAATTTATTTCAGAGGCCACAGAAAGTACAAAGACAGAAACATAGGAGTCCTGTTTTCAATTTCTATCTAATTTGTGTAAGAAATTTCTGTATGAAGATTTATGAAACAGAATTTATTCTCACCAGTTGTTCCCCGAGCCAGAAACATCTGTGATCAGCTGGTTGCTATCAAAGACATCTCTCAGTGGCCCCTGCAGAATTTCATTCACTACACCCTCTTCCATGTCAATCAGCAGGGCCTTAGGGGGTGGAACGAAAAGAATTTACTCACCCAGAATGCCTGACTTTAAGAACATTGTGCAAAATACATTACAATGAAAGATAAAAGATTTTTTCTTAGTTTTAATTTTCACACACCCATTGAATAAAAAAAGCTGATTCCAGAAAATTGTGGCCTAATTTCTATGCTTTGGGATGAAATTTAATAAAGGATGATTTTAAGCTACCCTGATTTAAAGCAACTCAAGAATTAAATGCACATTTGCAACACAAAAGATAAAACATCACTTTTATACTGAGGAAACATGCTCTTGCTAAAAAAAACAAAAAACTATTCAATTAATCTTCTCAGAATTCTACACGTAATCATTACTTTGCATCTTTTCTCATCCAACATGCCTTCATTTTCTCATCTTTGTCCTTTTTAAATTATCTCTTATTAATCTTCACAGTTTTAAGCAATTATATTCAAGCCAGGAGTACTGTTAGCAGCAGCTAAATGTGCCTCAAATAAAATGGGATTGCTCAGTCAGTGTCAATAATACATCACAGAATGGCATTTGCTTTACTTTTAAAAGCAGATACTGTGCCAATTACGGTAGCTGTTTAGTGAGGAGGAGGGCACTAAATCCAGCCCCACACCCCCTCCTCTCCTGAACAGATTGGTGCTTTTATTAATTTTTTAACTGGACTCTAAAAAGTGTGGACATGACAGTTGGATTCAAGGGGATTCGAACTGGATTCAAACTGCACGTACAGCAACCACCGCGTGCACAGTTCCTAATTCAGCAACACAGTAGGGCTCAGATGCTTCATAAGGCAATACAGGACCAGAACAATGTGGGGCATCTTTCCTGGTCCCAGGCACTCATCCTCCCTATCTGGAATTGGATCTGAAAGACCAAGGAAGTGTGAGGGTGCACGGAGGGTAAGTTGTAAGCAAGCACAATTTGTGACATTGCACAGTATCATCACTAATCATGGGGCACAGCAATTAAGGCATCAGACTTAGCTTCCAATTTCCTGGCTTTTTGTAGTTTAGACCAACACTGGTCTTGTAAACCAGCAGGTGTTTTGATCAGTGAATAAGCAGATAGTCTACAAGCAGAAACTGCTGTTCAGCACAGCAACTCTATATAATTCAGTTGCTGAATATAAATATTCATAAATATCACTTTCAATGTGAGAAATGTGAAATATATTTTATAATAAAAACTAAAAGTAGTAGAAACATTTCAGGGGCATACAAAGTATAGGGACTGACATAATTAAAAGGTTTTTCCCCTTACACGTGCTTTTAAGGAACAGATTTTTCCTCTGGAAATGTCAGCACCATCACCATCTGTTCTAGAAAAATCAGAAGTCACATTAATGAATAAAATCATAAAGGAGGACCACACATAAGGGGTCAGGATATTATAATTATTTTCCCCTTTTTAACATTTTAAAAAAAGGAAGAGTAACAAGAACACACATCAAGGATAGCTGACTTTGCAGGTGTCACTGCTCCTATTCATGTCACAGACTTCATGTTATCCTTATTAACATTTTTAATTTTTAAATTGTGTTGTAATGGTTCTGTTTTTATGTTATGTTTTAATTAAGTTTTTATTTTTTAATTTGCATTTTATTATTGTTAGATGCCTTTCGCACCATTTTTGCTGGAAAGGTGGGATATAAATAAAATAAATAAACAGAAACCTGGCACAGAGATATTGGTGAAGCTTTTCCAAGCATGGAATCAAAGGAAGGGGGGAAACATCACAAGCTTAATTTCTGCACTCATGTAGGGCCACTAAAAAATCTGGCATGCCTAACAACTGTTAGTTGTTGGCTCTCAGGAAATATTTCTGTAATTTTGCTAGAGCAAACTGCAAACTAAAGTGCTAACATCCTCATCGTAGCACCTGTCATGAAGACAAAAAGCACTTTTCCCCCAGTGATGTTATTATCACAGCTGCTGCTGTACCACAGTAGCAACTCAAGGTGGGGCAACTGCACTGTGCAAGCCATGCAAAAGTCTGACTGAACATAATGGAAGATTGGTGAGGTCAGGATGAGAGGATAACAGTACTAACCACTACACCAGGACTCCTCCCACCAGTGAAAACATTGAGACCGAAAAATGTAATTACTACTCCAAAACAATGAACCAAGTGCCGAGGCCCAGTCAGTACAGGTCAGACACACAAATGCTAATGATATGCCGTATACAGATCAAGCAACGTGTTGACATGATTGGGCACATGCACTTTGCATGTCTACAAACCCCAAAGGGAAGGAGATACAGATTACAACTCTGTACCCACTTACCTGGGAGTAAGTCCCATTGAACTAAACAGGACTTTCTTCAGAGTATACAGGTAAAGGATTGTGCAGACAGAAATGGTAGTAACTGGGACATAAACCAAACAATAAATCCACACAGTGAATGCCGGGCCATCATCTTGCAATAGTAGCAAAGGATGCAAACTAGCCTGCAGTAGTGCAAGGGCTGGTGCAGTAGTATTCCCCTATGGACTCCAAAGAATTTTAAAAACAAAGGCATTTTTAATTACTTAAGATTGCTCATAAAAAGAAAACTTACCTAGTATTCACATTTCTAAAGAAACTGCTTAACGCTTCATCGTAGATTCCTTTCTAAAAAATGAAGCCTTTTGTAAGTAAACACTGGTGTAAAACTTGTTCGAAGACTTAATAGCATGCAGACCTAAAAATAATTTAACTGTTTATGCATTCCAGTATCTTCCAAATACTTTAATTATGGCCCATAGCCCCATGCATGCTATGATGTGCATGTAGAGTTCCCTCAGGCATGTATGTACTCCATAAATAATTTCAAATTTGCAGTGGTGGAGGGTGATTTTCCAAGTGCAAAATAAATTGCACCCCTCCTATAGCCAGTACCAGAAGGTAGCTTTGAGGGATGACTGTTTGGATCCATGGTACTTGTGTTGGCATCCCAACGGGTTTCATCTTGTTCATATGCTAATTAATATCCACATGGAGCTGCTGGGAAGTGTTACCTGAGAATAGTATTGTTGGCAGCACCATTACCCAATGGTGCTGCTGAGGAAGTTGCCCTTCTCCGATAGCAATGCTGGCTGGAGGAGGGCTAAGGGAGATCCATGATTTGCTTTTATTTCTCTCACCATGTGCGTTTGGATCAGTTTGCTCAGGGAGCTTGCCTCCTGGCGTTGGGAGAGGAGAAGGAGGATTATAGGGGGTGGGTGTCTCTTTTTGATTTCTTCTGTTTTATTCCTCAATATTATTTCATTTAGGAGTAGCTTCATTTTGAATACAAACAAATCAATTTACTTTACTTTTCTTCTGACCCATTTGGGGAAGGGGGACTGAGGGAGTGTTTGCTTGCCACCTTGGGCTCCTGTTCTGTTGTCCCCGCTGGGGGGCTAGGGTGACTGCCCTGAAGAAGGGGGTTATTCCCCCTCCCCATGTGTCTAGGCTACCTGCCTGCCTGTTCTGTAGTCCCCGCTGGGGGACTAGGGGGACTGCCCTGAAGAAGGGGTGGTAACTGCCCACTTTCTCTAGGCTACCTACCTGCCTGCCGGTCCGGAGTCCCCGCTGGGGCTTGGGTGAATGGGGAGAAGGGGAATGCCTGCCCCAAATTAGTCTCTGTCCCACCTTGTTTTCTTTATGGTGCTTGTCAGCTTTCCTGCATCCTTGCTGTTCGTGGCTCCATGCTGTGCTTAGGGTTTATTAAAAGAAGTGGTGTCCCTGTTGCTGCTAACCTGACTGCCAGATAGGGATGTGTTCTCCAGGTGGCTGGGGAAATTTGCATGCCAAAAGAAAGGATTAGTGCAGTGGCTTAGTATAGGGGCTGATAGAGAGTGTCCAAAAAAGTTCCCTGTGAAAGATCTCCTGTTTTGGGGAAGAGGGCTGCTGGGGAACCACAGGACCCATGTGTCTGAAATTTGGCGGGCATAAGCAGCTCGAGGACATCTGCAATCTCACCAAGTTTCATGTTTCTATCTTTTAAAATGAAGAAGTGAAAGATGTTTTTCCCCCAATGCAAGTCTATGGAAAAAACTAGATAGAATCGATTCCGTTACTGTAATAGATTCCGTGTAATCGTAATCAGAGTGGGATAGATACAGATTGGACAGAATCATAATCGGGCCCGATCCCAATTACACAGATCGGAATCAGATCGGAGAGGCCATGCACAGCCCTATGGAGTGCTTTCTACCAGCTTAGACTTGTACATGAGCTGCAACCTCAGGGTTGCCGGGTAACCAGCCAGATGGGCGATTAATAAATATAAGAAATAAATATAAGAAATAAACCTCTCCTGGACAGAATAGTCTGGCAACAGCATTCCACATTCTGGTTGTATTCCACTTAGACTCCTGTAACATGTTGTATGTGGGGCTGCCCTTGAAAATGATTTGGAAGCTGCAATTAGTTTAAAGTACAGTAGCCAAGATTTTGACTGGGACAGTTTGCTGCGAACATATCTTGCCAGTTTCGAAAGATCTGTGCTGGTTACCAGTTCACTTCCAAGTCCAATACAAGTTGCTAGTTTTGACCTTAAAGCCCTTCATGGCTTGGGACCCAGGTACCTTAAATGGTTGTCTTTTTCTCATCAACCTGCCTGAACGTTAAGATCTTCCACTGAGGCCCTTCCAGTGTCACCAGCAGAGAGAAAGCAGATAGCAAAAGGCTTTCTCATTTGTAATGCCCCAATTATGGAACTCCTGTGGATGTGGGGCAAGGGTTAGGGAGCAGTATTTGGCCAGATAGCCAGTACATTGTTGGGAGTAGCTGGTGTGAAGGCAAAATTCAGGTTGCTTGTTATTAGTAGAAAGCAATATTTGGAGTTTATATAAGTGAATGACAGTAACTTTGCTGACTGTGTAACTACAGACCTGGTTTAAGCCAGTACAAGTTGAGTGAAGATGTAGCTTTCTTGTTGGGAGTCGTAAGGAAACAAGATAAGAATGAGACCACATTCTTCCCATGCTAATAACCAATCATAATGTTGATTCTCGCTAACATCAAACATCATCCTTTTCTGCTTGCCTACCAGAAAGTATCCTTTATTTATTTATTATATTTATACCCCGTCTTTTTTCCTGCAAGGAACCCAAGGCGGCTTACATAATCTTCCTCTCCATTTTATCCTCACAACAACCCTGTGAGGTAGGTTAGGCTGAGAGTCAGTGACTGGCCCAAAGTCACCCAGTGAGTTTCATGGCCGAGCAGGGACTAGAACCCAGATCTCCCGAGTTCCAGTCCAACACTCTCACCACTATGCCATACTGGCTCCTTCCTGGATTTGTTCCAGGAACTGGGCGTATCCAGCTTCCACACCACTGTGTTAATTAATAAAGTTCTCTCTCTTTCTGCATCCAAGGATTACAAATGGAGTTTATCCTTAACACTGGCTACATGACTTGGGCTTAGGAAATGGAAGAAAAGCCAGGGAGGAAGTGCCGCTTGCAAGGAACACACAGCTCCAACTGACAGAACCCTGGGGTGGCAGACTCTGGCCTTATCCATCAGCCAGAGAACCAAGGGCCGCTGGCAGGATGCACCCCATGCCTCCCAGGATTAACAACACAGCAAGGGGGAGACCATGCATCAGCCAAAGAAGGAACCGCTGCAGGGAACTTGTTTTGCCCTTCTCTGCCAGAAAAGAGAAAAAAACCTAGAAGAACCTTAGTTATAACTAAGAACTTGTGCCTGAGTTTTGCTTTCTTCCTCCTCCCTCCCAGTCCCTTTTCCTTTTGTGTCATGTCCTTTAGATTGTAAGCCTGAGGGCAGGGACTGTCTAATATTAATCTTTGTAAGCTGCTCTGGGAGCCTATTTTGGCTGAAGAGCAGGGTAAAAAATGCTGTAAATAAAGTGAAATGCTAACAGGAAGACCTGAGGAGATTGAAGAATATCTCCCCTTCTCAACCTCTGCATTTCTTTTCCTTGTTGGCTTCCCCACTCCCAATCTCTCACTATCCTTTCTGCTTCAGCCTTCTCTCCTATTGCTGTTTCTCTCCCCCCCCCCCCGCACTAGCACATGCATAATTGTTCTTTTTCTGTTTGATGCATTTGTGTTTTTTAAAAAACCCTTAGGATTTTTTTAATGATCGGGGGGGGGGGGGACTTGTGCATATTTTGGATTTAAGTATATACACTCTCCACCTGCCAAATTGGAAATAGAATACTGTACACGATTATGAAGATAATTGTGCTTGCCCCTCCCCTCCTGCTACCGGTCAGATGCCATACTGCTGGTTCCTCCGGGCTGTGCAAAGGAAATGCAAGCAGCAATTAAAGATCTCAGAGACCTTGGGGCACACACTCTTCTCTATCTTTCAAACTACAAGTAACAGTACTTTCCCTGTTCTAACAGATGGCTCCTTTGAAAGACTAGCGAGGGAGGCGTGGCGAGGAAAAACCGCTTCCACGCTTTAGCGTTCTACTGCGCGCGCGCTGACACTAAACCTCTCTACGAGAATTAGGCAGGGCTTATTACCTTGTTAACAGCAGCATGTTCCCGCAGTGCCAGATCCCAGAAGCGACAGCCTATCTGGTTCCCGCACTGACCCACTATAAGGGGAAGAGAAAAAAAGACAATAGCACCAGCGGTCAAGCAGCTATACGCGGGGAAGGAGTTATGCAAAAAGGACCCGGAGTTGGGGGCGCGACGGAGAGTACTCGCGTGCTCACCCTGAATTACCACTGACTGCGTCATGGCGGCTGCTCGCAAGGGACTCCGTTTCTAAGGCGGCTTGCTCCTGAAAGGCAGGCTGGAGCGGTAGCCCCGCCCACTCCGAATGTACATCCTGAAGGTTGCTCGGGCGACGCCGCAGCGGGGGATTCTGCGCCCTCGTTCTACCGCTGAGGCGCGAGAGAGCAGCGTGAACGTTGGCGGAAGGGAAGCAGAAAGCGTTTTTATTCCGGCTTTGGGCTCATAACGCCGAGCTCCACGAATTAAAACGGCCGCTTATCGAAAACCACAGATCCGTCACATCCGTGTCAAGTAAACGATGCTCGCTTCGTTCTGAGGCAAAAGAGGACAACGCTCCTGAACCGTTAAGAATAACGGGAATTTTGGCGCCAGCCTTTTTACTCGCCCTCCCCCCCCCCTTCCCAGGTGCAAGGTCGTCTGCAGCTCTACCACAGTTTCTAAAGATAGAGACCTGTCACCTTATCCGGCCCCCGTTCAGTCACTAAAGGCGCAATCCTGTGCATGTTTACACAGACAAGTCCTACCACTCTCAGCATGGCTGGCTGGGGGATGCTGGGAGTTGCAGGGCTTCTGTCGGTATGAACATGCTATAGGATTGCGCCTCTATTATTTGTTGACAGTATTTCTATACCGCTTCTCATTTGCACAAACCCCGAAGCTGTTTACAAAAGGAAAGGATCTTTTGTAAAGATGAATATGAATATATAATGGCAGCACGTCTGTTCAAGAGGAACAAACCCTCCTTTTGGGGGGCAAATAGAATTTTCTTTAAACTGTTACACTGACAACGGAATTGCCCAATGTGGTGCCTTCCAGTTGTGTAGTCGAACATATCTAGAAGGCACCAGGTTGGGGAACGATGCATTCTCTCTACGGGCAGCGTGGCGTCGCTCTGCCCTTGGTATATCTATGGCGAAAAGCCTACCTAATTTGCAAATTAATATAAGGATGACGGGGGGGGGTGACAGTTTTTCTATCTCTATACCCAGTTCTTGCTAGTCACGCGCTGAGTTTCACACACCCCTCTCTCCCGGTTTCTATTTGAAACCCCCTGTACGGGGGTAGGGGTAGGAACATAGTGGAGAGGCACTCTACCCTCCCTCTCAATCTCTATGGTACCAGGTCCTGTTTGTATCGGTCTCAGCCCATTACGTTCAATCGGAAACCGGAAATATAGATTTCACCCTTTGAGTTTTGTTCAGCCCACTGACAAACAGAGCGGAAATGGTCGCGACGTTGTTTTTTCTGGAAATGAGGACGGTATGCTATAGAGATCTAGGAAGTGCTTGGCTAGAGCGGTAGCGGCGCTCCGTTCTTTCTTTCTTGCAGGGCGGGGGCAAAGGTTGGAGGTCGGCCGGTGAGAAAAAGATGGTGGAGCACGAACTGCTCCGCGTGGTTCGCTGCGGTGGCAGCTGGTTGAGTGGGAGCCGCGCGGTCTTTTCAGCTGATTCTAAGTGAGTGGCGGCCCCGGGGAAGAGGGTTTTGGTGGCAGGGACTCTGCAGCTTGACAATCAGTCAACTGAGAAAGTCATACTTGCAAAAAGACAGGCGTCTGCTTGCACACGTGTGAAAATGTTACACCAGCGTCTTTTCAATCCTGTAGTGTGGGGATCTTAGGGTGCAATCCTATACACTCTTACATTTATAATATCTATTTAATATATTTATACCCCGCCTTTTTTCCTGCAAGGAACCCAAGGCAGCTTACACAATCCTCCTCCTTCCATTTTATCCTCACAACAACCCTGTGGGGTAGGTTAGGCTGAGAGTCAGTGACTGGCCCAAAGTCACCCAGTGAGTTTCATGGTCGAGCGGGGACTAGAACCTGGATCTCCCGAGTCCCAGTCCAACACTCACCACTACGCAACACTGCCTCATGGGATTAAATTACATGGACTTCCTTCTGAGTAGACAGGTCTGAGATTGTGCTGTTAGCATCTGTTTTGCTATGCCGTCCAATACATGTCTACTCAGGCGTAAGCCCCATTGAGGTCTATGGGCTTACTTCCAGGTAAGTGGATATAGGATTGCAGCCTTAGATACACATCTCCGCTTTCTCGCTGCTCAATGTGACTTAATGGCTGGGTAGGGGGAGAAGGTAGGTTCTGTTAAAGGGTGCTGTTTTCTGCGGGGTGGGGGTGTTGATATCAGTAATGTCTGGGGTGAAAGTGCAGGAACCCTTGTCCTTTTCTGTATCTGGCTACACTAATAACTTATTAAGATTTTTATAACCAACAACAACAACAAAGAACTGTAGAACTTAATGTTCTGACAAACAAGTACAAAACAGACCGTAAGAAGCAAAGGTTTCTGGCAATTTAATTGTGCCTCTTTTGTTGCAGCCTTTGGTCTATGTGTAATGATAGAAAATACAATGATTGTTTTCAGTGAGATAAATGTGTTTAAGGGCATAATCCTATGCATGTTTAGACAGAAAAAAGGCCTACAATTCCCTGCATTCCCCACCCAGCATAGGGAATAGGATTACGCCCTAAACCATATAGTAATAAATGCAACAATTCATCCCTTGCTGTTTTTTGCCTCCCTTTTCCTTCTAACATAAATCATCTGCACCCATCAAAATTTTGAATAGTAAATTCCTTGAAGCAAGGGGCATGTATTTTGTTGTTTCTTTTGTTTTATGTTCTTAAATGTTATTTTATATTGGGGTCTATACAAAAATAAGTATTTTGGCTTATTACAATCATTTTAACAGAATAAACGCCAAGTTCAATATTTGTATTTGTTTAAAAACAACTATTTCTCATATTTCCACTTCCATATGAGATACCCAGGGCACCTTGGATTTAATATAATATTTTAGGGTACAATCCTATTGATTGCACCCTTGATGATTGTAAGCCCCCATTGGAGGAGCAATAGAGGCGATCTACCATGAATTTTTTGGTAGGAGGTCTTTTTTTGTGCATCTAGTGAAGGCATTTTGGAGGAGGAAGGAAGAAGGCTGGCAGAGGCTCAGGACAGCTCATATCCTGGCCTCTCCAAAATGCCCCCTTTCCCCCTCTCCAAGGTTGAATTCCTTACCTCCGCGCAGTTCTTTCTGCGCCAGCTGTGAGGGGGTCAGATCTCCAACTCCCCCTTCCAAGGTTGGAGCGCTGTCACCAACCTTGGAGCGGGGACTCAGAACAATCCTATGGCCCCTCAGATACTGTCAGCCATAGAATTGCACCCTCCTTGATGTTACATGTTGTACTGGGAAAACAACTGGCTTTCCTGCTCTTTTGTTTTTATTCTAGTCCTTCACATTCAGTCTTGGATGCACAAGGACTGTTTATTTGTGTAATAAACTTCTGGAATTATGTTAGTTAACATAAGTTGTCTCTATAGAATACTATGAATGCCTCTTAATTCACTCCTTTTTAATTTCTTTGTTTTATAGGTACCTCTTGTGCGCTTCTGGTGACTATGTAAAAGTCTACAGTACAGCTACAGAAGAATGTGTACATGTCCTACAGGGTCATAGCAACTTAGTAACAGGAATCCAGTTGAATCCCCAAAACCTTCTGCAGGTTATTACAATTTTGATAATGGTGGTTCTACCTCAATGCGTGTCTAGTCCTTGCATGACATTTTCTAAATTAAGAAAATCTTGAATTTAGTCAAGCATCAAAGGAGAGAATTCTTGTAAAGGACTAATAGTTGAAAATTTGAGGTGTGCTGGAAATAAGATTAACTGTCTTCAACAGATTGAGACAATGTCTTTCCTAAAACCTGTAAAGAGCTATGAGCATTTTTTTTCACTTACACTGTGCACTACTACTAACTAGCTGTCTAGAAGGGCTGTGTTTATTCCTGGATCAAATGTCTGATCATAGCACAAGTGGAGCATATTACTCCTATTCTGGATCAGCAACACTGACTTCTTACTAGTTTCTGGTCCAGCTGAAAATGCTGGTGAAGACCTTTAAAACCCTGTGTGGTCTGACACCTGCATACTTTAGAGCAGGGCTGGGGTGACCGTGACCTTCAAGGTGATGATGGACTATATCTCCCATCATCCCAGACCATTTACTATGCTGGCTAGGGCTGATGGGAGCTGGAGTCCAAGAACATCGAGAGGGCCACATGCTCCCCACCGTTGCCTGAGAACATCTTGTCTCCCCCTCCCTTTCCCTTCAGATCCGTTGGGGAAGGGCTGCTCTGTATCTCGTCCTTTATGGAAATGAGAACTATAAGGACTCAGAGCTGCACTTTCTTCATGTGGCACCCACCTAGTGGAATACTCTGTCATGTGGTAAGGATGTCTGCATCTCTGCTGCTACTTTGGTGCTTAGTTAAAACGTCGTTTTCCCAAAAACTTTTCCTGGTTAAGGATGGTTGAAGCAAGTATCTACCTGTTGGGACTGAAGCCGAAATCTTTTTGACTATGTTACGCTGACTGACTTTGATTATTACTGCATTTCTGGAATGTTTTTATTGTAATTATTTTTACTCATTTCTACCTGCTGCATGTATGCCTTATTATTGGCAGAAAACACACTATTTTAATTAAATAATGAGAACAACCACATTTTGTTACTATGTTTATCATGTCACAGGAATAATCAGCGATACTGGAAATTTAAATGCTCTCCATATAAACCAGAATAGAAGGTTATGGATCACTTTACTCTTTTTCTTTCTTGTCAGCTGTATTCGTGGTCTCTAGATGGCACCATTAAGCTCTGGGACTTTATGGATGGAATTCTCATCAAGGTTGGTTGAATTTTCTTTTCCTTTTTTTTACAGCAGTTCATAAACTTCATTGTTCTTAGTAGATGACTTGAATAGCATGCATCACGGTAAATAGAATCAGGCTCTGTGACTTGTGATTATGTTTTTTGTGCAGAACTGGATGTGTTCTGTCACTGCCATGCACGCTGCATCCTGGCTGGTGGAAGTCATTACTGCATGTGCAGTGAGTGCAATCCAGTGGGTTGTATCCAATGTTAGTCCTACTTAGAGTAGAACCAGTGAAATGAATGGGACTTAAGTTAAGACTACATTGGATACAATCCTATGTATGTGTGCTTAGAAATAAACCCCACTGAGTTCAGCCTACCTTAGCTCAAGAAAGTGTGTACAGAACTGCAACCTGACTGTGTCATAAAGGTACAGCTGGTGAATGAATCTTTTTCAGCATATAGGCTATTGGGTTTCAGTTTTGTCTGGTCTCTGAAGAGTATCTAATTAGTTGCAAAGACTAATTTTATTTATTCTATTTAAAAGACTTGCACCTTTTAACAAAAGCTTACAAAACACAACCATGTAATAACAGAAAACCGTCAAATTGTAAACATAAAAACAGCCATAAAGGGAACTATATTAGGCCAGGAAAACATTGAGCCAATCATCTTTTTGAACAGCCATGTTTTAACCAAACATTGCAAAAGAACAAAGTGAGCAAGGTCTCACTTTCTCTTCCCACCTTTATATCAGATTTTGCTTCAAACTTAGGATGAATAGTGTTTTCTGTTAGTGATTCACAGCTGAATTTAGCTGCATGCACTACTTTATCAATAAGCGTGGCTGATAAAACCAAATTTCCCACGTGCTAATTAACTTGATTGGCTAAGCTAAAACTTTTCTTTCATCAGCATCAATTTTCAGCTTAGTTTTAAAGTGAGCTTTAATAGATTGCTTGGTGTGTTTTTTCTCTTCTAGACATTTGCCGTTGGGTTCAAACTCTTTGCCTTATATGCAGTTGCAAGCTTTGAAAGTTCAATATTTCTTATTATTCCAAAGGATAATGATGAAAGATCAGGTACAGCATAAACTGTTCTTTTGTTTTATGGGGCTTCTTGTTTTATTTGAGCTGCTGTTGTACAATGGAAAGACAGAATAAATGAAATAATGTTCCTTTTTGTGGCTTGTGCTCTTAAATGTCTTGCATTTTTAAAAGTGGGGTGGGGGAAGCCGTAGCTTTGTTAACTTCCAGGGATTGGAGATAGATATAGATATATAGATATAGATATATCCATCCCAGGGATTTATACTTCCATCAGATTGCCAGAAAGTTTTCTAACTTCCTGCTGTGGTTTCCAAGGGGGTGGTCGTGTTAGTCCGTTGCAGCAAAAACAACAAAGAGTCTTGTGGAACATTATAACAAGCTTATTATGGCATAAGCTTCCCTGTACTGTCGTCCACAAAAGCTTATACTATAATAAATGTGTTTAAGGTGCCACAAGATTCCTTGTTGTTTTTCCTGCCCTGGGAAATAGGATAGTGTAGTAGTAGAACTGGGTTTCTTAATTTCCGTAAGGCATACTAAAGAGACTTCTTTAAACAAGATAATGCTTTGAAATTGGGAGACTGAAAACTGTTGCAGAAAGGGGAAATATATGGAGCATACAGACACAGATGTCATTTTTGCTGTTTAGTATTTGAAACCCAATCCTGTGAATTGCTGTTCTGGCTGATAAGCGTTTATGGTTAGGGTGATTTATGTTCACTGCTGTATCAGCACAATCTCTGGTATGTGCTGACACTGGAAAGCCAACCCTAGATTTACATCAGTGTAGACGGGTGGGCTGATGCTGCTATGCCCCCGCAAAGAAACCATAACTGTACATCACAGCTTGTGCAAAAGGAGCAAGCCACACTGCATTGTTGAAGGTGTTTAAGTTTCAGTTATAATTTTAGGTGTTTTAAGGCGCAATCCTATGCAAGTTTAGACAGATAAAAGACCTACAACCCCCAGCATGTCCCAGCCAGCTGGTTGTAGGCCTTTTTTCTGTCTAGGATTGCACCCCTAGTCTTTCAGTTCCTGTTGTTTTAAACCTGTTACCGTATACTAAATCTTTGCACAGCTGCTAGGTTTTATTTTGGTTTTTATTTTTATTTTATACTGCAGTTTTAAACTTTTATATTGTATTTTCTCATCTTGTATTTTATGGGTTTAATTGTTGTGAACTGCCCAGAGAGCTTTGGCTATCGGGTGGTATAGAAATATAATAAATACATTTCGAGTGCAGTTTTCCCCCAGCAGTGATACTGCAAATTCATTCTACTCTACTGCCTAGCACAGAAATACTGTTTTAGGTATGTCACTGTAAACTGCTCTATCACAGAGGATCAAGGCACCACAGTCTAAGGAAACTTGTTCATCTTGTACAAATGAATATTTACAATACAATTAGCACTCCTGATCTTAGTGTGGCAATCATGGTTAAACAGAAATATATGTACATTGGCCACATTCAGACGATAAAAGCTTGGCAGACGGAGCAATCCTATGGCCCCTATACATTGTTGGAGGGGCCATAGGATATTACGGATTCCCCCCTCCGAGGTCGGAGGCAGCGCTCTGACCTCAGATGTGGGAGTTGGAGATAGCCCACACCCCAGCCAGCACAGAAGCAACTGTGCCAGCTGGCCTCCAAGGTCAGAAAAGTGACCTCGGAGAGGGAGGAAAGGGAGCGTTTCAGTGGGAGGGGAGGAGACCAGAGAGGCCAGGTTACAAGCTATCCTGAGGCTTCTCCAGCCTGCTTCCCTCCCGCTCTGAAGCATCATCGTTAGATGGGCAAAAAAGCCCGTCTAACGAAAAATGCAGGGCGGGAGGATGGGGAGGCAAAGGTTGCCACTACTCCCACCCTGCACTGGATGATCAGAAGCCCCTCCAAGATTTGTGGGCTTCCAGTCATTAAGGGCAGTTGCGCCCTTAATAAGGCAAGATATGAACAAGCTTTATGCAGCTGCACACAGCTGTTTGCTCCTTCCTTCGTGTGGACAGGGAAACAAGCCAGGAAGTTGCAATTAACCATAGTTTCCCATTAAAGCCAAACCAGGAAACTACAATTAATGTCTTCCAAATAAACCAGGCCATTGAAGCCATCTTTAATCCTCCAACCTTCCGGTGAGGCTTTGGGCGCAGGGGCTGAGGTGGGGAGAGGAGACTTTCCTTCTGTGAATGTCTTTAACTCAACTTACCTTAGAATCCAGGCCGCAGAGAGAGATTGTGTCTGTACACATGTGTCAGTCAGCGTTACTAATGAAAAGTTTTCTGTTTCACAAGGTATGTTTCAGCTAGTTTCGGTGAAACTTCCAAAAATGCCCGATCAGGAAGTAGAAGCCAAGGAGCTTGAACTGATTTTGGATGGTGTTAGCCAGTCTCCAAAATGTACCGCCTTTGGAAGAGAAGTATGCGCATCTTCTTTATTTTTATGTATTATGTCTTATGAGAGGCCTGCATACAAAGATTTGGCCGGTTACTTCAAATTAGCCTTCTCTTGCTTTTTCACTTCCAGGCAAATGCAGCCCTCTTCTCTGCCAGTTCTCGGGCTACAGTCTTCTCCTTTCCTAGCTCCTTTTCCTACACTGCCCTATTTCAGAAGCTCAGCCAATCACACTTCAGAGACCCTTCTGTTTGCCCTGTTTTTGTTGTTTTGTGGCATAAGGACAGCTCAGCCAATCACTGCCAGAGGCAGCTTCAGCACTAACACAAAATCTTTTAGGGCATTACAATATAGTAGATTTTTCTGCTTTGACTATGTAATATTCTGCATATTTGGTCAAAAATCTACAATTACCTAATTTATTTTACCTTTATATAATCTTGAATGTGTCTGTGATATGATTGTTTTCTAAGGTTCAAAAAATGGAGTACTGTTCTTGTTTCAAAGAGGTCTCAGGTTTAGCATACAATGGATTATGGGTAGGATTTGTTGCTAAGATTCTGACGAAAGATATAAAAGCACTCAATTTGCTATTAGTAGATCAAAAAGTATTGTTGAGTAGTGGCCCTAACTAACAACTCCTGTCTAAAAATAGATAAATAAATCACAATTTAATATAAAAGGTATTTCAAGCTGTCATTAAACTGATAATCCATTCTTCTGTTCATAGAAAACTCTAAAAGCACATTTCATCATTCATACACTTTAATAAATCTTATTATTTCCTCAAATCATAATTAATAGGTTCCTGCTATAAATCAAGCAAATGTGCTTTTCTTAAAAAAAAATTAATTAAAAATCCTGTATGTTATATTTTGACCTTGTTTCTCTTAATTTAATATGTTTTCTTATAACTGCTATATTCCACAAACTTCAGCTTGCAAGTATTTGAAGTAGCAAGTTCACTTTCTTTGCATTGTCTCATATACAGTATAATCCTGCAGTTGCTGATAAATTATATGCTAATTCAGCAGAGTCTTAAAGAATGCCTGCCAAAGCAGCCATAAGGGCCCGATGTAATGACACTCATGAAATATGCTTAATAATTCTATTGGTATTTTCCCTGCGCTAGCTCCAGACCACAGAAAGAGGAGGGAGTTGATTTTTGTCAGTTCCTCCTTTCGCCCCTCTGCCCCCAACAAACTGCGTCATGGGGGCGGTGGGACCCTCTAGAGCAACATGGGTGGTGGTGCTGGGGGCTGTAAGGGGAAGGGGGAAATGGCTTTCCTCTCTCCTTATACCTGTAGGGAGCCTCTCGAGAATCCCAGTTCCCCCCACAAATGGAAGGAGCCCTTTCATTCACAGAGGAGCAAAAAGCCCTTTGCTTTATTATTTCATTTCATCTATGCCTGTTAGGGCCCACATGTTTGAATCTTGCCTGAAAGTCTTGGCAAAAACCCATACAATTCTCCCAGAAGGTGGGGTCCGAAGAGCTACTTTATGTTTGTGGGCTCAGAGGATTTTTTAATTTATTTTTTTACTTTGATGTGGCATAGAGGTCTGGTTTTCAAACTGTTTTTGAAACTCCTCAGTTCCAAAAGTAGCTTAACAGGAGGCAGTTGGGTGGAATGAGGCATAGCCACTGTTCGAAAAACACGTCTAAAGCTCCTTTGGGCACACTGCTATGGGATACCAAAAGCCACATGACTGGTTCTCTGGAGGCAAGGAGGCTTTGGTCTTGTGTCTCTCAGTCAGCAACTATGCTATCTTCTCCTCCACCTCAATTAGAGTATTTACATTAGTCATCGTTTCTCTGAAATTGCTTTAGATAACACTTGTTTTATTTTTTAAAATAATAGCTGAATCTGTGCCTGGGTAATTTTTGCAGCAATCATCCATCTATTGGCATGTTGTCCATCTGTTCTGATTTTTTAAAATAATAAAATCCGTTTGGATCCCGGCAAATGCTCGCTCTCAAACTATGCTTTGCTTATAACAGGGTGAATATGTGGCCTCGGTCTGGGAACTTCACCTTGTTGTTTGTTTTTTTAAGAAGAAAAAGATTTACAGGTGAGGAGAGAGTACACAAGCTGACTGCTTTTGTGAAGCGTAAGGCTGCTTTAAATATGCTTCTGTCAGTTTTGAAATGGCCATTAATTTGCTGTTTCTTACCGAAATGTTGGCAGCCCTGACAACATTAATACTTCGGTTCTGTTGCTTCAGCTGTATAGTTGGACGGAATTTTTTAGGAGCAGCACTGTCTTGGCTTATCCTGTGAATAGCACTTCACAGCTCTTAACTGCTAGTTCATAAGCTTTTCCTGTTCACCTCTGTAAGGCCAGAACAGGCCATCAAGGGCCTTCTGTCTGCTTTCAGTCCTGTGCCTCCCTTCTGAAACATGTAGTATCCTCTTCCCTTAATGCTTGTCTAAAACCCTTTGTGGGAAATTTCTAGAGAATTGGTCATCATCTTTTGTGCACTAAAATAGTACCTAACTCTTATTCAAGCTAACTGTTCAGGGGTGGTGTGTACTAAGACATCAAAGGAATTGAATTAGCATTTGGTACAGTATGGCCTAGCAACTGCTTCACCATATAACCTCAACATCCTACCTACCTGAACCAATGATAGCATCCAAAATCCCATATTGCTTATCAGGCCTGGAGGAATGTCCTACGCTTTGTCAGAATGAACACCATGAATAAAGTGAGGGAAAGTGGAGTTGTTGAAGTTGTACCAAAGACAGTGCAGAGCAAGGACAGGTGTTATTCTTGTCTGGCCGTAGAGGCAGGTGTGACTCAAATAAAAAAACCCTCTGAAAACAAGGCATTTCTATTACAGCTGCTAATACCAGCCACACTTGGAAGGATGCCCACGCCCATCTTCTTTGCACTGTTAAGAAGCAGAGGACCAGTTGGTCCTATTTCTCAAGGTCCAGTCCAGCCACGCACTCAAATTAGGATGGGAACTTCTGCCACCACCTCCTCTTTAGCCACATCTTACACACCCTTTTTCTGTAGGGTGGATACTTTACATTTCTGGGGCACTTGGGCTTAACTGAGGGATTGCTGTATGCTCTGGACCTCCCTCTCCACTGGCAGAGGTCTCGTGTTGGTGGGAAGCTCTGCTGCCATTGCTGTTCTGTCCACAGTGCTCTGAGGGCAGTGACCCTGAAAATGAAGTGTGTCTGGGGTATGTCAGAGGAAGCCTTTGGGCCGGTTCGCACGACCCAGGCTGCAGGTGGGGGAGGCACCACGGGGCGATCTGTGCGGTCCAGCGGGGCGCCGCAGACGACCTGCGCCCCACGTGCGTGGGCGAACCCTGCGTGCGTGGGCGAGCCCCGGTGGAGCCGGCAGTCCCCGCAGCGGGGGCCTCCTGGCACTAGGGGGCCAGCTCGGGCTGCCCAGAGGGGCCGTTTGCCCCTACAGGCTGGAGCGGCCGCAGCTCCGGCCGCTCTGGGCTGCCGCCTCTGTGCGGCCCCCACGAGATGGCCGCCCACTGTTCGCATGGCAGGGTGGCCACACGCAGTAGGGGCTTACCCCTCTACCACCCATGGTCACTTTGCGTGTGTCCCGCGCGCGGCCGTCCTGCAGAAGCACCCCCAGTCAGCGTTCACACAACCCAGGAACCGCGGGGGACTTCTCCCCCGCGGTTCCTGGGTCGTGCGGACACGCCCTTGGAGTAAAAGGAAGCTATGCTCTCACTCCCTGCACACATGCCTCCCTGAAAGGCCCTGAACTACATCAGCCCTGGAGCTGGTATAGTTAATTCCCACCCATTGACCACACATCAAAGAAAAGAAAAGTGGAGTTAGTGAAAGTTGCTGCCCCGCAACACACACACATTTCTGCCCTGACCACACTGAATCAACAGGGCAGTAATCTGCACCGGAATCCCACCCACCTCCAAGCAAGCGTCGTTGTTGTTGTTGTTATTTTGGCTGTCTTCACTGTTGAAGATGTAAGACATGCCCATACCTGAGCCATCTTTCTCAGGAGGGAGTCTGAAGAATGACGTCAAATAGAGATGACAAGCAATGGAGTACTAGGGCTTATTGGCAAATTAAAAGTTAATAAATGACCCAAGTCCAGGCAGCAGTCATCCAGAAATTCTTAAAGCACTCAAATGTAAAATTGCTGATCATCTTACAAAAATATGCAGTTTGTCTGCATATAGTTCTGGTTGCCTCACCTTGAAAAGGGTTTTGTAGAGCTGGAAAAGGTGCAGAAAAAAGCAAGCAAAAATTATCAGGGTAGGTGGAGCATTTGCCCTGTGAGGAAAGGCTACATCATTTGGGGCCCTTTAGTTTAGAGAAAAAGCAAGTAATAGGGAGGCATGGTAGAGGTTTACAAAAGTATGCAGTGTGTGGATAAAGTGGGCAGAGTGGATTTTCTTCCTCATAATACTGGAACTTGCATTGCCTTTGAAACCACCCTGGGATATGTATTATAAAGTATGGTGTTAAAATATTCTAAATAAATAAATAGAACCTGAGGTCATCCGAGGACTAGATGGACCTTGGATCTAATCCAGTGGGACTCTGTTGTTCTTATCTGTTGGGCCTACATGCTGACAAGTCCTTCAGCAGTCCTACGTTTGGCCTGTTCTCAACCTCACTGGTTGGGGGTGGTGGTGTTCATGTTCAATTTATTCAGTCTATAGTTGATCCACTGTACCAGCTAATCAGTTATCAGGCTTGCACTCTCAGGCTTGCTTGGCTGGTGTTTTTTAAATCATTTCAGTAACTGTTTTGCTCTTGCTACTTGTGCTGTGTCTTGTTGCGGTGGGATTGCTCTCACAGCCTATATCTAGGTCTATGGAGGAATCTCCTGGATAGCTTTTCCTAACATCTGAACTAACTAAATCTGTAACTCCTATTTCTGAAGTTTTCCTTTAGGTTCAAAATTCAAAAATCGCGCAACCAGCTGCTTCACCTGTGTAGCCTGTCACCCAAAGGAAGACTGCATAGCAAGTGGACACAAAGATGGCAAAATTCGTCTGTGGTGAGACCAATATTTGTTAATGTTGGTACTGACGGCTGTTGTTTGATAAGCATGTATATGCTGCCTTGCTATGCTTTGCAAAGTTTGCAGTGTAAGGGCACAGTATTGACCTCTCCTCCCCACTGAAGCTTATGGCAAAAAAAAATGTCTTTGATTTCAGTGGATACTGCTTTGATCTTGGAAGGCATTGGTTATGCAGCAATAGTAGAGATTACAGATGGTCTAGGATTTCTTTCAGTCTGCATTTAGAAGCAAATTGGCCTGATCCGCATCTCCTGAACTACTGTCTAAATCAGGGCATGGTTTTCCGTCTAATTCTGCACTTCTCCGAATTTTGCAATGCCATTTTTGGCTTTTAAAACATGCACCAAAATGCATTAAAAAGATGTACTTTACCATGATTAAATGTGTACAGATTTTTATGCAGATTTTTTTAAAAATCCAGAGTAATACAGAAACCGGAAAAAACTAGGAATGAACGCATTCAGAACTGACATCAACTGAAAATAGTCTGATCTGCCCATCCCTAGGTATACCTCAACTTGGAGGACAGCTCAATGCAAAGGAGGACAGGTCTCCTGTACATTTTAATATTTGCTCTATATTCTCATACTTGAGTGGAAAGAAAGAGAAGACTTTTTTATAAGTGGTGAGGCCTATTTATTACACTTAAAGCCTGTACTACTTTTGAAGAAATCGGAGCAGCTTCCATGGTGTTCCCAGGAAGTGGGCAGTTGTGCTTAGCTTCAATAGTAGGACTTGCTTTCTCCTCGCTAAGGGCAAAAGACCAGTATTGAGGTTTCTGGCCCTAATCCAACTCTAGTCACATGAAATGAAAGTATTAATGTGCAACTAGTTGTGAGAGTGTGGATGAGGGTGCATATTTGAATACACATTGGACTGTGCATCCCATTCATAGTGTTAGCTGGGCCGTGCATTTGAGTTTGTCCTTGAATGCTCATATGACTTACGTCTGCAGCTCCCAGTCTGGGAAGTAATACACACATGAAAGCCAATTTTGGTACCTTTGAGAACGCCTCCTCCCTTACCAACCTGCCTGGCCACTGAGGTCATTGTGGCATGCCCCTGGTGGTTCCATATGGACCTATGGCTTGATTGGAGCCCACCTGGAGAAGAGCTTCAGTGTAGCAGCTCCATTTCTTTGGAATTCCCTGCCTCTGGAGGTCAGGCAGGCACCAACATTGTATTGTTTTTGGTGCCTCCTGAAAACACTTTTATTTCAGGAAGACTTCCTGAACTAACCAGCCATCGTTTTACTGATTTTGTTTTTAATGTATTGTTTTATTCTATCTAATCTATCTTTTGTTGTATACCGCTCCGAAATCTCCATACTGGACTATGGAGCAGTATATAAATTCTGTAAATAAATAAATAGACACACAGATCTCCATAACTGGATCCAAGTGTCTGTCTATCTTAGGTTTAAAGAAAAAAGTGTTTTCATTCTGTTCATGCCATCACAGAAAGAGGCTTATAACCCAGGAGTTAACAACATTCAGCACTTTAACAAGGTGATTTGTATATTTGTGCACCAATTACTCCCTTAAAATCTTGGAAAGTTGATCCCAAATTGAGTGTATCTTTTGTTCCAATAGGAGAAATTTTAATCATAAGAGAGAATATACATTTTCCACAATGCACTGGCACCATGATGAAGTTATGGATCTTGCTTTCACTGTAGAAGGTAAAGTTACCTGAGCCAAGAATGCCCTGTTTCAAGTCTCACTTCAGCCATGAACACATTGAGGGGCCTTAGGCAAGCCATTATTTCTCAGTCTCTTCCTCCCCCTTCCCCGCCACTCCCCCCAGTTTGTGATACAGGAGTAGGATTACTGACTATCTCTCCAGATAATGTACGTGAAGTGCTTTTGGCATTTAAAATGTGCTATATTAATTCTTAAGTATTATTACAAAATGAAAGATGGATCCCCTTGCTGTACCTACCAAAGGCATGTGGGTTTAGAGACAATCCATGGCCAAAGCAGCAGAAATCCTTTCCCCACCTACGCGCACCTGAATCACAGTTGTCTGTGTGTTGCATAACAGCAAGGTAATAAAACATAGAAGCCATTTTATGCCACTGTTTTGGTTGACAGTTTCAAGTAAACAGCCTGCATTCTTAAAACAAGCGAAAGAAGAGGGAAGCTGAGTCACCATACATATGGGACAAGAAAAAAATCTGTCTCCATCAGAAGCAGTGGAGATTTTTTTAAAAAAATCCTTTCGACCTCAGAACTTGAGGCAGCCCCCGGGGTGTTTATTTTATTCCTGGCTTCTCTTTTGAAACAGGAAACAGTTTGACATGGCAAGTGGAAGAATTTTGCTGTGTTGCCGCATAACTTTTTTTTTGCCTCCGTAAGCACAGTGTAACTGCTCCCAAGGTAGTTTTAGCTTTAAAATCTTTCTTTGTTTAACCAAATGTAAAAAAAATATAAAGATGAAACCTTGTCGTTGCTGTTAGTTAAAGTCAAGTTCGTGAGAGCTCTACATACTACACCATCAGAAGGTTCAGGCACATACCATACCCGTCTAAATCTACTCAGAAGTAAAACCTGTTGAGTTCACTGAGTCTTACAGATCTGTCTTCATAGGATTGTAGCGTTAGTCCATTTTAGCAGCTGAACTCAGCTTCATGCATGTGGCAGCAGGTAGTGGTGCCCCACAGGATTGGAATATATGTAAAGCTGGGGTATCCAAAGTGGTGCCCACGGGAGCCAGTGTACCCACAGACACCTCTCCTGGTGCACACCAGGCTCCCTGCCCCTCCTAATTTTTTTTATTGCAATTATTATTTTAAAACTGGGATGCTGGCATCCCGCAAAGCAAAGTGCTGCCCTCCAGCACCATCTTTATTTGGATTCAAAAGAGTAGTTTTGTGTTTTGGAATTCAGGACCCACCTCTGTCTTATTCTTGAGCACGTTACTTTTCATTAACTCTCACCCGTTTGCCTTCTGGGAAATGAGATTTTTGTGACTGGCCATTCCCACCATGGCAGCCATTTTGTGAGATCACCCAAATTTCAAATCTGCCCACTGTACCAAAAGGTTTCAAAAGCTGAATAAATTGCACAGAATAAGAAATCACACCAACTTGCATGACTTACACATGTCACAAAATATGTCACTTGTGCAGAATTGGGGTTATCTTGACAATGCTGTTCAGGTTGTTTTCTTTTAGTGAAGAGTACACACAGCCCTGTAGTTAATGCAGTAAATAACAGCAGTTTAGTAACTTGATATATTGCATCTTTGCGCTGAGTAGCTTGCAAAGATATGTTCTATTTCTGAGGCATGTACATTTTGTTTGGATTAATAGGAACTAGCCTTCTGAGTGGTGGAATCGAGTCTGTCCTGGTTCAGTGGCGAGATGGGTCAGACGCGAAGAAGGAATTTTTGCCTCGTTTGGGATCCACGATACAGCATATCTCTGTCTCGCCTGACGGAACGTTCCTTTGTACCTCGCATTCAGATAACAGTAAGCCCAAATAGGGGAGAAGCTCCTTTTTAAAAATAATACTAAAGATCTGCAGTTGTTATTATAACAATGATTATAATAAAACATTCAGTCAAGTATTCCTATCCAAGCAGCTGCTGCCCCAGATTTCTTTGGGCACATAGGCAATCCTGGCTCAACATCCAGTCTTTCTATTCGCCTTTCCCCCTCCCAGCTTGTCAATGGAGGCTGGTGGCTCCAGCATCAGTTCCTTTTTCCTCCTGTTCCTCGTCCCCCCCCCTCTCTCTCTGCAACCAAGGAGCAAGCAATATTTCTCTCCTTCATGATAGAAGTAAATAGCCATATCTCATGTTTTTCTTTCGCATACTTGCACTCACACACCCAGCTTTAGAGGGTGCTTGTAGTTAAATCATGTTAGTCTTCTCCAACAATGTGTATGAAAGGACTCCAAACTTTTAAGGAGCTAGTCATGGTGCCGAATCTTTTTGGGGGATAGGGTTCAGCACCATGGATAGCTCCTTTAAAGTTCAGAGTAAAATCCAGAGTGGATACACAGCCCCACTGACACTGGAGACACCAGCCTCCACTGCTGCTTGTGACAAGCACCTCTCAGTTCATATTCTAGTGGCTGCTCAAAACTGAAGGATTTTGATCTCCAGGCTCTCCCCTATTAATCCACATGGATCCTCCTCCCTCAGTTGGCCCAGAGCCAATGGTTGACTGGCCTACCCCACCGTGCCAGTTACATGTCCAAGATTAGTCCTGGTTTGGAAAACCCTGAAACAGCTGTGCATTTGAATAAGCAATGCTAGAATTTTGTGTAGGTTCTGGAAGTTATTAGAACGTTAGTGCATCATGAAGCCACTAATGGTAACTGGTGCTTGTCTCTCTCTTTTAATATGTAGTTCATCAGGCTTGGGGCAGGGAGAGACACATCTCCTGTAATTCGCAATATGATCGTCCCAGACCAGGTCCATTATGACTGTGTGTCACCTGATGGCATTGGCTCTGTTCGTTATAGCCTTCATGCACTTCTCAGTCATACAGTTTGTGTCTAGTAGACAGGCCCATTGATGGCCTTGTCCGGAAGCTCACAATTTTGGGCTGACCTTGTTTAGTAGTCAAGCCAAAGCTTGTGGTTGCCAGGACTCAGGCCCTCCCTTTGGATGCCACCCTTCTGTGCAGGAAAGGGAGGCAGGGCAGGGCGCTTGCCATTTTAGCCTTTGTGCAGCTCGGGTGCTCCAGGCCCTGCCCAAACCCTTTCCTAAACATGCAGAAAAGGGTGGCAAGGGGCTTGCTGGTGTTTCAGCCACACAGCAGCCAAAGGAAGGCCCTCAGCCTTTCTCCAAACTTTGGAACTGGGGAGGGGGTGGCGATTGACACATAACTGCTGGGACAATCCCCACCCACCTCCGCCATTCCCAGATTTGGAGTACTTGGCAGAGGTCAACAGCACACTCACCTTGGCGAGCATTGTGAATTAAACTGTGGAAGCCGGGAACTGTTACATCCCTGGTAATTCAGGTGAAAAGGACACAGCCTTCGGGCATGGCAAGTTGATCGGCAAACAGACATGGACTAACCTCACCATTCCAAACATATGAGCCTTTTCAAAAACATAATTCATTTAGGGAATTTAAATTAAGTGAGCAGAATTTTTTTATAAAAAAATACAGTATAAAATTGGTAAAATAAACTGGGTGGACAAGAACTGTGTGAATAATTTTTTAAAAAATCTTACCTGCATATTTAAAAGGGCCAAGCTCTTGGCTCCAGTACATTGCAACAAGAGCTTGTTCCAATGTTTAGGGCCGCTACTGAAAAAAAATTATTAGCAATGCCTACCAGCCAAAGTATAAATAGTAGTGGATTTTATGGACTAGTGCAGATTCTGGATTCTCCAGTTGTAAACAATTGTTTTTCTTTAATCCGTTGCAAACCTTCATTCTTAACCTTGTTAACTTCTTTTAATACATGTAGAAATAATAATCATACACAGCAACTTGCAAGTCTCTGCAGTAATTCAAGGATTAATCAGAGGTATGTTGATTTAAATATATATATGTATATATATATATATATTTCCATATTGTCAAACAAAATCACATTCGAGCTCATACTGTCTCTTTTATTTCAGGCAGTGATGTCAAGGCTGGTTTGATGGTTGACCCAAGAACTAAAGCTTTGGTTCTGAATGGCAAGCCTGGTCATCTGCAGTTCTATTCACTGCAAAATGACATGCAGCTGTATAATGTAAGTTAAATCAGCTAGTGTAGCCTTGTAAATAAGCCCACATAGGTTACTGATCTGCCAAGAGGCTGGTAGCCTGTGTTTCCATGCTAGCCCCTCCTCTGCAGCCAGCATGGAAATGTAGGATATTTAGCAAGCTAGTAAAAAAGAAAATGGCTTTCTATGAAACAAGCTGGTGGAGGAGGGACAGAGCTGAGGGGTGGGTTTTCCTTCCTCCACAGCTAGCATGGAAACCAAGCAGACTGGTAGAGGAGGAGCAGAGAGGTCCGTTCCTTCTCCACCAGCCAATTCTCTCACCTACATGGAATTCTATATATTCACCTGCCTAGAATTCCTGGTCACTTACGGCTACCAGGTGAGCTCTTAAATACAAGGCTGATTTAATGGTAGCTCACAACCCAACCATGCATTAGGTCTGCCTTCATCAAAGCATCCTACTTCTTGTGCCTGTGTCACACTGCCTTCTCCTCCACCTTCAGCAACACCTTTCCTGAACTACTTAAGCATCGTCTTACCTGCTCCTTTCATAGATTTCATAGATCATAAGAGTTGGAAGGAGCCTACAAGGCTATCGAGTCCAACCCCCTGCTCAATGCAGGAAACTAGAAGAGGGGTCTCCCATCCAAGTAATAACCAGGCTTGACCCTGCTTAGCTTTCCACGCTCAGACAAGCTGAGCCAGCGTGAGTCACAGGCCTTCAATGCCACTGCACATTCTCTCCCATGTTCCATCTTGCTACTTGTCCTCACCCATGCCCATCCTTGCCTGCCATGCTATAATATTTTGTTTTGAAGTCGCCAATATTTTGTTTCTGTGACTGACTCCAAATGCACATGAGCTCAGATACCTACTTTGTGTGTCTCTAAAAAAAAATTTGCAGTTGGATATTGTGCAGCAGGAGTTCATTCATCAATATGGTCTGAACCAAGTTGAGTTAGTGAAGGCTGCATTTGATTCCAAGGGCAACTGGCTGGCCACAGTGGAACAGCGACAAGGAAGCTGCAGTGAACTCGAATTGCACATGAAGCTCTGGGTGTATGATGAGCAAACACAAAGGTACTTGTGCTTAAATTTTCAAACAAATCAACAGAACTGTCTTGTTCCTATAATTACTTCATTGCAGAGCAGCAGCATTTCCTGATAGCATTTTAGCATCCCTTACTCTGTCTACCTTCTTCAGTTGTTGCCCTAAACCAGCCTTCCCCAATCTGGTGCTCTCCAGTTGTTTTGCACTGCAAGTACCATCAGCCCCAGCCAGCATGGCCAATGGTCAGGAATAATGGGAGTTGTAGGGCAAAACATCCCAGAGGGCACCAAATTGGGGAAGATTGCCCTAAACCACTTGCTCATACCCCAGGCTGATTTCTTATGCTGGAAGGTATCATTCTATTTGAGGAAAAGTATAAAATGGAGTCCAATCTGATAAAGTGAAAATATACAGTCCAGTAATTGCACCAGTTCCTTTTATGTTAAAACGGATGCTCAGAGCTCAAAACTAAATACTTAGACCATAATCCAACACAGGTAGGCACACTGAATCCTTCTGATGTCATAGAAATACTCTTTCCCTCCCTTTCTTGTAGCTTTACTCTGAACACAAGAATAAATATGCCACATGAGGATTGCATCACGGCTGTGTGTTTCCGAGGCACAGATGAGTCTGAAAACATAACACCAACATTGGTAACGGCTAGCCACGATGGACACTTTAAAGTCTGGATGCTTCTGGTTGATAATGATGATGAAAGTAAGCAAGATGGGTTAGTTTGTATTCACCTTGGAGATGGGAACTTTTATTCCATGCGTTTCTTGATTGAAGATGGGCAATTTGAAACAGAGCAGAGCAGATTTTTTTTTCCTTCCATGCTGTGGATCACAATTTACATGTTTTTTAAAATCTATACTGTACTGAAGGCTAAGGAAACAGCAAGGATCTTTATGGAGCTTCCAAAACTCAAGTAAAATTACATCTTCAGATCTCTTATCTCCCAGAAAGTCCTCGGAGCCTTTGTCTTTATCCCTAACTTTTTCTGTCTCAACTATAGATTAAACTTACAGGCTGCATTCACACATCACAGTAAGCCAGAACTCTCAGCCATTCTGGCTCATCATGAACAAGCAAGTGTGCTGATGGATGCTACTGGATCACTCTCGCTTCCAGTGGGAGTGACTAAACCAACTGAGGAATCCTTGTCTGTGGTTTGTTTACTGTTATGTCTGAACTGGGTTCTCTGGTTTGTTCCTCTCCTAACAAGCCAGAATCGTAAGCCAAGGTTTATTCATAGATTTCATAGATCATAGAGTTGGAAGGAGCCTACAAGGCTATTGAGTCCAACCCCCTGCTCAGTGCAGGAAACTAGAGGAGGGGTCTCCCATCCAAGTAATAACCAGGCCTGACCCTGCTTAGCTTTCCACACTCAGACAAGCTGAGCCAGCATAAGCCACAGACCTGTATCTGGGCTTATGATTCTGGCTGGGTAGGAGAGCAAGAAGCCAGAAATCACAGTCTGTACATAAAAATAAACAAGCCACAAACAGTGATTTCCCTGGTTTGTTTAGCTGCTCCCGCTGGCAGGAAAAGCCAAGCAGGAGCGATCAGGCAGCATGCACCTACCTGCTTACTCTGAATGAGCAAGTCAGAATCACTGAGAATTTTGGTTTACTGTGACGTGTGAACCAGGCCATAGGCTTTTGCAGCCGGTCTAACTTCTGGTTCCTTTAGATGCTGGTTTTTCCCATCCTCAGGGCAGAATTGAGAGATGCTCATAGAAAACAATGGGAAAATCCAGGTTTTTAGTGTAGGTATGACTGGGCAACAGAATATCCCCTCTAAACAAAAGACCACAACAAAGACAGGCGTTCCCTCCAGACAATGAGATGTGTTTTTCTAGTATTTTCCTATCTGTTTCCCCTCAGCCCTGGAAGCTTGTAGCTCACAGTTCTTTATCAGGCCATTTGGGGGTGGGGGTGGGGGATGCGTGGAGGATTACAGTTTTATCTTGCTTTTACAAACCTCTCCATATGTAAGGAATTTCCAAGTACTGTAAGTGGAAATGACTCCCTTATTTTGGAGTGACCCTGTTTCACTTCTAAACTAGTAGGGCACTCCATCACCTGAGTTTGCTGTTAAAAGAAATCATACCTACTTGTTGAAATGTGGTGTACCAGTGTGGTGTAGTGGTGAGAGTGTTGGACTGGGACTCAGGAGATCTGAGTTCTAGTCCCCGCTCGGCCATGAAACTCACTGGGTGACTTTGGGCCAGTCACTGACTCTCAGCCTAACCTACCTCACAGGGTTGTTGTGAGGATAAAACGGAGAGGAGGAGGAGGGCTATGTAAACCGCCTTGGGTTCCTTGCAGGAAAAAAGGCGGGGTATAAGTATAATAAATTAAATTAAAATGTTGTTATTTATAACATGAGGTTACCCTTCCAGCTCTTATTTATGCACTTGAAGTGGCAGGCTGGAGCACCTATTCAGGAATAAGTGCCCAGCCTGATGTTTCAAGTGCCAGAGGTCTGCGTTATTGTTTTTATGGGCACTGGGAAGGATCCAGATATTGTGGGAATTTAGTGCCTCTTTCATCATCATCATCAGGCGATCACTCGTGACCGAGTAAGATTGTCTTCCGGGATAAAAGGAGGAAATTCTAAAGAAGATTGTGTAGACTCTAGCGATGGGTCCGTAAGTGACTGTGGAGGCCAATTCTAGATCCACACAGCTTCCCACAGTGCGGACACAGGTTACCAGATAGAAGATGGTCCTGTAAAGGATTCATTTGACGTGCTACTCTACAACACAGTCTGAAAGTGGAGCCCTAATCAAGGCCTTGGACACATCCCAGGAAAAATAGGGTGTGCCCCCCTCGGCTAACCCTTGAAGATAATAGCTTTTCAGAGAGAATGTTTAAGCAGTTCCTTGTAATGCCAAGTGTGGAATCATATTTGTACCAGGAAAAACCTGTACACTTGTGGTTGGTATCCCAGAATTGCTGCTGAACAAGGTGTCAGCAAAAATATGTAATTTAAATAAGGTAATGGTTTTAAAAAACGTTCCAACATTTTATTAAATTATGGAACACAAACTTTAACTTATTAACTTGCCTAAGCATGTTACATGCTCCCCACATTTTTTGCTTGCTCTAGCAAATGTGCCACTAACACCTGGTGAGTATTGTTGGGCAGCGATCATCTCAGCAGTTATGGGGCAGTTTGTGGCGTAACCCCACAATTCAGTTCCCTGGCGTATGCCTGCATTAGTATGTTTAATGTGTCTAGAATGTTGAACCGAGTGGGTGTGGTTTATGATGTCTTGGAAAGGGTGGGGGGAGTAGTATATAAGGAGTGTTTTGAGTGATGTCAGAGCTAGTTGAGTGTTGGTAGTTGGTTAGTGTGTTATGGGAGAGTGGAGTGTGGAGAGAGTTGGGGAGTTAGGTTATTCGTGTCTTGTCAGGAGTTTTGAGAGAAATCAGTGCTTGTATGAGGAGTGAAAGTGTTTGGAGTTGTAGGGACTTAAGTTAATTACAAAGTGTTTGGGGTAGGCAGGTTTAAAATTATTTTCTGGAACTAAGATTTTGAGAATTAAAATAAACTTATTTTTATTTTGTTTGCTACCCAAATCCTACGTGTCAGCTTGGTGTTATTAACCTGCATTACTTTTAAATCTACACACACACCTTTGTACCCACAGAATCATAAATTTAAGCTAGATCCTTAATAACCAGTATTAATCTTTTCCCTCATTAGTAGGGGAAAGGTTTCATTGACCCTCCCCTCAGGTTTTTAAGTGTTGGTGCTTAGCCTTAGAAGGGTTTATGCACCTGGTCCTAAAGTGTAAGGGACCATATCGTCGCACAGTCCCCCACTCTCTTCCCAGCCCCACGCTTGGAAGGAAGGCTGGCAGTGGTTTGGCTGTTGCATTGTAAAGATGTTGGAAGCATCTTGGCAGCACAGGACCAAACTGGCAAGCCTGCTACTAGGCCTTCCTGCAGGGACTTCTTTGGTGGCCGCTTGGTCAAGATGCCCAGATGGACAAGCTCAATGCCTCCCTTTCCCCATTGGAAAGGGAAGTAGAGGGCTTCTTTGGAACCCAAGTGATCACAATTTTTGACTTAGCTAGCAAGGCCTGCCTTCAAATTCTCATCGGCTGTTTTTTTTGTTGTTGTTGTTGTCTTTTCTAACAGACCAAAGCATAACCTGGACCTGTGATTTTGTAGGAAGCTATCACAACTATCGAGCTACAAATTGCTGTTTCTCTGAAGATGGCTCTTTGCTTGCAATTAGCTTTGATGAAATAGTCACTGTGTGGGACTCCGAAACATGGGATCTGAAATGTACTTTCTGCCATCCTCCTGGAACTATACTGTATGTAGCTATATGATTTTGATCTTTCACATTGCTTCACTTTATTTTTATTTAAACTGGTGTTTATAAAGACCCTTTAAAGTACATAATGGCACCAACTTAAGAGACTAACTTACTGTTCCCTAAATTTAAAACATTAAGCCTTTCCTTTTCAGAAACAATTCTGCTGGGCCCTTTGAAGATTTCCCCAGATTCTTTTGTTTTTAAGGATAGGATCTGTCAATCAAAACAAAGCTCTTCCAAAAGCGACTTACTTTCTGTGTCCAGAATAACTTACACTAAATTAGCAATTGCATAATTTTGGCTTGAATTAGTCTGGAAAGTTTTGTAAGAGTTCAGGTCCTTAGGTTAGGAATAAAGGTGCAACAGGTGGAAAAACATAATGAGGGGAGGGAGTGGGAAAGGTGTACGGATAAAGCATTTTATGAAATGCCCCTGCTAGGATATGGTACTAAAGTTCTGTTTTTAAATGTGTATTGGAATCATATGTACAGCTAGCGTTTTCTCTTTAGTTCTCATTTCTGCGGCTCCCACAGCTTCAGAGGCAAGCCTCTTTAAAATTAACCAGTGGCTTCCCATGTTGTCTGTAAGAACTGCAGTGGTGAAAACTCTGTAAAACGATCTGGCTGCATGTGTGGCTGTGAGCATGTAAGCCACCCCATTGAATTGTGGCCTGGTCTCCCAATACTGACACTGCTTCTGCAACAGTGTCCATTTTTAAATAGGTAAATTAACAGCATCCCCTGCAGGTCATGATGTCTACATCGCACCCCCACCCCCGGTCTGCTCTGAATACCTTGCACTTTTTGCCCCTGGTTGCAAGCCAATTACTGCTGACTTACGTTCCTGTCTGGAAGACAGTTTCAGGAAACTTCTGGAATTGATAGAGACATCTTGCATTGCCTTTTAGCACCTGACTTACTAACTTAGGAAACTGCTGCTCTTCAATTTGTCCGTCAAATGCCTCTCTTAGTCCTGTCTATGCAGAGTAAACATTTACCTGGTTGCAAAGGGAAAGGGCAGAGCGTGTGATGGTCAAGATTATGTTGTCGTAAAATAGAACCTGTCCCAAAGTCTGTACACACCATTAGCTCAAGAGAGTGATGTGAGAAGAAAGGTAAAGGTTGCTGGGCGGGGGAGCTAGGAAGACGTTGACCAGTCTTAACACCTGAATTTCCGATTTGTCTGAACATCAGTAATGCCTTTCCATTATGTCTCGATATAGGTGACCCAGGGTCAAACAAAACTGGCTAACATCCAAAATAACCTGATGGAAAAAGAGACTATGTCTCAGCATGTTGAAATAAATATATACCGTAGTTTCATTCCTTGAAGTAGCCCAACCCGTTTCGGCCCTTTATCATATATTTGGGCCTTCTTCAGGGGTTAAATTTCTAAAAATTGTCTGCAGAGATTTCTGAAAAATAACCAGTTGCATATGAATCATATTGCAGACATTTCTCAGAAATCTCTGCAGGCAATTTATAGAAATTTAACCCCTGAAGAAGGCCCAAATATATGATAAAGGGCCAAAACATGTTGGGCTACTTCAAGGAATAAAACGCTTTGTTTTTGTTTCCAGCTACTGGAGACTTTCTCTTTTTCCATTGGGATATAGGTGACCCACCATTTTTAATGTGTGGCTAGTCTCAGTACTATAATGAACCACAAGTGTGCTTAGTTTTCTGTTTTAAAATGAAATAAACCCCTTAAATTAGCATAAAACTATAAAATATGTAGAAGGTTGAACCTCCTCTTGTAAACACACTCTGAGATATGAGCGGTTGGGAGAGTGACTACTCAATCAGTCGGAGGGGGAAAGTAAAATGAGAGAAGCATGCCACTTGAAGTGATGGAAAGTTACTGTACACACCTATCTGCTGCAGAAATTCCAGCCCAGGAAGGTCAAGTGGCCGAAATGGCTGCCTGAAGTGACCTGGGTTTGGGTCAGATGATGGTGATTCTGCAGTGATAAATCAAACACACACAACTGAAAGCTGATTAACTTTGTCTTTTCCATTTATTCCTCCAGAAGCCTGTGTTTTGGGAGGCTAAGTTGTTCAAAATACCTTCTGGCCACTACCAGTGCTGGCTTTTTGTGCTGCTGGAACTTGCTGAGCTGCGCACGTAAGACCGTTTAGCCACCTTCTGTGTGGTTCCTCTTTCTTCCTTGGCATTTTAAAATTGGTCTTTCTGACAAAACCCAAGAAGGCGATTGCTATATATTTCAGCTTACATCAAATGCTTGTAATTTTGATCTCAAGTGATCTGCTCACTGGAATAACCCATTTTAGTAATTGTATACAATCACATGGTATAGTTGTTTTTAATTTTTTATTGTGAAATTCCAACAAAGCAAAACAAAAAGAAAAAATGTAGCTACATAAATTTAAATATATCCATTTCAATCCATGCATATGAAGTGTGTGTGTGTGAATGAAAATACAGCTTTCTAAGAATTATACATAAACTTCAACAAAACAGACCAAATATCCAAGTAAGTGTCCATTTGCAGGTGGCGTCTATACACCACCTGTTCAAATGTTGAAAGCGTTGTACGCTCTTCAATCCATCGCATTATAGGAGGTGAACATTTATCCTTCCAACATTGTAATATCAGACTTTTAGCTGTCAAAAGGGCATGGAGAATTTGCACTGACCGGGTGTTAACTTCCAGGGAACAGGTAAATAATGTAAAAGAACATGTACATCAGTAAATATTAAACAGTGTCCCAATACAAAGTTTATCCATATAAGAACCTCCTCCCCAAAAAAGTCAACTATTGGGCATTGCCAAAACATGGTGAAAAGCAGCATCAATTGTGTTACACCTCCAGCAATTAGCTGACTTAGACAAACCCTTATAAAGAGACGTTGTAGCATCTAATAGACACGGACCAAGAGGTTTTGCTGAATAAGGAGTAACCTGAGATCCATAGAAGCTTCATATACAGATGCTAAAGCGGTGATCCATTGATTAGGCAAAATGGGACAATCCAGTTCCCTATTCCATTCCTGCTTAAGACCCTGTATATCATATTTATTTACCGATAATAAGTATTTATAAACATGGATCATGGGTCAATATAACTGATTGGCCTCAATAAGTGTTTCCAATAACAAAGGAGACTCTGAAGTGGGCAAATCTAGATTCTAACAAAAGTTGCAATTGCAAGTATTGCCATTCAGACGTAGCAGGCAAGTCATATTTTGCATGCAAAGACAAGAATGACAAAAACTCATAATCAGCAACCACTAGTTGATCTAAGGGGGAAAAACAGCTTATCTAAGTCCACCCCAAATGCATTTTCTTACCAATTTTTAAATATAAGAAGAACAAAATTTAGTACAGGTCAACAAATAGGCCCATGATATAAAGCAAGATCCGGAAGCCAAACCCACCTTCTTTAATTGGAATTTGCATCCTTTTCAAGGATATTTGTGGTGGGGAGGAACCTGAAAAGAATTTATGAAACAAAGCATTGAGTTTTTGAAAATATTTGCCAGACATAGATAAAGAAATCCTACATATAACATAAACAATCCGAGGTAAAGTATTCATCTTGAGTGTATTAACCTTTCCCCAGCAACTCAACTTTAAAGATGCCTATCGGCCTAAATCCCATGAGATCCCATTAATCAATTTACCCAAACTGAGCTTGAGAATTTGAAGCATGTCTCCGGGAATAAGTATTCCCAAATAAGTAATAAGATCTGGGCACTGTCGAAATTGCCAGTTAATACACTACGAAATACAGTATCTCCAGTCAGTATCAATTTAGACTTTGACCAGTTAATTGAATAGCCAGACAAGTTACCAAAAGTATTAATCACCTCCATCAAAGCCAGAACAGATTACTGAGTTTCGAGATAAACAATAAAAGATCTTCATCATAAAGAGTAATTTTGAATTCTAAACTATCATGCACAAAGCCGTGAATACTACTATTTTGTCTAATAGCACAAGCCAGAAGTTCCAAACATAAATCAAGTATCAAAGGAGAAAGTGGACATCCTTGTCTGGTCCCTCTCCCAACTGAAAAGAAAGCCCCAAAAAGCTAGAGTCATAACTCTAGCTCTTGGGATGGAAGATAAAATTCTAACCCATTTCAAAAATTCTGCAGAATAGCCAAAATTACTCAGTTACATGGTATTGTTAACCTACAGTGTATTTACTTGGTTAGGCCAAAGAGGCCATATTCCCCCTCACTAATTGCCAGCTATGCAGAACCGTTATAAACTGATTCATCATCAGCGGACAGCTAATAGGTTTTGTTCTGGGATATTTTAGTTGATAGTATTGTACTTTAAAAAATTACTTCGTAACAATATGACCCAGTTCACACACCACAGCAGCAATTCCTGAGTTGTTTAATCCAGGGGTTATGGGGATAAGCATTTCTACTTTTAATCAACAACCCAGGAACTTGCCCGTGGTTTGTTGTTAGTTAACTCTGGTTGTTTTAACCCATAAATAACACAAAGTATCCTGGTTCACACATTCCTAGGTAATTGAATAAAAGCAGAAACAGCTCATGCACAGCTCACACACGGCTCACATGCTCCACTTGTCCCTGCAATTCCTGGGTTAAACAACCCAGGAATTGCCACCGTGACATGGAAACTGGGCCAATGTTATAGCATGGCTATTAACATTAAATATCAGCTGGACACAACTGAATTGAATTGAAGCTTGCATTTACTGAGGACACTTATGCACAGAAGTTCTGTGCGCTTATGCATGTTTATTCACAGAATCATTAAAGTATCTACCCACAAGAAAACTGAATACGCCTGCTTTTTACTTTTCTTCTTGATGGTGTTAACACTTAAATTAAACAGGACTTGCATCTCCACAAGAAAGAAAATGCTAACGAAAGGGTATTGCATTAATCCGTAGCTGCCACAAGTTTCATCAAATGGTCAGGCGTTGCCTTCTGTCTAAAAAAACAACTAAAGAAAGTATGTAGAGGCTAATTGCTACACTAGCGTCAAACAAGTAGGTGGATAATTACTTAAACATCAGCAAAATTGTAGCACAGCCCATGCCTTTGTTCAGGCTTCACCTACATCTGCAGTGCTGTAGGAAGAAACACTCTATTACAATTAAATGCACTATTTAAAATACAATTTTAAATATTTTTAAATAAAAGCACAATTTCAAAACAAGACCGTTTTTAGAAATATATCAGCAAAACAGCAAATAAAACCGATTTAGAAGAGGCCACAGGAGTAAAAATAAATAAATCAGTAACTAGACATACCACAAGCACGCCAGCATAAAACAGTCTAGCTTGCTAAATGCCTTCAAGAAGAGGGCCAGCTGGATATCCCAGGTCATAAGTCTGGCAACCTTGAAGCCTGTCATTGTTTTATGGCTCCAAATTCTAACTTTTAGACTCTGAAAAAGAGGAGATTTGCCTTGCTGGAACAGATGAGGGTTCATCTTGTTTAGCATTCTGTCTCTGGAGGTGGCATGTTTAGCATTCTGTCTCCCAGCAGCTGGCATCCAAGGGCTGTAATAGTCCTTGATAGGATAGGCCTGTCCTCCATGAATAGATTCTTTTTATTGGAACATACCCAGCAAGAAAATGCTTTCACCCCAAGATCCAGCACTGGGAGGGCTTAGAAGTATAGGGAGTCTTGACTATCCCCTGTGGGCTTGCTCAAAGTTAGGCAGTACAGTTTGTCCCTATCGGTGCACTTGCTTACATGCGCTCTCCCCCCCCCCCCCCCCGTCCTAAACAGTACTTTGTCTGAAATGCGACGCTTCAGTTCATTGCACATCTCCTGCACTTCACCATCTCCAGCAAAACAGCTTCTTTGGAGAGTCTGTGGTTCCCTTTCATATCAGGTTATTTTGGTTTTTCAGTGGAATGGAGTGCCCAGTTAAGTGTCATCGTTCTGCAACCTGATGGTCTGTCTGAAAACATTGCCGCAGTTTCATGGAACTCAGAATACTCAGACGGTGAGCACAAAGGCTACTTTCTTTTTTGTCACGGGGATTGGCCAGAGCTATGGAACCATACTGCCTAGGAAAATAGACTTGAAAGCCACTTAAAACAACCCTTCATAAAATAGGCTGATTCTGCCCACACGGAAACTATACCATGGCTTGGATCCTAGGACAAGTTAATTAAAGCAAGTTCACTGAAATAAAGTTTCCTTTCCTCTCCTCCTTGCAGCCACTTGAGTCTCCCTAAAAACCTATCAGGAGGGTTGGGATTTCTCCTAAATAATGTGGGAGGGGGCTGCTGGGGGAGAGGGAAATTTCCCAAAGTTGGTTGAGGGTGACCCATTTAACTTCCTTAAATTTACTTTATCTTAGGATCCAAGCCCAGGTACCGATTGTATTTGGAGTAAGGTTCTCTTTGCCTCTTGCCCTGGAAATGATTTCTGGCTTGTAAGTTTTCATTATAGGAACAGCAAAAATTCTTCCATGGGAAAGAGCATCTGGCAATCTTGGCATTTTAAGTCTTTTAATACCATTATATCCCATTAGGGGTAGATCAGCTGGGTGATGATATACAATTCAGAGTCCCTGTTTGTTGTAAATTCCTTATTGATACCTTGGTGGTTGTCATCTGAAGCTTTAAGCCCGATCGGAAGAAACTATGTTCATTGCAGGATTTCCTTTTTACTGTTCTTTATCCGGTGGTGTGTCTACAGCCTATTTCTCATTGAGGTGGTACAGCCCAGTCACATGTTTACCACCTCATTGAGAACTAGGCCTACTTTGATATATCTTGATCCATGCTCCTCTTCAGTTGTGGCACTCTGTAGATAGGGGATAAGCTTATTAAGACTGGATTTGTATAGGGCCCCATAGCAATGTCAGTACCGAATGTATGGTTCCTTTTGTGATTCAGTGACTCAATGAAGTGAAATGGTGTTGAGGGTTGTTTTTAAGGAATAAAAATCTCGTTCTTTCCTCAGTGTTCGTGTTTAAACCCAGTGAGCCACGGCCCTTGTGCATCCAGAGAAAGGTCTGCAGAAGCAAAGTCCGGTGGGCTGTCTTTGTTCCAAGAGACGTGCCTGAATGTATCAGCTCAGAAAAATATCAGTGGCTAAGCCAGTCTCAGTTTTACTTCCTGACAGATACACATGTAAGTTTTTGTTTTTTAATGATCTGGAACAACGTTGTAAAGAGCTACAGTAGGTCAGAATGGAAGGTTGTAATGTTATTAATCATTTCTGTAGACCCATTTTAATGTACTTTCATTCATCCTCCCAAGAGCCCTGTGGAGTAGGTTAGGACAAAAGATAAGGGCTGCATTCACATGTAATGCTAAATCATGGTTTATGTTAACCATGGTTTGCTGCTGTAGCCATGAGTTGTCTTACAGATGAGCAAACAAACCACAGCTTGTTTTCCCTATTTCTAGTTTGTTTTTTCCCCATCCATTTTGCCAGCCTTCGGGGTGATTTCATTTTCAGGCTGCTCTTGCTGCACGAATCTGTTTCAGAGTGAACAGCACACAAGCCAGCCAGCAATAAGCTACAGTTCAGACATCAAAATAAGCCATGGTTTAAACAAGCCAGAGTTCACAACCCAACAACAAGCCACGGGTTCTCTTTCTGGGTTGTTAGTAGCTAACAAACATGGATTGTTTGTGGAGATGGGTTCAGACATAAATAATATCATCTGGAGATCTATATGAGAAATGCCATTTCTGACTTTCCATCCACAGTGATGTTAGCTTTTTTTATATTGCTCATTAGTGGAGTAGGCTGCTGCTGTTGTGACACAAAGGTACATAGGATACATGCCAGGAGTGGGCGGGAGGACCAAGGGACAAACAGGCCATGGCAAGCCACAGAGTGCCTGGTCACCTGTCGGGAGTAACCTGGATTAGTGAGCGAACAACCAACCCACCGTAGCTTATTTTAATGGGTGGCTTATCGTGATGTGTGAAACAGGCCACATTATCTCATCAGAGTAGGAGTAATTTTCCCATGGGTCAGACCCACACCAGGAAGGTAATACAGACATGGAAATAGACCGTGCCATGTCATTCACCCTGCCCATGTTGTTCCTCTGTCTAGATCAATGATGGCCAATTAGCCAGGTCTAGACCCCTCAAGGCGATTTTTATCTGCCCGCAACAATATTGTCAATTTTTAATTTATGGTGGGAGGAAAAAAAAGGTTCTCAACATGTCACTTGAAGAGTGAAGGGAGAATTATTCTAAGCAGTAATAAAAATTCTATACTTCATTTTATCTTTCTGGATTTTGTTTTTAATGTGCATGTGATATGTAAGTTGATATATTTTTATGGGCATGCGACTCAAAATAAATACTTTGAATTGTGTCATTTTTTAAAGATGCAGTGACATCCTAATGAGAGCTTTTCACACTGTAAACTTGTTTCCTCATTCTGAATCATTAGGATTTGATGACATTTAGCACAAAGACCCCAGAAGAGAGACTTACGCCTTCCAGTAGACAGGTAATTGCTTTTAAAAGAGCTAAGGGGATTTACCAAAGAAATCCGCTTTGTGAGTTCTGTCTGAGCTATCCTGTATTAAAAATATTTGCTTGGCCTAAATTAAAAATCTGCTTCGGAGTCCCATGCAGTGCAGCCCTGGGGACTGCCGCAGCAGTGGGGGCAAAATCAGTGACCATCCCTGAGCGGATCTTTGGACCCATCTATCCAGTCAACACTGTCACAGATCCCCATTTTCAGAGATGCCCAGGAGTAACTTCTGTCTCTGTCAGTAATGTTGTCTGTCTTCATATGGATCTGTGTCCTTAACTTTTCAAGTTACAGGTTGTAATAGTTCCATTGAATTATTTGGCTTCCTATATAACTAAAAAGGGTCTCATTGAGCCCACCATGTAGGAAGCCATCAGGGCCAAATTCTGATAATCTAATCTAGCCTTCACCAGCCTGGTGCCCTGTAGATGTGTTGGACTACAACTCCCAACATCCCTCAGGAAGCCCCATGCTATCTAGGGGATGCTAGAAGATGTAGGCCTGTGGCTCATGCTGGCTCAGCTTGTCTGTGTGGAAAGCAAAGCAGGGTCAGGCCTGGTTATTACTTGGATGGGAGACCCCTCCTCTAGTTTCCTGCATTGAGCAAGGGGTTGAACTCGATGGCCTTGTAGGCCCCTTCCAACTCTATGATCCTATGAACATCTGAAAGGCACCAGGTTGGGGAAGGCTGATCTAATCCACGGCCACCAGTATTTTGCAACTGCCTGCCGCAAAGTTTGCATTTGGAAATATTAGTAGGTATTCTTCTCTCTTCTCTAACTTTGAGGAGCATGGGCTTTTTAAAAACTATTCTCAGGGATGGGGACTCGGACTCGAGGACTCGACTCGTGAGTCAGACTGAGTCCCCCCTCTGACTCAACTCGGACTCGAGTCCCAATATTTTTAATGGGACTCGAGACTCGACTCGGGACTCGAGACCAAGGACTCGTCAACATCCCTGGGCTGTGCCAGAAGGAATGGAGAGGAGCGTGATTCCCGGCAAAGAGCGCATGGAAGCAAGGTGTGCTGCTGCTCAGCCACTATGGACGGCTACCAGGAGTGCAGCCCCAACAGTGTATCAAGATTTATTTTGATTGATGTGTTGCGTACTTGGGAGAGGCAGAAGAAGGACCTGAGATTACTCTGTGTGGCTGCTCTGAGTGTGTTTCTGGTTCCAGCAAGTTCATCACCAGTGGAGCGGGTGTTCAGCGAGGGTGGAATTGTGATGAGATCTCACCGTTCCAGAATGGGGGCCAAACATTTAGAAAAAATCATGTTCCTCAAATGCAACATGGATAAGTTTTAGGAAGTACAGCAAGTTTATTTTTTAAAATCATTTTTCTAAAATGCAACCTTTCAGACATTTTGGGTTTGGCTGCCTCTGCCTGCCTGTCTGGGGTTCCCAGCCTCCTCTGCCTGCCTGGTCTCTTCTTGACCAGTTCAACAGTTGAATTGTCCAAGACAAAGGCCTCTGCTTGCCTGCTTTGGGGTTCCCTGCCTCCTCTGCCTACCTGGTTATTTTGGGTTTTTCTGCCTGGTCTGTTCTTGCCAAAATCAGTTGCAGAGTTTTGAAATAAAAAGGCACACTTGTGCCTAGAATTTATTTAAACCACACATCTGAAGTAGCCTTATTTTGTTGGGGAAAAACCCCATTGATTTTAATAGGAGTCAGCTTTGGGAGTGACTCGTGACTCGTGAGTCACCATTTTGGACCAAGGACTCGGACTCGAGACTCGGGTCCAAAGACTCGTGACTCGACTCATGACTCGAGACCAAGGACTCTTCAACATCCCTGACTATTCTGTTCTTTAATTTTGGTGTGTTTTCTCCATCACCCTTTCTTAGCTGGCAGTTGAGGAGAGCTTCTCCATGACACCTTTTTACCTGCTTCTGGGAAAGCACCGGCAACAAACGAAAGAGGCTGCAGAAATTGGGCAAGTCGCTATGCAGAGCAGCTGGGCACAAGAGTCACCTGCTGTCAAAGAAGTAAGAGAAAACATAAAGCATATTCAAAAAAAAGTATTAAAGGTGAATGAACCTCTTAACAAAGTTTCCATTTTGTTGCCATCTTTTTTTCTTCTCTTCCCAGCTGCTTCATACACCAGCCCATGTCTTACCATCTGCCTCTTTCCTGTGTCCTATTTTTATTAACTCACTGCTGGTATCTAAAACAAGCAAAAGGTAAGAAATCTGCCAAGTGGCCCCTCAAATGTCATATATTAAAATGTAAATCTCATATTTCACTTGAGATGGGAGCCTGCCTATCAGTCATGTTCATACATGCACACAAGTGGTGGGCAAGCGCATTCCATAGTGGACATGATCCAGAACTTTCTGACCAGGTGCAGTGTGTAAAGTAATGTATTCATATAAGATACTCACAAACACATGTTCATGTGTTACTATATTAGTCCCAGTGATTTTGGGTAAAACTATGTGTTATCTCAGCAGATGCTAATTTTTTAAGACACATGCTAAATGCTCTCCCTCCCCCATAAAATACTACCTATAAACACAACATTGGCATGTCAAGGATTACATTCTAGGCTTTTCCCTGTCATGCTAGTTAGTCTTTTCTTTGTGTGGGAGTGTGTTGAAAATCTTAATTCTCCTCATAGCATCAAAACCTGTCTCCTTGCCGACCTCCTCTCCCGCTGTTCAGAATTCAGATCACTCTTCTGGTGAGCCTTATGTTGGTCCCCCATCCATGATGTGTGTGGAGAACATTCAAGCTTTTAGGGAATTCCATGCCCCTTTCATGCTAAAGCTTGCTTAATATTTTCAGAAAAAATCTTAAGAAAATGAGAGCAGAGTTGTGGAACCGCCCAGCAACAGTACGCATTGGGCTTCTGCTTACATGTTTTAGCATCTAAAAATTTAGCTGTAACCCCACAGTAAATGTGTGATAATGGCTTTTATTGGTCTGAGATGCACATTTCTGTTGATCCTTCCTTTTTTCTTTTTACAGCACTAGTGAAGTTGCTGATGAAGTAGAAATGGAAAGCGATAATGGAGAAAATGAATCTGAGGAAGAAGCAGAAGTTACTGAAGTGCACCCAGAGGCTTCAGAAGCAACAGAGTGTTTGGGGGACATTATATCTAAATTATCAAAAGCTCAGGAAAGAGAACTGCGTAAAATAAGAAAACTGGACTACAGCTGGGCATCAGCTCTCTAGACATGTAGCATTGTGGACTGCATATTTTTATATTTTTTAACAATAATTTAATAAGATGTTCATGCTATCAAATAAAAGGTTGACTTTTTTTCCAGGGCACATCTTCAATCTTTTGACATAAGTGTAAGTTTCCTACAGTGAAATCTTTGAAGCAAGTATTTGTATGGTTGAGTATATTTACATAAAAGTGAAGTTTTGTGGTGACTTAGTTTAGAAATGGGAATGAGTTTAGAACAACTACATACTTCTACATTTAGATTTTGGACAAGGTCCAATTGGTAGACAGAATGTATTACAAAGAGTTAATGGTCTTAAATGAGAGTTGCTGTTGAAATGCGAAGCATTTGCCCACTAATGTTTTCAAAAATCAGTTTAAAGTTTTAGTATGAGGAATCTCGACTTGAGATTAAAGACATCTCAGATGTACTGTACTAAATGTCAATCCACATTCCTACTATGTCCAGGGATGCTTGAGGCAGAATTTTGAAATGTGAGATACAAAACAAATCCACTTTTGTCAAACACAGACGGCAGGGGTCAAATGGGTGACTAGGTAAGAGGTCACTTATGAACTCTGGAAATAGCCCCCTGCTCAAAACCTTCCAGCAAAAGACATTATTTTGAGTATGAACAAGTATGTTTGTGCGTGAGTGAGTGACATTATATGCACACTCATTTGGTAGTCAGCATCCAAGGAACTGAAACACCACAAGCACGAGGGAGGTTTAGAAAACAATCCTATGGTCCTGGGAACATGTCCCTGGGGCTATAGGATTGATTGGAAAAAAATCCTCCTAGGGCTTGGACAAAGCTCTGACCACAGAGGGATTTTGCAGCCCCATTCCCAGCCAGCACAGAAACTTCTGTGGTGGCTCCTTCTATGAAGTCGAATTGCCAACCTAATGGCAGGAAACAGTAAAGAGAGCATTTTGGGGGGTAGGAAGGGGAGGAGAACGGTGCTGCCACAATACGAGGTGCCTCAGCCTCCTTCCCTGTCCCTCCAAAGCACCAAAATCGGCCATCTAGCCATTTTGCACCTCTGCGCTCTTCCCGCTATGCTCCCGAGTTCGGAGGGTTATGGGCAGCCTCATTGGATTACATCCCTTAAGAACCTTTTTTCTATAATCCAAAGGAACTGCCAGGCAAAGTACAATTTTTCTCTAGAGTTCCATGCAAACAGATATAAAAGGGCTGAAGCTCTTCTAAATGTATCTGTCTTTCACCACCACCTTGAACAAACATATTATTAACCAGTTGGTTCTCTTATTGGAAGGAAGGAATGTATGCGGATTCATGCCCTTTTGCATTAGAAAGAAACCGATAAAAGAAGTTGAACACATGAGGTTACTTCATCTGTTTTTCAGTGCTCAAGAAATCCTGCAGTCTTATTCAGCTGTTTCATTAGGTTTACTGAAACAATTACAATTAAGACAACAGTATGATAACAATTGTAATCATACTGTTGTAAACAATTGTAAACAATTACAGTTAAGACAACAGTATGATAACAAATTTCCAATGTCTTAACACGTTTTGCAATAGAAATAGAATAGGGTGGTGTCTGTGTTGTGTTTTGAAATAATTGCAGAATGGCTGTAATTAGCTACTTTTTTTCTGGTGCTCTCCTTTGTGTCAGTCAATAACAATATATGAGAGGTTCCCCTTCCACCACAAACACTACTAAGGCTACAATCCTATACACGCTTATCTGAGAGTAAGGCCCATTGAGCTCTTCAGACTTACTTCTGAGTAGTTGTATTCATTTATTATATTTATACCCCGCCTTTTTTCCTGCAAGGAACCCAAGGTGGCTTACATAATCCTCCTCCTCTCCACTTTATCCTCACAACAACCCTGTGAGGTAGGTTAGGCTGAGAGTCAGTGACTGGCCCAAAGTCACCCAGTGAGTTTCATGGCCAAGCGGGGACTAGAACCCGGATCTCCCGTTTAGGACTGTCGTATTAGAAATCTTAACAAATTTTGCATTGATCATAGGGACAGGATTTCCCCATTTTATGGGTGAAAGCGTATACAGTCATGCCTTGGATTGAGAGCATAATTCGTTCCGGAAATGTGCTTGTAATCCAAAACACTCTTATATCAAAACGAAATCCCCCCAAAAAAATTTGTACAGAGATGTTTAATTTAAGCCGTACTACAGTACTTGTATTGCAAGACGTCGCTTGTATATCAAGTAAAAAAAAAATAAATATTTAAAACTGCTTGTCTTGCAAAATGCTCTCAAACCAAGTTACTTGCAATCCAAGGTATTACTGTATATGATGATTAGTTGGCAAGAAACACCATGGTTAATGGTTTTCCTCATCCTGGGATCTTTGCCATCAACCTTCTGGGATAAGAGAGAAATAAGTGAGATAAATGTCAAATATTCTATACACTGAGAAACATAAGCATAGATAAATGTCCATACAATGATCATGTTTCAAGAATTCCCCTGTAAGTTAAAATAGCTAGAAACAATAGGAATCAAAAAGATTCTCAAGTCGTACTGCCCATTGCAATAGAAATGCATGAATAAAAAAACTTTGAAGCTGATAATGCATTCTTCCAACAAACCTGGCACAAGTTGCGGGGGAAGGGATGAATTAAAAATATTTGATTTCTTCAAAATGAGCTGCCTGTAACGGCAAGTATGGGTAGCATTTCTGATTATACTGGTTCTGGAAAATACTATTCTATCTTCCGCACCCACTCTACTCAAACAACATACACATTCAAGAAGTTAAAAAAAAAAAATCAATGGCTTGAATTCCATGTTGCCCTTCTGAAAATAAAACGAAAGAGAAAGAAGTCAGGTGCCAGTTAAAACGTTTTATTGCCCAATGCGTTTCGGTTTACACCATCAGGGGCCAGACGTTTTTCCAAATATGCTCAAAATGAATTATTTGACTGTCACAAGACAGTCAATTCTTTTCAAGCGGATTTGGAAAAATGTTTGGCCCCCGACGAAGGTGTAAACTGAAACATGTTGGGCAATAAAACATTTTATTTGGCACCTGAGACTTTTTCACTTCGTTTATACATTGGTGCCTTCCCCTCTTGTTCTGCTTTCCTTCCAAAAATAGAAAATTACTCTGTTCTGCAAAAGGGAGGGGTGATTTTTCCCGATTCCCCCTGTACCGCCACGCTGTTTTGGAGGGTTTCCCAATGTTCTAGAATAGTTTTTGAACAGGGCTGCAGTGCAGCAGGAAGGGAGAATTGGTGAAAATCACCTCGCCCCATATTCTGCCAACAGGAGCATCCTGTGAACAGTTTGTTCATGGGAACTTAGTATTCAAACCATTGTATTTCAGAATATCTGACTGGATGTTGTTGAGGTCAGTACATTCCAAAAAGGATGGATTTCTTGAAAGTCCCTCTGTAGTTTAGGCAATCAAAAAGAACATTCTAGCCTAGCCATTTACCTGACATAATAGTTTTCTCTGCACCTCTTTTATATGGGGGAGCACACATTTCCCCTGCTTCCATTCTGAAGTGGAACAGTCTTGTGAGGCCTATATCATTATCATATCCTTCTGAAAGACTGCTTGGCCTTTGAAGTGTTGGACCTCGCAGAATTATTTCAGATGTCACCAAACCTTTCTGCATACCCTAAGAGGGACAATAACTGCTGTTCCAATTGAGCTGCTGCTCATAAACGTCTTGTGGAATACTCACCCAATAGTTCAGCCGAGTTTAAAGGTAGTATGTCAATAAGTCAGTATGTTAAGAGCCTGTCACTTTAATTGCAATCATCTGGTGTTTTATTCTAAGAGTCAGCGCTCCCCCCCCACCCCTTTGTGTTTCTCTTGAGGGTGTGAAAGCAGGATTTTGCTGACTGGCAAGTGCTATGAATGTTATTTCCCCACTATCACACGATAAAGGAGTTGGGGTTACAAGAGGTAATGGTCCAGTTGCATGGCAGGGTGTTCTATTCAGAGTTTTTCTAATGGCTACTGCTAAATTACCGTACTGAAGTGGGCAAGCTGCTTCATAAAGCAGCACCATTGCTAGGGAAGCTGGATAAAACTAAAAGAGAAACCTTTCCGTATTTAATAATGAAACAAGGGCAAAACAGGGATGAAAATAAACTAGGGAGTAATTAGAAATTGTAGGTTATATATCTAGGGGCCAAATCATAAAATCATAGAAAAGTAGAGTTGGAAGGGGCCTACAAGGCCATCGAGTCCAACCCCCTGCTCAATGCAGGAATCCAAGTCAAAGCAGCCCTGACAGATGGCTGTCCAGCTGCACCTTGAATGCCTCCAGATTGGGAGAGCCCACCACCTCCCTAGGTAGTTGATTCCATTGTCTGATTGCTCTAACAGTCAGCAAATTTTCCCTGATGTTTAGGTGGAATCTGGGTTCTTGTAACTTGAGCCCATTATTCCGTGTCCTGCAAACTGGGATGATCGAGAAGAGATCCTGGCCCTCCTGTGTGTGACAACCCTTCAAGTACTGGAAGAGTGCGATCATATCTCCCCTCAGTCTCCTCTTCTGAAGGCTAAACATGCCCAGTTCTTTCAGTCTCTACTCATAGGGCCTTGTTTCCAGTCCCTTTATCATCCTTGTTGCCTTCCTCTGAACCCTATCCAGTTTGTCTACATCCTTCTTAAAGTGTGGTGTCACATTCTTCATGCATAGCAAAGTTTATTTGCCTCAGTGTAAGCATGCATGGCCCCAACGAAAATTCTCTACTACATAATGTGGTGGTGGCCACCAATTTAGATGGCTTTTAAAGAAAATTAAATTCATGGAGGATAGATTTATCAATTGCTACTAGTCATGATGGCTATATGTTACCTTCAGTATCAGAGACACCTATGCCTCTGAATACCAGTCACTGGGGGACAACAGCGGGAGAGGACCATTGCCCTCAGGTTTGACTTGTGGGCTTCCCATAGGCTTCAGGTTGGCCATTGTAAGAAGCAGGATGCTGGACTAGATAGGCCTTTGGTCTGATCCAGAATGCCGCTTCTTAGGTTCTTGGGGAGATAAAACCCAACAGAACACACACTTTGCGCCGCCCCGCCCCCCCGTCACCTGCATAATCTCTGCCCAAGGCAGAGGAGCTCAGACCCGAAGAAACTCAGCACTCCTCCTGCTGGGTCAGACTGGTTCATCCTGCCAACAAAGGGAGGGGTCGGGGGGATGAGAGGGGGGCAAGTGAGAGTGTAAAACAGCAGCTCAGGCTCCATTGAAGTTGTTGGGAACAAGGTGCGAGGCAGCACGGAGCGGGTTGTCAGCTCAGGCCAACCCGGATCCTCAACCCCCAAGCAGACCGCCTGGGTACTTCATCGTAAGTCTGTTTGAATTACTAGTGTTAGACTAGGGTAGATGCTTCAGTGTTAGATGAGACTAGTGTAGGTTCTTTTTTGTTTGATAGTTCTGCCTGTGCCTAGTAAGCTTCCTCTCCTTTTTGTGGATTGCATACCTCGGCTTCATTGATTATTTACTATAAATTCCCTTTTCTCCCTGACCTGATTCACTCAATTAAACTCTGGTGCTTGATCCAGTGCGCTTGACCTAATTTGACCCAGGGAGTGCAAATGGGAGCTCTGAACTGTCAGATTTAACCGCTTAGCTCCCGGATTCATGGAATAGGACCGGCGGTGGTCCTTCACAGTTCATTAAGCCTGTTATTCATGGGACCTGTATAAGTCAAATGGTTGTCTACAGAAAAATAACCACTGCCAAGTGACGGTAACTGGAAGCTGAAATAGCCAAACTTAATGGCTTACACAAAAAAGAGGGAGCAATAAAAATATACAGGGAAGTTTTTTGTTTTTGTTTTAAAGAGGGGGCTGGAAGCATTAGACACTAATAAAACAGCACAGCAACTTTTATATACACAACAAAAATATGAGTTCAGCAATAAAAACTGCTAGCTAATGCCCTCAAAAAAAGGCATAACATAAATAGAGTAACTGCACTGCAAACTGAAACAGGAAATAATACAAGCAAGTGAATCCATCTGTGCCACCTTGGCCAAATGTTATACACCTCTGAGCAGCCAAAAGAAACAGAAATTGATATTTAGCTAAAATCAAAATCAAACCCCTATCCGAGGAGCACAAAACAGATAAATAAAATCATCTCGGAGGAAATTTATCAAACCATTTTAAAGCTCAGATGAAATCTCCTGGCCCTGATGGAATTTTTTTTACAAACAATGTAAACATCTACTAGCCCCTCCTCAACTGGCAGAATTTTTCAATGAAATAATTATATTAGCGGGAGATCCGACCCCTAACACATGGAAGGAATCCCAAATTGTAGTAATTCCTAAACAGGTTAAGGACTCTCAGTTACTTCACTCATATAGGCCAATTGCCCTATTAGGATATGAAAATCTTCACAGCTATGCTAGCAAGTAGGTGAAATACCTTTGTGAGCTCATATATACATCCAGACCAGGCTGGCTTTATGCCAAAAAGGCAATTAGCAGTTCCAGTATGGAGACTTTGTAATGCCAAACAAATAAGTAAGATCTCAGTTCAGCGCAATCCTATGAGGCTGCCCGTAACCCTCCAAAATTGGAGGATTATGGGCATCCAATTGAGGGTGGGAGGAGCGCAGAGGATAGGATATTCTCGGGGGAACTTCTACCCTCAAAAACATCTAGACCAGGGCTCTCCAACCTTGGGTCTCCAGATGTTGCTGGCCTACAGCTCCCAGCATACCCAGCCAGCATGGCTAATGGCAAGGGATTCTGGGAGCTGTAGTCCAGCAACATCTGGGGACCCAAGGTTGGAGAGCGCCCTGATCTAGATGGTCAATTTCAGCAGTCCAGATGTTTTGCCTCTCCTCATGAGGAGGAGAGGCTGAGGTGCCACCTAGATTCCTCAGAATCTGGCGGAGCCTCAACCCTCCACACTCCGCCCCCAGGCACCCACACACACACAGGGGAACCAAACGTAGTCTTCCATGCTCGGTTCCCTGTGGTTTCCTTCCAGTGTGGAAGGAAACATGCTGGCTACAAGGTGGGGGAGGCGAGTGCTCCAAGGCATGTGCTCCAAGACGCTGCAACCTCGGATGAGATTTTCTAAGTCCCAGCACCTTCCAGGCCAAAGCCTTTGTTCCGCCCAGACAAGGTCGAGGGGCATAGGATTGCGCCCTAAAACACCACTACCAATCCTAACACTCAATGCTTGCAAGGCTTTTGATAGGCTGGAGTGGGGGTTTTTAAAATTAAAATTGCTTCATAAAATGCAAATGGAGGAAGGTTTTATGAATGCAGTTAAAGCTCTCTATCAATCCTCAACAGCTGTAATTAGAGTTAATGCTCTACATGCTACTCCTTCTGAAGGAAGAAAAAGTCCATCATCTCCTCAACCTCTTTGTGGACAATGTAGCTATACTCCTCTTAAAATCTCTTATATAACAAAATCTTGCTCCCCACTGTCTTATTTTTATTTATTTATTTATTTATTTATTACATTTATACCCCTCCTTTTTTCCTGCAAGGAACCCAAGGCGGCTTACATAATCCTCCTCCTCCTCTCCATTTGATCCTCACAACAACCCTGTGAGGTAGGTTAGGCTGAGAGTCAGTGACTGGCCCAAAGTCACCCAGTGGGTTTCATGGCCAAGCGGGTACTAGAACCCGGATCTCCCAGAGTCCCAGTCCAACACTCTCACCACTACACCACACTGGGGATGTGGGGAAAAAAGGTTCTTACTACTGTATGTGGTGGACATGGCCAGTGACTACTGGATATTAGGACTAAGATCTTTATAGAGCAGTGTTCTCCACCTTGGGTCCCCAGATGTTTTTGGCCTACAACTCCCAGCATGCCCCTGCCAGCGTAGCTGGCTGGGGCATGCTGGGAGTTGTTGTAGGCCAAAACATATGGGGACCCAAGGTTGAAGAACACTATTATAGAGATATCAAAGATTACATCTCAACAAGGTACCATGTGACTCTAAAATAGCATTACTAAATATCTTTGAGGGTAACAATTGGGTGCTACACCACAAAGAATTAATTTCTTTCTTCTTAGTGGCAGCAAGATTAGCCCTAGCAAGCAATACCTCCATATTGCTGGAGGTTTGGTTCCAAAAGATCTGGCATATAGCGATAGTGGAAAATCGTACACTTCAACTCAAACTACAGAAAGAACAGACAAAACCAGAGGCCTTTTATATAACATGGCAACCCTTTATTTTGCAAACAACGACTGATAACAACTGTAAACTGTCATCATCTTTTGCACAAGTTTGGAAATTATGACAAATTTCATTTTAGATATTATGAGTGCCCTTTATGGAAATGGTTATGTGTTTATCTTTTCTTTTTTCTTTCTTTTTTGGTTTATAAAGATATTATGTTTCTCGTTATTGCTTTTATAATGGGAAACAGAGATGTATACTGTCAAAGAAATTGTGAACTTTTTACTGTATCCCATTTTGATTGTAAAATTTAATAAAAATTAAAATAATAATAAAATAAATAAATACAATCCTGTATTTTATACAGTGGGATCAATTCTTCACTTGCTTTGCCCTTACTTTCTGACATTGCTTTCTCTTAGGAAGTCTTTGCCCGTCCCCGTCCCCCAGTATTCTCTGTGCTTGATCTTTCTTCTAAAAAACTTCTCAAGATGAGAGCTTTTTTGGCTTACTACTACTTCTTGATAGTTCTGTCAGCCACAGTCTTGCTTTAGGTAAACAAGTTCCACATCTTATTAATATACCTTGCTACAATTTTTGGCTAGCTCTCCTGTTCCTCATTCCTTCTATTTCTTTTCCTAACAAACTGTGAGCTGTAGACAAAAGATTTTCTTTGTTAGTGAAAATATCTGGAACAGTCTGTACACAGGTGCTCCCCCAACCTCTCTCTCTCTCTCTCTCTCTCTCTCTCTCTCTCTCTCTCACACACACACACACACACACACACTCACTTGAAATGACTGCTCTCATATTGCCCTCAAAAAAGACTCCCGCCCCCCCATCTCCAGTTATAACTGCCAGAGAGATTTAGGCAGGCAGCCCTAAAGTATTTCAGTTGGCATTTGTCCAAAACTAATCCCTTTCAATACTTACAAAAGCCACAAGTCATGTTTTAGAGTAGTGTGGGTTTTTTTAATCCATGTAAAAGAAGAACTTGGTAAATTTCCAGGTGGGCACATTGTAATCTCTGAATGCAAAACAGGGGTGTGCATTGTACTAAGAACAGTTTCTGACTGGAGCCCTCAGGAACACAAATCCATAAACTAATGGCTCTGCACTTCCTTCTGCAGGAGCCCATGCTGTCAATGGGGATTCCAGACTACACTAGAATATGTGGGTTTGAGATAGTAACTTGGGGTTGGATCCAGGATATGCTTTCCGCAAGACAAAGGGGCCTGATGCATGAGGAGGAGCATCCACAGGCGGAAGGTCCCTCAGCCCAATTTTTGGGGAATCCAACCCATGAGAATTATTTTTCTGCTTGTCACTTGATTATGTACTAAAGTATAGGGTGGCCATGTGTCCTACTTTACAGAGGACAGTCCTCTATTACCATGAGATTCAAGGCAGTCCGCTTTACTGCTGTGCCTTGAAATTTTTAGATCTCCCCTTCTGAGGGTGGACAGAGAGGTCCATCCTCAAAAGGGGAAATAGCACCGATGTTGGAACAGGCAAAAAGGAGTGAATCAGGGGGCATTCCGCGGCCACACTGGGCTGGGGCAAGCACAGCCCTCAACACGCCCCTGCCCTGCTCGCAGAATGGAGCAAGAACTACACAAGCCCTGAGCAGACACAAACCCTGTGTTGACATCAATAGGAGGGAAACAGTTAAAGAAAGAAAAAGGAAAGAACACCACTCCCCTTTCCTCTGCCCATGGAACCAGCAGGGCTTTGGATTTTTCAGAAGCTCTGACATCAGAGCTCCCTGACCCAACTGGGAGGATTGCAACCTTACTTGGGAATAATTCCTATCAAACTGGGACTTACTTCTGAGTAAACATATATGAATAGACAATGGGACTTACTTTTAAGTAGACATGTTATAGACTTGTGCTGTTAAGCTTACCATGCAGGAAAACCCATCTGCAGCCATTAAATGTGGGTCCGTCTGTCCATCCCCCGAAGGTGTGAAGAATTTGTTTTATGGGAGGGGGTTGACACAAGTTAATAAATGCCTTACATGTTCTGTTTCAATTCTGAAAAGGCAGTATTTTGGTGGGGGGAAATGAAATGACTATAAGCTTCTACCTTCTTCTACCTCATTAACTAATAATGCAATAAATACATAGACTTCAGCTGTGCTTTTAAAAACTCTTCATGAAGTTCCTAGTGCTTTATTTCCCCCCACAGCAGTAGCAAGGACCTGGACGGTTTGAAACAGGCCTCCTGTTGGCAGTTGTCCAGTTTCTTTTTCAACCTGTATTTATGAAACAGTGAGACACACCATAAAGAATTTGCATCTGGCATCAATAATTGTCACCTCTGTTTATGCCCTCCAAACCTGTGACAATTTTATAATGGACATTTCACAGGTTTCTGCTAACTGTATATTTTGCTTAAATATTTAAGAATATTTTTGTGGTATTCCATTTCTATTTTGCTCACAAGCTGTTGAGGCCATTTATTTCTTTATCTAATGCAGGGCTCTCCAACCTCGGGTCCCCAGATGTTGCTGGACTACAGCTCCCAGAATCCCTTGCCATTAGCCACACTGGCTGGGTATGCTGAGAGCTGTAGGCCAGCAACATCTGGGGACCCAAGGTTGGAGAGCCCTGATCTAATGCATTTCTTAACTGCCTTTCAAGACTACAGTCCTTCCCTATGAGTAGTCAGATTTAATGTTTTAGTGCAAAACTGTGGAGAAAGCCTGACACGGGTACTCATGCACACACACACGTGCACGCACAACCCAGTCTCTTCCCAAGGGGGACGGGGGAGGGAGACTGGAAATACGAGGAAGTAGCCAGACGGATCTGCATGCCAACAATGGAGGACCTCAGTTGGATTCCACAAAATCCAGGATAGGACCATCAAGGATCATCAAACTAGCAGGGCAGTCTCAAAGAGCTGTAAAGTACCCAACACCTCACCTTTTTCCCCCGGGCAGGAATAAGCCCACCTGACACGAAGGAGCAGGCATAAGCCCCACCTGACTGCAAGGGCGGGAACCTCAGGGGTAGAAAACCCCTCTCCCCTCCTTTTTGGGGTTGTTGGGAACACGGGTTGCTTTTCGTCAAGATTCATCCTCCAGCGATGGCTGGGATAAGCTGTTCTCTTCCCCGGATCGGGCAGACCCGGAGCCAGGCTGAAATTGACCAGCGTAAAGTCTTTCGTCTAAGGTAACTGACTAATCCCCAATGCGCTAGCCTGGGAACCCATTCATTGATAAGCTTGGAGATCACGTCAGGTCATGTTGACGTTATAGTATTCCTAGAAAGCTATTAGTTCCGCTCCGTATATTGTATAGTAAATAAAAGCCTTATTTGGTCATACAAAGGGCTGGAGTTTCCTTTTGTTGCGCAAACCTCTAGTCGGTTTAAGGTACTGGTGCTAACTTATAATGCTCTAAATGGAATGGGGCCATCATATGAACCTTACCTGCCCATAGTTTAAGGTCCTCTTCCGATGGCCTTCTGCGTGTCCCACCCCCAAGAGAAGCTAGGTTGGTGTGCACAGAGCTCTCTGCACGGAGAAAAGCAAAATGGGACAGATGTCAGGGAGTGGGGTGGGGCTTCAGATGGTCTGCCCTATAATATCCTCCAGCTCTCCAGACTGATACTGGTGGGGGGCAAGCTGGCCCCCAGGACCAATCCTGTACCCCATCACTTTCCTCCCCACCACCATCGTTAGGCTCAACTGCCATCAGCATTCTGTAAGTTCACAGTTGATTGTCAGGTACTTTGTTTTAAACAAATGTTTAATACACAAACTTCTAGACGGCTGTGCACTTAGCCCCCTTAATATGTATAAACCACCTATTTTGGGTGGCCCAGTCTAGTTTCTAAACTGACTAAAAATACGGAATATGGTATTAGAGGGGTGTGGCGGAGTGACAGGCAGAAGCCCAGGGAGGGGCCAAGCTGAACATTCCAGAGGCTCTGATTGGCTGAGGCCGAGAGCATAGAACCCCAGGGAGTTGGCAGTTAAGGGAGTTGGTTGTCAGTTGGGGAAGAGAGTGGGTTGGAGTGGAAGGTTAGTAGAGTAGGTAGGGAAAGGTGGTACTGAAGAGAAGAGTTCAGACAGGAAATTAGTACTAAGTTGTGAGGAAGCAAACGTGGAGGTGTTAGTATAGAACCCTTACAGGAGTCTCCACTTAGGGAGTGAAGGACCTTCTGTCTGAGGAAGAAGGTGAAACTCTAGACTAGTGTGAGGGACAGTTAAGTTCCCTAGTCTGATACTGTAACTTTCAAGTAACCAAGCCAAATTGATACAAAGAGCACTGTATAACATCTGCCTGCCTTTAACCTGAATCTAAGCAAATAACAAGATTGAATTAACTGTTGAAAATCCAAGTTACCTGTTCCTGAGTTGAATATCAGTTTAGAGACTTTGTTAGAACAATAAATCAACCTTTTTATTCAAAGTTCTAATTCTCCAGAGTCTGACTGGTGACAGGAAAGTAAGAAGTGAATTAACGGAGGGGCACCCTACTTCAAGTAATCAAATAAAACAAACTGCTTAATAAAGACAAACAAACGTGGGTGAACAGCTACATATAAGACCTAAGACACATAATCGGCTAACACAACTTTAAAAGACAGCTTAAAGTCTGAAGTGACCAATACAAGGTGGCACTTGGTGAGACTGAAGTACACATCGAGGGTGTGTGGGCTTTGGAGCGAGGGGTCCCGTCCACTACAAGGGGCAATTAGGACTTGCCACAAAAAGTGCAGTGATCTCTGTTCAGGATTCCAGCCACTCTACTCCTGTCCTCCTGGTTTTCCATTTTCCCCAACAGTGATTTGGAGTCCCCCACCTTTCGGGGTTTTCTGAAATACTGTTTTTACTTCTGCAACTCTTGGGTTGCCCAAGCCTGCTGATACTTCCCTCGAGTGCATGCATGATGCCCTTTTCGCTACATAAGGAATGGCACTCCCGCCCCACAAATATTGCAATTACATAATGATGATTCCCCTAACCTAACAATTCTCCCAAAGTCCTGGGTATCATCTCACCTGCAGACAGGCATCTCCTAAGTTTATTGCTTTGTTTGTCAATGCAATATCCCCCCCCCCCCCCGATCTGGAGATGTTAGGAGAGATGGACCCACTTGACTCCATTTTTTCTTTAATTTCTGGAATGGCACATTCCTTGAGCCAGATTTTTGGGGCTCCAGGGCAACCATCCTCCACCAAAGTGGAGTTTTCCCCTCTGTTCAGGGAAAACCATTTTCTTTTGGCAAGGAGTGATGGTGCATCTCTGCCGTCACCCTTAGGCACAGGCTATATTTTGTTCCTTCTTCGGAATGGTGTCAAGTGCCAACTCCTGGGCTCACCTTGTCTTTCTCTGTGCAGCTTTGACAGCCTAGAACAGAGTGAGAAGATGGGAGGTGGGGCTTGCAGGATCCTCCTGATCTACATTCCTAGACTGAGTTTAAGCTATTTCACTCGTAAGGCTTTATATGGATTCATTTATTTAAAAAATTCCTTTCATCCCACAGATGGCCAGGCACTTGCTGAGGGCCCCAGCAGGGTCCACACTGACAAGGGCCCGCTGGACTTATTCCTCCTCTTCACCATTGCAACCTGCTTGTTCACCTGCCTCTCACTCTGGCCCAGACAATGGTGGTGGTGAGAAGGAGGAGCAGTAGATGCCACTGCCTGCTTGCTCACTGGCTCTCTGCCTGCCAAGCAAGCAAAGTCGCAGCAATCATGAGAAAGAGGATGAGGAGCAAGAGCAGCTGGTAACAATGGTGGTGAGAAGGTAGACTCAATGAGGTAGTCCATTGAGGGTGTCTTGCCCAAGGGCCCTCCAAAACATGCAGCCAGCACTGGTTATGTATAAACTCACTCAGCAAGTGCAGCAAGCAAAGAATCCTAATTTTAAGAATATATTATGGCACCATGGTTTCCATTTGTTTCCCATGTGGAATCCCTTTAATCTTTTGATAAAACCAAGTATTATTTATTTATCCTCTCTCTCTCTCTCTCTCTCTCTCTCTCTCGCACATACCTTATATATGCTATATAACTTGTATAGGGAGCTTATGCTTATGCTTAGGCTGTTTTACTCCAGCTGTTCCACAGGCATATTGGTGAGAGACTAAGAATTATAATTAGTGAGTTTCTTTATTTCTTTACTGATCTTGTTATACTACTTTGTATGTTCTTTTTTGTTGCCTTTATTTTTATCTTTATTTTAAAATAAAATACAATTTCATTGGGAGAAAACCCCAAAGACCTAGGCTGTTTCCAACACTCGAAAAAAGAAGAAGCAATGTCTGCAAGCACCATTAAGTTCAGTTTTTCTGTAGTGGCAGCACAGTTTTTAAGGTGCTTCATGACAGCAACCCTAATTGGATATAACAGGGTTTTTAACCATACACAAAACAGGCTGGGATTTCAAGAATTATGTAACTAATTCTGTGTCCTTGGACTTGCATTTCTAGAACAGCAACCCCTTGTGACACATGGCAAACTGCTTTTGAGAGGGGAGTTCCAAACAGACAGACATCCTCTTTTATTATTATAGAAAGAACTATTTCTGAACTTCTCTCTGCTTGGTTCTTTAATAAATATGTTGGATTGGTAAGTGGAGTTGATTAACTTGCTTAGCCAGGAGTAGCCGTAGTTATGCCCTGGACTGCTTCACAAACACGCTAGCCTGGTTCTTAAGGAGTTTCGTGAGAGCTCTGAAACAGGGTGTCTTTCTTTCCTCATAAATAAAAGCCATAATCCTGTCTTCTCACATGGGCAGGATAGGGGATATTAAAAACACACACGAGTGGTGGCAGCACTACTTCTGAAGAAAATAGACAGAGGGTGTCTTGCAACCTGTCCTACCTCACAGGATGGAGGTGCAGACAAGCCAGTATGTCTTGTCACATTCATTCAGGCAAGCTGATGGTGAAACCACGAAGTTCCCACAGAATTCTGCCAATCTGCTGTTTGGGAGTCATTCTCTACTACAGCATTCCACAACCTGGTGTAACAATTGGTGTAACAAGAGTCGAAGTTGGTACCCCTAATTACTAGTTGCACCAACCCCACACTACCCCGAGAGGTGCTAGGATCTTTTGCCGGAGTCTAACGTGCGTGGGTTGTAAGTGTAGGTTCTCTACTTATCTCTATACTAAAACAGACAGACACACTTAGAAGATACAAGGACACTTTTATTACATGAAGGATAGAACAGATACAGAGTCTTTGCTACTAATTCGCTTGTGTTTAAGTTACAATTAAGTAGCAAGGCAGCAACTATGCACTCACATCCACACTTTCTATGAGTTCCGATGCGGCTGAGTCTTATGGTGTCATGTTGATGGCAAGGCCAGGGTGAGCTTCAAGAGAGAGCTAGCTTCCATTCAAAACTTCTCAATTTGTATATTTTCTCTCTCATTCTGTCCTATGAAGAGGGGAGGGGCTCCTTCTAGTGAGCAAGTAAGTACGTAATTCTTGACCTATTTTGAACTAATCTCCCTATTGTTTTTATTGTGTTTCTTTTACTAGTCAGACATTTCTTCCTGTTTATCTCTTACTCTTTTCTTAATCTGTAAACTCATCATCCCCTTAACTATTGACATAGCCTGTAGTCTGATTCCCCACTGGGCGTGTATACAATCCTCTTCCGACCAATATCTCCCATTTAAAGTCCTCATTTACATATTATCTCTATTTCAACATCAGCATTCATCCATCCCTCTGTCACATATCCTTGCACTCTCAGTTCAGAGGTTACTCCAGTTCATACCTGACAATGTCCTAGAAACCAACGTTCCAGGCCTGCATGAATTCTTATTGCTCTTTTCACCAGAACAGTTATTATATGTACCATTCATAACACTGGTGCCCTCCAGATCTGTTGTATGACAACACCCACCACCCTCAGCCAGCATGGCAATTGGTTGATGGGAGTAGTCAACCAATTGCCACACTGCCCACACATCTGCAGGGTGACAGGTTGGAGAAGGCTGCTCTACTAGTGCATTTTTCTTACATATACATTTCCATGATCTTCCAAATAAGATGACCAGATCTAAAGATCCTTGGGAAAGGTCCTGTGCCTTTTAAAAGTTACTTCTTGTGCCTTTCAAAAGTTGCTTCAAGAAGGAAAAATGGCTTCAGGTGCACCTTTTCCATTCTGACAGGGATAAGCTCTTTAAAATACAGAAGCCTATCTCGGGCTCTGACCCAAACCAGACAACTTTTCAACATTTCTCTGAGGAGACCGGATACAAAGGAGTACAGGACTTCTGTACTTCTAATAGTTCTGTAGAAGAAGGAATTTCAGCAGGTGCAGCTTTTATTACCCACACCAGACAAGCTGTACTTGCCAAACTTCTCTCTCCTACCCAACTATTAAAAGTACAGCAGGAGCCCAGGAAGGCTTCCTTTGCATCTGGACAATTTACTTATGCCCCAAAGCTGAAAAACATGTTACACAGGTATGTTTGTGCACCTTTCAAAAATATTCTCCCTGTTGAAATCGAGAGAAGGCAACGTTTTTCCTGGATTTGGCCTGAAAGGTAAAACATTTCCACAGTACTATTGATAAGGACCACAGGAGTCTGAACATAAACACAAGGAGGTTTAAGGAATTCTAAGTAAGTCATGATGTTTCTGCTTTAGAAGTTACGCTTATGCCAGGTTGGAAACCACGGCAACATGAACTGGTGAAAGATTACCAATGAAAGAAACTAAATTTTGATGGTTGCCGCTGTCTATCTTTCCCTGTTGTCCATGTGTAGCACTATGGTGCCTAAGTTGTCCGAAATCAGCAACAGATCAGCAGTAAGAAGCAATATTTGGTTTCCAAAATTTGTAAGAAAATACCACGTCTTGATACCAATAGGCTTTTTAAAATACGAAATAGCCCATGTTAAATTGAATCTTTCTCATGATGTCCTTGCTTGTGGGCCAGCAGATGAGCATTGAGAGAGGCTCCTCCCCTTGATCATCATTATTATTTACAGTATTTGTATACCACTCCACATCAAGCAGATTCCGGAGCAGTGAACAATAAAAAGAGAAAAACCAGATAAAAGAAACAAAAACAATACATTGAAAACAGGGCTGGCGCTACCGCTAGGCAAACTAGGCGGTTGCCTAGGGCGCGCGGCTGAAGAGGGCGCGGAAACGCTGCGCTCCTCTTCGCTGCCGCTGCGCCGCCCCCGCCAGGCCTCTGCCGCCGCTGCGCCGCCCCCGCCAGGCCTCCGCCTTCCCACCCTCCCGCCCGCCGCTGCGCCTCCCCCCGCCCGCCCGCCCGCTCGCTCGCTCGCCGCTGCGCCTCCCCCCGCCCTCCCACTCGCTGCCGCTGCGCCTCCCGCCGCCATCGCCCCCCAACCCCCCCCGTCACCTACCTTCTCCGTGTCGCGTCGCTTCCGGAGCCCCGCCCGCGTTGTTTTGGCTGGAGGAACCAGGGCAACAGGGCTTAAACAGCCCTGTTGCCATGGTTTCCCCAGCAAAAAACAGCGCGGGGGTCCCGTCGCGTCGCGTCACTTCAGGAGGAGGAGGAGGCAGCAGCAGCAGCAGCCGCCGCCGCAGCCAGGGCGGGGGGGGGGAAGGTAGGTTGGTGGTGGCGGCGCAGGGTTTTTTTTTTGCTGCTTTGGAGGGGGGGGCGCTAAATATTTTTTCGCCTGGGGCGCCAAACTGCCCTGCACCGGTCCTGATTGAAAACAAATTAAAATTACATTGGTGGTTGAAGAGCAGAGAAAGCTTCCCGGAACAAGGAGGTCTTCAGCAGGCACCGAAACCAGCACAATGTTGGAGCCTGCCTGACCTCCAGAGGCAGGGAGTTCCACAGAAATGGAGCTGCCACACTGAAGGCCCTTCTCCTGGTGGACTCCAATCGGGCCAAAGTTCCATGAGGAACCACCAGGAGCATGCCATCTGATGACCTCAGTGACCGGGCAGGTTGGTATGGGAGGAGGTGCACTCTCAGGTAACCTGGTCCCAAGTTATTCAGGTTTTGTACACAAGTACCAGAACCTTAAACCTGACCTGGTAGCGAATAGGTAGCCAGTGCAGTTCCTTCAGCAAAGGAGTTGCATGCTGCTGCCACCAACACTACTGCACCAGATCCAACACAGCTGGATGTTTGAGGGCAGGGACAGAGAGAAGATATGTCATGGGAACCTAGTGTAAGAATCAGAGAATGTTTCTTTCCCAAATTATATTAAATAAAATAAAGGACAGAAATTAAAAGAAGCCAGAGAACTCACCCTGAATGGGGGGCCCCAGTCTAGTGATAAATGAGGCCTAAAATATGTAAGGAACTCAATGCCCGGGTCATAAGGATGGCATGGGATTAGTAGATGATAAATTATGCTTAGATAGGGATGACATTGAATAAGTAGGTAACAGATAAATGAAAAATCCTCCCTTTCTGGAAACACAGACCAGGCATAAAAATGTGTCAAAAGAAGAGGTGTCTATTGATGGGAGAGTAAGAGGTCAAAGTTAAAATGAAGTTAAGGAATGTGTGGAAGAGCCAATAGGAAATCAGAGTAAGAGGATACCACACAACAAAGGGGATGGACGGTAAACAGGGGCGGGGAATAATGTATTCGGTTTAGGCGGTCGGGATAGGCTGTAAACCTCAAAGTACCCAGCCAATGGGGGAATGAGGGAGGAACCCTGCGGCCGGGCATAGGGAATAAAAACACGCTGCTTGAATGTTAAGGGGTGCCTACCTGCATAGCGCACCCACTCTTGCAGGACTGTATTCAATAAAAAGTGCTTTGCTTTCACCAATTTTCTTGTCCAGAGAGCTATTTCTTTTTACAGGACTTGAACAAAGTCACTTCTAACAAATTGGGGGCTCGTCCAGGATCCTGCCATCACAGTCGCTGGCTGCCATTGCCAACCAACGGGAAGACGCGTCCTACTGAGTTCAGTAGTCTCCTTGGTGCCAAGGGTGGTCAGTGACGGACTGGCCAAGGAAACCCGAGATGCTGGACTGGTGAAAGGCACTTAGGAGAAACCGGTTGGGTAGGCACGAGATCGGTCAACCAGGCAACTCTGTGCACAGACCAAGGTAAGAAAAATTGGGCTATTTATTTTACCTTGGTGGTTGGGATAAGGGCAGGAAAATTTTCCCTTAAAGTACTGCTCTTGGATATCGAGACTGAATGTGGAGTGTGTGAGACGTGTCCCAGACACGAAGTGAGTGTGGAGTCCCAATCTGCGTTTCCGTTACCTCGCGAGAGGGCGGCCAGAGACGGACGAAGTGATTGTTAAGGAGCGTGAAAGGGTCTCGATGGGGAACTATAGTTCCAAGGTTGGGTCAGGAAAGATCCAGGAAGAAAAGGTGCCTAGGGAAAGGATTGATATTCCGCCAGATAGTCCCTTAGGGCGGATGTTAAAACTATGGAAGGAAATTCCATGTACTCAAAACAAGGATAAAAAGAAAATGATAAATTTCTGTTGTTTTGTTTGGACTAAGGAGAGTATTAGACCACCTGCAGTCTTCTGGCCTAAGTTTGGGGCAGGGGAAATGTGGCTGTGTCAGACATTAAACATCCATGTAAATAATAAAAGACCATATTCTCAGGAAGAATCTGATTATGCCAAATGTTGGGTGGAGAATGGGATAGAAAATATGTGCTACCTAGGGGAAAAGACAAAGAAAGAGAAAGAAAAAGTTTCTGAGAAAGACCCTGAATGTTGGGACCCTCTGTCTCGGCTACCGCCGCCATATGCACCCCTGGGTGGAGGGGAAGGGGCTGGCGGAGCCGACCCAGAAGTCCCAGCTGAAACAGCACCCCAGGATAGGGAAGCTCGTGTGACCAGAGAGGTAGCCCAATTAAAACAAGACACACAAAACCTTCCCTTTCCTGAGGGAACTCGGAGAAGAACCAAGAGTGCCACACTAGGGACAGATAGAGACAAATGGGGAAGATCAGAGGATCCATCCCCAGATGTGACTTTTGGAGGGACAAACATGTACCCTCTAAGGGAAGTCCCGACAGGTCCAGGGCAAATGGGGTATGTAAATGCCCCACTTAATAGTTCAGACATAAGAATTTTTAAGAAGGAAATGAAGCCTCTGATGGAAGACCCAGTGGGGCTGGGAGAACAAATAGATCAATTTTTGGGACCTAATACGTATACATGGGAAGAGTTGATGTCCATCTTGGCCATCTTGTTCTCTGGGGAAGAACGAGCCATGATCAGAAGGGCAGCCCTGTCTGAATGGGACAAGGAACACCCTCCTGGACAAGGGGTGGAACCAGCTGATCAAAAGTATCCCAATCTTGACCCTGGGTGGGATCACCAGAGGAATTCACAAAGGATTAAAATGAAAGACCTTAGGACCTTAATGATCAAAGGAATTAAACACGCAGTCCCTAGGTCCCAGAATCTGACCAAAGCCTTTGAGGTACAGCAGAACAAGGAGGAGTCACCATCTGACTTCCTTCAAAGACTAAAAGATCAAATGAGGAAATATTCTGGTATGAGCCTTGAAGATCCAGTGAGTCAGTCCCTCTTAAAAGTCAATTTTGTGACAAAGTCATGGCCAGATATTAAAAAGAAACTTGAGAAAATAGACAACTGGAGTGATAAAAATATCGAGGACCTTTTAAGGGAGGCACAAAAAGTGTATGTAAAAAGGGAGGATGAAAAAGAGAGGAAGAATATAAAATTGATGGTGAATACAGTGGACCAAGTTATGAAGAAAAAGATGGAGGCTAATGGTCAGAAGGGACAACAAGGAAAAATGGGGAGGGGAAAGTGGAAACAGGGAAAACCAGGCTCAAGCAGACAAAATCAGGATGGGCAGTTGGGGACAGGAAGAGGTCAAGAAAGGGGAGGACAGAGAGCTGGATGTTTCCAGTGTGGAAAATTAGGACACTTTAAAAGAGAATGTCCCGAGATCCAAAGGGAAGAAAGGATTATCCCACTAATGAATATGGAAGAGGATTAGGGGAGTCAGGGGTATCCTTTTAAAAGGACCCACCGGGAACCCTTGATAAATTTAAAGGTGGGGCCAGGAGAAGAGGATACAGTATTTCTTGTAGATAGTGGAGCAGAAAGAACCTCCCTTAATTACAGACCTGTAGGAACCCAATTGTCCAATAATTTTGTACTAGCGTCAGGGGTAGGAGGCCAAATTCGGACCCCAATGTTTGAACCAATGCAAATTAAACATAAGAAAGAAGAAACAATGTGTCAGCCTCTTTACTTACCAGAATTAGGCACAAATTTGTTAGGAAGAGACATGATGACAGAACTAGGGCTAGAAGTAAGGGTGGAAAACAAAGAAATGGTAGTAAAGATGGCAGTTCTTTCAGAGGAAGATATCAAAGAGATAAACCCCGAAGTATGGGTTAAAGAGGGGAATAGAGGAATTTTAGATATACCTCCATTAAAAATAAAGTTAAAAAGGGAAGGTGAAGTAGTATGTCAGAAACAGTATCCTTTACCATTGGAAGGAAGGAAGGGCTTGAAGCCAGTCATAGAAACTCTGGTGCAAGATGGGTTGTTAGAACCTTGCATGTCACCTTATAACACCCCTATACTACCAGTAAAGAAACCAGATGGTAGTTACAGATTGGTGCAGGACCTAAGGAAGTTGAACCAAATAGTTCAGACCAGACATCCTGTAGTGCCTAACCCATACACTCTTTTAAGTAGAATTCCACATGAACATGGGTGGTTTAGTGTAATTGATCTTAAAGATGCATTTTGGACCTGTCCTTTGGCTGAGGAGAGTAGGGATATGTTTGCCTTTGAGTGGGAGGATCCAAATACTGGAAGAAAACAACAATTCCGGTGGCGAGTCCTCGTACAAGGATTCACTGAGAGTCCAAACTTGTTTGGACAAGTATTGGAACAACTCTTAGAGCAATTTAAAATGCCATCAGGAACGCTCCTCCTCCAGTATGTGGATGACCTTCTAATTTCAGGGAAAAAGAAAGGCCCAGTGGCGGAGGCCACAAAAGCGCTGTTAAATTTTCTAGGACAGAAAGGACTGAGAGTGTCAGAGTCCAAACTTCAATTTGTAGAAAAGGAAGTAAAATATTTAGGGCATCTCATAAGTGAGGGGAAAAGAAGAATTAGCCCTGAAAGAGTAAAAGGGATAGTCGAAACACCCCTACCCAAGACGAAAAGGGAATTGAGAAAGTTCCTAGGGTTAACAGGATACTGTAGGTTGTGGATAGATTCCTATGCGGCTAAAACTAAAGGACTGTATCTGAAATTATTGGAAGAAAAACCAAATGAATTAGTGTGGACAGATGGAGAAAAAGAATTGATAAAAATCCTAAAGCACGATCTGATAACTGCTCCAGTATTGGCTCTTCCTTCTTTAGACAAACCATTTCATTTGTTTGTCAGCATACAAGAGGGAACAGCTTTGGGGGTGCTCACCCAGAAATGGGGAGGACAGCGAAAGCCAGTAGCATACCTATCAAAAATTCTGGATCCAGTCTCCCGAGGATGGCCAGAATGTATTCAGGCAATATCAGGAACAGCTCTGTTGGTAGAAGAAAGCAGGAAGCTAACTTTTGGAGGGGCACTAGTGGTCAGTACGCCTCATCAAGTTCGCACCATTTTGACACAAAGGGCAGGGAGATGGCTAACAGATTCTAGAATCTTGAGATATGAAGCAGTCTTAATGGAAAAAGAAGATTTAATCCTCACCACTGAAAATTGTCTGAATCCAGCCACGTTTCTGACAAAAGGGGAACATGAGTGTGAAAATTTAGAACACAATTGTCTGGATATCATTGAATATCAGACTAAAGTGAGACAAGACTTGAGAGACCTTCCATTGCATGAGGGAACTTGCCTATTTATAGATGGGTCCTCCCGTGTATTGGAAGGAAAAAGACACAATGGGTATGCCGTAATAGATGGTAACACTAAAGAACTAACAGAATCAGGAAGGTTGCCCAATAACTGGTCAGCCCAAACCTGTGAACTGTATGCTTTAAATCAAGCCCTCAAGGCTTTAAAAGAAAAAGATGGGACCATCTATACGGATTCTAAATATGCTTATGGAGTAGTACATACATTTGGAAAAATATGGCACGAGAGGGGATTAATAAATAGCAAAGGAAAAGAACTAGTACACGGAGCACTAGTACAAGAAGTGTTAGAAAATTTACTTTTGCCTAGAGAAATAGCGGTGGTCCACATAATTGGTCACCAAAGAGGTGCATCCTTTGAAGCAAGAGGGAATGCATTAGCAGATGAAGCAGCTAAAGAAGCTGCTATGGGAGAAGAAGTAGTAAAAATGAACATGCTAACCCCTAGGTTGCCAAAAACAAAAGAAAGGCCAGTATGGACGGAAAGGGAAATGTTAGGACTAAAAGAATTAGGAGCAACTGAAGTAGAAGAGGGAAAATGGATACTCCCAGATGGCAGAGAAATGGTCAACAAACAAATAATGAGAGAAATTATGGCTACTTTACATGAAGGGGGCCATTGGGGAGTCCAAGCTATGTGTGATTTGGTACTTAGAGAATATGGGTGTATGGGGATACACACAGTAGCAAAGCAGATCTGCGAACGGTGTATGATCTGCAGAAAAATCAACAAAAAGGTGCTAAGAAAGCAACCACCAGGTGGGCGCAAGCCAGGATTGCGTCCTTTCCAAAGTATCCAGGTTGATTTTACAGAACTCCCTCCAGTAGGCAGGTTGAAATATATACTGGTCTTAGTAGATCATTTAACCAACTGGGTAGAAGCATATCCAATGTCAACTGCCACTGCAACTGGAGTAAGTAAAATTATCCTGGAACACATTTTGCCCAGGTATGGAATAGTGGAACATATTGATTCAGACCAGGGGAGTCATTTTACTTCCAAGGTATTGAAAGGAATCATGGAGGGAGTGGGAATTAGTTGGGATTATCATACACCATGGCATCCTCCATCCTCTGGAAAAGTGGAAAGAATGAATCAAACGTTAAAAGCCACCTTGCGCAAATTGATTTTGGAAACTAAATTACCTTGGACTAAATGTTTGCCCCTCGCTTTGTTAAGGATAAGGACCGCCCCACGGAAGGATATAGGAGTATCCCCATATGAGATGCTGTTTGGTCTTCCATACATGGGTCAACTTGGAGAATTGCCCCAATATGAGACCAAAGATCGGTTTTTAAAACAGTATATACTTGGGCTGTCGTCTTCTTTATCTTTTCTTAGGAGGAAAGGACTCCTAGCGCAAACGCCACCCCTGGAATTCGCAGTCCACAATATACAACCAGGACAGTGGGTGTTGATCAAATCGTGGAAAGAAGCCAAACTCCTACCGGAGTGGGAGGGGCCTTTCCAAATGCTCCTGAAAACAGAAACTGCAGTCCGGACAGCCGAAAAAGGGTGGACTCACTATACGCGAGTGAAAGGGCCTGTGGAAGAACCTCCAAACGCTAACACTTGGACAGTAATTAAAACACAAACACCCACGAAAATAGTTCTTAAGAAAGTTACCCATTAGATGGACAATACCATAGGGGATTCTGTACCAGGGTGGGATGCGGGACCAGATAACAACCCGGATTGGAATCCAGAGGAAAGATATGCAACAATAGTAGGTCCATTAGTGGACAGCTGGACTACAGGCCCAGGATCATCTGTGATCTGGGAAGAAATCTTGTGCCCATTCTGGGAATTAAGGATAGAGAAAGGGGACTTAGCGTTACCTAAATTAGGAACTGGGGAGCCAGTTCAGTTTTGGGTCATAAGATACCGACGGGTAGGAACTCAAGGACAGTGGCATGAGTGGTTTTTTCTTAGGAAAATCGGTGTCCGAGAAGTAGAAGGATATGAGTTACAAAACGAATTAGCAGTTCAAAATCGAGGCATTAGGCGTTGGGCCCACCAGGTGATCCAATTACCCCCACAGCTGAATAATTTCCATGAGTTGGAATGTAAGCAGTGTAAGTCAAGATTTGGATCAAATAAGGGAGGACTACTAAATCTGGACGATTCAGACGAGGAACTCCCATACACAACCTCTGATCCTTGGGAAGGAGAAACAAAGGGGTACATGTATTGTGGAGAAGGACTGTGGGCAGACCTGTAGTGAATGGGAGGGCCAAGTCCACTAGTGCTAGAAACTAGATCCTTACCTGTCCAAATCCAAGGTCAACAAAAGGTGATAATTGTGCAAAAGAAGTCCCGAGGTGGAAGACCTCAAATAATAGGAAATATTACTGTAGACATAGGATCCACACCCAGAGAGATCCCTCCAGGGGGAATCCCTTTGTTCCCAGGGTGGAGGATACAATATAATGCAAACTAGAGAATTAGTTGTAGCTGAAATAATCCTTGTAATCTTTCTTATTCTTAGTGGGTTAGTAACTATATGTTATATCTATAAACACAAGTTCTTTGGGATTTCCGCGTCAAAAGAATTGACAGAGGATTAGAAACCTTCAGTTCCTTAAAGGATTGTAACCATGACAGCCCGATTAATTTGTATAGGTATACTGATATCTCTGGTTGGCAACATCTCCACTGCGTTTGTAATAAAAATTAGAGAAAGTAGTCAGACTCAAGTTGTAAAATTCGATGCCTGCAGCTTGTTGAAATGTGGAGATTTGAACACTCAGAGACGGTGGAGTTCCCAAGACAAATATATGTGTGTAGGGACGCCCTGTCGTCGCTGGTCCGAAGTCTTGTGGACCACACAATCCCAAGGATGGACGGCAGCGTCTCCTCACTCTAGAATAAAAAGTATGGTTTCAATTCGTAAAGGTCCTACTCGGTCAGATTGTGAAGAGGGGACTTGCAATCCAGTATGGGTATCCATCGTCCAAACATCTTGGAATGAATATCCCTCTGGTGGCCGGCCAACCAAATTCTCAATAAATCAGACTTCGTTTGGCATGGGAATAAGTGTTTCTGGAACTGATCCCGTTGCATGCTGTTTTAGATTAATAGTAGAAAAGTCAGATTCTAACGACCAAACCTTAGAGGCAACTGTCATGCCCAAAGTTAAAACTTTCCAAGCTCCTCTGAATGATCCGAAGGTAGTGACAGTAGTTGAGATTGAAGATCTGCGCCAAACATTTGAAGTAGAAACAGGGTATGGAGACACGAACACCTGGGTTGAATGGGTGAAGTATACTGCTAAAAGTTTGAACAAAAGTAACTGTTATGCCTGTGCATCAGGAAGGCCTGTAGCACAAGTAATTCCCTTTCCTCTGGGTTGGAGCAAGGACCCCCTGGGAATGAGTTGTATAATAGCTCTGTTCCAGCATAAAGATGCTTGGGGAAATGAGACTTGCAGGTCTCTATCCCTATTGTTCCCAGCTTTAAAGTCCAAAAGTGAAAGAATGCCTCCGACATTCTCTACTAGGCACGTCAATCACACTGCTTGTTTCTCACGACAGGTGGGGGGGGTTGGCCAGGCCAATGGGAGAACTGAACACATGTAAGGAGGTATTGAACATCACATTAAGCAATGGGAATTACTCTAACTTGAGAGTGGCCAGAGCTGACTTATGGTGGTATTGTGGGGGAAAGTCTATAAGGCCAACCTTACCCGCCAATTGGACTGGGACTTGTGCTATAATACAATTAGCAGTACCATTCACCCTGGCCTTTAAAAAGGAAGTTAAACCCGAATGGCATAGTCGGAACAAAAGGAATGTACTAGTTACATCCTTTGATAAAGGGATATATATTGATGCCATAGGGGTGCCCCGAGGAGTTCCAGATGAATTTAAAGCCCGAAATCAAATAGCTGCCGGATTTGAGTCTGCTCTCTTTTGGTGGTCAACCATAAATAAAAATGTTGATTGGATTAATTACATCTTTTACAATCAACAGAGATTCATAAACTATACCCGTGATGCAATAAAAGGGATAGCGGAGCAATTGGATGCCACCAGTCGAATGGCTTGGGAAAATCGGATGGCTTTGGACATGGTTTTAGCAGAAAAAGGTGGCGTCTGTGTAATGTTAGGAGGACAGTGTTGTACCTTCATACCCAACAATACTGCTCCTGATGGGACAATAACAAAAGCTCTAGAGGGTCTTAATACCCTGGCAGCGGAACTTGCTGAAAACTCAGGAATAAATACTTCATTGACAGGATGGTTAGAAACATGGTTTGGGAAGTGGAAAACCTTAGCAATCTCAATGTTTACTTCCCTGATTGTAGTAGGAGGAGTCTTAGTAGCGTTAGGATGTTGTATTATCCCTTGTGTCCGAGGACTAACACAAAGACTTATTGAAACCGCCCTATCTAAGAAAATGACACTGACTCCTCCGGCTTATGATACTAGTATGATGGTATTAGAAGACGAAACGTCTCCACCATACTATATTAAGATGGAGGAAATTGACTAAGGTGTTGGAAAAGAAAAGAGTAAAAAGAAAAAGAGGAGGGATTGTAAGAATCAGAGAATGTTTCTTTCCCAAATTATATTAAATAAAATAAAGGACAGAAATTAAAAGAAGCCAGAGAACTCACCCTGAATGGGGGCCCCAGTCTAGTGATAAATGAGGCCTAAAATATGTAAGGAACTCAATGCCCGGGTCATAAGGATGGCATGGGATTAGTAGATGATAAATTATGCTTAGATAGGGATGACATTGAATAAGTAGGTAACAGATAAATGAAAAATCCTCCCTTTCTGGAAACACAGACCAGGCATAAAAATGTGTCAAAAGAAGAGGTGTCTATTGATGGGAGAGTAAGAGGTCAAAGTTAAAATGAAGTTAAGGAATGTGTGGAAGAGCCAATAGGAAATCAGAGTAAGAGGATACCACACAACAAAGGGGATGGACGGTAAACAGGGGCGGGGAATAATGTATTCGGTTTAGGCGGTCGGGATAGGCTGTAAACCTCAAAGTACCCAGCCAATGGGGGAATGAGGGAGGAACCCTGCGGCCGGGCATAGGGAATAAAAACACGCTGCTTGAATGTTAAGGGGTGCCTACCTGCATAGCGCACCCACTCTTGCAAGACTGTATTCAATAAAAAGTGCTTTGCTTTCACCAATTTTCTTGTCCAGAGAACTATTTCTTTTTACAGGACTTGAACAAAGTCACTTCTAACACTAGCAAGTGAAGCAGGTTCTGATTGGCCACATGCTCCTCTAGAGCCTTCTCTCATAAACCAGTTGCTATATTCATGAGTCACAGCTGCAGAAAATCTTTTGGCATATCTTAAACCCGTCAGCTTAAAAATTGGTAACAAAATGTTATGACAGTTTCTGAAAAAATGAATTGCTACAAAGATCACTTATTAACATACATCACGTGGTGTTATCTAAGATCGAGACTAATTTTTAATCCTGTTAGTAATTCCTTTACAATAGTAAGCTTTGTAAAATGTGAGAGACATGAAAGAGTTGTGAAACATGCATTGTGTATATAGCTTGTCCTTCATGAGATGACTGATACATTTCAACAGTTGGTAAATGCACAGAAAAGGAAAGAAGAGGATTAAGAAGTGAATAGAGAAAATGGAGAAGACTGTAGTGCCCAATTTCAAAACTTTTGTGATTTGGGGAGCGGGGGTGGTCCTAGTCTTCTTTCTCCAAGTACACATGGGGCCATCTACCACAGGGTATATGCAGCCATTGCTATGCCTGGAAGGCAAAAAATCTAAATTTCACAGCTGGCACTGAAGAAGCCTTGCTTGCAATTCAGTGTAACACGTACTCGTAGTGTAGAAGAGTAAAGAGGGCTAGGCTGTGTAGAAGCAATGGTGGGTTAACCAAGGGCTTCCACTTGCCGTACAGAGATTGTTAGAACAAACTTTTCCACCTTGCCCTTTTCAAATGTCCAGCCATTGCTACAAATATTATATGTATATGAGAATCATAAAAGTATAACATAAGGTACCTTTATGATATTGATAAGGGGCAAACCACACACATTACCCATGCATATGGGTACAGGGAGACCAACAAAAAAACCTCTTCTTTTGCTTCACAGTCTGCTTCAGTATTGTGTAAAGGAGAGTGGGGGGAAGAGGGGAGGGCAGTTAACATGATTCCCCCATGCCGGATTCCCACCAAGTAACTCTCTCCTCCCTGCACACATCCCACTGCAGAGATTCAAGTGTGTGTTCTCAAGGGAGTGGTTTGGAGTGGAGAAATGGGGGGGGGGGATCAAGGAACCCCTTACTTCTTCTCCACTCTCAATTAGCCCCTTCCAGGCCAGCTTTATATATTCAGTGATCAAAACAGCTATGTTGGCTCAAGCTCTGCAAAGCCAGGAAACTGGAAGCTAAGGCTGATGCCTTAGCAAGCAGACATGCCCGTGATCAGTGATGCTGTTGTGCAATGTCACAAATTGTACTTTGGTGCAGGTAAACGGGGAAGACTTTCAGCCACTTAAGAGGGTGGCAGGCACAAAAGAACTGGATCCAAAATAAGAAAGGTTTCTCAGTTAAAACAGGAGGCCTGCACAGTTTTAACAGTCCTGTTCCAGGGCTTTCCCCCAACAGTCCCAGCATTCAGTTTGCTCCAAGCGGCCAGAAAAAGATATTCCTCTCCACCCTTGAGTCACCGGCCCTCACTGATCAGCTCTAAGACTGTACTCTCTCTCTGTGTGTGTCTCTCTCTGTGTGTGTGTCTCAGGCCAGAACCAGCAGGCAGCCCTCAGAGACACACAGGTCACAGCCAGCAGGGCCTGTTGGGAAATGCAGTTCTAAGACTCCACAGACCCCATTACACTAGCATGTGGAAAGGAGGGTGAGGGGCCCTTTGGCTGCATTTCTGCTTTCAGAAAGAAGGTGTGAGGCCCTGAGCCTTCTGCTTTCCCCCACCTGTGCATTCCCCCCACCCACCCAAAACCCTCAGGCTCAAACAGCATGTTCATGTTACTTTAAAGATGTAGCTAGGCTTGTTTTATTGCCGCCTTCTGAGTCTCCGTCAGAGGACGCATCTGGAGGAGGGCCTTTGATGATGAACGTAGTGTTCAAGGAGGTTCATGCCTGGAGAGGCACTCCATCAGGTATTGCAGTCCCAAGCCATTTTTATTTGCTTTTTATAATACGTGTAGGCAACCTGACATTCATGGTGGGTTGGCGCCAGACCGTCTACAAACACCCTCCATCTCCCTCCACAAATGGAAGGGTTCTTTCCATTCACAGATGGGTCTCCAATCCAATAGAACAGGGGTGCAGGCATTTCAAAAAAGCCAGAAAATCACAAAATTATCGGTGGTTGGGGGAAATGAGGTGGGCCAGGGAATGGGGTTTCCTTACTCAGTACATTGTCAAAATCCCCTCCATGTAAAACAAACAAACAACAACAACAAAAACCCCTTACAAGAGATATTCCACAAAGATTTGTTGCACCCTCACCCCGTGGTTTTGAGAAAATGTATAGAAAATATTATGAGATTATCTTAACAGCTCAGCAGCATGCAGGAATGGGGACTCGGACTCCAGGACTCGACTCGTGAGTCGGACTGAGTCCCCCCTCTGACTCGAGTCAGACTCGAGTCCCAATATTTTTAATGGGACTCGAGACTTGACTCGGGACTTGAGACCAAGGACTTGTGTTCCAAAATCGTGTTCCTCAAATGCAACGTGGATAGGTTTTAGGAAGTACAGCAAGTTTATTTTTTAAAATCATTTTCCTAAAATGCAACCTTTCAGACATTTTGGGTTTGGCTGCCTCTGCCTGCCTGTTTGGGGTTCCCAGCCTCCTCTGCCTGCCTGGTCTCTTCTTAACCAGTTCCACAGTTTTAATTGTCCAAGACAAAGGCCTCTCCCTGCCATTTTTGGGGTTCCCTGCCTCCTCTGCCTGTCTGGTTATTTTGGGTTTGTCTGCCTGGTCTGTTCTTGCCAAAATCAGTTGCAGAGTTTTGAAATAAAAAGGCACACTTGTGCCTAGAATTTATTTAAGCCACACATCTGAAGTAGCCTTATTTTGTTGGGGAAAAAACCCATTGATTTTAATAGGGATTCGTGGAGTCAGCTTTGGGAGTGACTCGTGACTCGTGACTCGTGAGTCACCATTTTAGACCAAGGACTCAGACTCGGACTCAAGACTTGGGTCCAAAGACTCGTGACTCGACTCGTGACTCAAAACCAAGGACTCTTCAACGTCCCTGGCAGCATGTTACAAACAATTATTCATTTTGGGAATCATGTTTGAAATAGGGATGGATGGATCTCTCAAGTCCATTTCTGCAGATTTCCTCCTTTTCCCATCTCCAAGTCTACTATGTGGCAGTTCCATGAAGATTTTATTTATTTATTACAGGAAAAAACCCTATGTACTTTTGTGCAGATATTTTGAAGGATGAATCCATGGGTGCATGCCCCCATGGAATAAAGCCCATCTGTGTGCATTTTGGAAATGTTCACTGTCAGTTTTGCACATTTTTCAAACATGTGCATGTTGTCGGACACTTTTTTCTTCCTTTTTTTTTGGTGGAACTCATCACAAGCTCGGAAATATATAGGTTTCTGAATACAGATTGTGTCTGTTTCTGTGTTCAGCAGCTCCAGAAGGCACAGACGTGGTAAATCCATTTAAAAAAAAAAAAATACTTGACAGAGCAAATTTTCCACCCATCCCTAGTTTTCCAAAGTTAACATGAATCAGTATTTTAAAATGCTAGATACTGTCCAGTGAACAGGGATGGGGACTCGGACTCGAGGACTCGACTCGTGAGTCGAACTGAGTCCCCCCTCTGACTCGACTCGGACTCGAATCCCAATATTTTTAATGGGACTCGAGACTCGACTCGGGACTCGAGACCAAGGACTTGTCAACATCCCTGGGCTGTTGACGAGTCTTCTGGCTGTGCCAGGAGCGCGATCGCCGGTGAAGAGTGCATGGAAGCGAGGAGCGCCGCTGCTCGGCCACTATGGACAGCTACCAGGAGCGCAACCCCAACGATGTGTTGAGATTTATTTTGATGTGTTGTTGTGGGGGGTTAGGGTTAGAGTCAGACATTTTGGGTTTGGCTGCCTCTGCCTGCCTGTTTGGGGTTTCCTGCCTCCTCTGCCTGCCTGGTCTCTTCTTAACCAGTTCCACAGTTTGAATTGTCCAAGACAAAGGCCCCTGCCTGCCTGCTTTGGGGTTCCCTGCCTCCTCTGCCTGCCTGGTTATTTTGGGTTTGTCTGCCTAGTCTGTTCTTGCCAAAATCAGTTGCAGAGTTTTGAAATAAAAAGGCACACTTGTGTCTAGAATTTATTTAAGCCACACATCTGAAGTAGCCTTATTTTGTTGGGGGGAAACCCCATTGATTTTAATAGGGACTCGTGGAGTCAGTTTTGGGAGTGACTCAGGACTCGTGACTCGTGAGTCACCATTTTGGACCAAGGACTCGGACTCGAGACTCGGGTCCAAAGACTCGAGACTCGACTCGAGACTCGAGACCAAGGACTCTTCAACATCCCTGCCAGTGAAGCAGGTGAGTCTCAACCAAGTCTACTTAAAATAAATAATTGTGAGCCACAGTGGTGAGGCCCAATACGACTAGGTAAGCAGATTTTTCCTGGACTCTTCTTTATTTTTCTATGTCAATAGAGCACATCCTGCCACACTATGAATAAGATCACTTGTTAAAGAGGAAACATGAATTTCTAAAGCTTTCCAGGGATTTATATCAGCCAAAAAAAAAAATTTCATTGCTTGACCACACCAACTTTACCAGAAATCCTTTTTCGTTAACCTGTCAAATGTTCTCCATACATCTTCTGTACTTAAAAGGAATCATACATTGATTTTTCTGTCTGAAATATGACTTTCATGTAGTGAAGCCAGGATTATGAGGCATTCCTTCATCCAAAAGCTTTCCTTAGAGCAGCCTTCCACAACCAGAGGTCCTCCAGGTGTGCTGGAATACAAATCCAATAATCTCCTAGCCAGTTATGATGGCTGGGGGATTATGGTAGTTGTAGTCTAACACATCTGGAGGGCACCAAGTTGAGCAAGGCTGCCTTAGAGTCTAACGGAAAGAGGTTTCAGTTACCAGTGTTTTTCTATGTCTTCATAGTTTGTATTAACTGTATGGTTGGGAACCCGATAGAACTGAGTTCTCCAATAGACTCCAATGTCACAGTGGACTTTGTGCCCAGGCTTTGAGCAAGCGGTCATGGAGTCCCTCCTACACCAGCCCCTGCCCACTCCTTCATGCAATTGGTACTGCAGGTATTTGACCATATGGTGACTATCAATGTTACTAGACAATAGAATAAAACTTATCAACTGAAGTCTGAGGCCAGGTAGGGTCTGGTTATGATAGGAATACAGTTTTATAGCAGTGTGGCTTTTGGGTTACGTGCTTTAGAAAATTCTCCCATTTGTTCGACTTTCTCATCTTTTGGTTTAAGTAAACACCCTGGTTTTTATAAGCCATCACCAGGAAGAGATTTGCACAAAAAGCACTGTGCCACCAGAAAGTTCTGACTTCCTGATGGCACAAGCAGGATTTGCTATAAGCCTTGCTTTGTGCCAGCATACTTGGATATATTCAGTATCTGAGCAAGTGTTGGCATTTATTTCTTCAATATTACATTTCTTGCCAGTTTTGGGCTGGGTCACACAATCCATTTTAGGTTTTTGGGGGGAGTTGTTTTTTGGGGGGGTGTTGACACTTGAGCATGCTCAACAATCCCAAAGATCACACTTACGTGGATGAACATAAGAAGAAGATGAACACAGAATAGTAGCAATTTCTGGGATTGTGATAGCATTTTTTTCTTCAATCACATCAGTTACTGCTATATGTCAAGTTTGGGCTTCCATTTTGGGGACCCCAGATTTTCCAGCACCAGATGAGCTATTTTACATACCTGTGGAAATGAGAGTCTTCCTCCAGCTAGCCGATTTGTTGGTACTGTGATTGCCATGTGGAATATGGATGCATGAATAGCACAGGTTCTGATAAAATATATGTAAATCCAGCTGCAATGCATGTTCCCCATGCCATTTTGTGACTTTTCCTTGAGTTTTGACATTTATTTAATGTTGTTGAGATTGAACATCAGACACTACAACACCCTTTGGAGTATTTATTTAACCTTAAAAAAAATAATAGCAGTGAATAGCAACGAAGATATGACCTACTCCCTGTATGTATACCCTGATGCCTCCCACATTGTTTTTCTCTTATTTCATTTTGTTTGTTGAAGTTGGTAGGCTCCTGCCCTCTGACCCCCTGGACTTGCTCTTCCTCTTCACCATTGCAACCTGTTTGCTCAGCTGCCTCCTGCTCTGGCCCAGACAGCAGTGGTGGTGAGGAGGAGCAACAGATGGCACTGCCAACTTGCTCATTGGCTCTCCGCCTGTCAAGCAAGCAACTGGTAGCAATGATAAAAAAGAGGATGAGGAGCAAGAGCAGCTAGTGACAACAATGCTGGTGAGAAGGTAGACTCACTGAGGGAGGATGTCTTGCCCAAGGGCCCTCAAAAACCTGGAGCTGGCACTAGATAAGAGCAGTGCAGTTATTCCCACATTCACATCCATTATGTGTGGATTGGATGCTATTTGTTATTGCAGAGGAAATCTATTGGACTACCCCACAACTGAAATGCAGTTGGGTATGAATTCATTTATCTATCACTCAAGCCACAGATATTCCATGTTAAAAGAAGAAAACGATGCACATAAGAACGTGATATCGGAGCTAGACTTAGAATGATTGTGTAAGCATGTTGATTTTGCTGATCATGGAAAGCAAGGCTTTCCCAGGCCATGCCTTTCTAGAAACTCAGGTGGTGGCGCTGGTGCTCACAGACCACAAAAACCCGTGACTCACTCAAGTTCCTGCTGTGGCAATGTAAAAGTGCCTGCACAGCAAACTGAGCAGTGAGAAGGAAGAATCAGCTAATTGGCAAAAGCTGTTCCCAGGCTCTGGTCAGCTTGCCAGGCAAAATATTTTGGATACTATGCCAGGACATTTGTGTTGAATGTGTTCATAATTTGCTTTCCAATGTATAATAAGGCACTGAACTTTTTATGCTCTATTGATTTGTTCTTCTCTTCTGCCAGACAATAACTGATGCTGAATTTCTGATTAAATTCATCCCTTTAAAAACAAAAACAAAAAATTGAACAGCCTGCCTGTAAAATTTTCTTTAAGTGCCATTCCAACAATAACAATAATTGATTTAGTTAAGGGTGCCATCCTATGCACGTTTAGGCAGAAAAGGTCCTACAACTCCCAGTACCCCGCCAGTCAGCTAGGCTGGAGGGATGCACAACTGCACCCTGAAAAAAATTATTCTGCCTTTCTAGTGACATTTTATATTCAAATTTTATAGTCAAATGGGGGAGGGGCAATATATCACAACATATTGTATATTGTATTATTTTTTTTAAATTCAAAATTCCACAATTAAGCAATACCTTTATTCAGGCCAACCAAATGTCACAAAAGAGTGTGCAAGTTTGCAAGTTCTCCAGAACTCTTCATTTGGCAGTGTGGTACAAAAAAGAAAAAACAGGGTGTTGTGGTAAGAAGAAAAACAAAACAAGTTTTGGTTGGTCCTAATAAAGATGAAGCACAATTGTGGATTTTGGAGTTTTTACTTATGGATCAAAAGCTATGTTTGCTTTTTATGTGCTTTGGAGTATTAAAATGCTTCACATACATAGGGCAGTATCCTATACTGCCGCTGAACTCCTGCTAATTGTGTTGCGCCTGCTGGAGTCACTGCTGGTGCAACAGGAAACTAGCAGATCCATAAGTCCGCCTGGAAATGAGTGTGTAAACACTCAATTCCGGAACAGGACAGGTCAGTGGAGCTCCTTTCTGTCAGGTCCCCTTACCTGCCCCATTCCAGAAATGAGTGTTTCACTTTTTTCCCTTTGCTTAAGACTCTGCTAGCTTCCCCGTTGCGCTAGTCGTGCATCCTGCAATGAAGGACACTACCCATAATCTCAGTAATCCCTCTAACAATTGTGTAAATTTGATCAGTCTTGTATCCCCGTAAGTGGGACCTGCAACGAACAGTGCAGCTGTGGGGTGCTCCTTCCTTTTCAGTGTTCCAGCCAGCCAGCCATGCCCTCCTCCACAATATTCCACTCCATTCCTCCTCTCTCTTCCCCCCGCTCCCAGGCACCATTCCATGCCAAGTGAGCATGCTCAGTTCTCTTTGGGCTGGGGGGTTGGTTGGTTTCGGAAGGGGCATTAGTGGTTGTTTCGGAAGGGGCAACCCTTAGTGGTTGTTGTTTTTCTAAAGATGTTTTGTACTTCTAAATATGCTGATATCTCCCTCTTGTATGTAGGTGTGGCTGATTTGGCTACACCAAGATAAACACTCTAATAAAGATTTTGCTATACAATATTTTTGTGAACTGTCCAGAGAACTTCAGCTGATGGATGGTATAGAAATGTAACCATTCAATAAATAAAATTGCAGTGGCAGCAGCCAGGGAACGGGGCCTAACACTGAGGGATAGTGTGGCAGCGCCAGCCCAAGACATGTTGCTGCCTGAGGCAAAGAACAAGATGGCGCCCCCTCCCATTCCAAGGACAAAAGCTGACTGGACTGGCAGGTGAATCTTCAGCACTGGTGACAGGACAGGATCCTTCACCACACCTGAAGGCAGTGAGTGAGCGCAGGAGCCAGAGGACAGGGCACTTGGCACACAGTTCTCTCCTCCGACACCTTGCTGACACCTGCCAGCATCTGCTGCCTGAGGTGACCGCTTCACTCTGCCTAATGGTAGGGCTGCCCTTTCCTGGGCAGGTATAGTCTGGCCAATGTAATCCATGCATTAGTAAGCTCACTTTAGATGACTATAATGCACGTTATGTGGGACGACCCTTGTGCTTGGTCTCTGGAAGCTGCAGCTGGTGCAGAACGAGGTGCTCAGGATGCTAACTAGGTCGCCTAGTCATGCACATATTACACCAGTGTTGAAGCGACTGCACTGGCTGCCTATTAGCTACCAAGTCAAGTTCAAAGATTTGTGGCTAGCATATAAAGCCCTGAACAACTTAGGACGACGAGGTTACCTGGCAGATCACCTTCCCCAATATAGACCTGTATAGTCACTTAGATCATTGGAGGAGGCCTTGCTGGTTGTACTGCAACCTGCAGATTGCCATCTGGGCTTTCTCTGTGCTGGCAATCCACTTTGTGGAATGCCCTCCCTCTTGGTACACAGGAGATGCTAATTTGCCAGTTAAAGACCTACCTTTTCACCCAGGGCTTCCCTGACTGATTGTGCTGCCCAGTTTGTTGATTGTTAGTTCTCTGGTTTTAAATGTTTTAGGGCACAATCCAATGGGGATGCCCATAACCCTCCAAACTCAGAGGGTTACGGGCATCCTATGAAGAGCAGGAAGAGTGCAGGGGTGAAGGCTACCTCCACGCTCCTCCTGCTCTGCAAAGCAGCTGGACGGCCAATTTCAGCCATCTAATTGCAGCGCTTCCGAGGGGGAGGGAAGGAGGCTGAGGCACTGCCAGGATATGTCATATCTTGGCGGCGACGGTCTCCTCCCCCTCCCCTCCCCCTAAACCCCCTCTCTGAGGTCGCTCTTATGACCTCGGAGAAGCAGCCAGCATGGTTCTTTCCATGCCAGCTACGAGAGGAGGGCACGCCTCCAAGAGGGGAGTCTCCCAGCTCTGAGGTCAGAGCTGTTTTCCGATGTTGGAGCTGGGACTCCGAAAAATCCTGTGGCCCTCTGGATGCTCTCTAGGGGCCATAGGAGTGCTCTGCCAATTGACCATTCTTTTTTATTAAATGTTTTTAACTGACATGCTTTGTCTTTTCTGTTTTTACATGTTTTAACTGTGGATGTTTTGTATTTTAATGTTTTATGTTGTAAACCACTTTTGAGATGTCTTTTCAGATACAGTCAAGCTGTCTATAAATTGATTAAATTATAGCCATAAAAATATAGTTGAAGGGATCAAATAAATAGCATTAACCAAATGTGAGCATCCATCTAGGTAAATATTAGGGGCTTAATTTGAAGTTAATGGGACTACCCAGATTTTTAAATGTCAAGAAGTACCTCCTTGTAGTGTTGATAGGAAAAGTATTTATTAATTATTATAATATGTATGCCTCACCTTCCAAAAAGATATTACCCAGGTTGCTTAATAATATAAATCAAATACAATACATAAAAATACAACATTATAACTACATAAAGCATAAAAAGCAGTGTAAAACTATTTTCAGAGGGAGTAAAATTATTAAAGGCCAAGAAAATTAAAAGGTTTGTGTCTGCTACCAAAGACAGAAAGTAGGCACCCCAGTGTCTATTACCTCATTCTGCATAATTTGTAGATTGACTCTTCTGATACGACTTCTCTTCGGGAATGTGTTCTGTGCGTGTGCAGACATTCAAATATCAGGTTGTAATTCCAGAGTAGTAACAGAAGCCCAGAAACATTCAATCATGCACATTTTCCCTTTTCTTTTTTGGTAACATGCTAACTGAAAGTAGGGAAATTTGTCTTACTTCTACCCAGTACAGTTTTAAGCATAGTAAAACTATGTTGTAATCACTTAGGGACTCAGTGGGCTGCAATGGCATCCTTAGGTGTCTACCTGAAAGTGAGATCAATCCTACCTCACAGGGTTGTTTTAAGGCTAAAATGTAGAGGAGGAGGACCAGATAAGCTGCTTTGGGTTACTTGCAAGAGGAAAAAAAGCAGGATATAAATGTAATAATACAATAAATAAATATTTACACTGCTATAAGATAGCAGATTTGGTTTTGATGCCTGAGTGTTAGTTTTGTAATTACCAGATAAACTGGTAAACTGCCTTGTCCTGCAGCAATATAAGTATATTACCAATAATTAAATTTATGTCAGTTAGCTAGTCAGAAATTACAGTGCTTTTCTTGAAGCACCCTGCTAAATAATCCTCAACAGCAAGAGTTGAAACAGCAAATATGTGGTTTGGGGAACTTATGAAAAATGTGATCTATCAAGCTAAACCACAGATGGAGAACTAAACAATGTATTGTGCAATATCTATTTTTCCTCTTTGTGCACTGTGATTACTTCAGGAAAACCACACATGTCTAGCAAAGCGTTGTTTTCTGCCAAATTATTTATTTAAATCAACATTCACAAGATGAATAGCTATACGCACTGGATGAGCTAGTGGGAGGTAGAGCATCTGCTTTGTCTGCAAAAGGTCCCAAGTTCAATCCCCAGCATATGTCATCCAATTAAAAAGAAGCTCAGGTAGCAGCCCTGGAAAAGATCCCTCTCTGAGACTTGTCTGAGACCTTGGAGAGCTACTAGCATCAAAGTGGACAAGATTGGGCTAGATGGACCAATGGTCTGACTCAGCATGGTGGAGCTGCATGTGGGGAATACCCTCCCAGATAGGCCCACCTGGCACCAACATTGTTATTTTCTCGGAGCCGGGCAAAGATTTCCCCAGACTTTTAAATGTATTTTAATGTACAAATGATACACTGTTCATGTTTTATTCATATTTTATCATGTTTTTGTAAAGCACCTGGAAGCTCTGCTGGGGGGTGCTATGCAAATCACTACAGTTGGTAGCACCCAGCCCAAGAACTCCAGACTGAACTTAGCGGGTCCTGCTGCAAGTTGTTTCCATGGGACTAACCATTGCCATGAACCTTCCCAACTTTACTAGGTTAGCAGTGGTGAAGGCAGTACCTGCTCTGAGGGCCACAGAGGGCATGCCGGAAATATTGGGAGGGAAGAAACATCTCCTTCCCCATTCTGTCTTTCCCCCTAATAGCCACCAAGAGTTATTGCAGTTCCTCCCTTAGTACTGAACAAAAGTGGAATCAAATGAACCTTGCAATATAAGTTCCAGTCAAATCTGGATGATTATGACAGCAATCTCTTTACTAACCTGTATTGTTTCTATATTTCTTTTTCAATTTGTATATGTATTTATTTATTACATTTCTATATTGCTCAATAGCCAAAGCTCTCTGGGCTGTTCACAAAAATTAAAGCTCTAAAATATAGCATGATAAAAACATAATCAGCATGATAAAACATGCTTTTATACATCATGATAAAACATAAAGTCTTTAAGGGAGCAATCTTATGGCCCCTAGGCATTGTCTGAGGGACCATAGGATAGTGGGGATTCCCCCCTCCAAGGTTGGAGACAATGCTCTGACCTCAAAAGGGGGAGTTGGAGGTCCACCCCGGAAAGAACTGTGCCGGCTGCCCTCTGAGGTCGGAAATTCGACATCAGAGAGGGGGAAAGGGGGGCGTTCCAGTGGGCGGGGAGGGAGGAGACCAGGGAGGCCAGGATATGAGCTATCCTGAGGCCTCTTCCAGCCTCCTTCCTTCCCCCTCTGAAGTGCTGTCACTAGACGGGCAAAAAAGGAAAAACCCAGTGATCAGAGGATGGGGAGGTGAAGATGGACTCTGCTGCTGCTCCCATTCTGCTGACTTCAGCCTGGCAGGGCATTGGATACATGGAAGCCTCCAAGTTTGGAGGCTCCCGTCTCACAAGGGTGCAACCCTGATAGGATTGCGCCCTAAAAGTTTAAAACAGAATAAAACCAGAGTAAAAATTAGCCGCAGGGGAAAATCTAAAAATGCAACAACACACATTTTAAAACAAAACTGAAGAACTGAAAAGCTTGGGGGAAAGGCTCACCTGGCACCAAAAGAAACCCCATAAGGCAAGCCTCTCTGCGGACAGCATTCCATAACCACGTCAAAGTGCCCCCTCCAAAAAGGCCCTCTCCTTAGTAAATTCTACAGCAAGCAAGCAATGCAACATGATGTTCACTAGGATTTCGCTAGAACCTGAGCGTTTTGGGGGGAGTGTTCTCAGGGCCAATACATATATCAGGCTGCTATATATACGCCACTTTAAATCAGTCATGGCAGTGAATTATTTGTGTGTGCAGTGCATGATTTCCCCCCCCCCTCCAAAGTCCAAACCACAAGCAAATGGTTGCACAAGCAAAAAGGCCTGCGGCTGCATGTAGAAAATGGCCTGACTGGCATGATGAATGGCTGCACACAAACAGTTCCCCACATGCTAACAAGCCACTGTGCAGAGTGATTTAGAACACTCTCAGTGCTGTGGTGTATGTATGCGGTGGGGGGGGGGGAATCATGCAATGCACACATGCAGTATGGTCATCGCTTAATGCTCCAACCATAAACCCTTTTATCTGCACTAGATTTTAGAATCTGGAGATGAAATATTAGCTTGGAAGCTTTGGTATTTGGTATGGGCTTATTCCATTACCACCCACGCACACAGCTGGCAGGCTGGCTGAGGTAACTGAATGCTCTGGACACTCGAAATGTGCTACAGACATGTGTGCAACATGTTGGGTTTCCATGGCCAACATTCAGGGGTTCCTTGGCAGATGAACTGACATGGAAAAGTCTCCTTGGAGACAGGAAGTTTGAGACACTGATTTAGGTTATGAGCATTCTAATTTTTCGGATATAGGCAAGACTGAGATTGAGGGAGTAAATTAACATGAAGTGGGTACATAGTTAAGTGTGCATCTGGACCATTATCTCCCAGTTTAAATCTAGACACACAGAAGTTGCTTTGTGTTTCAGTTTTATATCCACCTGTAGCAAATTCTTACTGTGAAAGACCAACAACTGGGTCTTTAGCGCGAGTTCGGCACTTAATGGGTTAACCGGCGCTGAGATATTGCCCTTTACAGGACTCACAAGCGATTTAAACCCAACCGCGACCTAAATATAACACGTAACCATATTTAAATCAAAGAATAGACTTTATTTACTACAAGGTTAATGGAGCGGAACTAATAGACTTCCAGGAATGTTGCACTATAAACAAAACCAGGTCATGACCTGAATCACTAGAAAGCTTGAATACAGAGGCGTAGCGTATTGCAGTAAGAGAGAGTCACTTCACACCAGAGACTCTGGACTTACGGACTTTGCATAGCGGTCTGCACTGCCGACTCCAAGCCTGCCATGCCCGGGGAAGAGAGCTGCTTGGCCCTAGCCAATCTAGGGTTGGAAGAGATCAGTGTGTCCCGTGTTCCCAACAACTCAGTCCCTCTGGCAGGGGGGTTTTCTACCCCGCACGCCCCCTCCCCGCCTCCAGGCAATCAGGTGGGCTTATTCCTGCCCGGGAAAAGGTGGCGCCTTGGGTTTACCGGGGGGGGGTCTTTTGGGATACTTGGCAGTTCTTTGAGACTGCCTCTCACCTTGGGATTGTTTATGCCTCTTCATGTGGATTGATGTAGATGTGCTCCATTGAGGTTATGCAGATGTGGTCACGTATCACCGGTCTGACCGGAACTGTGCCTCCTGTGTCCCCCCCCCCCCCCGGGGATTATGCAGAAAGGGTTGCCAATATACGAGGGGAAAACTATGTCAGGGTTCATGGCAGAGTTTATGTCACTGTGTGTGTGCTCAGGCTTTCTCCACACTTACCATACCCCAATATCTTATATAAAATTTGGGATACCTTTGGAAAGGAAAGTGACTAAGATTTTGCTCCAAAATCTTAAATGGCAAAAACCCACATATAAAATCTATTCCTTATTGTCCTGATCTACATTACAGTTAAAAGTATTTACTATTCATTTAATAGTCCCTGAACATGTATGCATTGACCTGTCACTATGGAGTAAGGAATACAACAACTATGTTCTCAGTCCAAGCTTGTGGAATGCTTTGAAGATGGTGCCCCCATGAATGTGATGAGCATGAACATGACTCATAGAAAGCACATGTGTTGCCAGAGTTAGACATCTACACCAAAATATTTGTTCTAGTTCTATTAAACTATGCCTCACACCCGGTTGCAATAATATTCAAAGCAATAGTACTTTGATTTATATATGTAATTTTCCCCACGGTAATTACAGCCCTTTGTGGAATAATTACAGCCTCTTGTGGTGTGACCTTTTTTCTCCAGTGGCAAAGCACAAAAGCTATGTGGCCAAAACTGCAAATGAATTGTCTCCCTCTTGACTGTCACAGATGCTTCTGTGAGGTAATAAAATTATTATGGTGCACTTGCTGATTCTTCTGCAGTAATTCTTCCTAGACTGTGAGCTGTTTTCGCAAGGACTTGTCTTTTCCCCAACTTATGTACCGGGCATATTTCACTTTTAACAGTTTAATACAGGGGTCTTCAAACTAAGGCCCGCGGGCCACATCCGGCCCGCCTTGCCTTTTTATCCGGCCCGCTGGCCGATTGGCGGAAGCAGACTTTTTTTTAACTCTTTCGCTTCAAGCGCCGATTCTTTTAATTCTTTTCCATAATATGGAAAAATTAGTGGTGGTGTTTTACCTCTTATGTATGAGCTGATGTAGCTAAGTCAGATTTCTAATGTTTCAAAAATGCTACTTTGGATTGAAGCAGAGTATGCTCATTTGTGTGATGGCAAAAACAAAAGTATATTCGTGTTAGGCATGAAACAATTGTGCAACTATATATGTAAATACCACCAGCCCTGCCAGGAGTATTCATTAATATTCCCCCTTCTTCCCTCCCCATTCCTTTTTCCTTGTGTGCCGTGTCTTTTAGATTGTAAGCCTGTGGGCAGGGACTGTCTTGTTAATTGCTGTAAACCGGCCACGGCCAGAGAGCTTCGGCAATTGGGCGGTATAAAAATGAAATAAATAAATAAATAAATAAAATAACTTTCCATTTAAGGGGAAAAAAATCCACCCCTATCAATTAAAAAAAAAGGACCCAGGTCCTTTTTTTTTACTTGATCCATTCGTTCATATTTTTTTCAAACTATGGTCCGGCCCCCCAACAGTCTGAGGGACAATGAACTGGCCCCCTGTTTAAAAAGTTTGAAGACCCCTGGTTTAATAAGTAATAATAATCTAAACATCTGGAGAAGTATCCAATGCTGTCAAAGTGCTAGCTCTATTGACGCTGTGCTAGCATAAACCAACTCTAATGCAATGTCATTCGCGCTTGCTAGGCAAAGGGAAAAAGCAGTGATTTGCCACTGAATTTTAGTGACAAATCAGCACTTTTTTTCCTTTGCCTAGCAAGCATTCATGATGTTGCAGTGGCAGCATTGGAAACTACTCCTGGTGTCCATTTTATTACTGTACCCAAAGGAAAAGAGTAAATCTGCAAATTTTTATTATTGTCAAGGATGCACTCTGGATCTCTGCTTGGGAATCATCAAATCATCACACAATTATTTATTTTATTTAAGGAAGTTATAGCCCCACATTTTTAACTCTAAAAATCCTCACGGCAACTTACGTAAATAAAAAAAAAAAGGAAACAAAACACAATTAAAAATATCTAAAATATAATCATCAGCTAAGAAAGCGTAAGACTAAAAACTGCAGCCAAACAGCTGGTAAAGGCAACATAAAGGCCAATTAAAAGACTCTTACATGTCATTAAAAGTCAGGGGGAGAATAGAGCAGCAGGACTTCATTGGTGTCCAGACGCTAGCAATAACAGCTCCAGGCAACTGTGCTTAGGTAGCGAGTTCCAGAGTTTGCGCACAGACAAGGCTGTCTCTCTAGGAGCCACCCAACTAAGCTCTGTCTGAAGTTGCAGGCAGACAGGGAGAGCCCCTGAAGATGATCTCTATTTCCGGACAGTCTCAGATGACAGAAGGCAGCCCTTCAGCGCAGGGGTGGGCAGAAGGTAGATCTCCAGATGTTTTTGACTCCAACCCGCAGAAGCCCCTGCCAGCATGGCCAATGGACAGGGATGCTGGGAGTTGAAGTCCAAAGCATGGAGATCTACTTTCTACCCACCCCTGCTTTAGGGAAGTCTCCTAGATCTGTGAGAGATTATTCCCACAATCAATGTTCCCTTCCAAAGGGATAACCAGGTTTTTCTGTCGTAACAGAGACAGTAAAGAGTCCAGCCAGTGTGGCGTGGTGGTGAGTGTTGGACTGGGACTCCGGAGATCCGGGTTCGAGTCCCCTGCTTGGCCATGAAACTCACTGGGTGACTTTGGGGCCAGTCACTGACTCTCAGCCTAACCTACCTCACAGGGTTGTTGTGAGGATAAAATGGAGCAGAGGAGGAGGATTATGTAAGCCGCCTTGGGTTCCTTTCAGGAAAAAAGGCGGGGTATAAATATAATTAATAAATAAATAAATAAATAAATAATACCAACATTCTACCGGGGGTGGTGTACTTCCAGTGAGATGCTTATCACGCTGCCATCCTGCCTCATTCACAGAACTTTACAGGGGTTCTAGACGGTGACATCTTTCACGTGTAACCCCCCCCCCCCATATTTTCCCACCATTTCATCCATCTTTCGTTTAACTGCAGAAAATCCATTAAGGTGGAAAAGATGGAATAGCTGCACAATGTCTTCTTCTGATGCCGCTAAGAACTGCCCATCTGAAAGCACACATAATTTGAGGACATATGACTGGCCGATAAACAGCTTCTTGGACTCAGTTTATTGTCCTCAGTCATAAAGTACTATGATTCTGTCATTTTGAAAAATATCAGGTATGTTTACAGCACAAATGTATACATCCGAGATGGGAAACTTTTTCGGCACAAGGACCAAACTGGTTCATGGGCAAGCATGCCAGGGGCCATGTGCCAACAGTGGGCAAGGCCACATGCTAAAGTGAGGAGAGCCCCCTCACTGCTGGCAAGTTGCCCATGATGTGATTGCACGCACACACACACTGCCCTTCCCCCACTGCAGACAGGCTTTTTAAAAGCTTCCATTGGCACCAATGGGGTTACTTTTAAAAGTCTGATTGCAGGGGGGGGGATTTTCAAGGGGGTTCACAGTATTGGGGTGGGGAAGGTTAGCCTCCCCTCCCCTCCCAAACATCCTCCCCACCCCTGAAGATGCCACCCATGCTGCAATTAGATTTTTTAAAAGCCTGCATTGAGGACTTTTAAAAAGACTGATTGCAGCAGGGGAATTGGGCTTTTTCAAGGGAAGTCACAGTATTAGTAAGGGGGGGAGGGATTAGGCCTTCCTCCCTAGCCCCAAAATGTGCTTCCCTCACTGTAATTAGGCTTTTTAAAAGCCTCTATTGGCACCAACAGAGGCTATTAAAAAGTCTTAATGCATTGTGGGTGGGGGGAGCAAGGAAACTCTCTTATCACAGAATAATGGGCTCAAGTTACAGGAACCTAGATTCCACCTAAACATCAGGAAAAACTTTCCTGACTGTCAGAGCAATAAGACAGTGGAACCAACTACCTAGGGAGGTGGTGGGCTCTCCCACTCTGGAGGCATTCAAGGTGCAGCTGGACAGCCATCTGTCAGGGATGCTTTGACCTGGATTCCTGCATTGAGCAGGGGGTTGGACTCGATGGCCTTGTAGGCCCCTTCCAACTCTACTTTTCTATGATTCTATGATCAGTGACTGGAGAGAAGGCAGGGAACCTGGCCGGTAGATGGAGACCTCCTGCAGATCATGTTAGGCCCCAGCCAGAGGTTCCTTATCTCTGGTTTACTGTAACATTTGTCAGGGTCAGCCCTAGCATTAGGCAGAGTGGGCAGCCACCTCAAGCAGCTGATTTGGGGTGACCTGAAAGGGCAGAAATAATAATAATAATAATAATAATAATAATAATAATAATAATAATAATAATATCATTATTATTATTATTATTATTATTATTATTATTATTATTTCAATTTATTAGACACCCTTCTCAAAAAAAGTCAGAAGGCGTCTTACAACAAGGATTAAAATATACAAATATTTAGTAATTTACTGAGTGATGCTATGGCCCCTAGATAGTGTAGGATACTTTGGATTCCCAGATCTGAGGTTGGAAAAGAGTTCCAGTCCCAGCCTTGGAGTTGGGGATCCGCGCTCGGATCCCCCCCCCTTGCAGCCAGCATGGAAAGAACCATGTCAGCTGCTTCTCTGAGGTCGTAAGAGCGACCTCAGGGAAGGGGTAAAGTGGGCGTACGACATATCCTGACATTGCGCCAGCCTCCTTCCCTCCCCCTCCGAAGTGCTGCAGCTAGACAGCCAAAATCGGCCGTCTAGCTGACTCGCTGATCGCCTCCAGCGTTCCCCCCGCACTGCATAGGATGGCCATATTCCTCTGAGTTCAGAGGTTTATGGGCATCCACACTGGATGGCACCCTTAGTTAGTTATTACTCATTTAGTTAGTTATTATTAATTTTTTACAACCAGGGAGGGGGAGAGCTGCTTGCCAGTTTTTCTGCCTCAGGTGTCAAAATACCTTGGCTGGCCTTGGGTAATATGCACCTTTCCTTGGGGAAGGGATACCATTTGCTGCTCCACCTCAGGCAGCAAACTGTCCTGCACCAGCCTTGTTGTTCCTCAAATACACCCTGTGGGTTCAGTGGAACCCACACTCAAAAGAGTTACCTGTCCCCAGAACCTACAGCTGCAGAGCGCCATTAAGCACAGTCAGACTGTGACAGTTTTATGTGGCGTTCCCTGTGTTAGCATACTTCGGTAGCACATGGCCCCCAAACACCTCATAATCAGCAGTTACACTTCCTATTTAGAGTTCTTCTTTTAACAAGCCATGAGAAAACAATTTTTTTAAAAAAAAAGTGAAATGAAAAGAGCCTAAGTAGAAGAAAATGAAGTTGGATGGTGAGTAGAGAAGCAGATGCTTCAGTAAACGGAAATAATGTGATGCTTCGTAGTCGTACAGGCCTGTATTGGCCTTTGCAAAAAAAAACAAAAAAAAACCCTGTAAACCTGTTCAGTGTTATTCCTGAAGAGGGGAAGCTAGGCAAAGCAAGCCCCATCCGCTCAGTCCCCAGCTGTGCCACTCTGAGTGGGGAAGTGTGAAGGCGAAGGCGCTTCTAGTCACGTTCACTTGAACACAAGTAGAAACCTTACTGTGACCTGGAACCCGGCTTTTCTTCACAATGGGAAGGTCAGAGACTGGAGGAATAGGTGGCAAGTGAGTGTTTGGGGGCAGAGCCAGGAGGTGCAGCCACAGGCTCCTTTCATCATCATCATCATCATCATCATCATCATCATCATCATCATCATCATCATCTATATATCGCCCAATAGCTGAAGCTCTCTGGGCGGTTTACAGCAATTTATTTAAAAAAAACAGTAAAATACAATACGAACACAATGAAACAGAATAAAATTCAATACAACATTTAAAAGTGTTGCTCTGCCCAAGGGGTGCAGATCTGAGAGTGAAAGGAACATCAGGGGTTTCTCCTGAGTGCCACTCTCCAGGGATGGGGACTCGGACTCCAGGACTCGGCTCGTGAGTCGGACTGAGTCCCCCCTCTGACTCGAATCAGACTCGAGTCCCAATATTTTTAATGGGACTTGAGACTCGACTCGGGACTCGAGACCAAGAACTCGTGTTCCAAAATCGTGTTCCTCAAATGAAACATGGATAGGTTTTAGGGAGTACAGCAAGTTTATTTTTTAAAATCATTTTCCTAAAATGCAACCTTTCAGGTTTGGCCGCCTCTGCCTGCCTGTTTGGGGTTCCCAGCCTCCTCTGCCTGCCTGGTCTCTTCTTAACCAGTTCCACAGTTTGAACTGTCCAAGAGAAAGGCCTCTGCCTGCCTGTTTTGGGGTTCCCTGCCTCCTCTGCCTGCCTGGTTATTTTGGGTTTGTCTGCCTGGTCTGTTCTTGCCAAAATCAGTTGCAGCGTTTTGAAATAAAAAGGCACACTTGTGCCTAGAATTTATTTAAGCCACACATCTGAAGTAGCCTTATTTTGTTGGGGAAAAAACCCCATTGATTTTAATAGGGACTCATGGAGTGCGCTTTGGGAGTGACTCATGACTCGTGAGTCACCATTTTAGACCAAGGACTCAGACTCGGACTCGAGTCCAAAGACTCGTGACTCGAAACCAAGGACTCTTCAACATCCCTGGCACTCTCCCTCCCCCCCCCCACTCTGTGCATCGCTCTGGGTGGGAGAGAGATGCACAGGGAAATCCCCGCTATTGTGTCTCCAAGATCAGGTCAGAGATAACAGTGGAGATGCAGGTGTCAGGGGAATCAAGGTACTTGTCCAGTGCTGGGAGAAGCGGCTACTTGTCCCAGCACCACCTGAGTACCTTTCTCTGTGCTGAGACAGGTATGGAACTCCGTACCTCTCTCAGCATGGAAAAAAGCTAAAAGTGGGATGGGAGGGTTATGCCCACTGATATTGGTGGCCATGCCCACTGATGTCATCCAGCCCACTGAGGTCCTAAGGGGCCAATCTGCCCCCCCCCATGGAGTTCTGCACTTCTGTTCTACCCTGTTCAGGCATAACACCTGAACAAAAGCTTGAGGAGCTTTTCTACACAAGGCATTTGTTGTGTACTTCTCATTCCCTACTCATGGTTGCTTATGGGTTTTTTAGACTATGTCATGACTCTCCAGTTTCGCTTCTGTTTTAAACAGCACTTTTGGCGAGTTTTTTTTTTTTTTAGAGCAGGGAAAATTTGGTATTATTTGGGAAAGCAAAAGAAAACACGTTCTCCAGTTGTGTATTTGCACTCTTCCACTAAACCACAGTACCTTTGAGAGGTTATGTCGTGGAAAAGCAGGAAATGAAATGCTCTTCATGTAGTACTTGGATCTCAATTCTGCGATGAAACCAAAAGTGGATACAGCAGATTAACAGCCTCGTGTAGTAAAGCCCGTGATGTCTCTTTGTTGCTATATAAAGGATGTGAACTAAGCCTGTCCACACACTGGTTGCGGCTCAGTGGTAGAGGCCAGGGAATATAATGCACATATCCACACAGTCAAGGCTAGCTCTACCGTGAAGCAGGCCTGGTTATTACTTGGATGGGAGAGCCCTCCTCTAGTTTCCTGCACTGAGCAGGGGGTTGGACTCGATGGCCTTGTAGGCCCCGTCCAACTCTATCTATGAATCTATACAGGCCTGTGGCTTACGCTGGCTCAGCTTGTCTGAGCGTGGAAAGCTAAGCAGGATCGGGCCTGGTTGTTACTTGGATGGGAGACCCCTCCTCTAGTTTCCTGCATTGAGCAGGGGGTTGGACTCAATGGCCTTGTAGGCCCCTTCCAACTCTATGATCTATGAAATCTATGAACCAACCTGCTTTAAACAGCGCTATGAAAGGGGAGGGGTAGAAGAAAGTGGGAACTGGTGTTCAAATGGCACAAGATGTTTATTTTATTTTATTTAAGTATTTACGGTATATCCCACCTTTTTTCCTGCAAGGAGCCCAAGGTGGCTTACAGAGTCAGTCCTCCTCTCCATTTTATCCTCACAACAACCCTGTGAGGTAGGTTAGGCTGAGAGTCAGTGACTGGCCCAAAGTCACCCAGTGAGTTTCATGGCCGAGCGGGGGCTTAGAACCCGGATCTCCCGAGTCCCAGCCCAACACTCTAGCCACTACGCCACACTGGCTCTCCACTGGCTCTTTTTCAAAATGCTGGCTGGCTCTAGCTGGAGAAGCTCTGCTTCAGGCAGCAAAATGTCTTGGGCTGTGCTGCGCACTGTCCATTCCTAGTTTCCTGTATTCATCCTTTCCAAAAGCCAGTGTTCCTGACTCATCAGCTACCCCATGGGCTGAAGCTGGGTGGAGTTTCTGGCTATTAGGAGTCCGGACTCAACATTATTTATTCCAGACTACTAAATTACTGGCTTAAATATTTGCGTTATAATTCAGACTGGATCTGCCAAATGACTTGATGACCTTGTCTACAGCTAATCCAGCCTAACTTGTAATTTGAGGAGTCCAAAAGGAATAATAATAACAACACTACTTACATGATTTAACACTGATTGTGCAAAACAGTTCACTGTGTTGGCTCCACGGGCAACTGCAAATCATTTTGCTGCCATTTCTGGTACCTGGGCAGTTGCTTATACATACGGAAACTCTTTTCTTAATTGATATTTTGTACTATGAGTTGGTGGTAAAGAGATGTTTGAGGGTGCGGTCTACATGATCCAGAAATAGGTCATCTGAAGCATAAAACTCCATGATGCTTTTGCAAAGTATAAAATTACAAGCCTGGCTTCATAATAATCTTTAGTTACCCGATTTAATGAACGATTGGGGTAGTACTACTTGGCTTCATCTTAAAATAAGAAGCCTTACCGCCCTTACCTATTCATAGAGTAGACATGCAAGACTCGGTTTCACCTTATGTCTACAAGGCCCTAACACAATGGAAGCTTTAAAAGTGGATTAGACAAATTCATGGACGAAAAGGCTATCAGTGACTACAAGTCAGGGGGGACTGGCGACTCCTGTGTCAGTGGGGCTCCTTATCCATTGCAACTTGTATTCTGAGCTTTATTGGAGTTACCCATGGTGCTCGATGGTGGTGTGTCCATTTTGGGGGTGGAGTTCAGCACCGTGGGTAGCTCCTATAAAGCTTAGAATAAAAGCTGCAATGGATGAGGAGCCGCACCGAAATAGGAGTCACCAGCCTCCCCTGTTACAAGTCATGAGGATGGTTCTACATTACTGCCAGATGCTTTGTATTTATAGCTTGGTTATATTTGGCCAGTCTGTTTGGATTTTGATACTTGTTATGACCTGTGGTTACAACAATAAATGTACTACTGATTTACTACTTCATCACTGCCAGTATCAGAGGCAGTATGCCTCTCAGTACCAGTTGCTGGGAACATGAGCAGGAGGGTGCTGTTTTATGGGGTGATTGTATTTTAGTATGATATGGATAACTGTTTGAGCTATTCTAGACTTTGTATGCTTTCATTTTGCTGTAAGTACCCATGAGTGTTTGTTTGAGAAAGGCATCTAAGAAATTCTAAACAACAAGAAGGAAGAGGAGGAGGAGGAGGAGGAGTGTGCTCATGTCCTACTTGTGGGTTTCCCATAGGCCTCAGGTTGGCCACTGTGCAAACAGAATCCTGGACCAGACAGGCCTTTGGTCTGATCTAGCACAGATCTTCTCATGATCTTAATTGTTGTTTGCCCCCAGCCACTATGGGCTAGGATCCAAAGGGCCACACACATGGCATCCCACACATGCACTACAGCTTTTCAGATTCCCAATCCCCCCCCTCTAGCCACTTGTGCCACAAAAAAGGCCATCTTTGATGGTCAGTGGAACCTGCAGCATGGCATCTGATGCCCTGTGACGGGCCGCAGCCAGAAGAGGTTCAGAGGCAGGCAGCAAGTGAATATCAGTTTCTCAGGAACAACAGCATGAGAGGGCTGTTGCCATCATGCCCTGCATGTGGGCTTCCCAGGAAGCATCTAGCTGGCCCCTGTGGGAAAGAGAATGCTGGACTAGACAGGCCTTTGGTCTGATCCTGCATGGCTTGGCTTACCTTATGTTCTTACGTTATCTTAAGAGGAAATCCATATTCCTTGTATCCAAGCCATGGTTAATACGGTTAATATCTGCATTGCCAACCACCCTGGAATAAATATTATAAAGATGCCTTAAAGAAAATAAATATTCCTCAGTTAGCCCATATCCTCCATGAATTTGTCCAATCCCTTTTTAAAGCCAGCTAAGTTTAGCAGCCATCACTGCATCTTGTGACAGTGAATCAAGTACCTTTTCGGCTCATTCCAGAAGCTAATTATGCATCTTGTGAATACTTACTTCCTGTGAAGATGTTTATGCTTCTGCCTGTCCTGCCTTAATGCCAGAAATCTTGAGCAGTTACACATGCAAGGTACACTGCAACTTCCTGTTTATTTGATGGCCACATGGAAGCTGCATGGTGTCAATCGTCCTTACGTGTGTGTGTGTGTGTGTGTGTGTGTGAGTGCTTTCCTTCGCTTTCACAATTAAATGCCTCATTTTACCTGCTCTAAAAAACTCACTGAAAGTGCTGGTTAGAACACAGAAGCGAAACTAGAGGGTCATGTTGTCGTCCAAAGAACCCATGAACGACTGTGAGTAGGGGAATGACAAGTGCACGATAAATGCCTTCTGTAGAAATGCCCACAGTGACTCTTAGTATAGAAATAAGTGTTAAAATACAGAAATGTTCCAGATGTTTTCCTCTGTGAAATGTTGAATGGTATGTTCTGGTGCTTCCATGTAACTTCAGGCATGCAAGAGCCCTGAGCACTGGGCACCCTGTACATACATTTGCCACTGCTGGTATAAGCCTGCCCTAGGGTTGACATGGCCCCCGGATTTACAAAAGTGGTCTATCTTCTTTTCCTTTAGAGGACTAGTGGCTGTTTTTTTAAAAAAAGAAATAATGCAGCCCACATAGAACTTCCCTATTCTTATCTTTCTACATAGAGCTTTCACTGCATTCCCCATTGCATCTTATATTTTAGGTCCCCGGTCTTTCTGGGGAAATTAATTTGCCATATTACTTAGGAATCTGCCGAAACGAAATCCTTTGACAAATAATATAAAGCGCTTTCTTAGAGGTGGGAAATGCTTACATGGCATACACATATTTTAAATTAAAAATTCCTAGTCAGCTTTGCGAGGGCTAAAATGAAAGCCTTTGGAAAGAAAAGAAGTAGAAGGGGGGGCGGGGGGAACAGGACTTGGCAAAATTCCACTTGTGGTTAAATTTAAGCCTTAAAATGCCTGCCAGGAACAAACAGGGCCAGGAAGCTGAACTTTACCCCACATTGTGGTTGGGAAATGCTAGTAGAAATCTAGAGAGCTTTTGTCTCTCTCAGAACATATGTTTCTGTAGGATGAACTCGGACACCTCAAATAATCAAATCTGTATCCTTATGCAGATGAGGACATGCGAGGATAATGACTGTTTGGTGGGCGGGGGGGACGACGAATTGCATCTGTTGGCCCCTCCCCTGAGTCCTCTATGCATTGATCAGCTCTCCTGCACAGATGCTAGGCATGTATCCACTCCATGTGTGATCTGAATCAGGTATGGGAATCCTAATCCAGTGAATCTCACCGTTAGTAAAAGCTACTGCTTATTATTATTATATTTATACCCTTTTTTCCTGCAAGGAACCCAAGGTGGCTTACATAATCATCATCATCCCCATTCTGTCCTCACAACAACCCTGTGAGGTAGGTTAGGCCAAGAGTCTGTGATTGGGCCAAAGTTACCCAGTGAGTTCCATGGCCGAGTGGGGACTAGAACCCGGGTCTCCTGAGTTCCAGTCCAACACTCTAACCACTACCCCACACTGGCTCTCAAGAGTGTGGGTTTCGTACATTACCCCAACAACGCTGAAACCTCCTGCAGTACCACTCCTTCCCCTGCCACTGGGATAATGGAAGAATCCAGAGTTTAGAGGATATGGCAGTAATTGAAATGGTACTGGAATTATAGCAGGAAACAAGCTGCATGTATACATATTTCTTTCTTTTTAAAATCATCTTTCTTTTCCCAGACGCTTCCAGTGTGTTACAATTGTCACTGTACAACTGAAGAAACCTGAGAAGCTATTTATTATCTTAGGAAAGTTTCCAATTGAGACCAACCGTACCTGCAAAAACAGCATAGAATCATAGAATAGTATGCAAATTTTCCCTGATGTTTAGGTGGAATCTGGGTTCTTGTAACTTGAGCCCATTATTCCGTGTCCTGCAAACCGGGATGGTCAAGAAGAGATCCTCCTGGCCCTCCTCTGTGTGGCAACCATTCAAAGTGCTATCATATCTCTCCTCAGTCTTCTCTTATGAAGGCTAAACATGCCCAGTTCCTTCAGTCTCTCCTCATAAGGCCTTGTTTCTAGTCCCTTAACTCCCTTTATCTTTGTTGCCCTCCTCTGAACCCTTTCCAGTTTGTCTAAAGTGTGGCGCCCAGAACTGGATGTAGTACTCAAGATGAGACCTAACCAGTGTTGAGTAGAGGGGAACTAGTACTTCCCGCGATTTGGAAGCTATACTTCTATTAATGCACCCAAAATAGCATTTGCCTTTTTTGCAGCCACATCATTGCTGGCTATTCAGCTTGTGATCTACAACAATTCCAAGATCATTCTCACTTGTAGTATTGTTGAGCCAAGTATCTCCCATCCTGTAACTGTGCATTTGGTTTCTCTGCGCCTGTTCAGGAGTATTCTGCCCTTAGCTCTTTTTTCTTTTTTTAAATTTCTCTGCTCAAGGAACAGGCTCTTGGCATATGTTCGTACTTGTTCTGATTTGCCAGAATTTTTGAAAATGAATGGTAACAATTCTGAGTGAAGCATGCCATGACAGAATAATTTGGAGAGCACACACTGCCTTTCTAAACTATGTGTTCTTAGCATCTGAATCCTTTGAAAAATGTAGTGACTAATTTAAATACACTTCCAATAACTATCCCCAGTATATAGAAGAGCAGCAACTGAAATCAATGTCAAGCATGCCTTCGGTGGGCCCTCACCTGCTTCTGTCCTGGCTGCACACTCAAGCAAACGAAATTGCTCTGTTTCCTCCGCCTTTTCATGGCTTGCATGCTCAGGAAGGGCAGATGAACTGGTGGCAAGGAGGAGGAGGAGCAGGGCCTATACATTTGGTATCATAGAAAAGTAGAGTTGGAAGGGGCCTATAAGGCCATCAAGTCCAACCCCCTGCTCAGTGCGGAATCCGAGTCAAAGCATCCCTGACAGATGGCTGTCCAGCTGCACCTTGAATGCCTCCAGTGTCTCATAGGCTATCTCTGATGCCTCAAAGGCTATCTCTTTAGTTAAATGACTTGTCTGTAAATTTTCAGGAAAATTTGAGATGAATTTGGAGAGTCCTGTTCACTTGAAAAATCTATAATCTCAAAGTCCATTCCTTTTTGATCTATCTGTAATCAATTAAATAACCAAATGTATAGGCAATAGTTGGAATTGCTAGCACATCAATTGAAACAAATTTATGTTTTGCGAATAACTAATTTTTCAATATTGCATGTATAATGGATTAGATCCAGATTTAGTCAGAGCAGGCCCATTGAAATCAGTGGCTCCAACTTAATGCCTTGGGTTCATAAATTACTTCTAGTTTTGTAATGTACTGGATATTTTCTCTCTGTTATATTGTGATGACCTACAGTTGTAAACAATAAAACTGAATTGTAAATATAGGCAAGAGGAATGAAGACTAGCATAACACACAACGACTTTAATCTACAACTTGAATCTGCTTAATCTAGCAGATTCAAGCCTTCCCCTGCTCAAACAACCCCATGTGACTTTAGGTTATGTCCTCAAATTCCCATTTCCTCAGTGTACAACATAAGGGAATGTCTCTCCGTTATAAATTCTGTCAGTCCAGCATATGTTAATTAAAAATGGGTTTCGTGCGGGATGGTTTCTTCACTTCCTTCATTTTAATCTGACAAAGTGGATCACACTGACCATCTGCATACAAATATGTGCAACAGCACAAATAAAGCCCAATGCTATCTTTGGATTGGGGCCACTTTTGATTTCATAGATTTCATAGATCATAGAGTTGGAAGGAGCCTACAACGCTATTGAGTCCGTCCAACCCCCTGCTCAATGCAGGAAACTAGAGGAGGGGTCTCCCATCCAAGTAACAACCAGGCCTGATCCTGCTTAGCTTTGCTGTTGTCATTGAAAAACAACAATATATTACACATTCTGAGAAAATACCCCCATCTTTTGTAAATACATACTCTGAGCACATCTATATTATATTATGTTTTTATTTAAAATTATTTTTAGGCTGCATTTAAGAGTGGAACCCTCTCAAGGCAGCGTACAAGATAGGAACGTAGGAACATCAGAAGCCACCTTATACTGAGTTAGACCATTGGTCCATCTAGAACTGAAGGCAGCGCTCCCAAGGCAGATTCTTCTACCCTAAATGAAGTGCTTAGGACGCGCATGCAGAGGTGCTGCTTGCCTCCGCAAATAAAAACGTAAAGGGCAAGAAAAATGCATTTCAATATATCCATAAACGAAAAGAATAAAAAATCAATAAAAAGGGAGAACCGAACAGAAAAACAGAGCAGAAACAAACCTAAATAAGTTTAACAGCCTTCTGCAGCCACAGTGGGCAAGATGCAGAGTGGGCAAGTGCTTTCCACAGTGGGCAAGTGCTTTCCATGTGGAAAGCACTTGCGCTGATTTCTGTGTGTTACCCCCTCCTATGCCACATCAAATACCATTCTGGAAGATTCCCCAGCCTTGAGGAGTGGCTTTTGGGGATGCACAAGAATATGTACCGGTAATTGGAAAGAAGCGGTGAGAAAGCCTCACAGTGAAAGCAAAACTTAGTGCAAGCCCTAGTTTTCCACATTGAAGCCATTATTCACAAGTGGTGTGTTCTATGCTAAGAGATGCTCTTAACACAACTTGTGAAAGCAGCGTTAGATCCCCTTAGGAAACATCATTCTGTGCAGAGGCTGAGGAAAAACAAAACAAAATTCTCAGGATTTTACAAAGCCACAGGTTCCAGGTTGATGTGTTGTAGGGACTGGGCCCATTGCTGCAAATCCTCAAAGGATATGGGCACAGATTTTGATTCAGAGGAGGAGGAGGTGGTGGTGGAACTCGCAGCTGAAATGCCAAGGCCAGTTGAACCAGAGATGAGCAGGGAGGTAGAAGAAAGTCAGCTAGCCTCAAACACCGTGAGAAGCCAGAGCAAGTCTGATGAGGAAGAGCAGGAGCTGGGAATGGGTGTGACTGATCCCAGGGTGAGGCGCCAATTGAGAAGGGAAGATCAAGGAAAAAGTGTAAGATGTTGTAAGCGGTTGGCTCTGAAGCAACAAGGACCGCCTTAAAGGCTGGGTTTTGATCATTTGAGATTGGAAGGGAGGAGGCCCCCTCAGTCTGAAATCAACTTCTTTTCAGCGAGGCAGCATTTCTTCAATGTACGGGAGTATCTAGGATTCTAACTAAAGCTTGTTTCTTTTGTTACTGATTTCTGCAGTATGCTTGATTTGTACTTTAAAACACCTGTAAGTATAGAGAAGACCACAGCCATTCTTCTTGGAATCCTGGCCTGTGTTCCCTAAGACAGTTGCATTAGAAACCAACATCTGTCAGCAACCTTGAAAAGATGGAAAGAACATGGTGGAATTCATTGTGTTCAATGTTCTGAAGGAAGATGTTTTACAAAGAGGTGAAATGGCTTTCATATGAGTTTATGCTATGTTTCATTTCCAGCTAGATTTTTTTATGGCAAAGTTTAACACATGTAAAATCAACAAATCTTTTAGCCCTTTCACCTCTCACCAGTAGATGATGGAACACCCAGGGAGTGTCACATCTGCTGACAGCTAGGTAATAAACACCATGATTGCCTTGACCTCTCAACAAATTTCTTCTGGGCACGTAAATTACCTTTCCTTCATTCCCTCTTGGAAAGACAATAGGGGGAGGGAATCTATATTTCTTTTCAAAATATAGTAAAAAATAACTATTAAAATTAACTGGGAAATGTTTTTATTTCCTAAACAAGTATTGTCATATATTGGCTTGGATCTTGATCTGCCCTTCCTGTGAATCCAACCCAACAGAGGCTCCCACTGGCGGAAGGGGGGAGGGAATAATATTTTTGCTGTCCCCACCTCCCCCCTGCAGCTTCCAGCACCACCTCCAGGGGCTCCCCAAGCCTACACAACTAATTTTCAGAGGGCACAAGGCATGTTGTAGTAGAGAGATTTTGGGATCTGCCTTGTCGATTTCTTGTAAAAAGGTAATCTGGGGGCGCATTGTTGGTAAACAGTGAGTAATCCTTGCCCGTTGTATTTTGTCCCCCATACCTTTAACATTAAGTGTTACAACTTTAGTCAGGGGCATGCACTGACATATCCTTTTTCAATTGGTTCCTTAACAATCCTAAAAGTCAATAACTCTGGTTGGATTCCAGGTCCTGCGCTTCCTCTAATTTTCCAAAAGAATTTATAAACTTTGCTGCTTGTACTATAAAAAAAAAACATTTATTCCTTTGCCTACTTTATCAAAAATTCCTGCAACACTTAGAAAAACAAAAACAAAAGGACAAAAAAAAATTCCCTTCTAAAACGTACCTCAACTGTGCTTGGGCCCTGAGAAAGAAATGCAGGAGTCGTTCCTCCCCTTTGTCGATGTGGGGAAGACGATCACAGTAGGTTTTAGTACAATAACAATATGCATCTAGTAAAAACTAAACAATCAATAACACTGAATTTATTTACCGTAATTGGGGGATTATTTATATCCTGTAATAATCTTACAGGCAGAGTTATGTGCTTTCTCTCCAGGAGGCTTACTAAATTACATATAACTAAGAAAACTAATCATCAAAGGAAAAACCTTTAAACTGAAGGAGAAGATGGTAAATCACTAAAGCCCCACTAAAACTTTACAGCTTGACTCTGTTATTAGAAAGCCACCCCCTTCCAGGCTGCCCATGACTGGTGCCCTCCTAATTTCAGACAGAGGGAGAGTTAGAAAACAGTTGCTGTTAGTGAGAGAAAAAAGAGGAATCACATTTAAATCTTTACAGTTACAGAGCTGCTTACTTTCAGCAGTTATCTGAATACCATACGGTGTCTTCTGTTTTCACCCTTTTTTACTTTTTAGTCATATAAGAACGGAGGGTATGGTCTGATTGTGCTTTAGTTCCTGATTTATTTTGGGGATTTTTTTACGTTTTTTAGTCCTGCGTTCTTTCGGTGGATTTCTCCCATTGACTTGCAGAGGGGTGGGCGCCATCTTTGTCCAGTTCTTCTCCCTCACTCTCCACTCTCGCTGGCACATCAGCTGGGCACTCGATCCCCGGCTCCTCCAAGAGGGCAAGTCCCTGTTTAAGGGTCTCCACAGAATAAATAGATGATCCCTTAGTTACAATCATGTGGAATGGGAAAGCCCACCGGTATTGTATGTCAGCTTCTTGTAGCCTGAGTGTAATTGGTTTCAGTTCTTTTCGTTTACGTAGGTTTTCATTGGAAAGATCTTGTAACACTCACTGGTTGATTTTCATAAAAGATATTACCTAACTCTCTAAGAGAGTGCCCTGCCACACCTCCCGCTTTTTTAAAAATTATAACAAAGCAAATTATAATGTCTCTTGGAAGGGCACTCTGTTTGGGTTTGATCCTGAGGGCTCTGTGTACTCTCTCAAAATCATCAACTGACAATTCCAGTGTCGGGATTAATGTCTTAAACAAGGTAACAATAAATTCAGATAAACTGTCCCATTCAGTGCCCTCTTTAACCCCACATAAGTGCATATTAACCCTTCTCATTCTGTTCTCAGCTTCAGCCATCATTGCTTTAATTTCTTGGTTCTCCCTTTGTAATTTTTTCAATTGTTTGTCTTGTAAAAGACTTAAATCCATGGCCACCGAGGCAGTTTCTGCTGTGCCTTCTAACTTAGAAGTCAGTATAGTCATGCCTTGGATTGAGAGCATAATTCGTTCCGGAAACGTGCTTGTAATCCAAAACACTCTTATATCAAAACGAAATCCCCCCAAAAAAATTTGTACAGAGATTTTTAATTTAAGCCGTACTACAGTACTTGTATTGCAAGACGTCGCTTGTATATCAAGTAATAAATAAATAAATAAATAAATATTTAAAAATTTGCTTGTCTTGCAAAACGCTCTCAAACCAAGTTGCAATCCAAGGTATTACTGTAATTCAATCTTGCTCTCTAAGGGAGACATCAACTCCTTCCATGTATCAGTCAGAACTATTTTGAGGGAGGCTAGTCGATTCATGAATTGTTGATTTAAATTTTAAGCCGTAATTTCCAGAGCACCAGCATCCATCACCATGATGGATTCCTCCCCTCCTTTCCCTCCTCTTAGCACTACTTGTCTTTCCTTAACTCTAAAGTAGGCGGTTATGCTGGCAATTTTGGCTCGAAAAGGATGGGCGATCATTCCTCCCCCCCCCCCCCACCGACTGGGCCAAATAGCTGAGATAACGGTCCTGGGGCAGAACTTTTTGCCTTAAATCAAAAAGCATCTTCACGGAGCTCACTTTACCTTGCGACCATCTTCTCGATCGTCCAGCCACTCCCTTTCCTTTTTATTTTTTAAAGTGTCCTCATACCGCTTTTTCTTCCAACTGTGTATAATAGCAGCTGTAAAGAAAGTGGTCTTAAACCACTTGTGTTGGCCACTCAAATCCACTGGGGATCTCTCAACTCATTTCTGTGTTGATATTTGATGTGATTTCCCCTTCATTTCCCCTTCAGCTCATAGGTGGTGTTTTGTCCCAGCGTCATTATCCGTAGAAGCAGTGATTTCATTGTTTGCTCAGTTCAAATATCCCTGGGCAAGAAAAGGCCAATTACCTAAAACTAAGATAGAGCAATCTCCTTTCCAGATAACCCCTTTCCCAAGAGAGATGCACATTAAGATGACTTTTCAGTTTCCCTCCACTTTTGCATTTGGGTTAAAAACTGCTCTCAGGGACCCAAATCTCTAGATAATCCATTGTTTACATCCTTGGTTTCCCAAAGGTACTTCCAGACCAGGCTTTTATTGTGCAAACACTCTACCTCATTCACAGAATTTTACAGAGGGACCGGAGCCGGACAGCCTTGCTTCCACTTACAACCCTCACAAGTTTTCCCATCACTTCTTCCATCTTTTTTCTTACCTCTGAAAATGTGCTAAGGAGGGAAAGATGGTACCAACTTGGTACTCTCCCGATGTTTTGTACCAACTTGGTACTCTCCAGATGTTTTGGAGTACAACTCCCAGCATTGCTGGCCATTGGCCGTGTTGGCTGGGCCCAATGGGAGTTGAAGTCACAAAACATCTGGAGGACACGAGGCTGGGGAAGGCTGGAATAGCTCCACAATGCCTTTTGATTTATAGTTGCTTCCTGATAAGATTTTCTATAAAGGAAAACCTGACTTATGTAGTCTTCTCTTTGGCTTATGCCAACTGAAATCCAGGCTGGATGCTCAAACTGGAAGCAGGACAGAAACCTGTGCAGACTGTAAAGGCTGGAACTTTTTATGTGCATTTCAGGCTAAAAATTATTTAGCCATTTAAGGAGGGGATACCTTTGTTTGACAAGGGAGTCAACAACATAGCTACAATGTACAAGTCCCATCTTTTTTCATTGCCTTCTTGCTATGTCCAGTCATCTCTGTTCTCCACTTATGGGTTGTGATTTATAGGGGATAGAGTTGTCAGGTCCTGTGTGCAGTGCGGGATTTTCTGGGATGAACTGAGCAGCCATTTTAATGGGGCAATGATGTTAATGCGGCAAAAAAAAAACCCCAAAACTATTCAGAGATCAATTTTGCCTTATATTTCTCAAGAAAACCCCACTTCAGTTGAGTTCATGTTGCTTAAAAATGCCCTTAGAAGCCTTGCTCTGTGCAAAACCTTTGACTAATTTAGGGTACAATCCTATCCACATTTACACAGAAAAAAATCCTACAACTCCCAGCATTCCCCAGCCAGCCATGCTGAGGACAGTCATGGCAAAAAATAAAAAGATGAAGATCTTGCTGCGAAGGGGGTGTAAATCTCACCACCCCCTTTTGCGAGCAAAGATCACTGAAGCATTTGCTTCCCCTTGACAGCTCACCTTTTGACAGCTGTCAAGAGAAAGCAACGGGAAGATAACCCCTATTTGGAGCCTCTTTAGGGCAATGTCCAGGGTCGGTACCTGCTTCAACAGCAGGTACCCCGCAGGACATTGACCCAGCCAAGGCATCAAATTTCTGCACTTGTGAAACTGTGCACCTCTGCAGTTGCCCAAGTGTGGCTAAAAAATAAATGAAAAAATAATGGGCACATTGTGAGCACAAAAAAATAATAATTAAAAATAAATTGTTTGCCAACCACCAACAGCCCTTCCAAAGGTCCACTTGAGCTCTTTGAAGGGGCTGTCACTAGCTGTCAAAATGGAGATTGCAAGCACTGGCTGTCAAGCTGGAGATCTAAGTTAAAAGGACTTGCAGTCATGGTGGGGCGGGGGGGAGCAGACAAGTCAATCCTGCTGCGGGGTTTCCTGAGATACACAGAGATGTTCATTTACTGCCCTGTTGACTAATTTGCCAGCCAGATATTCTGTGGGCATAGTTTAAAATCTAATCTGGGTAAAAGCATGCCTAACAGGGGGGGAAAGTTAGTTCTCGTAAACAGGCAGCCCTTTTATTATCTGATTGAATTTTAATATACTAGGCTGAAGATGTAGAACTCTTCATATATTCACATTAACTTTTGACATCTTCACTGGAAACTATATATCGCAGCTCTTGCAGACAACCTCAGGTGACATAACGGGAGAAATTGAATAGCTCAACCTAAAACGGTTACAGAAACAGAATTGTACCCAACCTTCTCTATTCTGCAGATCTAGAAAGCATAATTTTGCTAGATGTTGCCCCCTGACATTAATAAAAGCTTTTTCCAGCACAGAATAATAGATTTGTAGAAGTGTTCTTTTAGAGAAAGGAGACCTACTTGAGTAATGCACCAGGTATATGATATGGTACTGCTAGAAGTGACTGCAAAAGCTTATTTTGAATTGTATCAAGTTTGTTTCTAATGGAAGGACCCCAAATAGCTGCATCATATAGCAAGCAAGACATCATCTTGGAAACTTAAAACAAACAAACAAACAAACAAAAAACATTGGTTCTAATAAACCAGGGGTGTTGAACACAGAATTCATTTTTGGAGAAGCTCTCAGGGGCCACATTCCAATAGTGGGAGGGGCTGAAGGCAAAAGGGGTGGGGCCAAACACAAAAGGGGGTGAGGCCAACATACAAGAATTATCAGCATATATATAAGCATACTGCTCTTACTGCCAGTAACTAAGCCTTAGGTGAGGCATTCCTTGAGATGGCCACTCCCCCTCCCCCCCCCCACCTGTCATTTGTTGGACTCCCTGCTTTTGGGCAGCATTTTCCCCTTTCAAAAAGTGGGGACAAGTTTAGCTCTCCCCCGCCCCGACTCCCGCAGAAGTTTTTTCCTCATTTCCCTCCGATTGACACCACACGGAGGGAAATTAACTACAAAATTCCTGGCCCTTGTTTTGGGTTTGTCAGGGAAATGAGGAGACATAGGACCCTGCAGATCCATGAACTTCACCAGCATGCCCGACACCCCCTCAGAATGTCCCACTCCTGGCCTGCTGCTGTTGGAGCAGTGATGACAGAGCAGCAATTGTGGTGGAGCTTTCCCCTACTGCCCCAGATCATTTATGTTTAAACATATTAAAATGTATTTAAATATGTTAAATATGTCCATCATATTTTCTTTCAAAATATGCAATCCTAAACACATTCTCTCTCAAAATATCCATTTCAAAACATACTTTCTTTCAAAATACACATTTCTAAATGTATTTTTTCCTCAAGATATGCATTTTTATGTGTTTTGAATGTTGATAGATTTCTCTTTTTTGAGCCCAGAACTGCACTGGAACATTCAGGAATTCAGTGGATGACTAACTTCTGACTCACACATTAGTCCAGGATCGACAGATCAGGACAGTTCCACTCAGCATCCTTAACTGAAAAATCATCTCCATTTATTATACTTCAGAATTCTCATTACGGGCATGAGAGGTTGGACAGATGTCTTTTGTGTGTGAGTTGTGCTTGTAGTGAGTTGTGCTTGTATTATTGATTACAAAGTGAAAGTAGAGGAAAACGGAGAGAGGACTCACAACAAATCCTAGTAGTACAGGTAGGATAGACTAAGGCAGCCTTCCCCAACCTGGTGCTCTCCAGATGTTTTGGACTACAACTCCCAGCATTCCTGGCCATTGGCTATACTGGCTGGGGCTGATGGGAGTTGTAGTTCCAATCATCTGGAGGGGGGCAGGTTGGGGAAGGCTGGGCTAGGGATGGGTTTCCTGTTTCTGTGTGAAAGGGGAGTTTTTGTGGGAACCCTCCCAACACCTCTGTATTCTGCTCTAGCATATTCACCCCATTTAATACATTGCTTTAAGCTTCTACTTTACTTATGACACAGAGATTGAGAGTTGTGTAACATGAGCACAAATAAGATAAAAGGGGCACCATATGCCAGTAATTATGCAGCAGTAAATCTTGTTAGTCTGTGAGGATACTACCTTAGCTCTTCAAAGTTTTGCTGACTAGAAAACGGCTAAGTCAATAATTGTTAAGTTACCTTTTGAATTGCGTAAGAAAGTTCGGCAAATAGCAACACCACCACCCCCTAAAGGTATTGCAATCTAATTATTAACAGAAGGAAACAGAAACATTGTCCAAAGCTATGCTGCAGATGCTGTACAGGAAGTTCAATGTTTTTCTTTTTTTTTGGTTTCTCTTTTGTTTGCATGGTCTTAAACCTTCCGTGCATTGGATTTGTATTGCATTTTGCAGTTTTTCACCAGCAAAACATTAACTGAATAAAAATAAAACAGGTTCTCAGGACTGAATAGTGTCTTGCTGTTTTTAGGTCTGAAAAGGACCTAAAATTATGAGTACAGGAATAGAACCATGAAAAATGGAGAGGCTTTCCTGTGAATCTTTTTTGTTTCATATATGGAGAGGTTTCCAAGATCAACTAGTTTCCATTGTCTTTCTTCTTCACTTTCTCCTATATCAGGGAAGGGGAGTGGCCCTCTGCATATTGTTTGACTATGATTCCCATCACCCTGACCATTGGTCATGCTGGCTGGGGCTGATGGGAGTTGGAGTCTGGTGGTGGGCCACAGCTTCCCTTCCCCTTTCTATAATCTGGGAGTAATAAGAGCACAAGAGGAACCCTGTTGGATCCAGCCAAAGACCTATCTAATCCAACATCCTCTTTCCTACATGGGCCAGCCAGATGCTTTTAGGAAATCTACAAGCAGGCAATAGTCCAGGGGTGGGGAACCTCAGCCCCGGGGGCCAAATCCAGCCCTCCTGGGGTCCCAATCTGACCCTCTGGGGTTCCCCAGACAGCCCCACCCACTTTCCCTCAACCACCAATCGTTTGGCGGTTTCCTGGCTTTTGCAGTTGTTTCCCCCCATTCGAAAAGGTTGACATGCCTCTCCTAAGGCTTAGTGATTGGCAGGAAGAGCTTTACGCTACAATAGGCTGGTATTTTGGCCCCACCCCCTTTTGCCTTTGGCCCTGTTCTCTTTGCATGCAGCCCTGCCTGCCACTGCAATGCAGCTCCTGCACGCTTCTCCTAAAGTGAATTTGGCCACTGAGCTGAAAGAGGTTCCCCACCCACTTACCTGAGAGCCAGCCCCACTGAACTCAATGGGAGCTGCTCCTGAGTAGACATATATATAGGACTGCACTGTAACTAAAAGTCACCATTAATAACCTTATCTTCCATGTATTTGTGCAAACCCCTTTTGAAGCCATTTAAGCAACTGGCCAATATTCTATCAAAAGAGAATGCTGGAGCTTTTATGGGACAAAAGGAAAAAATTGGAATGAACAGCCTATCTTCTGGACATACGGTAACAAACATGTTTAAGATCATGGTTTTCAAACTTCTTACTTTCAGGGACTCCTTTCCACATTGGCCTGCCTGTCAGGAATGCCTTGCTTCTTGTACAGGATTCTGGGGCATGATGGGCACAGTCAGAAGAACACAAGAAGAGCTCCTGCTAGAGAAAACCAAAGACCTACGTATATTGTCCAGCATCCTATTTCCCACAGTGGCCAACCAGCTGCCTCTGGGAAACCCACAAGCAGGACATGAGCGCAACCACACCCTCCCACTCATGTTCCTCAGCAACTGGTTTACACATAGGCATACCTACCGCCTTTTACTGTAATAGGGGAGGTAGCATATAGCCATCAGGACTCGTAGCCACTGATAACCTTCTCCTCCATGAATTTCTCTAAACCCCTTTTAAAGCCATCCCAGTTGGTCGCCATCACTACATCTTCCATAATTTAACTATGTGCTGTGTGAAGAAGTACTTCTTTCCTTTTGTCGGTCCTGATCCTGAATCTTCAAGTGTTCAGCTTCATTGGATAACCCTGGTTTTTAGTTTTATGGAAGAGAGAGAAAAGCTTCTTCCTATCCACTTTCTCCACACCACACATAAATTGATACACCTTTATCATGTCCAGGACCAGGTGGCACCAAGGTCAAGCATTGTCCTGCATGAATGAAGAATGCACCCTGTAACATACCCTAGATTTCTGCAGCTGCACATAGCAAGGGAACACTGCCTGTGGTCAAAGCCGGCATCAAAGGCAGGCAAGGTCAGGCACCTGTCAAGGGCCCACACCCCAGCAGGAGCCCACTGATAAGAGCCCCCTGGAGTTGCTCATCCCCTTCACCATTGCAACAACCCACTTGTTCACCTGCCTCTCAGCTCTGGCCCAGGCATTGGTGGGGGGCGAGAGCAGGAGATGCCACTGCCTACTTGCTCATCAGCTCTGCCTGTCAAGCAAGCAAGTAGTAACAATGATGAGAGAGAGGAGGAGGAGCAACAGCAGCTGGTGACAATGACGGTGAGAAGGTAGACTCACTGAGGAGGGAACCCATTGAGGGTATCTTGCCCAAGGGCCCTCCAAAACCTGGAGCCGGCTCCAGCTGTGGTGACCGAGCTGCCTGCCCTTCAACTGTCGGGGAAGATTTTTCTGCCCTTACTGATCTCCCCTTGAGAAACGCATCGCAAACTTCCATGCCACCCCAGGGTCCCCGGAAATCCAGTTTGGAAACCGCATTGCTAAGGCATCTCTAGATTAAAACAGTGGCATCCAGCTGATTTCGACCACACACATTTCTTCTGCCACTTGATCTTTTGTCCAACTTGTGCCCAAACAGTGACTGTTGTCCCTTACTATTGCTTCAGACTTCTGCAGGTAATGTGAGTCCAAGGCATTTTATTTTACACTATAAATACTAACTGATTGGCTTCTCTCAGGATAACACAGCTGAGCAAACATTGCAAGCATTCTCCAGCCTCACTCCTGCTTCTCAGCTGGAAACACCAGCATAGTTTTTCAAGTCGCTTTGCATGCATACCTGCGGTCGATGTACTTTTTATTTACTTCCTAGAAATGAACCACCAGTAATAAGGGGAAGGTGTTTTTTGTTTTTAAGTTAAGGTTAAGGTTTCTCAAAACCAACTCTTTTTAATTTCTTTAAAACCATGTTGTATTAAAACTCACCAAAACTCTTCTTCTGACAGGTTGTTAAGCAAAGAGCCAGTGTGGTATAGTGGCTAGAGTGTTGGACTGGGATTGGGACTAGAGAGAACCGAGTTCAAATCCCCACTTGGCCATGAACCTCACTCAGTGACTTTGAGCCAGTCACTGACTCTCAGCCTAACCTACCTCACAGGGTTGTTGTGAGGATAACATGGAGAGGAGGAGGACCACGCATGCCACCTTGGGCTCCTTGGAAGAAATGGCAGGACAGAATTGTAATTAATGAATAAAAAAATAACATCACAAACCGAAAACATCACAGATGGGTGGGGGGGGAGGATATTTTTCTAAGCAAGATAAGACACATAAGCAATCGCGGCTCTCCCTTTGAAAATACAAATGCCAGCAGTTATTTGGATCTGTCTTTAGCATGCCATTACAATGAACCTGTATGGTCCAATGAGTGTGAGAGACTCATTGGACCATACTTTTATATGCTTTTATTAGTGCTTTTATATAACTTCTTTATATTTCCAAAGGGAGTGTAGCCATTGTTTCTTGGGCTCTGTACAATTTGGTGCAACCAAATCTTCATTGAACCTAGTCCTCCTGACAAAGTATAACCTAATTAAGGGTGCAATCCTACACCCATTTGCTTGGCGTTCTGACTCTGAGTAGACATGCATAGGATTGTGCCTGTAATTGTAACACATCCTCCACCCCATTTCAAGACTATTGCAAATTGCAAATCTAGGAGTTTTCTATTATGCCCTGAAACAGTTTTCTCTCTCCACCCATTCCCTGCAGCAGAGGTGAGCAACCTGTGGTCCTACAGATGTTTTGGCCTCCAACTCCCATGATCCCTCACCATTAGCTACCCTGGCTAGGGCTGATGGGAGTTATACGCCAAAGCATCTGGACTACCACAAGTTGCCCATCTCTGTCCTGCTTGGCGCTTCTTATTTGTGCATCTACTTACTATCCAGTTTTCAATTGTTATTTTTATTTATTTATGCAATATATTAGCCTATAGGAAATAGCTCTCAGGATGACATAAATAAATGCAAATAAAAACAAATAATATCCAGATACATAGGATCAAAATCAATAGCAATACAATGACCCAGTTTGCACATAATGGCAAATATGGGTTAATTAACCATGAGTTAACCACTGGATTGTTTCGCCCCTAAAAAAAACCAGCACTCCGGATTCGCACATCATGTTCAGCAATTTAGAACCCGGCTAATCACAGGTTGTTAATTAAAAGCAGAAGTGAGAGGCAGTGCACTCGCTCACTTCTGCTCGTGCATGGCAAATCTTGGGTTAATTAACCCACAAGTAGCCCTTATATGCAAACTGGGCCTATATACAACAGTCAGTTTAAAGCTGGTAGGGGGTTAAAACACAGCGGTCAACAAACACTATAAAGATCTTTAAAAGGGTAGGTGCCATGCCGAGCTCTCTGGGAAGGACATTCCATAACATTAAAAATTAATAGGGGTAAACCCACTTTAAAATACTACTGGACAGCAAAGATATATAGGAATTTTAAAAGGATGTGAGAATATAAAGGTGCCAGCTCATAGAGGATACTCTAAGTACATTCAGCCGAATCTCCCTTCAGTTCAGGCGTTCCTGCTCAACACACAAAAGTTCTGAGGCTGGAGCCAGCAGGTAAGGGCACATTGGCACAGGGACCGTGTACACAGCCCCACTTCTTCTTCCATGCAGCCTGACATAGGGTGGCCATGTTTCCTCTTTTGCAGAAGATAGTCCTCTGTTTGAAGGTCCTCCTCCTCTCCATGTTATCCTCACAACAACCCTGTGAGGTAAGAGTCAGTGACTGGCCCAAAGTCACTGAGTGAGGTTCATGGCCTGAGGACTGTCCTCTATTTTGAAGGCATGCTGTATTTGGACGGGCTGTCCAGGCTAAGTCCAGCTTAAAGAGAAAGAACCATCAGAAGGAAGAGCTGGACAGCAGGCTGAGCAAGGCACACAGGTCACCTGGTCACAGTCTTCCACACTATGGTGGGATGTAGTATATTGTTATTAAATTATAATTTCTAAATTTGTATTGATACACATAAATTAACATGGGCAAATTATATGCGAAATTGTATCCTCTTTTCTCCTCTTTTATGGTGATTCACAAGTGGGCAACCAATTCTGACAATGTGTGAGGTGAATGACTGAAAAGGGCTCCTGAGGTTGCAGTATCCAGTATGTGTGGGAGCATCTTGCAAGATTAGAAGATGCATGTATATGGTTACTAGGATGGGCGGCTCCAGATGTTTTGGCCTCCAACTCCCATAATCCCTCACCATTGGCTAGGACTAATGGCAGTTGTAGGCCAAAACATCCTGAGGGCCACAAGTTGCCCACTCCTGGTCCACCCATATTTAGAGTTTAGGCATGCCTAATTGTCAGACTGAGCTTTGAGCCTATTGTCTTCATTTTATATATTTGTTGCCTCTTTCCCTTTGAATGATCCCTTAAGGGCACAGTCCTATCAATTGCGCCCTCAATGATTGGAAGCCCCAGAACTCGGAGGCTTCTGATCATCCAATACAGGGTGGGAGGAGCGGCAGAAGCGATCTTTGCTTCCTGACTGTCCCCCCACCCTGTAGATTTTGCTAGATGGGCCTTTTAGCCCATCTAGCGAAGGCCCTTCCGAGTGGGAGGAAAGGAGGCTGGAAGAAACTCATAATAAATCATATCCTGACTTCTCCCCTCCCTGCCCACGGAACACCCCCTTCCCCCCCCTCCAATGTTAATTTTCCTATCTCAGAGGGCAGCGGGCAGCGTTCTTTTGAACTGTGGGTTCAAAAGAGTGGTTTTGTGTTTTGGGATTTAGACATTTCTGCCTTGTATATGGGTTTGGGGGCAAGCTACTTTTCTTTTAATCTCACCAATTTGCCTTCAGGGAAATGGGTGTTTTGTGACCATGGCCACCATGGCAGCCATTTTGTGAATGGGCAGCCCCTCCACTTGGCAGCCAGATTGTGAGAGTGCTCACAACACTCTTAACATTCCAAATATGCCCATTCTGACCCAAAAAGATTGGTGGACCCCTGATATTGTGCAACAATGTAGCCATTATTGTTAGGACTCCTTCCATCAGAGGAAGTGAAACTTTGGATCCTATCTACTGCATTTTATGGGGTGACGTGATCTGCATAATTCTCCTAGACTTCAGTGCAATGACAGCTAGGACATTTTAACTCCTTTCCATTTAAAGTTCCAGGTCAAGGTGTCTCTGAGATAATGGATATGCACTTTATTGGATGGATTTGGAGTTGGATTGCTCCATGCACTTTGCTATGTGCTTTTCTTCTTCCAAAATGCAAAAAAGGGAAAAATTTAACTAGGAAGAAATATTGACTTATGCTAGGACAGGTTGGATAAAGCAGTACCCTACAGGCTGCACGTCGTCCCCGCACTTTGCTGGTCTTTCAGTAAACATCCTTGTTCTTGTTCTCCAGTCCCATTCACGTGCAAGACAAAGTCTGCTTAACATCCAGGATAAAGAGGTATAAATTTAAAGGGAACTAGTTAAAAAAAAAGGGGGGAGCAAATCTTGTAAAACTTTTGATGTAGGGCATGTGCAACAGAAAGAAGCCTTTTTGTGGATACAGTTGTTTGTAGTCCAGACTTTTTTTGTTGTTGTTTTTTGGCATGGGGGTGGGTGGGGAAGGGCTGCCAAATACTGGCAGTATTTTCAGGGGGCAAATTGTTTACTTGCAGGGGTCAGGGGCTTACCATTAGGATATGAAGCAGCAGAGGGCTTTCCTTTCCATGCTTTCTTTCTTTTAAACAGAAAGGTTCTGCCAGGCCTTCCAGCGGTGGCAGACCTGCAATGAGCAGCCTGTCAGAATCCTGCCCCTTACAGTGGACCTATGGGAATGAACCAACCTACATCATGACGACACAGCATTGTTCCCAGTGGCATCGTTGTGTATATGTGTGGGGAAGAGAAGATGTTCGCTACCCACAACAATGCTACCTTTGTATCCGATGAGAAAGATTAGGTGCCGTCCTATTGAAGGTGGCCAGGAAGAACCCTGTAGCAGGTAGAGAGGGAGATGTGCCGGAAAAATACAGAAACCTTGGCCATGCACAAGGTTTGTTCCACCTGCTTGATCCTTTTTACTAGAAAACCTGGTTAAACCTGTTACCTTCTGCAAAAAAGGAAGCATGTGTTCTACCACTGAGCTATGCCCCCTCCCCATATGTGTGTGTGTATGTGACTCTTGAGTGCATTTCCAATTTTAGTACATTTAGTGTATTTTTTACCCAAAGTAAATAACCCCCATTCAGTGGGACTAACTCCAAGGTAAGTCTGTCTAGGAATGCAGCCTAAATATATTTTAGCCATTAAATTGACAATAGCTATGCATCTTGTGGATTTTTTAAAAGTACAATTAAAAAAACCCAGTGAATAGCAGCTCTGAAAAGCCAAGAAAAAGATGCAGTATAAGGGAGACCCTTGGGTTTGAGACTGCTAATTTAATGCCCTCAAATCATTCAAAGACCCTTCCATAATCAATCATGGCAGAAGTAGTTCATAGTTCTCAGGAAAAGGCTAGAAGTACGTAGCTCCGCTATATTGCCTCTTAAATTCAGGATTGGGATGTCTGCTTACATCAGAGTAAGATGTTAGCTGCATGTGTGAGAAGCTCCCCCCCCCCCATTAAGAACAATAAAAAATGTGAAAAATAGTTTATATTTAAGCAAACAAATATTTTACAAATATTTATCAACAGGTTTAAAATCACTGTTATACCTTAGAAAAACTCCAGAGTACAGTAAAGAGGATTCAACTCTACCATAAAGCAAAGTGCTTGTAGCAACATTACTGCACTTTCAACAAAAGTGCACAAACCTGTTAATGTAAAAAGCATTGCACCCATTCCTGTACACAGTAAAAAGAACTTTTAAAAAAGCATTTTAACACATACGGCATTGTCAGTCACTACTGATCATCAAATGTTGCTTTTATAGGATCATATGATAATATGCTTTTTAAAAAAAAAATCAGATTTTTTTAAAAATACATTTTTTTGAGTAAGTTAAGATGTAAAAGATACTTTAACAAAACAGAGTGCATAAGGATATCAGCTTTATAAAACATTTAAAGCTGTCCAGATGTGCCCCCAACCCAGCAAATCTGTGAGCTGAAGCAGGCTTCTGTAGGCAGATCATCTTTGCGAGTGCTATCCACGCTGGCTGAAGGGTGCTGCAGGAAGCAAAACTCCATGCTGCACGTGGAGATGTTCATGTGGTACTACTCCACCACATGTGTTCCACTGAACAGATGGTACACACCGTTAGTTCTCACCAGAGTTCTGCCCCAACTTGCAATTGGTATTGTCAACACCAGCTTAGATTATTAATCATTTGTTACGTTCAATATGTCTGATTTCTCAAAAGTATTGTCATCACTTACACACACACACACACACACACACACACAGAGCACTCAGAATGACTCCTATATAAGCCCACTGAAATTAATTTGCTCTTCAGCAATTCCCATTCATTTCAAGGGGGGCAGGGCGGGGGAGGTGTTGTATTATAGAGAAGTTCCTGGTTCCTTCGCTATAATTCCTAAATATTTCATTTGAGCAGGGTCTTCCTGACATCAGTGGGGCTACCCTAAAGTAAGTGGTTGAGATTTGCAGCTTAAGTGTTTGTTCATATTTTGAACCATTTTGGAAAAAAGGCTATTCTCTCTCTCTGGGAAGCAGACGGGCGCACACACGCACGGCTTAGTTCCCCCAGTTCACATATCTGGCCCTTAACACTATGAATCCAAAGCTCAGTAAATATGGTCTTAACATTTTTAAAGCCCTATGCTTTACAATGCTATATGATATTTATAGTTTCTGTTTATACCAGGCTATTATCAGTTCCTAGGAAGTGCTACATTATATATTCTACAATATTTTGCACTATTTCTTATTCAAAGAGTATACTAAAGCAACCAAGGTATTTCTCTCTAAAGTTAAACCAGGACAAACATCACAGAAAGGAAGTTTGGTTTTCTCCCAAAACAGGCACATATCAAAGTTATATTGATCAATAAAGGGCATAACCTTTTTTGTTCATTTGTGTAATGTTGTGGTCATGTTTCCTAGCAATCCATTTCTTTTAAAGGCAAAACATAGTGCACCTATGTTACATAGGGAAAAAAATCCAACCCACTAGTCATATTTCACATAATGCAATACTTTAACTATTTTAATCCCCCTCCCCAATCAGCATGAAATTCTATGTATGAAAAAGAATCAGAGCTCAGCTGTCATTTGTAGTTAATTTTTAACTCTTCTTGAGCTCTCCCCTAAATAAATAAGCCATGTCACTTCTAACTGGAGAAAACCCAGACCTGGTCACCTTCGCAAGGGCAGAGGGAGCAGGGAGGCAAAAATGGTTTCGGGCTTGTGTGAGTGGGCAGAGCTTTGAACCCTACCTCTTAAGGGGCACCAGCTGCGCCTGACCCATAATAAAGCATGCCATTCTTCATGGACTGGAAAAACAAGAGTTGGCAGCAATAACTTCAACTCACTAGGCATTTGATGCATCACAGGGCACTGTGACATTATCAACTGACTTTTGCTCAGAAGTACAGCAAAGAAAGACATTCTTCCCCAGGGTTTTTTGGGCATACCGAAAGTACATGATGTGACCCATTGCAACAAAGGAGACAGAAATGAGCACCAGCAATCCAAAAGCTTCAGGGTTAGGAGCTAAGATGACCATGATAAAATGCAGCAGATCTAGAAGGTAGTTCATAGAGTTTTGGACACCATTTATGATACCTCTTTCCGACTCTATCACATTTTCTTGGATTAATTGTGTGACTGTCAGGTCAAAAGACCACAGGCCTATAAAAACAAATAAAAGGAAAACAGTTTAATTCCTCTTGCGGAAAGATATCAGAGATCTTATGCTCCCATAAATGGTGTGGCTCACACTTTTCCACCTTCCTGGGCACCTAGAGTCTTGGGAAAGGGTACGAAAGATGCAGGACACTGAGAAGAACCAGATCTAGCCAAAAAAGTAGAGGATCTCACCATGAAGGGGGTGATCTACTGGCCACCCCCTTTTGTGAGCAAAGATCACTCATGGCTTTGCTTTCCCTGGACAGCTCACCTTTTGACAGCTGTCAGGAAAAAGCAAAGTCAAAAATAACCCTCTTAGTGAGCTCTCTGGGTAAATGCCCATGAGGGGTGTCTGCTGCACTTTGATAGCAGACATCTCCCAGGAGGACATTGCCCAGGTGAGGCTGCCCAGTTCGGACCCCTGAAAGTGTGCAAATGCACACTTGTGCAAGTCCAACTACAAAAATTAAAAAGAAAATTACAAAAATATTTGTGCACATTTGGGGTGCAAAAAAAAAAGGTTGCAAACCACTTGGGCACTTTGGAGGGGCTGTCAACTCAGAGATAGTGAAAGGCAATCACCAAAAACAAGTAGGGGAAAGGGGGGGGAAGCTGCGGCAAGCAAAAAAGGGCACGCGATCACAGCAGGGAGAGGAGACAAGGTGGCTTTAGCAGCCAAGTCTCCTGGGATACTGGCTGGAAAAATGGGGGGGAGGCAGGGACAACCCCCAGTGAGCACAATCGCCTGTTGGGTGTACCGTGGCTTGTTTCACAGACAACCCACCTTGCATAACTTATTTGCAGCGTGGCTTGTTGTAACATGTGAACCCACCCATTGTCAATAGATCTTTCAGAGTGAATGTCAGGATGACATGCTTGCTCGGAAATTATTTTTTTGCCTCACATATTGTGCAAAGATTATGGGTTGGATCCAGAGTTTTTATTCCACCTGTGGAGCACCCCCAAGCAGAGTTCTGCTCAGAATGCTCCCGCTGGTGGAATTGGAGTTGGGGGAGGTAATTTTCGCCAACTCCCCCTCCCTTTGCAACCTCCAGCACCACCTCCCCCACTGTTCCAGAGGTCCCCTGATCCTCCAGAGTACATTTGCAGGAGGCTGCAGGAGGGGAGAAGAAATCAGTAAAGAGCACCTCCTCCTTTGTTCAGCCTGTGGAAAAGGTATGCTGGATCAGAAGGCTCCTGCTAATGGAATAAGCCCTTTCACCACAAGAGACTTTTGCTGGATCTAACTCCAAATATATGCAAGGAACATGAACCTGCAATTTCTGCACAAGTGGTTTTACATCCAGGTGAGGCCTGAATTTTTTTTGTACATTCCATTAACCTTGGAAAAGGTGATAAGAATGAGAACCATATTTAGGCCACAATCCTATGCACACTTGGACTTACTGCTTAGTAAACATGCATAGGATTGTGCTGTTAGAGGCTTTCTAATATCCGATTTTAGCAAAAGTATCAACAGCTACTAGACAATGCACAGATTTTTATTTAAAGCAGGGATGTTGAACCTCAGGCCTGCAGGCTAAATCTGGCTCACCTGGGGGATCCAAGCTGGCCCTCTAGTGTTCCCGAGGGCCACACACCCTTTCCTCTGACTGCAGATCATTTGGTGGTTTCCCAGCTTTTGCACAATCTCCCCCCCCCCCATTCTAAAAGGTTGAAATGCCTCCCTTAAGGCTTAGTTATTGGCAGTAAGTGCTTTAAGCTAAAATACGCTGGTATTCTGGTCCCACCCCTTTTGCTCTTGGGGGTCCACTCCTCAAATGTGGCCCCTCAAGAGCTTCTCTGAAACTGAATTTGGCCCTTGGGCTGAAAGAGGTTCGGCAGCCCTGATTTAAAGCAACTGGAGATTTTAGAGATAGGAGGCATCAACTTACCAACTCTTGCAGCAATGACTCCCGCAAACAGAAAGCTAACGGAGATGAGAGGCACAGGACTCAGGAGCCAACCCTGGATCAGAAGAAGACCCATTGACCAAGGGAGGCATTCCAGTTGTAAAGGGCATTTCAAGGAGATTGCCTTGAGGTGCCATAGTAGGCAACGGATTACTTTCAAACAACCTAGCACTGATGTCAGCAAATGGAGAAACAGTCAGATCCAAAGGACTTCCAGGCATGAACACTGAGAACACACAAAAAACCAAAGAGGCCAGCTGTGCTACTCCAGAGATGATGCCTGTGCGAACCAGCCCACACTTGCGACGCAGCCAGGTGAAGGCTATTGTACCCATGATACCACTTATGGCAGAAGCCCCCATTAAGAGGCTTAGTGTGGAACCACTCAGTCCCTGAGTGTATGCATAGCCAGTAGTAATGCAATCAAAGCCCAGAACAGTCATGTAAAGGAATGCAAGGGCCATGCCTGCAAGAAACACTGGTTGGTTGTAGTAGGCAACCCATCCATCACGGAATGTACTGAATGGCTCAGCCATCCGAGAAGCACAGCTAACATCTTCTTCCTGTTTGGGCTCAAAGACTTTTACATCTTTCTCGCCAATTAACTGGACTCCTTCAGTGGGCTTCAATTCACCATCTGTGGATAGAGAGAAGAGCTAAGTATTGCCGGCCAACCCCCCCCACCCCACAAATTCAGGTTAAAATTACATTAGGACGTGTACTTTATTTCAGTAGTAGCTTCTAAAACCACTGAAATAAAGTACACATCCAGACAGAAGTCCAGTTAGCAAGTAAACAACCTTAGAACTCAGCAGAGCATACTCTGGCATATACTTTCTTTTACTCAGTGGCTAATTCAATTATACCCAAGTCCTAAACATCTGGCTTAAATTAGAGAACCAGAGAATGGAGCACACCTGATCCTAAAATATTTCTATGTGAAAATAAATTTGACTGATTTTAAATGGAGCAGCTTTATTTATAAAGCTTCAGTTTTTTAAGTCGCAACAGGAAGAGGAAAGAGGTAGGAGTGATGGTTAAGCCCAAACAAACTTGCAAACCTTGAAAAATCTTATACTTCAATACATTTTGGAAGAATTGTATGAAAAAGAATAAATATGGCGGGCAATCCTATACACACTTAGCTGAGAGTAAGTCCTACTGAACTCAATAGACTTACTTTTGAGTAAACATGCATGAGATTACTCGATAGATCATTTTTATCTGGTCAAAGACACTCTTAGAAAACTTGGTACCTTTCTGTACATTCAGTTGTTTCAGTTCTGACTCCTCAACCTTTGAACTGGCCTTGCGAGCCAAGCCAGGGGTTTTCTGATAAACTTTCCAGAGCAGCATATATTCTGCACACATGGAAATCAAGTTCCAGCCAGAAATGAATCCACAGCCAATCACTGGTGATCCAAAGGTCATTATTTGTCCAACAGCCATTGGGGCCAAGATATTGGTCAACTGATCTATTCTTCGAATTGTAGCATTCATATCTATAAAGCAACATTTGAAAACACAAAAGTAGTACTTGATCCTATGTTAACTGACAATCCCAATTTTAAAAGGGTCTTTTTAGCGGTAGCACGTATGTTATGGAATGCCCTCCCCAGAGAGACTTTCCTGGAGCCTACATGGTAGTCTTTTCGGTACCAGGTGAAGAACTTTTTATTTTCCCAGGCTTTTCAGTTACATGTTTTTAGTGCATTTTTAGATCTTGGCGCTACTTATTTTCCCTCTATGCTGGTTTTTAAACTAATTTTATGCATTGTGCTGGTTTTATGTTGGCTGTATTACTATTGTTTTTAGTACAAATTTTGATTTTATGATCACATTAATATTTTATTGATATTGTATTTTATTGATCATGTTTGTATTTTATTGAAGGTGGTCTTTCAGGTAGCCTGGTCCCAAGCCATATAGGGCTTTTATAGGTCATAATCAGAGCTTTGAATTCTGCCTGAAAACAGAATGGTAGCCAGTGAAGCTGTTGTAACAAGGGAGTCTTGTGCTCCCTGTAACCAGCCCCAGTCAACAGTCTGACCACAGCATTCTGGACAGCTTAAGTTTCTGAACAGTTTTCAGAGGGAGACCATGTAGAGCATGTTACAGTAGTTCAAACGGGATGAAACTACGGCATGTGTGACTGTGGCCAGATCAGATATCTGCTGAGTATGCTGAGGTTCACAGGCTAAGCCCAGACATGATGGGTTATCCACCTGCCTTATCTGCTCGTGTGTGTAGAATGTGCCCTTGGTTTATAACGACTGAAGTAAAAGCACTTGGATGGAAACTAATACAGGCACATTATTGCACCAAAGGCAAGCATGTTAAAATCCACTGATTATATGGAAGCGTTCAGCATACACAATATATTAAAATCAATAGAATATGATCCAGCTTCTTAAGCAACTTATCAGTCAATTAACTCCTTTAATGAAATACCACTGTACTTCCTTGACCTGGTTCTGTGGTTGCCCTATGTGCAACCATCTCCTGAAATTAATGGGAGTGTCACCTGAGAAGACTCACAAGCTCACACTCCCTAAATTTATTTTATGATGTATTACAATTGCTTTAAAATGCTATCTCTACAAAAGTGAATCATACATTTCTTGGTCTCTTCCCTATTCCACAATGCTTTCTCCTCCTAATTACTTAGGGCCTTACGAAACTCTAATGATCACATCAATCCTCTTGATTTGTTGTCCTTTAAAGTTTTCTGTATTCATTGATCTATATTCTCTCAAAGTTCCTGAGGGGCAAACTCCTCTTTGCTTCCTGCTATAAGCTCACAAATCTAATATTTGAATTCAGGAGCCAACACTTTCTAGACTGGGTAAATGCTTACCATTCCACTATAAACTTCAAAGGGTTTACATTTTAAATGTTGCTTTGTCTACTGTAATAATTAGACCTTATTAGAAAGAAATTGGTACTATTACTCCAGGAAAGAAACAAAAGGAACTCGCTCACTTAGGTATTTATAAGCTGAAACACATGATCAGCACATTCATGTGGCTGGACTGGACTTAATAAGATGGGTTCTAACCAAGCCTTCCCCCTTTCATGTGTATATATAGGGAATATTTTTAGATGGAGGAGCATACACACATTCAGTCCTCCACCAGCAACCTGAAATGATGCAATTCTGTAACAGATATTGCCTGTTAACCCTTTAGCTCAGTTCTAAACAGACAGATAGGAAAATTTTAAACCCCCTCAAAAAGAAAAAGAGTTGATTTCTTAGGAATCCATACAACTGGAAAATAAATACAGCACAGTAGCACAGTATTCTTGATTCTATAAACTGCTTCTCCACACACGTTGATACTTTATTATTATCACAATGATTGTTGACTATGTCATTCTAGCTTTGGAACTCTCTCCCCAGAGAGGTTTGCCTGTCACTGAATTGGTTGCCTTTTCTGTGCCAGGTGCTTTTCTTTTCTTTTCTTTTTTAATTATGGAGTTCCATAAATAATAATTTGGATTATTTTATCTGGTCAGATTGCTGTTGTGTCTTGTTTGTTATTGTTGTGATTTTAAAACTGTATGGTTATCTACATTGGAAGCTGCCCTGAGAATTTATTTGAAGATCTGGATACTCTACACCTGAATAAATGCATTCCTAATAAAAGATATCTGGAAATGAGAATGTAAATATTATGGAGAAATAAGCTATTATGAAAAATGTAGAAGAGCTTTAAGAAGTCTGAATTATGTTAGATATAAACAAGCTGCCACCCAATAAAAGTTTGAGAGTAATTTTGACTTTTAGCTTCAGATGCAAAAATGTCTGAGGCTGCAATCCTAAGCATATTACTCCTGCCAGTTCCCACTACAGTTTACTTGAGTAAAGATAGTTAGGACTGGAGTTTAAGGCTGGCAGTATGGCAATACAGCCTACTCCTCTCATTGCAAATTATGTTGGCATGAACTCATCTTACCTGGCAGAAGTAGCATGAACCTTAACCACTCCCCTTACACTGCAAATAATATTGTCATAGCAAAAAAAGTGACAAAGTATTGGCTCTAAGCACGTACGGCTAAAAACGTCTGTTTGCTCAACTTTAACAGTGTGATTGCTGAACTATAACGAGGACTAAAGAGTATAATGACTATAAGACCACCTGGTCATCTACATTTTATAATTCACTGCTCCCTTGCTCTCTCTAAACAAAGGGGGGGGGAGTGAGAAAGGAATATAAACTGTCCTTTATATCCCAGTGTTGACTCACCACTGCTGCAACCCAGAAAAATGTGCTGATTTCAGTTTGTTTCAACCCAAGCACACAAAGAGAAATAGGTTAAGATAACCAAAAGCCATTATACATCACCTGCCAATTTGCTTCGGTTTTCACCCGCAACGACAACAACCCAGTCTCTCTGTATGGTAATTGTTGTGGCAGTGCTGGCCAAATTTGCAATGTTCGCTATTGTGATGACTAGAATATAGCACAAGGTCTGTGGAAATGGAAATAATTTTTTACACATAAGGAAAGCAAAGACGAAAGGAGGGGGAAACACAGCAATTATTCTCCCTTGAACAGCAAAATTGCAATTTTACATTGAGTTGGATCCAGATACCCACCCATGCTGGGAGGCAGGCAGAAGCTGACTTTCCCCCTCCATTCTCTCCAATCAGTCCCCAGAGAACCCTACAAATGCTACCACAAAGGATCAGGAGATCCTGCTGAGCTTCCACCTGGTTTTCTGAAAGTCTCCCCCTTCCCCCTCAGCAGCGGCCCCAAGCCCTGGGAGCGCATTTTTGGGGAGTCTCAGGGTGGTGGTGGCAGGAAGAGGAGCAGATGTGAAATTCATCTGCTGCTCACCTCCTTCTGCTGGTAGAAATCCGGATCCAACCCACTGTAATTATTTTTACACTGAACATGGCAAAGGTATTCTACTGAGACTTATACTGAGCAATGGCTCCTGGCAGGGAAGTTCATCTCTTGCTGAGCTAAGAACCATTGTCCGTTGATTGATGCATCTTGGCTATCTCCAAAGCTGTTCTATGTCTTCCCTGTCCTCTATGTAGACACAAAATGAGTGCTGGCAAAAGTAATTAAAAGGAAATGAATAAATGATGTTAATAGATGGATTATAAGTTAAGAATTTCAACTTTAAATGTTAAGGGGCTAGGTTCAGTTACTAAGAGGAGGCGAATAGAAGCACTTCTTAAGAAGGATAAGGCTGATATTATATTCTTGCAAGAAACGCACCAGGCAAGGAAAGGAGTCAATGAATTGAAATTGAGGTGGTCTAGAATATATGAGATAGCATGTGGATCATCTAAATCACGAGGAGTAGCAATTATAATTTCAAAGAATTGTGGTTTTAATGTTTTAAAGGTGAAAAAGGATGATACAGGTAGATATATTATAATGTATGGGACCTTGGGAGGGGAAGAATATGTTATTGTTAATGTTTATGCTCCCAATCAAAATCAAGGAGAATTTTATCAACATGTGTTTAAAGAAATGGGTAATTTTCAAAATCAAAGGGTTATTATGGCTGGGGACTTTAACATGGTATTGGATAGAAGAAAAGACAAATCCAATCCGACGAGAGAAGATCAGAGAAATAATCTAACGATCTTGAATAAGTTAATTAGTAAGGAAGGGTTGCTAGATGTTTGGAGAGGGGTCAAGGGGAATGAGGAAAGATATACATTTTACTCATCAGCAAATAAGAATTATTCGAGGATAGATTTTATTTTTGTGTCCAGGACACTGTTTTCAAGGGTCCTGGGCACAGAGATAGGAGTGATAAAAGTTACAGATCATGCTTTGGTTAACATGGATTTGAAGATATATAAGGATTATAGAGAAGCGAAAAGATGGAGATTGAATTGTAATATTTTTCGTTTTAAACATTTAACAGAAAAAATAGAGAAGGAATTGAGGGAAATTTGGGAATTTAATCAAACAGAAGAATGTACTGAAGCGATAATATGGGATACAATGAAGAGTGTAATGAGAGGAATAGGATTGAGAGAGGCAATAAATTTGAGGAAACAACAAGAAGTTTTTTATCAAAAGCTAGAGGGGGAGATTAGGGATTTGGAAAAGAAGTATTTAGAGAAGAGGGATAAAAAGATTTTTGCAGAATTACAGGGTAAAAGGAAAGAATTGGAGAATAAAGAACTGGATAGGGTACAAAGGAATTTGATTTATACAAAAAGGGAGTATTTTGAGAATAGTAATAAAAATTCTAAAATGTTGGCTAGATTAGCACAAAAAAAAAAAGAAAAAAGCTTAGTGGGGGTGATTAAAGATAAGAGGGGTAAAGAATATAATCTAGTAAAGGATAAATTGAAAATTTTTCATGAATATTATACGGAGTTATATAAGGCAGGAAAATGGTCGGAAGCTGAGAGTAGAAAATATATCGAGAAAAATTTAAAAATAAAAATCCAGGATGAAGATAGAGAGAAAATGGAGCAACCATTCACAGAAATTGAAATAGAAAGTGCTATAAATAAATTAAAACAGGGGAAAACGCCAGGACTGGATGGTCTGGGGGCGGAATATTATAAAGTCTTTAAAAAAATGTTAGTTCCAAAGTTAAAACGGTTGTTTAATGATATTTTACAGGGGGGAGAGATCCCCCCGTCATGGAAACAGTCCTTGACTATTTTAATCCCGAAAGCAAGGAAGGATTTAGCAGAACCATGTTCTTATAGACCAATATCATTAATTAATCAAGATGCTAAACTATTGACAGCAATTTTAGCTAGAAGAATGAATAGTTTTCTAAATAAGTATATAGGGATAGATCAATGTGGTTTTATTCAAGGAAGACAAATGGCAGATTTAACAAGAAGGGTTCTGAATATAATTTATTTAATAAAGAAAAATAATTTGAAAGCGGGGGTTCTTGCATTGGATATTTTTAAAGCCTTTGATTGTGTGGAATGGCCTGCATTAAAGATGTTAATAAAAACTATGGGGTTTGGAGAAAAATTTATAGGTATTACTAACCAATTATATACTCATAATGTCACGTCGGTAATTGTAAATGATGGAATAACAGAAACTATTAGCCTAGGCCTGGGAACTAGACAGGGTTGTCCCCTTTCCCCAGTATTATTTGTGTTAGTTATGGAATTGCTAGCGAATTCGATAAGACAGGAGAAGAAATTACTGGGGATAGGAATAGAGACCAAATGTAAGATAAACCTTTTTGCAGATGATATCTTGTTAACATTAGAAAGGCCTATAGAAAATTGGGATTGGATAGAGAAACATTTAGATGAATTTAGAGAACAGGGTTAAAAATTAATTGGGATAAATCGGAGATAATGACATTTAATTATAGTAAAGTGGAGGAAAGGGGATTTAAACAAAGGAAAGTGGATATAAAGATAAAAAACATAATTAAATATTTAGGTATTGATATATTAAAAGATATGGATAAAATAGGGGAATGTAATTTTAAAAAGCTAAAAGATGAAGTTAAAAATCAAATAGAGGATTATAAAAAATTGGGATTATCGTGGTTTGGTAGGATAGCTTTGATTAAAATGAAGATTTTACCGAAGTTTAATTTTTTATTTAGAATGATACCATATAAGATATCAGAGAAAGAAATTAAAGAGTGGCAAGTAATGTTAAATAGCTATTGTAATGGGGGAAAAAAATCAAGGATTACTAAGAATAGATGGTATAAAGCTCAAAAAATAGGGGGACTTGGTCTCCCTAATTTAAAATGGTATTATATAGCTAATCAACTTAGATATATTATGGATATTATTGTTAGAAAAGATTTTATGTGGTGGGAAATAGAAGCATTTGAATTGGGTAATAGGGTGGATAAATTCTTATTTACAAAACAAGGACATATTATGACAAAAAGATTAGAAAATCCCTTTTTAAAAAATATGTTAGAAATTTGGGGTAGAAATAAGGAAATATTTTTACCAGGTATATCCCCGCTTACTCCAGTGGTGGTTATGGAAGATTTTCCCGAGAATGTTAGACATTTAGAACGAATTTTTAGAGAGAAAAAGGTGATAACTTTAATGGATTGGCTGGAAAAAATGGAGACAAGACAGCAAATAATTGATAGGGTTGGGGCAGGAAGAATTTCTTGGTTAAATTTAATTCAATTAGTATAATGGGGTAAGAAATGGAAGAGGAGACATGAGCATGAAAGGGATTTCACTGCATTTGAGCAGGTGGTTATGTCTAGAGAACTCGTAGAAGGAAATGCATCAGCTAGGGGTCTTACAAAGATGTTATATAAAATGTTGCAGAAATCAGTAGAGCAAGCAGAAAATCTTAAAATAGTTTGGGATACAGAGTTTGAAGAGGAAATATCAAAGGATGAGTGGAATAAGATTTGGGATAGGCGAATATTGAAAAATATGTCTATAAGAATTAAAGAGAATTTTTATAAGCTAATTTGGAGATGGTATTTGACTCCAGTGAGATTAAATAGAATAGACAATAAATGTTCTCCAATGTGTTGGCGAGGATGTCAGGAATTGGGTACATATGCTCATATGTGGTGGAGTTGTAAAAATGTAATGGATTTTTGGAAAATGATTTTTGAGGAAATATCAGAAATTGTTGGAGCTGATTTAGAGGTATGCCCTAAACTAGCTTTGCTAACAATAACGGAAAAGGTGATCGGTTCTCAAAATGTTAAAGAATTAATTATAAATTTGTTAACGGCAGGTAGACTAATGATAGCAAGGAAATGGAAAATCCAGCAAGTTTTCACTATTACTGAATGGTATAAGGAAGTATGGGATATGGCTTTGAATGATATGTTGACTTGTAATATTAAATGCAAAAGGGGTCAATTAAAGAAAAATAATTTTAAGGATATTTGGGGTTTATTTTTGGAATATGTGTTTAAAAGGGGGAAAGGGAGTTTACCCTGTCAAGATATGTTGTATTTTTGGAATAATGAACAATTATAGAGTTATTGGATTGTTTGGTCCCATGGTGATGGGGAGCACAATATTAGTTATGTGTGTGTGTTATTTTCTTTGTATTGTTTTAAAATTTAATTAAAAAAAAAAAATTAAAAAAAAAAAAGAAATCCGGATCCAACCCACTGTAATTATTTTTACACTGAACATGGTAAAGGTATTCTACTGAGACTTATACTGAGCAATGGCTCCTGGCAGGGAAGTTCATCTCTTGCTGAGCTAAGAACCATTGTCCGTTGATTGATGCATCTTGGCTATCTCCAAAGCTGTTCTATGTCTTCCCTGTCCTCTATGTAGACACAAAATGAGTGCTGGCAAAAGTAATTAAAAGGAAATGAAACAGCACATGTTCTGATTGGTGGAAACAGCAACATTTGCTCAGTTGAGATGATCCAACAAACCATGGTATGTAACAGCCTTCCCAACCTGGTGCCCTCCAGGTGTTTTTGACTATGATTCCCATCAGGCCCAGCCAGCATGGCCAAATGGTCAGGGATGATGGGGATTGTAGTGCAGAATATCTGGAAGGAACCAGGGTGGTGTGGAGGATCATGAATATGGTTTGAAGTGGGCCTCCGATTCTGGTTTGGAGGGCAAGTGCTCATCATAGCTTCCCAATTCAAATGTCACGGCAAGCTATAATTAGCATTAAACAGAAAATGGAGGGAAGCTGTATGTGATATGGGAGGAGAGAGTTCATAAGCTCATGAACTGAGCCAGGGAGACGCCATTCAAGGCAAGCCCCTAGTTACCATCTCACTTCCTCCTGTGAACTGGGAACAGTGAGACCTCCTGTCCTACCCCTTTGCTTATGTTTCACTTCCTCACTTCATCAAGCATTATGAATAGATCCTGATACACCCTTGGATAATGCATTAAAAAAAAGATGCTATAAGTAACCACAAAGATTGCCTAACAGTGAAATCCTATGCATGTCTACTTGGAAGAAAATCTCCTAGTAGGTGTGTATAGGACTGCAGCCTAAGGTTCTTTACTGCTGTTATTCAAGCTGATCTAATATATACCTGTGAAGCAAATGGGTCCAGCCTTATTGGCATAGCAAAAGGAAGTGTGTTGTGTAAGCACTGACAATAGTTTATTAGATTAAATCCAGTGTCTGCTATGACCCAGCAAAGCTTGAAGCTGACTGAAAAGACTATAGTGATATAAAAACCAAATGTTTATGTGTGGGGGTTTTTCACAAAACAAAACAACTTAAGAACAAAAGCGTTTGCAAATGTTTTAAAAGGTTTTAAGGTTTGTGCACTTACAAGAAGCCACCCTTGATATAAGGTCACAAGCTGAGTTTTATACAGGAAGACAATCATCAGGAGGATGCCACACAAAATGACAGATGCATTCTGCACAATTAAGGATGTCTGAGCCACTGTTTAGGATAAAGGGGATGGGGGAAATTACACTTTAGGTCATGTCAACATTGACAGTAAGAAATAAGCAGACATTCTAAAAATGCTCCAACTTCTTATGCAACTTTATCTTTAAATACAGAATTTATAAAGCAAAACCTGTTCCATGTGTCCAGCGCCTCCAGCCTTACAACTGTTTTAAGTCACTCCGTATTAGTTTAATACATTTTTATTTCACATCACATCCCTACCCTAAAAACATTTATATGGAAGTAGATTCAGGGTGCTTCCAGACAAGGATTTTATCATGCCTCATTCACAGAATTTAACAGTGGGGTCCAGATGCTGAAGTCTTCCACTTGTAACCTTCCCGTGTTTTCCCACCACTTCTTCCATCTTTTTTCTTTCCCCAAAAATCTGTTAAGGAGGAAAGGACTGAATAGCTGCACAATGCCTTTTGATTGGTAACACTAGGAGCCCTCTGTCTGGAAGTAGCCTTAGATATCAGACAACATTTATATACCTATAGTCATTAAAGAACATATTGGCTCCAGTCTACTCTCATGTGTACAAGACACCATACGCATGCACTCAGTACTCTTGAAATTCCAATGCAACAGCTCCTACTGCTAACTCCTTTAAGACTCCAAGGCTGCAATCCTGCTCTGAACTGAACCAGTGGCAAAACTCCCATTGGTGATATCCAGAAGAAACAGATGTTTCTCAGGTTAGCACTAGGAGCTACTGCAGCAAAATCAAAAGGGAGAGGGAACTTGAATGCAAGGGAATTGAGGCCATTATCTAGAAGTTAAGTCCCACTTATTTTGATGGGACTAATTTTCACATTCGTTGATGAAAGTCATAGCCTAAGCACATTTATTACAAAATGGGTTCCATCTAAATGAATGGCGTTTATAATCAGATTCTAATGCATATTAATTGTTAATAAGTTCCATTGATTGCTTGGAATTAAAAGCACAATCGTATACATGTCTACCAGAAGTAAGTCCCACTGAGTTCAAAGGAGCTTACTCCCAGATAAGTGTGTATAAGATTGCAGCTCAAGTTCCATGTGGCCAGTTCAACCATTACATAAGCCCTCTCGCATCTTCTCCACTGTGAAGAGAAATTTACAAACAAACCGGATTGTGCTGCATTTTTATAACCATGGTATCTCCGGGACCACCTAATGTTAAACCCTCATTCATTACAGGGACAGATTCTGAAATATGGTACAGCCCAATTCATTTATTATTTTATCCCAGCATTTGAAGGGGGGGGGGGGAGATGTGCAGATGTCCTTCAGTAAAATCATTAAAACATTACTAACCTTTGAGCCTTGGGTTCTTGTCTACCCAGTCTCCAATAATGGCTCCCAGAAGAAGAACTGACCCTGCCACAACCAACCCATAAACAGCAGTCAAAAGCAAACTGTTTCCATACAGTTCAACCAGGAAGACGGACACTGCGAAATGCCACATACGATCTCCCTAGAATAAAATATATTTAGTTTAACATTAATTATATATCATATGCTGGATATAGCCATTTAGGATGCTCATAAAGTATGTACACTGCAGTGTTGTCTCCACATTTTGAGGGGGCCCTTGGACAAAATGCCCTCAGTGGGCACCATCCTTGAGTGGGCACACCTTCTGCTTACAGTCAACCCTGCCTATTTGCTTGTCCTTTCCCTCTGGGCCCAATCCACACCATTGCCCAGAAGGAAAGAGGAAGACAAGTGGACTCTGATCCTGACTCCCAGCTGAGCAGGAGCACAGGAGAGAGGTTCCAGCCATTTTCAGGGCTGTGATAAGCGGGCAGGCTCCCAGAGAGCAAGCAAACAGAGCAAGCACACAGGGAGAGCAAACAGGAGTTTGGCGTGGGAGGTCAAGGGGGAGGTCCCTAAGAAATTTTCTAGGAAGGCAGAAACATAAAGGAAACAGAGAACTATGGAAGGAAAGGACTCTGCAGTGGTGGTGACCTACAATGTGTGTGCAATGTTTGTTTTCCTGCCAGAGATCAACGTGACCTACACGTGCAACAAGTGCAAGCTGGTCACACTATTGGAAGAAAAGGTCAGAGGACTGGAGCAGCAAGTGTCAACCCTCAGGAGTATAAGAGAAAGTGAAGAGTTCTTAGACAGAACGATGGATCTACAGCAGCAAAGCGTAGTACAGGAGCCAGAAGGGCAACGGCAGGATGAGGCGGAGGCGGAGACTGCTGAGGCAAGGGAAAATAACGTAAGGGGAACTCCCTGGAAAAGGGTGACTATTAGGAGCAGAAGAACTAGAAGACATTCTGCGCCTGTGGAAGCAGTGGAGCTATGGAACCGCTTCCAGGTACTTGAGGACGAGAGCAGAGGACAGTCTGCAGAGGACGAATTAACCGGGCACCCAACGTGACAGCGAGCAAGAGGCTGTGAAGGTCAGTCAAATGGAGGCAATCAAACCAAGGCCTACAGCAAGAGAAAGAGAAGAGTACTAGTAGTGGGAGACTCCCTCCTGCGGGGTATCGAAGCCAAAGTATGTCGCGAAGACCCATGGATTCGCCAGGTGTGCTGTCTCCCCGGGGCACAGATTAAGAATGTGACCTTGAAAACAATGCAGTGATTACTAGAAGCCAGCATGGATTTGTCAAGAACAAATCCTGCCAGACTAATCTGATCTCATTTTTTGATCGGGTAACCTCCCTTGTGGACTGTGGGAATGCTGTGGACATAATATATCTGGACTTCAGCAAAGCTTTCGACAAAGTGCCTCATGATATCCTGATTAGCAAGCTAGCTAAAAGTGGGCTAGATGGAACAACTATCAGGTGGATCCACAATTGGCTACAGAATCGGACTCAAAGAGTGCTTATCAATGGTTCCTTCTCAAACTGGGGAGAGGTAACGAGCGGGGTACCACAGGGCTCGGTCCTGGCCCCGGTGCTCTTCAACATTTTTATTAATGACTTGGATGAGGAGGTACAGGGAATGCTTATCAAATTTGCAGATGACACAAAGTTGGGTGGAACAGCTAATACTCTGGAAGACAGAAACAAAATTAAGTGACCTCGATAGGCTGGAGCGCTGGGCCGAAAACAACAGAATGAAATTTAATAGGGATAAATGCCAACTGCTGCACCTATGGAGAGGAAACCAAATGCAGAGTTACAGAATGGGGGACACTTGGCTCAACAATACTACAAGTGAGAAGGATCTTGGAATTGTGGTAGATCACAAACTGAATATGAGCCAGCAATGCGATGTGGCTGCAAAGAAGGCAAATGCAATTTTGGGCTGCATTAATAGAAGTATAGCTTCCAAATCGCGGGAAGTGATAATTCCCCTTTACTCGGCACTGGTTAGGCCTCATCTTGAGTACTGTGTCCAGTTCTGGGCACCACACTTTAAGAAGGACGTAGACAAACTGGAGAGGGTTCAGAGGAGGGCAACAAGGATGATAAAGGGACTGGAAACAAGGCCCTATGAGGAGAGACTGAAAGAACTGGGCATGTTTAGCCTTCAGAAGAGGAGACTGAGGGGAGATATGATCGCACTCTTCCAGTACTTGAAGGGATGTCACACAGAGGAGGGCCAGGATCTCTTCTCGATCATCCCAGTTTGCAGGACACGTGGGCTCAAGTTACAGGAACCTAGATTCCACCTAAACATCAGGAAAAATTTCCTGACTGTCAGAGCAATAAGACAATGGAATCAACTACCTAGGGAGGTGGTGGGCTCTCCCACTCTGGAGGCATTCAAGGTGCAGCTGGACAGCCATCTGTCAGGGATGCTTTGACCTGGATTCCTGCATTGAGCAGGGGGTTGGACTCGATGGCCTTAGGCCCCTTCCAACTCTACTTTTCTATGATTCTATGGAGGCTGCTGCTCTCTTCCTTGATGTTGTCGCTCCCCACGCTCTTGGAGAGGGGAGGTGAACCAACAGCAAGGAGGAGCAGGAGCAGGAGCAGGGCCAGGATGTCCTCTGTTGGTGTGTAGACCAACTCTGATCTCCAAATCTTATCATACCCAGTTTTCAAAAAGAGAATCTTTCCTATGTATAAAGGTGCATTCTGCCACTGTGGCACACAGGTTAACAGGCCATGAGTTCATATCACAAATAACCTACAGGCTCAATCTACATCTCATAAGCAAATCCACATTATTAACATGAATAGCTCTGGATCGCATCTGAAGGCTGCAATCCTATACACTTTTACTAGGGAGCCAGCCCTATTGAACAGAGAGGAAGTTGTTTCAGATAAACACATATAAGATTGTGCTGCATGACTGCAATCCTAAGCACAATTATCAAAGAGCAAGTTGCACTGAACCCAGTAGAGCTTCCCCCCCCCCCTAAGTAAACATGCATAAGATTTGCACTTCATGTGTGGCAACTTAATGTTATGTCATGCTGCCATTGCACACTCTTTGTGAAACAATTAGTGTCACTGTCAAACACTCATTGCAATTTCCAGACTTTTCTCATCAACTGTCACTTTGAAGAAAATACTTTGTTCCATCCTTGAAGCTTTAAGGCTTTTTACCCTGACTCACTGAGATAAGCAGCATATAGCCATGATGATCACCAATGGAGTGAGGAGTCTTCTGTTTATCAAGCTGACTGAGGACCAACCTAATCAATGGGGACTTTTTCTCTCTTTTAACCCCACCATAGGGGGGTTTGTATTTCAGGAGGGAAAACTTAAATCCCCCCTCCCGAATTGCCATGGTCTTGATCTGAACTGGGGCTGCGTGTGCTTACTTGAGTGTAAGCCAATCACACATAGCAGAGCTAGCAGAACCTTTAGTTTGGCCCTGAATGGCTGCAAGAAATTAAGAACAGCCATGCTGATCAGTCCAAAGGACAATACAGTCCACCTATCTAGTTCACCAGGTGCTTTCCAGAGGTCCACAAGTAGGGCATGAGTGCAACAGCACCCTCCACCTCGTGTTCCCCAGCAACTGGTATTGAGAGACAATACATAGCCATCACGGCTACTAGCCATTACCCTCCATTAATTTGTCTAATCTTCTTTTAAAGCTGTCCAAGTTGGTGGCCATCACTACATCTTGTGAAAGTGAATTTCATCGTTTATGGACTGTGTGAAGAAGTACTTCCTCGTGACTGTCCTGGATCTCCCACTATTCATCTCCACTGGATGACCCTGGGTTCTAGTATTACAAGACAGGGAGGAAATCTTTTCCCTATCTATTTTCTCTGCGCCATTCATAATTTTATACACTTCTATCATGTCTCCCCTCACTTGCCTTCTAAGTTAAACAGGCCCAAACGTTGTAACCTTTCCTCATTGGGGAGTTGCTCCAGCCCCATGATAATTTTGTTTGCCCCTTTCTGCATCTTTTCCAGCACTACAATATACTTTCTGAGGTTTGAGATTTTAGCAATCTTCAAAGCATGTTTTAGTCTGAATTTTTTTTCAGAAGTAGCTTGTGGCAATTATCTCTGATATGATCAGTCTTGCTAGTACTATTCTATCATTTTACAAGTGACAAGCATGTGTATATATGCGCAGCCACAGTGTTCTAAACAAGACCATTGTGAGGCTGCGTGTTTCTGGGGCAAATGATTACCAATTCTTACCCCAGACATCTCAGAGTGCCTGCTTATGCCCCCTGCACGCACGCACACTATGTACTGAGGCCCAGTCTACCCCAAAAGTAGTGGATTCCAACATGCTCCTCAATTAACACCCACCCACCCACCCACCCCTTTTACTGTCTCCCATACCACAGTTGCTAATCCCCTCTAACAGTCTAGGTGTGCCACGTGGTAAATTCATCCTCCTCCATCTACACAGCATTTGAATCTCAATGTTGGTTTTATAGAAGGTGTGGTCCCAGAAACTATTCCAACTGTACTTAAAATGGACTAGGTTTCAACTTCTATATACTTCTAAACTAATAAATCCCATGACTGTTGAGAGGCATGGACTTAAGCAGCAGAAGTATTGATATTCTTCTAGCAACTTTGATAGCATGAGAACTCCCATTTGCTGAGGGATCAAATGTGAATAGAATTATTTTACTGTTACTCAAAGTAGGTATACAGAACTGTAGCTTGCCACTGTCGGGATGGTGTTAATAAACCTACCATTGAAAATGTATACAAAATACCCTACTTGTTTTCTCATCTGTCAGGAAGCAGTAGCTCATCACATTTGATTATGTATCATAAACATATTTCAGACAGATCCCTCCTACAGTAATCCATAATTTACTCTAGACAAGTTATATTGCAGGCAGAGACTATTCCATGGTAAGTGGGTTATTGACTTCAACCCCTATTACCCAAGTGTCTGGCCAAGTCATAGAATGAATCATTTAAGTACAATTTGCCAGATGAGCCTGGCTAATTGGTGTCTCAAATGTTCTTTTATTTTGCAATGTTCTTATTTCATCAGTCTACCTTTACTGAAAGAGTCCTGCACGTGTGCACATCTGCATGTCTGGCAGATATATTTTTTCCCTTTTAATAAGCAGCAGAAAAGGAGTAAAACTACTAATAGACAACATTCCAATTGTTAAATCCCCCCAAACAGCCCAGAGTACAAGGAAAAACAACAACCTGATAACAAGTAAACCTAAGAAACACTATAAAAACCCTAGGAGAGAACATACAAAAGACTTTAACTGGAGCGTATAAAGGTAATTTCACTCGTTACATTTTTAGGTAAAGAACTAAAGATGCTTTAATTGTACACTGGAAAATGTAAGTTGTGAATGCAACAAACACATGAATGATACAGGTACACTCATCAGGGAGCTACAATTGACATCAGCTCCCTTTGAGTGGACACTTACAGAGGCTTCCATCTAATGAGGGTAAAACCCATAGAACTGCACCCTCAGTGATCATCCTGGGTTTGCCTTTTCATAAAATATGAAATGGCCCTAACTTACATGAACTTATTGGAAGTCTAGTGAAGAAGCAGTGTTGTTCAATACACACATTAATTTGGCTCTGAAAATGTATATCAAACAGGTACGTTTTGGTTTTTCCATGAAGGTAATAAGCTTAACCACAAGTTTAAGATTAAACTCAAATGCTCAAATTAGATGCTCAGTAATGGTTTGTGACAGCTGCCTGACCCACACCTCAATCACAACTGAGCACAACATTTTCTCAAAGACATAGAACTAATTCCCTGCCTTCCAATTAATAACCACAGTCAAGCATAGATATATTTGTCTGCAATGTTTAAGCACACATTAATCCAAGCCAATGTATAACATTGTCCTTGGTCCTACAAAGTTAGCTATTTTAAGGATGTGTTTCTTTTTCCTCCAAAAAAAATGTTTGATTTTATTTTGTTAATTCATAACATAATAATGTATGAATAAAACATCAGCAATAGAATGTGCTTCTTTGCCTGTTTGTTTTCCAATTAAAAAGAGAAAAAAGTCATGAGTCATATACACAAAGCTGTTGTGGGTGGCCCAAGCCAGTATTAGCAAATTAAACCAGGGAATTTTGATAGCATATTTTGCCTTACTACAAACTCCATAACCATTTCACAGTTCTATGTTTTACTTCAGAAGCAAACCCCAGTGAAATCAATGGGAGTCCTTATTTGCCTGAAATCATGATGCTAGTCCTCTTCTTCATCAGATCAAGAGATGGTCCAATAAGAGACAATGGGCCTGATCAGTGATCCCTCACAAGCTGGAGCAGGCTGTACAGTACATACGCTTACTGCTGAGTGCAAGTATCCCACCCATCCCAACCTGCCAAGCGTATTGAACTAGCACTGTCCTCACCAACAACAATACTAATCACCTGATAGAGCAGGGCTAAGGAACCTGTGTAGCCCTCCAGATGTTGCTGAACACCAATTCCCACCAGCCCCAGCCAGCCTGGCCAATGGTGAGGGATGATGGGAATAGTAGTTCATCAACATCTAGAAGGCTACAGGTTCCCCGCCCGTGTTAGAGAATGGGAAACTGGGATACTTGTGATACCTGGGATACCTTCCACTCCCCCAAAATGTGATCAAAGAGAACAGAGGGACCATGAGCCTTTCTACATGAGGCATTTGTGTGCTCGTGAATCCTCACTCACAATAGTTTGCAGGTGTCGTCATCCTTCAGGGCCTCTCCCATTCTTTGCAACCATTTCCGTGGCTTTTTTTTTTTTTTTTTTTTTTTAAGATCTAGGAAAGTCTGATATTATTTGTTAATGGTGGCATGAAACCCTAAAGCAACTGTCTTAAGTATGCTCAACTCTGTCTTCCTCCCCCTGCCTTGTGAAACACATTCCACGTTTTGTTTGATTTTCCTAAACTTTATGGTCAGTTCAGGGTCCAGAGATGTATTTTTATGGCTATATGATAGAGACCTTTTAAAGGTGAATGTATTTTAAGGAGCAAGGGACATAATTTATCTGAAATTAAGAGCCACAATCCCAGAGATACGTGCAGGCAGAGCAGAAGACGTGTGTGCACAGCCAGAGAGGGTTTTAAAACATTTTTACTATAACGGATCACCAGGCTGTAAAAAGTAAGCCAGATTTAAATGGAAAAGCAGGTTGTCAGTTCCATCAGGTGAACAGCTACAGCAAACCCATTCAAAACACTTTCAGCTGCACTTGTGATTCGCCTGTAAATAATATGACAGCCTAGAATTCAGCCAAACCCTTTTAAACCCCTTTGATTTCAATGTGACATATATAAGCACATGTTTAATTCTCATAGTGATGCCCATAGGAGTTACAGTACTTAATTCTAGCTGCGTCATGCCCCAGGTATTTTATGTGAGTTTGACAGCTACCTTGACAGTCCTTCAGTGGACTGAAAGTTGGGACATAAGCTTTACAAGTGGGGAAAAACATTTTTAAAAGATGCTTCACTGAAACTACAAACCTAAACATTTCCACCTCCATGCAACATCAATCTTAGTGGCTTGGCGATGCCGGTTTAATGCCATGTTTGGCGACACTCTGCAGATGGCCATTGTACTATGTACTCAGCATGCCTCTGAGTATCAGCTGCTAGGGAACAACAGTAGAAAAGGGCTACTACCCTGCTTGTGGGTATCTAGCTGGGCCCTGTGGGAACAGGGGACCAGACTAGATAGGTCTTTGGTCTGATCCAGCAGGGCTCTGCAGTGGAAGAATCTATCTAGAAATGTGGTTTAATTACTCTGGGGGAAAATTCCTTCAACGGGACTCTGCTTCAATAAGATAACTGGAGCAATCTGTTATCAATCACATCAGGTTATGTTTCTCGCATAGACCCACATTGGCATCATACACAGCCTCACAAGATGTTATTGCTGGTGCATTTTAGTATTGATGGAAATAACCATATGCAGACATACAGGCTTAAATCCAACAACCGCTAGTGCGATGGGGCTTTCTCCCTCTCTTCTACCCACAAAAGCTCTCTGCACCACCCAAAATCTGATCTGAAAGGTTTCCCAGCCCTCTGGAGCAGATTTTGAGTGAGTATGGAGGTTGCAGGGGAATCACACACACCCTCCCAGTTCCCCTGACAGACTGCTTCCGTTAGCAGAACACCACAGTTAGATTCCACCCACAAAGCTCATGGTGTAACCCTGGGTCTATCACTATCTCTTAGCCTAACCTACCTCACAGGGCTGTGTGAGAATAAACAGACAAACTATGTATACTCCCTGAAGGAAAGGCAGGACAAAATGTAGTGTAACGTAATTAATTAAGAGTACAATCTTATGCATGTTTATACAGAAAAAAAAGTCTACAATTCCCAACATTCCCCAGCCAGCATGGCTCGCTGGGGAATGCTGGGAGTTGACTTTTTTCTGTCTAAATATGCATAAGATTGTACCTTAAATGTGCTTATATTTTTGGTGGAGCTTCATAAACATTTAACATTGCAGGTGGAGATGTGGGAAATGAATATCTGAATCCACCCTAAAACAGATGCTGTTCTAAAATTTCAGAGAGATATTATTTTTGGTAACTGTTCCTTTGGTAAACCATAGGTTTACCATAACATTTATCATTCATTTTAACAATAGCAGACCAGAACATATAATCAATTTGACTTTTAAAATAGCGAAGAAAAAAAGGCTAGGCTTTTATTTGAACTAGGAAAGAGGGAGGCTCCCAAATGCAGGTTTTTTATTGTTTGGAAATGCCAAGTGCCCTATCCACCTCCCACTTTCTAAGGAAAATGCTTCCTCAAACCACTGACTGAAAACAAACTGCTTGAGCAATTGGTTTCCAGAAGTAGTTTCTACATAATTCATGATGCAGAACCTTGAACTTCTTATCCACAGAACATGAAACAGATATGGAGGAGAGCTAATCTAAACTCTTCAGTGAATGTCCCCAAAAAAGAGAGTATAAAACATGCCTTATTTTGGACTCATTACTCACTTTATTAAGCAATCCTGATAATTTTATCATGACTTCAAGCATTTTTACTCCAATTCTACACGTTTAGAGTTCCCAGTGCAATCAAACTAAGTAATTGCACTGTATGATATTACCAAAAGGAAATTAGAATACCAATATTTAATACATTCTTTAATAGCTGCAGAGCACAGGTACTACAGCATTGTTAATTAAGGGCGCTTTCTCTCTAAACATGCATTGGATTGCACCCTAAAAGACTCATGCTGCAATCTTATAGTCACTTACCTGGGGGTAAGTCCCACTGAACTCAATGGGACTTACTTCTGAATTGACATGAATAGGATTGCACTGTCAGGCTCTAATCCTAATTGTGGTACCATTGAAATCCATGGGACTTACTAAAGAATTTAGGTTCTGTGTGTGCCAGAGCATAATTTAGCATATATAATTTGACAATAATTATGATGTCTTTTGTGACATGATCTTTCACCTCAGTGCTCTGCCATTAAACCTCTCTTGATTAAATATACAATAAAAATGTAATTGTACACAAGTCATTATACTACAGATCAGCCAAATGTACATCACTTTTGTTATATTTTACTTACCCAAGTGGACAGGGCATGCCCAAGGTACAGGAGAAATTTTGAAGATGTTAAATAGCTGACACAGGATCCTAAGAAGGAAATAACAGAGAATTGCTACAGATAATTCAAGTGTGTTTTGTGAGTTATTGACCAATTTTCTTCAGCACCTGCACACTGGCCAAGCTTTTATCATCACTGTTCTTATTATTTTGTATCATTCTTTAAAGTAATAATTTTTAGTAAAATGAGTAGGTATTTATTTTACTATTGGTACTGAAGTAGCTTGACAGCTACCCATTGATTTTTAAAAATTTATTCTAAGAAGCACCTGCCCCCCTTTAACACCGAGTTTAATTAATTCTCATAATTGGGGACAATAGGAGTTGTAGTCTGGCTCATCTAGAAAGCCCCAGGTTGGAGAAAGCTGAAGAAGTTTTCCAGTCTGTTTATATTTTGACACTTATTGTTGCTACACACTGCCTTAATCCCACTTCCATGCCAACATATCCTCTGCCATGGGTATATTCATGTGCTACATACATGTGCATGGAAGTGCTGCTGCCCAGATCACATACAGCTGGGATGAGGCTGATATCAGGATGGCCGAGGCCGGGGTTTCATCCTATATGCCATTTTATGCAGAAAGTTAGACTAAATTCTAACAGTAATCCTTTTTTTTTAAATTTATTTTTATTTAATAATGAATACAACAACAAAAAATACAACATAAACATTGTGCACCCCCCCACCTCTTGGGACCAAGCTATATTTCTCACCCCAATTTGTGTGTGTGTGTGTGTGTGTGTGTGTGTATATATATACAAGATATTATTCTATATTCCAAAAATATAACAAATCTTGACAAGGTTTGTTCCCCCTCCCCTTTACCAACACATAATCCAAAAATTTGCCCCAAATGTTCACAAAGGTAACAGTAATCCTATCCACATAAAAGTCTAGCCCTCAGGAACTAACTCCACACAGGAAATTTTCTGGCATACATATATGTCCCTTTCAAGGATGGTAACACAAGAAAAATGCCACAAGTCAATTCATACAGCACACAGATAGCACAATCTACCTGCAATTCTGTATGTGCAGTTCTGTATGTGCAGCTCCCTTCCTTCACAGTGTAGGAGATAGCAAGCAAAGTTTCATGTCATTCCGCACACTCGTTACATATCTCACACGGCATACTTGTGTGAGCTCTGACGTGCACACTTATCTCTTCCTTTGCAAGGAGGAACACAGTCCATATACAACACGTCGCTGTCTATCTCACACTCACTCCAGAATACATATATGAGCTCAACACAATTTCTCAGAGAAGACATTTCTGGGTTCGTCCAATATCCCTTTAATTCCATCGTCTAGATGCGCGGGGAAGCTGACTTCGGTTGCGCAGCGGTCACGATGAAAACAAGGCGCTCTCTGCACAAGAACAAGAGCACTCTCTTCTTCACTATACTTGCCCGCCCGCCCACCCACCATGTATTGCGTGGAACTAAAATCCGGTTTATATTCCCTTCTGTCGTGGGGGTCCGTGGGTGCTTGCTTGCGCACCCACCCCACAGACACCGGACAGTTGTCCAGCTCGCACGTCAGCTCCCCACCGCGCTCACGGGGCTCCCCGCACGCGCCTCCTCCCGCACTTGGCCCGAACTCCTCGCCCACCATAGGTCGCCCCCCCGCCTCCCTCGTCCCGCCCCGTCTTCCTTAGATGCCGTAGCACATAGCCCCCCTGCCGTCTGTCCTGCGTCCGCTTCCCTCCCCCAGCCCACCACTCACCGCAGCATCCTTGGTTGTTTTGCTGCTCTGCCGCTGCGCGAGTCATGGTTGTCGGTTTGCACCTTTAGTTCACTCTTGGGTCTTTAGTTCACGCAGTGCCTGTTGCTATCAAGCCCCTCCAGTCAGAGAGAGAAAGAGAGAAGGGGGGAGACGCGCACCCAAAACACAAGGGTAGCAACAACAACAACAACAACAACAACAGCAGCAGCCTCGGTGCCCAGGAGATGAGAGAAGGGAAAGGGAAGAAAGGGGTCGCAACGGCTTGCCTCTGTTTTGGTCTTTCCAAACTTAGCTATCACTGTAGCTGAAGTTGGAAAGCGATGGCCTTATGCTCAGGTGCTTGCGAGGGGGCCCTGCGAGGCGCCCACTACCCTCCTCTTCCTCAGGCCGCTCTGCCTGCCAAAGCTGACCCTTTCGGCTCTGCCCTTGCTCCGCGGCCAGTCGGCTCTTTATAAAAAGGCTGAGGCGAGGGGCCGAGCGAAGGTGGAGGAGATCCCAGGAATGGCCTATCAGCGGCTGGCTGATCTGCATATCCCCGCCCGTCCTTCTCGGTCCCGGCTGTGTGAGGGAAGGGCTGGCTGAAAGGAAAGAAGAAAGCAAGGGCTGCGGTGTGCCCTTTGGGGAGGCTGGGACTGAGAGGAGGAGGAGGAGGAGGAGGAGGGGGCCCTTTTATAGGGCTAGGGAGGCTGGCCGGAATCTCCACCCTACAGAAGGTTATCTGCTCCCAGCAGGGCTCTGCCAACAACACAACACCCTGAAAAATGTGGGGCCTCCTCTTTGGTCAGCCTCTGCGTTTCTGCTTAAGACAAAACCCCAATGGCCAGATTGGAAACTATTTCTGGGGTCTGAGGACCCTTCTCTGTTGTACTTTATGGGTGGTGAAGGCCTTTTTATTTGTTCTTCCGCAAGTCTTTCCTTTTTTATTTAAAAAACGTGTTTTAATTTGATCTAGTTATGGATTTGTTTTTTGCTTTTATTTTGGCTTTGAAAGCACTTTTTAATTGTATTTATATTTTATTGTTGTAAACCACCCTGGGGCCTCTTTTTAGAGCCAAAAAGGTGATACAGAAATGTTTTATAAATAAATCTGTTTTTTTCTTTTTATATGTGAGAGAAAAACAAATGGCCACCACTGAAAAATATCCAAAACAAGGAAGTCTTCCATCAATGAGTTAGAAGCCAGGAGTCCGACGCATTATTTGAATGTTTTTGAAGAAATCAATTGCCCTTGATAAAGAAAAGAATCTCGAAACGCATCAGGGATTATACTATTGGTGCAGCTGTTCTACCACTGAAAAAGACATAGTCATTCCACAATGGGTGGGTTCACATGTCACACTAACTCACCCTGGCAATAAACCATGGTGGGTTGGTTGTTGCATGAACAAACTATGGTGTGCCAGACAGACAATTGGGCTCACCGTGGGTTGTTCTTCCCCCTCAGTCCTCCAGACAGTATCCCAGGGGACTTGGCGGCTGTCTCCTCTCCCTACCACAATTGTGATCCCTTTTTCACTCACGGAAGCTTTTTCCCCATTACCCCCCCCCCCGAAGATTGCAAAGAGCGATCTCCAAATTGACAACCAGTGACATATGAAATCTGTATAGTTCCCTGTCCAGGGCCGGATTAAGATAGGGGCTATTGGAGCTGCAGCTCCAGGCCCCTACCCCAAAATAGGCCCACAACAAATAGGGACGCCGCACGTGCGGCGCCGCGCCGGGGAAATGAGGACGTCACCTCGCTCAGAGCAAGGTGACGTCCAGTCGCTCACCTGCGCGGGGCGTTGCCGGAGGCGAGCACGCCGAGGAGCAGAGGTTGCCGCCCATTGCCACCATGCTGGGCTGTAGAGAGCGGAGCGGCCCAGACGCCGGAGAAAGGCCGACGCCGACCCGCGCGAGGTGCAGGCAGGGCGAGGACTTCCACCGCTTGCCACTGCCAGCCTCGCCTCGAGCGCACCCACCAGCGAGGAAGACATCTCTGGAAGTGGAAGGAACTTCAAGGAAGAGAAGTTCGAGCGGAGCAGGCAGCTGCTTCCCAGCCCGCCCCCGGCCCCGCCCGCCTCGGCCTGCCAGGCCTCACCTTCGCCGACAGCAAGCTCCCCGCCTCCGCCGACAGCAAGCTCCTCCTCGCCTCGTCCGGCTCGGAGAGCCAGCCAGCGACTCCGGTAAGGGTTGCCCGCGCGCGCGCGGCGCGCCTGCCTCTGACCCGGTTCTCACAGTGGTGGCAGGACTGGCGCGCCGGCGGCGGGGAAGCAGCAGCGTGCGCGGCTCTCTGGCTGGACGCCGACGGACTCCCCCGGGTCAGCCTTCCCCAACTGGGTGCCCACCAGCGGTGTTGTACTACAACTCCCATCGTGCTGGCTGGGGGTGATGATGGGGGCTACAGTCCAGTTCACCTGGAGGGCGCCAGGTTGGGGGAGGCTGGCCGGGTGGTCGGGTGGTCGGGACTGGCGCGCCGGCGGCGGGGAAGCAGCAGCGTGCGCGGCTCTCTGGCTGGGCGCCGACGGACTCCCCCGGGTCAGCCTTCCCCAACTGGGTGCCCACCAGCGGTGTTGGACTACAACTCCCATCGTGCTGGCTGGGGGTGATGGCGGCTACAGTCCAGTTCACCTGGAGGGCGCCAGGTTGGGGGAGGCGGCCGGGGGTGGGTGGGGACAAAATCCTCAGCACCAGGCCCATAATGGTCTTAATCCGGCCCTGTCCCTGTCCAAACTACCCTGTCTAGCCCTGCCTAAATCCCTGTTTTCAAAGAAACCCCTACCTCTGACAGCTGTCAAAAGCAAGTGTTAGCAAAAAGGGATTTGGGGTGCACCTTTCCACCTTCTCAAGCACCTACAGCTTCGGGAATGGGTGGAAAAGTTGGGGCACTGGGACCTATGGGGTGACACTCAAAACCCTGAGGATCTCGCTGCAAAGAGGGGGAAAAATGTTGCCTACCCCCTTTCACAAGCAAAGATCACCTGTGACTTTGTTTTAACTTTTTCCAACAGCTCACCCTTTGACAGCTGTCACATCAAAGCAAAAACAAAACAAAAAACACAACTGTTTGGAGCCTCTCTGGGTCAATGTCCAGGGCTGGTGCCTGCTGCACTTTGACGGCAGGTACCCCCCAGGACATTGTGCAGGCAAGGCTTTGCATTTTCAGACCCATAGAACTTTGCACCTTCACAGTTGTGCAAGTCCAACTTTAATGATGAAGAAGAAGAAGAAGAAGAAGAAGAAGAAGAAGAAGAAGAAGAAGAAGTTGCATAGATTTGAGGCACTTTTTTTTTTTTTTTTTTTAAGTTGGCTAACCAGTGACAGCCCCTCCAATGTGCTGCTTGAGCACTTTGGAGGGGCTGTCACTGGTGGTGGCACCAGGAAGAGCTAAAAGGAGTTTTTTGCCACTGTTACCAAGTGCCTTGTTCACCGTTTCCCGCAACCCACAGTGGGATCTGTCACCCGGGTCTGGATGACACGACAACCCGTTGTGGGTTGAACAATCCCTACAACAGTCCATGGGTTCCCAGGGTAGCTCCTAGGAGAAAGGCAAGCCACCCTGTGGGAAGCAGTCTGGGTTTGCACAACACAACAACCCACTGTGACTAGTTACCCAAGATGGGTTGTCATGTCGTGTGAACAGGTCAATGTTTCTCATTCAAGAAACACCATCATTTCTGTTGATTTCTCACTTGTGCCCCATAGTTTTACTTAGGATCCCACTCAGGATCTCATCTCTGCACTTATTTCCTATTCTGGAAATTCTGACTTTCAACTTTCCCAACCAGAACCCTGCTGTAACACTGTCTTCCTTGGTATGGACTCTGTCATTCTAATTTTCTAATCAGGACCCTATGCCATTGGAAGTTCCAATAATATCACCATCATCATTCCTTCTAATAGTGAATTAGGGTAGTTGAGTGCCTATCCATTTGGAAGCAAAATGGGGCCACCCAAAAATAAGAGAATTGTTTCTACATATTTGGGAGACTCCCTAGGTATGCAGAAGCATACAACTTTGTAAATTGAAAGAAAAAACAATTTAGTACACACACACACACACACAGGCAGGCAACAATGGCCCAACAAGCACCTGTGAGGTCCTAGGACTTACATAATGCTGGTGGCACAAGAATCCTTGGTGACTTTGGGCCAGTCACTGACTCTCAGCCTAACCTACCTCACAGGGTTGTTGTGAGGATAAAATGAGAAGAGGAGGAGGATTATGTAAGCCGCCTTGGGTTCCTTGCAGGAAAAAAGGCGGGGTATAAATATAATTAATAATAAATAAATAAATAAATGCATAGAACAACACTTTCTCACCAATTTGTTGTAAAAAAGTATAAACATATACTTTGTGGGACTGATCACAAAAATACAGAAGAAAACCACAAAAAAGGGTCTTTCGTGGAGTCTTTTCTAAGAAGCTCAGAGGCATTTTGGTCTTCTGAAGGATAAACAACCATTTTGATGAAAGAGGATCTAATTTTACTCAAATAATTGACATATTCAAAAGATATAATGGCCAAAAGATAAAGACAGTTTCCTGGGGTTTAATTTATGCCACATTTTGGAGGCTGTTTTCAACACTATGGGAAGAAATGATAAAGAAAGGAGTTCCTTTCAAGAGAATTCCACCCTTAAATAGCCTAGATAGAAAAGTACCTCTAAGCATGTGCAAATTGGCCTTCTCTCATCACTAAATAACAACAGCCTGTCAAAAGGTTTCTAGGTCAGACATAAACTCTCTCTTTTTTAGAAATTAAGCACTGCTAATAACTTCCAATTTCAGTCAGAATGTATGTCCTCCCAAGCCATGGTAGAGTTCCATGTTCTGAGAGTTCATGAGAGTTCACTTCCTGTCCAACACTGTTCATTACTAATCAAATAGAAAGTTACGAATAAGCAGAAGTACACATCGCAGATTGTTAAACTGTGGAATTCGCTACCACAAGATGTAGTGATGGCCACCAACTTGGATGGTTTTAAGAGGTTATTAGACAAATTCATGGAGGATAAACTATCAATGGCTAGTCATAATGGCTATATATTAGCTCCAGCATCAGAGGCAATATCCCTCTGTATGCTAGTCGCTAAGGAACACGAATGGTGGAGGGGGTTATTGCATTCATGTCCTGTTGTAGACTTCCCATAAGCGTCTGGTTTGCTTCTGTACAAACAGAATGCTGGACTAGATAAGTCTTTGGTCTAATCCAGCACAACTCTTCATAGGGCACAATCCTATCAACTGCACCCTCAGTGATCGGAAACCTTGGAACCCAGAGGTGTCCGATCATCCAATGCAGGGCAGGAGGAGTGGCAAAGGTGATTATCCTCCTGCCCTGCAGATGTCGCTAGATGAGCTTTTTAGCCCGTTTAGTGAGGGTGCTTCAGAGGGGGAGGGAAAGAGGCTGGAGGAGGCTCAGGATAAATCGTATTCTGGCCTCTCCAGTCTCCTTCCCTCCCCGCCCACCAGAACTCCCCCTTTCCTCCTCCGAGGTCGCTTTTCTGACTTCGGAGGGCAGCTGGTACAGTTCTTTCCATGCCGGCTGTGAGGAGGTGTGGGAGGAGGGTCGGATCTCTGACTCCCCCTTCTGAGGTCAGAGCGCTGTCTCCAACCTTGGAAGGGGGAATCCCAACAATCCTATGGTCCCTGGGATGCTCGCCCAGGGACCACAGGATTGCTCTCTTATGTTCTTAAAGTAGAGCAATACTACCTCTGTTGTCTTTTCTCTTTGTACACTGTAGACATGGTGTGCTGGGTGCATATATGATCTTCTGCAAGTGCCCACAAGCAAAAAGATGCCCCAGAGAAGTCATTTCTCCAGACATCTAGAATAAGTGAGTAGCTCAGGTAGGTATAGTCTAGAGTAGCAAGGCACAGAAGGAGAAGCGAATTTCAAGTGGGCAAAAGAGAAAACGGTGATGTCAGAAGGATTTTCGCTTGGGTTGTGCTGCTCCTAGAATTGGCCCCTGCCAATTCTAGGAGCCTGTGGAGCCTGTAGGGAGAGGGAGTAAGTTCATTTCTGATAGCATACAATCTTGATTTCTTTCATAAGACAGTATTTTATTCACCAACAATATATTACCTTGAGTATTCTGAGAGAATTTATGCAGTATATCTTCATGAATTCTTAACTTAAACTATCAAAGTTCAGTCATAACAAGTGGGACCTGCAAAATGATGTTTTAGTATACTGTATTCCTACTATCCCCTAACAGGAGTCCCATTAGAGGGAATGATGAAGAAAAAATATCCGGTTAGTAAGAGTATATATTAGGATGGCCTCTTACGCATCACCAAAAAAGAGGAAATGCATCACCAAAAAAAACAAAAAAACAAGAGGGTACCAATTTACATAAAATGTTCATGTGCTAATTTATATTTATAGATACACATTTAGAAATAATTACTATACTTTAAATAGCTCAGTCTGCTCTGCTGTCCAGGTGCTAACTGCTGAGGCTCCAAGGCCCCTGCTACCCATCCTTATGGTTCCTTATCTTTAAAGTGGACGTGGACTGGACAATCTTTCAAATAGAGGATGCCTTCAAAGAGAGGACTGTCCTTGTAAAATAGAACACATGGCCTCCGTTGTATATCTACATCAGAGCCATTGTAGGAGGGAAACAGATATGCACTGTGTCAGGTCTATTGATATGGGAACTTGAAAAGATTGTGTGAAACCAAAAGAAGTTGGCCGGGGGGTGGGGGGGACCTACAACTTTATTCATCATATGAAGAGGGTCATGATGGAAGATAGATACTTCATGGTCGTGAAGTAGAAGGTAGCTTAGGGACCAGGGTTGTAGCCAGGCTGCACAGCCCCATTCTGAACCAATGATTTGTCCCACCCAAGCATTTGTTTAAGAGCAGGTTTTCTCATTTGTGACATAACAGCTCGCACTGAAGAACAAAACCTTGAATTTAGAATAAAAACATTCCTTGTTTTAAAACATCTTTGGTGAGGGCCGGCTCTACCATTAGGCCATGTGAGGCAACTGCTTCAGGCAGCTGATTTGGGGTGTCATGAAAGGGCAGCAATTTGTAACATATTTAATTTATTAGAGTTGTATTTTTGCTACCAGAGAGGGAGAGTGGTGTTTGTGGGATTTTCTGCCTCAAGTGCCAAAGTAAACATGACCAACTTTGGGGATATGCACCTTGACTTGAGTGGGGGACATTTGCTGTTGCACCTCACAAACCATGGCTTGAAGTTGGTTTCTTTCAAACAAATCATAGCTAAGATAAACCACAGCTTGTTGGGTTCAGACAACATGACAAGCCATGATTAATAAAAACTGGAAGCAAAAGCTTCCTAACTCCTCCTTGCAGTCATGCTGGAAAACGAGAGAGGGGGCAGTCTGAGCAACACATTAGGAAGGGGTAGCCACAGTACTTTATAGAGAACACATAAAAACAGGATTTGATTGGAACAGTATTCCATAGAATATCAGTATTCTGACAAATAACTCTTAATAAGGGTGGGGATTATATTTTATTTATTTTGTATGGTATTGCTAAACTGGCATCATTTGTGGTAGAGCATTTGCTGCTGAATTAGGTATATAGGCCATTGCTAGAGGCATGGCTTGCAAGCGTATGGACCAGTAATTTGCTCTGCAGTAGAAGCTCTTATTTAAAATATTTCTGGCATTAATTGTGTCACACAAGTCATCTTTCCCAGGGGAAGAAACTTTTTTTTGGTAAAGGGCCTAAGCTTCAGTAGGAAAATAGCTTTAAAAGTGCCTCTGTTAACAGTGAAGACTAAATATTGTGACATGAATTTAGTAACATATTTGAATAAAACACACGCATGCATGCACGCGCACACACACACACACACACACAATCTTTTTCTCTGAGATTGGGATCAAATGCAGAATACCTCCAAGAATATTCACACCCCACCATCTGACCATTACCAAAAGATAAACATTTCTTCTACTTCTATTTCAGTTTCATTAGCAGAACCACAATCTTGATATAAAGGTTTTTCTATGTTCATATAAGGCTTTTCAAGGCCAGAATGATAAATAATATTTAATACTCTCTAATTGTTTGTTTGATTGATGAATGATTCTTCTAGCCTTTCAATGAATAACATTTTATGAGGTTTTCTATGCGTTTCATTGCAGGCGATGGTTGTGATCCACAAACGGTTGGGCTACATTGATGCTTCCCCAGCCCTCTCCCTCCAGAATCATTGCAGGTAGCCAAGCTCAGACAAACCACGGGAGTACCTGGGCCTTGGGATCCTGCTCTGCCTGGCAGCAGTGCAGCACCTTCCACTGGTGTTGTTTGTAAATGGCCAGAGCTTTGGGTCAGATACCATAAGCCCAGAATAATGAATACCCTTTTTATGTATGTCTAGGTTGGGGTGCAGAACCTCAGGCCTGGGGGCAAAATCCAGCCTTCTGGGGGTCCCAGTACAGCCTTCTGGGGTGTCCCAGAAGGCCACACCCACTTCCCCTAGCCCCAACCCCTTTCCCCCGATCATTGATCAATGGGTGGCTTCCCATCTTTTGTGCAGTTCCCTTTGCCCCCATAGTCTCCAACTGCCCCGAAAATGCCATGACTGTCACAAAAACCCTTAAGCCGTCCCGGCTTCTCACTTTGTCATGCAGAGTCCCAAATTTAAACTTTTAAAACTTTCTTTAAAGGGGCCATGCCATGGGCAAAATTGCAGCTAAGCTAAAGCTACAAGCGTAGCTGCAATTTTGCCCATGGCATGGCCCCTTTAAGTGTAGCTCTTTTTAGGCTCCATGGAGAGACAGATGCTGGGAGGATGTGTGTGCGTGTGCACACACGCTCTACCTGCTGAAAAGGAGGCTGCACCCGGTGGCCTGGACAGAGGGAGGGAGAGGCGAATGAGGGAATTTATCACATGATTCCTATCTTTATATTGCCAAAGATTTTATTTCCTAACAGAGCTGACTCTGTGCCTCTAACAGGTGAGTTCAGAAGGAAATGCAAGAAACTTCCCCTTCTCTCTGAAGCTCCATATTTGGGGGTGTGGGGTGGGTGGGTAAGCTTCACCTGTTGAATTTGTGCCGATCCTGACCATTTTAAAACAAAAAGAGATTGCACTGCAAGCACTGACACACCCCCATGAAAAACACCAGATATCAACAATTAAGGGTTTAAGTAAGGTTAAAAAAAAATACAAAAGCCACTAATAAAATATAAAATAATATATAATATAATAATGTAATAATTATAATATATAAGCTTTTGTGTGTTTCCTCTAATAACTTTTGTACTTGACCATGCCCTTTGGTTGCCTGGCCATACCCTTGGCCACGCCCTCATGTTGCCTGGCCACGCCCTCTTGATCACACCTTCATGTCACTTACCAATTCACATGTGTCCCTATTTTCATCTGTGAAATGTTGGAGGGTATGTGCCCCATTTCATAAGGTTGAAATTATTATCCTCCTCCTGCTCCTCTCCTAAGGCCTAGTTTCTGTCAGTAAGAGCTTTAAGCTAAATTCTGCTGCTGTGGGGGGTGCTTTGGCCCACCCACCACTGGAATGCAGCCCAAGAGCTTCTCCAAAATGAGATTTGGCCTTTGGGATGAAAGAGGTTCTACACCCCTATCTAGGTAGTCTAGATTTGCAATGTCTGGCCAGGAGCTGTTGTGAGTTCTCTGATCAGCCACAATTGCCTTGACAAGGTGTACATAGCTGCATGGGCTATGTAGTGTCTGGAAGCCCAGTTATGCATTTGGTTTGCTTGCACTAGTGTTGGGTGTGTTCGTGTGGGGGGGGAGGGTGAGAACATCAACACAGTACAGGCATTTGTGGATCTTATCCAAACTTCTTTACATTCTTTTTAATTCAATTCATCTTATTTATTTATTATTATTTATTTATTATATTTATACCCCGCCTTTTTTATCTGGGTTCTAGTCCCCGCTCGGCCATGAAACTCACTGGGTGACTTTGGGCCAGTCACTGACTCTCAGCCTAACCTACCTCACAGGGTTGTTGTGTGGATAAAATGAAGAGGAGGATGATTATGTAAGCCACCTTGGGTCGCTTGCAGGAAAAAAAGCGGGGTATAAATATAATAAATAAATAATAAATAAATAAAATATATTAGTGACCAAGACTGACAAAACTCATATGTCAAATAATGGAGCAGTTGAAATACTGAACAGGAAGCACTCCGCAATGCAACATTTTATTACAGTTCCCACTTGTGCTCCTGTTATGTGTTAAATGAGCAGACATGTATTAAGGAAAGCTGAGTTCTGTTCCTCTTTTGCCACTGACTGTTTTGTTGGTAATGTGTGACTCCAAAGAACCTAATGATTAAACAAAGTTGTTTCTTTGTTCCTGCATGACTTCAAAAAATGGTGGGGGTTGTGGAGCATCCTGTGTTTCCTTCCTGTGCACTATATATTATCAATCTCAACCTGTACATAAAAAGGCAAGTGCACACTTTCAAATGTCTCTGTGTTGTACTCTCCTAAATGACAACATATTGCTGGGAATTATGAAATTACAAATGACCAAGGAAGCTACCACTGATCCAGGCCCGGTGCAAGGCAATTTGGTGCCCTAGGCAAGATCAGATATTTAGCGCCCCCCCTTCCCACTTGAGCCCTCCCTCCCTCCAGCCCTATGCCCATTATGAAATAAATTTCCCTCCCTGGGAACTGCCGAGCCCCACAGAAAAACTTTGTGGACTTTGAGACTTTTCCTTTGTGTTCACGAGGAAAGCAAAGAGGCAACATCAGCCCAACTCCCAAGGGCCTTCTCCTACTCCATATATATGTAAAAGCCTGTCTCCTCCTGCAGGCAGCACAAGGGATATGAAAAAAGGATGTGAGAGAGGTGTGGTGGCGCTACCTGTGAGGAATAGAGACAAAAGGGCGTCTTGCAGCCTGTCCTACCTCGCAGGGTGGAGGTGCAGAGACACCGGTTTGACTCGTACACCTTCTGGGTTGCAGGGGGGGGGATGCATGTAGTAGAAACATAGCAAAGAGAGAGCCCGTGGATCATCTGGTTCAAATTTAGGAGGGGATTTACGAAACTTGCTACTTCCCCTCCTTTCTCTATCACTTTGTTGCAATATTTCTTTATCAGAATAATGTATATTATCCTGTCTTTCCCTTTACCAGCCTAGTGCTCAAGGCAGACAACAATATTCAAAGTACAGTAAAGAAAACATCAACAGCTCAGGGCACAATCCTAAACACGTTGAGGCAGAAAAAAGCCCCGCAACTCCCAGCATTCACCAGCCAGCATGGCTGGCTGTTGGAACGCTGGGAGTTGTGGGGCTTTTTTCTACCTCAACGTGCATAGGATTGCGCATGGCTGGCTGGGGAATGCTGGGAGTTGTAGGATTTCCCCCCCCTCCAAGCACACATAGGATTGCATCTTAAAACCATTTAAAACCAAAACACAGAAACAGCATGGTAAATAATTAAAACATTGGAGCCCCAGCTAGCTTAAAATACCTTTCCCTCCCTCCCTGGTTGCTGGAAATAACTGCTTTCAGGGGACCTTGAGCTGAGGAACCTGAGGCTCACGCGAGGGAGGGAAGGCGAAGGAGGTGTTTGCAGGTGCATCCTTGAGAGGGAAGGCGAAGGAGGTGTTTGCAGGTGCATCCTTGAGAGGGAAGGCGAAGGAGGTGTTTGCAGGTGCATCCTTACAGCAGCCCACCGGCCTCCCATCATTGGCCCCTGCCCGCCTCCCCTCCTCCAGTCTGTAGCCTTCTCTGCCTCTTTTGATGCTGGTTGTGAGGAGGAGCCTGCCTGCTGCTGTTCCTGGTAACGAGCTGGAGGAGAGAGAGGGAGGGGTGCGCTTCTTTCGCCTTCCCTTCCCCGCCACAGGACATGATTGGTAAAACAAACTTGGTAAAATACGTGATGTACGTATTTTTTCCCCCCAAGGCATTTCTGGCGCCTCCTTTAGCCCGGCGCCCTAGGCAGCCACCTAGTTGGCCTAATGGTAGCACCGGCCCTGCACTGATCCTGTTCAATTAATGAGCTTTCCCTACATTAACATTATCATCGTTAGCACACTAAAGTATGGCTGGCATCCTGGTGACCTTGCAGACCAGATCTTGTATGTTCTCCATACTCTTCTGCAGGGTTATTTTCTAATAAACCTGTCCTAGCAGCCAACAGCACACACCTTTTTTTTAATGTGATGCTTATAAAAAGGGTCCATTATGCTTTACTGACCTGTTTCTAATAGGACTAGAAACAAAGTGCTGAATTGCTCCTGACATTAATCCACACACTCAAGTACTTCCTAAGCATAGTATCAGTTTTACTTGCCCATTAGTACAGTGGTTCTCAAACAGGTCCGTAGAGCTTTGGCTGCAGATGTTTAGTAGATTGGGGTGGGCATAAGGTTTTGGACTTCAACTCCCAGAAGCCCCTGTCAGAATGGCCAAGGGTTGGGAATGCTGGGAGTAGAAGTCCAACCAAAACATCTGGAGAACTACTTTTTGTCCACTCCTTGTGTAGTTGGTTCTGATTGCAGACCCATCACCTTTCCCCATACCACCAAACAAATTCCTCCCCATTAACTTGCATGGAGACGGGAAGAGGATCTTCAAGCAAAACTTTTAATGATAGGTTGACAAGCATGAAGAAGAGGGACTGTTCAGCAGTGGCCCCAGGTTTCTGGAACTTGGTTTCAGTGGCAGTATGTCAAGCCCCCATCATTGCAGGCCTTTAAACAGGCCCTCGAGACCTGTTTGTTTACAACTGCCTTCATGTAAATAAGGATTTTTTTTAAGACTGCTGTATAATATACATATGATGTGGTTTTACCTATAATTATTTATTGATTCTATGGTTTTTACTAGGCTATTACTTGTTTTAGTTTTATTACTGGCTCCTATTAGTTATTAATCTTATTGCTATAGTGTTTCATGGCTTTAACATTTATTGTTGTTTATAATTTGTAAAATTATATGTTGGAAGCTGCATTGGGAGGGTTTTACCCTAAAATGCAACCTACAACAATTTAATGAATTAATTAAATAGCTTGCTAATCCCCCACCCCCTTGCCCAGCTGGAACCCTGGAGAGAGAAGTGAGTACAGTAAGGGTTAAATGTACCAGCCCCATTAATGAGTGTTCCCTTTTGCTTAGTAAAAGTAAATGGAGTACATTTCCATTGATGTGAATGGAGAAAGAGGAAGAGCCTGCAAGCAATCATAGAAACCAATCTTGCCCCAGCAAATTTGCAATCATGGAAACTCACACTTGCCCCCAGACAGTTTGTTCCAGTCCAGGGCAAGCAGTAAGTGTGGCTCTTACATCAGTGGTTCTTACTTCTTCTCCATCTTCCTCTTGCTGCTTTCAACCTCTGCCATTCCTGCCCCCTCACTGCTTCTCCCCTCTTTTCTCTTCCTCTTTTCTTTGTCCATTGCCCTCACTTTAGACCCAAGCCTCAGCAGCCACACCCAAAGTCCAGCAGTACTGCATAGTCCACCAGGATTGGTCCCTTGACATTTTTCACAGAGAAGGAGGTTTCCATTCTCTGCAGAGAGATCGCTTCTTATTCTATGTTCTAAATCTGGCAAGCAGTGTTAGATGATTACTCCACGCCTAGTCCTCCAACAGAATTGCCATGTCAACATTTCTTGCCTTTTGAACCACTGAGTGGCCACAAGCAAATAGTCTGAAGGATGCAGGTCTTTCTGCGGGGAGTCACTAGTTCATCACACTCTTTGCAGCCAAACGTTTGCAGGAGTGCAGAAGGAGACTGAATAGCTGGAAATTAGATGAGCTTGAACTTCCTGTTTTGCTTAGCACTGGCAAGAAAACGAGCAGTCTTGCCAAAACAATTTGCACAATATTAGGATACCACAACAGCATGTGATGACAGGGTGGATCGTCCTGGGATGAGAACCCTCCAGGCTTCTAATCTACATCTGTCCCAACCTCAGCCTTTCACAGGATACAAAGGAGGAATCCCAGTGTTTGCAGATGAGGAAAACCTCCCAGGAGGACACATCCCTTGTATATGAGTGCCAAACACACATTACTAAAAAGCTGCACGTGATCATTTATGGACCTGCTGCCATATGGGTGTTGCTTGTTTTTATTAATGAGTACAGAGACAGGGCAGACAATCTTCACGATCTACAGGAAGGACATTCTAATGAAGTAGCCCTTTTAAATATATAATTTTATTGTGGACCTGAGAGAGTGGGGGCCATTTCCCAGCTCTGACATACTCTCATGATCTTGGGTAAGCCAGGCTCAGCTTCCTTCCCTTAAATGAAGAAAAACAACAATTCTAAGTCAGTGGTGTGTTATGAAGATAAATGAGATAAATGCTGTTACTGTGTTGTATGCAATGGTGGCTTTGCCACCGTGGGAAAGGCTTCTGCATGCACTAGTCAGGGCATCTGATTTTCAGTGATCCCCCCTATCCACTTAAGCCCCCCCCCTTCTTCCCCAAAAGCTGCTCATGAGGGTTGGAGGATGCTCTGGAACAGAATGGGATATGGTACGAGTGCTGCAGTAGGTAGGTGGCCACTTATACATCACTAAAAATAAGAGGGCAAAAGAGGGCACAGATGTACATACATTTTGCATGTGCTGATTTATATGTATAGGTTCAAATTTAGAAACAATGACTAGAATTTAAATAGAAATGCAGTGTTTCTCATCCATAGTGGGGAAGACTGTGGCCAGATGACCTGTGTGCCTGCTCAGTCAGTTATCCAAGAAATAACTGTTGATAGGCAACCTCAAGCCCCTGATCTTCCTCCTTATGTTGTGGTGTTTTTTTTAAAATCTTTAAATTGGATTTGGACTGGCCAGCCTATCAAATAGAGGGCACCTTCAAATACAGAACTGTCCTCTGGTAGCCCTTCTGTGGGGAAAGCCAGAGCACACACAGTGAGCAAACCCTTGCCTAGTTTCTCCTGTAGCTGACACCCCACATTCCCCCCACCTTTCTGCATAATCCTCACCTGGGGGCAAGAGACACAGTCTGGACAAACCTTGTACTGTGACCACCTCTGCATAGCCACATCTACATACTGTCAATGGGGGCAATCACACCTACCCTCAAGGTAGGGCGGGAATGCCAAAAGGTGAGAAGCAGTCTCAAAGAGCGGCCAAGTACCGAGATCATCCAGGAGATGCCTGCACCAGAGGCGCCATCACCCCACAGGGCACAATTGGCCACCTGATCGTCAGGGGCGGGGTAGGGGGCTGAGGGAGGGTTGAAAACCAAGTACTCAGGAACCAGGTGGTTGTTGGGAACAGGGTGCAGGCTTGCACGGATCAGGTCTCTGGCTCTGGTCAGGACCAAGCAACTTCCAACCCCAGGCAGGGCGCCCGGAGACCGGCTGCACAGATCGCTACGCTAAGTCCGTAAGTCAGATTCCCTGATGTCAGGTTACTTCTCTGTAATACGTAACGCCTCTAGCGAATGTGGATTGAAGCTTCATGCTTCAGTGATTTTTATGGACTGTTTTGTTTATACTGTGAAATTCCTGGTAGTCTATTAGTTCCGCTCCATGAAAGGTGTAGTAAATAAACCTATTTTTGACCCCAATACGATTCCTTGTCAATATGGCTGGTAGCGGTTGTGTTTAAAACGCACAGAAGCCGCATAAAGGGCATTCTCTCAGTGCCTGTTAACCCGTTAAGTGCTGAACTCGCGCCAAGGACCGGGTTTGGTCCTCCACACCTTCAAATAGAGGTCAATCCTCTGTAAAGTAGGGCACATGGCCTCCTAAGGGGGGAGGGTCAACAAAAATTGGGCTCTCTGATATGTGCAAACTGAAGCGCTTTCTGCCAAGGCAAAGCTACCATTGTAATGATATGTAGTTTGTATTGTATGGGGGGGACTCATTTAGATGTAACACAAGCAGTTTTGATGACTTGCTGTACTTTGTAGTAGGCCTATTGGTTTGCTGGTGTTGAGACTCATGCAGTAAAAAGAGCTTTTGGAATCCTGAGTGTTAGAGTGTTCTCTCACAAGTTTAAAAGAATACAAACAACATTACAATCACTGGATACAACCCACTGCAGTGATGGTGAACCTTTTTGAGCCAGAGTGCCCAAACTGCAACACAAAACCAACTTATTTATTTCAAAGTGCCTTAAATTTGGCAGGAAGGAGGAGGGGCACTAGCTAATCACGTCCCGCTCTGTCTCAGGGCATGGCTCTTCACCGGGCGCGCAAAGATTGGGGCGTGCGTGCGCTGTGCTTCTGAGCTGTCTGTTCAGTTAGAAGGAGGGCTGGGTGTGTTGGGACATGTAACACAACAACAGCTGTGCCACAAGTGTTTTCATTTGGAAAGGTACAGGATGGCTAGAATAACAATCTTATTTAGTCTGAAACTGCTATGCTCTTCTCATAGGAAAAGTGGGCTGGAAAGAAATATGAGCTGATCACATGGTTTGTACTTTCTGATGACGTTGTATGATTGTTAAGTTTCGGTTCCTGTAACTTTGTAATTGAGAGAGGGATTGCTTTCTGTATGCATCTTCTTGTCTTCTCTCTAATGCTCTGAATGCTAGAGTGGACTTGATCCACTGGACTATGCTATGCAATGTAGACTGTACTTAGGGAATTGTATTTACTCTGATATAGAATAAACAGATAGAAAAACCCTGTGGTGGATTCTATGGCAATTCCTAATAACAGTTAAGCTGCAGCAAGCAGCAAGCTGGAGCAGAGGCTGTAATCTGAGACGCTTGGAATGTGCTGCGAATGAGACAGTGAATCTCTGTGTGAGCTACATGGGCCAGTTTCACACATGAGACAGAGGCTGTTTCTTCCATCTCGTGCTCTGCTGAATCCACGTAGGCGGACGGGCCTACAGGGTGGATTATGAGCCATCAAGGCTGGGGAATTTTAATAGCCTTATCAGGGTGCCTGCGCAGTCCGCTTCTGGGGGTGGAGATGTTGGAGTGTGCCTGCTTGTGGAGGCCAGCGAGGAATGAGTGGAGAGTAATTAGTATGGAAACCCGATGCTGAATGCAGAAGGGGACGGTCTTTTCGCGATCTGGCGACCAATGGCTTGAGTGCCCACAGAGAGGTCCCTGCGTGCCAGCTGTGGCACGTGTGCCATAGGTTCACCATCACTGACCCACTGGGTTGAAGGTCAAGGTGAGGTATTACGATCACATCTTTTATTAGTATGTACTTATTACATTTGTACCTCAGCCTTTCTCCAAGAAACTCAGGATGGCATGGTATTTCCTCCATTTTGTCCTCACAACCATGAGGTGGGGTGTATTAGGCTGAGCAAGTGTGACTGGCCCGCAGTCATCTAATAAGATTTGTGACTTAGTGAGGATTTAGAACCCAGGTCTCCCCAGTTCAGCTCCAACACTCTAACCACCACATCACAAACTAACTCTCAAAGAAAGCATGCTCATTCAAATTCACATTGTTTTGTTTTTGTTACTTTTGCAGTGCCTGGAGATTTCAGTGCCTTTTTTAAACAGCTATCTTTAGTCTAATTAACTAAACAGTTTCCTTACTTGTTTTGTGACACAAACACACAAAGAAACAAAGCAGGTTTATCAAGTAGTATCAAGTCCAGACACATTTTATGAGTGCAGCTCAGCTCTCTAGGAAAGCAACCCCCATCTGCTAACAAAATACCAGGAATCTATCTTCTCTTTCTGTCTGCATCCTATGGCTTTTCTGCTAAGCAGGGCTGATTATGTTCCTTGTTGTTTCCTTATTTGTGTTACTAAAGCTATGTACCAAGATGGAAAGCAGAGTTCCTAACCATGCAAAATCCCTTTGAATCCTTTTTAATTCTTGCACCTGCAATGGTCAGGGTTAGTTTTAAAATAAACCCTTGTCCAAATTTGACAAAGCTGCATCATAACAACTATGGCAGTAAACACATTGGAAATGCTGCCTAACAATTGTCATCTTAAATGGACTGATTTGCTGGATCAACATAGAAGTCACTGTAACCTCAGGCATTATCCATCTTAAGTTGTTTTTTCCAACCACCTGCTCAAGGATTCAAGTCTCAGGATGCAAACCTTATTACCCTACTGTATCATCAGGGATCTTATTTGCCTTTTCTGCCCACAATTTGCTTACTACAATTTGGGCACTATCATAAACAATCATCCATGTTGCAATACTGCATCTTCGCTCCCCGAGCATCTTCACGTGAGTGGCTTCCATGTGATGCCATAACAGATTCTGATTCTGATGCTGACTATTATTTTGAAGTCTGCAGAAGAAAGACTAAACCAGCCTCCCCCAAAATGGTGCCCCCCAGATGTTTGAGATCACAAGTCTCAAGCCATTGCCTATGCTGGCTGGGGATTATGGGAGTTGAAGTCCCAAACATCTGTAGGGCACCAGGTTGGGAAAGACTGGACTAAACTGTGTTGCATGACAACACTCAACTCCACTTTTCATCAAACCCATCTCCTACAGTTTTGCATGAAAAAAACAAATTGTTATGCCAACTGCATAACACAAAAGTATATTAGCTAAAGCAATGATTCCAAGCACTTTTTACTTAACATAATCAAGTTAGGTGTGGCTGACGGTGACAAGGAACTCACTCATGAGTCATGTGTATCCAGAAGCACATACATAAATATATGGAAAACATTTCCTATCCCATAGTAATAGAGCAAGCGAGGCTAGGCAGTATATGTCTTGAGCTGTGCTTGCCAACAAATCCCTGCTTTGCAGTGTTATAATAATTAAAAAGTGAATTGGAACTGAATCACAACTAGTATTTAAATTTCCAAAGGAAGAATTGTCATTTCTTTTGCGCGTGTAAAGGCGAGATAAAGAAGAGGCAGACACAGGGTATATGGTTTCAAATCAGGGCCACATTTATTGAATTGAAGATCTGTGAAGGGTGAAGTGCGGTTCTAACCTAGCCCGGCCATTGGCTGGAAAAACAGGAGCAAAGAGACCAAAGGAGGGAACCCAGGAGCTTAAGTAAGCTCTTACCTGTGTCCCCGCCCTTTTGAGCCATTGGCTCGTTTCTAGTGACCCACCTGCCCAGCTGCCTGCCTCCTCTCTCCTCCTCCACGCGCAAGCCTTCTCCCTGACCCCATTTGAGGGGCCATTGGAAGTTCTTTTTGTCCCAAGAGCCTTTGGTGCAATTTGAGATCTGTTTTGTACTTTGCAGTAGCTTATCTAATTAAGTCTGCATTAACACATCCTACTCCATCTAAAGTCCATTATAAACTGCAGCAGCAGACACCATAAGAATATAAGAACATAAGAAGAGCCATGCTGGATCAGACCAAGGTCCATCTAGTCCAGCATTCTGTTCACACAGTGGCCAACCAACAGGTCTGCGGGAAACCCACAAGCAGGACATGAGTGCAACAGCACCCTCCCACCCATGATCCCCAGCAACTGGTGTACATAAGCATACTGCCCGATACTGGAGGTAGCATATAGCCATCAGGACTTGTAGCCACTGATAGCTTTCTCCTCTAGGAATTTGTCCAATCCCCTTTTAAAGCCGTCCAAATTGGTGGCCATCACTACATCTTGTGGTAGTGAATTATATAGTTTAACTATGTGCTGTATGAAGAAGTACTTCCTTTTATCTGACCTGAATCTTCCACCAATCAGCTTCATGGGATGATCCCTGTTTCTAGTATGAGAGAGAAATAGATGTCTCCCTATACACTTTCTCCACACTATGCATAATTTTCTACATCTCTATCATGTCTCCCCTTACTCGCCTCTTTTCTAAGCTAAATAGTCCCAGATGTTGTAACCTTTTCTTGTAGGGGAGTTGCTACAGTCCCTTGATCATTTTAGTTGTCCTTTTCTGCACTTTTCCCAACTCTATGATAACCTTTTTTAGGTGCAGTGACCAGAACTGTACACAGTATTCCAAGTGTGGTCACACCATAGATTTGTATAAGGGCAGTATTATATTGGCAGTTTTATCTTCAATTCCTTTTGTAATTATACGTAACATGGAATTTGCCTTTTTCACAGCAGCCACACACTGGGTTGACATTTTCCTTGAGCTGTCCACCACAACCCCAAGATCTCTTTCTTGGTCAGTCACCACTACTAGCTCAGATTCCATCAACATATACATGAAGTTGGGATTTTTTGCTCCAATGTGCACCACTTTACACTTGCTTACATTGAACTGCATTTGCCGTTTTGATGCCCCTTCTCCCAGTTTGGAGAGATCCTTTTGGAGCTCCTTTGCAATCCCTTTTTTTGTTTTAACCATACTAAATAACTTGGTGTCATCAGCAAACTTGGCCACTTCACTGCTCTAATTCCAGATCATTTATGAATACATTGAAAAGCATTGGTCCCAGTACAGATCGCTGTGGGACTCCGCTGTTTACATCCCTCCATTGGGAGAATTTGTCATTTATTCCTACTCTCTGCTTTCTGTTCCAGTTACCAGTTACTGAACCATAAGAGGACCTATCCTCTTATTCCATGACTGCTAAGTTTGCTCAGGTGTCTTTGGAGAGGGACTTTTGGAAGTCCAAGTAAACAATGTCTACCACCAGATCACTCCTATCCACATGTTTATTGACACTCTCAAAGAACTCTAAAAGGTTAGTGAGACAGGACTTACCTTTGCAGAAGCCATGATTATTCTTTTTCAGCGTGGCTTGTCCTTCTATATGCCTACTAATTTTATCTTTAATAATGTACCTGGAACAGACATTAAGCTAACTGGCCTGTAATTTCCCAGATCCCCCCTGGATCCCTTTTTAACAATTGGCATTACATTGGCCATTCTTCAGTCCTCTGATACAGTGGCTGATCTTAGGGACATGTTACATATTGTTCACATAGTTCACATTTGAGTTCTTTAAGAACTCTAGGATGGATACCATCTCGGCAGGTAATTTATTAACTTTCAGTTTGTCAGTAAGGTTGAGAACTTCATCTTTTGTCACTGCTATTTGCCTCAGTTCCTCAGACTCCTTGCCTGAAAACATCAGTTCAGGCACAGGTATCTGTCCTGCAACTTCTGCAGAGAAGACAGATGAAAAGAATTCATTATCTGTGATCTCCTTATCCTCCTTTAGTACTCCTTTAACTCCATTGTCATTCAACAGTCCAACTGCCTCCCTAGCTGTTTTCCTGCTTCTGATATATTTAAATAATTATTTATTGTTGGCCTTGATATTGTTAGCAATATGCTCAATATGCTTTTTTGCATCTCTTATTTTCTGCTTGCATCTCCTTTGTGCAAGTTTTTCCTCCCTGTTGTTCTCTCATTTGGGCCTTCTCTCTAAAGAGCTTCCTTGGCACTGCTCATTAACCACACTGGTGACCTCTTGGACTTGGTGCTGCCTTTCCTAACCTGTGGTATACATTCTAGCTGAGCTTCTTTCTAATATTGTGATTTCCAGTAACCTCATTTCCAGCATTTTGAAGGGATTTAACCCTCTTGACTCCCACTTCCAACTTTATTTTTACAAGTTCCCACATTTTAGACAAATTTCCTTTTCTGAAGTCAAATGTGACTTTGTTGGACTTCCTTGGCAATTTCCCACTTAAATATAAATTCATAGATTCATAGATCATAGAGTTGGAAGGGGCCTACAAGGCCATCGAGTCCAACCCCCTGCTCAATGCAGGAAACTAGAGGAGGGGTCTCCCATCCAAGTAATAACCAGGCCTGACCCTGCTTAGCTTTCCATGCTCAGACAAGCTGAGCCAGCATGAGCCACAGGCCTGTATAAATCTGATAGCACTGTGGTCAGTTTCCAACTGGTTCAACAATACTCACATCTTGTACTAGGTCCTGGTTGGCACCACTTAGAATTAAATCCAAGCTTGCCTTCCCTCTGGTCGGTTCCATGACCAACTGTTCTAGGGCACAGTCATTTAGGGCATTGAGAAATTTAACCTCATTGTCATGACTGGAACATACATTTATCCAGTCAATGTGGGGGTAATTGAAATCACCCATTATTACAACACTTCCTCATTTGGAGGCCTTCCTGATTTCGTTTTCCATCTCAAGATCATGCTGAGTGTTCTGATCTGGGAGACAATAGCATGTTCCTAGTACTAAATTACTTTCAGAGCCTAGTATTGTCACCCACAGTGCTTCTGTCCATGAGTCTGCCTCTTTTATTTATTTATTATATTTATGAATCACCCATCTGGCCAGACATCCAGCCACTCTGAGCGATGTACAGTCCAATAAAACACAAGGGGGGGAACACACACACACACACACACACACACAGTATAAAACACAATTAAAAACAGTACAAAACTTAAAAATCCTAACCCACCCCATATTCCCGCCTGAAAAGCCACGTTTTTAATGCCTGGCGGAAGCTAATCAAGGAAGGGGCATGGCGGAGGTCACTGAGGAGAGAGTTCCATAAATTGGGGGCTGCCACAGAAAAGGGCTCCTCCTAGTCCTCACCAGCCTCGTTTCTCTGGCTGATGGGACAGGGAGAAGGCCATCCATGGCAGATCTTGTTGAGCGGCCTACTTGATGTTGCTGGAGGCACTCCTTGAGATATACTGGACCGGAGCCGTACAGAGTTTTAAAGGTCAATGCCAACACCTTAAATTCAGCTCGGCAAACAACTGGTAGCCAGTGCAACTCTTTGAGCACTGGAGTGATGTGATCATGCCGGCGGCTGCCTTTAACCAGGCGAGCTGCTGCATTCTGTACCAGCTGCAACTTCCAAACCGTATTCCAGGGTAACCCCACATAGAGCGCATTACAGTAGTCTAGGCGAGAGGAGACCAAGGCATGAACCACTGATAGGAGCAGATGATTAGGAAGGTAGGAGCTCAACTGCCACATCAGATGGAGCTGATACAGCGCCGCCCGGCTCACAGCTGACACTTGAGCCTCCATGGACAGCTGGGAGTCTAGAATGACTCCCAAGCTGTGGACCTGATCCTTCAGGGGTAGATGTACCCCATTCAGCACCAGGTCAACATCCCCTAACCTTCCCTTGTCTCCCACCAGAAGTACCTCGGTCTTGTCGGGGTTCAGTTTCAGCATGTTCCTTCCCATCCAGCCACCCACTGCCTCCAGGCACTTGGACAGGGTTTCAACAGCCAACCTTGGTGAAGACTTGAAGGAGAGGTAGAGCTGCGAGTCATCTGCATATTGATGACAGCGCACCCCAAACCTCCTGATGATAGCTCCCAGCAGCTTTAGGTAGAAGTTAAATAACATTGGGGAGAGGATGGAACCCTGCGGCACCCCACAAGTGAGCGGCCGAGGGTCCGAAGCCTCCTCCCCAAGAACTACCCTCTGGTACCTTCCAGAGAGGAAGGACCGGAACCACTGCAAAAAATACAGTGCCTCCCACGCCCAACCCTTCCAGGCGGTCCAGGAGGATACCGTGGTTTTTTAGGTTTTCTAGTCTGCTTGATGCCATGCCCGACACTACATCGGGCTTCTCCCAGAAAAATCTTTGTCTTTCCGATCAACTGTTCATTTCTTTAACTTAATATCTAACCCAGGAGTGGGCTATTTGTGTCCCTCCAGATGTTGTTGGACTGCAGTTCAGTTGCAGGGCAACGGCAGAGGGGGTCTTTTCAGTGGTGGCACCCACATTATGGAATTCCTTCCCTAAACATCAACTTTGGCATCTTCATTATTATCTTTTAGGGGCCAACTGAAGTCTCTCCTGTTCTCTTGGGCTTTTAATGGCATTTGAGCCACCTTTAGGTTATTTTGCTTCCCCTGCTTATGTTTGGTGTGTGTGTTGTTGTTTTTACTGGCTCTTGCTTTGATATGATTTATTGATTCTGCTACCTGCTCTGTTCATACTATGTACAGCTAATCCAAGTCTGGGAGTAGCTTGTCTTCACATGTACTTTGAACTCGTGAAGAGTTTCGTCCAACCCACCCACCCACAACATAAAGCAACTTCATATGTTCACTTCTAGCAAGAAAAGAAAAGCCTACTATTTGCATTCGTGAACATGCAGCACTTGCCATTTTCTGTGAATTTGTCTAGATCTGTATCTTAATTATGGTACTTTAATTCAAATAAAATTAAACATTTTTCCTTGTGATTTTCTTCATTTCATTTTGAATTTTGGAGCTCCTTTAGAACAACCCCATCCTATGGTGCTGCCCATAACCCTGCAAACCCGGAGGATTATGGGCATCCAATTGAGTGCGGGAGGAGTGCAGTGGATAGGATTGCCGCCACACTCCCCTCACCCTCAAAAACATCTAAACGGCCAATTTTGGCTCTGTCTAAATGCTTTACACCTGCTCACGAGGATGAGGCTCAGGCACCGCTTGGATTCTATGGAAGCCAGCAGTGCCTTGCTCCTCCCCACCCCACCAAAAAGGTAGCCTACATAGGAAGAGCCACAGGCCTATCTAGTCCAGCATTTTGTTCGAAGTGGCTAACCAGCTGCCTATGGGAAACCTACAAGTAGGACATGGGTGCAATTGCACCCAGCTGCTCGTGTTCCCTGATGGGATACAGGGGTATGCTGCCTCTGATACTCTTCAGACTCTTAGCAAGAATAGCTTGGCCAAAGCCACCAGTTGGCAAAGGACAAACTATTGGGGAAAACTTTAGAATTATGGGTGAGGTTGACTTTCAGTGAAGATGGAATACATTCAAAGTGTGTTGGAAGTGGTTTGAAGTGAACACAAATTCTTCACCCAGAAAGCAAATGTCTTGGTATAAATTGAATGGTGTGTTCAAACTAAAAGAAAAGTAACTTGCCCAAGAACCTAAATACAAGGCAGTGTGCCCTGAAAGGCAGGTTAAACATCTTTTAAATAAATGATCCACTTCCTTCCAACACACTAGCCCAAAACAGGCATTTAATTCATATCACGTGATATGAATCTCATACAGGTGAGGACAGGGTTGCACCTGCTGGCCCCATCTCCTCTGTTGCATTCCTGAATGCCCTACCTTGCCACTGCTCATGCATTGGAGCTAAAGGTCTGAAGTAGGGAGTCCACGAGCCAGCGATTTAGGTGGCCCATGAAATTTAGAACTCTGATCATGCAGAGTTCTAGATCACATTGGCATAGTCTCCAACTGCCCCGAAAATTCCGGGACTGTCACGAAAACCCTTTAACCATCCCGGCTTCTCACTTTTGTCATGCAGAGTCCCAAATTTAAACTTTTTAAACTTTCCTTAAAGGGGCCATGCCATGGACAAAATTGCAGCTAAGCTAAAACTGCAAGCTTAGCTGCAACTTTGCCCATGGCATGGCCCCTTTAAATATAGCTCTTTTTAGGCTCAAACAGCTCCACGGAGAGACAGATGCTGGGAGGATGTGTGTGCGTGTGCTGCACCCGGTGGCCTGGACAGAGGGAGGGAGAGGTGAATGAGGGAATTTATCACGATTTCTATCTTTATTTTTATTTTTTTAATTTTATTTACTTTTTCAAGACAAAATATAACAAAATACAAGAATAACACAAAAATATAACAAACAACATACAATAAATCATAAAGTGCACCCCACCCCACCCTCCAAGGGACCAATTTATATACTTCCATCCCCTTGATCAAATGAATTCCAAATTCCAAAAATATAACATATCCTGACAAGGCATGCTCCCCTTCCCCTTTATTAATACATAATCTAGTAATTGATTCCATATATCCTTAAAATTATTCTTCTTTAACAGTCCTTTTTTGCATTTGATACTACAAGTTAGTTTAGTATCAAATGCAAACTTTAGTATCCCAATCTTCCTTATACCAGTCAGTTATTAAGAAAACATGTTGTACTTTCCATTTCCTCGATATCATTAGCTTAGCCGCAGTTAACAAGTTTACAATTAATTCCTTCGTATCTTGGTCGCAAATAAGTTTATCCGTTATTGATAACAATGCTAATTTTGGACAGACCTCTAAATTAATACCAATAATTTTTGATATTTCTGTAAAAACCTATCGCCAAAAAACCAGTATATTTTTACAACTCCACCACATATGAGCATATGTCCCTTTTTCCTGACATCCTCTCCAACAAAATGCAGAACAATTATTATCTATTCTATTTAATCTTACTGGAGTTAAATACCATCTCCAAATTAGTTTATAAAAATTCTCCTTTATCCTAGTTGACATCACCTTCACAATTCGTCTATCCCATATATTGTTCCACCCCACCTTCGAGGTCACCTCTTCAAATTCATTATCCCATACTGCCTTTAGCTGGTCCTCTTGTTCTTCTGCTTTTTGAATCAATCTATATAAATCCCTTGTTATACCTCTTGTTGATGCATTACCTTGTAGACCATCTCTAGACGTAACAATCTTTTCAAATTTAATTAAATCTCTCTCATACTCAGTTTTCCTTTTCCACTTCTTTGACCACTGTTCTAACTGTAATAAATTTAACCACGACACTCTTCTTCTCCCAACAATTTTCATTATTTGGTCTCTAGTCCCCATCTTTTCCACCCAATTGGATAATCTAATAACTAGCGGTGGATCCAAGCTGGGTCGCACCTCCGAGTCGATTTTCCGGGGTTGGCGCTGACCCGACTCTATTTTCTGAGCGGGGTGGCACGCCACTCGATCGGGCTGCTCCGACCTGTTCGTCGCTTCCGAGATGCGACGGGACCCTGCTCAGGCGCAGAACGCGCCACAGGGGTTCAGCGTGGCCTGCGCAGGGTTCCGTCACATCATTTCCTGTCCCGGAAGTGACGGGACGGGAATAGGCCGCGCGGGCGGCTCGCTGTGGAGTGAGCGAGCCGCCCCAAAGTCAAGGTGAGCGGGGCCGATTTGGCCTCGTTTTGCCCGCGCGAGGCTCGATGGTACACCCCTACGTAACCCTTTCTTCTCTTAGTTTACCCTCTAGATCCAATCTTAAATTTTCGGGGAAATCATTTAGAGCCACCACCGGAGTTAATGGAGAGATCCCTGGTATAAATATGTTCCTCATAGTACTCCAAGTCACTAACAAACTTCTTTAAAAAGGGTTGTCTATGTTTTTTATCAATTTATTATTATTTTTTAGAAAAAGTCTATTCTCCAAGTATTTTGTAATTCAAATGTTTCTAACTCCAACCACATTATTTCTTTAGGCCGTGCTATAATATCCGCTTTATGTCTTAATTGATTAGCTATATAATACCATTTTAAATTTGGAAGACCCAAACCCCTACTTTTTGTGCTTTATACCATCTTGTTTTGGTAATCCTAGACTTTTTCCCTCCATTACAATATGTGTTAATAATTGTTTGCCATTCTTTAAGTTCCTTATCTGATGTCGCACTTGGTATCATCCTAAATAAAAAATTTATCTTGGGAAAAATCTTCATTTTAATCAAAGCAATTCTACCAAACCAGGAAAGTCCAATTTTTTTTATACTCCTCTATTTTATTCTTAACCTCATTCTTTAATTTCCTATAATTCTGGTCTCCCAATTTATCTATATCTTTTGGAATTACAATTCCTAAGTATTTAATTACATTATTAATCTTAACATTACTTTTTTTCCTACACATTTCCATCTCTTCTTTTTTACTATAATTAAACAACAAAAACTTAGATTTGTCCCAATTAATCTGTAGCCCCGTTACTTCCCCGAACTCCTTTAAGTGATTCTCCACTCTATCCATATTTTCTATAGGGTTTTCAATTGTCAAAAGAGTATCATCTGCAAAGAGATTTATTTTTATCTTCTCTCTAATCCCTATCCCACATATATTCCTATCCTTCTCTAAATACATTTGCTAAAATCTCCATTACCAATGCAAACAAAATAGGCGAAAGGGGACAACCTTGTCTAGTTCCTCGACCTAGGTAAATTTGCTCTTAAACCATCATTTACCACTACTGACAAAACATTTTGTGAATATAATTGATTAACTACTCCTCTAAATCTCTCTCCAAACCCCATAGTTTTTATTAAAATTTTTAATGCTGGCCATTCCACGTGATTCCTATCTTTATATTGCCACAGATTTTATTTCGTAACAGAGCTGACTCTGTGCCTCTAACAGGTGAGTTTACAGTGTCAGAAGGAAATGTGAGAAACTTTCCCTTCTCTCTGAAGCTCCATGTTTGGGGGTGTGGGGTGGGTAAGCTTCACCTGTTGAATTTATGCCAATCCTGATTCCTGACCATTTTAAAACAAAAAGAAAGATTGCCCAGTTTGCCCTAAAAGCACTGACATCCCCGCCCCCATGAAAAACACCAGATACAGTAATACCTTGGATTGCGAGTAACTTGGTTTGAGGGCGTTTTGCAAGACAAGCAAATTCTTAAATATTTATTTATTTACTTGATATACAAGCGACGTCTTGCAATACAAGTACTGTAGTACGGATTGAATTAAAAATCTCTGTACAAATTTTTTGGGGGGGGATTTCGTTTTGATATAAGAGTGTTTTGGATTACAAGCACATTTCCGGAACAAATTATGCTCTCAATCCAAGGCATGACTGCATCAACAATTAAGGGTTTAAGTAAGGTAAAAAAAAAAAAAAATTACAAAAGCCACTTATAAAATACTATAAAATAATATATAATATAATAATGTAATAATTATAATATATATGATTTTGTGTGTTTCTTCTTGTACTTGACAATGTATACAAGTATAAGTATAACTTGTTTCTTCTTGTACTTGACAATGTATACAAGTACAAGTATCACTTGTACTTGACAATGCTCTTTGACTTCCTGGCCATACCGTTGACCACGCCCTAATGTTGCCTGTCCACACCCTCTTGATCACACCTTCATGTTGCTTAACCAAACCTTTTACAAATTCACATGTGTGTCCCTATTTTCATCTGTGAAATGTTGGAGGGTTTGGAGGGTATGCACTGGGAGCTTACGCATGAACATACATTTGCTTTAATCTGAGACACTTGTTTTCTGGGCAGAGAGTGTGCATTCAAGCCACTTCCAACACACCTTGAATATATCCCACTCTTCCCCTTTAGTACAACTGGAATCATGTAAGTAATCAATGCCTGAATAGGGCTACTTTGGAATGTCTCTCTACTGCAGGAGTCCCCAACTTTTGGGGGTCAGTGGGCACATTTAGAATGTTGACAGAGAGGCATGGGTGTTCTCAAAAAATGGCTGCCATGGGGGAGGACTTGCCAATTCATAAAATGGCTACCCTGGTGAGCATAGTTGGTCACAAAACACTAATTTCCCAGAAGGGAAACTGGTGGGACTAAAGGAAAAGTAACTTGCTTGTTTATTTATTTATTTATTTCATTTTTATACCGCCCAATAGCCGAAGCTTGCCCAAGAAGAACCTACATACAAGGCAGAGTCTGAGCTGCAAAACAAAAACCACTCTTTTGAACCCAAATAAAGATGGTGCTGGAAGGCAGTTCTTTGCTTTGCAGCATTCCAGCCTCCCAGTTAAAACATAATATATTTTTAAAAAACCTTAAGAGATAAAAATAATAATAAACAGGAGGGGTGTCCTAATCTAGTCTTAGCAGAAGCCCACAAGGCTTAGAGCAAGGCAGCATGAAAGTTACAGCAGCCAAGAGAGCTCCTAGTGAGCAACTTGTTCCAATAAGGTCTGAGACTAAACTCAAGCCTTTTATGCTGCAGGTTCCACCCTTCCCTACAAAATGCAAGCCTTAAAGGGACAGGCCTCTGACTTGGAGCCTAGCACTCCTCCATCTCTCCAAGAGCTTGTGCCTGGCACACTTACTGGCATTGGTGCATTGGCTCTGTGGAATGCAGGCTCTTGCTGAAGAGTATGCAAGCCCACTGCTGGAGCTAGGCTCAGAGGTCTCTGGCAGCTTGGGCTCAGGGTCTCAGGTTCTGCGCTGGTGCTCAGGCTTGGAGTTTCCTCAGTGGGCACCACTGTTTCTTTAGCCTCCAAGTCCATGTCCAGGTCACTGCTGGACTCTTGGGTCATGACAAGGGGTAGGGAGCCTGGCAGACACCAAATGAAATGTCCCCAGGCACCATGTTGGAGACCCAAGGTACTGTCTAGCCCAGGGCTCTCCAACCTTGGGTCCCCAGATGTTGCTGCTGGCCTACAGCTCCCAGCATACCCAGTCAGCATGGCTAATGGCAAGGGATTCTGGGAGCTGTAGTCCAGCAACATCTGGGCGGTCTAGCCCCTTTTAAGGCATTCAAGCGGAGTTCATGAATGTGCATTGACTAGGCGGCAGCAGAGTCCACCTCCTCCCGCACCTACATGCATTCATTAAAATGAGAAGAGCACACTCAGTGCTTGAGCATACCTCTTACTGAAGGCTTCAATGTATGGATGGATTTCTGAAGTTCTGGGCCGGATCCACACCTAAGGTTTATTACAGTAGTACTGTATTACTGCCGTGACTTACGGGGCACATGACATGATGCACATACTTTTCAGTGCCAGTCACGCTAGTCCTGCATAATCGTTCTTCGTTTCTTCTGGAATTTCCCATACTAGGTTTATCACGGTTTTTCCAGTTTGTGCGGTTCACCGTCGCAGTACGCAACGCAGCCAGTGTGTGCTAAACTTGCGCTGCACTTGCCCGTCTGAGGTGTGGCCATGAAAGTGTTGTCACTGGAGTTAGCTAACAGTTTTCGAGGGGCGGGGGGAACGTGGTGTCACATGCGTCTGGTGGGGAAGAGAGGTATCCGCCATTTGTTCTTGTGCAGCAGTTCACTCTTTTCCCCAGAAGCTTCTTAATTAATTTTTTTGGTAAACATTCCTGTGCACCTCCGCAGCGCTGCACCTCTAAGCAGGCTGCTGTGGGGAATTGTGTGTCGGTGTTGTTGTTTTTAAAACAATTTCGCTCCTGCACACATGCGCAGCTCCACATAAGCAAAAAGCATCTTCTTCTGAAATGGCTGTTTCCCATGCGTGTGAAAGGCAGTACTACCTGGATAATCACCATGGAGTTTGAGAGGGGACAGGAGCGGTAGGCTTCCCCCCTCCTTTTAAACAGCCGTGTTCACCCCCATTGCCTGAGGAGCAGGGAGCTGTAAAGTAGCCAAAAGGCATGTCTGCTCAGAAGTAAATCACATTTTCTCCAATGCCCTTACTCCCAAGCGTATCACATTGATTTCACAGGAGCCTTGTGCTTGGGAAACTGAGAACGGGAAGAACACTTCTTTGGGAAATTGCATTTGGGCAGAGGGGAGGGACGTGGCGTGGTGCGCTGATCCTGCTGGCTTCACCCCAGCCCCGCAGGAAGGTTGCGGCAGCAGCAGCATCCTTCTTCTTCTTTGTGAGGGGCCGGAAGAGCTTTTTCCTTTCTTTTTTAAAAGATCACTGCTGCGCTCATTCGCACCTGCGCAGAGATGATGAAGTAAAATAATTTTTTTAAAACCTGTTCAAGACTACGGCCCAGTTCTAGGGCTACGGAGTTAGGTGTGGGGTGGCAAACCAGGATGAGTGCAGTACATTTAACGAGAGTGTGCACTGTGAGTAGCGACTGCGGAACGTGAATATAGCAGTAGCGTTCTGCTAACTTGATGATATACTGTGTAACGTGGACCCCACACCCCGGTCATCCTATATGGAGACCTTTGCCTAAGACCTGGGCAGAGAGATCTGAATTTTGCTAATCCTAATGTAGACTTGCCTGTGTGTGCTTCACCTGATGGTATGATGACCTCCTATGCATAACCTTGATCTTATTATTTCCTTTAATTGTACCCTTTCCACTGTCCCCTTTTATTTGGTCATCGGTGTATTTATGTTAGTAACCATGGCTGGTGTATTTATGTTAGTAACCATGGTGAAAGTTGTTATAAAACTTTAAAACTTTCTTAATGAAAAATATACACAGAAAAAGAAAGAATGCCTGAAGAGAGCCCCTGTGTTTACAGCTGTGCTTGCTGCAGCTCTTTTCAGACAGCCTAATGAAGACATGAACGTTGGTGTGAAGCTTGTGCCACCATCATCCAGCTCCCACATGTCTTCTTTGTCTGCATTTGAATTCGTGAAGGCAGAACCCAAAAAAGAGAGGATTGGCAGGGATGTTGAAGAGTCCTTGGTCTCGAGTCACGAGTCGAGTCATGAGTCTTTGGACCCGAGTCTCGAGTCCGAGTCCGAGTCCTTGGTCCAAAATGGTGACTCATGAGTCACGAGTCACAAGTCACTCCCAAAGCTGACTCCACGAGTCCCTATTAAAATCAACGGGGGGTTTTCCCAACAAAATAAGGCTACTTCAGATGTGTGGTTTAAATAAATTCTTGGCACAAGTGTGCCTTTTTATTTCAAAACTCTGCAACTGATTTTGGCAAGAACAGACCAGGCAGACAAACCCCAAATAACCAGGCAGGCAGAGGAGGCAGGGAACCCTAAAGCAGGCAGGCAGAGGCCTTTGTCTTGGACAATTCAACAGTTGAACTGGTCAAGAAGAGACCAGGCAGGCAGAGGAGGCTGGGAACCCCAGACAGGCAGGCAGAGGCAGCCAAACCCAAAATGTCTGAAAGGTTGCATTTTAGAAAAATGATTTTAAAAAATAAACTTGCTGTACTTCCTAAAACTTATCCATGTTGCATTTGAGGAACATGGTTTTTTCTAAATGTTTGGCCCCATTCTGGAACAGTGAGATCTCATCACAATTCCACCCTCACTGAACACCTGCTCCACTGGTGATGAACTTGCTGGAACCAGAAACACACTCAGAGCAGCCACACAGAGTAATCTCAGGTCTTTCTTCTGCCTCTCCCAAGTACGCAACACATCAATCAAAATAAATCTTGACACACTGTTGGGGCTGCACTCCTGGTAGCCGTCCATAGTGGCCGAGCAGCGGCACACCTCGCTTCCATGCGCTCTTCGCCGGCAATCATGCTCCTCTCCACTCCTTCTGGCACAGCCCAGGGATGTTGAAGGGACCTTGGTCTCGAGTCCCGAGTCGAGTCTCGAGTCCCATTAAAAATATTGGGACTCGAGTCCGAGTCGAGTCAGAGGGGGGACTCAGTCCGACTCACGAGTCGAGTCCTCGAGTCCGAGTCCCCATCCCTGAGGATTGGAATTAATAAAAATAACAACAACAATTATTATTGATGATGCTGACGTTGATGCTGTTGATTTATTTATTTATTTAATTAATTATATTTATACCCCGCCTTTTTTCCTGCAGGGAACCCAAGGCGGCTTACAACTGAATAAACATATAAGCAGATACACATGCAGGGAGCTTGAAAACAAACCCCCAAAAGAGATGGTTCCTGTTTCAAGGTATGTCTCTATGCAACCCTAATCTCCCTCAGAGCAAAAGCCTTCGTCAATGATCATTTTGTCAGTCTCCGCTGTACTAATATACTTCAGAACATTTATGATCTGCGGCTTCCGGGTGAACGTGGCACCTTGAACGTCGCACAAAAATTCTGTGGGGCAGCTGGTACAGCGTTTCCTGGCTCTGGCTGGGGAATCTACTTCTGATGAAAGAAGCTAAGATTTGATGTTACCCCCAAATTATCTCATAGGGCAGTGATGGTGAACCTTTTTGAGCCCGAGTGCCCAAACTGCAACACAAAACCAACTTATTTATTTCAAAGTGCCTTAAATTTGGCAGGAAGGAGGAGGGGGCACTAGCTAATTGCGCCCCGCTCTGTCTCAGGCCATGGCTCTTCACCGGGCGCGCAAAGATTCGGGCGCGCGTGCGCTGTGCTTCTGAGCTGTCTGTTCAGTTAGAAGGAGGGCTGGGTGCCTGCGCAGTCCACTTCTGGGGGTGGAGATGTTGGGGTGTGCCTGCCTGTGGAGGCCAGCGAGGAATGAGTGGAGAGGAGTTACTATGGAAACCCGACGCTGAATGCAGAAGGGCACGGTCTTTTCGTGATCTGGCGACCAATGGCTTGAGTGCCCACAGAGAGGTCCCTGCGTGCCAGCTGTGGCACGCATGCCATAGGTTCGCCATCACTGTCATAGGGTCATAAATTGCTTTCTGTCTGCCCTATGACGGATAGATCTGCGGCTTGCAACCTGAGGTGGGGGAAAACGGTGCTGTATTCGGAGACCGGTTTTTACTGATCATTAGAAGCATTCATGCTCACTTCCAAATAATGGATTACATCTGGACTGGCTAATTTGGAATCTTTCTGCAGCATAGTAGGGTTTATAATTAACTGTAAGTAGACTATGGGTTTATCTGGGAGGCAAAAAGGATAACGAAGAGTAAACCTGAAAGGAGGTCTATAAATCTTTTATGTTTGGAAGTGTCTTGAATAATATACAAAAGGGAAGATGTTTGCAGCATTCCTCAACCTGTGGGATGAAATGGAGAGAAAGATTCTAAACAGATTGGAAGTAAGAATCCAGAACTGGAACGTAAATCTAAAAGTGGATCAATCACATGAACAACAAGGGATATCGGATATCTCTTCAGGACCGGTAAAGGAGAATATAGAAGAAGTAAATAAGGATTTTGGAAACTTACCAGAAATTCACAGAGGCTTTGAAGTTTTAATTGGATTGAACTGGTTCGAGAAGAAGGTTCAGCGAAAGGCTGTGATGCACTTTTTAAAATCTAAGATGGTGGAGACTGGTATGCAGGAATCCACAAAACAACAGAACAGGCTGATTTTATTCTTCGTTCAAAATCTGGAACTTAATGATTATCTGTTTGACAGAGGAAAGTGATAAGAAAGAGACTATCTACATGGTATTTTATTGGGAAAAGATAAAGGGTTGAAGTATACTGAACTACTTGTCTAGTTGGAAACAGAAATTTAAAAAAAAAATTCTTGATTTTAAATATTAATGGCAAAGGTAAAGGGATTGCTTATATGACTTATTTGGATTTTAAATATTAATGGTGATGTAAGAGAAATTATTATAATTAAGATATAATTATATTTGGTCTGTTTGGAAATATTTAAAGTGACTATCTACATGGTTTGTTGTTGTTTTACTGGGAAAAGATAAAGGGTTGTTGTATACTGAATTACTTGTCTAGTTGGAAATATAAACAATTTCTTGATTTTAAATATTAATGGCAAAGGTAAAGGGATTGCTTATATGACTTATTTGGATTTTAAATATTAATGATGATGTAAGAGAAATTATTATAATCAAGATATAATTATATTTGGTCTGTTTGGAAATATTTACCAAAAAATTTTTTTTTAAATTTTGGGGAGGCTTTGAAGTATTAAAGGGGAAGGTTTTTTGTTTTTTGTTTCATAAGTAGAATGATGGCTTACGTGCTTCTGCTGTTTTGTTAGCCGTCACTTACTTCTTAATTTCAAAATTTTTCTTCTTTTTAAAAAAATCTTTAAAATTAAAAGTGAAGGAGTTTCTGGATAGATAGAAAGAAATAATGAGTAATTGTAATAAGACAAATGTGTAGGCTAGATGGTTAGGTACTAGAGAGTGTGTGTGGGGGGGAAGTACTAAAAACTTTTGTCATGTGGTTATTTACTAAATAGTTTATAGTTACTTTTTATTTTTGGGATTCTTAATATACTATATTTTGGAATTGAAAACACTATTTAATGAAACTATCGGTTTTCTTTTTTGGTTTAACCATAAATGTTGAATTTAAACTAGATTAAATAGTTGATCTATATTTGGGGAGGGTGGAGACCTCTTGTGTTTGTCCTTTTTTGGGTTCTTTTTTGCCATAACTGGAAGTGGTTTTTTGTTAACAGAAAATGTTTTACGAATAACTGTGGTTGCTTAAGCTGTGGAGAAGATTGGAAGTCCATTTTAACTGTGTTTATTGTTTGTTGTATATGTGTTTTAGTGTTTGTTTGTTTGTTTTATGAATAAAATTCCTTAAAACAAAAAAACAAAACAAAAAAGAACATTTACGATCTGCTCATGTGATGTGGCTGCACCTTGCGGTGAGAATATCCAAAAATCCTAGCCAAGGGAGATCAGGAACATTTCCACCGAGATCAAGCAAGTGTGCCAGCTGGAAACTGTACAAGTCTCTCCTGTTATCATCTCTAATCAAGGGTTTTCTTTCTTATTAAAATTGGTATTTGTTTTAATTAAAACTATGAACAAGCAATCAGTATCAATAGAAATGGCCTACAGTACATAACCCACTGTCTTCCCTACCCTAGTCAAAACAGAGAATTTTTTTTAAAAAAGTTGCAGGCTACCAGAAACAGCTATCTTAGTACAGTCTGTATATATTATCCAAATTTGTACAGACTTATTCATCATGATTTTTTTCTTCTTCTGCTAGTCGTGACAAATAAATATTAAGGATAGGCAGACAGCTGCTTGCTTGACCCAAAATCCAATTGGGCTGTATGAGTGTTCAAATCACACACTTGAAAAAACTTGATGGGTATTTTGAGTGTTTGACTTGACCAGCCAAATTGTTTCCCTGTCATTTTATCCGACAAAAGAAACCTTACTTTGGAGAAGGGGGCAGGGTGCCAGGAGGCTGACAGCGGTAGAGCAAGGAAGATGGTGAAACATAAGAGAATGGGCCTCTCCTTGGCAGGAAATGACACGTCATTTCTCACTGGGGATCGTGGGGTTTGTAGTCAGGTCCCAGGATTCGGCAGCAAAGGATGGGTAGGGCATCATGTGAGCGTTGGGTGGCCACTTATGGATTTCCCCCAAAGAGGAATTGCATCACCCCCCAAAAAAGGTCAAAAAAGGACACAGATTTGCATAAAATTTGCATGGGCTAATTTATAGATGCAAATTTAAAAAGAATTGCTGGAATTTAAATAGTAATACAACTTATCTCACTATAGTAGGGAAGATTGTGACCAGGTGAGTTGTGTGCCTGATGCTGAGTCTGCTGTCCAGGTCCTAAATATTGATGGGAAACTGCATCGAGTAGGGGGTTGGACTCGATAGCCTTGTAGGCTCCTTCCAACTCTATTATGAAATCGATAATCTATGAAACCTCAAGGCCCCAGTTCTCTCTACTTAGGGGGGTTCTTCATCTTGAAACTGGACTCGGACCAGACAACCCTTCAAATATAGGATGCCTTCAGAATAGAGGGGAAGCCCTTAAATAGAGGCATGCCCCCTGTAAAATAGGACAGATGGCCACTGGTCATCTGCTGCCAAGAAGAGAGTTCACAGGACTTCTGATCCGTTCTCCTGCTTCTGCTGCTGCCCTGCTCTTCTGCCGTCTGCCTCCCAGCACCCTGAGCCCACTTTGAGTGTGGGTCAGCTCAAAGAGGGGCTGGGCCAAACTTGAGATGGGGGGTCAATCAATCTGAGTGGGGGGGGCACACATTGTTTAGCTCTTGTCTTAAATGCTCACCCCATGAAACAGAATCCATTCTTTTTTACAACAACAACAACAACAAGAGCCAGTGTGGCGTAGTGGTGAGAGTGCTGGACTGGGACTCGGGAGATCCGGGTTCTAGTCCCCGCTCTGCCATGAAACTCACTGGGTGACTTTGGGCCAGTCACTGACTCTCAGCCTAACCTACCTTACAGGGCTGTTCTGAGGATAAAATGGAGAGGAGGAGGATTATGTAAGCCGCCTTGGGTCCCTTGCAGGAAAAAAGGCGGGGTATAAATATAATAAATAAATAAATAAATAAACAACGGGGAGTGATAAAGGCAGTCATGCTAAGATCTGTGCTTAGGTTTCCTGTATGATGTGTTCCACACTTGATTATGATTTCCACTACCTATCCACAATAATATAAAATGTTCCACAGGCAAAAGGTTCATGAGACAAGTTCTTCCGCAGACATTAAGATTTGCAGGCACACACACGGTAATTTGAGCTGCTATTAAGCAGTTAGCTGTTGTCATTCTGAAGTTATGAAAAGCAATGCAAGAGGACAACAAACAGCGTATCCGTCAGTCAGTCAGATTATTACAGGGTTGGTCCTAAAAGGGAAGAGACGATTCCAGAGTGGTTAAGAGGATAGGGAGGAAATTAATGACTGATGCAACTTGGCTCTTCAGAATGGATTTACATCGGCAGCAAGTCAGAATTAGTGGGGAGATTTGTAGAGAAAATATTTTCTCTTTTAATTATATGTTGCTTTTAGCTTCATGTTTGCTTGAGGTTAAATGCATCACGGTGTCCCGGCTCTTGTCTGACAAGCTAGTTATAGCATTACCTGATAAACATCCTCTGTTTGTGTTGAGCTGGGATCATTTCACACCCTTCCAGACTTCCCCACATGTGCTTAGACTCAAGGTGTGCTCCAGTCCTGTCCAGCAAAAAACAACAACAAAAACCTCAGACGTACAGAAAAACAAGACATGTGTCTTCCCCATTGAGCAAAATGATGCAGGAACCAAACCACCGTGTGTTCAAAACCCCATTCTTTTAACAGAGGCACCTTTGGTTTAGGGAGGCCACTTGCGAATTGCCAAAAAAAGAGAACAAAAGAGGGCAAACATTTGTATCTAATGTGCATCTGCTAATTTATATGCATAGAGGCAAATATAGAAATAATTATACTATAAATAGAAGTACAGTACATCTCACCACAGTATGGAAGACTGTGACCAGGTGACTTGTATGCCTTGCTCAGTTTGCTGTCCAGGTGCTGCTGATGGGCAGCTTCAAGGCCCAGCTCCTCCTTCTCATGGTCCTTTATACCGGATGTCACCTGGACAGCCCTCCAAATAGAAGACACCTTCAAAATAGAGGACAATCCTCTGGAAGCCTATTGAATAGAGGACTGCCCTCTATAAAAGAGGACACATGGCCACACTACATTGGTTTTAGACCAGCAATCAGAAGGATAGCCATGATTTAGCTGCCAAGGACTTAAAGCAAAAATAAATAATTTACTTTAATGGAGGATATTTTTGGCCTTATCAGCATAAAACTGTACAGACCAAAATCCACCTTAGGCTTAAGTCCTAACATGTCAGAGCACTGAGATGCCAGGAATCCTTTGGGGGAACTTAGAAGTATTTCCATTATGACCATTCAGGAGGTCACAGCAAAAACACAATGCAGTAATTGCAGCAATTCATAGGAGGAGGTACCCAAAGAGGGCTCGAAAGAAGACGCAGGAGCAAGAGGGATGAATATGGCCTTCTTCCCATCTGCCTGCCATTCAAATGGATAATCTGTTACCTGATTATGCTGATTTGACATGTAGTACTAGCAGTAGTATTACTGGCAGCAACAAGTAACCGGCCAGATGGGCGATTAACAAATATAATAAATAAATAAATAAATAAACAAGAGTTAAACTTATTGGCCTGGGTCCAAAGAACTGTGGAGTTAGTTCTGAGTGCTTATCAGAGCTTTGAACTTGCATTTCTCAAACTGTAGCTACATGGGCAAGCCTTTTAAAACAACACACACAACTGAGGGGGACTTCGAAGGCACTATATATGACATGGTGGCGGGAGCAGGAGAGTCTGTTGTTCAAAGAAAAAATGTCCAAAGGCTCACTGGGTACACCCATTTCGTAGGCATGCCTAAAGTAGGTGTTTGGGTTTTTTGGATCCTGGTCCCTGTTGCTACCAATATTGCATGACGCCGTACCTTTCATTTCCTCATAGAAGTTGCAGCAGCGTTTGTACGCAGTACGTGTACGCACCCTATTTGCAGCTCCTGCAGCCTGAGCAGTTAGAATGTATGTCGTCAACATTACAGCTGCTCAGCCAATTGCCACAGGGGGCTTGTAGACAGGCAAGCTACGGTTTTTAGCCTATGGCACATATATTTAGAGCAGTGTTCTCCAACCTTGGGTCCCCAGATGTTTTTGGCCTACAACTCCCAGCATGCCCCAGCCAGCGTAGCTGATTTAGAGAGCATATCAATGAGTCTTTTATTCTCAGAACTGCAATAGCAAATGATGCAAACACTTAAAAAAGAATGTACTATATAAAGAGGCCCTTTGAACAATCAAGTTAATGCAAACAAATGCATTTTCATTTCCTCACCATTTACAGAATCATAATTACACGGGATACACACAGGAAATGCCAAAAGGATGGTCAAAAAGGTCAGAGTAACAGATGGTCCATTAAGATCAGTCTCGGTGAGGAATATGCAGTTGACGGGGACAAGTACAGAGAGAAATAAAAAGGAATCCTCGTGATGGGCCCATTAAACGAGAAGGAAGGAATAGTACATTATAAAACCAGAGGAGCAAAGGCAAAAAAGCCATACTGAAAGAGGCCAAAGAAGCATGGAGCAGGTGGGAAAGGGAAGGTCCTGAGAACACTAAAAGTGAGGAAGATGGAGGTTTGGCCTAATAACAGACCAAAGGGCAAGGAACCAGGCACTCCCTAAAGTATAATTTCGGATCTGACAGTGATTCATTGTGCTTGGCTTGGGAGACTCACTTAACCTCTCTCGTTCTATTAAAACATGTAAACAACACTAATATTTACCTACCAGAGTTGCATCAATTAAAGGTTATAATAGCCTGCTTGTAAGGCTTCCTAAAGATGAGAGTTGAAATTCACCAACAATTAGCAGAGTGTCGGTGTGCTTGCTCTTGGCACAACAGGTGTGCCAGGAAGTCAATAAATCATGAGCACCCCATTACTATGGAGTAACATTGCGTATTTTTTCTGCCATACACATACATCTTGCTTTACCCTTCTCATGATCCCAACCTTACAGTAAGTATTTTGGCATGCTCCCACAAACCCTTTGAGTGGCCTCCTTGCACAGGGCTAAATTAATTGTTGGGCTAAATGCACGACAGATTTAGAGAGCAATCTTAAGGTCCCAAGAGAGCATCCCATGGGCCATAGGAATGTGCGGAGAAAACTGCTCTGAGCCCACAGACAGAGGTTCTACCTTGGAAGGGTTTTCTTGATGTCAGAGCCCTCATTTTGGCTCTGCCCAGCCGCCATGGAGCTTTCCATGGTGGTTCCCTTTATGAGGTCAGAACTCTAAGCTCGTAGAGGGGGGAAATGGCTGTTTTGGGGTGCTGCTCCTGGGCAGGGAGCGAGTGGTTCAGGATCCAAAGGATCCTAAATCCTCCCAGCTCCTGACCACACCCCCATCCCAGGGATGACAGATGGAATGGGAAGGAATGATTTTTCTTCTGTCTGTGGATGGAAGCTGTAAGCCCCGCTTCCGTCTCAACATGTGCGCCGTTGGCAAGAGCAGACAGGGCATATGAAGGAACAGAGTGCTCCAATCTCGGAGCACTCCATCGAGATCATAGGACCACTCTCTGAGGGTCCTCCAAACTTATTTCCACATATGATAACAAAGCAAACAGACAAACAAACAAGGTACCGTATTTTTCGCTCCATAACACGCACCTGGCCATAACACACACTTAGATTTTAGAAGAAGAAAACAGGGGAAAAAAAAAATCATGTGCAAATCGCCCCTGATCTCGGAGCCCCACTGCTGCCACTCTGGACTCTCACTGCCTGTTCACCTTTCCTGTCTGAGCAGGCAAGCAATGAAAAGATGAGGAAATGGAGCAGCATCCTTCACTTGCCTTTGGCCCTCCCTCTGGGCAATGGTGTGGATGGGGTCCAGAGGGAGAGGGCAAGTGAAGGGGCAGAGGTAACAGTGGTGAGGAGGATGTGGGCCCATGCCTAAGCGCCCCCCCCCCCAATCTAGAGCTGGCATAAGACCGAGCATTCTCCCAAACTATTAAAGGCCAGCCAAGTACGACACTGAGCTGGCGATTGGGGGGGGTGCCACCGCCGCCGCCACGCTGCCACTGCCGCGCTGGCAGCAAAGGGAGCAGAGCTGGCCCTGCACCCGCCCGCCCGCGTCTCTGCTGCCGGAGCTGCCCGGCTATGCGGAGCGTGACAAAGCCACCCACACCCACCACAAACTTTCGCTGGCGGGCGGGGGGACTCAACTTTACAGGCTCTGCCGGGCAGGGGGGTGTGCCGCCGCTATCGCTGCGCTGCCGCCGCCATCACCGCGCTGCCATCACCGCGCCGCCGTCGCCCTGCACCCGCCCACCCGCGTCCCTGCTGCCGGAGCCGCCCGGCTGTGCAGAGCGGGACGGGGCCACCCGCGCCCACCGCGGACTTTCACTGGCAGGTAGGGAGACTCAACTCCACAGGCTCTGCGCCGCCGCCATTGCCGCGCTGTCATCGCGCGCTGTCATCGCGCGCTGTCATCGCCGTCATCGCTGCGCCGCCATCGCCGCACCGTCGTCATCGCTGCGCCGCCATCGCCGTCATCGCTGCGCCGCCATCGCTGCGCCGTCATCGCCGCACTTCATCGCTGCGCCGCTGCTGCTATCGCGGCGCCGCTGCTGCTATCGCGGCGCCGCTGCTGCCATCGCCGTACCGCAGCGATGACAGCGCGGCAATGGCGGTGGCGCGGCGATGACGGCAGCGCAAGGGCGGCGCGGCGCGATGATGACGGCGAGGGCAGCAGCGGCGCGGCGATGACAGCGCGGCAATGGCGGCAGCGCGGTGATGACGGTGCGGCGATGACGGCGCGGCGGCGCAGCAATGGCGGCGCAGCAGCGTTGGGGCCCCCCGCCCGCCGGCGGGGGTTTGTGGGGGTTTGTGGTGGGTGCGGGTGGCCTTGTCCCGCTCTGCACGGCCGGGCGGCTCTGGCGGCAGAGACGCGGGCGGGAGGGTTCAGGGCCAGCTCTGCTCCCTTTGCTGCCAGCGCTGGCATTGGCAGCGTGGCGGCGGCACCCCCCCCCCCGCGTAGGAGCCCTCCTCTCTTCCGCCAGCCGGTGGGCTCCGGAGGTCCCTGCTGCCGGGCGGGGCAGGGAGGCCGCCGCAGCCGAATCAGCTGAGAGGCGGGGGCTTGCCCCGCTCTGCCCAGGAGCCCTCTGCTCTTCCCCGGAACGGTTGGAGGCGCGCAGGAGGTACTAGGTACGTAAAAAAAAAAACTTATTTTTTATAGTATTCACTCCTTAACACGCACAGACATTTCCCCCTATTTTTTTGGGGGGGGGAGTGCGTGTTATGGAGCGAAAAATACGGTATGTGTGAGCCTCACTTTCACGGATTGTGCCATGTACGAACAGTATTACTACAGGATAGACTGTGGAAGAGGAATCAAAGGTACATTCTAGTCATTGTAGGCTGGTGGTTGTTTCCATTCACTTTATAAACTGACTTGGGCACAAACGTGATATAAACTTTGTGTGTGAAAATGCCCCCTTACTGCCAGCCTGGTGACTTACCCACAAGGCTCCTTTGCTTTGGCCCCTGACATTATCCTAACACCGTTTTTCTATGCAGTCCATCAAACTTTCTCTTTACATATTATTTCCTTTGGCTTGGATTTTAAGATAACTTAACTTCAGGAAGTTCACAGAAGGAAAGTTTCCCATCCCCTCCTCTCAAGTGCAGGTGCCCACACCTCCTAAAAAGCCTCTCTGTGGGAGGGGGCTTCTGAACAATATGGGATGTGGCACAGGGGAGCTGGGGAATTGCCCCCAGATCAGCATCCTGAGATGAGTTAACTTCACGATGTTCATGGAACTTCCTCTCTTCAAAGCAAGACGTACTGGGAGTCTCTCAGGGTGCGTCCAGATTTGTGTGTGTGTGTGGGGGGGGGTGTTTCCTAGCTCATCCAATCAAAAGGTGTCAGGCAGCTATTTCTTCTTCTTTTCCTTAACATAATAAAAGAAGAAGAAAGATGGAAGAAGCAGTGGGAAAACATGGGAGGGTTACAAATAGAAGACAATGGCATCAGAACTTTCCACTACCACCAGGCCGCTGCAAAATTCCATGAATGAGGCACAATAAGAGCCTTGTTTGGAAGCACAGTAGCAGAGACTTTCTCTGGACATTGGAACACCCTTCCTTTTAAAGACCCTCTTTATTCTAAATTTTAGAATCCATGGCAGCAGATGCAAGGTCTGGTGGGCTGCCAGAAATGGCTTGGTGGGCCCCATGCAGCCCATGGGCTGCACTTTTTGCACCCCTGTTCCAATAAATCGTAGCTCCATAGAACCTATTTGGAACGCACTATTTCAGAATGCTGCACCTCCATAGCACTCAGTGGAATGAACACTCCAGAGCCCTGCATTTTTAAGATGTTAGCGTCAGCCTCTCCTGTCTTTAGCTTAGTGTTGCATTTGATCTATGGAACTACCTTCAGCCTCAGGCTGTAATGTTGAACACATTTATTAGGAAGTAAGGCCCATTGAACAGAACAGAACTTCCGTGTAAACATGAGTAGATTTGCATGTTAATCATATACAGAAATAAATGAGAGGCATCTTCATAAATCACAAAGAGTTAAAGAAGAATGATAAAGACCACAAATGTTAGTAGAGAACCCAAACCTGTTTGGGGAGCCTAATTTCTTTTCAGTCTTGGACAACCTAAAGCAAAGCACTTGAGTAGATCTCTCTGCAAGCAGGTTTGTGGCGAGAATTATTAAATGCAGTGAGATGCTGAGTGTTCAAAATGCTTATTCAGCTTGTCTGCAAAACTGGAAGCAACTGCCTGGCCAACAACAGGACTATATACACTTACTTGAAAATAAGTCCCATTGAGCTCAGTGGAACTTAATTCCAACTAAACACAGATAGGAGCTGCAAATCAAACTAAAAAGTAAGGCTCCCTTTAAGACCTTAGGGGTGTTGGACCTCAGACTGGGTTTTGTTTTTGTTTTTCAAATCTGGCCCACCTTGGCTCCTAATCTGGCACTCCAGGGTTCCCCAGTGGGTCCGTAGCCAGGTGTGGGCTAGGGGGCCCTGCCCCCTAACCCCCCCCCATTTTTAAAATACAGAAATATTTTTTTTTAAGTTTACAATTTTGTCTTTAAAAGGCCTGCAAATCAGATGGACTGCTCCTTCTGGACCTTTTTGGTGCCCCCTCCACTTTTAGGCTGGCTACTACGGGCTTGTTCCCCAGATGGCCACGCCCCTTCCCCACATCATCAGATGGTTTCTGTTTTTCCCCCCTCACTACCAAACATTTGGTGGTTTCCTGACTTTTGCATATTCTCCCTTCCCCATTCTAAAAGGTTGAAATGCCTCTCCCTAAGGCTTAGTTACTGGCACTAAGAGCTTTAAGCTAAAATGTGCTGGTATTTTTTTGTATCTTGACTTCACCCCTTTGCCCTTGATCCTGCTCCCTTTGCCTTCAGCCACCACCACTGGAATGTGGCCCCCGAGAGCTTCTCCAAAATTGAATACACCCCTCAGGCTGAAAGAGGTTCAAGAACAAGAACCCCTGCTTTAAGTGGATTTTTTTTTATTGAGCTGCAATAACAGAATAGCTTCCTTACAGTATTTTAGATGCTTGGCCCAATGGCTTCCTCTTCTTTTCAGTTCCTTTTTTCTGAGTCACCTACATGAAAAGGCAATCTTCCTCCATCTGCTGGTTCTACTCAAATATTTAACTCCATTTATTGGATCCAAACCTTGAATCTCATGGTGACTTTGGGTAAGCCAATTCTCCCACCACTTTGCATACATTCACTTACTGCAACAAACAGTTTATATGAGGCTAAAAACGGAAAGTGCAAAGAAGTGGGGGATCATCACAGATGGGACATTATATATGCTCACATTGATTGTGGGAACTGTGTGACATGATCTCATGCATTCAAGGTTTTCAGGTGGAGTGTCTAAGAAGTTGTGGCAATTTTCCAGCCATGTCAAAGGGCACCTACAGTAAAACCCTTTAAAAAGCAGGAAACAGTAAGCTCCTTCGTATTGTTGCCAGATTGTTTGGCAGGAATCAATGTTTTGAAAGAGTTGGGATGTGCGTAGGTGAGGCGGGGAGAAGGTTCAAAATTCTTGGTATGCCAAGATAAGAGAACTTACTCTAGAAATGTGTTACATTGGAATTTGCTTTGTATCTTCGTTGCAACCATTTCAGCTGCCTTGAGCTAACAACAGAAAAGGCGAGATATAAATGTTCGTATGTATACTTGTATTATGAACGTATGTATGTATAATAAATAAATAATAAATAAATACATCTCACAGAAAGTATCCAGACAAACATGCCATAAAGCTGCTACTATTTATCCCCAGGAGGGCAACTGATGGTCCGCAGGCCAGATACAATCAACCCCTAAAGCAACTTTCCCTGCCCGCCCCGCAGAAGGCCTTGTCAAATTTTACAGCACAATCTTTCGCATGTTTACACAGAAGTAAGTCCCACTATGTTCATTGAGGCTAACTCTCAAGTGGGTATGCACAGGGTTGCAGCCTTCATCAAAGAGTTGTAAGAACGATGGTTTCCACCTGCATGGGAAGGAAGCAATGAGGCTCTATGGCTGCATGCTCATGTAACGCTAAATCATAGTTTATTTAATGCAACACACACAAGCAGAAAGGGGCGTTTGAAAAATGCTGGACTCAGCCCCTCCCCTCTCCCCCTTCTTCATGGCTGGGAGAAAGAATAAACCAGGATTCCATTTCACTTTAGCTGATTCTTGGCTTAGCCAGGAATCGTGGTTTGAAATAAACCCGTTTGTTAAACAAGCCAGCTATATACGGTAATCCAGGATTTGTAGCTGGCTTGTTTAGCAATTTACTAGAGTTGATTTGAAATCATTATTCCTAATTTACATATAACGACAAGCCAGGAATTGGCTAAAGTGAAACTGAATCCTGGTTTATTCCTTCTCTGGTCATGTAAGAGAAAGAGCATGGGAGGGAGGAATGCACAAGCCCAAGGCCTCACTCAGGCTCCTTTCTGCTGGGGCATTTCCCACCGCTAAACCATGGTTTATTAGCATTACATGTGAAATCTCATCACTATGTGCACCTTTCTTAAATTGTATTACATTGCTACCTCATGCATATTTGAAAACGCAAAGGGACACAGCTAATCTGCATTTTGAGAGCCTCTTTCAGGAAGCACATTAATGCCCTCAGCTCCCACAATGATGTCACACTATCCAAGCTCATGTGCTCCATACTGCTAGTTGTTTTATTGTAGAACCTGCCCATTTCTGAGGCAATCATTTGACTCCTAGATGAGTATCTGAAGAACAGAGTAACTTTGTGAATGTACTGTGGACAGAGTCCCTTCGTTTATACTATCTGCTGCTCATATCAAACAATTAAGCAACTTGAGGATGGACAGTGGAGCAAGATGCACAGAGAAGGTGTTGGGTCTCTCCGTGTACTTCCAGATGGAGGGCTCTTAGTGCTAGCAATCCAAAGGCATTGTGCAGGTGTTCCATCTTTTCCTCCCTAACAGGTTTTTTATTTTCCTGGTAAGAAAAAAGATGGAGGAAGTGGTGGGAAAACACATGATGGTTACAAATGGAAGACCAGATAGTTTGGATCCCCTGTAGAAGCCTGTGAATGAGGCAGGGCAATTTCACATTGACTGGGTTCAGAGAACATGATAACCCACACTCAAGGGTTGAGTACAGCTTGAGTGTGGGTTATCGTTGAACCATGGGTTGTTGTTGAAACGTGGGTTATCGTGTTGTCTAAACCTAGCTGCACTAACAAACCATGGTTTCTTAACCATGAACAACCCATGAAGAGAACCCATGGTCTGTTGTTGGGTTGTGAACTGTGGGTTGTTCACCATGATTTGTTATCTCGGCTAGGTTCAGACAACACAATAACCCACATTTTTAACAACAGCCTGCCACGGTTCAACAACAACCCACACTTAACCCATACTCAACCCTTGAGTGTGAGTTATCGTGCTGTCTGAACTCAGCCAATAAAAACCTTGTTGGAAGCACTCTCCTTCTCAGAAAGGTTTAAAGAGAAGATTGAATGAATATCTATTGGGTACAATTTAGGGACTGACTCCTGCCATTTTTCAGAGGTTGAGGTTCTTTGTAACACTTTGATTTCCATTATTATGTAACTCACAAAGGGGGGGATTATATATGTGCACACAGTGTTGCTCACAATGCTAATAACAGTATAATTATTGTTTCTTCACCTATTTATAAAAGAGGATTAGGAAGCAGATATTTTATAGGACTAATGCAGGCTTAAATTGGCTAATATCAGTGAAGAGCTTTGGAACTCTGGGAAAGAATTATCTGAGAAAGCCTGAAGAATTATTAATCACATTCAAGTCACATAAAGCTCAACTTTTTGAAAGATGGGGCAGAGCAGAAAGAGAAAGGGAAACAGTAGTGCTATTGTACGAGTGTGCATGGCCCTAAACCAGTCTTCTGCTGGAGGAATCCTGCTCAGAGGAGGAGCTAGAGCTCCCAGAGACAAACCACATCAAAGAGCAGCCCATGCCAGAAGACCAGGAGCCTGGGCCCTTGGAGAAGGTGGCTGTGGGTCCATCCCAGCAAGAGGAGGGGAACTCCGCCTCTGAAACAGACAGAGGCTGAGTCACTGCCTACCCCCCCCCCGCCCCCCGGGCACCTGCATCTTAAGAGGCAGACTAGGGAGAAGTGGTGCCCATTTACAAAGGAAGGATCCTCATGGGTAAATGTCTCCTTCTGAGTAGGGCCGCGAAGAGGACTTCTTTGATATGCTGCAGGTGAATTTTGGGTGAGGCCCTGGAAGCTGCAGCTTATAAGCCTCAGTCCTAGGCAAGGAAGACTACTGGAACAACACCTTATTTAAATTCCTGGGACCTTGAAACTGTGCTTCCTTGACCTTGCTTCTCTTTGGAGTGACCCCTGGATTCCTGAGAAGACCCTATATCTTGGATTGTGCTTGTACTGGGCTGTTTGCCTGTGCTTCTGACCTCTGCCTGCTGAGGTAGATGCTTTTAAAAAGATAAATAATAGTAACATAAGATTACCAGGTACTAAAGCCTGATGGTTACAGTAGTGCAGTTTCTTAAACATTACTTATACTTTTGAGGTAAGGAAACACACAAGTCAAACCTCCTTGCTAAACCATAGCAAGTGTCAGTTAACACTACACTAGTATAACCATCAGAGGAGTGTTAGAATGGAATTCAAACTTGCTGCTAAGCAACATCCAGCATTCCCTCCTCTGATTCAATCAAGTTGTTCAGTCCACTAAATCCTGCCCCCTGCCCTTCAACCAGACTGTACAAGTCTGCCTTAACCCTTTAATGGGCAGTCAACTTAAAAATCCTCCCTTCAGAGTTGACATCTTCTCGTCGCATTTTCCAATATTCTTGTGCTGCTGACCCCTGGATTCCTGATAAGACATTGTTTCTTGGATTGTGCTTGTATTGGACTGTTTGCCCATGCTTCTGATCTCTGCCTACCTTTTGACCTTTGAGATGGATTTGCCTCATAGACTGCCTCAGGAATGAGCCGGAACCAGCCACAGCAGGACAAATATACAATGTACCCTCATGTTCTGGCATTATGAGAAAAAGAGAAAAATCTCTTTCTATTCAGTCTCCTCATAACATCCATAACTTTATAAACTTTTATCAAGTCTTCACCATAAGCATACATTTTCAAAACTAAAAAGCTAAATTGCCTCTCATCTTAGGGAAGGTGCTCCAGCCCCGTATCATTTTGGTGTCTTTTCCCAGTGCTATAATATCCTTTTTTAAATGGGGACAACAGAATTGTATGTAGTATTCCCAATATGACCACAACATTGTGTTTGCCTTTTCCACTGCCACTGCTCACTGAGTTGACATTTTAATATGTAATTGAATTCAATTGCTGCAGTTATAACCTACCTTTCTTCCATCATGGAACTCCAGGTGTTTTTGACCCCAAGATCTCTTTCCTGGGTTGTCATTGCCAGTCAAGATCCCATCTATGTATATATAGGAGATATAGTTAGTACTTTTTGTACCATTGTGCATCACTTTACATTTACTTACATTGAATCTCATTTGCCATTTTGTTGTCCGTCTTGATGCCAACTGAAGTTCTTCACAGTCAGATTTGGATTTCACCGTTCTAAATCATTTGGTGCCATCTGCAAACTTGGCCACCTCACTGCCCACCCCTAACTCCAGATCATGTATGAACAAGTTTAAAAACACTGGTTCCAGTACAGATCCTTGGAAGACCTCACTACTTAACTTCCTTCAATTGCCAGAATTGGGCTTTCTGCTTCCAGTTCTCCTGCTTTCCAGTTACTGATCCATGAGAGGACCAACCTGCTTAACCCATGACTGCTAGGTTTACTTAGGAGTCTTTGGAGAGAGAATTTGTCAAATGTTTTTAGGAAGTCAAAGTATATGAAGCTTATGCTGGCTCAGCTTGTCTGAGTGTGGAAAGCTAAGCAGGGTCAGGCCTGGTTATTACTTGGATGGGAGACCCCTCCTCTAGTTTCCTGCATTGAGCAGGGGGTTGGACTCGATAGCCTTGTAGGCTCCTCTATGATCTATGAAATCTATGAAGTTTACTGGATTGCCCCAATCTACATAGACAAACATGTCTCTTAGATCCCACATTTTAAACATGCAGGGGGGAAAGCCACTTAGGGGACAATCAGAGCAGGGGAAGCGTAGGTATGGAAAGATCCTTCACCATTGGCTATGCTGGCTAGGGCTGATGAGAGTTGTAGGCCAAAACATCTGGAGGGCCAAAAATTGTCCACTTCTGGGTTAAACCAACACTGCTACTTCTCTGATCTCAGAGGAAGGCTGAGAATTAGCTTGTAGTGAAAGCCACTGAGGCAGCATGGAAGCAATGGTCAAGGAATTTACAAGGTGAATTTGCAACTGCCAGGCAGGACAAACCTGCTTGACCTGACAATCAGAAGATGTTGATGTGGCTGCATGGACCCAAGCCAAGCCACCCTGTCACAGCTACACACTTATCTATGATCAGACTGAGAGACAGTCCTCCCTCCTACGGAGTGGAGTCGTTCCAGGTTAAGGCTGAGAACATGAAAGAATGAGGATAAACAGGCAGAGATGAAAAGGCAGGTGGGAACAGTATCTGTGAAGCTGAAGACAGAGTTGTGAGGCAAGGTGGGAAGCTACAAAGTTGTTTACCACTTAATCTTGGCAATTAAACACTCTTGGTGACAGTTGTCCTGGGCCGAAAGGAAAATAGTCAACTGCTATACTTTCCTTGCCGATTCCAGATACTTGGCAACTTGCTTTACCAGAGGGAGCATGCATGTGACCTTGACTCAGATGGAAACAATCTGGCCATGGCATCTCAACAAGTGATTACCAAATCAGTTCTCCTGTCAGTGCAGAACCAGCATCCTGAGGGGGGAAGAATTGCAGGAGATTGTGCCTATTTTAAACTTGGTTTAAGCTTGGTTTAACACCAGAGAGTTTGTGTTATCAGCAACAACTGCACTGTTAATGACAACTGTTAATAATGTGGTTGTCACTTCTTGCATTTCATTTCCTTCTGACATCACTGTTTACAATTCTGCCCACCCCGATATGTACTTTACACAAACCTGAGACTCTGCATAATACTCCATGCATCTGATGAAGTAGGCCATAGTCCACGAAACTGAATGCCAGAATAAATGTGTTAGTCTTTAAGGTGCCACAAGACTCCTTGTTTTTGCTGCAACTGCCTAACATGGCTACCTTCAGCTGTGATTTATTTCAAAATGAATGTTTCTTGCGAGGAGAAGAATGGATGGATTTCAAATGTTGTTTATCAAATTGTTGGTTCAGTTAACTGACAGATGCACAAGCATGATTTCTATATGGCCACAGAACTAAACTTACCTCTAAAAAAAAACACCAACCCAAACCCCTCAGAAGGCCAAGGGAAACAAAACAGACATGAACCCAACCTTAAAGTGTGTCATCAACAACTTATGGAATGGTGCAGTAAGGTCATTTATCTTATAAAACAAAACAGGGTGTCAGTACTTCTCCAAGAGCTTTTTGGCACCAAGAGCATCCAGAAAGTGTAGGGATAGGCATGTTGGGACAATTTCTACTGCAGAGCCTGCACTGGCTCCTTGAAGTGGTGAACCAGTGTGGTGTAGTTGTTTGTTGTAGTATGTGACAAGAAGATGTCAACTCTGCAGGGAGGGTTTTTAAGTTGACTGCCCAAGTAAAGGGTTAAAATAGACTGTTATAGTCTAGTTAAAGGGCAAAGACAGAAACCAAGCTTCTCTGAGAAGTCAGGGGGCAGGGTTCAGTGGAGCAAACCACTTAGTGGTAGCAGGGGAAGGAATTCTGGATGTTGCCTAGCAACAGGTTAGAACTGTCTGTAATTCTGTGACAGTTAGGACATTCTACAGTTAACAGAGTTAATGGATGTTTCCTAGAGTTTAGCAAAAAGATACATGTTCTGTGTTTTTCCTTACCTCACCATATGAATAACATTTAAGAAACTGTGCTTACTAGAAATCTGTAACCATCAAATTTATAGTACCTAAGAAATCTTACATTACTGTTATTTTCTATTTCTATTTTACGTAGAAACAAGTCCTGTGTGAGCATGTGTTTATTGGGTGAAGTCTGCTGCTGCAGCTGTGCTCTGCCATCATGGTTAAAGTAGGACTGGGGAGACCTGGGGGAGGGATCTGCAGAGAGCTGCAGCAAGCACAGCTGTAAACACAGGGGCTCTCTTCAGACATTATTTTATTTTCTGTGTATACTTTTCATTGAGAAAGTTTTAAAGTTTTATAACAACTTTCACCATGGTTACTAACATAAATACACCGATGACCAAATAAAAGGGGACAGTGGAAAGGGTACAATTAAAGGAAATAATAAGATCAAGGTTATGCATAGGAGGTCATCATACCATCAGGTGAAGCACACACAGGCAAGTCTACATTAGGATTAGCAAAATTCAGATCCCTCTGCCCAGGTCTTAGGCAAAGGTCTCCATATAGGATGATCCGGGTGGGGGGGTCCACATTACACTGTATATCATCAAGTTAGCAGAACGGTACTGCTATATTCACATTCCGCAGTCACTACTCACAGGGCACACTCTCGTTAAATGTACTGCACTCATCCTGGTTTGCCACCCCACACCTAACTCCCGAGTAGAAGACAACAATGTTTACACACACACACACACACACACACACAGGAAACGCCCATGAAGGAGGCAGTTGCTGGCACCATAAACGTCTCGTCTGGAAGTATCCTAGAACTTCATACAGTAATTATACTCTTTTCACAAGGAATGGGAAGATAGTAAGCATTGCCATGGATTCATATTACACAACCAGTTTTTCCACCTAGCTAATTTCTAACCAATATTTAATCACTTCATATAGGAGTCCATGAAATTGGGCTGCATGAACATCTAAACTGATGTTAGGATGGATTGTGAGTCAACACAGGTTTGGCAAATCTAAGTTTTCAAGGGTTACTGAACTCATGTTAGCCTGCAATCCAAGTTCATATTTAACCTTTCTGTAATACCTATGTGTGATGGAACCTCTAGCAAGTCTGCCCAGCAACCGGGAAAGGGAAGAAACCCTGATTGGTTGGGTAGTTTGTGTAATCAGCCTATCCTGATACCTGGAAGGGGAGGGGTTAAAAAGGCTGAAGGGAAGAAACAATTTTTTCCTTACCTGGTGTGTGTGTGGGAAACTAAGAAGGGTCTGGGTGGTTTGGGCTTTTATTTTTCCTACATGTAGAGGTACCCAAGCGGTACCTGAGGTTGTGAGAATGAGATAGTGGAAAGATATTTCGGTAATAGAAAATAAACTGGAACCTGTTAACAGTATAAAAATCCCTGTACAAATAAAAGCTGTTATTTTCGTTGTTTTTCAACCATGGCTAGAATGCTTAATGACTTTGGCCGAAAGCGCTACTGAGGGTATTAATAGGGACAGTGACAGGTCTGGGGCCAGGGCTTGTCACACTATGTCACCATCTACAATAAATTGTCTACAAAAGGTGACCTTGGCCTTTGGTATTGAAGAAGTAGCTAATAATGATGAGAACCTGTTATAGCTAGTAATTTCTCCTTTTATGGAGTTCAGGACTATGCTGCCCAGCACTCACTGTATACACAATAAATTTGTCTGCTATTTTTATATTGAGGTGGCTTATGGTATGTATAAATACGTTTTATTGTTGTTAATATATTGTGGTAGCCTATGGTTTTAAGCAATGGTCAGAAGAAGAATAAATTTGTTCATCTTTAAGGTGCCCCAAGACTCTTCATTGTTTTTCTATACATTCTGAAGACCGTCTACTGCTTAAATCACTAGCATGCCAAAAAGACACTAGGTTGTCCCTCATCTCCAATCCTCTCATCACTGCAAGGCCTATGCTGTACTAAAGCCTTCCCCAACCTGGTGCCCTCCAGATGTTTTGGACTTCAACTCCCATGAGCACCTGCCAGCATGGCCAATGATCAGGAAGCCGAGAGTTGTAGTCCAAACATCTGAAGAGCACCAGATTGGCCACATTACATTGGAGCCTCCACATCCATTCCATCAACGCTTCTTACAGCATCCAAACCGACTCTCGGGCTGCTTGGGTAGTAACCAGCAGCACAGAGTGACCTACAGAAACTGAACTGATGAAGGCTTCCAGTCACTCATCTTCATGTCTTCATAGTGTTATGACATGTAATATGGCTGTAATTCACTGAAAAGGCAGCAGCAGTTCCAGAACAATGAATAATTATTTAAGGATGATTGGATGATAATTGGACAATACATCAGGGGTTTTGTAAGTTGTTGTTGTTGTTGTTTGCAAGTTTTGCCATCTACTATAGATTGCTAAATGGTAACTGAAGAACAAAAGAGCAAAGTCAGTAGAAATGAAAACGTAGTCTTGCAGCACTTTAAAGACTAAGGGCACAATCCTATGCATGTTTAGGCAGAAAAAAAGTCCTACAACTCCCAGCAAGCCCAAGCCAGCCATGTGTCTAAACAGAGCCAGTGTGGCATAGTGGTAAGAGTGTTGGACTGGGACTCAGGAGATCCGGGTTCTAGTCCCCGCTCGGCCATGAAACTCACTGGGTGACTTTGGGACAGTCACTGACTCTCAGCCTAACCTACCTCACAGGGTTGTTGTGAGGATAAAACGGAGAGGAGGAGGAGGATTATGTAAGCCGCCTTGGGTTCCTTGCAAGAGGAAAAAAGGTGGGGTATAAATATAATTAAATAAATAAATAAACGTGCATAGGATTGCACTGTAACACATTAATCTTTAAGGTACCACAAAACTCTTTGCTGTTTTTCCTGCAATAAGACTAAGACAGCTACCCCTCTGGAAATCAGTACAGATGGACACACTGGTCCAAAGTGAAGGGAGCTACCTGGAGGGGTGCAGGATTACTAGTGTCCCTTATCTGCCCTGCCACTGACATCCTGTGTGATCTTAGGCAAATCCAGGGAGAAGCTGTAGCTCAGTGGTAGAGCACCTGCTTTGCATGCAAAAGGTCCCAGGTTCAATTCCCAGTGTCTCCAGATAGGGCTGGAAGAAACCCTGGAGTCGCTGCCAGTCAGTGCTAACAATACTGGGCTTGGATAGACCAGTGGTTTGATTCAACATAAGGATGCTTCCTATGTTCCTAAGTCACCTGACCACAATTTCCCTATCTGTAATAGGCAGGTGAAAGACTAATTACTCTGGAAATGTTAGTCACCCTTCATTGTAAAGGGTTCTGAGATCTAATCGAAAGGGCTAAACAAGTGCTGACAATGAGTTTTCATAAAAACAGAAAGAGTGAATGTGGCTGGGAAGCCCACACACCCAGTTTTCATCCACCACATGCTATTTACATTTGTATGTGCAGTTCAGCACTATTTAGCACAGTGCTCTGCTGGGTAGCATTGTGAGATGCTTTTCATGCCCTGCTTCTGTGCCTTTAACAGCAGCCGGACATACAGAAATTTAGCCGGTGAGGTTTTTCTTGACATGAAGACGAGTGACTGGAAACCAGCTCGATTTCGGCATGCCAGTCTGCGCAACTGGGCGGGCACAGAAACAGGGTCATTTAAACAAAATTATTGGCAACTCTACCCCCTGTTGAAACATCTTAAAGTGGTTGTCATAGACAATAAATCTGTTAGACTAACCTCTGTCCCACAAACCCAATCAGATAATTAAAATGCCTGGACCAAAAGGTGTAAAGTCTAATACTGACCTCCCCCAGCCACACACACACTATTGTTACATTCATCCTACTTTGCCCCACTCTTCATTATACAAAGTGCCAGCTCCAGCTCCTTGGGCAAGACACCCTCAATGGCCCCCCTCCCTCAGTGAGTCTACTTTCTCACAATCATTGTCACCAGCTGCTCTTGTTCTCCCTCCTCTTTCTCATCACTTGCTTGCTTGATAGCCAGAGAGCCAGTGAGCAAGCAGGCAGTGGCATCGACTGCTCCTTCCTTTCACCACCACCGTTGTCTGGGCAAGAACATGAAGCAGGTGAACAAGCAGGTTCCAATGGCGAAGAGGAACAAATCCAGGGGGTCCTTGTCAGTCGGCACCTTCTGGGGCGTGGGCCCTCGGCAGGTGCCCAGCCATGCCTATCCTTGACGCCGGTCCTGATTATACATGTCCACGATTTTGATTGGATGTTGATGATGGCAAACTGGCACAACGCATACTTGGTCCTGAGTTATACATCCTGTCCTGAGTTATACATCATTGCTGGAACAGCAGCTGAAAGATAGGCTTCATACAACCTTTTCTAGTTCTAGGGCGCTCAAGAAGCTACTTTACGGGCAGGCAGGGGAGGATGATGGGAGCACAGAATTATTGACACATTCCACTTCTCTTTCTTGAGCAATGGGAAGGGAAATGCTTTACTTCTCAGGCTGTAGTAAATTACCTCAGTCTTTGGTGAGGTACATCTGAGTTTGAGGGTAGGTTACCATGACAGTCACATTGTGCTACATATAGTCAGTTCTAGCTATATGCCAGTATCCAACTTAAAGAAATAAGTGTTACAAATAACACGTACGTGTGGGAATACGTGTGGGAATAAGTGTTACAAATACACAAGTGTTCACCCAGCCAGTCTACTCCACACACTGGGATATTTATATAGTGATAGGCAGTTCCTACTTGTCTCTGATAAATCCCTGAACCTATTTTGCCTTTTGAGGAGATCCTGGTGGTTTCAAGTCATGTCACCCACAACATTAGGGTATCATTCATTTGCTCATCTTCTAATGTGATATATGCCATCTTTTGTCAGCAATGCCCTACTGCATTCTATAGAGGGCATAAAGGCCAGTCTCTTTGGAAAAGAATAAACTGACACAGAAATCTGACACCGGAAATGGCAATTTAAAAAAAACAGTCAGAGAACACTTCAGCCTCCCAGGACACTCTGTCACTGACCTTAAAGTGGCCATTGTAAAGCTAAGAAACTTCAAAGGGAGACAGAGCGAGAGATTGCTGAATTAGACTTCATCAGCAGGTTCAATCAAGCCATCAGAGGCTTGAATCAGGATTTTTATCACATTAAATGTGTTAATTAGCTTAGGGCACAATCCAACTGAGATGAGTGGGAGCCTCCAAACTCAAGAGGCTCATGCTCATCCAATGCAGAGCAGGAGGAACAGTGGAGGCGATCTGCATTTTTGATAGATGCAAAATGACCATCCAGCAAATATGGTCCTGCTCTGCATTTTTGCTAGATGATCATTTTCGGCCATCTTGCAACAGCATATCAGAGGGGGAGGGAAGGACGCTGGACATATCCTGGCCACCCCAGTCTCCTCCCCTCCCCAAAAACACCCCCTTTACCCCCTCTTCGAGGTCATTTTCCTTGACCTCAGAGTGCCTCTTGGCTTCCCCTTCCCACTTCTCCCTTGGCCTAGGAGAAACCCTACCATAGGCCTGTGTTTCAAAGCCCTGCCAGACTGCAGTATATAACCCTGTTCACAAATGCATGCAGGTATTACATTACCAATAACTGCATGCAGTCTCAGTGAGTAATAAAGCTTGAACAGACAACACACAATGGACGCTAAAATTATGTGTAAAGTAAAATTCAAACTTAAGAGAGACAGGGAGAATTAATAGCACAGTCACACAGGTGGCGTCGAGACTCAAGAGCACATAATGCAGGCCACATGCTGAAGCTAAGCAGATATGAGCCGGGTCAGTGCTTGGATGGGTGACTGCCTGGGCTGCCCACATATCTTCTCCTGCATTGAGCAGGGGGTTGGACTCGATGGCCTTATAGGCCCCTTCCAACTCTACTATTCTATTATTCTATGATGTACCAATTCACAGTATACTTAAATGCAGGGTTAGTGAAATGCATCAAGGGTTGGCATGGTCAGGCACCTGCTGATGACCCACACTGGGTAGAGGCTCCACTGGCTAGAGCCCCCTGGATCTGCTGCTCCTCTTTGCCATGGCAACCTGTTTGTTCACTCATCTCTTGTTCTGGCCCAGACAACAGTGGTGCTGTTAAGGCAGAAACTATTAACTGCTTCCTCACTGGCTGTCTGCCTGGCAAGCTAGCAGGTGGCAGCAATGATGAAGAAGAGGTGGAGAATCAGTAACAGTGGGTAACAATGCTGGTGAGAAGGTAGACTCTCTAAGGAAGAGGGGCCCATTGAAGTTCTCTTGCCCAAGGGCCCTCCAAAACCTGGAGCCGCACGGGCAAAGCACTCTAAAGGCTTGAGGCCTAGGAAGAGGCAATTTCTTATTATTTCTGTAGCTTAGTGGATTCCGTTTGGCTTATACTTTGTTTAAAGGAAAGGAACTGAGCATGTTTTCCTAATCATTAACTTATCATGGATGTTTAAGGAGTGGTGATTTATTAGGTGTAAACCTTCATTAGGAAAGCATTTATTTTTGAAAGACTTTCAAACCTTCACTCAGCACACAGAAGACTTGGAAACGTCAATACCTGTGGAAACAGAAGATATTTTAAACGACCGCTTCGCAGGTCCAGAGTCTTTCTCATGTATGTGGCTTGATCATTTTATCAGCAATGATTTACCCATTAATTTACATGAATGATGTTTATTGCTGCATGTCCAAGGGATAATGACTTGAGAAATTACACGTAGCTCGGTCACTCCAGAGACAACCTTTGTATTTTTTTCAGTAGCAGACCAAACCAAATAAACTTCCGTCATTGCATGACAAGCAATTGCGTTTCAGTACCCTGGGTTTACACTTTTACCCTCAAATGCTCTGAGGCAATTGGAGAGGATGCAGCTGCTTTATCTTCCCACCTGTCTCTCTTGGTCAACCCCCTTCTCTCACCTGCTGCCACAAACAAAACTTTAGCCCAGTGTTCTCCAACCTTGGGTCCCCAGATGTTTTTGGCCTACAACTCCCAGCATGCCCCAGCTAGCATAGCTGGCTGGGGCATGCTGGGAGTTGTAGGCCAAAAACATCTGGGGACCCAAGGTTGGAGAACACCGCTTTAGTCCCACCGCTCCACCAAACACATAGTAAAATAGAACAGATGAAGGGAGTGATGGAAAAGAGGGACACCCTTTCCCACTGCCTTGGAACATTTTAATCTATAGGAACAAATTTCTGATGAAGAGCTGACCTGGTAACCCTAACAGTACCATACATTGCAGCTGCACCCATTTAACAGGTACACAACCTTTTTAATTTTCATTTTTACTATGTGTGCGGATTTCCAGCCTTATCATTCGGACAAGACGATTCAACCAATCTCAGTCTTTGATGCAACCCATCTCAGCAGATTTAGGGAACCATTAAAGGATGGCAGACTGTCAGTTATTTAGGTTCTTCTATTGTGTTTTTACTGCCACCATGTGGGAAGCCATTTGGATTGTTTTGCTTCAGGCACCAATGTGTCCTCAGGATGTGAGACCTCAGAATATGGAACATAGGAGCTGCCCTATACTGAGTCAGACCATGGGCCCGTCTAGCGCAGTATTGTCAACACTGGGTGGGTTTGCACGTATCGGCAACCCATTGTAGTAAATCACCACGATGGGTTGCCATTAATTTCCAAGCACCCAAGTGAGCCCGACAGACAATCAGGTTCATTGTGAGTGCTTTGTTCCTTTCCAGCCCACCTTCCCTCTCCTTCCTCCCAGCAGTATCCCAGGGGACTTCCCTCTATGCCAAGGCATTCAATAGTTAAGAGCTCAAAATAGCACTGGGGGGGGGGGGATTGTCACCTGTAGGCTTAGTTGTATTAACTTTGGATTGTTATTTTACACTGTGTTTTTAAATTTGGTTTTGTGGAGGAAGGGGGAGCTGGCTGACTCCGCCAACCTACCCTTTCCTACCCAAAAGACCCTTGAGCGATCTCAAGGTGCCAGACTGCCAGCCTCAGCTCTGCAATCTTACTTGAATCTCTGTTCAGGGACTTGCCCTTGACCATAACCTGGATTTAGCTGAAACCACAGAGCAACCACAAACACTATGTGGGGCAAAAACCAAGAAGGTTTATTTAGGTAGCATTTTATAACAAAAGGTGGGAAATGAGGTAAGGACACAAAAATAGAGAGACACTTTGGTACATACACAGTAGAGCTACAAAACAATAAAAGCTGATTCCTTATATCTCTCAGGCACACACTAGTTACCTGGGGGCCGGTTCCCTTCAGGGTTGGTTTCAGCATAGCCCTGCCACCAAGGAGACTACCACACCTACCCTAAGGTCCGAGGTGGGTAGCCCTCCTCCGGGTTTGCCTTTGCCAAAGCCCCCATTCAGCTAATTTCACTAGGAGCCACCTGGGGGCGGATCTTGAGGCCAGCCCGAAGGCTTGGACCTCCGCGCAGCTTGCTGCCATGATCCACAACAACGACACGATGACGACGACAAAAACCCACACAAGGCAATATACCTTCCCCCCCAGGGCCGGTGCAGGGCAGTTTGGTGCCCTAGGCAAGATCAGATATTTAGCGCCCCTGCCTTCCCGCTTGAGAGCACTGTATTTTTCCCCAAGGCATTTCTGGTGCCCCCTTTAGCCCTGCGCCCTAGGCAGCTGCCTAGTTGGCCTAATGGTAGCACCGGCCCTGTTCCCCCCTCCCCTCCTCCTTTCTGTAGCTCCGCTGCCTCTAGCCAATCAGGATGAACTTGCTTGATAGCCAGGCAGGGGAGGGGTGACTCATGTCTACAGGGCTTGAACCCCATTTGCATGCCAAAGGGCCTAGCAGACACTGAGACGCCAGGGGCCATCAAGAGGAATTATGCACAGCCCACCCCCCCCAGCCTCTTCCCAGCCTCCAGCCAGGTTCACACATGAGGAGGTGTGTGTGTGTGTGTGTGACCAGGCTTTTTCCTCCACTGCTTTTTAATCTTTTTAACTATTTTGTATGTTTTTATTGTTGTTTTTATGCACAATTTGTTGTGAACCGCCCAGAGAGCTTCAGCTGTGGGGCAGTATAGAAATGAAATAAATGAAATGAAATGAACGAGGCTCCTCTCTAGCTGCAATCGCGAGCTGCGTTCAGCTCGCTGCAGCTGTCAGACAGTCCCCGTTGTGCAAACAGGGCTTGTGCTCTCCTGTTGAGCAGGAGGGGGGTGCCAGATCTGCTCCGCTGACCCAGGCACGGGGCAGCAGCATGGAAAAGAGAGGTCATCCCCACCTGCTGCTCAAGAGGTCTCCTCTTGAGCAGGAGACGTGGTGCCTGATCTGCTTTGCACCACCGCGCTGCTGCCCTGAGCATGGGGTGGTGGTGCACAGTGGAGATCGGGGATGCCTCTGACAGCTGCCCCAAAGTGCCGCTTGGGCACTTTGGGAGCAGCTGTCAGCCACGCTCTCTGGCTAGCTGTTTGGCAGGAGCAGCAATGGGATTTTGCCACGCTCTTACCAAGCGGCTCGCTTGTTGCAGGGCTCGACCCACGATGGGTTGTGTTATCCGGGTTCAGATGACATGACATGACATTCCATCATAGGTCAAACAAACCCTACAACAAACAGTTGGTTCTTATCGTGGTTGCCAAGAGAAATAGCATAATTTATTTATGCTCTTTGTGGTTCTCTGACAATGTTATTCACAAATGAAGTTAGTGTGGATGACTGCTGTTTAGATTTTACTTTCTCTCAGGCTACAGCAGATTTGCAAAGAAAGCTAAAATCATTAGGGCACTTATTTGCAAATTCGAATTATTATTATTATTATTATTATTATTATTATTATTATTATTATTATTATAATAAACCCTGGAGAGCCGTTCACAGTCACTGATGGGGTTCACATGATACGACAAGCAACCATTGTGTATTATTGTTGGTTGCTTGTCATGTCATGCGGACCCCGGCAGTGACTGTGAGCGGCTCTCCAGGGTTTCAGGCAGGGATTTTCCCAGCCCTACCTGGAGATGCTGGAGACTGACCCTGGCTAGGGATGTAACCGCTCACCTCGAGCGGGCATAGCGGGCCGAAATCAGCCCCGCTCACGCCTGCCAGAGACTCACTTTGATATAAGACTCTTGAGTGTTTTGGATTACAAGCACGGTTCCGGAACGAATTATGCTTGCAATCCAAGGTATTACTGTATGCTTAAACAGAGGCAGTTCATGCATTCGCAACACCATCCTACACTTGTCAACTCAGAGGTAAGTCCCATTTAGTTCAATGGAACTTATTCCCAGGTAAGTGTGTACAGGATTGCAGCCTAAGATGTGAATCATAAGCTGCTGAGTCATCCTAGGATGAGTTACATATACGCATTTGTGCTGAAAGAGAAATTAGTTTGGTTCTCATTTTCATGCAAGGCAGCCTAATTTGCATTTCTGAAACTAATACACTGACCAAAATGCAAAAATCCTTCGGTTTTCACACTTCTCCATATTTTGTGATGCAGTTCTCCATCAAAAAAATGCATACAAAAAAGGGAAATTGCATATCAAAAGGCATGGAGTAGGGAAAGTTGCTTGCAAAGATATATGTATATTAGAGGAAAATGGGTACAAAAATGCATATGGATTTTAGTGCATATGAGAATGCATATGAAAATCATACTATTTTTGTGCACTTTTGAAAAAGAAAAAAATTTGCAAACTGATACAGAAATGGGGCGGAATGGGACGGAATGAACTTGCATTTAAGAATGCAAATGTTATAGAAACTGAAACAGATTCATCCATCCCTAGTGTGAACTAGCCCTGGGTTTTTCTTGTGAATTCTGTCTTTAGGGAAATCATCTGAGAAATTTTTAGGGAAGCCCAAAGTGTTTCAGTGAAACTAGAAAAATGTCTCCAGCACACATCCCTACCTGGGACCTTCTGCATGAAAAGCACATACTCATCACACTGAGCTATGGTTCTGCCACCAATATGGTTCAGCACATGGCTCCAAAGTCTTTTAATCAGTCCATTTGTTTCCTGTTTTGTTTGAGGACAAAATGCCTGAGTCATGTGCTTAAAGTGCAAGCACTTATTACAGTATTGGAAATGTATTAAAGTCCCTCCTCCCAGCACTGTAAATAATCTCTTATAAATGTGGCATTACTTGTTTCTTTACAGAGATGTTTTCTTCCATTTGACTCAAATAAATAGATGTCTTATTGTGAAGTTACTCGTAGCAGATCAACAGCCAGCCACTGAGTCATGTGCTCTTGAATTTGCAAATAAATGCCCTAACCATTTTAGCTTTATTTGGAAATCTGCTATAGCTTGAGAGAAAGTAAAATCTAAACAACAGTTATCCCCACTAACTCCATTTGTGAATAACATTGTCAGAAAACCACAGAGCATAAATAAATGAATCAAGCTATTTTTCTTGGCCTAGTTACATTCCAGTCATCTGGTTCCATACACAATCACATACTATGAAAACATTTAACATTTTGACTGCTCTGAGTGGCTGTTTAAGTGAATATTAGCTGAGTTTTTCGGTGTTAAAAATACTTTTCAACAAAATGTGACATAACAAGAAATTGGGTTGCTTTATGAAAAAACTGAAGCCTTCCTTCCCTTCAATGACTGAATTTTAATTACTATTTTAGCATCTAAAGCCATCATGTAACTTTATAACGAAGTATGTTTTAACTACATTGAAATAACCCCTGCTGATACTGAATCTTTTAATCACATACAGTCAGAGCATGAGAAACATCATGCTAAACTAAAAATATTCTAAATGTTCATATGGTATGTGAGGAAAAAAGAGTGAAGTATGTTTACAGGTATATACTTTTTAAACTGTTATTGAAAGAATATTAGGGCACAATCCTATCCCCCTCTGACATTGTCTCGGGGGACATAGGATTGGGCCTGGAAGGTGCTGCGACTTCGGAAATCCCTTCCGAGGTTGTAGCGCCACGGAGTACCCACCCCCCCACCCCATAGCCGGCACAGTTCTTTCCACTCCAGCAAGGAACCAAACATGGAAGACCATGTTCGGTCCCCCCATGGGGGGGATGTTCCTGGGGGTGCAGCAAGGAGGGGCAAGTCTCTGCCTGATTCCGAGGAATCCAGGCGGCACTTCAGCATCTCCTCACGAGGAGAAGTAAAACATCTAGATTAGATGTTTTTGAGGGTGAGGGGAGCACGGTAGATATCCTATCTGTCACGCTCCTCCCGCCCTCAGTAGGATGCTCATAATCCTCTGGGTTCAGAGGGTTACGGGCAGCCTCATAGGATTGTGCTGCCCATTGTGGTTATTCATGTACAGTGCTGACTCCAGTTTTCTGAAGGCCCTTGGCCAAGACACCCTCCATGGGCCCCCTCCCACGGTGAGTCTATCTTCTGACTGCCATTGTCACCAGCTCCTGATACTCTTTCTCACCATTGCTACCACTTGCTTGCTTGACAAGTAGAGAGCCGGTGAGCAAGTAGGCCGTGGCATCTCCTGCTCCTCCTTCTCACCATCACCATTGTCTGAGCTATAGCATGAGGCAGGTGAACAAGCAGGTTGCAATGGTGAAGAGGAGAAGCAACTTCAGGGGTCTCTTGTCAGTGGGCCCTTGGCAGATACCCAACCATGTCTACCTTTGATGCTGGCCGTCCATATACGTGTTTTTTGATGGGTTCTGTGCCTTACAGGATATGCACTGTGCCTTATTATATTGCAGTCTACTGACTTCTCAATAATAATAATAATAATAATAATAATAATAATAAGAAGAAGAAGAAGAAGAAGAAGAAGAAGAAGAAGAAGAAGAAGAAGAAGAAGAAGAAGATAGCACCATCAATGTGCATGGTGCTTTACAGAGTATCAACAAAAAGATAGATCTTTTCCTGAAGGAGCTTACAAAATATGTTAAAAGCCCTCTATAGCTTGCTTTTCTTTTCAGTACAGTCTATGAACTTCCTTTCGATGTGTAAATGGTGGCGTTCTCCAACTGAAAACCTTCTGTGCTTATGCAGCAAGTCTTAGGATCAAGCTGGAAAGAAGCAATAAATATTTGCTAAAAGGAAAATAAGTTCTGCAAGAATGGAGAAGAGTTTCACTTTCTCCTTTACCCTCAACCCACCCACCCCTCTGCCCCAAAATAAATTGGCCAAGGAATACACAGCCAAATGGGATGATGAAAGTTTTAGTCCAACACATCTGGAGGGCACCAGGTTGAGGAAGGCTAGCTTGGGGGAAAAGAAACAAATCAGATAGCTCAACTGAAGTGCTGGGGGGCAGGGGCAAGAGGCAATCCACATTTGATTCATAGGCTGTATTTGTGTCTTTTGATGGGTGGGGAAGCAGGGCTCACCCTGCAGCAGAAAAAAACGTTTCCTCTTTCTAGGTATCTGAGCATGGCCTAAAGTGACTGGCTGTCCTGATTCCAAGGTGCCCACTAGAAGGCAGTGCACACTAGCATTAAGAGACCTGTAGCGACTGCTGAACTAACTTATTAATGCATGAATAGTTGGAAAGGTAAGTGAGCTAATTTTGAGCTATTCTCCCCCCTCCCACGCCGAATGCTGATTAAGAGCATGTACGGTAAGTAAATTCAGTGCCATTAGATACATTTCCTTTGTAGTTCAAGTCTCTTTAACTGTTCTTGATGTCTTATTCCTCTTTGCTTTTCCAAAGTATCAAGTTAAGCAAAGCTTTAATGGTATGAATACCCCAGATGGTTGACAAGGAACCCTTGGTGATCCACTGTGAGTTCACAAAATGTTTTGCTGATAAAATTGCTCATATCCACACATTATGGATCCACATTAAGGGCATGCTAATGGTACAGGGTCTTCTTGTTCAGACTGGGGATGTGGAAAAGTTACTCGAGGAGTGACACCTACTAGCTGCTAATTAGACCCACATCCATCCTGGCTGATAAAATGCTACCAGAGGGGGACTGGCCAACTGGGCGGCAGGAATTGTAAGTGCATCTTTGAGGAAGTGCGTCTTTGTTCCCATTTTCCTAGAAGAGGCAGTTGTGAGACCATAAATGAAGAAACCATTAGATGCCACCATCCTGTATAATTATTTGCCAGTCTCCAGTCTTCCATTACTAAGGTCCTAGAGTGGGTGGAGCAACTCAACTCTAGGTTTTCTTGGATGTAGCTGATTATTTGGATCCTTTCCACTTTGGGTTCAGGCCTGGCTTTGGGATGGAAACAGCCTTGGCATATGACCTATGCTAGGACCTGGACAAATATAGCATGCCCCTGTTGGTTGTGGTTCTGCTGGATCTCTCAGCAGCATTCACCATCATCAGCCACAGTATCCTTCTGGAATGTTTCTCTAGTTATGAGACATTTGGCTAGTATGGGACTTGGAGGGGCTGCTTCGGCTGAATGTTTTCACAAGGCGGTGCTGGGGGAATAATTCCTTGGCTCCGTGACCATTAGCCTACAGCAGGGGTGGGCACACGTAGCCCATGGGCTGCATGCAGGAGGCCCTGCCAATTCTGTGACCCCCACCCCACCACCAAATTTGATGCAGCAATGGCAATTTTTTTAAAAAAAAAAAAAGCATGGGAAGTGTGCACCGTTTCCTTGCAAAATTGTTGCTTTTTTGCTGTTTATTTATTTATTTATTATATTTATACCCCGCCTTTTTCCTGCAAGGAACCCAAGGCGGCTTACATTATCCTCCTGCTCCTCCTCCTCTCCATCTTATCCTCACAACAACCCTGTGAGGTAGGTTAGGCTGAGAGTCAGTGACTGGCCCAAAGTCACCCAGTGAGTTTCATGGCCGAGCGGGGACTAGAACCCGGATCTCCCAAGTCCCAGTCTAACACTCTCACCACTACGCCACACTGGCTCATGTTGCCATGGAAAATTCAGTGGTGCTGTCCCGTCCCCCCGGTGGGTTTTGGTGGGCCAACATGGCCCCCCAACCCTCAGATGTTGTTCACCCTTTGCCTATGAGGTTCCTTGGGGCTCTATTTTATCCCCTTTGTTCTTTAACATCTACATGAAACAGCCGAGAGTGGTCGTTTGGGGGTTTGGAGAGTTGGCTCTCATCGCTATACTGTTGTTACCCAGCTCTATCAACCGATGCCAAGGATGCTGTGGAAATCCTGAACCCATTGCCTGAATGCAGTAATGGGTTGGATATAGGCTAACAAGCTGAGGCTCAGTCCTGTCAAGACAGAAGCCTTGATGGTCAGCAGTCTGATCTGGGAGTACCTGTTCTGGATGGGGTTGCACTCCTGCTAAAGGATCAAATACACAGCTTGGGTGTGTTGTGATATGGCTATATGCAGCCTCCAAGATGAGAGGCAGTATGCCGATGTACACTAGTTGCTGGGGAACATGGGCAGAGGGTGCTGTTGCACTCATGTCCTGCTTGTGGGATCCCGTGGGCAGCTGACTAGTCACTCTGTGAACAGAATGCTGGACTAGATGGACCCTTGGTCTGATCAGCCATGGGTATTCTTACATTCTTATGGCTGTTTCTGGATGCTCAGATGGCAGCAGTGGCCAAGAGTTGAGCTCCTTCCTAGAGAAATGGATCTGGCCATAGTAACCCATGCCTTAGTCACTTCCTTAAGTTTTATTCGTTTTATTCTTTTTGAGGTTTTTAGTGCTCCGTTCTTAATCTTTGCTATTGTTTAAATAGTTTTAATATTTGTTCTATTTTAATATTTGCCTTGAGGGACATATGGCTGAAAGGCAGTCTATAAATATTGTAATAATCATAACAACACTAACGTGTGATTAAGAAATATATCAATATTATTTTGATTTTTGGCAGAAAATTCTATCTTTAAATTACATTGGCTATCTTTAACATAAATGGGGTTTCAGTTAATAATCAGTTAATTAATTGGCCACCTGCCCAGTCTCTCACTCTGGGTGCTCCAAGGAGCCCTGCTGGCCACTCTCCCACTGTGGCATTTGCAGCAGCAGGCAATCAGGGCTGCTGCAGCAGTGCCAGTAGGAGCCCTCCTGATGGACCAGTGTCATTTAAAGATAAACTTCTCCCACCACTTCTAAGGTATTTTCTATTACCACAGAGGGTGCTTCCAAACAGAGGGGTCCTAGTGCTAACAGCCAGAAGGCATCATGCAGCTATTCCATATTTTCTTCCTTAATGGATTTTCTGCGGTATTTATTTTATTTATTATATTTATACCCCACCTTTTTTCCTGCAAGGAACCCAAGGCGGCGTACATAATCCTCCTCCTCCTCTCCACTTTATCCTCACAACAACCCTGTGAGGTAGGTTAGGCTGAGAGTCAGTGACTGGCCCAAAGTCACCCAGTGAGTTTCATGGCTGAGCGGGGACTAGAACCCGGATCTCCCGAGTCCCAGTCCAACACTCTCACCACTACGCCACACTGGCTCTCAGTGGTAAGAAAAAAGACGGAGAAAACAGTAAGAAAACACGAGAGGGTTACAAATGGATGACGACGATGTTATGGGACCGCCCGTAAAATTCCTGAATGAGGCTGGGCAACTGCACATTAAAAGCCTTGTCTGGAGGCACCCAGAAAATCCGCTGAGGAGGAAAAGACAGAACATCTGCTGCACAATGTATTTTGATTGATAGTGCCAGGAGCAGTACACCTAGCAGTTAAGAGTATTGGATTGGGGCTCAGGAGATCCAGGTTCTAGTCCCCAGTCACTCAGCCATGAAGTTCACTTGATTACTTTGGGCCAGTCACTGACTCTCAGCCTAATCTACCTCACAGGGCTGTTGTGAGGATAAAATAGAGGAGGGTCATGTAAGCTGCCTTGGATTCTTTGCAAGAGGAAAAAGGCAGGATACAGGGATGTTGAAGAGTCCTTGGGCTCGAGTCACGAGTCGAGTCACGAGTCTTTGGACTCGAGTCTCGAGTCCGAGTCCGAGTCCTTGGTCCAAAATGGTGACTCACGAGTCCCGAGTCCCGAGTCACTCCCAAAACTGACTCCACGAGTCCCTATTAAAATCAATGGGGTTTTCCCCCAACAAAATAAGGCTGCTTCAGATGTGTGGCTTAAATAAATTCTAGGCACAAGTGTGCCTTTTTATTTCAAAACTCTGCAACTGATTTTGGCAAGAACAGACCAGGCAGACAAACCCAAAATAACCAGGCAGGCAGAGGAGGCAGGGAACCCCAAAGCAGGCAGGCAGAGGCCTTTGTCTAGGATAATTCAAACTGTGGAACTGGTTAAGAAGAGACCAGGCAGGCAGAGGAGGCTGGGAACCCCAAACAGGCAGGCAGAGGCAGCCAAACCCAAAATGTCTGACCCTAACCCCCCACAACAAACATCAATCAAAATAAATCTCAACACATCGTTGGGGCTGTGCTCCTGATAGCTGTCCATAGTGGCGAGCAGCGGCACGCCTCGCTTCCATGCGCTCTTCACCGGTGATCGCGCTCTCCACTCCTTCTGGCACAGCCCAGGGATGTTGAAGAGTCCTTGGCCTCGAGTCCCGAGTCGAGTCTCGAGTCCCATTAAAAATATTGGGACTCGAGTCCGAGTCGAGTCAGAGGGGGGACTCAGTCCGACTCACGAGTCGAGTCCTCGAGTCCGAGTCCCCATCCCTGGCAGGATATAAATGTAATAATAAATAAATAAAATGGTGCAGTGCTAGTTTATACAGTCAGTGGCTGTTTTGAAATTCCAGCCCACAGAAATCCCTCCCCCTCAAAACACACCACAGGATGCAGCAAAGAGTGATCCTGTGAAATTGCTCCTCCGGTCCATATCTAGCGCCCTGTTACACATAGAAGCCTTGCGCTCGATTGCCTCAGACGCAAATGCGTCGCGCTGTTATCCCTAGCTAAGCATCCAGCCAAGCTGGAAACCGAACAAAATGCGAGCCTATTGCCTGATGTTCATACTTCTATGTTAAATACGACTGCCTCGTAAGCCACTCCCCTCTTCTTGGATTGGCGGCTCTTCCAAACACATAGTCCTTTTCCCGCCTCCTGCGTGTCTTCCGCCAGGTTCGTTTCATTGGCCGTGCAACACGCTCGTCATGCTGCGTATCCAATCAGAATCAAGTTTGTCATTCAGTCGTCCCTGCCCCCTAGCCTGGGGAAGAAGCACGTGACTGTGGGAGGAGAGAGACCTGATAGCGGAAGCGGAAGAGCTGCGGGGAGTTACATGTGTAAACTGCATGTACAGCTAGGAAAACTAAACCGAATGGGTCCAGACGTTTTCCATGTAATGTAATTCTAACCGTGCTTCCTCAGAAGTAAGTCCTATTGAATTCTATCGGACTTTCTCCCTAGTTAGTGTGCCTAGGATCGCAGCCTTATGGGGATAGGAAATCACGTGTGGAGATTATTTTTATACAGTGTTGGAATCAGGAAGTGTCCCAGATTTTTAAAATAAGGGGGTGGAATTTAGATATTCAGAGGCTGGCACTTCCTTGCTTTGCATTTAGTGCCATTACCACAGACCCAACGTATTTTTATGTATCTATTTATTACATTTATATCCCGCCTTCCCTGCAAGGAGCCCCAGGAGGGAGCCCGTGATCCTCCTCCTCGCCATTTTATCCTCACAACAACCCTGTGAGGTAGGTTGGGCTGAGAGTCAGTGACTGGCCCAAAGTCACCCAGTGAGCTTCCTGGGAGAGTGCTGGACTAGAACCCAGATCTCCCCAGTCCTAGTCAAGCTCTCTAACCACTATCCCACACTGGCTTTTATATAACTGGGTTGGGGAATCTCTTCTGAATGTAAAAACAACAACTGAAAATGGCATCCTACTCCCTCAAAACTAACCACTCTGCTGCTTAATGTAGTGATGTGAGTATGTCTTTATCTTTCACTGCCCTGCTGAATTTATTTTGGCCTAGGAATTGTGTTGGGTTCTAGCTTTCCACAGATCTGGTGATCCTGACTATTTTTAAGGTGTGCCTTCGATCTGTTGAAGGAGCAGCAACTGATCACACGCATCTAGAATAGGAAAAGGAGCCCAAGTTGGTTTTGGCCGGTTAGTAGCAGGATCAACAGGACGTGAAGCAAATGTCAAGCTGGGCACCACCAAGGGAGGAGGGGGACGGAGCGAAGCTGTGTGACAAAGAGGAGCTAAACAGAAAGGTCAGTGGAAAAGTGATGGATGAAGTTCTATGAAGAAATTGTTCAAGGATAATACTGTCAATGGCTGCTGGTCATGATGTCTATATGCCCACTCCAGAATCGGAGGCAGTATGCCAGTTGGGGAACACGAGCAGGAGGGTGCTATTGCACTCATGTCCTACTTATGAGAGTTCCATAGACAGCTGGTTGGCCACTTTGTGAACAGAATGCTAGACTCGATGGATTTTTGGTCTGATCCAGCATAGCTTTTCTTATGTTCTTAGACTAAACGGCTGCTACATCTGTATCATTTCTGGTGTGAGAACCTCAAGCAGGCACTAACCTCTTCGCTCAAGAGAGACTTGCAGTGAGGTTTCGACATAATGATGCCAGTCGCTTGTTACCCTAAGACTGCAGTTCTAAACACACTAGGGAGTAAGCTCCATTGAACAAAATTGGACTTCTGATAAATATGCATAGGACGCATGGCACCTTGTTGATGTTATAGCTTGCTTTTGCAAATTGTGAGAGTCCTCTTAATACAGTTGTTCCCTCTTAAGATATGCATGCTTCCCTCAACACAAAGACACAAATCAGCAAAGAATGCCACAACTATATTATGCATTTGTGAAAGATGCTTGCAAAAATGTAGCCAGTGCCATGTTGCTTCTTCATACTGGTGCCCAAAAGTGTACCTTCAACACCTCCAAAAGTTTAACTTGCATTGGGCACCAGTGGACAGATGTGGAAAAAACATGCAGTGTCATCTGGATTCAGATTCTGAAAGGGAGCACTTCTAACAACTTTAAAAGATGTGCTTTGGAACAAAAGTTTGTAACTAGGATGAATGTAGTGTTTAAAACTATAACAGTGTGTATGCCCTTGTTGGCTAAATAATTTGAAGCAATGTTTGGTATAGTAAGGGAGTGATCCTATGGCCCCTAGACAGTGTCGGGGGGGGGGGGGGATAGGATACTTCAGATTCTCAGCTCTCAGGTCAGAGACAGTGCTCTGACCTCAGAGCGGGGAATCGGTGCTCCAATCCCCTTCCCCCACCCCCCCACAGCCAGCGTGGACAAAACCACACCAGCTGCTCTCTCGGTGGAGAAAACGACCTCAGAGACGGGGAGAGAGGAGACCGGAGCGGCCAGGATACAAGGTATCCTGAAGCCACTGCAGCCTCCTTCCTTCTCCCTCTGAAAGGCCATCGCTAGAGGCCAAAAACATCCATTTAGCAAAAGTGCAGGGCGGAGAGGCGAAGATTGCCTCAGCCACTCCTGCTCTGCGTTGGGTGAGTGTGAGCCTCCGAGTTCGGGAGCTTACGCTCATCTCCATAGGATTGCACCCAAAGTGTTTTCAGTTAGGATGCTACAGTGGCTAAAACATTTGCAGGTTTAACCAGTCTTGTTTGACAAGGCCAGTTATTCTATCTAAAGATGTCAGTGAGGCTCAAAAGCCTACACTGCTTTTCACAAATAGACATCAACTACTTCTTTGTTGGTGGATTTTAAGATAAAGTGGCCTTGATGCACATGTAGAAAACATGCGTGGTGGCCTTACTTTACTTTTTCAGTGTATCATATCTATCTTTGAGAAAAAGTAGTAAATCTGTGAATTGAGTTTAGTAGTAGGGCTTACATTTTTCTACAGAACTGAGATTTTTTTTTCTTCTGTTTTACAGATTAAAGAGCAAAAAGTTGTAGTTGATGAAGTTTCCAACTTAAAGAAGAACCGGGCAAGTGGCTACAAATTTTATTTTGATAGATTTGTTTCTACCAATAGATGAAGGAAGTAGAGAACTCTGAGAAAGTGGTTCCCAGATTCATGCATAACTGCAGCAATACACGAAGTAGATTGAGCTGATGTAAGTTTGCTAGCTGCCATTTGCCTTTTTTATTCTGAAAGATCCCTACTACATATTAGGTGCATAGGGTTGTGATGATCTTACTGATTCTGTAGTGCCTTTTTGCTGCTGCTTAGGTGAGTGGTTCCTAGTCCAATCCATCATGACACACTCAGTGCTGCTGTGGATTGTTGTGTTGTGTGAACCCAGCTGTGCTAAGAAACCATGGTTTGTTAAGCACAAACAACCCACAGTTCACGCAACACAACAACCCATGATTCAACAACAGCCCACACTCAACTTGTACTCTGGTGTGTCATGTTGTGTAAACCCAGAAATAGTGTGATATTGCATTGATGCAGTTGTTGCACTTCCTAATACATGTATTTTTGCCAGCATGGTTTTCTCGTAGAATCCAGCTGCAAGATAGTGACTCTGCTCTTGTTTTAAACAGCCAGCATTTAATTGGTGATACAGATGTGCATTTTTGGATGGCTTCGCATATGGTATGGAAACATGGCAAAAGATGGACAAATCATTCCACTTTCATATTTCTGGGGTCTCATGTGAGAGTAAGGAAGCATGTACTATACCTTTTTCAGCAGCACACCAATCTTCCCGGAGTGGAGATATGCAAAATGGAAACCTTTCTGTGTTGTGCTTTTTAGATTGTAAACCTGCAAGAAGGGGCTGTCTTGTTTTTATCGATCTTGTGTAAGCTGTTCTTGGAGCTTATCTGGCTGAAGAGTGGGGCAAAAATGCTTTAAATAAATATGGATTATTTATAAAGCACCTGAAAGATTTAGATGCTGTATAAAAATTAAAGATAGGTCCTGTCTGCAGACTAATAATCTATTAAGACAAAAAAGACAGGGGGAATAAGAGATATTCTGAATGACCCCCCAAAAATGATTTCCATATTTCAAAGGAACTTTAAAGTTGGGTGCAGCCAGATACCTGCTTACTTAAAATTTAAAATCAAAAATTAAAAAAAAAACCCAGAAACGAAATCTGCAGAAAAAGAACATTTCTATTTTTGTTTTTCCTGTCTTTCTTGATGTATATTTAAACCTACTTGCTTTTTTTGTTTTGCAGAAGGTTTACAGGCAACAGCCCAACAGCAATCTATTCTTTCTAGCAGACAGAACCCAAACACTATCTGAATGCAAACGTATGTTCCTAAGATCTATTTATATTTCCATTTCATTGGTACATGTATTAGATATGTTACTTATTTAACTCTACCTTCCCCAACCTGGTGCCCTCCAGAAGTTTTGGACTACAAGTCCCAGCATTCCTGTCCAATGGCCATGCTGGCTAGGACTGATGGGAGCTGAAGTCCAAAACATCTGGAGAGCAACAGATTGGGGAAAGCTGATTTAACTTTAAAGTTGGTACTCTTGGTAAAACAAATGAAAGTTCCCATACCCTCATAAGATATTCTGTGGTTGCAGATATTGGCACTAGATGGTATAGGCTGCATTCACTACATGTCATCTAGGCAATTTTCGTGCAATGTTACATAGAAATACCACTTGTACAGAAGATGCTCCTAATATTTATGTCCAATAATGTACTTAGAATAGAATGCAGCCAGTGATCCAGAATACATTGTGACTTTCTCTACATGGCCTTCAGGAGTTTGTACTTGTGTTTCATGATCAACAAGGCCACAAGGCAAACTGTCCTTAAACCGACTCAGACGCAAAAGCCATTTATGATATGGCATAGGTCTGTGTGATTCTAAGTAAAAAATGAGACAAAACCACATTAGCTATGCAGATAGTTGGGGAAGCCTAAAATATCGGGATTGTGATCATGGTGCCTACTTTGTACCAGTGTTTCTCAATCCCTTGTAGATACAATTAGCAATGTGTCGTACTTACACCTTTTAAGGAGAAAAGATTCTGTGGTCTCCAATTAACCCCTCCAGCTGACTGAACAACTTCAGTCAACAGAAATGAACAGGGAGGGGGGATGATTTTCTCTTCCCACCCACTCAATCCTCACATGCTCTCAAAATCTGCTCTGGAGGGTTAGGAGACACTCTAGAACTGATTTGAGGAGAGGATGGGAAAGTCTGCTTGCACGATGTTGGATTTTGCCCTTTGTCTGAAAATCTCAAAGGATAAAAAAAGATCAGAAAAAACTGAGGTTTAATGAGGATCAAAGTTGTATATTTACAGTAATACCTTGGATTGCAAGTAACTTGGTTTGAGAGCGTTTTGCAAGACAAGCAAATTTTTAAATATTTATTTATTTATTACTTGATATACAAGCGACGTCTTGCAGTACAAGTACTGTAGTACGGTTTAAATTAAAAATCTCTGTACAAATTTTTTTGGGGGAATTTTGTTTTGATATAAGAGTGTTTTGGATTACAAGCACGTTTCTGGAACGAATTATGCTCTCGATCCAAGGCATGACTATGGGGTTTCTATGATTAAGGATGGAAAATTGAAGTTTTGATCATCTGTGGTTGGGATTAAGATGGAATCAAGTAGTCTGATGTTTAAATGTAGACTGAAACCTGAACAGCTAAACAAAATATAAAGGGTGAATTGAGGGGGATGGATTTCGTTTTTGAATGTAAACTTGTATGGACAGAGGCTGCTGTCTTGATTTCTTTTCAGTTTTTAGCAAGGAGATATGGGTATAAATATTCTGGAAGGAATTTATTACTGTAATACACAATGTCAGAAGATAATATTCTGAAGATAATATGTTCAGCTACTGCTGTTTTTATAAACTTTCACAAAAATACAATTAAGTGGTTATCTCTCTAGTGGAAAAGTTATGCAATGAAGTTTTGGGATATAAGTTCCAGTTTTCACATTTTCTCATATCTTTACCATGTGGGCAAAAGGCTGATATAGAGAGGAAAATCTCCTGCATCCCACAGCTCTATTTGCAGTGTCGGGCAACCTGTGGCCCTCCAGGTGTTTTGGCCTACAACTCCCATCATACCTCATCATGGGCTGTACTGCCTTAAGGCTGATGGGAGTTGTACGCCAAAATATCTGGAGGGCTAAAAATTGCTGCCCCTGGCAAACACAATTCTGGCTTTAGTTCAGATGTCTATGAGTTTACAAGCAGATTTGAATGTCTCCTGCTGCAGAGACGTGAACATTGACACTTCTTTTTCTTGCTTCTGCCAAATCTGTTTGGTTAGGGGGGTTGTCCTATTATTGTTCTTGCAGATTTGTGGATCGTGGTCATAGTAAATATGTACATTTTCAGTTTGCAGTGATTGAACTACTAGAATATGCAGTTATGGGCTGTTTAAAATACTTAACACTTTGTTTAATAGTTTAAAACGAATCTGCTAAAGATGATTTCCCCCCTTTTTTTATAGACACGTTAGATGAATTGAAGAAGGCACATCAAGAAATGGAAAATTCAGAGAAAGCCAAAATCAAGAAATAGCTAAATCAAACAAGAGCTTAAAATGTGTGGAATTTGCTGTGTCGTCAGCTTGTCTGTTCATCCCCGTAAAGAATGTCTCTTGAAAGAGGATATCCTATGTAATCTTAGAAGAAGAGGGCCTAATAGTAGCCAACAGTTGCTAAAGACTGTGCTCCATCCGCCATATAAATGCTTATTTTCTGGCCATGTACTTCATTTAAGGGGGTCGATGACTCTACAGCCCATGGAAGATCCTATTAGCGGTGATGTGTTTCTTTGGAATGGAGAAATCTTCAATGGAATTCCTGTAGAGGCTGAAGAGAATGATACTCAAGTTATTTTTCGCCAACTTTGCTCATGCACTTGCGAATCAGATGTTTTGTCGGTGTTATCTTCTGTACAGGGTCCTTGGTCCTTTATTTTTTATCAGGCATCCAGGCATCACTTGTGGTTTGGCAGGGACTACTTCGGTCGTCGCAGTCTGCTGTGGCAATTTAATAAGGAGATTGATAAGGTTCTTGTTCTCTCCTCTGTAACTGCTGTCTCTGATCATCAGTGGTGGGAAGTGCCAGCATCAGGAATCTTCAAAATGGACCTCCAGGTCTGTGCTGCCTCTGAAGCAGTGACTTTAACATGGCATCCTTGGAAATATCCTTCCAGAAAGAATGCAATTGAAGAAGCAGCCATTGGTGACTTAAATATGGTTTCCAAATATTTACCAACACATGTGTCTCTTGTAACGGATGAATCCCACTTGTTGGTAGCGCCAGTCATTCCTTTGAATAAGGAGATTCGCGACATACCAGAGGAGTCCCAGTTCTTTGATTTTACCCAAAATGTAACCGATGCAGGAGTTCTTCAGACATTTCTTGCAGAACACCACAAGAAGAAAGTAGTTCACCAGTTTATTGATGTGTTGAGTAGAGCAGTAAAGAACCGGGTCTTATGCCTGGTTAGAGATCCTGATAAGCTAAAAGGAGAAATGTCAGGGGCAGCTCTGAGGAACTCGCATGTTGCAGTACTTTTTTCTGGCGGCATTGATTCCATTCTTATAGCGGCCCTTGCTGATAAACATGTGCCTTCAGAGGAACCCATTGATCTTCTCAATGTGGCCTTCAAGGTGACAGACCAAGGTAGCCGGAACAGTTCCATCAGGAAACGCAGCAAAGAGAAGAAACGGTCACCACTTAGTCAGGAATGCGTAAATGACGACAATATTATAACTGCTGGCTCTTTGTTGTCTTTTAATGTGCCTGACAGAATTACAGGCAGGGCAGGTTTGGAAGAACTAAAACACATTAATCCTTCAAGATCTTGGAATTTTGTGGAAATCAATGTTACACTTGAGGATTTAAAAGCAACGAGACAACAACACATACGCCACTTAGTATATCCATTGGACACTGTTTTGGATGACAGTATTGGTTGTGCTGTGTGGTTTGCTTCCAGAGGAGAAGGTCTGATTACCAACCAGGAAAATATAAGTCCGTATACAAGTCCTGCGAGGGTATGAAGCTATCTATTGACTTATAACTGGTTCTCTCTCTTGTGCGCACACTCGCATTTATATGAATTCTGTAACTGGTACTGTAATCTTAAGCACACTTACTAGGGAGTGAGCCCCATGAGTCATAGTGGGACTTACTTCCAAGCAAACATGTTAAGGCTTACCATTCATGTATATCGGGGTGCAGAACCTCAGGCTCGGGGGCCAAATCCAGCCCTCTGGTGTTCTCCAGACGGCCATGCCCCTTTCCCCCAACCACCAATCGTTTGGTGGTTTCCCAGCTTTTATGCAATATCTTCCAAATTCTAAAAGGTTGAAATGCCTCTCCTAAGGCTCAGTTACTAACACGAGAGCTTTAAGCGAAAATATGCTGGTGTTTTTGTCCATGCCCCTTTTGCCACGCCCACCACTGGAATTTGGCCTTCAGAAACTTCTGTGAAATAGAATTTGGCCCTTGGGCTAAAAGAGGTTCAACACCCCTGATATATATGCACAGTGGGGGTCCATTTGGGCTATAAGGGGATACATGTACCTAGATAAATAGCCCAAAGGTGGAACCATAGACATTCAGGCTACAACAATTACTCTTTCCATATTCAAGAAAGTGAAGAGCGTGCGCAGCTGCTGGAGCCTTCTCTGGCACCGGAAGCTGCTGCAGAGAAATGAAAAGAAGTGGCAGAGTCATGCAAAAGTTCTCTTGCTCATGCTTAATTTGCTGCTATGGATTGCAGGTTTAATTCCTCTGCAGTAGGTTTATTGACAGGGAGATTCCAGGAACAAATTTTCAGGGCTAAATAATACCCTTTTTGGCATTTTGGAAATCTTTCCCCTTAAAACATCTTTTGTTCTGGAATTCTTTTTGCAACCTTTATGATATGGTTTAATTTGGATGAAAGCCACTGCCGCAGTCTTGATAGTCATCTGGTGTGTGTTTCTAATTGAAACAGATTTGAATCTGCTTCCATTTAAATAGAAGATACCATTTGTAAATTGGGAAAGAACTGAACCTTATCTGTTATTTACAGATACCTTAATATATTTTTATTTGGAAGCAGCTGTAATTAGACTATTAAGCTTGAATGTAAAGTATGTAAAATATTGTAAAATAAAGTATTTTGGCTGTAGACCTTGTTGTAAATTGCTTTCAACAATACAGGCAGTCCCCGGGTTATGAACGAGATCCGTTCGTAAGTCTGTATTTAAGTCGAATGTGTATGTAAGTCGGAACAGAAGCCGCACAATGTTTTCAAAGTGTCGCAAAGTATAATGCGTAAATATGAACCATTGTATTTAACTCAGATTTTTACAAATATGCCGGTCCGTTCTTAAGTATGAGTTGTCTAAATTGGGACATTCGTAACCTGGGGACTGCCTGTATTTGGAAAGCTAGATATAAATGATTAAATAAATAAATGCTAAGATGACAAATTCTTTGTTCCATTGCAGATTGTACTTACAGGAATCGGAGCAGATGAACAGCTTGCAGGCTATTCCAGGCATCGTGTTTGCTTTAAAAAACATGGTTTGGAGGGTTTAAATGAAGAACTAGGAATGGAACTTGCCCGTATTTCTTCTCGAAATCTTGGCCGAGATGATAGAGTTATTGGAGATCATGGCAAAGAAGCGAGGTAAGCTGGTATGCAGCTGAAAATGCTTTTCCTTTTGGAAAATGTTTAAGGGCACAAACAGGTCATATTCCAAGTGTGTTCTAATATTTATAGATGCAGGATTTGATCCAGACTAAGTTAGTCACATGAGTAAAGCATGCCCAATATAGTCAGGATCCCACCCATAGTATCCACTTATAATGTTGTACTGTTGTCTTTTTATATAAGTTAGTATGTATGAAAATTGTTTTGCCACTTTTGGAAAATTAACTCTGAATTATAACCACCAAAAGCAGTGCATTCAGGATTTTCTAAAGTATTTTTTCACATTTATTTTCAAAACTTAGCCGGGTTCACGCAGTCGGGGAAGGAAAAGAAGCCATGCTGGCGACTTTTCCCTGCCTCACGTGTGCCAGTCGCATGCTGCCTCATTTCCATGATTACCCGCGCCAGGCATGGGTTGCCGTGTTGTCCAAACCCGGTGAGGTGGGCGGTGGGGGTGGCTTCCAAACCACCCTGGAGCCTTAGAACAAGCCATGGGTTGCTTGACAGTTACCTGGGGCGGCAGACTCTGGCCTCATCCATTGGCCAGAGAACCAAGGGGTACTGGGAGGCTGCACCCCCTGCCTCCCAGGAGTAACATCACAGCAAGGGGGAGACCAACCTGGCCCCATACATCAGCTGGAGAGGGAGCAGCTGCAGGGAGCTTGTTTTGCCCTTCCCTGCCAAAAGAAAAAAGAAAAACCTATAAGAACCTTTTTAACGAAGAACTGGTGCCTGAGTTTTGCATTCTTCCTCCTCCCTCCCAATCCCTTTTCCTTTTGTGTCAGGTCTTTTAGATTGTGAGCCTGAGGGCAGGGACTGTCTTATTATTAATCTTTGTAAGCCACTCTGGGAGCCTTTTCTGGCTGAAGAGCGAGGTATAAATGCAAATAATAATAATAATAATAATATAATATAATATAATATGAGGCAGTGCATGACCAGCACACACAGGGTGGGGAAAGACCACCCTGATTTCTTTTCCTTCCTCGTTCATGCAAACCTAATCAATTTATCTTTAAAATTCACTAACAGTTTTTTCCTTGGTATTATTTTTCACTTCAGATTTCCATTTCTTGATGAAGAAGTTGTATCTTTTCTGAACTCTCTTCCTGTTTGGGAAAAAGCTAACTTGGCTCTGCCTCGAGGCATTGGGGAGAAATTGCTTTTGCGCCTGGCAGCTGCTGAGCTTGGATTGACAGCCTCTTGTGTCCTCCCAAAGCGGGCCATGCAGTTTGGTTCCAGGATTGCCAAAATGGAGAACAGCCATGAAAAAGCATCCGACAAATGTTCAAGACTCCAGTCACTTTCAGTAGACTAGCTGTGTACAGGGATGTCTTTTTAAAAGTTAATTACACAGTGGACACAATCCAAGAAGCTTCAGGTGCAACTCTTGTGATTCTGTGCACTTAATTTGGAGTAATCCCCAATGGGATCAGCGAGACTAACTTTTTCATTAAATGTGGATAGCATTGGGCTGTGCATCCCATTGAAAGGGAATGGAAATTACAACTAAGCTCTATTGATTTCAGTGGAACGTAAGTCATTACTAGCTAGCTCGATTGTCCCTAGTATGCGCTGAAAAATATTTCTGTGTTATGTACACAAAATGAAATAAAGTTGGGATTTTTTCTGTCTTAGAACTTGTCCTTTTAGTGGTACATACTTTGCTGCAGGTGTCAAAGGAATTTACATCAAAGCAGACATGACCCTTTTTTTTTTAGATTCCACAAAGCGAACATGCTAATAGTATGGGCATATGTTGGATTCATGGGGAAATGGCTCTCTGCATTTTGAGCAGCAGGATGGCCGCTAAGGCTGACGTTGTGCATTTTACTTCCTTTAAACCTGGCCCTGATTAAACCATTTAATTTCCTGAATTCATACCTCCTAGCCAGTCTCCACTGCAAGATCACTTTCTGGATCATGAGTGGGAGCAGGTGAAACAGGTGGCTTTGTGAATTGGCAAAAACCTATATTTTAAATTCAATTAATTTAAACTTTGAAAACATTACAAGTTGCAAAAGGTCACCAAGCATGGCTGGCTTGGGAGTTGTAGGTCTTTTTTCTGTCTAAACATGCATAGGATTGCACCCTTAAAGATTAATGCTACCAGTTTGAATACATGGTGATGGCATCCACTCTGACTGGTGAGGATCTGAATGATGAACCAGACAGTCTGCCAAGATAATCTCACTTTCACCATGTAGATTGCTTGAAAAATGGTTAAATACACTTTGGCTCGGACATTACTAGCCGCCTTCCCCCAACCTGGTGCCCTCCAGATGTTTTGGACTACAACTACTACCATTCCTGACCCTTGGCCATGCTGGCTGGGGCTGATGGGGGTTGAAGTCCAAAACAAACCTGGAGGGCACCAGGTTGGGAAAGGCTGCCTTACTAGGTTCCTGTTGGAGAGTAAAAGATCTTGTGCCTCTCTGGTGATCAGCATAGACCTTCACAGGTACATTGTCGCAAAGGATGTGAACTATGGGTCCCTTGATACAAACTTAGACGCTCCGGAACACTAACCTGGTTGGCTTCAGTGCCAGCTTTCTTGGCCTGTAAAGCAGGACCCTGTAAAGCCTATCCTTAAGGTGGGGTCCTTGCCTATAAAGGTTGACATCCAGCATAAGAAGGACTTTGTGTGGCTCTCTAATAGGTATCCCTATGCTGAATCTGGTTGGGAATAACAAATACCAAATACCCTCTGTGATACTACTCTGCAGGAATATTTTTTCCAAACATTGAGGACTATTTTGCATGTTGCTCCTGAATTGGCTCTTGGCAGGTGTGAGGTGAGCAGGGAGTAGCAGCTATTAAGGGACCAGGGCCTGACCCCCCCCCCCCACACACACACACACAAAGGTGGAAACTATTCCAACACTCTTCCATTCTCACCCCATTCTGTAGGTTTCCTCATAGTTGATCTTCCCCATTGTTCTATGGTTCCCATAGCGACAGCAACTAGTTAGCCTCCCCCATGCCATTCATTACATAACAGCGAAGGGACACGAAGTGGGTACACTCAAGTCCTGGGACAAAAGACAGGCCTCACAGTTACTGGCTGTGTTACATGCATGGGTTTGCTTTTAGAAAGCAGCGCTTGGATGTGGGAAAGCCTTTCTGGTGGTACTTTTGGGGTTTAACTTATACAATTTCTCTCTCTTTCCCTGCCCCATCTGTTCCCATTCCCCCCCCCCCCCCATAACAATCTTCAGTTTGTTCCATCCCTTGACCAAGAAAACATATCATTTAGGGTGGGTGCTCAAGATCACAGATGATCTGCCCCTTTAAACTTATTACCTTGTACCGCCGCCAGGGTGATGAAAGAACCGTAAACAGGTTGATTTCTCCCTCCTTCCCCCTTTCAGGACATGTCTAAGTGAGAAAGCTACTTTAAAGTGTTTGGACATTTCAGATGATTCAGAATGCTACAGCAAGACTATTGACTGGAGCCAGGTCATGGGTGCATGTGACCCCATTGCTTCACTGGCTTCCCATTCATGTGTGAGTCCAATTCAAAGTGCCTGTTTATCAGCATTAAAAGTCCTAAACAGTTTAGGGCTGAATATCTAAGGGCCATCTTCTCCCATATAAACTCGCCCATTCATTAAGATCTTCTGAAGATGGGCTCCTCAAGGCGAAGCAAGGCATTACTTTAAATATGTGTCTAGCAGAGATGTGTTTTTTCCCAATTTTACTCTAAAGTAGGCACAGGGCCCCAAATCTGGATTGAGTCAGCAGCATGGGTAGGGGTGCTTTTAAGATCTGGATCAGCCCCCCATGCCTACTCTAGAGTAAAAATGAAAAAACAAACCCATAGCTGCTAGATATATGTCTTAGTCACCCTGCTGTGACTAAGACATTGCAATTTCTTATTAAAGGGCAAGTGTCGTTGTGGGTTTTATCCATATTTGTTTTCAAATTAGTTTTTAAAATCAAATTTATATTAGAATGTGAAAGAACCTTGTTCAAATCTCAGCCCTGCTATGAAGCTCACTGAGTAGACTTGCATAAGACATTCTCTATCTGCCTAAGCTAACTCACAAGGTTGTTGTAGAGATAAAATGAAATAAGGGTGAATTGGTATGCACCCAGAACTCTTGGATTAACCTAAATAAATAATATTGATTAGTGGTAGTCTAATGTACATCATATGAAATATATGAACTTAGATACATTTTACTGTGATTATTGACTGTAGCTTTTTAATTACCAGGAAGTAAATTCTACTGAACTATACTTCCTGGGAAGTGATGAGTACAGATGAAGCCTTTTAAACCTTCCAGTCTAAAACGAATAAAGCACAATGATGGCATTTCATTATTGTTTATCATAGGACTATCAGAATGAACACTTAAGCAATCAGAGGGTCATCTCCTAACCTCAGTAATCCTCACATTGGCCCCATTCCATTGCTTAATGTTAAAAGGCTGTACTCCCCTGGCTGTGTGTTTTAGTTTAATCCTTATATAAGTATTTATCTTCCAGCAAATCATAAGACACTTAATGAACATCATCATTATTATTGTTAATATCATCATCATTATGGATATTTCTTTTTCTTTTGGAGGATGGTCAAGTATGAAATTACGAAAATTGTAGGTGTTGAGCTCTCTTTAGACCAGTGTTCTCCAACCTTGGGTCCCCAGATGTTTTTTGGCCTACAACAGCTACGCTGGCTGGGGCATGCTGGGAGTTGTAGGCCAAAAACATCTGGGGACCCAAGGTTGGAGAACACTGCTTTAGACCCATTGGTATCTGTGTTTGGATATATTAAGGATCTAGTCCCAATTGACAATGTGGAAATAACTATTTATTTACTGAGGGCTGCCTGTTTGGCAATAAGCTATAGGCGGAAGAGAGTTACCGGTAATCTTCCAACAATTGATGATTGATATATGAAGGTTTTGGCTGTGGCCTCTATGATGAAATTAACTGATATGATAAGAGTCAGAGAAGGTCAGTTAGCGACTAATTATTTTATACAAAAATTGAGTCTTTTAAAAAAAAATATGGAATGAGAAAGTTCAGGATTCAATACAATCTTATTAACTGTTAGGGACTATTTGACTGATAAGTCTTCTTCGTTGATATTTGTATTTATGAATGGATGTAATACAGAACTTAATTGATAAATTCATTTGGAATGATGCAATGAAAGAATAACCTGAACTCAGAATTAAAATAAAATTTAAAAAACAAACTATTATTATTATTATTATTATTATTATTATTATTAAAATTTGTTGTTGTTGTTGTTTTTACAATAATTCCGTATTTAGAAACAGCAGAACAGAAAAAGTTGAAGTATGTTGAGACCGCTCAAAAAACAAGCACCTAGGAACGAACAAGCGGACGAGGCAGCCTACTTAGCACACTTAGCCGCGCAGAGAAATGCCAGTGCCTTCTTTGAGAAGTATGAGCGAAGCGAGCTCCAGGAATTGCTGACCACTTCATTCTGCAGCTGGTTGGCATCCAAAGATGACTTGCGCCATCCGTTAGACCTTCCCAGTGGTCTTTTGAGCCAGATGAAAAACGTAAATGTTCAAACAGCTGTTTTGCTTGCCCCAGCAGAGCCAGAGGTAGATTTGGACTGTAGGGAAATCCATCAGATTATCAGAGAGTTGTCTGTTGGAATTTTCTGTTTGAACCAAATCCCTTCTATCAGTCTAGATGCCAATTATGACCAGAGCACTTCTTGTTCACTGCCTCCGGCATACTTTGACACCAGAATAGGACAAATGCTGATCGCCGTTGACTACATGCTGAAAGCCTTGTGGCATGGGGTATACATGCCCAAAGAAAAACGGGTCAGATTCTCTGAATTGTGGCGTTCTAGCATGGATATTGATGCAGATGGCGTCCCCCAAACAGAAAGAACAGCCTGTGCAGAGTTTTGTCAAGCTGGTAAGAATGAAGTTTATGTTAACATGTTTGTGAGAACTATATCAAACATTATTATGCGCTTTATACATGGAACAGGCTTGCATGTAGGAAGAGGAATGAAAACTACAGCATCATATGTGACAACTGCACATATCTCTTTTGCTGTGCACATATTGGGGAAGCCTCAGTCAGTCATAGCTTCCTGGCATGTGTACACATAATGAAATAGATATACCAGTATGACTTGACAACCTGGTGTGTGTCTGAAAGGGCATACATAAGCTCATAAAGTTAGGTTTTCCCACCCTTAACTAGGAGATGGTTTAACATTCAGTGTTCTGGCCCCAATACCAATCCAACTGTAGTTATAAGTAATTAGTAACAGGTAACAACTAGTGGCCTCAGATGTTGATGTACCTATTTATTATTTTTTTACTTTATTATTTTAAAAATGTATGTGCTGCCTTTCTACAATGTGGTAAGGGAATGTAGCTTAGTGGCAGAGCACATGCTTTGTATGCAGATGGTCCCAGTTTGAATCCTGACATTGCCAGTCAAAAGGATTAGGCAACAGGTGATGCAGAATACCAGCATCTGGAGAGCCACTGTCACTCAGAGCAGACAATTCTGGGCTAGATGGATATACTAATACATACCATGTACCTCAAACAATATGTCATCCTAGTTCACTAGTTGTTAGATGAGCATTGTGATGCCACTGAGGATGCATGCCAATGAGGATGCATCGCAATACTTCCCCCATTGTGGAATGTCGCTTACCCAAGTGGAATGCCACTTATTGTGGAATGCCACTTACACTGGTGGGATTTCTCTTGGTAGATCAGGGTGCATGTGTGTATCCTCCAAAATATGAGTAGAAAGGAATATATAATTTAGTGTAATCTCCTGCTTTGCCATTAAGGGCACAATCCTATGCATGTTTAGACAGAATAAAAGTCCTACAACTCCCAGCATGCCCAAGCCAGCCATGCTGGCTGGGGCATACTAGGAGTTGTAAGACTTTTTTTCTGTCTAAACATGCATGGGATTGCGCCCGAACAAGATAAAATCAAACATGCAATCAGAATGCTTGGCAGTCATTTTTAAGGTTGAGTAAGGCAGTCTTTAACAGGTAACATTACCTGTAGCATTAAAAAGGCAGTTCTCTGAACTTTATTTGTGTTATGTTATTGCATACTACTTACATTTGTTTCATTTGCAGAGATATATCTGTATGGCAGGAAATAGCTGTATTTTAACGTATTTGTTTTCCATTTCCTATATTAATAGATCTTTTATGTACATGTGTATGATACAGGTCTAGCTGATCTTTCAAAAGAACCAGATTTTCAAGGGATCTATAGTGAAAACATGAATGAAGATCCAACTTATGACCCAAATAGCGTGGAGGAAAAAACATTCTTTATGCAGTTTGCGGACTATATATTACTTAAGTTGACATTTGCTACTACAGAGGTTCAGCAGTATGAACACGTGTTCAAGTTTGATGCAGCGTACAGCCTTTCTAATGCAATAAGAATGACTGAGGACCGCCTTGATACCTATTCCTACCAGAGGCTGCAGCAGAGGCTAGTTCTTCAACAAAAACTTGTGAAGAAACACCTAGAAAAAAAACCAGAAATCCGGAAGAATGTAGCATACCTAAAAATAATGAGTTTCCTTATTCCATTTATTGTCAGTTTAAAAAGAAAAAATAAAGTTCCAAATTTGAATCGGCTTCTTCAACCATATTCAGGTAAGAGTATGTTCTGTCTGCATGTTCACAGATTGGGCAGTATCCAACGCGACACTACTGCTAACGTAAATAATGCTGCGCTCATGTAAACTATCTCCAATTCAATGCTGATGTGCGTTCTATACAGCAGGGGTGGGCAATTTGTGGCCCTCCAGATGTTTTGACCTACAATTCCGATCAGCCAGTGCAGTCAGTGGTGAGGGATTGTGGGAGTTGTAGGTCAAAACAACTGGAGCGCCACAAGTTGCCCACCCCTGCTGTACGGGGAAACCTGTTGCACTAGCACGTGCTATTGGCATTGCACTAGAGACGGTTTACACTAGCGCAATATTTATGTTAGCGGTGGTGTCACATTGGATACTGCCCATTGCTTTTAATCCATGAACAAAATCTAGTGTAAGAACATAAGAAGAGCTGTGCTGGATCAGACCAAGGGTCCATCTAGTCCAACATTCTGTTCAAACAGTGGCCTACCAGCTGCCCATGGGATCCCACAAGCAGGACATGACTGCAATAGCAACTGGACATGACATGACTGCAATAGCAACATTATATATCTGGACTTCAGCAAAGCTTTCGACAAAGTGCCTCATGATATCCTGATTAGTAAGCTAGCTAAGAGTGGGCTAGATGGAACAACTATCAGGTGGATCCACAATTGGCTACAGAATCGGACTCAAAGAGTGCTTATCAATGGTTCCTTCTCAAACTGGGGAGAGGTAACGAGCGGGGTACCACAGGGCTCGGTCCTGGGCCCGGTGCTCTTCAACATTTTTATTAATGACTTGGATCAGGAGGCACAGGGAATGCTTATCAAATTTGCAGATGACACAAAGTTGGGTGGAACAGCTAATACTCTGGAAGACAGAAACAAAATTCAAAGTGACCTCGATAGGCTGGAGCGCTGGGCCGAAAACAACAGAATGAAATTTAATAGGGATAAATGCCAAGTGCTGCACCTAGGGAGAGGAAACCAAATGCAGAGTTACAGAATGGGGGACACTTGGCTCAACAATACTACAAGTGAGAAGGATCTTGGAATTGTGGTAGATCACAAACTGAATATGAGCCAGCAATGCGATGTGGCTGCAAAGAAGGCAAATGCAATTTTGGGCTGTATTAATAGAAGTATAGCTTCCAAATCGCGGGAAGTGCTAATTCCCCTTTACTCGGCACTGGTTAGGCCTCATCTTGAGTACTGCGTCCAGTTCTGGGCACCTCACTTTAAGAAGGACATAGACAAACTGGAGAGGGTTCAGAGGAGGGCAACAAGGATGATAAAGGGACTGGAAACAAGGCCCTATGAGGAGAGACTGAAAGAACTGGGCATGTTTAGCCTTCAGAAGAGGAGACTGAGGGGAGATATGATCGCACTCTTCCAGTATTTGAAGGGATGTCACACAGAGGAGGGCAAAGATCTCTTCTCGTTCATCCCAGTTTGCAGGACACGGAATAATGGGCTCAAGTTACAGGAACCTAGATTCCACCTAAACATAAGGAAAAATTTCCTGACTGTCAGAGCAATAAGACAATGGAATCAACTACCTAGGGAGGTCGTGGGCTCTCCCACTCTGGAGGCATTCAAGGTGCAGCTGGACAGACATCTGTCAGAGATGCTTTGACCTAGATTCCTGCATTGAGCAGGGGGTTGGACTCGATGGCCTTGTAGGCCCCTTCCAACTCTACTTTTCTATGATTCTATGATTCTATGGTGTACATAGGCATAGTGTAATCTTATGTCAATTTTTTGGGGGGCTAACATGGACAAGTGTCTTCACCAAGCTGGTAAACCTGGGCTGTACCATTTCAGACAGACTGCAGACAGAGGTGCACATGATTGCTCTTCCATACCATAAACAAATAAGCAAACCCCTCCATATTGTTAACTAGCATGTCAAGGAGGAAGGATCCAGCCTAGACTTCTACTAGACATGCCAATTTTCAGTATGGAGAGATTTTTACAGTTAATAATAATATAAATTAATTAATCCACATAATTAAATTAGAACAATGCCAGTTCTATTCTAAATTAAAACCCTGTTTTTCCTTTATGTAGATGACAAAGTTAAAACTGAACGTGAATTGCCTCCAATTTTGCTTGGATCAGATTTTAAGTGCCAGCATTTTATGTATGCCCAGAATCAGTATTTCCATCTCCATGGTGGCATTGAATTTGATATTAGTACTCCTTCAGTTGAAGATGTCTCAGAGGAGATCAAGGTACTGAGTCAGTATTTTTGAAATAATGTAGTAGCTTGCCGAGTCGAATTCAAGGTGTTGGTTTTGACCTTTAAAACCCTACGGCTCCGGCCCAGTTTATCTCAAGGAGCGCCTCCAGCAACATCAAGTAGGCCGCTCAACAAGATCTGCCACGGACGGCCTTCTCCTTATCCCATCAGCCAGAGCAGCCAGGCTGGTGGGGACTAGGAAGAGGGCCTTCTCTGTGGCGGCCCCCACGTTATGGAACCCCCTCCCTAGTGACCTTCGCCATGCCCACTCCGTGATGAGCTTCTGCCGTGCATTAAAAACATGGCTGTTCAGGCGGGAATATGGGGTGGGATTTTAAAAGAATTTTTTATACTGTTTTAATTATCATATTTTATTGTATTGTTTTAATTGTACATCGCCCAGGGTGGCCGGGTGGCCGGCCAGATGGGCGATTAATAAATATAAGAAATAAATAAATATATTGCAGTTAAAAAAGCGGAATATTAGAGTTAGATATTAGAGCTGTGGTCAGAGGGTTCAGGGAGAAGGCATTTAACACTCCCACTATCAGATGAGGTTCACAGCTTAGGAGATCTGGCTCTAGGTTTGTCACTGGAGGCTCACATACTATCAGTGGCATGGCATGTCTGCTGGTCTACGACTGTAATAAACTGACCGACTGACTAACTGGCATTGCATGCCTTTCACCAGCGGTATCTGTTTTGGCAGCTGAGGCTTCTTCTGCACAGTGACAGTCTACCCACAGTTATCTATGCCCTGGTAACCTCCTCCTGTTTGTATCACTGTAATGTGTTATATGTGGGTCTGTGTTTGAAGATGGTTTGGAAGCTAGAATTGGTACACAATACAGCTCACAGCCAGAATTTCTTACCTGGTTGGGCCATATCTCACCAGTTTCAAAGAGCTTCACTGGTTGCTAGTTCATTTTCAAGCCCAATTCAAAGTGTCAGTACTTCTTATACTGTGGCTGTGGCTTATGCTGGCTCAGCTTGTCTGAGCGTGGAAAGCTAAGCAGGGTCAGGCCTGGTTATTACCTGGATGGGAGGTTCCTCCTCTAGTTTTCTGCATTGAGCAGGGGGTTGGACTCGATAGCCTTGTAGGCTCCTTCCAACTCTATGATCTATGAAATCTATTATTCATATCTATGAAATCTTTTTTAAAGACTTCAGTGGCTTGGGACCCAGATACCTGAAGGAGCGCCTTCTCCCATTCCAACTTACCCACAGCAGGGAAGAGGGGGTTCAGAGTCCCCGTGCTTTCCCTACTGTTCAGCTGTTTCCTGCTCATCTGGAGAAGTGGGGGAGATCATGGAGAGATCCTGCCCGCCCACCCACCTGCAATCTCATCCCTCCCTGCTGCTCAGCTGTTTGGGAAACAGCTCCCTGCTCCTTTGGAAACTCCCGCCTCAAAGTGCTCTGGGTGCCTTGAGGTGGTGGGGCCACTGGGCAGGGCTTAAGAGAAGCAGTAAGGCTCTGGCCAGCAGGTGGGGAGGCTTTGCAGACCAAAGGTTCCCCACTGCTGTCCTAGTATTTTACAGACTTGTAGGAGAATGCCTTTGTAGAGAGACAGTGGGCCTGGTTTGCATGTAATGGCTAGCTATGGGTTAAACAACCCTTGGGCCATGCCAGAGCAAGCAAGTGCCCTGCCTCCTGTGCGTTAGAATCATAGAAAAGTAGAGTTGGAAGGGGCCTACCAGGCCATCGAGTCCAAACCCCTGCTCAATGCAGGAGTCCAGGTCAAAGTATCCCTGACAGATGGCTGTCCAGCTGCACCTTGAATGCCTCCAGAGTGGGAGAGCCCACCACCTCCCTAGGTAATTGGTTCCATTGTCGTATTGCTCTGACAGTCAGGAAATTTTTCCTGATGTTTAGGTGGAATCTGGGTTCCTGTAACTTGAGCCCATTATTCCCTGTCCTGCAGACTGGGATGATCGTTCATTGCTTCCACTTTACATCTGCTTCCTGATTTGTGAACAGCACCCTGGGTAGCTTAGGGTTAATCAACCCAGAGTTTAACCCAACAACAAAGCATGAGTCTAAACTCTGGTATGTTTAATCCAGAGTGCTGGGTTTGCATGTCAAGGGACGTTCCTGGTTGTTTAGTAAAGCAGAAGAGGGTGAGTGGGCAGGAATCAGCATGCTTGCTCGTTGCCGCTCGCTCACCCACAACCCATGGTTTGTTAACCATGGGTTGTTTGATTGTGAAAATTGGGCCATCAACAAGACAAGATTATGTAAGAATCTGCATTTTTGCTAGATGGCTGTTTTTGGCCATCTAGCAATGGCATTTCAGAAGGGGAGGGAAGGAGGCTGCGGCAGCTTCAGGATACGTCATGTTCTGGCCACCCCAGTCTCCTCCCCTCCCCATCCCTGAAACATCCCCGTTGACCCTTCTCTGAGGTCGCTTTCCTGTCCTCGGAGAACAGCTAGTGCAGTTCTTTCCACGCCAGCTATGAGGGAGAGGTGGATCAGAGCTCTAATTCCCAGCTCCGAGGTTGGAGCGCTGTCTCCGATCTTGGAGCTGGGAATCCAAAGTATCCCATCCCCCGCCCCCAGACACTGTCTAGGGGTCATAGGATGACTCCCTCCAGGACTGAACTTTATGGGCTCACCTTTACCTAACATAGGTATATATAAAAAACATAGTTGCTGCTTTAAAAATCAGGACTCTGAAAATGGCTGTTCTGGCTAAATTGGTAAGCAAATTCAAGCCCCAAGATAATCTAAACTCCAACATAAAATTTCCTGTTGCATGCCCAGCAATTATGAGAATCTATCCTCTGATAACTGTCTTCAGCTACTTATAGTAATTGGTCTATAAATCAACATGGCAATTACTATGCTAAGTGGAATGATGCTTTCTAATGCTGACTACACAGAAGAGCTTTGTACAATGCTGTGTGCTGTTTTATTTTTTGGACTTCAGACAACTAAATAAGATTCATCTGAAAAGTAACATCCTTTGACAACTCCAGCTAATCTGGCAACCCACTTGAACAATTTCAAACAACTCAATGGCTAACCCTAATTGCAATGTTTAGTGGGAGAACCTTACTTAGGAAGAAAACACTTCTTAAGTTTCACCTGAAGTTGTTGGAACATCATGAAAAGGGAAAATGTGCTAAAGTTAGCCATACCATAAAGTAAGCATGTGTGCCATGTATATAATTTTCAACAGCTACTGAAAACAGTGAGCCTTTTCAGAGATAACAACCCATTCGCTCAGGTAGGTTGGAACCAGCATTGGTGTCGTGTCACACATTTCTCCCTTGCTCTTCCCCTCTTGTGCTCCATCTTGAAATGTTGCGATCACAGTTAAATTAAACCACAGTTCTTTGTTAAGTCTGAAGAACTGTGGTATAATGTTGGTTTACTAACAAGGATCTTAAACCAGGATCAAACAGTGGCTTGAGATCCTGTTTAGTAAACCAAAATTAAACCACCGTTCCCCATTTGGGGTGTAATGGGGATCTGTGGTTTCAAGAGACCAAGACTAAAGTGCTGAAGCCAGCATGCAGGAGGGGTCTCCCATCCAAGTAATAACCAGGCCTGACCCTGCTTAGCTTTCCACACTCAGACAAGCTGAGCCAGCGTGAGCCACAGGCCTGTATGTTGGGAATGTTAAGTCTGAACTAGCCCATTAAGTTAAGTTAAGCCAGTGTGGTGTAGTGGTGAGAGTGTTGGACTGGGACTCGGGAGATCTGGGTTCTAGTCCCCGCTTGGCCATGAAACTCACTCGGTGACTTTGGGCCAGTCACTGACTCTCAGCCTAACCTACCTCACAGGGTTGTTGTGAGGATAAAATGGAGAGGAGGAGGATTATGTAAGCTGCCTTGGGTTCCTTGTAGGAAAAAAGGCGGGGTATAAATATAATAAATAAATACATAAATAAATAAATGGCACAACTTTAGTGTTTATTGTGAGCACTTAGCAGATCTTTAGCCTGTGTGTTTCACTTAAACTTGGCAAGATGCTTTAGCTCAGCCTTACCCAACCTTCTCCTCCAGCTGTTTTGCACTTCAGCTCCCATCAGCTCCAGCCAGCATGACCAATGGTCAGGAATGCTGGGAGTTGTTGTCCAAAACATCTGGAGGGCACCAGGTTGGGGAAGGCTGCTTTAACTGGTTAAATTGGTATGTGGTTTTGGTGCAGCTAATCTATATGCTTTGTAACCATAAGTATGGCCAGTTATTGTGAACATTTCTCCCTGTAGGCTGCCTATGATGATATGTACACATGTGCAGCAAACCATCTTGCTCAGTTGTTGGACCCAGATGCCCCCTACAGAGAACATTACCCCATACCAATAATGGATGTTGATGGCAAGAGGTAAAGAATGTGCAGAACGCTTTCTGTTCGATTGTCATAACATTCACTAGAAAGATTTCAAGATGTAATTCATGTCTGAGACCCCAAAAGTCTTTTGGTACCCACAAGCACTTGTGCATGTGCATTAGAAGTCTGATCATATGTAAAATAATCTTGAATCCAAAATAAGAGTTTTTAGATGTACTAACAATTAAGGATGAAGGCACAGTTTATTATTGACGCTGAAGATGAATCAGGAGGAATGTTTAAATGAAGAATTTTGGCCATGTTCTCCCTGTCTGCTCTCTATGACAATAAAAGGAATGCAATCTTGTACTAAACAACTCTTAGACAGAATCCCGTCTGGTATAAAACACTGCACAGTCTTACTATGTTTTCTGTACTGCCTGGTAGCCCTTTATTTTGAACTTCCCATTCCTTCTGCTCTATCAAGTGCTTGCTTTTTCTTTGCTTCATCTTTTATGCCTAGGTTCTAGACGTGTAGGCTAGGGAAACTGGATCTTAAGTGATCTTTACAGTGCCCAGATGCTAGAACAATGTTAACGTTATAGTTGAGCCAGTGTGGTATAGTGGTTAGAGTCTTGGACTCGGATTATAGAGGCCCCGGTTCAAATTCCCACTCAGCCATGAAGCTCACCAGGTGACCTTGGACCCATCACTCTCAGCCTAAAAAACGGTTGTAGTGAAGATAAAATGGAGGGTGAGAACCTGAGCTTCTGGAAGAAGGGCAAGTTAAATGGAATAAAGCATAAGGGTATTCCATGGTTCAGTTTAGATGGTCTAAAACAGGCCGGTACAACTTGTGACCCACCTTGCTGAAGGCAGTCTATGAGCCATATATTGTAGCTGAGCCTTTCTCAACCTGGTGCCTTCCAGATGTGTTGGACTACAACTCCCAGCATTCTTGACTCACAGTGGCTGGCTGGGGGATGCTGGGAGTTGTAGTTCAGCACATATGGAAGGCGCCAGGTTGGGGAAGGCTGCTGTAGCCTGCCAAGTGCTTGACCACCACCCCACCATTCCAACTTTGCTTTTCTAGACGGAGAGCAAAAATAGCTTTATCATGCCGCTCGTGTACTAACATACATGGCTGATGGGATGTGCTTCCCTTGAGGGGTCACAAGTTGCACAGGCTCACTTTCAAGGCATTATGCAGTACAGGCTACAACACAAATGTTTTACAGCATTCTGGATGATGTTGTGTATGTTCCCCCCCCCCTCCGCATCTTCCAGCTATTATGTCATCGGCGTTGAACTTGAACCTTTTTATCTGCTTTTTAAGACCCAGTGGTGGGGAGCCATAAATGAAGTCATAAGTACACTTAAACCCAAAAGGCTTCCATTAACTGATATTCAAGCAATGGACCAATTCAAGAAAAGATTTGGTTACAAGAAAGCCATTAAATGTAAGGTATGTTTTCTGGAAGGATTTGAATATTCTGGAAAGCAAAGGTGTAAGGTACAACATTTATGTTCTTATGGATGCGACAGCTGTTTCGGTGCAGATATGTTCATCTGCCAGTCATAAGAACGTTTCATTCCAGATGCCTGTTCTGGAAACACCCATATCTGTCATTTGATTGCTAATTGGATCAATTTCCTGTTGCCTGACTTTTCCTGGCATCTCTGTGGGACAGTTCCAACATGCACTCTTTATTTCCTCTACGCTTACTTTTTATACTAAATTGGCAGTTGAATGTGTGAATTGACTCGCTTGAAAAGCATTGTGTTTGAGGTGACATCAGGTGAGATATGATCGATGGCAATAATTAGGGTGGCCAGATCAGGGCCGGCCTAAGACATTTTTCTTCCTGAGGCAAAGAACAAGATGACATCCCCTTCCATTCCACGTACAGAAGCCGACCAGAGGGGTAGTTGAATCTTCAACACTGGCAATGGGATAGAGTCCTCTACCACAGTGTTCTCCAACCTTGGGTCCCCAGATGTTTTTGGCCTACAACTCCCAGCTACGCTGGCTGGGGCATGCTGGGAGTTGTAGGCCAAAAACATCTGGGGACCCAAGGTTGGGGAACACTGCTCTACCACACCCAAGGGCAGCAGCCTAACTTATGGGGTGCAGGACAAGCTGCGTGGCACATGCAGCTCTGTCCTCCAAGGGAGGAAAATGCCTGAGGGACTCAGGAGGAATGACTATGGGGCTGCCACTGCTGCCCCCAGCACCTACCACCTGAGGCAGTTGCCTCACGCTGCCTAATGGCAGGGCTGCCCCTAGGCCAGATGCAAAAGAGGGCAGGGCTCCTGCTGCACCTTTTACAGTTGTGTAGAAGAGGGAATTTCAGCAGTTGTACTTGTCATGCATGTGATTCCTCCCCCTCTGAAGCGGAATCGGCCTTCTAGCTTCGCCTCTGCGCTCCTCCTGCTCAGCCCCATTGGATTGCACCCTAAATGCATCTTTGCAATTAATGTGCAGGGATTTATTTATTTATTTATTTATTTATTTATTTTGAAACATTTTTATGCTGCTCCTCAGCCAAAAAGGCTCCCAGAGCAGTTTACATGAACCAATTAACAAGACAGTCTCTGCCCGCAGGCTTACAATCTAAAAAGACATGAAACACAAGGGGAAAGGAATAGGGAGGGAAGAAGGGGGGGAAATTAATTAATACTTCTGGCAGGGCTGGTGGAATGGCCCTGCACTCCCTCTCATCTCCCTCCTCTCAGCTGATGGAATGGCTGCTCCTGGTGACAGTTGAGGGAGGAGGAAATGTAAATAGCATCAGCTATGGGGGCGGGGTGTGAAAATGAGTGGGACTGTAGCAGATGTGGAAGGGGAATTTAATTCTTTCCTCCCTTGCTGTGTTCCTGAGGAAAATTCCTCCTCTGAAGCTGCTATTTGCTTTTGTGGGGGGGGGGGATCCCCATTGGCACCCCATTGGCACCAATGCAGGATTTCCTCCTGAAACCAAAACTAGCTTCGCTTCAGAGGAGAGATTTTCCTCAGAAAAGACCCTAGAAAGTCTTGCCTAACTGACTGGGGTTGCTTCCATAATCCACACAGAGGTCTTTAGTGATGCAAATACTGAAGCATTGCTATTTCACAATCACCTAGAACTGGAATTATAGCTTGTGGTTCCACACATAATATTACTATATCTCCTTTAAAATCAGCAGTATCTGTTCCTATGGCAAAGTCAAAGGCCAAAAAGAAAAGAAAAGTGGTGGAATGGACCACTTACCCCATTACATTTCCCCCCTTTAATTGTATTTGTTAAGAACACAATTCCAGTCATAAGAACATAAGAAAAGCTCTGCTGGATCAGACCAAAGGCCTATAGTCCAGCATCCTATTTCAGGTACTCGTCCCTGAACTAGAGTGGGATTCCTTATGCAGAACAGTAAAAAAATTCTATAGTCTCAGAATTCAGTTTAGCTGGACTCAGAATTTTTAACATTTTTTGTCAGAGCATGGTAGTACAGACCCAAAGTAAATACCTGTGATAAGCATAGATGGTATGAGTGAAATTCACTGTTTGTATTCTTCTCATATTTCAATGTGCCTTTTACACATGCGATGTTACAGAGTCTGTCGTTTGGCATGAAATCCGCTGCAGAAAGAGGGTTGTCTTCCATCTTCCTTACCTTCTGTCGCAAGATGTCTGTTTCTAGTCTCAGTATGTCAGATGAGTGTGGTTATGGTCTTATCCATCATGCGGCTATGTACAACCGTGTGTCAGTCCTATGTCAGGTGGTTAAATCACACCTCACTATCAACCAGAGACGTACCATACCAGCTAGCCAAGGTAAGGCACGCGATCTGCTGAGAAGCGATGAAGGGTTACGACTGTTGATAGTCCTTCCCGCTTTTGTGAACAGAGAGGCACTAAAATTCTGATCTGGAAGGAGAAAGCCTCTCCATTATCACATTTGCTCCTTTCATTTAATGTCCAAAGGACTCTGTGCAAGCATCAGAGGGATCTAAATTACTCATTCCCCAGGAAGACATTCTCTATTCTACCTTTTTTCTCCGAAATGTATGAGGTACTTTACTGCTTCACAGTATTAGTCCTCCTCCAGTCCATTACTGACTCCAGACACCTGTTCAACTGTTACGACAGATAATTCTGGGCGCTAGATTCCCTCTAACCCCACACTCTTACGAAAGGTTTAGGATCTAAAAGGAGAGATAGGGTTGGGTGTCATCTGCATGCTGATGACATCTCACTCCCAATCTCCTGGCAACCTCTCCCAGTGGTTTCATGTAGACGTGAAATAGCGTGGAGGAAGGAACCATGCTGCACTCTGCAGCACTAGTGCCACAGATTAGAGCAGAACTCTGTCAGCACCACCTTCCTGAACTTTCCTAGCAAGTAGGAGCAGTACCATGCAGGGGAGGCTGGTAACTCCCATGTCAGTGGGGCTCCTTATCCATTGCACCTTTTTGTTTGAGCTTTAACGGAGCTATCCATGGCGCTGAACTCCATCCCCAAAATAGGTTCACCACCATGGATAGCTCCTATAAAGCTCTAACAAAAAGATGCAATGACTAAGGAGCCCCACTGACACGGGAGTCCCCAGCCTCCACTGGTACCATGGAAGAACAGGGCCTCCACTCCCATCCCGGAAGGCAGTCCGGAAGGATACTATGGTTGATGGTTATTGGAAGCCGCAGAGAGAGTCAGCAGAGTCAACAGGATTGTGCTCCCGCTGTCTATGTCCCAGCATAGGTCCTCTACCAGAGTGACTAAGACAGTTTCCAATATTTCCATGTCAAAACCAGGCCAAAACCTGGATTGAAATGCATTTAGATAATCCCATGTCATCTAAGGAATGTCTGGAGTTCAGCTGCTGCCACCTGCTCAGGCACTATGCCCAAGAATGAGAGATTAGCAGCCAACTGATAAGTTTGCGGCCAAGGACATTGTTTCAGCTTGCCCACTACTGTGACTGAAAGCAACTCTCCAAGATCTTGGGTCCCAATCCTGCTTCCTCAGATCCTTTCATGAGCTGCCAGGAATTGAACCTGGGATCTTCTGCAAGAAAAGTGTGTGCTCTATTCCTGTGCTATGGCCCTTACACAGTGGTTTGCTACATGAAAACCCAAATCACGAAGCCTACCCTGATCCATAATTTGCTAGATCCTTTCTCAATCTTTTCCTTGGGGTCTTCCAGACCATTCCCACTATGTAGGATGCAGGTCTCAGTGACTCAACCCCTATTTCATACACTATCCATGGTAAATTTCATAGAACTCCTGGGCTGTGCACCTTTCTGGGTTCTACATGGCTTTCATGGCTTTCAGTGTAGTAATTCACAAACCATTCTTGGCATATCTATATTTAATGTATTAAACTCCATTCCAGGTGAACACACATGTCTGTTTGGTCATTAGCAAATTACCAATTCCTAACTTTGGTTTTAACTAGAGTCAGTGTGGTCCATGACTAGATTGTAGGGGGAGATCTTGAAAACCTGGGTTCAAATCCCTGTTCAGCCTGAGATTTATTGGGACCTGAGTTCTTAACCTATAAAAATGGCTATATTAGTGATTCTGTGTAGTCACTAATATATCAGACTATACAAATTGAAACATTATTCTCTGTTTGTCTTGATGCCATTGACTAGTTAAGGATACATGATGCTTAATATGGCCATATGTGGGTTGGATGCAAATATGAAAACTGCATTGATCAGAATGCCCATTTTCATTGTAAATGCTTCTTTTGTGCATTCAGAAAAAAGTGCAAGGAATGCTCAAAGGTGATTCAATCCTCACATATGGAAAAACAGCGCAATCCTATGCATGTCTGCTCAGAAGAAAATCCCACTCAGTTCAATGGGATTTACTGCCAGGTAAGTGTGGATAGGATTGTAGCCTAAAACTGCAATCTTGTACATCCTTACTCCTTGACATCAATGGCACTTACTTCTGAGCAGACATAAGAACATAAGGGCTGTGCTGGATCAGACCATGGCCCATCTAGTCCAGCATTCTGTTCACACAATTGCTAACCAGCTGCCCATGGGAAACCCACAAGCAGACATGAGAGCAACACCACCACCCCAGCCATGTTCCCCAGCAACTGGTGTACGTAGGCATACCACCTCTGATAACAGAGGTAGCATATAGCCATCGGGACTAGTAGCTATTGATAGCCTTATCCTCCATGAATTTTTCCAATCCGCTTTTAAAGCCATCCAGATTGGTGGCCATCACTACATCTTGTGGAAGTAAATTCCATAGTTTAAGTATGCGCTGTGTGAAGAAGTACTTCCTTTTATCTGTCCAGAATCTCTCACCAATCAGCTTCATGGGATGACCCCAGGTTCTTGTATTATGAGAGGGAGAAAACTGTTTCCCTATCCACTTTCTCCACATCATGCATAATTCTGTACACCTCTGTCTCACCTTACTTGCCTTTCTTCTAAGCTAAACAATCCCAGCTGTTGTAACCTTTCCTCATTGGGGAGTTGCTCCAGCCCCTTGGATCATTTTAGTTGCTCTTTTCTGCACTTTTTCCAACTCTACAACTTCCTTTTTTAGGCGCGGTGAGCAGAACTGTACACAGTATCTAAGCTTGTGCTGTAAAGCTTTGTATTTTTATGTATGATATAATATAATGTTCATTTGTTTCAGACAGACATATCTGATTTATAGTACATTGATTAAGTCATACAATGAGGCTTTTTACCATTAGAGCAAACAGGATGATGCATACTGGGGGTGGGGTGGGGGGAGAGATGTATAGCCAAATCATAATAAGTATATTTTGTTTTAGGAAAACGTTTCCAGAAAGAGGCAAGGGCTGGTAAGTTATAAATAATTTGTTGTCCTCTTGAGTTTTTAAAAATATACGCTGTATATTAAATAAAGCTGTGCTACTTTTAGGAAGAATGGGGGCTATAATTTTAAGAGCAAAGTTATACAGGTTCTGTGTAGTCGATCACCTACGAAGGTAGCTAGAGTGACTCATTTACTATAACCCTTTGAGTTAGTGAAAGTTTTACCCTTAGCTTTCATAGGTGTAAAATCAAGCCCATTGTGTGGGAAATTGCTTCAGAAGTCTTTAAGCTTGTTACAGTTTCATAAGTTTGCTCAACGAACAGTGGGCGGGCAAATTTGATGTGCAGAGAAGTTGACTGTGCTTTGTGATAACCCTGAAAATTCTGCATAGTTGAGATCACAGTGTGACTAGATCTTTGGACATTATGAGATGATTCATATTATAGTAAGAATTTATGTATATGGTTATAATATGTAACATGCTGGCATGTAAAGATCTCACATGATATATGTTTGGCCTAAAAATCAATCTCTTTATTTTCAGGAACAATTGGTTTCTTCGAAAAGGATATGCCTTTGGAACGAAGTGGTGAGCTGCAAATAAACCCAGCATTACCTTCTTTAAATGCAGTCCAGACCTGTTCAATTATTGCATCCATTTTTAATATATATATATATATATATATATATATATAGTAATACCTTGGATTGCAAGCATAATTCGTTCCAGAACCGTGCTTGTAATCCAAAACACTCTTATATCAAAGTGAGTCTCTGGCGGGCGTGAGCGGGGCCGATTTCAGCCCGCTACGCCCTCTCAAGGCGAGCAGTTACATCCCTACGGTTGTATTGCAAGACGTCACTCGTTTATCAAGTCAAAATTTATTTAAAAAATGGCTTGTCTTGCAAAATGCTCTCAGACCAAGTTACTTGCAATCCAAGGTATTACTATATATAGATAGATAGATGGAAGATGAGAGAAACAGGATGAGATTTAATTAAAATTGAGATTTTTAGACTTTTTAAATAATATGTTTAGAACATAGCCGCAAAACAGTTAAAAGTGCAATCCTATGCATGTTTAGACAGGAAAAAGTCCTACAACTCCCAGCATTCTCCAGCCAGCAATGCTGGACGTTGTGGGAACTTTTCCTGTCTAAACATGCATAGGATTGTGCCCTAAGACTCTTGAAAACATGTCACCCCAGTCCAGATGAAGTTAATCATTTCCTTGAAAGCAATGGGACTTAAGTTAGCAGCAACTAATTCATTCCACTGATTTCTAAGAAACTTAGTCAGGACTCTGTGGACGGGTTTGCACGACACGCTAAGCCTCTTGGGAATTTTAACTACACACTAAGGCTTAATTGCATGAGCACCCGACAGATGGTCAGTTTTCTGTCTGGTTTAATTTTCCCGCCTTTCCCTGCTTTCCCCCGCCTTCCCCCTCATACCTCCAGTGGCCATGGCATGTATCCCAGGCATCTTTGCAGCAGAAACAGTGCCCCGTGGTCTGATGTCCCTCAGTGTGCCTTGATATCCCACTGACTGCCATTTACCTTCCAATAAGCTATCATTGGGTACTTGAGCAAATCCACAACCATCATCTATAAAAGCACTGATGAAGAAATCTGCAAAAGTACATTATATCTTGATCTGCACAGAGATCACCATTTTGGAATGCTCTTGTCCAAAGAGTTTCCTTTCTCTTTTTCTTCTTTCAGTAGAAAACACTGAGCATAATCCAGCCAAATTGAGGCAGTAAGTCCTCATTTATTTCAATTAACTCTCCCATTGAAACCAAAGTGACTTAAATAAATATGCTTAACTTTGGCTGGATCCTACCCATAGATTTTACAGTATTATTGCTACCAGTTTCCCAGGTACTGGGATCCATCTCTGTAACGGAGTTTGAACTAGATACGCCTGATGGATGAGGATGGATCTCTTTCCGAATAATCTATTTAGCAATATAATGTTTTATAAAGCTGCAAGAATTATTAGCATGCCATCCATATTCATGAGAAAGAGAGATTTTGCTTTCCCACCCAGTTATTAAATGCAAGGATGTTAGGTAATTTTTAATGTATACCATTCCTTGTACATTGAGATGCAGGCTTTCTAGTGTCAAAAGCCACAATAGTAAAATATACACTTTGGAAGAAATAATATACATATTAATTCTGTGAAAAGAATGGCGTAGAAAGAGCACTGGTACAAATTAGCCAATTATTCAAAGATGTGGAGGATTGCCTGAGATTTTGCAGATTTAAGTGCAAGTCTGCTCAGCTAATTCTATTCCATCTTGTTGTCTGTCAGCTTTCGGTCCCACCGCTTTGCATCTAGCAGCTCAGTGTGGTTCCCTTGAAGCACTTCATTTCTTGCTGGCCTTAAAAGCAGACTACCGAATACCCGATGAACGAGGATGGATGCCTATTCATTTCGCTGCCTTCTATGACAACGTTGCCTGTCTCATCATTCTCTACCGAAAAAACTCAGAGTTGATAGAGGCCGAAACACGATCTGAGTAAGTAGGCGGAAAATTGTATAGGAAGCCACATAACATCGGGGACAGGGAAAGTACTGTGGCTCCCACTGCCTCCTTTTGATGCATGGACGCCCTTCATGCCTGTAACATGCAAAGGGGGATCCTTTGTTGATTGAGTGTGTGGAGGGCAGTGCGAGCAGAGGGTTCAGGTCTCTGCCAGGGCTGTGGGCAGCCATACCTGTCTCTAAACCTGAAGTGTGTTTCGCTGGAAACTGGGCCTTGACATCGTCTCTTTGCACCTAGCTCACCCAAATGACCACTAGGGACATTGGAAGTAGAGCAGATACTCTGCTGCTTTCCTTACTCTTTGACCTCTGCTTCCTGCTGCCTCCTGATCACTGCAGCCTGATACTCTTAGGGCGTCTTTGTTCTGTGGTCAGTCTTACCTCCTGCTCTCTGCCTGAGCAGTCACGCTGCTGCTCTTCCCATGTGCTCACCCTGAACACATGGCTTTCTAGACAGGACTAAGTGTTGGGCTTTCCTACCCAAATGTACCTTTCTTAATAAATCTTTTAAGACTGTTTTTATACTACAGCCTCTGCCTGTGTCAATTGTCCCCTGAAACAGTGGGACACATCAAAGGTGGGATTGAAGGCCCACAGGGCAATTCCAATGTGCTCATTCTGCTAACAGAGAACTCCTAACAGGGTTCTACCAAACATAACCCCAACATATTTGACAGCTCAGTGTGCCTGAAAGTAGGAGAAGCTAAAATGCAGCAGGCTAGGGTAGAAGGCCAGGTTCTTATTACTTATACCAAGGCTGACCAATCCAAAGACTTCCTACTGCCTGCCAATGTAAGGGTTTCTAAGATTATTTTTAGGGGAAGAGCTGTAGTAGAGTGCATCTACAGGCAAAAGGTCCCAAATTCAATCCTTGGCACCTCCAGGTAGGGTGGGAAAGGGCCCTGTCTGAAAGACCCCTGGAGAGTCACTGCCAGTCAGCGTTGACAATACTAACCAACAATCTGACTCAAAATAAGGCAGCTTCCTATGTTCTGAAGGGTCTGATATGTTACATGCAATGTTCCCTTCTGGGCCTGGAGAAGGCTACGAGGCTTGCATATATGCAGGATATGATAACTCACTCGACTTGGTCCCAGCCTCTGGATCCTGGTTCATAGGAACATCGGAAACTGCCTTCTACTGAGTCAGACCATTGGCCCATCTAGCCCAATACTGTTGACACTCACTGGCAGTGGCTTTCCAGGGTTTCAGGCCAGAATTTTTTCAGCCCTACCTGGAGATGCCGGGGATTGAACCAGGGAACTTCTGCATGCAAAGCAGGGGCTCTGTCACCAAGCCGTAGCCTCTCCCCAAGTTCAAGCCCTAGAGTTCCTGCCAATCAATAAACCAATCAATTAGAGCAAGACAATCCAATCAATTAGAGCAATCAATTGTTTTAAGTTAAGCCTGCAATCCTATACAAATGTACCAAGGAGTACATTCCTTTAATTCAATGGGGCTTACTTATGAGTAGACTGTAAGTTTCATTTAAGTTTCCGCTAACTTGCAAAAATAATACATGAAGTAAACATTTTATTCATCATATTGAGTTTGTTGGTTTTTGTTTTGTTTTTACACTGCCATTTCCCTCCCCCCTCTCCTACAGGTATCAGTCCACCCCACTTTTGCTTGCCGCTACATCTGGGGCATTAGATACCATCCAGTACTTGTTTTCTATTAAAGCCAACTGGCTGAAAAAAGACAGTGAAGGAAATAATATCATTCATTTGGCGGTGCTGAACTTCCACACCGAAGTTCTGAAGCATCTCATTGAGTTACATCACCCTGATCTCCCAGTTTGGAAAACGCTTGTTGGTAAGCACGTGAATTCTCTTTCCAGCAAAGTGGTTCTGTCTGACTCACTGAATTTTTTCAGTCCAGGACTGTGCTTCACATAGCCCATAAGCCATATTGATATGTCCCCAGAGAGACTCCCCACTCCCCAGTGAGGCCCCTTTTGACATTGTCTTCCCTGGGAGCAAGTTTTCATAGATTTCACATAGATCATAGAGTTGGAAGGGGCCTACAAGGCTATGGAGTCCAGCCCCCTACTCAGTGCAGGAAACTAGAGGAGGGGGTCTCCCATCCAAGTAATAACCAGGCCTCACCCTGCTTAGCTTTCCATGCTCAGACAAGCTGAGCCAGCGTGAGCCACAGGCCTGTGGTGGAGGCAATGCTGGTGTGGAGGGAAGTGGCAGCAGCTGGAGGGGGCCATGGGAGGAGCTACGCTGCAGCAGCTCCTATTCCACAAAGGTAATGTCCTTCAGAAGGGATCCTGGGTTACCGCTTGATGGCAGCACAGGGCTGTGTGCAGGCCAAGGGGGGGGGGAATCTCGGCAGGCAGGCTAGATACTTTCTATTAACCCATTAATTATTGATCAGAGGCAGGATGTGTGGGTAAATTTTGAAGTGGCAGTCCCCACAGCCATGCCCCCATAGCCGGGTCCCCATCATGACAGCCCCCCCCCCGTAGCCACACCCGCAAGGAGAGTCCAAAAATTCAGACAGCTGTGTTTTTATCTCCTCCAAGAACAGGTCTTTGTAAAGCGAATGGGTCTTAATTGCACACCCAAGACCAAGCCAGCCCAAAATACTTTGCATATTACAACAGGGAACAATATATTGCTGTTGAGAAAATGCATTTCCCCCAGCTACTGTGAGGACTGCAGCTTAACTTGGAGGGAGCAGGAAATTCTGAGCGGGGTGGCAGATGACATCAGCATCCCCACTAATAAAAAAGTGCTGGCGCTGCATCCCTGTGAGCCCCTTGGCACCACTACCCCACTGATCGGGAGACCGGGGACGGGATGCAGCACTTTCAGTCAAAGACAGAGTGATAGTGAGATTTATGAGTTTCCGTATCGTTTCTAGGCTGCGCCTGCTATACTTCTACTTGCAACTGCATTCGTAAGCCCATTAAAATCAATAGGGTTAAGCACATCTAATTCAGTGCTGGATTGTGGCCCAGGTGTTTTATCTATTCAAGTCACCCGTTGCTAAGGAAACAAATAACATAAGAGAGCAACGACATGCAAAACTATTGTTTGCAAGAGTGGGCTGCTCCCAACTGGATTGGCAAAGTATGACTGTGATTATTATAAAATATAAAGACACGGGCCTCATTGACGGAGACCTAGTTTACTCCTGTAGCAGAATGAGGTGGGAGGAATAAGATGGCAGAAATGCTTCGGTGGTGGAATGGGCTGTACCGCTTCAGAGTGATGGTTGGGATACCACTTTTGAATCATTGGAGGCATTTTTTAAAAAATCCCCACCACCAGTAGTCTGAAGTGGCGTCGAGGGCAACCCCCCCCCCTCCTTCCAGAGAAGAATCCACACACAGGCTTTTAACTGAAAAGCTTTATTCAGGCCAGCCTAGCAATCTGGCTTCGAATTGCAAAAGAAGTGATTAGCAGAGTCAATTACAAGGGACACCCTAGTTAGAATAATAGCAATTTAGGAAGTTAATCCTAAAGCTGAGAAGTTGATTCCAAACTGAGGAGTTCCCCTCCATTCCAGAGTCAACCAGCCCCCCAGCCACATCCCCTAAGGTGGGTCCTTATACTTAAGAGCCAATCTTGCAGAGCGTGTGATACTTGTCAGCTGTTCCCTTCTCCTAAGTTGCCATCTGACGGGGGTTGGGGTGGGGGTGGGTGTCTGTGATGCTGGATACACCCCACTCCCCATCAGAGACCTCAGCCTGCTTTCCCATGGAATTTGACACCACCCGTTCCTCCCCCGCCTGTAGAGTCTTATCTCTAAAGCTGTCAGCCTTGGAGAGCCAGGTGCTGCTCCCCCCACTTCCAACTCCCCGTCCTCCCCCTCTTTCTCTGAATCCATTTCCCGGTCCTCCGCTGCAAGAAGAGTGGGCCCAATCCTTACATGGCTCAGTCCATTCGACCATCTCTACATGTTATCATCTCTTTCTGCTGCATGTGTAGGTCGCACCTGATTAACTGATATAGCATTGAAATTGTTAGTATACTTTCCCATGACCAAAAGACTAGAAATTTGATACAGGAGTAGTGACGACAACCATGATGACTAGAAAAATCTGAAAACAGAACATTCAGATACCTCTTTTTCAAAATGGACTCTCAGATGTTCTCCCCAAAATAATTACAGTACTTCTAGGCTTTCCAGAGAGCTGATATTCAGCACATATTGAACACACAACATGGTGATTAATAGAAAAGTCTGAAAGGGGGGAGATATTTGTATATGTCTCATTTTATTTGGGAGACGAGAGCTAGGGGTGATCAGAGTAGGTGAGCTCTGTAGCAAGGCTGTTTCCTGGGAGTGAATGACTAGAGTGAGCAAACAGGGTGAGCAAATGGGGAGTTTTGCATGGGACTGCTCTAAAAGGCAAAGAGGGGGTGGAATTTGTGGTTTTTGAGCTGAGTTTGTGGCTTGTTTGAAGGTTTCGCTCTCTCTTTGGTTTTGTCTTCAGTTTTTTCTCCCTCTTTGCTTAGGCTAATTGATCACCTGACTCAGCCTGCCATATTGTGGCTATTCTTTTTCTTTTTCAAATCTATGATCCTGAGAATGAAAGCCCTGTTGAAAGCATCTGGGTAAGGATAGGAGTGAAAAACAAGAGTGATATTGTTGTGGCAGTACACTGCAGAGTGCCCAGCCAGCCAGAAGAAGCAGACAGTGCTTTCCTGGAATAGATAACAAAACCTTAACAGAGGCAAACCCTGATAGTAATGGGGTATTTTGACTACCCTGATATCTGATGGGGGTCTAGCTCTGCTAGGAATGGAACAACCAATACTTTTTTACTTGCCTTGCTGACAACTTCATCTTTCGGAAGCTGGAAGAAAGAACAAGGGGATCTGCTGTCCTGGATGAAGTGGAAGTGGAAGGAACCTTGGGGGGGAAGTGACCATGTCATCTTGGAATTTGTGACAGTGAGGGCTGTAGAAACTGAGCTTGGTCAGATGTGTATTTTTGGATTTTAGGGAAGCCAGTTGCAAAAAGTTCAGAGATATGTTGGGTATGATCCCATAACTAGAAATTCACAAGGAAAAGAGTTCAAAAAGAGATGGGAGATCCTGAAAACTAAAATACTGAAGGCACAATTGCAAACTATTCCCATGAGAAGGAAAAATGGGAACCATCTAAGGAAGCTAGCATGGTTGTACAGGCCAGGGAGCTCTCTGATGAGCTGAGATGCAGAAGGGGCATATGTAGGAGATACACTGGGCTGAAACTAACAACATGAAATTCAACAAAGATAAATGTCAAGTCTTTCATTGGGTGGGTGGGTGGGGGAACCCCAAAGGAACCCAAAGGCTTGGCAGCAGTACATCAGAAGAATTGTGATACATGTGATCACAATCTGAATTGAGCCAGCAGTACGATGCAGTTGCTTAAAAATCTAATGCAATCTTAGGCTGCATTAACAGAAGCACAGTGTCCATTTAATGGGAAGTAATAGTTCCACTGTATTCTGCATTAGTCAGTTTGGAATACTGTATCCATTTTAAGAAAGACAGTGGCAGACGGGAGCATGTCCAAATAAGAGTGACCAGGGTGGTGAGGGGTTGGAAACCAAGCCCTATGAGGAATGGTGGAAATAAAGAGTTGGGTATGTTTAATGTGGAGAAGAGAAGATTAAGGGGAGAGATGATACCGTTCAGATATCTGAAAGGCTGTCTGTTGTTCCAGAGGGCAGGACTAGAATTACTTTTACTCTTCAGATTACTTTTTAAATTCTCAACAGGTATGTTGGATTGTGGTGCCTATAGGAGGAAAGAAATGGCAATAAGGTGTTTAGAAGTGCTGTGTCTTGCCAAAGATCACTATTGGCAGTGCATTTTGGATGCAGGTGAGATAAGCAGACATGCATGCAAGGTATTTTCATTTGCCAGTGTCTTTATGCTATAGGGTTTTATATACTTTAATGCATATCACTTACTAATGTCAATATGAAGCCATATCAAGAATAAGGGAAAGCAATGCAAGAGATGAATAGAATTCTTATGGTCTGTGGACTAATTTTAAATAATCTCTGTCTATCTGTCTGTCTGTCTGTCTTATAAGAATGCATGAGACAGTGACGATCTGGATGGTCAAACAACCCATGTTTAACAAACCATGGGCTGCTTGTGAGCACACGCAAACGAGTATGCTGGTTCTCGCCGATTTGTCCACTTCCACCTTTCCTGGGTTGTTTCAAGCCACCTGAACCCGAAACTCTGAATTGTTTAGGGGTTAAAGAACCCAGTGTTCACCCAACAATTGTCTGTGAGCAGCGAGGAAAAAGAAACCTGCAGGTTGTATCCAACAGTGTAATTCCAGAGATGGAACTGGGAGCTTGCAGTCCCCCGGAGCCCTTAAAATCTGCTCCAGAGAACTTGGAAACCCTCCAGAGCAGATTTTTGGACAGCACAGAGGGCTGCAGGGCAGAGGAGAGAGGGAGAAAGTCCTATCATGCTAGCAGACCTCTACTAGCGCAACGTTGGATCTAATCCTGTATCAGGATTGCTTGGGGAGAGCAGGTGGAGAGAAGACTCTCCACTCCCTCTTCCAGAGTTCCTCATACAGATAATTCTTTCCCCACTATTGCTAGCTGTGAGGAAAGAGCCGCCTGTACCAGGTTCACTGGGATGTGTGCATGCAGTTAAGACATTTTATAGTAATAAATAAATTCACAATTCTTGGGACAAATAATATGGTGAGCTCCTTTACAAGAAAAAGTTATTTGAAGCTGTTGGTTTATGCTGGTCATTGCTGTCAGTGACACTTGTGTGAACCCCAATGTACTGTTGCTTTTCTGCGCTGATTCTCAAGTCCATGAATTTGGTGCTAACTTTTGCACCTACAGCGTACCCCATGCATGGTATTGTTTCTACAATGATTCATCCAGGGATGACAGAGGAATCAGGCCAAAGCCCCTGCAATACTCCGTCCCCAGTTTGGTGGCTGCAATTAGCTGTTGCTCTCAAAACCTCATGCTATAATACATAATAGTATAGTATAGTACTCATCCTCATCAGACTGGGTAGCAAAGGAGGGGGACATACATGTACAAGAAAGAACTGTAAGTGCAGACAGAGCATTGCATGCTGTCTTCACCACACTGTTTTCCCCAGCAAAAGTCAGCAGGAGACTTTTCATCTTGCTTCTCTGTCAGCTGGAACGGTTGTAAACAGAACAGCAAGCCAAACTCTAGTGCTTGCATGTCTGACGCTTGCCAATGCCTGCACGTTCAGGGCTGGCCCAAGAAATTTTGTTGCCTGAACCAGAGCCCAAACGGCACCTCCTCCCCTCCCTGGCACCAGAGCTGGTACTTCTAAAAGACTTGCTGCGCCATGCAGACCCAAATTCCTGCCTTCACCTATCCCACTATTGCCACCATCACCATTGTGCTGGCCCTGCACAAGTTGGATCCCGGCCTTAAGGTAGCACACTGCACCTTTTTGTTTCACTCAGTTATAAAGGAGTGCTTAACAAATTACTTCAGCTTCTGTGACCTTTTCTCCAGCCCCCTTCCCTCCCCACACTCCTTCGGTCTTCCAAATGCGTCAGAAACCTGAAGCGAGTCACAGAATGTTGTGTTTGCAAAATAAATTGTAATTGGGCATTCGTTTTTGTGCTGCATTGCAGGTACTATACCCTCATTAATCAACGTGGTAAAAAGCAAAGCCATCCAGCTGGAATGCCTCACCGTGGGAGTGCTGAGTAACATCTCGACCCATAACTCGATCGCTAGAGCTTTTGTAGAAGCTGGAGGCATCTCAGTAATAATTAAGCTATTGGATACGGATGAACCTGAACTGCTGTCTCGTTGTGCTGTCCTTCTGTATGATATTGCCCAGTTGGATGATAATCAGACCATAATTGCTGAACTGGCAAGTCTAATCCAGAAAAAAATACCTGTTCTTTTTTTCCTGCTTCCCTTCCCTCCCCCTTTCAAAAGGGAGCAGAATAAAAAGAAAATGTGTGTATGTTTACATTATGAGGCAGGCAAGTGTTTTACTATGACAGAGGCCCTATTGTGCATGGACTTTGCCACTTCTGTGTTCCATACAGCCCCAAGCACACTGCAGACATAGTGCTGCCGCCCTATTGACCATGATTAACAAGGAGGGAGCTATTGGAATAAGCAACAGCCATTAGTTAAATCCACTGTATGGAGGGGGAAATAACTGGTTGAAAAGCCACTAAGAACTGCAATCCTATACTTGTTTGGACAGCTATGCAGGCTGAGAATGCTGGGAGTTTTAGGACTTCTTTCTGTCTAAACGAGGGCTGTGCGTGTAACTGCGGCTTGAACCCGAATCGGATTGGCCCGATCCGGGTTATGCTTTGATTACGGTCGAATCGGATCGACCCACATCCGGATCGGATGAAATTGTCTGTCATTGGTTATGTTTGATTAGCAGAAGTGCACGCTTGTGCAAATCCCCTACCCTAAGTAAAAGAACTGTCTGCAGAATCCACGTAATTTGGAAAAAGCCGGTCTGCTGCGGAATCCGCAGGTTAGATTCAAGGAAATCTGAGCTCATTTGAATCTGTTGCAATTTCTCCAACATCCCTTCCCAGAATTATAGTTTAGATCCAAAGTTTTTATTTGGGAGCATGCCCAAGCGAAATTCTGCTCAGAACGCTCCTGCTGGTGGAAAATAGGGGGTGCCAATCTTTGCTGATTTCCCCCTCTGTCATGCTGCCCAGCACCACCTCCCCCACTGTTTTAGAAGGTCCCCCAATCCTTGGGACTGGGTTTTGGGGGAGACATGGCAGACTGTGATGGGAGCAGGGCATCAATGAAGTTCGCCTCCTCCCCCATTCAGCCAGCAGGAAATCTCTTCTGGATCAAAAGCCTCCTGCTGATGGAAGGAGGCTTTTGCTGAATCCAGCTCACTGGCACACGGTTTGTCACGTCATGAATGTTGCTATTTTCCCCACTGCTTCTCATAGATGAATATGCCGGCCAGATGGGCGATTAATAAATGTAAATAATAAATAAATAAATAAATATTTTCTTTCTACAGGGTGGCATTCCTGCTCTGGTTAATCTGTTGCATTATGACATAGAAGGTCTGCTAGTGAATGTAATAAACTGCATCCGAGTATTATGCATTAACAACAGTGAAAATCAACTGAGAATGAAAGACGCGATGGGCATTGAACCCATAGTTCAGTTCTTACATTCAGAGTCAGGTAAAAAAAAATAATAGAGGGGGGGGGGAAATAGAGGCGTTGACCATCAGCTTTTCATGAAGTTATAACTGAACATGGTGATTAGTATAGATATGTTGCTTATTTTGTGGAGATTTATTTTGTACAGTTGATTGAGCTGAGTTACATGGCTACATGTTGTACTATCCTGGTTTGAATAAAGCAGTTGCACTGAACATTACACTGAGAGGACATTGCTCCACCCAGTGCAGTGCCCCAGAAGTCATGCAGATTTCGGGCAGATGCAAACAATGCCTTTTAATATTTCTAATTGATACATGTAAATGTGTATATAATTAGAAACACTCAGAAAGACAGTCAGAGGGGCATATAGATGTAGGATGTAGACAAACTGAAAAGGGTTCAGAAGAAGGCAACCGAGATGGTCAGGGGACTGGAAACAAAGCCCTATGAGGAGAGACTGAAGGAACTGGGTATGTTTAGCCTTAAGAAGAGGAGACTGAGGGGAGATAGGATAGCGCTCTTCAAGTACTTGAAAGGCTGTCACACAGAGGAGGGCCAGGATCTCTTCTCGACCATCCCAGAGTGCAAGACATGGAATAATGGGCTCAAGTTACAGGAAGCCAGATTCCGCCTGGACATCAGGAAGAATTTCCTGACTGTTAAAGCAATACGACAATGGAACCAACTACCTAGGGAGGTGGTGGGTTCTCCCATACTGGAGGCATTCAAGGTGCAGCTGGACAGCCACCTGTCAGGGATGCTTTGACTCAGGTTCTTGCATTGAGCAGTGGGTTGGACTCGATGGCCTTATAGGCCCCTTCCAACTCTACTATTCTATGATTCTATCTATGATTCAAGAGCCATCTGTGTAACAGAACAATCTCACACACACACGTTACAGTCATGCCTTGGATTGAGAGCATAATTCGTTCCGGAAACGTGCTTGTAATCCAAAACACTCTTATATCAAAACGAAATCCCCCCCAAAAAAATTTGTACAGAGATTTTTAATTTAAGCAGTACTACAGTACTTGTATTGCAAGACGTCGCTTGTATATCAAGTCAAAAAAAATTAAATAAATATTTAAAAATTTGCTTGTCTTGCAAAACGCTCTCAAACCAAGTTACTTGCAATCCAAGGTATTACTGTATTGGTAATGGTATAATGTTAAATAACTAAGGTCTAAGCCCAGAACAGTCACTAAGGTGACTTAGTGCATGTTTAGACAGAAAAAAGGCCTACAACTCCCAGCGTGGCTGGCTGGGACATACTGAGATTTTTAGGCTTTTTTTCTGTCTAAACATATTTAGGATTGTGCCTTAAGCAACTAGCAATTTGGTATGGTACAAACAATTTATGTTGGGGGGAATACTTTTATAGTTTGAGTCTAACATCAGACTAGTGGTTGTCCACTAGTGCAACATAAGAAATAACTAGTGCAATATAAGAAATAAATAAATAAACAGGACTTTCTTCTCTCCTCCCCACCGCAGCCCTCTGGGCCTTCTGAAAATCTGCTCCAGAGGGTTTCCCAGCCCACCAGAACAGATTTTGAGCATGCCCAGAGGGGCTGTGGGGGGAATAATCATCTCTGTCCTGGTTCCACACACGGAACGTCAGCTAGAATGACACCACCGGACCTAAAGCAAATACCTTTTCTTTGCAGTGCAGATCATATATTGGTAGATGACATTTTCCTTTTGTATTGTAGACATGACAATTTTTTAATATTAAGTTGTAATATTTTCGTATTTTATATTTAATTAAAACTAATTCAGTCTGCATTCTAAAATTGTCATTTACAACTATTATTTAAAAGAATGACAGAAGTTCAATCTGTGTTTTATGCCTGCATTTCAGTACATATACTTAATCCTAACATCTCCATGAGAAAATTGTCATAACTAAATTGCATAAATTTGCCTGTTTTAAAGGGGTCAAAGCTGCTTAAAATTCTATTCTTTTGGTGGAAAATACATCTAGCATGGTGGTGTGGAGAAGAGTCTGCTTCATTGACTGGGTTCAGACAACATGCTAACCCACACTCAAGGGTTGAGTATGGGTTGAGTGTGGGTTGTTATTGAACCGTGGGTTGTTGTTGAAACATGGGTTATCGTGTTGTCTGAATCGAGCCATGCTAACCAACCATGGTTTGTTAACCACCCAGGAAGAGAACCCATAGTTTGTTGTTGGGTTGTGAACTGTGGGTTGTTCACTATGGTTTGTTATCTCAGCTGGGTTAAGACAACACGATAACCCACATTCCAACAACAACCCACACTCAACCAATATTCAACCCTTAAGTGTAGGTTATTGTGTTGTGGCTGTTGTAGGGTTCTGGGTGGCTTGTTACCCATGGCAACAAGCCACCCTTGTTGGATTCACACAACACAACAAGCCATGCTGCTGAGGGTAATTATACTAATCCTCCCTGCACACACGGGCAGGGAGGATTATTCCCTTTCCGTGATCCCTTTCCCTTTCCGTGATCATGTGAACTGACCCATTGATTCCTCTCCTCCCATGGGATGCTAATTCTTCCTCCCTCCACAACTGCAGGAAGGCAAATATGATGTCCTGTACACAGTGGAGTGGGTGTGCTGCATTTTTTCCTGGACCCTTTTTGCGAACAGACCATTTGGCAGGTTAGATGGTCCACCCTCCAAAAAGAGTCCAGGGAAACATAGTTGAAACCTGATGACAGGGTGCAGTGATAAGAGAGTAGAGAGTCCACATCTCTTTCATAAGTCTCTCCAGGGAAAAGTGATGCCAAAGCAGCAAGTTTGGGTTAAACTCAGGCATAGACAATCAATTTGCTGGATTGGTTTAGTCTTGCTTAACTAACATTGCCTTAATCTAATCATAGAATCTTGCTTTGGATCCTAACTTTTTGCTTCATGAATGGAAGAAGATTCCATTCATGGAAAGAGATTTGCACTCACAGAAGGGGTCCTCATGGATGGGTGAGAGCACTTCTCCTTCTATGAATGAAGCTTGTTCCATTCATGGGGCAAAAGATTAGGATCGAAGCCACAGAGTTGGAGGGGGTCTTGTAGGCCATCCTATCCAACCCCTTGGTTGATACAGGAAATCCAGAGCTAGAGCAATGATAGTATCAATGACACTAGGCTGATTTGGATGCACCACTAGGCGAGGGATGCAGAACCTCTTCAGCCCAAGGGCCGAATTCCATTTCGGAGAAGCTCTCGGAGGCTGCTTTCCAGTAGTTCAAAAGGGGCAGGGCCAAAATGCCAGCATAATTTAGCTTAAAGCTCTTACTGTCAGTAACTAAGCCTTAGGGGAGGCATTTAGAATGGGAGGGGGGAGGAAATCTGCCCTAAATCCAGAAAACTACCAAGCAATCAGTGGTTGGAGGAAAGGGGGTGGGTCCAGGGAAACAGGGCATGACCTTCTGATGGCTGAGATTTGGCTCCCCAGGCCCGAGGTTCTGCACCCTTTTGCTAGACCAGGGCTCTCCAACCTTGGGTCCCCAGATGTTGCTGGACTACAGCTCCCAGAATCCCTTGCCATTAGCCATGCTGGCTGGGTATGCTGGGAGCTGTAGGCCAGCAACATCTGGGGACCCAAGGTTGGAGAGCCCTGTGCTAGACCATAGAGTTTAACAGTATGAGAACACAACTCAGCAAGTATTGAGCTTGTGCATTCCTCCCTTCCTTGTCCTCCTCTGGCATGGCTAGGGAAGCTTTCATTTCTATTTTAGATCTATTGAAGCTTGTTGTGCCATCAGAACATGGACAAACTCAATTCTGGTTAATAGAAACAAACCAACTTCAAACCACAGTTTTTGAAGCTGACTTGTTTCAGCTAACCAGAGTTAAGATTAACCACAATTTAAGGTTAAGACGACATGCTAAATTGCGGTTAATCTAAAACAGAAGCTTCTGATCTTCTCATGACTGTACTGGAAAAGGAGGAATTAATTATTGCAGGATAACCAAAATATAGTGATAGGTCCTTTATTAGACAAATACAAAGGTTGTTACATAATTCCTAAGATATTTAGAAAAAGGGTATATTAAAGTATTAGAAAATAGAGGATGTATGGAAATTTGAAAACCCAGGGTCTATAGAGTATACCTTTTATTCACATAATCATAATTATTTTCTTTATATATATATATATATATATATATATATATTTCCAAACAAAATATGACAAAATATAACAATTGTTATATAATCACAATTCTTATTGCATGATAGATTATGTATTTATTTTTCCATATATTTGGGGGGAAACCATTTTTGTGGATAATGGGAACATAGGCCTTACAGATCATGTCGTTGTACCATACCCTCTGGCATGGTATAAAGAGCAGATCCAGCATAATGTAATAATGTGGCATTTAAATGCTCTTTTGTTACACATTGAAAAGATTAGATGAAGGAAATAAATGATTATTTTTAAAACTATACAGATATAGTAGCAAATGACTATTATGAGATGCATTTAAGGCTGCCATTAGGGGGGCATTGATCAACTCAGCATCCTATAAATATAGGGTACAGAGAGAGGTCAGAGTTATTCTTAAAACAATTACAAATTTAATTAAAATAAATTTGTAAATAAAACCAAAAGTAATAGATATTGATGTTGATGTTGATGGTGATGGTGATGGTGATGGTGATGGTGATGAATTTGGCTGGCTTTTTAAAAAATTCTGTCTAAAGATGTGTTACTGGCAGTAGCTTCAGCAGCGATTGCAGAAATTGCTCGTGGAAATTTGAAGATGCAGAATGCCATTGCTGAGGCACAAGTCATTGGCCCTCTAGTTGAACTTCTGAGAGGAAGGAAAATCAGTGTCCAGGTGAAAGGTGCAATGGCAATTGAGGCACTCTGTGAAAGGAACACTTATATCCAGATGAGATTTCTAGCCAAGTCCATCACAAAATTCCTTTTAAAGCTCCTGAAGGCAAGTATTTGACTCTTTTTAAAATTTCTTATATTTATATCCTGCCTTTTTTCCTGCAAGGAACCCAAGGCGGCTTACATAATCCTCCTCCTCTCCATGTAGGTTAGGCTGAGAGTCAGTGACTGGCCCAAAGTCACCCAGAGAGCTTCATGGCTGAGTGGGGACTAGAGCCCGGGTCTCCCGAGTCCCAGTACAACACACCACTACCCCACACTGGCTCTCATCTTCTCTGGGCTGTGTCACACATTTATATGATAAATAATGGAGTAGGTTGTTACTTGGCATTACTGGAGAACTTCATAGTTTGATCCTAAGCATGTTTACTGAGAAGCCAATCCTATGGAATTCCGTGGAACTTACTCACTAGTTGGGATGCTCACGTTTATTGTTTGGGCATGTAAACTTTGAAGTACAGCCAGGAAACTTTTTTTGTGTGTGGTCCAATTTGCAGGCTTTTCATCTGAAAGTTAAGGAACAAGGTGCCGTGACACTCTGGGCCCTGGCGGGGCAAACCTTGAAGCAGCAAAAATTCATGGCAGAACAGATTGGATACAACCTTATTATAGATATGCTTCTATCACCCTCTGATAGAATGCAGTGTGTTGGTAAGTAACTTTTAAAAAAATGATTCTGCAAACCACTGCCAACTCCAGGTTTTGGAGGGCACTTGGGGTAAGACACCCTCAATGGCCCCCTCCCTTAGTTAGTCTACCTTCTCACCACCATCTATTACCAACTGCTATTGCTCCTCATCCTCTTTTTCATCATTTCTACCACTTCCTTGCTTGCCAGGCAGAGAAGTAATGAGCAAATAGGCAGTAGCATCTACTGTTCCTCCTTTCCTACACCACCGCCATTTGGGCCAGAGCAAGAGGCAGGTGAACAAGCAGGTTGCAGTGCTAAAAAGAAGAAACAACTCCAGGGGGCTCTTGTCAGTGGGGCCCTGCTGGGGTGTGGGCCCTCAGCAGGTGCCCGGCCATGCCTACCCTTGACTCTGGACCTGCTGCAAATAAACAAACAAAACTACAAATCCTGATGGTTCTTAAAACACATGTATTACTTTGGTTGTTTCGGAAGGAGGTGAAGCCGTCATCGCTCTTAGCAAGGACAGCGAAATTCACCAGAATCAAATATGCGAAGGGAACGGAATTGCCCCTTTGGTCCGGCTGTTAAGGAGTGGAAGGATAGCAGAGGGCACACTCCTCAGTGTCATCAAAGCTTTGGGGACCATGTGTGTCGGTTTGTAGTCTCTTTTCTGTTGCCATAAGGTTGAAAAAAATTGAAAAGGTTCTGAGTAAGAACAATGCAAGAATGTTGGAAACATATATTAAACATTGTTTAATATATCATGCATTTGCATGATAGAGAATTAGTCCATTTCCATTAACAAAGCCCCCATTGGGGTGAATTGTAAAAAAAAAAATGTTCTTGTCCCTAGGATAGGCCTACACAACTTGCAATCCACAAAGCCAAACACAGCCCAGGTACCAGGTGCTCAATAAACCTCCTATTTTTTGCTGACTACTTGGTATTGCAAGTACCAAAGGGGTGGGTGGGTCAAGACCCTGGCAGGCAATAAATCGTGGCTACTGAGCTGCATTTGGCCCAGTAAAAGGTGCAGAAGTAAGATTATATTTCACTCCAATGACAGCATGAATGTTAATGCCCACCTGGAATTGGTATTAACCAATTCCTTGGGGATTATAAGACACAAATAAAGTAGGTCTAGAGAATTTTGGCAGCCATTGCTTGGAATCTCTAGCACAGGGGTAGGCAACCTTTTGGGCACATTTGCAAATTTGAGAAAATGTCCTGGACACAACCATAAAATGGCTGCCATGGGTGGGCATGCCTAGTCACAAAGGGCAAGTAACTTGCCAAGGGGCATTCGTGGGAAATTAAGATGGCAGCAGCTAGAGGCTCCCACTTCCCTTGGAAGCAATTCCAGTTCCCAGAAAGAGATTAGAAACATATTTTTAAATAAAAAATGGGAGGAGTACAGTGTCTCAGTGGGCACTAAGGAAGGTGTCTGGGGCACATTGGTGCCTGCAGGCCCAATGTTGCCTACCCCTGTTAGCATATCTGTAAATCACCACATGAGAAGTTATGAAATACTGCTAGCAGCATACATGTGGCCAACATGTGTGGGTTTCATTCACTCATGGAACAGCCCTTCATTATAAAATTTTCCACCAATATTTTAAGAACATAGGCTGATGCCTTATACTAGGTCAGAGTATCTGTCTATCTAGCCAGCCCAGAATTGTCTACTCTACTCTGACTGAAAGAGACCCCAGAGTCTCATGCAAGGTCTTTCCCATCATATGTTATCTGAACATTTTAAAAAGGAGATACCAGAGATTCAACCCGGGATCTCCCTGCCCACAAAGCTTATGCTCTGCCACTGAGCTGTGGTCCCCCACAAGGGACTGGTTAATACCAAGTCCAGATCAAAATTAACCTCTAGCATGAGTTACGCTATCGTTGGAGTTCAATATAATTTTATTTCCGCATCTTTTTCTGATTAGTGCTCAGCTTGCCTTACCCATCTCAAAATATTCTCTCCAGTAGCGACCCACCAAGCTGAAAGCAGCCTACCAGTCATGGATATAATTCCACCAGGGGCTCAGTAAAACTCCTGATTTTGCTGGTCTGGTGTTGCAAAACAAGGGGGTTGGTCAAATGCCCAGTAGGTCACCATGCATGGCTGGTGGCCTGCATTTGGCTTAGTGGGTCACAAGTTGTTCAGATCTGCCATAAGGACAATGCACGTGAGCTGACGTTGGGCCTATTTAATTGCTGGCCTAACTGTTTTGATGTATGAGCTTTATGAAACTTGAAAAGCTATCACTCTGTATACAATAGAAGTCGCTGTCTTTAGATTCATATACACACACACATACAAACAGCAATCTAGAGTCATTTTCACCCCCCAGACCTCCCCCAAGTACAGGAAAATAAATAAATAAAAATATTATTTTGATTTTTTTTTAAGGGTCCCCTCAAATTTCAGGGGGTGGCAGGGGCCACATGGGGGGCACTGTGGGGGCCACATGTGGTCCACAGGCCACATATTGCCTACCCCTGATCTAGAAGTTACCTTAAATTCCTCCCCATATAACACATACTTGGGTCTAGAGCTACACCTTGTTCCCCAAATAAGTTGGGTGGCTACTAAGGAAAGGGCCTTTTCAGTGGTGGCACCCCAGTCGTGGAATGCCCTCCCCAGAGAAGTTCACCTGGCGCTTACACTGTGGTCTTTTTGTACCCAGGTGAAGTCCCCCCCCCCATGCTTTTTAATCTTTCAGCTTTGTTTTTAAATGTGTTATTGTGTTTTTAGATCTTTACACTTCTGCTGGCTTTTACTCTGCTTTTTACTTTGTTTGTATTCTGTTTTATAGTTTTAATGGTTTTATATTATGTTTTATCACATTGCATTTTATGGTTTTAATTTTTGTGAACCACCCAGAGTTTTGGCTATTGGGCGGTATAGGAATGTAGTAAATCAATCAATCAGCTTTCTTTCATTCATTTTTAGACTGCCCAATAACCAAAGTTCTCTGGGCAGCATACAAGCAAATGTAAAACATTAAAATACAAAAGGACAATAAAACATTGGTAATAAAACAGTTCATAGTAAAACCAGCATTGCATAATGAAACCAAAGTCAAACCATCAGTGAAAATAAAACAGTGCAAAGATCTAAAAGTACTAAAATAGTTCTTAAAATGCATGAGAGAATAAAAAGCTTTTCACTGGGCACCACAAAGACCGTAACTCCTTCCAGTCCTACCCCTACAAAGTCCCCTTCTGTGTCTGTTTCCAGCCCTCATTTGTTCAGGGCCAAAGTAGATGTTATATTCAGAAACACATTAAACTTCCAGACCCAAATTCCATAGGGATTTATGATGACCTACCCTAAATAAGTGGTAGTAGTTCAAAGCATATACTTGTCTAACAGTAAAGAACACAGAATAGTTGCTGTTAGGCAGTTTGCATGTGCCAGCATTACAGTTCTGGTTTTGTTCTTGCGTTTGTTTGTGTTCCTTATGTGTGGCTCCCTGCCTGACTTGTTGGACCTTACAGGTGAAGCTAGCATAAGCAATCCAGTCAGTCAAGAGAATGTAGTGGATGAAGGGGCCTTGCCGATACTGGTTCATTTACTTAAAACTCATCATTCCCTTCAGATAAAGGTAGGTTTTAAGTGTCAACCTTACAGACCTAAAACACTTCTTGGGTAGGGTCTTTTAATTCAGCACATGCTATAAAAAGAAAGTTCCTTTGCACAGTGCTAAAGAAGCTAGCTGCTGATCAATAGCCAACCAAATCTGGAAATTGACTGTTAATTGCTGGGAATGATATGATGCCGCTCATGAAAGCAATGAACTAACAGTTCTCTGGAGACTCAAAGTAGAGGTTCTAAGGGGGCGTAGTCCAGTGCTTATAGCGGTTTTATTCTCCTGGGATATTTTAACATGCATCCTTAAAAACTCCATAAAACTTTAAGCTTTTAAATTGGCCTGGTTTATGACTGATGATGCCATAGGAAAACAGGAGCTTGCCTTATACTGAGTCAATCCATTGGTCCATTTAACCAAGTATTATCTATACTGACCGGTAGCAGCTCTCCAGGGTTTCAGGCAAGAGTTTTTCCAGCCCTACCTGGAGAAGACGGGGATTGAACCTGGGACCTTTTGCATGCAAAGCAGGTGCTCTACCACTGAGGCACAGAAGTGGGGACACTCTTAGAATCTAGAGCCATGTTCTCCAACCTTGGGTCCCCAGATGTTTTTGGCCTACAACTCCCAGCATGCCCCAGCCAGCGATGCTGGGAGTTGTAGGCCAAAAACATCTGGGGACCCAAGGTTGGAGAACACTGCTCTAGAGGCAGGATGCCGTTGAACAGCTGCTACCCTGATTCTTTCTAGGTTAATATGCCTGCAAACCTGGAATAACATGATCAGTTTTACATTCTGCTGCTGTAGTGAGTTAGTTAATTACTGTTGCAAGAGCCATCAGAGTTGGGCTGCAAATCACATAATTTAACCAAGAAGTTCAAGAGCTCCTATTAAATATATATCTGCTTTCTTTCCATCCCATTCTTTCCATCCCATTTCAGACTGTTGTTTTCTGCTACTAATAAAACAGCACATGTTATTTGCAAAATGCAATGCCAGCCACCTTGAACTTTGTGATATTTAACTTTTTTCATAAGCTTGATTTTGGCACGTATTTATAAGTATTCTTTTCACGCATTATATACTTTGAATCCCATTATGAGCTTTAGTAAGGACTCGTGTTGTTCAGTTCCAAACATTAGTGATACAAAAAGGTGTAGGTGTCGCTTTTCTACATGAGGCTGTTAACCGGCTGTATCTACTTTCGGTCTCGTTGCAGAATTAAGATCTGACTGAGCACCACATGAGGAGTGTTTCCTTTCCTGCTTTTCTACTAGATAACCTCTAGGTGGCACTGTGGTATAGCAGAATAGCAGAAAGTCACAAGTGAAAAAGGCATTTTCTTTCATTTTTACAGTTATAAATACTGCATTATCCCTGCTCTAAAAAAAACTCACTGAAAGTGCAGTTTTAGACACAATAGTGAAACTGGAGGGTCGTGACATTGTCAAAACAACCTGTAAACAACTGTGAGTAGGGAATGACGAGCACACAATAAATGCCTTGTGTAGAAAAGTTGCATAGACTTGCCTTGTGTAGAAAAGTTGGCATAGAGGGAAGGGGGAGCATTACTAGGTGCCCTGCTCTATGCAAATAGCATACACTTTGCAAATCCCAAGGCACCAGCATCGGCTTTCTTGAAGCTAGGGCAAGTTGCCACCTGGGACTCTTTCAGCCCCTTGTGATATATTATAACTATATTCTCTCTCTTTTTAAAAATTTGTTCCCCCATCCAACCAAACATTTAGGTTGAAGTTGCATTTTCTTTGGCTTGCATTGTTTTAAGGAACAGTAGTTTGCAGAATGTGCTACAAGAGAAGGAAGGTTTCAATTATTCTGATGTCCTTGGGCTCCTTTATACATCAGATAAGGTACTGGCTTTAATGGAGTATATAATAGTGCCAGTTTATGAGGATGTATTTGGCACTTTTTATATTTCCTCTGGGCATTCAAAAACGAATGCCAGAGCCCTGTTATAGGAGCAAATCCTGTCCCCAACACTTCCCCCTTAATTTTATTGGAGGAACCGAAGCTATGTTTACCTGCCTTTCCATATACTGATCTGCTCCTGCCATTAGAATTAAAGGGACAGCACAGAAATACAAGAGATTCATGCGTACCTCTGAGCCTACATAGGGATCTTGGGATCAGAGCATGGTCTCTGGGGTTCTGCATTAGATTAGAACCATCATCTAAGTTATAATAATTGTTAAAAAACAGTGTTTTTGCAGACATCATTCACACACACACACACACACACACACACACACACACACTTCACCTTGCCTTGCCAATTCATCAACACTTGAGAGTAGGTTATGCCCACTCTGATTAGGTCTCTCACTCTTGACTAGATCTTATTTTCATTTCTGTTCTCATAGTAATTCTTTTTGTTTCTTGGCCTTTTGGTCCCATCTTGTTAAAAATACTGCCTTTCCTTTCTCTCTGCTTATATATACATACAAAAGTATATGCCACGATAAATTTATTAGTCTTTAAGGTGCCACACGTCTCTTCTGTTCTTACTGCAACACTGCTACACCTCTGGGCACTGCTGTTCCTCTGGCAGTGTGTGTGTGTGTGTATTTAAAAAAAAACAACAACTTATGTTTATATTTAATTGTCAAGAACATTTACATGTTTCTCTGTTCGAAGGATATCCGTTTACGGGCAGGATATGCTATAGCCCTTTTTGCTTTTAATAATCCCAGCCAGCAGTTATTGATCTTGGAGACCGGACCAATTTCACTGTCTGTATTTGAACCATTTCTGCTATCAGATACAGAGACAGATAAAGCAACAGCTGCTTTTCAGGTACAAAATCGGGGGGTATACTTATAGGCTTATAAGAGACTCTTAAAGTTATATCGCAGGATCCAAAGAACCGTTCAATACCGGTAAGTTATGTATGCCGAAGATCACCAGAGGCATGTTTCAACAATAACCTCCCATGCTGCATTGCAAAATACCTTTGAAGCCAAGAGGAGGCATAGAAATACTTTATGATAAGGCACAGGGACAGATGGCGATGGGCAACTTTTCAAAGAACGAAAAGTAAAAGTATCCAGCTGGGTGAGAGCAAGCCCCTGAGCTAAAGTATAGTTCTTTGGATCCCAGCCATATTTGTGTGTTGTTGTTTCCTCGCTACAATTTTCAACCTAGAACAGGAGTGCAGAACATTCTCATGATGCAGGGGGCAGAATGCCCCACCAGCAGGCCCTCCATGGGCTGGATGCTGTCGTTGAATGTGGCCATGGTCAGTGACGGCATCACCCCACCTGTTTCAGCATTCTCCATGCTGAGAGAGGCACAGAGTTTCATGCCTCTCTCAGCACCGAGAAAGGGATTCAGCCAGTGCTGGGAGAAGCAGCCATTCCTCCCAGTGCCAGCCAAGTTCCTGGTTTGCATGGCACCCAGTGTTCCTATGGGATACGGGGTACCGTGCAAAGCAACCTGCCCACCACTGGGAAGAGCACCTGGTGTCACAGCAGGGATTCCCCTGCATGCTCCCCAGTGGGAGGGAGAGTGATACCCTTCAGAATCCCAGCGGTTATTTCTGACTTTGGGTTAAAGATAACAGCAGGGATTGCCCCTGGATTAACCCCAAGAGGGTCTGCGGGCTAGATTAGGGAGTCTGCCAGTCAGGATTAGGCGTGTAGGCCAGGGGTTCTGCACCCCTGATCTAGAGAAACCTACGTTCGGGATTTATTTATAGCAAAAGGCCATTTTGTTCTTTAGATTTTTTTTCTCGAAGTTTGAGGGCAAATTCGCAATAGGTGTTTCCCATGTGCATATACCTATTTCCAACCAGTAGGAGTATTTATGAGGATTCCACCTATCATGGTTATCCTGCCTGTACTTGTGTGATACCGCTTTCACCTCTGAAATCTGCGGCAAGATACAATAGCCTTATTTCAGTTTAGTGGGTTTGAAAGGTTACCAGGAGCTGCTAACATGATTGGTGTCAGTGTAGTGTGCCTATCAAATTGTTCCTTTAGCCATTAGTATTCTGCAAGGAGTCATTTTTTGCCTGAGGAGCATTGCTTGAGAACCCGGGGTCTCAATATTCCCAGAGTTATGCTGAAGATCTCGATCTGTCAGCTTTCTTTTATTTGTATTCCAGGATCTGCAGATAAAACTATTTTTCATCTTTGCTCAAAACCCTTTCTGTATTCATTTGATTTGGTTATATTTATGTTGTGTTTTTCTGTTCAAAGTTAGAAGGACAGAGTAGCAGATTACTGTTTGGCAGTGCAATCCTATGAGGCTGCCCATAACCTCCGAAGGATTGCGGACATCCTGTTGAGGGCGGGAGGAGGGCGGTGGACAGGATATCCGCGCCGCCATGCTCCGCTTGCCCTCAAAACCATCTAGATGGCCAATTTTGGCCGTCTAGATGTTTTTCCTCTCCTCGCAGGGAGGAGAGGCTGAGACACCGCCTGGATTAATTGGAATCTGGTGGAGCCTCACTCCTCCTCTCCCCACCCCTGGGAATGCCCCCACCCACGGGGGAACCAAGCACAGTCTTTTGTGTTCGGTTCCCTGCTGAAGCAGAAAGGACCGTGCTGGCTACGAGGCGGAGGGTGGGCACTCCATGGCACTGTGACCTTGGAAGGGCTTTCTAAGGTCGCAGCGCCTTCCAGGCCCAATCCTTTTTTCCCCCCCAGACAAGGTCGGAGGAACATAGCATTGCGCCCTTAAAGCAGAAAACATCACAAATACATCAGTACTTTAACGAAAAGACTTCTGATTTTTCGTCAGTATTATTACGTATATCAAGTAGACCAAGAGCCAATAAGATGCCTAATTCACAAATGATTTGTAAGTTCTCAGTAACTTATAAGCCCTATAAGTTGATGGCTGTTCAGAACACTCTGGCTGCTGCGGTGGTTTTAGTGACTATCCTGGGGAGATTCTGTCTGACTTATTGGATTGTTTTGTTGTTTTAATGATGCTTGTTTGTTTTTAATTGTGAGCCACTTTGGGCTTTGTTGCTGGAGGAACAGTGGGATTTAAAACTTGTTTCAGGGCAATCCAGTGCATGTCTACACAGAAGTAAGCTCGACTGAGTTCAATAGGACTTACTCCCAGATAAGTTTGTATAGGGTAGCAGCATAAATACCTAAATTAATGCTCCTACAAGCCAATGCATTGAACACCACGCATACAACTTCTACTCCAGTTCATAGATTTCATAGATTGGAAGGGGCGTACAAGGCCATCGAGTCCAACCCCCTGCAATGCAGGAAACTAGAGGAGGGGTCTCCCATCCAAGTAATAACCAGGCCTGACCCTGCCTAGCTTTCCACGCTCAGACAAGCTGAGCCAGCGTTAGCCACAGTTCTGATGTAATAAGGTAAAGACACCTTAAATTCTTACCTATTTCTCACAAGCATGGTGTGACTGGAAGAACTGGTTTGGTCCAATGGTTTAGTACTGGGGCAAAAAATGGTTAGCTATCATATTGTAGAAAATATACAAATGCAAAATATATGAGGCCTAATTAATATGTCATAATGTATTTTTTAAATTTCAGATCGTTGTACTAGCCAGAATTATAGTTGATATGGACCAAGTTAGTTTGTCCGCAAAAGGAGTTTCTATTTTGGTTGACCTGTTGTGTTCAGAAAAGACAGCCACTCTAGTACTAACAGGTAACACATGCTGTAAAGGAGAAAATGTAGTTTCTTCAGTGCAGCATGTTTATAAAATACTAAAATATTGAACAATCTTAACACGATAGGACATGATTGTTGATATGCTGGGTCTAGGACAGGTGTCGGGAGCCTAAGGCCCAAGGGCCAAATCTGGCCTAGCTGGGGTCCCGGCCTAGCCCTCTCGGGTTCCTCAGAAGGCCACGCCCCCTTCCCCTGGCACAATGCCCTTTCCCCCCAACCACTGATCATTGGGTGGTTTTCCAGCTTTTGTGCAGTTTTGCCCCCACTCTGAAAGGTTGAGATGCCTCTCCTAAGGCTTAGTTGCTGGTAGGAAGAGTTTTAAGCTAAAATATGCTGGCATTTTGGGTATTTTGATCTTGCCCTTTTTGCCTTAATAATAGGAGCGCGGGGGGGGGGAAGAAAAATTAATAGGAGAAATTATTGGCTTTAGTTGTGGAGCAATCCATAGAGTGACTGGGCCCTAATCCATGTAAAGTTAGTTGTGACTCAGTCCCATAGAAAGCAATGTGATATGAATTAGACAGGACTAAGGGTGCAGTCCCAGAGGACAGATGCCTAATGGATGGAGAAGCCACTGTCCATCCAAGAGCCTTGCGGGGTAGGAGGAGCAGCAGCAGCTTCTTCTAGCGCCTCCATCCTCTGCTTATGCATTTAGAGCTGGACAGAGCTCTCATCCCATCTAGCTCACTTACCTGGTGGCTGATGTATGGCCTCTCCCCTCCCTGCTCACTGGCCCACCCCCGTTCCTTCCTTCCCAATCCTATCCTCTTCCAAGGTCACACGACAATGACCTTGGAAGAGGAAGCTACCACAGAGCTGGCTGGAGGGGGAAGATCCGCAATCGGATCTCCTCCGCGGTGGGAGCTCTGTCACTGACCGTGGGGAAGGAGTCCTGCAGCAGCCTATGGCCCCTCAGATGCTGCCTAGGGGCCATAACGTTGCTCCCTAACTGGTTCTAATGGCTTCAGTAGGACATAGACAGCCCTAGACGTCACATCAGGGGTAAGCAACCTGTGGCCTTCCAGATGTTTTGACCTACAACTGCCATCATCAAACTATACCAAGAGTACAGAAGCAGAAATGATTTTTTTTAAAAAATGTGGCTATAAAAGCCTCATTGCTCTTACTAAAACGTTCCAGAAACAGCACCTGACCTGACTGATTGATAGTTTGGGGGTTCTAGTGATTATTTATTTGTTGGCCTTACATGATTTTAGCACAATTTAGCAGTATATTTAATTTAAAATATTTTTCTTTGTAGGAAAATTATTGGCTAGTTTGGCTCACACAAGAGCAGGCATTCCAGAAGCAATTACAAGCTTGGGAACTGTCCAGCGTCTTTGTTATCATTTATATGCAAAGGAAGAAGAGGTAGATATTTTTAATTTTCTAATTTCTCCTTTTGGTCGATTTAGTCTACTTTTCTGATGCAATTCACTAGGAAGATTTTATGCAGGTGCTAAATGCTTGGCACGTAAAAACAGCATTAAAGTAAGCCACATATATCCTCTAGCAGTATTAAAATAAGATCACAGAGTGCAGAATCCAGAAGCAAAGCTTGAGGTTGGTACATGTAGCAAGCAAAGTGGGGCCAGAGGAGAAGGGCAGGTCTGGTAGGCAAGTAGTGGTCAACCACAGGTCAAGAGCAAGCAGAGGCCAAGTAAGGGCCAGAGGCAAGAAGACGGATCCAGGAGCAAACCAGGTGCAGACAAGGGCCAGAGGCAGGAAGGCAAATCCAGAATCAGACCAGGTTCAGACAAGGGCCAGAGGTAGAGGCAGGGTTGAGAGTCAGGCTAGAGTCAGTCACATACCAGGTGCTGGACTGGGACTCAGGTTCTAGTCCCCACTCAACCATGAAACTCACTGGGTGACTTTGGGCCAGTCACTAACTCTCAGCCTAACCTACCTCACAGGGTTGTTGTGAGGATAAAATGGAGAGGAGGAGGATTATTATGGAAGCTGCCTTGGGTTCCTTGCAGGAAAAAAGGTGGGGTATAAATATAATAAATAAATAAGAGGCACAGGTCAGGAACAGGCAAAGGTCAGGCATGGTCTACAGCAGGTCTCAGTGGAACAGGAGCTGGCTGCAATCAGCACGACAAACCGTGTTGCTGAGGCGAGGGTTGCAGGCAGACTGCAGCACTTATATAGGTCCTCCTGGCTGCTCCCAGCTGGGCCACATTAACCGGCCTGAGAGCAGCCAGGAGCAGGAGGCTACACTCTGCAAGTAACTAGAAACACCGGGCTCACTCCTGCAAGGAGGCACCTTCACCACCAGGTGGAGCTGTGGCACTACCCTGGAGGAGCGGGCCCTGACACCCTCCCAGTTTAGCAGTGTCTTTTCTCTCCCTGCTTACTGCAGCTATTCGAACCTAAGCAGAGAGCTATCTTAAAGGGGCCATGGGCAAAATTGCAGCTAAGCTAAAACTGCAAGCTTAGGTGCAGTTTTCCCCATGGCACCTTTAAGTAGCTTGCAGTTTGTTTGTTTGTTTGTTTGTTCATTCGTTCATTCATTTTCTAACACGCTTGTCTGGGGCGAAATTGGCTCTTGGGCTGAAACAGGTTTCCCACCCTTGCTTTAGGCACCAAGAAAAAATGTTCTAGTTGTGGGAGGCAGGGGAATTCGGGACTCTGCATGACAAAGTGAGAAGCCGTGATGGCTTAAGGTTTTTTGTGAAGGTCCTGGCATTTTCGGGGCAATTGGAGACTATGCAAGCCCCCTGGCCAAGGCCACATCTCCCCTCAGAGAAAGGAGAGGGTTGGGAGAACGAATGAGCTGAGGCCTCAAGTAGCGCCTCCATTGCCTTCCTTGGGACTCAGCTGGTCCCTCAAAGAGCAGCTCCTCAAGACGCAGTCTGAGTCGTGTGTGCATGCTGTGGTGGTACGTGTGTGTTTATGTATGTCTATGTCTTTGTGTGTGTGTGGGGGGGGAACAAGTGTATTGGGGCACATGCTCACTTTGGGCTGTGGCCCTGCCCGCTGCTGGCACGAAGCCTCTAACACGCTTGTCTGGAGCCAAATTGGCTCTTGGGCTGAAACAGGTTTCCCACCCCTGCTTTAGGCACCAAGAAAAAATGTTCTTGTCCTCCCAGGCCTTTCTTGGATTTTGTTGTCTCCAAAAGTATTTTATGGCTTTATTAGTTGTAAACCACCCTGGAATAATTTTGATGGGCAGTACATACATTTTCTAAATAAATAAATAAAATTACCGTAATAACGTAAGTCACCTGAGTGTGGGCCTCTTTCTCTTTCAGGTTCGTACAGCTATGGCAAGTGCTCTGGGATATTTAACATTTAACCGAACTGCATACCGCCATCTATTGGTACAATGTAGGAATAAGCCCAAGTTGTTTAAGAGGCTAATAATGAATCATAGCAAAGATGCAAAAATAAATGCAGACTTTGTGAAAGAATTTAAGAGACAAAAAAAAGTTGGACTTCCATCTCTCAGGTAATATTAGTAATCTTTTGGAGATTTTTATGGGTTGTTTTTTTGTGTGTGTTTTTTTAGACAGCTGTTCCTCTCATTTTTGTAATACTGAAAATCTTACAGATTTCTATTCAATAGTATGGACCATATACAAATATTGGTGAAAACCCTTTTTAAAAAAAGTCCCCCCAAATGCACACATTATTTTGGGATGTTTCGAAACCCTCTTCAAAATCAGGAAGTTTTCTTAAGTTATATTGTGGACTTGATCTCAGATCAAATTTTCTGGAATATTTATTCCCCCAAAGTCCCCACATTTAGGAGGATATTTCAGCAAATTTTGGAAAGTCTTCTTTGAGATTCATTTCAATTTGGTTTAATACACCAGTGTGAGATTTGGTGAAAGTCTGTTGAAGAACAACGCTTTTCAGATAGGGGGGGGGGGGATTATACCCCACAAAACTAAAGCATTTGAATTGTCTACCCGAGTGCAAGGTGAAAGGGAGAAACGTGCTAAGCGAAAAGCACGTCAGATGAATCCTTTACAGGACCATCTTCCATCTGGTAACCTGTGTCCTCACTGTGGGAAGCTGTGTGGATCTAGAATTGGCCTCCACCACAGTCACTTACGGACCCATCGCTAGAGTCTACACAATTTTTCTTTAGAATTTCCTCCTTTTAAAATTTCCTTTTTGTAAATTTTTATCCTGGAAGACAATCTTACTCGGTCACGAGTGATCGCCTGATGATGATGAGACAAACTATAAATGTGTCCAGCTATCATATTTCTAGCTTTTGTGGAACATAGTTATAATTTAGCAATACCATTGGTGTCTCTGTGTGTAACCATCTATATATGGGGTTTCTTCTTTTTCTTCTCAGGCTAAAAATTGATGTCTAGATCCTTAATACATTCCCCGATGAAACCTGATTTAAATAAACTGAACTTTTGCTATCACAGTAGTTTAGGAATCAGAGGATACATTTATTTTAAAATACTGTTCTGAATTTAATAGTTTGAATGCCTTTAGCTTGAATATAGATCCTTTGTTATCCTCCAGACTTGTCATTTTATGTCACTACTGAAGTAGACTCAGCCTATCACGTAGACTTTGCCCTCCAAAGTTCTTATATAATTTTATACACAATTGACCCTGCTACACATGATACATTATATGCCCAGAGATCTTTGTGAATGCCAGCATCTCCTTGTTTGACATTTGCAAAGATCTCTGGACATATAATGTATCCTCAAATTAGTATAGGGAGGCATCTACATAAGCTCCCTATCATGATTCCTTATTCAGTGGCATACAGGGTGATGGAGACATTTGGGCACTCCTAGGCATGAAAACCTCTTAACATAATCTCGGAGTGGGTGTGTGCATCTGGGTGGGGCCAACTGTGATTAGGAGCAAGACATGCTGAGAAAACACAGAGAAAACTTATGGCACCTTACAAAGTAAATACTGTTGCACAATCTTTTGTGGCCTTAAGCCCAGTTTGTCAAGTGTAACTGATTAAGATAAGACCACGAAAGCCTGTACCATGATAAAAGTTGAATGTGCTCGTCTTTAAGGTGCCACGAGACTTTGTTGTTTTTGCTACAACAGACTAACATGGCTACCCTTCTGGAACAAACATACCAAATATGCAAATGTCACATTCCTCTGAAGGCATCCCATTTTCATGAAATCAACATGCCACCTGAAAACACAGCTATACAAAGACTAACTATATTTAAAATAATCTGTTATTTAAATGTTGCTATTTGTCCTTACAATAAATCTTGTTATGTTTGTAAAATATACAAACATAATATTTTGTCCTTACAATAAATCTTGTTATGTTTGTAAAATATACAAACATAACAAGATTTATTGTAAGGACAAATAGCAACAGATTAATAATAGCCATGTCACATTGATAATACAGTCACAGATTAATAATAGCCATGTCATATTGACAGATTAATAATAGCCATGTCACATTGATAATACAGTCACAGTAGTGCAGTGGTAAATTTTGATGTGCAGGCGCTCATCATGACAGCCCCCAAGGAGAGTCCTAAAATTCAGACAGCGATGTTGATGTATATCATCAAACAGTTCTAACAGTTTTCATCTCCACCAGGTGCTGGTCTTTGGTAAAGCAAATGAGTCTTAATTCAAGACCAAGCCACCCCAAAATATTTTACATTACAAGGAATAATATATTGTTACAATAATATATTGTTGCAGTAGCTCCCCGCCAGCTACTGTGAGGATTAAAGTTAGGTTCAGAGGGAATAGGGAAGTCTGAGGGCAGGCGGGGAGGGGTAGATGATGTCAGCGTCCCTGCTAATCAAAAAGTGTTGGCGCTGCATCCCTGTGAGCCCTGGCTCCATTAAACCACCGTACAGTCCATCAAGAACAGAAACCCATTAGCATAATCTTCATAAGGAAGTTCAAGGAATGGCATCATCATCAGGCGATCACTCGTGACCGAGTAAGATTGTCTTCCGGGATAAAAGGAGGAAATTCTAAAGAAGATTGTGTAGACTCTAGCGATGGGTCCGTAAGTGACTGTGGAGGCCAATTCTAAATCCACACAGCTTCCCACAGTGAGGACACAGGTTACCAGATAGAAGATGGTCCTGTAAAGGATTCATTTGACGTGCTTTTCGCTTAGCACGTTTCTCCCTTTCACCTTGCACTCGGGCTTCTTCAAAGTCCATGGAACCTTTGTGAAAGGCCAACCTCCATTTAGATCGTTCATGGGCCAGAGCTTCCCAGTTTTCGATGTTTATATTGCATTTTTTTAGATTAGCCTTATGAACATCTTTAAACCTCTTATATTGACCACCGATATTCCGCTTTCCATCCTTGAGTTGGGAGTAAAGTAACTGCTTTGGGAGACGGCAGTCAGGCATTCGAACAACATGACCGGTCCACTGAAGTTGGCGTTGAAGGATCATTTTTTCAATGCTAGTAGCCTTTGCTTCTTCCAGTACACTGACATTTGTTCGCCTATCTTCCCAAGTAATTCGTAGGATTTTCCGGAGGCAACGTTGATGAAACCTTTCAAGGAGGTGGAAGTGACGTTTATAGATAGTCCATGTTTCGCAGGCATACAATAAAGTTGGTAATACAATGGCTTCATAAACCAGTGTTTTGGTCTTCTTACAAATATCCCGATCCTCGAACACTCTATGTTTCATTCGAGAAAATGGGGCACTTGCGGAGCTCAGACGATGCTGGATTTCACTGTCGATGTTAGCTGTAACAGAAAGATAGCTGCCAAGATAGAGAAAATGATCAACATTTTCCAGTATTGTCCCACCAAGCTGGATAGATGGCATCACCAAAGGATTGGCTTGCACTTGCTGATGAAGCACTTTGGTTTTTTTGATGTTAAGTGAGAGACCAAGTTTTTCGTATGCTTCTGCAAAAGCATTTAGGATAGTTTGGAGATCATCCTCTGAATGTGCGGAGACCACATTATCATCAGCATACTGAAGTTCCACAACGGAGGTTGTAATTACCTTACTTTTTGCTTTCAGCCTGCTGAGATTAAAAAGCTTTCCATCTGTTCGATATATAATTCCCACACCAGTGGGAAGTTTCCCCTTGACAAGATGTAAAACCATGGCGATGAAAATGGCAAATAATGTTGGGGCGATAACACATCCCTGTTTAACACCTGATCCCACTTTAAATGGAGCACCATGAGAGCCGTTGTTGTCCAAAACCGTTGCCGTCATGTTGTCATGGAGAAGTCGCAAGATATTCACAAATTTATTGGGGCATCCAATTTTCATAAGGATAGTCCAGAGAGCTGTACGGTCTACAGTATCAAAGGCCTTAGCCAAATCAATAAATGCCATATAAAGGGGTTGATTTTGCTCCCGGCATTTTTCTTGGAGCTGACGTGCAGTAAAAATCATGTCTACTGTCCCTCTAGAGGGGCGGAAACCATATTGAGTTTCAGGGAGGATCTCTTCTGAAATAGATAGAAGACGGTTTGCGAGAATCCTAGCAAATATTTTACCTGCGGTTGCTAAGAGAGAAATGCCCCGATAGTTTCCACAGTCTGTTCTATCACCCTTCTTAAAGAGGGTGATAATTATGGCATCCCTGAAGTCTTCTGGGATCTCTTCTCTTATCCAGATTTTTTCGATGAGTTTATGAAGATGTTGTACAAGTTCGGGGGCCCCTTCTTTAAAGATTTCAGCAGGAATCCCATCTGGTCCACTAGCTTTGTTGTTCTTCATTTGATTAATGGCTTTTTTACTTCATCCAAAGTGGGGAGTATTGCAAGTTCCTCTTTAATTTGTTTTTGCGGGATTTGCGAAAAAATCTCATTATCCACCTTAGATTTACGATTTAAAAGGTCATAATAATGCTCTTTCCAACGCAGTGCAATAGACTCTTTGTCTTTTAAGAGTTTGGTGCCATCTTTTGATTGTAAAGGGTTTGTACCATAGGTTTTTGGTCCATAAATGGCCCTTGTGGCCTTAAAAAAGCCCCGTGCATCATGAGATTCTGCAAGTTGTTGAATTTCTTCAGCTTTCTTTTTCCACCAAGCGTTCTTAAGTTCTCTTGTTCTTCTTTGGACCTCAGCCTTTGCGCTAGCGTAGGTTTTTTTCTTGGCAGCGCAGTTAATATCTTAGTTTCATATCCAATAGTTTGTTCACAAGCTGCAGTAATGGAGGTTTTCAGCTTAGACCAATGGTCCTCAATGTTGTCAGGAGGTTCTGTAGGTAGATGTTCCTTAAGAAGTTATTGAAGACGAGTTTGCTTAATAGGATCTTGAAGGGCGTGGATGTTCATTTTACGCCTTGGTTTCCTTCCTTGAAGCCTACGTTGGGGAGCAATGTTGATAACCATTGTGGACCGGATTAGTCGGTGGTCTGTCCAGCAGTCGTCGGCACTCACCATGGCCCTAGTAAGAAGTACATCGCGGCGATCTCTAACACGGACAATTACATAATTACTGGGAGTACATAGCTCCCGACGGCATTGCTCACAGGATTCATCGGAACACGCAAGCCCACTCACCACTTCAAGGTGACAATCCGGCGAGGGGCAAGGAATGGCAATGATGAGTTAAACAGAAAGTTGCATCAAAGACAACACCTTCTCTTCTTATGGTAAATGCAAACTCTAATACCATAATCAACTCTGCTCCAATTGTAGTTGTGGTAGGCAGCTGTACAGAGCAAATGCCTTTACTCTTGTGATGCAAACTGTTCAGGTTCAACTAATGCATTCACTTTCTGCTGACCTGTTCTGACTCCTTCGTCTTCCCATGAGAAAACCTTCCAAGAAATCCTGTTCTGGTATCGTAACAATTTCTACTCACAGGCCTGTTGCTTACGCTGGCTCAGCTTGTCTGAGCGTGGAAAGCTAAGCAGGGTCAAGCCTGGTTATTACTTGGATGGGAGACCCCTCCTCTAGTTTCCTGCATTGAGCAGGGGGTTGGACTCGATAGCCTTGTAGGCTCCTTCCAACTCTATGATCTATGAAATCTTGAGGTTGAAGCTCAAATGCTGTCATCCCGCTCCCTGCTTCAGTTGATCACGTTTCATGAGCTTCTTATTTCCAAAGCTGTCCTGAAAGCAAAGTAGGCACCTGTGGGCAATGAAAGCCAATAGCCTACATGTCATGTACCACTCATTAGATTGGCATCACTTCTGTCATATGACAACATTGCACATAGTAGAATAAATAGTTCACTAATCAAAACCTTGATCTTAAGAGGGTTAGCAAAAACTCCCTCCCCCCTTAGATTAGCTAACCGCAGCCGGTAGTGTCAGCAGCATATATGCATTCCCAACCCTCCAAATGACAAGGTGTGACACACCTTTCCCAACTTTTACAGCAGAGAGCTCCATGGGAGGTTTGTCCTCATGTCGTTGCATCAGTAAAATGAAGAATGCAACTATGTACATGAACCTCTTCTGCTTATCAAGATCTATCTATGGAAAAGGCCCTGTTCTGGATTTCACCTTCACAAGAGATTAAAATGGAGGGCAAACGCAGACCCCTTTTGGCTGTAGAACTCTCTAAGGAGGCTCACCAGGCCCTAACCTTGCAGTCTTTTAGGAGACACAAACAATGCAATCATATACAAGTATATTTAGAGGTCTCATTGAGTTCCACGGGGCTTGTCTCCAGATAAATGGGTATAGGATTGTAACCTAAGGTCCCTTATTAGATTAGCTAACCTCAGCAATCCATACACACTTACCTGAGAATACATTGAGCTCAGTGGGACTTAATTCTGAATAGACATGTATAGGATTGCACTGTAAAATGCATTTACGGTAGTTAGGCAGGCAATGGAATTACTTGATGGTATTTCTATTTCCTGTAACTCTTCTGGTTTTATAGGAGATAGATGGATGGAGAGGCAGACAGGCAGAAATGATGTTTAAGAGTCGTCTTGAACCTCTAGGTGGGAAGTGGGGATGAAAAATTTAAAACATACTAAATATTTACTGAAAAGTGATAGTTCTTGATGTATGGCAGCTTGCTAAACTCTAATCTGTATGTATAGTTATGGGAGGTTCTGTCTTGTCCACTGACCCTTACTGAGAGCAGTGTACTAGAGAGCCTGAAATCTGCAGTCAGGATTGTTGCTAAGAATTCACTTGAACTGTGACTGAATAAAGGCATCAATACAGATTTCACCATCATATTTAATGAGAATTCAGTTCTCGAAGAGTAGCCATCTACTATAGCAAAAACAGAGAGTCCTGAGACATCTTAAAGACTAACACATATTGAGGCTGGGGTCTCCAACATGATGCCCATAGTCACTTCTCTTTGTGTTCACCAGGCTCCCTGCCCTTCCTGATTTTTATTTTATTTCACAAGACTTAAAATAAGAACAGCAACAACCACAACTGGGAAGCTGGCTTGCTGCAAAGCAAAATGCTTCCCTCCAGCATCAACTATATTTGGGTTCAAGAGTAGTTTAGCATTTTGGAGCCGAGACCTCCCCTTTGCCTTGTACTTTTGGGCAAGTTACTTTTTTTTTTAGTCTCACCGTTTTGCCTTCTGGGAAATGAGTGTTTTCTGACCCGGTATGCCCACGAAGGTAGCCATTTTGTGAATAGGCAAGCCCTCCATGGCAGCCATTTTGTGAGAGCACCCACAACACTCTCAAAATTCCAAATGTGCCACCAACCCAAAAAGGTTGGGGTCCCCGAGGCATGATCATCAGATGTATGAAGCTGTAGACAGTGAAGATGTTTAATGAAAATGAGCTTTGAGTTCAGAAACCATTTAGGAAACACAGGGAGGTACACTGTGTTTAATAGATCAATTGCAAAAAGTATAACAGTTACCAGAATCCTGAAACAAATTTCTTCTAGAGTACTACTTCAGTGGAAACACTCCAGAGCACTTCATCTTAACTGTTCGTAAGACTGCAGCCTAATTTCTTAACATTTGCTTCTTTCTTCCCAGTTTGGAGATAAATGGAGGACCACCTGCAGTTCCTGTACATGTACGAGGTAATTTACGTCTAGTATCTATGGCTAGACATCTCGTAATCAGCTGTGTCCTTCTAGCTACTCAGCTGCTTAGTATATGGTATTTATACCAAATTTTGACAAATCAAAAGAAAACTCAATTGCATCACCAGTGCAGAGGAGGTTAAGCATGCTTAAATCTTCAATCCAGATATATATGTGCAGCAGTCAGCTGCACACATGTACCCGCAGATCCTCACTATCTGGCCAAATAGATAAAACAAGTGACCAATCACCTGACAGGGATTGGACAAACTGTCTGTCTGGAGTCCAAGGAAAGGGGGTGGCCAATCTTGCCATCCAGCGGCGATTCCTCGTGGTTCACAGGTGGCTGCTCTAGCATGCTGATCACCTTTGGGAGGCTGCCATTGGAAGGAGGGACTGAAATATCCCTGTGTGGATGCAACCCAGGGGCACAGCTCCAGGTCCAGCAGAGGCTCCACATCTAGATCTGCTTCTGTGCATATATGCATCACATCAGCAGACCTTTTCTGCACAATAAAGTTCTCAAGCTCCACGGATTTCAACAGCGTGACTCTCTATGAACAGGAAGCAATCTGTTAAGAATTCCCACTCGAATCAAGTGGGCTGTTGGAGGAGCAGTGTTCTTGGACTGCATCCAAATCAAGAACACTCATCCTTGGCATTACATTACAGTCATTTTCAAATGTCCAAATGGTAGTTTTTGAACCGCTCTCTAGGATTCTGTAGAGGCATTTCAGAGAATTGCTCTAAGTGCAGTTTCATCTCGCGCACGTATAAGCATCAAACAGCTATAAGGTTTAATGTTGTCACTACATAAATGAGCCAGGATTCAGAGAACCTTAGAACTAGGTCGGTGAGCCCAAGCAGATATTAGACTTAGTTTTCTTGAACAGCAGCCCACCATGTCACGTGGCAAAGTGCTTTTGAAATTGAGGGGACTTTTGGAAGCAGTTTGTATATGGCAAAGGCGCCCAGCTGTTCAAAGGGTGGGGGTGGGGAGAGAGACAAAAAATTCCACTGGATTAGCACAAGCCTTTTATGTGAATTTCAGCCATTATATTATACCTAATATTTTGTGTATAACCAAAATATATAACTTTGTGACAATCTCTCTTAAAAACCAACATTGATTATGCCACAGAAATGTCTGAAATGTCCTGCAGGTGACAACAATGAATAAAAAAGTACTGTTTTCATTTTGCAGACAAATCACGGGGTACTGGTGTCAAAATGTACAAAACAAAGTGTCGTCCAAAGGATTCCCTCTTTTTAATGCCCACAACAACTCATCTAATGGGAAGATTAAGAACCTTGGAGAAGCCCCGCGTTCCAGCCTCTGGACACTATCCTTTTCCACATGCCACAACATCAGACCTCATTCAAGTTTCAAGACCAAGAATTGTTAACGTGTGTGCTCTCCAATGTAATTTGTCAGAAAAGAAAGCATGAGTATAGTGCCTACACTGCAGTAGCAAAGAAAATAGAAGCTGCTGCTAATGCCTTTAGCATAGAGTTTAATTAGGGTAAAAGTTACTGCTCTGTCCGTACCAAATTTACACAAAGATGGCAGGAGAAAGCCTGTCTATTAATAATGGAAGAATTTGCTGCAGCGGTAGAGAATAAAAGCACTGGCAATTAAATGGAAACATTCATGTCTTAAAACCATTCATGTCTTATGTGCAGTATCAGTTGGTGAAGCTAAACTTTTCTTTCATAGCATGGAAATATAAGGGAACATTCAAAGTATGTTTTAATGCAGACATCTTTCAACGTGCTTTAGGCTGCAATGCTAAGCACACCTACTAGGGAGCGAGACTTAATAAACTCAATGTGCCTTACTTCTGAATAAACATAGGAGTATACTCTTAATCTCCATTACACTAATGTAATAATCAAGGCGGCCAATGTAGCAAAACAAAAAACCCAGTTTTGCACTGCTCTACGTAAATAGTGTCTTAACATTACGAATAATAGTCATGTTACAAGATTGTGAGGGCCCACCAGATTTATAAAACCTAAGTTAACATAGGATTCCGATAACTGTCCCATAACACAGATTAAAAGAGCTTGTGGTACTAGCTGTTGTGCCTCCAGTAGCTCAGACAAGAGACCAGCCGTGCCAGGAGTGTGTTTGGGGTGAGGTCAGGCTAAGTGCAGCCTGACCCAGCTGGGCAGCCTTACCAATCCGCGCCTGCTCAAAAGGCAGGTCCCAAACACACTCAGAGGCTGGAAGCAATTGTTCGCTACAGCTACCGCCAGACGCTCCTGATATTCCTGACCTTAGACCTCTGTACCTTTGATCCTCGGAACGACCCTGACTACGCCTGTGCCTGATCCCTAACTGGTTTATGCTTGCTCTGTTTTGGACCGATATATTTTGGCTTCGACACTCGACTGTGATAATGACTACACCTTATCTTGAAACTGGACGGATTTACGACACTAGCCACCCGAAGTTAAGCAAGTTTAAATGTCATTGATTTCAGTGGGAGAGAGGCGAGCACACCTTCAGCCATTGAAAACAAATTGGACTTCGGGCACTAATCCTATGCACAGAAAAAATGTCCTACAACTCCCAGCATCCTTCAGCTACCAAGCTGGGTCACGCTGGGAGTTGTAGGACTTTTTTCTGACTAAGCATGCATAGGATTGCACCATTAAAGAGCTTAATGATGGCTGGATTGCATCCCAGCTGACAACCTTAACTTTTACTCATACTAGTAAAGCATAATGTTCAAGAGGGTTTATTTCAAATAATCAAATTACAATGTATTTACTTCTTTTGTGTATGGGCGTAGGCGTCAAGCTGGAAACTGAGAATTGTGTCATGGCCATGAACACCAACTTCCACTCTTAATACAGGCAGTCCCCAGGTTACGAACATCTGACTTATGGACAACTCGTACTTATGAACGGACCGTGAGCCTCTGGTGAGCGCCAGCTGAGGCACTCGCCGGACTTCCTGGTTCCCCGGCTCTGTTGTTTACATAGAGTATAGCGTAGTATACATAAAAACGGCTACAATTTGCGTAAATGCCATTTTTAATGTATACTACACTATACTCTATGTAAATGGTGTATCTTATTCCGTTTTCTACGTAAATGGTGTAGAGCTGGGGAACCATATGTATCTGTTCCTGACTTATGTACAAATTCAACTTTAAGACAGACTTACGAAGATATTTCGTTTGTAACCCGTGGACTGCCTGTATGCCAAACCTTATGGGAAGTATCTTGAAAATGGGGGTGAGGTTCAAGTTGATGTTTTAACTTCAAATGGAGAATTATGCTGTAAATGTACATATTAAGTTGCATTGGGATAGCTCAGTGTTCTAGGGAGATAACCAAGTATAGTGCTTTTTGCATCTTTCTTTGTCCACTTGAAAGGAGTGTCAGGGTCAAGATGGGGTTTGAACTTTAAACAAAAAATCACGTCCTGGGCATAGCACACGAACGTTCATTTCAATAGTATCTTTCCAGGTAGATATCACATTACACTGTATTTTACATTTTCCACTCCACACTGAAGACAGGTGTAGGACTTGAACTGGTATTCTAATTTGAAAGGTACAAGTGTGTCTTGAATGTTTATACCAAATTTGATTCAGATATCAAATCAGAAAGTGTTCAAATGCAGTTACTGAATTACAAACAAAGGGGCTATACCAAAGGCTTTACTTCACTGGTCAATCATCTTAAGTACAAATGGGTGCAGAATGCTTAAGATAAACTATTTTACAGACTGTGTAAAATTAAGAGCTAGCTCGAAAGGTGATTGTTTTAATTTACTTTAAAGCCTCACAGTCAATGGGTCTAACCAAGCAACTGTGTTCAAGTGTACAAATGGTTGGGACAGGAAATGGAATATCTAACCAGTGTTCTCCAACCTTGGGTCTCCAGATGTTTTTGGCCTACAACTCCCAGCAGGCCCCCAGCCAGCATAGCTGGCTGGGGCATGCTGGGAGTTGTAGGCCAAAAACACCTAGGGACCCAAGGTTGGAGAACACCCCACTTTCTACTTCACAAGTAGTTTCCGTTAGAATGCTAGTCTTGTTATTTATTCGATTACAAGGGTAGATGTCCAAATTTGCAAACCAGCATAAAATGTTTAGAAATATCTTCTTCATATACAGTTACTAGAAATACCTGAGCTGTTTTCAATGTATGTTTCATTTCGATATCCTAAATTTCTCCCTAGCATAGTATCAGCAATTACACACTGTATTAGAGAAAGTTTGAGGGTGGAGCCAACTGGTATGGAGTTTATTTAATTTATTTATTTGATTTGTACCCCACCTTTCTACAAGAAAAATGGCAGTCAAGGTGTCTAGTTCTCATCAAAAGGTGTTTGATTTTGATGGCATTCACTTTTCACAATACTTTGTTGAAAAAAATAAAGTATCAGATTGTCAGATTTAGTACTGGCACTTTGATGGAAGCTGCTTTGACTTGTTCTGAGATATCAGTTCCAAGAGGAGCTCTAAGAAATAACAAATAAAAAAATAATGTTTAACATACAAGACTCTATAATCATATTATAATATCAAGAGCATACAAACCAATGAGCTGGCATTACAAATTCATACATGTTTGGCTCCTGTAGGTTTTGCATAGGCAATGAAGGATACTACAGTATATAATTACATAGTATCTCATTTGTATTGTTAATACTCTTCACTCCCATTATGAATTCAACTGTCAAATTCAAAGTGATAATATTTTAATATTATACACCATGCCCACTAATTTCAAGCAGAAATATTTTATTTTGTTGTTCCATATTAACAACTTAGACCCCTGGCTTGTCCCTCGTATTGAATTTAAACTTCTATTAATAACTTTTAAGTCTCATGCACTGCAATCCTATGCATGTATACTTAGAAGTAAGCCCTACTGAGTTCAGTGGAGTATACTCCTAGATAAGTATGTGTAGGATTGCAGCCTTAATGCTTTGCCTAGGATCCCGAGTCTTTAGACAATTTTTCCAGTAACAATGATCTCTTTTCATAGGGTTTCTGAGTTGGGTAACCCTTCTTCAGAAAAGGAATTACACATTTTCACAAGGAAAAAGGTTATTGTCTTAACCCTTCCTCTATTCCCAAGAGAGACTAATTCCTCCTTTCACAGATCTGAAGAACTCATTCTTCCTGCTCCCTCCCCCCAACCTACTTGTCCCAAGGAGAGGGAGTAGAATACCAAAGAAGTTTATAAGGTCCTGAAATACCATATAGATAGGACAAACATATCTATAAACAGAATGGTTCATTTGTTTCCCTCAGGGCAGCAGCCCTATGGAAAAAGGTGAGTTGACACTATAGCCAGGTGACAGCTGTAATATATTTTCATGGCCTATTCCTTTTTACAACTCTATGCCTGAAAAAGAAACTAGGCCCATTCAGTGAGGGGACCTAGTCTGTTACCTTCTGGGAAAGAGACTGCCCACTCCCCCGAGGAATTATGAAAGATGGCAACATGGGCATCCACAAAATATTTAACAGGCTAATAACTGAAAGGTCAAAATTCTCACAGAACAGGTCTTTAAACCGGTGTGTGTTCCCAGTGTTAACGTCTTAATTTTCCATTTTAATCTGCAGGTGTATCCTTCCAGCGCATTCTTAACTCTCAGTAATTTGAGAATCTATTATTTAAAGAGAGGCTTCATTTTTTCAAGCATATGTTGAAAAGCAGTAGATGTTTCTGATGCAGAGCTAATCTCCTTTGTCCTCACTTTAACTGCGTTAGAAAAAATAAGATCTCTCTTAAAGGGAAGTGATTCAGCTGGCTTGGATTTCACATCACTGCCCAAAGGTTAAGAAAAAAGAGGCATGTGGAATAATCATTGGCAGAAAATGAATGTGAATTAATTTTATTACAGATAGAAGCTTTCTCCCCGGCATTCTAGTCTTCCACAGGCACAGAGTTTTTGAAGTAGTACAGCCCTAACTGGGGGAACTGCTTTAGTTGAATGAACAGCTGGAAGAGAAAAGAGTTTTGGGGCAATTCTCCTTTGCATTGAGCTAAAAGCTGTAAACAAGGCCACAGGGAACTGGACACAGGAATTTGTTAGAAAAATGGCTGAGAGCCCATAAAAACCATTGACAAACTAGAAGTATAAAGCTCAAATTCTGATGAAAGCCCAATTAACTTACTCCTTAGAAAAAATAACAGTCTATGTCATTCCAAGTTTGGAATTATAATTGGGCCTAAAAAACCAGGCCTGTGGCTCACGCCGGTTCAGCTTGTCTGAGTGTGGAAAGCTAAGCAGGGTCAGGCCTGGTGATTACTTGGATGGGAGACCCCTCCTCTAGCTTCCTGCATTGAGCAGGGGGTTGGACTCAATGGCCTTATAGGCCCCTTCCAACTCTATAATCTATGAAACCCAAATAAATGGCTGCCAAGCTACACCAAATGAAAAACAACAACACAGTCTAGTATACAGTTAGAAGAAACATCCTTCGTTCTCTCTTTATATACTGACAGAGAATAATTTACAAGCCTCCAGCCACATATTATCAGCAGTGCTGTGCACCCCTGTATCTGCTTAGTGAAAGGAATTTCATGTAGTCTACAATACCAAAAGGGTCAACACTGCTATGGTAATAGAAAAACACTGTGGTGAACAAAATTGAAGAAATATTAAGAATTTGAATTCACTGAAGTTTGAAACTATTATTTCTGCTTCTGTGAAATCCCTGATGGATTTGGGGTCTTATGACACTTTCATGGGTCAATAACAGAATTCAAAAAGCTCTATTCAATATTCACCACCTGGGACTTGCCGTTATATTTCATCATTGTTGTGCACCACAGCTGTTTCCTTTTGATATTCATTTTTTTTTTGAATATTTTTTTTGAATAAATCAATAAATTCACCACAACTGTTTCCCATGGGCTGAAAATTAAATTCCCACACAGCAATCCTATATTTTGAGCCTCTTGAAGGGAAGAATACCTGGGGAAGTAAGAACATTTACTAGTAAGCCGCCTTGGGCCCCAGTGTTGGGAGAAAGGCGGGATACAAATAAATATAACAACAACAACATTTAAAAATCTAAATTGCTAGGCTTTGGGGGCAGAATTCATATGCTTTTGACCAGATGTAGGATGCTGTATATGGCAGGGAAGAATAGAGAGGTATGATTCTGGATATGGTGGTCAAAGAAAACTATGCTTGACACGGAAGACCCCTCTACTCTTCACTACTTCAAAAAAAATATCTTAGGTCTCCTAGAGTTTCTAAGTAATCAACAGATATAGTTTCTCTATTTTCCAGACTTCTCTAACGCTGAGCACCAGCGGAACAGAGGGTTGTATCCAATGGTGTCCATTCACCAGTGGAACAAATTCCCCGCCCCCGCCATCTCCCTTCCCCCGCATCCTCTGCACATCCCCCAGATCTGCTCTGGATGGTTGGGGGACCATCTGTAGCAGTTCTGGGAGGCACATGGAAGGCAGCAGCGGGGAGAAGAGGAAGGGGAAGTCCCACTGTGTGAGCAGAAGTTTGCCTGCACTGGATGTAGCCCAGAGATAATAAAACTGAGGAAAACAGTGGATATAAAAGCAGTTATACTACTTACTTTGGTTCATATCTTATGCCTTCTGTGCTATATAAGACACCCAATCCTGTACAAAGCCTTTCAATGCCATTCCTAAAGAGGAAACATTTGGGTAAAGTATCTATAATAAACAATTTCATTCCTCTGTCACAGTACAATGAGCTCAATACAATATTATTGATGTAGCTTGGAAAAGAGTCTTCAACCAAGCTCTCCAGGTTTTCAGTCAGAGATCCTTCCAGCTAGCCTAATATCCCTGAACTGGGGAGGATGTGGTATGAACATGAGGCGTCCTCCATGCTAAGCGTACTCTTTGGCCGTCTTCATATTTCTGACTGAACAGCAATAGGCACTTTTCTCTCTACAAAACAATGATGCTATAGGGCCACTTTAAATATTATGAATTGCTTAGGCCAACCTTCCCCAACCTGATGCCTCCAGATGTGTTGGACTACAATTCCCATCATCCTCAGCTATCATGGCCATTCTGGAGGATATCAGCAAAGGGAAAGGCTGACTTAGGTGCTTGGCACTTCCATGTAGGAAATTGAATGCACCCCCAATGTACACCACAACATATACAAAATGTGTCCCATGACACGTATACACTGCACAATATATATGTATCACATATGCAGAGTACATGCAGTTCTCTACAAAGAAACTGTCTGTAGCTAACCATGTAGCATTTTCAAATTAACCGTGCTGCTCTGTAAGTGCGTAGTTCATTCAAAACTGAAAACATCCTTGCTTACCATGCAATCATAACACCATTGTCAGTGCAGAGTCTTGGGGGTGGACATAGCAAGGTGAAGTCAGTGGCATCGGCCACAATCTGCAGAGCTTTGCGGATATACTGGTTACTTGCAACACCTCCTGAAGCCACCTGAAACCGGTGTTGAGAGAGGAATTCTAATAGCTAAAGAGTTGCATCTTGTTACTCACAATAATGTGGGGGGAGAAAGTTAAGGTGTAAACACCCTCCCCTGAGGATGATTTCCAAATCAACTAGACCTAATCATGACACAAAGAAAAAGGGACATTTCTCACCATGCAATACTGTTCTCTGTATCTTCTGGAGAGCATTCCAGAACCTTCGGGTTAGTCCATCCCTCTGGTCAACAGGCAGGGTCCAATTGAATCAATTCTCTCTTGTCTTTCCAGACCTGCCTAGTGTTGGTTCAACAGCATCTAGGCCAGGGGTAGACTATGTGTGGCTTTCCAGAAGTTTTGGCCTATAACTCCCATCAGCCCTAACCAGCATAGCCAACTGTGAGGAATGATGGGAGTTGTAGGTCCAAACATCTTGAGGGCCAAAAGTTGCCCTCCCCTGGTCTAGGCTAAGCTCTCCGGATCTTAGCAGTTATTTCTTCAAAACCTCCCCAGAAAACAACCACCATCACCAAACTTTTACTTCCCTTTTACTATTTCTATTTATTTTTTACTTTCCCCTCTGTCCCACAGCTGACACGTCTTAGGGACAGGTTTTAGATACACCAGGGAAAGGATTGCCTTTTCTTCTCTCTGAGGGAAAGGGAAACCCATTCCCAGCAACAAACAAAGTACATACTTATTATTGACTACTAGATGGTCGCTTTGTGGAAACAGCAGATGGATTCATGCTACCTGGGCTCTGGCGAGCTTCACACAGCTGACTCGGGCCAGGCTTCTCACCCCATTCATACTTTGGAGGGTCTAGGGGCCATCCCCCCCCCCCGGGCAATGGCCCATACTCTGTGCCCAAAACCCCACCTTTATTTTTAAAGGCTGCATTAGTGCTACTGCATACTAAACAGGCCAAGTTTAGCTTGTTTTTGTTTTGGTGGGGCTGCATGAGGCCCACGGGCCAGGTGTTTCCCACCCCTGCTTTAAGACAGTGTGCTGATTTCAGGATGGGAAGCTGTGCACCACTGGAGGGTTGAGCAGAGATGCTCCTTGGAGGAATCTCCCACGTTTGATTTCACGGGTCTGTGACCAGCTGTGGAGAGTACCAAAGAGAAGGCTGAGGCCTGTCTCCATAGAGAGACATTCCATGTGAATGTAGCCATTATGTTCAACATGTGCAGACAAGACAGAAGTGGGATCAGGACACAGTTCTATTGCATACTGACTTTCCCCAAACGTGTACATAGCCTTGGACTCTCAGATTTAGTGCATTTTATTTCCTTCATATTAGTTAGTAAAGCTTGGTACTACCTGTTGTCCAGGTTAACACTTCCTGAAGCTAAAAGTGCAAGCAATTAAAAAAAACAGGGCTTCTAGTAATATAATGGGAATTCAGAATCAATCAGATATGCAACGAACAGAGAGAGAGAATAGGAGAACAGACACTCACCAAAGTTGCCTCCTTTTGTGGTAAGATACCCTTCCTTCTGCAGAAGAGAATGGCCCGGTGTGTTCGCTTAGCAATGTGAGCGGTTACTGCATACTGGGCTGCTGCAGCAAGGTCTGATATACAGGACAGGAGTTGCCCTTCCTGTAGGTCTGCAGAAATAATGACCAAATGGATTGTCCAAGCATATGTGCAGCAGATCACAAGAACACTTTGTATCAGGGCTATATTTGGAGAATACCTTCTGCCTTTTCTTTTTGTGTAATCATTCTAGTGACTTGGTTCTGAAGTCCAGCAAAGGAGAAGTTGCAATTACAATGCTGCTCCATGGGAACTTTGAATTCAACATTTCGAGTATTTCCCTGCTGTGCCAAGTATTCTATTGCTTTTCCACCACTCAAGCCAGAGCAGTCTGGGTGCTTTTGCAAAGAAAGTCTTCTGGCTACCTTAAAAAAGCCAAAACAGAAACTAAATAAATTATTATTATTTAAAAAGCCACCAGAAACAGCTAATAAACAGTCACCTTATAATTCAATGACACCCTAAAGAAATCCTTGTCAGCATGGCAAAATATAATTGTAACACCAATTAAGAACTTCTCTTATCTCACAATGCAAACTCTCACTCTCTCTGTTTCTCTCTCTATATATTTAGCAGAGAAGATAGCTGTTAACTGTCCAGAAGATGACTTTAGTCAATGGGATTTTATTGTTCTGGCCAGTATTGGTGATAACCAATGGCAGTGAAATAATGTCAAAATCTGCATTTTAAATCTTGTATCAATTATATATATTTTCAATGGTTTGCATTGTATACTTTGCAGAGGCCTTTGGCTAAAAGCAATAAATCTGACTTGACTTTGCACAACTACTATGCTTGTAACATAACATGAGGAATACACCTGATCCAGCGCTTGTACTGCAAGACATCAGCTGCACTGAGGCTTGACACACTCACCCAGATGCATGGCAACCTCACCCCTATGGTGCTATCACATCTAGCCATGGTGTGTGTGAATACTGCCATCAAGTGGTGGGGCCAACTGTGTGGGCCCTTCCTACTCCCTCGCAGCAGGATGGTGATTGGGTAGGGAAACCACATGCAATAGGCCCTGCCAACATTGTTCCAGTATTCACAGCCATGTGAGAAGGACCACGAGGAGGCAACGTCTGTGAGGCTTGGGGTGGGTGTGAGTATGTGGCTGACAGAGAGAGAAGGGAGCCTGAGGAAAAGATTTAAAAGGCTGTGAGAAGAAGTGTCAGCATAGATGATATTAGCAGAAATGGTCTACTGAACTCTTACCAGTTTGCGTCTGATTGAACCCCATGGGTGGCTTGACCCATATATCCCTTTGTGACCAACATCATTCATCTACTGATCTACAACAGGCCCAGCGCTCTGGAATTCCCTCCCCAGCGAGGCTAGGGTGGTGCCCCCCCCCCCCCCGGTAAGCTTCCGGAGGCAGGCAAAGACCTTCCTATTCCGGCAGGCATTTGGGACTAGCCTGTGATGCAATGGAATGCTGTATTTTATATTATGTATATTGTATTGCTTTTTATGTTATATATATAATTATAAAATTTTATAATATAATTTTAAAAATATTATTGATGGTTTAATTCCATTTTTAACTTTTGTATTTTTCTATCTCTGTTTTAATTGTATGAATTTTAAAGGATGTGAGCTGCCTTGGGTCCCAGTGTTGGGGAAAAGGCGGGATACAAATAAATATAACAACAACAACAACAACGATGTAGTGCAATAAATAAACAGCAATGAGAACTGGAGATGTTACAGTATACCTTTCCCTATTAAACAGATGAGATGACATGAAAATGGTGGGAAAGCACAGGAAAGAAAGGAGGGTGCCGTCCTCCACCATGACAGATGGCTGATTGTGCTACGGAGGGCTATGCACCTTCTTTGACAGCTAGCTACTTAGGGACAATGAAAGGCAACCACAATAACAGGCAAAACCATCAGACCGCACTCATCACCACACAGCTGATTATCAAAGCAAATATGGTCAATGTGTCTGACCACCAAGGATGTGATGAGGCTAAACCCTCACCTGTGGCTCTTGCTGCAGCCTCTGAGTGTCCAAAGATATACCATGCATCTGAGGAAGTGTATTCTAGGACATGGGTGGGCAGAAAGTAGATTTCCAGATGTTTTGGACTACAACTCTGCCAGGGCAAGCCTAATCTCTCAACACAGTTCCATACTTGCCCTTATGAAAAGGAGAACTTATGCTGTAAATAATACAGACTAGCACTCCTAAAAGATTAATCCAAATTAAAAGAATTACCTTATCCAGCATGTCCCCTGGTGCAATGTCCAATGTTTGTCCAAGGAGAAGAAAATCTGAAACTCCTTGTGCTACTGCCAGAATACAGTGACCCCCAGAGAGCAAAAGTACTAGGAATGGAAACTCCACGTGGTCGGTCAGCCGAACAGTAAGCGCGTGTGCCTCCATATGATGGATGGGGATGAAAGGCTTCTTGTATTTCTCCACCAGTTCTAAACTATAGTCCAACCCTACTCCAAGGCTTAAAGCAAGCCCTGGCTTTACAGTTGTCGCAATAGCCGAGAGTTCATGCATACAAACGCCACTGACAGAGAGTGCTTGCTGTACTATCCTCACAATATTCTCTTGATGAAGCTGCCGTGCGACCGGAGGAATAATTCCACCTGTTCTAATTAGAAACAAACACATGTAGAATGTTTATGTTAAATCTGTTGGCTCCACTCAAAACCTCAAAGCATAGATTTAGTTGCTCTTCAAAGTCATCTGGATACTATTTTAACTCAATCGCCAGTCTGTAGCAACCCAGTTGTAGCAACGAGACTGGAAATCAATTATGTTCCTTTAGAAATCAAAGAGAATTACTGCACTTTACTGAACTCTTTCAGTCTTTCGGCAGCTTTTGACACCACTGAGCATGGGTTATTAATATTGTGACAGAGATCTGATGGCACTTATAAAGCGAAACACAAGCGATTCTACTGTTTCCTGATAGGTATGTCTCAAGCGAGTAGTGTGGCTGCTATTCATCTCTTTAGGATCTAAAACCTCTCGACTCCACTGATCTGCAGTAAAAATAGGAGGTGGGGGAGTGTGTGTGTATGTGGCCCCTGGCCACTCACCCAACACCCAATGTGTCCCTCGACCCAAGGGGACTTGCCCACCCCTACTTTAGGTCCTTCCCTATGGGGTCCCAGAAAGTCCCATCCCCTTCCTGTTCAAAATGTATCGAAGGCCACTGGGCAGAAAACTTAACTGAAGATGTGGAGGGCACCCAACTCTATATTTCATTTTTCTCCTGGATAAGGTCCTGCATTTTTAGTGGTTACTCAGTTTGGTAATGGATGTGGGTAAGCACATTGAAACTGAAGCATTTTTGCTTTCTTTCTTATTATACAGAAATCCCTCTCCACTGGAGACCTTTTAAGAACCTGAGCATAAACCTCTTGCAGACACTGTAAGATATTCATTTGGGGTTTTACTGCTCAACTACAGATGAGAAGGCCTGGAAAAAAACCCAGAAAAATTGGGGGTGGGGTGGGGTGGAAAGGTGTTTTTTCCCCCAAGGACCATTCCCCCCGCCGAAAAAATTGGAAAAATTGAACAGCTTTGGATTATGAAATATTTTCTTTTAGAATTTAAGACAAGGTGTTCATATATATTTTTGCCCAGCCTTTACTCTCCACAAAATGATTTCTTAAAACTATGTAATAAGAACTACTTTTACAGAAAGACTAGAGATGTAAAATATAAATAATGAAGCCATTGGGAATTTTTTTAAAAATCCTCTCTGTAAGATTCCCAGCATAGTTGTTTCTTCCATTCTTTATTAAAATTATTGATCTAATGTATCTTTTACTAATAGATGTTTGGGGATGCTCCAAGTCGTGCTGGGGGACTTCAACATACACTCGGAGGCTGCCATCATGGGGGCACCTCGGGAGTTCATGGAGACCATGGCTTCCTGGGAGCTGCACCCTGTATCATCTGGACCTACCCATGTAGCTGGCCATGCGCTGGACTTGGTTTTCGTTTCCGGGGAGGGAGGAAATGACCTGGAAATCGGGGGTATATACATCACCCCCTTGTCATGGTCAGATCACTATCTGGTAGGGCTGGATGTCTTGGTGCCACAACCCCTCTTCAGGGGTGAAGGACCTATTAGGATGGTCCGCCCCAGGAGTCTTATGGATCTGGATGGATTCCTGAACGCACTTGGGGAACTGGAGCACGCAAACGGTAGCTCAGTCGAGACCCTGGTGGATGACTGGAATGCTGCAATCACCAGGGCATTAGACCGAGTGGCCCCGAAGCGCCCTCTTCACCTGAACAGAGCTCACATGGCACCTTGGTTTACTCCATCGCTGCGAGCCCTGAAGCGGGAGGTGAGAAGGCTAGAGCGCCGATGGCGTAAATCCCACTCTGAAGACGATCGGACACAGGTCAGAGCTGCATCTTCAGCCTACCAGGTGGCGGTGAAGGCAGCAAAGAAGAATTTCTATGCTGCCTCCATCGCGTCTGCGGAGTGCTGCCCCAGGAGGCTGTTCCAAGTGGTCCGTAGCCTGGTCGGTCCAGCTGCTTCGGATCCGTTGGAACAGTCTAAAGCCTCCTGTGAGGCTTTAGCAAAGCATTTTGCAGATAAAATTGATTGGGATTCCATGCGTCGTGGACACAGTGGGTGAACAGGAGGAGGCCAGTGGCAGTCCAGTTTTGTGCAATCAGTTCCAGCTTCTTCCTTCTGGTGAAGTGGACAAGGTGCTTTCTTCTGTTAAGCTGACCACCTGCTTGCTTGATCCTTGCCCATCCTGGCTTGTTATGAGCTGCAGGGAAAAACTGGGTGGGGAGATCAGGGCGGTAGTGAATGCCTCCCTCGAGGAGGGAGTGATGCCATCAGCCTTAAAGAGGCAGTAACAAGATCGCTTCTAAAGAAGCCCTCCTTAGATCCCCAAGATTTGAACAACTTTCGCCCAGTCTCCAATTTGCCATTTCTGGGCAAGCTGATTGAGCAAGTGGTGGGGGCTCAGTCAGCACATTTGGATGAAGCCAATTATTTAGATCCATGCCAGTCGGGCTTCAGGCCTGGACATGGGACAGAAACGGCCTTGGTCGCCTTGGTGGATGATATGAGGAGGGCTTTGGATAGGGGCGAATGCTCCTTTCTAGTCCTCCTCGATCTCTCAGCGGCTTTTGATACCGTTGACCACGGTATCCTCCTGGACTACCTGGAGGGGTTGGGCATGGGAGGCACTGTATTGCAGTGGTTCCGGTCCTTCCTCTGGAAGGTACCAGAGGGTAGTTCTTGGGGAGGAGGCTTCAGACCCTTGGCCGCTCACTTGTGGAATGCCGCAGGGTTCCATCCTCTCCCCGATGTTATTTAACATCTACCTGAAGCCGCTGGGAGCTATCATCAGGAGGTTTGGGGTGTGCTGTCATCAATATGCGGATGACACGCAGCTCTACCTCTCCTTCAAGTCCTCACCAAGGTTGGCTGTTGGAACCCTGTCCAAGTGCCTGGAGGCAGTGGGTGGCTGGATGGGAAGGAACATGCTGAAACTGAACCCCGACAAGACCGAGGTACTTCTGGTGGGAGACAAGGGAGGGTTAGGGGATGTTGACCTGGTGCTGAATGGGGTACATCTACCCCTGAAGGACCAGGTCCGCAGCTTGGGAGTCATTCTAGATTCCCAACTGTCCATGGAGGCTCAGGTGTCAGCTGTGAGCCGGGCGGCGCTGTATCAGCTCCATCTGATGCGGCAGTTGCGCCCCTACCTTCCTAATCATCTGCTCCTATCAGTGGTTCATGCTTTGGTCTCCTCTCGCCTAGACTACTGTAATGTGCTCTACGTGGGGTTACCCTGGAAGACGGTTTGGAAGTTGCAGCTGGTACAGAATGCAGCAGCTCACCTGGTTAAAGGCTGCCGCCGGCATGATCACATCACTCCGGTGCTCAAAGAGTTGCACTGGCTACCAGTTGTTTGCCGAGCCGAATTCGAGGTGTTGGCGTTGACCTTTAAAACTTTCCTGTACGGCTCCGGTCCAGTTTATCTCAAGGAGCGCCTCCAGCAACATCAAGTAGGCCGCTCAACAAGATCTGCCACAGAAGGCCTTCTCCCTGTCCCATCAGCCAGAGAAACCAGGCTGGTGGGGACTAGGAGGAGGGCCTTTTCTGTGGCAGCTCCCAATTTATGGAACTCTCTCCCCAGTGACCTCCGCCATGCCCCTTCCTTGATTAGCTTCCGCCATGCATTAAAAATGTGGCTTTTCAGGCGGGAATTAGGGACGGGGCGAGCCTTGAGTCTGCTGGAGGCTCGCTCTGGGCTCGGCCCTCCACGGCGGCGGCCCGATCTCGTTCTTCAGAGCAGCGCGGTGCGTTCTCCGTGCCACTCGCACCTCCGGCGGAGGACCCCCCCCCCCCGCAGCCTGCCTTGTCTTGCGCGCCATCTCCGCAGCCTCCGGAGCCACTGCGTCGCGTCACTGACGGGGCCGGATGTGACGCGACGGGACCGCCGCCGCTTGCAAAGGTCGGGAGACGCGCTGCGGCCGCCGCTTGCAAAGGTAGGGAGAGGCGGGGGCGGCTCCGCGCGTCTCCCTGCCAGGGAGCCGGCAAAGCTTTGCTGGCTCCCTGGCAGGGAGATGCGTGGAGACACGCCGCGGCCGCTTGCTCTGTGGGCGCCTCGCGCTGCCATGCTGCTTCCCTGCCCAGGAGCCGGCATGGCAGCGTGCGAGGCGCTAGCAGAGCGAGTGGAGGCAAGGCGAGGCTGGGAGCCCGGGAGCCGGCACATCAAAGTGAGTTTCCCCATTAGCCCCACAACCATTTAATCACTGCTTTGCCGGCTCCCTCCATGGGGCTCCCTGCCAGGGAGCCGGCAAAGCAGTGATTAAATGGTTGTGGAACAAATCATCTGAGTTCCCATTATTTCTAATGGGGAAACTCGCTTTGATGTACGAGTATTTTGGATTATGAGCATGGTTCCGGAACGAATTATGCTCGTAATCCAAGGTATTACTGTATTTCGACTTTAAAAAAAAAACAGATTTAAGAAGTGCTAGCTTCCTGTTGTGCCAGCGGTGGGTCCTGTTGTTGCACGGGAAGCACTGGATACTGCCCAGTGCCTTTTAAGAAAGTTATTTTATGTTGCTGCTTTAGTATTTTACATGATTAAGATTTTAATTTTTGGATTTTGCTCTCCCCCCCGCCCCGTTTTATTGTATTAAGTTGTTACAAGACATTCTCTCTGGGTGTGGCAGGATTATCCCTACATATGTCTTACATATTCAAAATATCAATCATTCCCAAGAATTGCTAGAGAGAAACTCTAATGCTTAAAGAGTTTGGAATTCCTTCCAGCACAAATGTTTTAAGGATCAACACCTTTCAATACTCTGAAGCATATACATGACAACAACATTACAATGATATTCAATCTAAGCAGCACTTAAAGCAGTATATTCACCAATAGTAAGACCTACTTACTTTAAATGAACCTCACTTTGAGAATGTAGAGCTTCTCCTAAAATGTTGCCAGCTTCATCCACCACAGCAGCGCCTGTATCATCACAGCTAGTTTCTATTCCCAGAACTATTTTAGTAGAAAAGCATTTGCCATAGTGAGCAGAGATCCTTCTTAAAGAATCACTCCGGCAACATTTGGGAGACTTTGAAATTACTCCTCTGAAGCTGCTCACTGTTAAAGATTTCTGTAAGCAGGTGTGCCTAGAAAGGAACTGTACAAAAATGAAATTTAGCATTTAATGTCTGGTCACTAACATGCCCAGGTTCTGTGCTCCCACCAAACAGGTGATTTCTGCCATAACTGATCTCCTGTTGGCAGGAGAATAAGAGGGTGCCTGAAATGGTATGGAGGTGTTCCACAATACAGCAGCAAGTAGGGAACAGGAAATCCACAGCAGTCTGCTGATCCTGGAGGTTTGTGGGGCAAGCAGTGTGCACATGTACACACACACACACACCAGGGATCCACGCATTGGATTTCTTCTCCCCTTCAATAGCAGCTTCTTGCAGAAATCTTTTTCATGTGCATTCTTCTTACTGGATAGCTGCACCCCTGTCAATGTGGTTATAACCAAGGACACATATGTGATACATCTCTGCGAATTGGTATTACCACCATTCTGTTAGGAGGCAGATGTGGAACTGAGGCTAAAAAACAGTAGCTAAAAAACCAGATCCCCAAGTGAATCTACAGCTGAGCTGCATTAAAACAAAAATTGCCAGGATCAACATCCTACATGCTGTTCCCTATAGACTACATTGGATCTAATGTTTCGAAAAGAGAATACAAGACCTCCAAATTCTAATGCATATATTGGGTGATATGCAACGTTGCATGGGCAGACTTCCGCTCATGCAACTTGTCCTCCCTCTCCTCTCTTCTGCACCCTCTATGCCTCCCTAATCTGCTCCAGAGGGTCCCCCCAAGCATCTGGAGCAGGTATCAGAGGCACACAGGAAACTGCAGGTGGATGTTCCACTGGAGGACATAGACCATTGGATTTCACCCATTAATTGGACATGTTATGAAATATATCTGGTTTTTAAAAAAAACAAAACAAAACTATGTTCTCTAAGCATTAAGCAATACACCCTTACTTTTCTAAGGATTATCTATAAATTTGTCACCTCTCAAGTGAAATTTTGAAACAAACCCAATGATAAGACTTTTAATTCTCTTTCTCAAAATCAAAGCCAGGGTCCCAAATGAGGGCTCGATTACTATTTAAACCCAATTTAAATGAAAATATTAATTTAGGCCTTAAAAAAACAACACAATTATTACTCATTTGTTGAGAGGATTGGGAAGTCTTTCCTCAAGGTTGCTGGAAAATACGTTTCTTTGAAATGATAGAAACATCCAGTAGTAATATTTTTCTATTGGGACAAATACAACCCTTCCTCCTGCTACCACATTAGTTGTTGCTGCGAGTACTATGAGGAATGTGGTTAATGAATGCCACACAGGCCTTTATTGGAAAGTGCCTGTCATAATGCAGTGACAAGCCATACAACACAGACATTGCCCATTTTCTAAACCTGAATTTTGTAATTTTCTTGGTAGGTAGGTATCGTTTTTTTTAATGTGCCAGCTAGCTGTGTGCTTCTTGGTGTGCACAGGATTGGGGGCATGATACCGCATACATAATACAGTATGAATAAATTCCATCATACCGTCTGGGGAAAAAAACTTAGCTTTAGAATGGTAAACATGCTAAAGTTCAAGAGCTGATAGGAAAAGTATTCTTTTCTCATTCAATAGAACTACGTTTTGCGATAAATTGAACTGGCTAAGCACCTGGAATCAAAAGCAAATGGTCCCTCAAGGCTTTATATATGGGGAATAAATCAGTTTTTACCTGTGTCAGAAACATGCCGTCAAAATCGCTCTTTTCCTTTATTCTTTCCCAATTCAGCCTTCACATTTCACAACCTCCTAAGACAGAGAGCCAAACATGTAAAGCTGGAAAAATCTGGAATACACAAAGACAGTGTTTCCTTTGATGGATTCCCACAAAGGTGTATTTAATAATTTAATTCCATGGGTTGTATCCAACAGTGCCAATGGGACAGACGTTGCTGGTAAAATGGATCCCCCCGCCCCGCTGCATGCCCCCAAGTCTGCTCCAGAGGGTTGGGGGACCCTGCAGAGCAGATTTGGGGTATATGGGGGCTGCAGGGGGAGGACAGGAAGGGGAAGTCTTATTGCGCAATAAGAACCCCACTTGTGTAACGCTGGATGTAGCCCATTTTTCTCATAAGAGCATAAGCTCCCCAATCCCACATGCTACTGTCTAGTGTGATATCAGTAGCTAATAGACAGAAAAGAAGGTGTCTGATGCCTTCTTTCCACCAGGGATGGAGCAATGGCTAGGGCTCATTTTCACAACGACCATTTCTGCATGTAGACCTCTAGTTTGCAGGTCACTGGTGTTGACTTACAGTCATGGATGCCACAAAAGGGGGTCATGTAAATGCTGATGATGCATGTGGAACTGAAAATGGCTAGGCTTTTGACATGCTGCAAGCAAGAAAGCACCATCTCAGTAGTGTGCCAAAAGCTGAAACATATTTATTTATTTATTTATTATATTTATACCCTGCCTTTTTTCCTGCAAGGAACCCAAGGCGGCTTACATAATCCTCCTCCTCTCCATTTTATCCTCACAACAACCCTGTGAGGTAGGTTAGGCTGAGAGTCAGTGACTGGTCCAAAGTCACCCAGTGAGTTTCGTGGCCGAGCGGGGACTAGAACCCGGATCTCCTGAGTCCCAGTCCAACACTCTAACCACTACACCACACTGGCTTTCTTGTTGAATCCTGTGCATGTCATCAGTGTCCAAAGGATTGCCTCTGTGTATAACATTTAGAGCTGAAAGTCAACACAGATTGCCTCAAAAGTGTGGCTAAAGTCATAGGGACGGATCAGGAGAATAGATCTTGGGAGTTTTCAGCCACCTTCACGTTATGAACAAAGACTAGGTATAAATATTTAGAGAAATAAACAATAAATCAAGTAAAATACGTGTTTGTAGAAGATTCACCCCCTGCCCCTCAACAGGAGCTTTGTGACAAGATTTGAGAAACCCTAGCTTAATTGATGGCTTGCAATCCAAAGCTAAGAAAAAGAGCTAGCTTGGCTTTCAAAAGCCTTCAAAGCTTTAGAAACCTATTCTTCTAGAACACAAATGGATTATAAATCCGGACAACAAGGGACAGAGCTGAATGAAACATGAGCAAGTGAGGTAATCCTTTCTTCCAGGTATTTTCTTTCCCTGGTTTTACGGGTTTTTTTTCAAGAGTTCATGAAGTATCAGCAGTGCATCGTGAACCACTCCAACAAATCTGGAGAGTCAGAAGGTATTCACATGGTCGCCTAACCCTATCCCTGCCACAAAGCAAAACATCTTGGCAGAGAGCACAACACTCTTGCACAGTTCCAATTCATTTGAGAAGGCCTTATGCAGGACAACTTCCTGGTGGCTTATACTCAGAGTTATCAGAGACAATTGCTGTCCTCTTTCTATCCTAGAAGGGCCAGTTCCCACCCCACACCCACAAGACAGACATGGAAAACATTTAGAGATAGGAAGTGATGTGGGGGGGGGGAGTCCACCATCACCTGGAATCTATTTTTTTATGGAATTCTTTGTTTATTTTTGTTTTGCTTTGCTGTAACCAATGGTTGTAAGAATAAAATTGTATTCATTTATTCATTTGGAATGTAATGAGGGCAGAACATAATAGCCCGAGAGGTTTTTATATCCCTTCCCTTCCATGCAATGGAAATGAACAAAGGTAGAAACTATTAAGAAATCCAACATTTTCTACCACAGTTCTCTCAAGGGAGCAGTGCACTTGTTGAGAGACAGAATACCAGTTCTGTTGTTAAAGAGATCGCACCTCCCAGCTCCTTAGAAACCTTGATGCATGTAAGGAGTCCATGAAACGCACAGGTGCACTGCATAATAGTGACTGAAATAGCATTGTAACCCCTGCTCCTCAGCACTTCTGTTATATAAAGGCTTTCCCTCAGGATGAAATTGAGCTTTCCCCCTGCTTTAGACAATCGGATTGTTACTGCAGCAGTCACAAGAACCTGGACATTGCCTTGTAGGTCCATCTAGCACAGCATTCTGTTTCAGGCAGTGACGAGCCAGATGGCTCTGAAAACTCGTAAGTAGGGCAAGGGGTGGGGTGATGGCCATCTCTTCTTGTTTTTCCCCAGCATCTGTTAAGTCAGAGGCACAATCCTCTGTTTTGAACAACTCTTCTATGTTCACTTTTGAAAATTATCCTTATCCCCAAAATGAATAGCACTGAGTTGGCACAAAATTAGGATGGGGTGAACCAATAGGTAGGTATATTAATGCAACTTAGTAAAATAAAATAAAATAAATCTAGTGTTCCGTTGTCTTAGGAGACAAACTAGAGCAAATGTTAAGAGATCAGGGTGCTAGTACCAAATATCTGAGATATATATTGTTTTTATACAACACATAAAATCTATTCAATTACTATTCCTGCAAACCCTTGGTAAATGCATCTGTGTAAATTAAAAGCAAGATTATCTATGCTGCTTGTACACATCTCCAGTAATTTACTAAAATCTGGTGACATTATAGGAGCCCACATAGCCACATCACTGCCAAAAGCAATCAGAGCAAGCCATGGGCACCCTAATCATAGCTGGTAGCCTCTCCTCATTTTTATCAAAGTGAAAACTGAAACTAAGGCTAAGTGATGTATCTCAATTGATGAAAGCACAAGTTCCTGCTGGCTGGATTTTTATTCTCTTCATTCATGCCATTATACTAAATGTTGCAATACTTAACGGCCTGCTTCCCACCTAATGCTAACCAATTGTTTATTTAAACCATGGTTTGTTGCCCTACCTATGGTTTCTCTGACAGATGATCAAACAAACCATGGTTTGTTTTCTCAGTCCCTGGGTTATGTTTCCCTTCTCCTTCGCCTGCTCCATCCCTATTAATCCCAAATACCTTTGCAGCACTGCAGTATTGGCATGTATAAAGGCTGGGGGTTTGCCTGCTGCCTCTATTGCCTGGCAAAACTACCCACGAACAACCCATATAATGACAACCTATAATTTAAAGAACCCACAGTTCACAACCCAACAACAAACCATGACGTTTGCAAGACATGCTGGGCTCACTGGGTGCCATTTTGGATATGCAACTCCAGATGGAGTTGCGGTGTGTCTTCTGAACATGGCCATCGGGGGTTATGTTGTAGGGTTATGCAAGGGTTGTTTAACCCTCACATAACCCGATGGCCAGGTTCAGACGACAAGCAGCAACCCCATTGGGGTTTGCACATTCACACTGGCACCTGGCACGCTCTGCGGCTCATCATGGGTTAAATAACAGCCCATGGGTTCTTTTCATGGGTTGTTTGTAGTTCCCATAGTTCCAGGTTCGCATATAACAACAACTCACAATTCAACAAACCATGGTTACGTGCGAACTTGTATGCATATGTGTATGAGAAAGAGATATACAGTAATACCTTGGATTGCAAGCATAATTCGTTCCGGAACCGTGCTTGTAATCCAAAACACTCTTATATCAAAGCGAGTCTCTGGCGGGTGTGAGCGGGGCTGATTTCGGCCCGCTACGTCTGCTCGAGGCGAGCGGTTACATCCCTATGACTACTTGTATTGCAAGACGTCGCTCGTTTATCAAGTCAACATTTATTTTAAAAATTTGCTTGTCTTGCAAAATGCTCTCAGACCAAGTTTCTTGCAATCCAAGGTATTACAGTCAAGCCTGTTAAACCAATGTCTGTTTCCTCTCTAGCTAGTTGCCATTAAAGTTATATTTAATACTAAGCTGCAAAGAACACAAAAGCTACCTTAAGATTTGCAGATACTCTCATTGCATTTTATATTTTCGTAGAGGGTTCAGGTGTGCTTGAACTATCCTAAACAGATCTCTTCTGTTTCTTCACTGCAGGAATAGTGGGTGTGAGATTATACCTTCAGCATTCTTGGAACAGGTTCCAAACCTTGGTCTATTCATTTCAGATAATCAGGGTAATTTGGGAACCATCATTAGTACATATTTGTTTTAATATTTGCATAGCACCTTTTAATAAAAAAAATCCTCGAGATGGCTTAGGGTGCAATCCTATCAATTGTGCCCTCAATGCTCACAAGCCTCCGAACTTGGAGGCTTACTTAGCATCCAGTGCAGAGTGGGAGGAGTAGCAGAGGTCATCTCCACCATCCGACCTTGAATCTAGGAATCCCAAGTATCCTATGGCCCCCTAAACGCTGTCTAGGGGGGCATAGGATTGCTCTCTTAGATATATAGACACACTTTACTCTACAAAATACCAGCTTCCATTTTCTAGGGACTTTTAAGTCCCACACACCAGTTTGCCAAACCTGTAGGTAAATTTACCTTCAGTGTTATAAACAAGATTATGAAGTCTGCATGAAAACAGATTTATAGCCTGATCCTGTGCATATTTACCATGACAGTTTATCTGCATATCAAAAATCAACTTTTTGTGAGTCCTACTGTTTATTTAAGTATGCTAATCCGTGTGATTCAGGGATTAATAGACGGACAGCAAAAGTGGATACTGAGAGCCCTTACAGTTGCAAAAAGACTTATACTTCAAGCTTGGAAAGATAAACACCCACCACCTATCATTCAATGGACTGGATATCTCACTGCTCTTGCTATCTTTCAACATATCTCCTACAATTGTCAATTTCAAATTTGTATGGATGCTTATCTAGATATATGGACTGCTTATATTAACAAATATATTTGAAATGGACTGAAAAAGTGGTGGGAAACATGGGAGGATTATTAATGGAAGTTGTTGACTCGCACCCCCATAACATTTTGTGAATGCAGCAGAGCAATGGCATGAGAAAAGCCTCATCTGGAAGCACCCAAAATAAGCACCGGGCAAGGTTCTTTGGGGAAGAACTTCCGGAGACGGAATTACCACAGCCGAAAATGCCTTCTCTGATAGGATATTGCTGTAATCCTGTGCAAACTTTCTTGGGACACATCCCATTGATTGGGCCCAGTGGGGTTTATTTCAGAGTAAACATGATTATATTGCATTGTTAAGGTCTTTTACAGAAAAACATGATTTCCTATTTCTGTGTGTGGTGGTGGTGGTGGTGGTGGTGGTGGTTCCACACTGTTTTCTCTTAGTTGGGTCTGCACAACCTGAACAGCCATTTCAGTCCCTGGTAAAAAAAAAAAATTGCTCAGGCATATTCATGTCTGTCTATTCTAATACTTTAGCTGTCGACTGTTTTATGATGTCATTGTTTTTATTACTTGATTGTACATTCTATTTGGTGTGACTACTTTTGGTCATGCTCTTGCACACTGCTCTGGAAATTGCAAGGATGAAGGGCAGTTCAAAAACATTTTAAAAAACAAACAAACCTGCAACCCATTGTGCCAAGTGTAGCCTGCTAGTCAAATAGTGATGGATCTTCGGGACAGTTCAAAAATATTTTAACAAACAAACCTGCAACCCACAAAGCCAAGTGTAGCCTGCTAGTCAAATTGTGGTGGATCATTGGGGACTAAATGAACCTTGTTTTTCGTTCAATACAACAAAGTGTCTTGTGGCACCTTAAAAGTTAACGAATTTATTCTGGCATAAATAAGGTTTTGTGGACACTGTCCACTTTATCAGATGTGAACAAGACACTGCTGCTTTGGCTGCAACAGACTAACATGGCTATCCCTCTAGAAATTGTTTTCAGTTGACTGAAAAAGCAGGGGGTGGGTGAGTTGCTGTCCAGCAGCTGTTAGGTCATCCACATAGCTTAGGGCTCTTTTATACTTAGCGGTATATAAATACTATTACTACTACTACTACTACTACTACTAATCCACGTGGCTTCTGGGCTGCGCTTCAGCTAGTCATCATCATCATCATCAGGCGATCGTGAGTCGTGACCGAGTAAGATTGTCTTCCAGGATAAAAATTTACAAAAAGGAGATTTTAAAAGGAGGAAATTCTAAAGAAAATTGTGTAGACTCTAGCGATGGGTCCGTGCAGGGTGGGCTCAGCTAGTGCATGGTGGGCCTCTGGATACTTTGGCCTACAACTCCCATCAGCTGTAGTCAGCATAGCCAATGGTGAGGGATCATGGCAGTTGTAGGCCAAAACATCTGGTGGCCCACAAGCTGCCCACGCCAGGCTTAGTGGATCACAAGACCATGCTCCGCCTCAGCCCCTTCCCGCTAACAGTTCTTCCTCACCGGCTCGCGCTCGCTCTCACCCGCTGCCCACTCACCGGGCACCGTCCACGAAACCTCTCCTCTTCGGCTCCGGAAGGGTTAATCTGGCGAGACGGCGCCCCTCCTTGCGACGCGCCACGTGGGCGAGGACGGGCCAATCTCATCTGCGGGGAAGACGAGCAAGAAGAAACCACCAGCTAACCAACCGCCTTCCGTCAAAGGGTCGAGGGAAGCCGAGGAGGAGGTTAGACTAGACACTCCTTAATTTCCTGTTGAATCTCCATTTTAGAGGGCATGGAAGTGAATTGGGCACGGGGCGTGTCAGGAGGGTGATCATGCCGACACCCTGACTTCCACATCCCTCTCACCCTATCTATTTTGTGTAACATCTTGCCTGCGTAAGAGATCTGGAGATCTCGGAGGCTTGCACACATTTTTTTGTTGTTGGCCTAATAAAAGTATTAATGCTGCTGTGAATTTTGGTTTTTTCCCTTCTTATAGCCAACCCGGCTACTTTTGCTTTTTGCATTTAACGGGGCTCTGGCTTGGAGGGAGCGGGGCAGTTTAAGTAGAATGACATTTTTAATTATTATGCCCCATAATTAAATGTCCCATAATTATAATTATGGGACATTTTAAATTATTTTGCTGGGACTCTAGAGTCGGATAGAGACAAAAAGTGACACGTTGGGATAGATCTAGTTTCCACCGTAGCGCGTTAAAAGCATTATTTCATATCTTGACTGCTGTGCAAAAAAGAGTATGGCGTAAAAGACGTTTCCCAAGACTACATTGCAGGGTTGTTGTGAACTCAGCTGAAGCGCATCTCCCCATCCCTCTGCAATGTGGCCACTGTGCACTGCGCGCGCGCACACAAAATAAAAAATTTCATTGAAAGATTTGAGTTTCACTAGAGCATGAACTTCTGCCTTTCGGTTTTGGAGGCAGTAGAGGGCAGACTGTCCCTTACTACACATCTCTTAATGTCCTGTATTTCTTCATTGTGCCTAGGAGCAACTATCACTCTTAATCAAAGTCTTGGAGGGGCTTGGAGGCTCAAAAGTAATCAGGTACTTCCAGATGTGGCTTTTAGTATTGTGGCATTGCTCTGCTTCATTCACAGAATTTTATGTCGTCTTCCACTTATGACTGGTGTTTTCTCACCGCTTCTTTCATCTTTTTTTTCTTGCCGCAGAAATCCATTAAGGAGAAATAGAATAGCTGCCATAGGCCATGGAAAGGAAACGGTACTTTTAAAAGTTTGAAATGAGCAGGCTGGAGACAGAGCTGGGTAACAGCTGGGGGTTATATTTTCAAACATGCAGGTCAGCTATTGCTTTTGTTCCAGAATACTAGGTGTAACTTGATATCTGCAGCACCTAGCAGTGACTAATACATTCAGTCTGCGATCTCCTGTTTTGAGATTAGAAGCAGCACTTGGAAAACAGAAGGGTTATGGAAGACATCTGGACACCATGTAATACAGGCCTGTGGCTCATGCTGGCTCAGCTTGTCTGAGCGTGGAAAGCTAAGCAGGGTCAGGCCTGGTTGTTACTTGGATGGGTGACCCCTCCTCTAGTTTCCTGCATTGAGCCGGGGAAGTGCTCCGAGCAGAAGTCTACTCGGGGACACTCCCGCCGGTGGAAGAAAACCTCTGGATCCAGCCCAGTGAGTTCAATGAGCTTACTCCCCCTTATACACTACTTTGATGGCTTTTTAGCAGATAAGGTGGCATATAAATGTTAATAAATAAAAGGAATGCAGCCAAAGTATGTTGTTATTCTAAGATCTTAATAAAAGGCTCATTGATAGATACAAGTGGTTCAAGAGTAGAATAGCTGGCCACTGAAGGTGCTGCATTCTCCATCAGAGGTTTTCAAGCAGAGGCTGGATGGCCGCCCATTAGGGATGCAGCGGCAGATTTCCTGCATTAGCAGGTGGTTGGACTAGATGCATATGAGGTCCCTTTCACCCACTCTCATCTCTCCTTATTAGACCCTTTTTCCTTTTAGGGGAAGGAATGTCTTTGTTTTGTTAAAGGAGAAGACAAACTAGGTCGCTCTACCTGCTCTCCATGGTTCAGCATCTTGCATCAAATCTAGTGATGTGTATATATACGCAAATGTAGCAAGTTCTTTTAGAATTCTCACTCCGGTTACAGAAAACACGTGTGTGTGAAACACACCGTCAGGGTAAAGGCAGACAGAAATTAAGCAGGATATGCCATGGGTCCTGATACAGTCAAACTGAAAGAGACTTGGGCAATTCAGCAATGCCATAGCTAAGATAAGGTCCAACATGATCTCCAGAACCACATGAAGCTGTGTATGTGGACAAGATGAGTCACTTTCTTTCCAACATCCAGGCCAATTCTGCATGTAAAGTCACTTTGCCCTTGGTTATCTCTAGCAATTGTAGCGTCAAAAGCCTACACAAACAAGTGATTTAAAAACAGTGGCTGTCACATTAATTTTACTCACAAAGTCTTCAGTACTATGACACACCTGATCCATTAAGGGTGCAATCTTCTGCATGTTTAGACAGAAAGAAGTCCTACAACTCCCAGAATACTGGCTGGAGAATTATGGGAGGTATAGGACTATTTTTCTGTTTAAAGTTGTAGGCAAACATTTTTAATGAAGATATGAATACACGTTTGGGCTGGCTCAACCTCTAATTGTGAAACTAGCTACTCCCGTTTTTTTTGTCCAGCTGGAAAGTTGTTTAGCCCATGACACCCTTACTTGGAATGACTTACAAAAAGCATACAGGAGCATGCATCCCCCCTCCAATGAAGTAATTTCAGCATTAAGGCAACATCATGCAAGCAGGCTTCCACTCCTACGATAGGACCTCCCCTTCAAATTCTGCTCTGGAGTGTCTCCAATGGTGGCAGATGGACACCGTTGGATATCATCCTTAGAGAGAAAGTCTCCTCATTTCCTGAAGTACAAGTGAGTAAGCACTCTGCTTCCAAATCACTAGTTACATTTATAGAGTTAAACAATATTTCATTCATCATTTTAATACACTACTAATCTGGAGCCCATGAATACCACATTATTTCATCTGGGGTTGTTGTTTTTGTTCTTTAAGGGAAGGGATTCAGTGTTAAATATTTGACTTCCTTTTAAATTTATATCAGCTGTAGAGGGAACCGTATTTTAGAATTGTTTTTTAATTTTTCAGTTTTTGTATAAATCAGTTATTAGGTTTACCAGGTTCAGCCACTGAGGGATACACCTATTATTTTAGGAATTACATAGAAGGCAGAATTTCACCAGGTTTGGCTCCTCCCTATTCATTTTCATGCAATCCCTAAATATACAGGAACTTACTAAGCAAACCCAATTGTGGTACTATTGTCAATAACTGGAAATTGAATTGTTTGAAATATTAAGCAAAAGCAGTTACTCATTTAATCCTGGAAATGTGTATCATATTAAGAGCAGTTAAATATTATACAATGGCTGATCATGAAACAGAACTTCTCAGCAGAATCTACATCAGTCTTTGCTAACCTGGTGCCCTCCAGATGTTTTAAGACTTCAGTTCTCATCAGCCCCAGCCAGTATAGCCAATGGTCATGAATCCTGGGAGAGTTATAGTCCAAAACATCTGGAGGGCACCAGGTTGGTCTACATTACAAGATCTTTAGTCCTTAACTGCCCTTTTTAGATGAACTAGTAAAGTGCCCATCAATATACTTGGTAGAAGGAAGTTATTCCTCCCCCAGCACATCTATGGTAGCACTATTGTTTGATGAGGGGGGAGCTTGGCCTAGAGAATGGAATGGAGTTCCTTGCTTTTAATGCATTATGAAAGTCTGGATGACGGATTGCAGTGCAGAGGTTCTTCTCTCCCCCTTTTAGCTCCCTCTCCCTCATTAGCCCAATAGACTTCAGCCTCCACCCCACAGCCTAGTTTTCTATCACAGGTCCCAGGGATCTCACGAAGGGATTTGGGGGGGTGATGGGGAAGAGAAGCACGATGTATTCCAATATGGAATGTGACCAAGAGACAGGAACTAGGTTGTTAAGATTATTATTTTTTTGGAAAGTGGATAAATATTTTAAATAATAATAAGGCAACTGTGGGTTGCTTCCTAACACATTTCCTCCCAGCAACACTGGCTGCTCAATAGTCACAGGAAGTGAAAGATTATTGGCTCAAGTAAGGGCCAAGCAATATTTGGGTTGTGTTCAGCCCATCAAGCTATATTGTAGACATTGGATGGATCTCAGTACTTACACTGTATGTGGCCTGTCTCTGCCTTTCTTTGGCATACACCACTTTGCAGTGTGGCTCTTTTCAGTTCATATGTCCAACAATGGGTGGAAAAGTGCTTCACTCAAGTTATACTATACACTGGTACATAGAAAACGAATGACAGTGACCCTGGGGTTGCTCAGTTGGACTTGGATGCATGATCAATTTTACCAAGGTAATGTTTCCTTCATTTCATTAGTCAGAATATGGAATCAAAAGCCGAACAGAGCTGAAAGTGGAGGAGACAACCCTAAATAAACTCTGATTTACCCATTTGTCTCATTCTCAAGAACAGTTGCAGATGAGAGGTAGAAATAAATGGGAGTTTAGGAACTTTACTTCAATTACATAGCAACCTATATCTACCCAGCCATATCAGAGGCAGTTAATCTAGGATCAACAATTTTGACACAACACCCATCCCTTGAGTAAGCAAGCTGCAACCTGCTGTGTGAATTTATAGAATGGAAATGAAATGGTGCTTTGAATATTCATTTTAAAAAATAAAGCAAAGGCCTCTCAGGACAATTTTTTTTAATTGGAGTAAACCACATAAACCAGATTTGGGGGGGAGATGTCAGAGGATAGACAACCCCCCCCCCCCACATCAATGTCTTATATAATTGTTGAAAAGGATCCTTATTCAATTCTTCTTACATTTTATGTAGTGTTTCAAACACTAGTCCTACATTACAACTGTAAGGGCACAATCCTATGCATGCTTAGACAGAAAAAAGTCCAACTCCCAGCATGGCTGGCTGGGGCATGCTGGGAGTTGTAAGACTTTTTTCTGTCTAAACATGCATAGGGTTGTGCCTTAATTCTATTTACAAAAGCACAACAGCAATTTGTTATGCTTGCAACCTTTTGGTGCAGTGAACTGCACTTGTGATACACTATATTGATATGATCAGTCTCGAAGTCATTCACTTTATTAATATAAAACACTGCTATTGTTCAAAAAAGACATTTTCGGAGAGCAAGAATAACTTAAGAAAAAGTCTAATATCTTGAAAGTAGCCAATTATTACTTTGAGGGCCTAATCACTACTGGCTTGAGCTCAAAATTCATTGTGGGCAGAATCTGAATTACAGTAATGAACCTCTAGCTATTAGCAAATCACAGCCAGTCCCAATTTAATAGGAAAACACATGCCTATTTCCTGCGGTTACATACAAAATGATATATCCAGGAGACACTTGCCATACCACAATGTTTTCCTGCATGCTGACTCCTGGTATGATTGTAGTGCCCAACAGTGAAACTAGGACCTTAGGGGCACAATCCTATGCAAGTTCAGACAGAAAAAAGCCCTACAACTCCCAGCATGCCCCAGCCAGCTATGCTGGCTGGGGCATGCTGGGAGTTGTAGGGCTTTTTTCTGTCTAAACTTGCATAGGATTGCACCTTAAAGTGCTTAAGGTAAAAGATTCTCTAGTTAACAGAAGGTTAAGCTCCCCTGCCAAGCCAACTAAAATTGGCTAGGAATACTTAGGCTGCAATCCTATGCATATTTAGACAGGAAAAAACCCTACAACTCCCAGGATTCCTACAATTCCCAGCTGGCTGGGGAATGCTGGGAGTTGTAGGGCATTTTTCTGTCTAAACATGCAGTTTTCTGCCTAAACAAACATGCTTCTGAAAATCTCACAACTCCAGATATAAAGCACAAGGGAAAAGAAACCAACTAAGGGCACAATCTTATGCATGTTTAGACAGAAAAAAGTCCTACACCTCTCATCATTCCCCATGGTGGGAGTTTCAGGACGTTTTTCTGTCTGAACACGCACAGGATTGCACCCTACAGTTCCTTAAGCTTAGGTGCAGAAAATTTTATAATATGACAATGTCTTACGCTCTGCTTGGTGTCCGAGTTTCCCATCGTGTGAGAATTTCCAGTAGCATAAAGGACTACATTTTCCAATACAGACAATATTTCTACTAACAGAAAAACCAGGGCTCTCATATAATGAGCTATCTAGTTCTAGAGGACCAATTTAGCAATTTGAACTGGTTTCTGAAGCTGAAACTGTTCTTTTCCTTTATGAGCCCATCTATTCAAGGACAGCCAATACAGAAAGCAGCCCAGTTCTACAATGAAAAGAGAGATCGGTTTATAGTTTTCAGATACACTTGAGTGAACATTTTAAAATGATCAGCCTTGTCTGAAAAACAAGGAAAATATGGATCCGTTTAATTGTATACAAACGTTGATCATTCCCGAGCTTTGACATCTAAAACTGGAGAAGTCATTGTGATTAAAGGTCACATGAACAGATAAGGCATGAAATCCATTACAAATCAGTCACAGCAACTTGCTAGTTTAATGTTAACCTAGCAACACCTGCAGCTGGACAGGAAATCCTGGATCTAGAAATAGCAAAAACAAAAAAACCACCCAAGAAGCAATAACTGGCAACTTTACAGCATTTAAATCATACCAATCGGTTAAATGGAGACTTGGGGTATTCCCCCCTCCTAATGCACTTTGCATTACCACAGCTGTCCTATCTGTGAAACATTATGCCTATGTTTCAATTAAATTATTCATACCCCCTTTTTGCGACTCGTCTGTTACCTCGGCATATATCCTGCCAATGCTGCTAATATAATAGAACTGGGCCTGCCCAGCTCCTTCTGGAAAGCCTGTTCTCTGAAGATACACCGCTCAAATTCTCTCCCACACAGCTTTGAAAGAATAGCATTTACATCTTAGGAGTAGAGAGTCTTGCTGGAGATTACTAGACAAGTGGCACTGCAAAGCTATTCTGTCCACCCAGGACAAAAAAAAAACAGTCATGCCACGTTTTGGTCAAAGTGCTCCTGTCTCAGATCTCTTGCTTAATACTTGTTGATTCCAAAGATTCGGACTCCATGCAGTTGTGGCAACTTGGGAATAAGCACGCTCAAGAGAGAAGCTGTGTTTAGGATGAAATGTGTTGGATCATATTTTGTGTAGAAACTTGCAAGGAAATATCTGCAAAAAACAAAACAAAAGGCAGCTTAAACGCAGGTAAAGACTGGGGACAGGGCAGAGGGAAAGACATTTCTTTTGAATAAAGGAAATGTAAAAGTGCAATTTTTCCGGTTCAGTAGTGAATAGACTTCGGAATGCAAGCGGCATGTAAAGTGGTGCAGGGGATTCTTCAGCTTATCTCCAATATTCAATCGGAGAGAACAAAGGGATTCCCCTTTGTGCTGCTTGCCCTCACAGGGCAGGATTTGGGGAGGGGAGGGCCTGCAGAAGATGCTCAACCCTACGTGGGCAGGATTAGGTCTCCAGTTGCCCTCCCCTGGACAAATGGTTCAGGGGAAAATATCAGCAAAGAATACATCAATATTACAAAATATTTGCAGGTGTACAACCATAGCATCTTTGCAGGAGAGTAAACATTTTGTTCTATACATTTCGTTCACAACACTGTAACAGCCACTCGCAAAGACGTAATTGTCCATTAAAGAAACCTGTGAGCCTGAAAGAGTAGTTTTGTAAAGACAGCTGAAGATTCAGGGTCCGAAAAACATGAATAGTTATTTGACTTTGAAATGATGCAGGTTTTTAAAAATAAGGTCGGTGAAAAGCACAGGAGCAAAGAGAAGGTGTATGCAATTGTTAGAAAAACTATTAACACTTCCGATGACTGCTTTGAAAGTTTGCATTTCTAATTTAATTGGCCTATAACCAGCTCAACTGGAAATGTTAGAGAACATGCCACAGATGTCTCATGATCTGTCCAGTCCTCACTCTGAAGAAAAAAAAAGGACGAGACCAAGTATCTGCAATTATTGCAGTTCAGTTTAGTACAGGGGTCCTCAAACTTTTTAAACAGTGGGCCAGTTCATTGTCCCTCAGACTGTTGGGGGGCCGGACTATAGTTTGAAAAAAATATGAACGAATGGATCAAGTAAAAAAAAAGGACCGGTGTGGCGTAGTGGTGAGAGTGTTGGACTGGGACTCGGGAGATCTGGGTTCTAGTCCCCGCTTGGCCATGAAACTCACTGGGTGACTTTGAGCCAGTCACTGACTCAGCCTAACCTACATCACAGGGTTGTTGTGAAGATAAAATGGAGAGGAGGATGCTTATGTAAGCCGCCTTGGGTTCCTTGCAGGAAAAAGGCGGGGTATAAATATATAAATAAATAAAATAAGATTGCAACCTTACAGCCTCATCTTATGTATGTTCTACTTGGAAGTAAGTTTCACTGAATTCACAGGAGAACTTCTCCCAGGTAAGTTTACAAAGGATTCACACCTTAAAAGTACAAACCCATTCCCTGGGGTAGGTCAGGAAGACCTGGTACCCAGAGAACATAGTGAGAGCCGTGGGGCATAGTGGTTAGTTAGAGTGTTTGACTGGGACTCAGTGAGATCCAGGTTCTAGTCCCTACTCAGCCATGAAGCTCACTGGCTGACTTTGGCCAGTCACTGACTCTCATTTAACCTACCTCACAGGGTTATGTGAGGATAAAATGGAGAGGAGGAAGATTATGTAAGCCACCTTGGGTTCCTTGCAGGAAAAAAGGTGGGGCATAAATATAATAAACCAACCAATTGCATACTCATAGAAGCTAGAAATTCTGATTTTTAATAAAAAGACGCATCACACTTCTCCCACGATTTTGTGAGGTATACTGCCATCAGCAAATGGAGGGCTCCATCTAACTCTCAAAGCCAGGGTCTGCCTCACTGAAACACAGCAAAAGTTCTCACAGGACAGCATCCTGCTTCTGAGGAGACAACAAGTTTTGTGCCCCACAGAAACTGGCATTCACTCACCGCTTGTGCTCTGCTGAGATTTGCTTTTTTCCTCTTCAGGATTCTTGACACCGCTTTTTAGTTCTCTTTTATTTCCCCCTCCCTTCCCGATTCATATGTTTATTATCAGTCTTCCCCTCCTTCTCCAAAGGACTCCTCTCCAGCTGTCTCTCTCTGCAGGCCTGCATCACAGGGGTGGCCCAAGATCTTTGGCTGCCTTTAGCAACATTTCCCACAAGTGCCTCTTTACTTTAAACCCCTAGTTTAAAAATACAAAGGTGTAGACTGGGATGGGGGTGCAATTGGTGCAAATAGGAGGGAGTGGAGAAAAGTGCAGTAGGGGAACCTGAGAAGGTACATCTATAACTGAAGGGGGAACGAAGAGAGGTCTCGCTTCACCCACCACAAACACAGATAATAAAAAAAAAAACCGAACATGTTTTTTCCCCTCGAACTCAGATTGCTGTTTAACATTTCAATCAGTGAATTTACATTCCAAATGGACTGAGAGGGCGGATTGCTCAAGCCAGGAGCTTTTCCGAGAGAGGGAAATTAAGCTCGATTTAAATCGCTACACCTTTCCCCTCCCCATGGCGGTCTCTGCTGCGGGCTCCAGGCATCCAAGCGCCACGATTTCCCGGTCGCCAGCCCGGCCCCAGGGCGACGGCGGAGGCAGCAGCAACGTGGTGGGGGGAAAAGGCATGAGAGGGGGGAGGAGGAGGGGGACGAGAAGGTAGCTGCGAGTGCGGCTCAGTCCCTCAGTCAGTTGCTCACTCGCTTGGGTGCCTTGGCTTGAATCCCTTCACTGAGGTGGCAGCGGCGGCAGCTCTTCGTTCCTCCTCCCCCCCCCTCATCCCAGCGTAGCGCAGGGCTCGGCGAGAGCTGGGAAAGACGCTGGACACAGGACTGCCACCTGCCCTGCAGGGCTCTGGGTGGTGAGCGGTTCGCGCCCCGCCGGCGGCTCAGCTGCCCCTCCTCCCCCTTACTGCGCAAGAAGGAGCCTCTAGATCGGGGGCCGGGCCGGATTAAAAGACACAGCGGGCCGGATGTGTCCCGCGGGCCGTACTTTGAGGACCCCTGGTTTAGTATATCCATTGCCTTAACGTTTCAGGGAATTTCAGTAGTTTGTTTCAAATGCCTGAAATGCAACTACAACTTTCTTCATCTGTTCGAAACATGAGGCAGATGTTAACAGGTCAATGCCACCTTTCCCCTCACAACAAACACACAAGATAAGCAAACATTTCTAGAGTACAGTAATACCTTGGATTGCAAGTAACTTGGTCTGAGTGTGTTTTGCAAGACACGCAATTTTTTTATATAAATTTTGACTTGATAAACAAGCGACGTCTTGCAATACATACAGGTCAAGAGTTGGAAGAAAAATCACAATACAGTAATACCTTGGGTTGCAAGCATAATTCATTCCGGAACCGTGCTTGTAATCCAAAACACTCTTATATCAAAGCGAGTCTCTGGCGGGCATGAGTGGGGCCGATTTCGGCCTGCTCGAGGCGAGCGGTTACATCCCTACTAGAGGTGGGGGCCACGGCTCAGTGGTAGAACAAATGCTTTGCATGTAGAAGGTCCCAAATTCAATCCCTGGCATCTCCAGGTAGGGCTGGAAAAATTCCTGCCTGGAACCATGGAGAGCTGCTGTTAGTCAGTGTCAACAATACTGGGCTAGATGGACCAATGGTTAACTCAGTATAAGGCAGATTCCTATGTTCCTATGAGGAGATCTACATTACTTTATGTGGCAATGTAGTTTGGTTGAAGCAAATTCCCTTTGGAGGCACTCCAAATCTAGCAGTGTATTCTTGTTTATTTACACTTGTTGTGCTGCTCCAGAAAGGCAAACTCGGGTCATGTATAACTGACTGTTGTTGGCTTTCAACTAGTTTCCTCAATTTCAACACTTACACTTGGAGTCACACCTTCCCAAAGATTACTTGTGTTACTTTTTCACTGAAGTGCTGCTGTGCTAGCAAAGGTGCTCAACAACTCAATTTTTCTACCAAAAGCAACAGAACTTCTAAGTAAACATCTTTACTACAATTGGGGTGCAATCCTACGGGGATGCCCATAACCTTCTGAACTCAGAGGATTACGGGCATCCTATGCAGAATGGGAGGAGCGTGGAGGCAAAGGTTGCCTCTGTGCTCCTCCCACCCCGCAAAGCAGCTAGACGGCCGATTGCGGCTGTGGAACTGCGGTACTTTGGAGCAGGAGGAAGGAGGCTGAGGTGCCGCCAGGATACCTCGTATCTTGGTCTCCTCCCCTCCCTGACCGCCGGAATGCCCACTAAACCCCTTCTCTGAGGCTGCAAAAGCAACGTCGGCGAAGCAGCTGGCACAGCTCTGGCATCAGAGCTAGGACTCCAAAAAATCCTATGGCCCTCTAGATGCTGTCTAGGGCTCGCAGGATTGCTCTACCGAGTGTTAAAAGGGTTTTGGTATTTCTTTCTTACACAAGGTGAACCACAAACACTTCTCAATGGAATAAAGGTTTCTGAAGCTTACCAAGCTGCAGCGTAACACTTCGAGACAATCCAGCCAGAGTTAGTACTTGGACATCTCATCGTGTTCAATCAGTCTTAGAAATGCTTAACTTTGGCTGCGTTATGCCCTTAGTATGGAGCACTTTTTCCATGTGCTTAAAATACACATGTCAGAAATCCTTACAACTGTTAGCAGGGCAGTAAGGGGGCCAGGGAGAGAAGCAGTGACTTGCCTGTAGCTACTTGGTGACTTTTTAGGTGAACTGTGATTTAAACTGGGGATATTGAGCTCATGCTCTTAACACTACACTAGCTAAAAGACAGCTATCTAAAACACTATTTCAGCCTTCCCCAACTTGTTGCCCTCCAGATGCTCTAGACTACGACTCCCAGCATTCCTCAGCATTGGCCATGCTGGCTGGGGCTGATGGGATTTGAAGTTCAAAACATCTGGAGGGTACCAGGTTGCGGGAGGCTACAGTTCCATAGAATATATGTAGTTGTGTCAGGTGCCTCCAGAATGCATTTACATTACATATGGAGTTGCCAATGGACAAATACGTGCATTACTTGGTGTATTTCAGGGGCTACGGACCACATTCTGGGGTGGTACCCTGGTAGTTTCAGAACTAGGATATTGATACAAGATCAACTGAGTGCCCGCAGTAGTTAATACCTGGTAACATAAGCAAAATGCATTAATAAGCCTGTGGGAAGTTTGATTTGGGTTTAAAATACCACAGGTTGGTATCGTGTCAGTTTAAGTTAGAAATAGATGGAGGGTTAAATCAGAGGAAAATTAAATTTGGAGTCCTCACTACCATAGATGCTTGCATCCTGTGGTAAGGAACAGAAGATTTCTAAGAAGCCAAATCACAAGAAAAGGAGTTCCATCATGTACATAAACTAACAGGATTAGCTAGTAAACAAGAGGGACTCTCCAGAGCAGATTTTGGGGGTGTGCAGGGGAAGGGAAAGTTCTACTGCACAAGTAGAAGTCCACTTCTGCAACACAGGGTAACATCCAAACTCCTACTTCTTCCTCCTCCCTCCCAATCCCTTTTCCTTTTGTGTCTTGTCTTTTAGATTGTAAGCCCGAGGGCAGGGACTATCTAATATTAATCTTTGTAAGCCACTCTGCAAGCCTTTTCTGGCTGAAGAGTGTGGTAAAAATGCTGCAAATAATAAATACTATGTTCAATGGGGCTTACTCCCAAGTACACACAGCATTGCAGCCGTGGTCCTTTGTGCCTTCCATTCTGGCTAGAATACAGAGGAGTGCAATATTGTAGCTGCTAGGTATATAAATAAGCCTTGACCTATTATTTCTAGCTTCATTGGCACTCCATTTTTACCAAGACTACTAAATGAATTTCTGTGTATCATGTAAGTTGCAAAACTACCTTTAAAAAAAAAAAAAGTGTTGATTTGGAGCATGTCATGCTTCTTAGCTGCTTATATTATGTTTTGTAACCAAGAGTAACCCTACCTGTTGAATGGAATATTAGGCAGCAGTATTACAAATCCAATTAAGAAATACAAATCAATTAAGAACCTTACATCAGCTACTGAACTGTAGCTCTTACGTTTTGAACTAACGCTGGAAAAATGTAGTATGGCACTGGGCCTATTAGAGAGCAATCCTATGGCCGCCAGCTGCCTCTCCGAGGTTGGGAAAATGACCTCGGAGGGGCCTGAAAGGGGGTGGGGGGAGGGGAGGAGACCGGGGCCGTCAGCATATGATGCCTCTTGATGGCGCTCCAGCCTCCTTCCCTCCCCCTCCGAGGCGCCTCCACTGCTTCTCCCACTCTGCACTGGATGCTCATAAACCTCCAAGTTCGAGGGCTTACAAGCATCGAGGACACAATTGATAAGATTGCGCCCCTTAATCCCTCATGGAGATTTCAGTTCTGCAAAATACCTTCCTGCATCTCTTTGTAGGATTAGAAAGATAACCTGAAATTTATAGGAGATGAAGCTAGTACTACTTCCATTAAAGAAATCATAACTACATGAAAAATGTATTTTGCTCTGCTTTAAAAAAACTAATCTCAACTCACAGAAGCATGAAAATAAAACACAACCGACAAGTCCCAAACATTTTTGCAAATTTCATATACCGTATTTTTCACTCAATAACACGCACTTTTCCTCCCCCCCCAAATAGGGGGAAATGTCTGTGCGTGTTATGGAGCGAAGCCAGTGGCTCCTTCGCCTCATCCCATTTAGCACGCGCAGCCGCCCCTCCCGTCCCTGCTCGCCAACCAGCTGGGCGGCTGCTCCACAGCCCCAACCAGCTGATCCTTCGCCCCGATCCCAGGAAAAGAAAAGAGGGAATGAGAAAGAAAAACACAAGAGGAGGGATGGAGAGCTGCTGCAAGCCGAGGGGGAGGGGGAAGCGAGGAAAAGGCACTTAGCATTTCAACTTCTTCGGAGGCAGGAAAAGAAAAGAGGGAATGAGAAACAAAAATACAGGACTGGAAAGCTGCAGATAAAAACGAGGAGGTAGCGTTTCAACTTCTCCAGCTGCGACTCTGGGGGAAGGGGAAAGGAGGGGGAAGAGGAGAGGGAGTAGAAGACCGGGAAAGGGACAGAGGGGGTGTGCGAGTGTGAGAGAGGGTGTGTGTGTGTGTGTGTGTGTGTGTATGGTGTGTGCGCACGCTAAAGGCAGAGACCAGGAAAGGGACGGAGGGGGTGTGAGTGTGTGTGTATGGTGTGCGCGCGCACTAAAGGTAGAGACCAGGAAAGGGATGGAGGGGGTGTGCGAGTGAGAGAGGGTGTGTGTGTGTATATATGGTGTGTGCGCGCGCTAAAGGCAGAGACAGACAGACAAACTCAGACTGGGCAAAGCAGAGCTTCTCCTCCCTCCCGTCACCCTAATCTTCCGGGGGAGGGGGGGCGCTTGGACCAGCACAACTTTCAGCTACTCTGACCCAGCTGCCTGCAGCAGCAGCAGCAGCGGAGAAAGCGCAGGGTTGGGAAAGCCCTCCCCGCTCGGTTCTGTGACAGTGGCAGGGTTTTGTAGTCGTTTCACCATTTGGTTCAGAATATTTTTTTCCCTTGTTTTCTTCCTCTAAAACCTAAGTGCGTGTTATGGCCAGGTGCGTGTTATGGAGCGAAAAATACAGTATTAACAGTGCAATCCAATGCATGTCTACTCAGAAGTAAGCCCCATGGCGTTCACTAGGACTTACTCCCAGGAAAGTGTGTTTAGGATCGCAGCCTAAGTCACCCTTTCCAATATTGACTTGCCATATCAAATGTTACTGGTTAAAAATCTTCGGAGCGTAAATATTGCCACAGCAGAACTTCTGAATACCTACAAAATTATTGGAGATATTGTGAAGAATTTTCGTGAGGATGTAAACTGCACACCGTAGTCCAATTGCTCCCAGTGCGTCAGCAGTCTTGCTTTACCTTGGTCAGGTGTTTCGAAAGGTGTTCCTTTCACTGCATGCAAAAATACATACATTCCCTGTGAAGAAAGGCAAGCTATGTTAGTTATAATTCATTATTACCACAGTACAGAGAACATCTGTGAGAAAGGACCACGCAACATTAAGCACTACTGTTGAACTAAGATAGGAATTTGTTCTGCACATGTATAAGTGCTTGATAAATGGTTAGACAGGGAAAGCTAAGACAAAGGTACCACTAAACAGTAGAAAGATTATTCCGATTAACCTGTTTGGTTGTTTGTCCTAGGTGGCAGCTCTACCCCATCAGTTTATTTTGGAAAAACCTGAAGATATTTGGTAAAGGAGTAGACTGCATGTCTAATAGGGAAACTTATCTTGAAACTCTAGAGAAGAGATGGGTAATCTTTTTGGCACTGAGGGTCACAAGCTGTGCTGTCAGGTTGGAGATTGCATGCACAGGCGCATGCATATGCACGCACGCACATACATGCAAGAAGATGGAATCACTGTGGGAAGGAGAGGCTAAAGCCTCTTATCCCACTGACCCCAGCTGCTTTGGGGTCATTGGGCACGGGGGACCCCAGTCAGGATTCACTGTTCCAGCGCTGCTATTACAGCAGTCTTTCCGCTGCAGCCAGTGTTGTTTTCTAGTAGAGCAAAATTAGCCCACTAAGGAATATTTTCACACAGCATCTGTTTTTAAAATGGAGTCCTCTGTCACCAGTGGCCCTATACCCAGACAAGTTAATTAAGAATAGATCATATGCAAATTATTTGCAGCCCAGTATCTCACATTTCTCCAGCATAGCCCTCGACAGCGAACAAGCTGCCTGCTCCTATACAAAATGTGTCACAAACCAACACTAATTCCACAGGCAGCATTAATGCTGGCCAAGAGTAATTCACTATAGAGCTGAGATATATAGCACTTTCTTTTATAAGCCCAATATGCCCATCATATAAAAAGTTGTAAATTTCACTCTTTAAATGTGACATTTAGTACATATAGAAAAAGCAATCACTTTAGTTTTCAGGCTAGCTTTGATTAACCAAATGTCTCCCCACATAAAGTTATTCAGAAGTTTGCATGCATCAGCAACTCTCAGTCATTTCTAATGAGAATGCAGACCTATGCTCTGCGATTGCATCTTGGTTTTCCATGGGAATGTGATAGTCATACCATTCCTTGTTAAAACATTACTTGCACATAGTCCATGCACTGGTAACCTCATGTTTAGATTACCATAATGTGGTATCCTTGTGGTCCAGAAGCTTCAGCTGGTGCAGAATGTGGCAGCCAGGATGCTGAGTGGGGTGCCTAACTATGCATGTATTACACTGGTGTTGATGCAATTGGTGAACAGGCACAGGCTACCTATCGGCTACCGAGCCAAGTTCAAGGTTTTACTGCTGGCATATAAAAACCTGAACAACTTGGGATCAAGTTAGCTGCTAGATCGCCTTCCCCAACATAGACCCTCACGATCACGAAGATCATAGGAGGAGGCCTCTCTGGTTGTGCCGCAACCTGCAAATTGCCATCTGCTGGCAACCTGGAAGCAGGCCTTCTCTGTGGTGGTGCCCATCTTATGGAATGCCCTCACCCCTGGCATGTTTTAGGCACCTGTTAAAGGCACCTCTTTACCCAGGCCTTCCCCGATTGATTATGCCCAGTTTGTTAATTGTTGTTCTCTGAGTTTTTGGTTATACTGATGAGCATTTAATTATGATGTTGTATTTTAATATGTCATTTTGCAAACCACTTCTAGATACAGTAAGAGAGATACAAATTGATTAAATAAAGAAATAAAAACAAATGCTTATTAGCGGTGCCAGACAGTACCATAAGTAGTATAGTTGTGCCAAACAGTCATATCGTTTTTTGGAAAATTAAAGCCAAAGTCTGCAGTTGTGTTCAAGAATCAAAACTCCTCTATATGAAGATGGCCAATTGAGTAATGTACGACTTACAGCCAAGTTCCATAGGTGCCTACTCAAAGTTAGTAGTACCGAGTCCAATGGGACTTACTCCCACATGAGTTCATAGGTTTACACCCTTAAAAACAATAATGCTTTGGAGGCAAATATGGACATACTGATTTTAACTATGGTTTGCACCCTATGTATCTTGTGTCTGCTTCCTACCATGTTTCCCATTTGTAAACTCTGGTCTGCTAGGCTAATTCCTTATCTCTAAAGTAGGAATGGCCAATGAGCAGTCCAGATGTTACAACTGACCCTTCTTTCCCTCACCATGTAGGATATGTACAGTGTTGCTTTTCATCAGACCAGCGCTGCTCTTCAAGTGATTTTGCTTGGGAAGCAGCACTGAACAGTCCAGAAAGAACAATGTGCAACAAGCTGTGCTCTACTTCCTCCCTCGCTAACAGTTGCCCCACCCAAAAAGGATGGGAGATTATCACAGAGCCCTGTTTCATCACAGAGGCCTCTGCAGAAATCTTCCATGGGAGTGGATCCCACCTGGGCTTGGAGAAGAGGCTGGCTGATTCTAAAGCAGCATGGAAAGAACTTCGTTGAGCTCTCCAAGCACGAGGAGCCCCAGTGATGAAGCGTCTCAGCCCCAGTAACAAGGCGTCAGCACACAAGCGAGTTAAGCAACTGTGCAAGGAGAAGGTAAGTGCTATTTACTTATCTACTTATTTATATATTTAATCACTCCAGGTAATCAGCTAAAACTCTCATATCATCAGCTGAAGCCAAAACAGGGCCCAGCAAAGAGCTAAATCCCAGAAGGGCAACAACTTACAGCTGGAAGCTAAATCCCAGGGGGGAAATCCAGCAGGAACTTATAGTTCTTGCAGCCTTGCCCAAACAGATTCCACATTTAAACTAAACCCAAGCTTAGAAAAGGGAAATAAAAGCAATACATAGGTCTATACTGACAAGAGCTACTGTGCAGGCCTAGCTAGTAGGAAAGTCTGCGTATAAGCAAAAAAGTGAAGGCCAACTTCAGTTTGGACTCAGTGTAGGCTCTGGTATTTAGGTCGTATAGACTATAGAGAAGCTTATAAAGCTCAGAAATAGTCATCCCAATCTTGAGAGGCCAACTTATCACTTAAGTTGTAAAAGCACACACAAAAAGGAACTCAGCCCTTCCCAAACCACCTACCCTTTGTCCGTTGTCTACTCCAAACAATCCATTCACTGTTATCTCCTCCAAGACCCATTCACTTTTGTCCTCTCACCTAAATAAAGATCCCCACTCCCAGGGGGCTCAATTGACCCCAATTTCCAGCCACTGGAAGCTAGCGCAGACCAGGAGTGCAGGCACAACCTCACTTGCCTTTCCAAGGAGGCCCTCTAATCAGATTGGCTGCAGCAGCAGTTGGGTCAACCTACCTAGAGCTATATATGGAGGCAGGCTTGCCATAGTGATGAAGCATCTCAGCCCCAGTGACAAAGCGTCAGCACACAAGTGAGTTAAGCAACTGTGCGAGTTTGGCAACAGGGTGAGGAGGCCAGGGCAGAGAGCTCTTCCCTCCCTTCTCATAGTTACTGAAAATTAATAACTATAGATAACCCACCCACCCCTTCTCCTAGTAAACAACTTGGTTTTCCAGGAAAACAAACCCAATAATACCAATTAAAAACAACAACCCAGTTATGAAGGTAGAAAGCCAGCAGGGGTGTGGGGGATATCCACTTTATTTCACAGAGTGCAACATGTGTGACTATCTGCCAGCTGAACAGAAGTTGTGGGGGTGTGCTTGGTGTAATGAGCTGCTGGCTCTCAGGGAACAAGTCTGTTCCCTTAAAGCCAAGGTTGCTGACCTGGGGAAACTGAGAGAGACAGAGAGGTTGGCAGATGAGACCCTCAGGGACCAAATAGTGGTGTCCCAATCCCTGCTGTCAGAGAGAATGGGAGTCTCGGGGAAGGAGGGCATCATTCTGAACAAGAGGGAAATGATCCCTTAGAAGGGACCCATTTCTCGGAAGACAAACAAACATCCCCTCGCACCAAGGATGTGCCTCTGGGGGGCGGGGGGCTTGTGGTAGTGGGGGATTCGATCATTAGATACATAGACAGCTGGATTTGTGACACGCGTGTAGACCGCATGGTAAACTGCCTGCCTGGTGCAAAGCTTCGGGCATCATGCTCTGTCTAGATAGTTTTGTAAATCGTGTTGGGGTGCAGTCAGTGGTTGTGGTCCATGTTCATACCAATGATGTGGGGAAATGTAGTTGTGAGGTTGCTGGAAGCCAACTTTAGGTTGCTAGGTAGAAGGTTGAAATCCAGGACCACCAAGGTGGCTCTCTCTGAAATGCTACCTGTTCCATATGCAGGGCCAGCTAGACAGGCAAAGCTGAGGAGTCTCAATGCGTGGATGAGACAGTGGTGCAGGGAGGGATTCAGATTTGTTAGGCACTGGGGAACATTTTGGGACAAGCTGGGCCTGTACAAGAGAGATGGGCTCCATTTGAACCATCTGCTGGTGCAAAATATAAAAAGGGTGGCAGAGCAGCTTTTAAACTGAACCTTGGGGGAAAGCCGACAAGAGCTGGGAAGCATCGGGTTCAGATTAAATCATCCCTAGGGGATGAAGATGAAGAAGTTTCTGATTGTCAAAATGTAGAAGGGGAGGAATTAGGCCATGAGCATATGGTGAAACATGATAGCCAATCAAATACACCTAAGTGCCAAAACAGAAGTTGCACACGCCGGAGACATCTGGAGGGGAACACCATGTACAGGTGGTTTCTATGCAAATGCTAGAAGCCTCCTAGCCAAAATGGGAAAGTTGGAGTACCTGGTTTTAAAGGAGAAGCTAGATATAGTGGGCATTACGGAAACATGGTGGAATGGAGAGAACCAGTGGGATACAGTCATCTCCGGATATAAAGTTTATAGGAAGAACTGGAAAGGGTGTACTGGTGGAGGTGTTGGTCTGTATGTCAAAGAGGGCACAGTGTCCAGAAGACTTGAAAACCTGAAAGGGGCAGACTCTTCCACAGAAGCACTGTGGGTGACAATACCTGGCTCCAAAACTAATTTAGTACTAGTAGGAACATGCTATCACCCCCCCAGATCAGAATGCAAAGGGTGATCTTGAGATGGAAAATGAAATCAGGGAGGCAGAAGTGCTGTAATAATGGGTGACTTCAATGACCCCACATTGACTGGATAAATGCATGTTCCAGTCATGACAGAGAGGTTAGATTTCTCAATGCCCTAGATGACTGTGCCCTAGAACAGTTGGTCATGGAACCGACCAGAGGGAAGGCTACCCTGGATTTAATCCTAACTGGTGTTGCCCAGGACCTAGTACGAGATGTAAATGTTGTTGAACCAATTGGAAATAGTGACCACAAAGCTATCAGGTTTAATATATATTTAAATGGAAGATTGCCAAAGAAGTCTAACACTTCAAAAGAGGAAACTTCTCCAAAATGAGGGAACTGGTAAAAAGGAAGTTGAAGGGGGGGGGGTCAAGAGGGTTAAATCCCTTCAAAATGCTTGGAGATTACTCAAAACCACAATAACAGAAGCTCAGATAGAATGTATACCACAGGTTAGGAAAGGTAGTACCAGGTCCAAGAGGTCACCAGCATGGTTAACAAGCAGTGTCAAGGAAGCTATTAGAGATAAGAAGGCTTGCTTCAGAAAATGGACGTCTTGCCCAAACAAGGAAAACAAAAGGAAGCACAAGCTTGCACAGAGGAGGTGCAAGCAGACAATAAGAGATGCAAAAAAGCATTTTGAGGAGCCTATTGCTAACAACATCAGGGCCAACAATAAAGAATTCTTTAAATATATCAGAAAACAGCTAGGGAGGCAGTTGGACCACTGGACGATAATGGAGTTAAAGGAGTACTAAAGCAGGATAAGGAGATTGTGGAGAAACTGAATGAATTCTTTTCATCTGTCTTCACTGCAGAAGATACAGAACAGATAGCTGTGCCTGAACTGATGTTTTCAGGAGGGGAGTTTGAGGAATTGAGGCAAAAAATGGTGACAAAAGATGACATCCTCAACCTTATTGATAAATTGAGAATCGATAAATCACCAGGCCCAGATGGTATCCATCCTAGAGATCTTAAAGAACTCAAATATGAAAATGCTGATCTTCTAACAAAAATGTGTAACATGTCCCTAAGATCAGGCTCTGTATCAGAGGACTGGAGAATGGCCAATGTAACCCCAATTTTTAAAAAAGGATCTGGGGGGATCCGGGAAATTACAGGCTGGTTAGTTTAACGTCTGTTCTGGGTAAATTAGTTGAAAGCATTATTAAAGATAAAATCAGTAAGCATATAGAAGGACATGCCCCGCTGAGAAAGAATCATCATGGCTTCCGCAAAGATAAGTCCTTTCTCACTAACCTTTTAGAGTTCTTTGAGAGTGTCAATAGACATGTGGACAGGGGTGATCTGGTAGACATTGTTTACTTGGACTTTCAAAAGGCTTTTCACAAAGTCCCTCACCAAAGACTCCTGAGCAAACTTACCAGTCATGGAATAAGAGGGGAAGTCCTCTTATGAATCAGTAACTGGTTAAAGAGCAAGAGGCAGAGGGTAGGAATAAATGATACATTCTCTCAATGGAGGAATGTAAATAGTGGGTTCCCACAGGGATCTGTATTAGGACCAATGCTTTTCAACTTATTCAAAATAATCTGGAATCAGGAGTGGGCAGTGAAGTGGGCAAGTTTGCTGATGACACCAAATTATTTCAGGTGGTGAAAACAAAAAGGGATTGTGAGGAGCTCCAAAAGGATCTCTCCAAACTGGGAGAATGGGCATCAAAATGGCAAATGCAGTTCAACGTAAGGGAGTGTAACGTGATGCACGTTGGGGCAAAAAAATCCCAACTTCACGTATATGGTGATGGGATCTGAGCTAATGGTGAGTGACCAAGAAAGAGATCTTGGGGTTGTGGTGGACAGCTCGATGAAAATGTCGACCCACGGTGAAGCTGCTGTGAAAAAGGCAAACTCCATGTTAGGCATAATTAGGAAAGGAATTGAAAATAAAATTGCCAAGATCATACTGCCCTTGTTCAAATCTATAGTGTGACTGCACTTAGAATACTGTGTACAGTTCTGGTCACCGCACCTAAAAAGGACATTGTAGAGTGGAAATGGTGCAGAAAAGGGCAACTAAAATGATCAAGGGGCTGGCGCAACTCCCCTATGAGGAAAGGTTACAGCAGCTGGGATTCTTTAGCTCAGGAAAAAAGCAAGTAAGGGGAGACATGACAGAGGTGTACAAAATTATGTGGAGAAAGTGGAGAGGGAGAGATTTTTCTCCCTTTCTCTTAATACTAGAACCCAGGGTCATCCCTTGAAGCTGATTGGTGGGAGATTCTGGACAGATAAAAGGAAGTACTCCTTCACACAGCGCATAGTTAAAACTTTGGAATTCATTTCAAAGATGTAATGATGGCCACCAATTTGGATGGCTTTAACGGCGGATTGGACAAATTCATGGAGAAGGCTATCAATGGCTACTAGCCCTGATGGGTGTCTGCTGCCTCTGGTATCAGAGGCAGCATGCCTATATACTCCAGTCACTAGGGAACATGGGCAGGAGAGTGCTGTTGCACTCATGTTCTGCTCGTGGGATCCCGTGGGCAGCTGCTTGGCCACTGTGTGAACAGAATGCTGGACTAGATGGACCCTTGGTCTGATCCAGCATGGCTCTTCTTATGTTCTTTTCACTTAGTTGCAAGTGCCCTTTCCTTCAAGGAATGAGATACTACTCCAGAAACCTCTGGGATAATTTCCCAAAGGAGGGACACCTATTAGTCAGAGGGGAAGTGGCCCATGGGCTTGTTTAAGGACTCTATACTCTCCCTAGCTGAGTGGCTGGTGTTGCAGGTAATGTCATCTCCAGGGTGAGGCTCTAACTCCTAAGCAGCTTGGATGGGTAGAATCCCCTCCAGGTTGAAGAGTTTGGCTACTGCTGCTCTAGAATTGTGATAAGTTATTTTAAATGTGCAATCCTATGCATGTTTAGATAGAAAATATTCCTACAACTCCCAGCACCCCTTCAGCTAGCCATGCTGGCTGGGGCACGCTGCGAATGGTAGGACTTTTTTCTGTCTAAACATGCATAGGATTGCACCCTTAGCACATCAAGTGTTCTGGGATGAGCAAGTGCGTTTTAAATGGTAGTTTCATGTCCACATTCCTAATTTTTGAGTGCTTTCTTATTTTGTAAACCACCTTAAGTCTTTAGGGCTGGGTATGTTAGAAACCAAATAAAGTCCTATCGGTCTCTAATTCCAGTGAAATAGATACAGATCTAGATGAAGGGAAAACCACATTAGCCATTACTAAGGAATATGATCTCATGAACGGAAGGATTTATTCCAATTACATTTCTGTTTGGACCAAATTCAAGACAGAACAATTGGCAGCCTCAACAGTTTTCTGGGAAAGCCCTCTTCCCTTGCCTCTGCCTGGAAACATATTTACGTATTGCCTCCTCCCGCCTCCCAGCCCCCTCTGTTACAATGCAGGATACTTACCAAATTGTGAATAACATTGGTTAAGGTCCATGCAACTGGAACACTGAAGACAGGAATGCTGAGCAAAACGATATGAAGCAAGCCGACTCCAAGAGCATATGTGAGCCACATCCCTCTGCTGTTCATTACTCTTGTGTTGGGATTGACTTCACTGTGGGCAACCCCGACATTCATTTTTAAAAATTATTCTGAAAAGTAATATCGCAGAAGAAAAGGGTCGTCAGAACAAGAGGACGCTTGTCAGGAATATTCATTTTATTCTACACACCACTGACAGTTTGGGAGTAGCCATTGCAAGGAATTGCTGCAGAAAACTCTGTTAGCGCCCTGCAGGTTAAAACTATATGAGGCATTCCAATTCTTGTTTCACAAACATCAGGCTTGCTTTTATTGCCCTGCAGAAGTACAGGTAGCCACAGTACTGCAATTTTTACAAGGTGACCAATCCCTACCTAGCAGCAATGTTTGTGCCTCAGCCTATGGGAAGTGTTTTGAAAGGAAAGACAGACTATTATTAACAATTTTATTTGCCTTCAAGGCAACAAAAAGACTAAACATGTGAAGAGTTAACACCGATGGCAGTTAAAGAAATTTGTCAAACATTTGTCAGCTGTTGCTTTTAGAAGTTGTTGCCCTTGTACAATGATAGCCAATAAAATCTCGTTTTTATGTCCCTCCATGGGGGAAAAAAAATAACTTCCCAATTCATTTGTTCCATATTAGGGAACACAACTTCACAAGAATATTTGTGAGAAAACAGTCAATTTCCTATTTGCAGGGCTTTTTTTCTGGTGGAACTCACCGGAACTGAGTTCCAGCACCTTTTCTTCTATTAATTGCATTACAATTTAATCACCATCTACTCCCGAGGAAATGTAATCCAAGAGTTCCGGTACCCTTTTATCCAGAAAAAAAGCACTGCCTATTTGACAACAGGAACAGTTAATTTTCCATTCAGAAATACTCAGAACTGCAGCATAAAATGCTAATCATGGTTAACACCACCTAAATATCAGGATTAAAACCCACAGACAGAAGCAATGTTTATTTTAATACATTACAGTCATGCCTTGGATTGAGAGCATAATTCGTTCCGGAAACATGCTTGTATCAAAATGAAATCCCCGCAAAAAAATTTGTAGAGATTTTTAATTTAAGCCGTACTACAGTACTTGTATTGCAAGGCATCGCTTGTATATCAAGTCAATTTTTTTTTAATAAATATTTTAAAGTTTGCTTGTGTTGCAAAACGCTCTCAAACCAAGTTACTTGCAATCCAAGGTATTACTGTATAACGTAAAATTGCTTACAGGAAGTCTCTATACACCAGGAGTGCAGAACCTCGGGTCAGGAGACCAAATCCAGCCCTCCTGGGAGACCAAATCCAGCAGTCTGGGGTTCCTCAAATGGCCACACCCCCTTTCCCAGCCACCAATTGTTTCATGGTTTCCCAGCTTTTGTGCAGTTTCCCCCCCATTCTAAAAGGTTGAAATGCCTCTCCTAAGGATTAGTTACTAGAAGAAAGAGTTTTAAGCTAAAATATGCTAGTGCTTTGGTTCCATCCACTTTGCCTTCAGCCCTGCCCACCACTGGAACGCAGCCCCCAAGAGCTTCTTTGAAATGGAATTCAGCCCTTGGGCTGAAAGAGGTTCTGCACCCCTGGTATACATAAAAATGACATTTTATGAAAAAACAGGTAGCTTCTGCTTTCAGTATCACTACTAGACTTGCTGCCCATTTTATATACATTTCTCAAAACTTGGTATGAAAAATAAGATTTCAGTTGAATCTTAATAACAGGATCAAGTGTTTTGCAACAAGAGAAACCCAGTTAATACCTCAAGGATCAACACAATTTACACCAGCAAGATACATTGTGCACTGAGATTGTGTGGAAACCCTGTCCCAGGCTGCAACCCTATAGGAGTATGCCCCATTGAATACTGTGGGGCTTACTTCAGAGAAAACACACATGGAATTGTGCTGCCAGTTTTTAAAAAGAAAAAAAGTCATCCCCTCCACTCACCCCCTATATGTATTCCTTATCATACTGGTTACAAATACATGTCTAGTGAAAGATGGCCCCTTAATGACAACACAAGTTATGCACTAGGCCTTGGTTCCTCTCATATGTGCATGCCCAACCTCCTCACTAGACCAAATTAGAATGCTGTCGAGGACAAAAAGGCAGTTGCAAACTGCAATTACCATAAAGGCCATAGGAGCATGATCCACAAGCCACATTAGTACATAAATAGGCTTAGGTTGCAATGTACGTTACCATGTGTTGAAAATTACTCACTGTCTCAGCAAGATCAGCAAGGCTGTGATGTGAAGCACACTTACTTCCGAGTTAAATATTTTAAAGAGAACTGGAGATGTTTGGGGTGCTAGCCCCACTAAAATCAGTAAACTAGTTTAACGGCATGGATACCCCAACGTCGCTTGCAGGTAACATTCAAATATCAAGAAAACAGAACTCCCCCAATAGTTTGTTTATAGCCCGAGATATCTATATCTATATGCCTTAAGGTGCATTCCAGCTTGCAACAGGATATAACGAAGTATTTGTCTCGGGGCCCTGGAATAGAACGCTCAAGAGGAAACCACCCTTTTCTCTTTCACAGTTCATATGCCACCGATTGCAAAACAAGCGTGTTTACATAGAAGTAAATAACCCTGTCACTTTGCACGTCTGAACCACTTTAGAAACCACACCCGTACATTTGTATTCGAATTTCTTTGTATCTCCGGCACCATCAGCTTTGATGGGCAATCATGGCAGCAACACGGACTAAACGACATGCATTACGACACCTTGCTGACGCCCCTTTGTTTCGGGAGAGAGAGAGAGAGCGTGCCCCGATGCTTTTGAAATGGCACACACGATCATAGATTTATTTATTATTATTACTTGCATTTAGAATAACCAGCGGTGGCAGCAGCAGAAACAAGAGGCCTTCATGCATGCCCAACAGCGCTGCTGCATTGTTCCCCGAGGGGTGCAGCCGCCTTTGTGTTTGGAGCTGCGCCGTACAGAGCCCTCGCCACGCACACTAGTTGCAGGACATACCGCGCGCGCGCGCGCACATACACAAACATACCCCTCCGTCCCCCTCGCCAAAGCGATTTCCCACTAACCGGGGAAATTCCACGTTGTTTTCCCTACAACACCACGCCGCTAGCTGGCCGGACCGAACAGAAAAGCGTCTCCTTCTACGTCCACCGCGGAACGTTGCACTGTGAGCTGATGAAGCAGCTGATTGGCCAAGGGTTAGCCTCGCCCACCGTCCCCGCCCCCTTCTCCTTCCGTCGGCTCCCGAGAAGAAGAAGTTGTTTCTGCCTTGGCGTGGGTGACTTGGCTGGGACGTGTCGTTTCCGAATGAGATAGAAGAGCGGATAATGGGGAGACTCTCCGCGTGAGGTTGCCGTCGACTAACCTGACCGCCCCGGAGCAGGTAGTATCGGCTTAATGACGTGCTCTTGCGGCGAGGCTTTAATTAAGGCCGTTTCCCTCCCTCATGGTGCACAGTTCAAGCACAACACTTTGATAGGCTCGAATAGGTCACGTGAGGCAGGAAGGTGGGCTTGAACTTGGGACACTGGACGTAAACACAGCAAGAGGCTGATGCTTTCTGTGGGATGTTTAGCACCTAGCAGGCAGAGGATGTGGGGCGGAACAAGGGGTTATTATACCTATCTTCTTGGTTTCATTTGGTTATTGAAGGTCTGTTTGTTTTAAGGCAGCCTTCCCCAACTTGGTTCCTTCCACATGTGTTGGCCTACAACTCCCAGCATCCCCAGTCAGCATGGGAGTTGTAGTCCAGCACATGTCACACATTTGTGATTGGGCCACCAATATTCTCACTACAATAAATTGGTTGATATGCTAAGCTTCACAAGATGCTTTGGCTTCTTTTGTTTCTAGCTTAAGAGCCCAATCATAAGCATGCTGAAGGCACAGTTCTATGCATGTTTAGACAGACAAAAGGCCTACAACTCCCAGCATGGCTGGCTGGGGCATGCTGTGAGTTGTAGGCCTTTTTTCTGTCCAAATGTGCATAGGATTGCACCCTGAGTAGGGAATAACCCTGTGAGACTTTGACACTGTGGTTCTTTTTAATGAATAAGCTTGCCTAAATTGCACAGCACAGCCCCAACAGTTGCTCTCCTGTAGTGGATGTGCTGCATAGGATATTGGTTCTTGGCCTGGTCTTATGCAGATTTAGATGCATGTAGACTCGTTGAAATCAACAAGTTGGGTTAGGTGCTGCTGATTATGCAGAGGATTGGGTTGCAAGGCTACAGTCCTAAACTCACTTACCTGGGAATGAGTTCTGCTGAATACAGTGGGACTTAGTTTTGAGTAAACATACTGTACACAGGATTTCGCTGCATGTGGTCTTGCACCAGTATAACAGTGCAAGCCAGCAGCACCTGTGAATCAACGCAGTTGCATTTGAGTATAGCTGGATTTTAGGAGGCCTTGCACAGCAGGCAGCACTGGGCCATAGTTTAAGCGGAACATAGCTGGGACAGTGGTGATCTGCATCCTCTTCAAAATGCCGGGTTTAGGACCCTGCCTTAACAATTATGCACCTGAGCTGCAAAACTGTGTGTGATAACTCAAAACTCAAAGCACAGGCCCACAGGACTGTGCACTCTTTCAAACACAAGTGTCACACAACACATCTCGTGACATCTACCTAAGCATCTTCTCATAGTGCCGCAACACACAGCTTCCAATATCCCCTTAAAGACACTACATGGAACAACCCCCCCCCCTTTTACAGTATCATCCCATAGGCAATTTCCTCAAATATCAGAGAGAACCCAACACTACCCCATTCCCATTCAGCATGTAAGCTTAGGGCGTGATCCTATTGCAATGATCATAAGCTTACGGTCATCCTATGCAGGGCTGGAAGCTTATGGTCATCCTGTGCAGGGTGGGAGGAGCAACAGAGGCGATCTTCGCCTCCCCATCCTTGTGCCCTGCATTTTTCACTAGATGGGCTTTTTTGCCTGTCTAGCGAAGGTGTTTTGGAGGGGGAGGGAAGAAGGCTGGGGAGCCCTCAGTAAAACTCATATTCTGGCTGCTCCAATCTCCTCCTCTCCCGCCCCATGAAATGTCCCCTTCTCCCTCCCTCTGATGTTGCTTTCCTGACTTCAGAGAGCTGCCAGCACAGTTCTTTGTGTGCTGGCTGCAAGCGGGACATCGTAGCTCTGATTCCCAGCTTCAAGGCTGGAGCGCTGTCTCCAAACTTGGATTAGGGAATCCGAAATATTGTCAGGAAATATCCTGAAGAGTGTTTTTATGACTCCTCATACCAGTGGGACAAAGCAAGGAGGGATGTTTTAAAACAAGACACAGATCAACAGAACAGACTACAATCACAGTGTAATTGTACTGTGATTTTCTTTTCTCTGATTAATGCGGATCTTTGCCAGTGTGCATGCGTTAAACCAGGGGTGCAGAATCTTATTTCAACCCAAAGGCAAAAGCTTTGGGGGGCTGCATGCCAGTGGCGGGTGGAACTGAAGGCAAAAGGGAGCTGGGCCAAAAATACCAGTATATTGTAGCTTAAAGCTTTTACTGCTAGTAACTAAGCCCTAGGAAAGGCATTTCAGCTTTTTAAGAATGCGGGGAAAAACTGCACAAAAGCCAGGAAACAATCAAACAAGTGGCTGGGGGAAAGGGGCCATGGCCATCTGGGGGACCCATGAGGGCCATATTGGGACTCTAGGCAGGCTGGATTTGGCCCCTGGTCTTGAGGTTCTGCACCCCTACATTAAACAGTGTGGGGGGGTTGTTTTTAAAGCCCTGAGGTAGCGGGACTCACCTTAGAACCACCTCCCACTTCTAATGCAATGGAATCAATACAAAGCAGTATGTAACACAAGATTGCATTTTAAAGTGACACAACTCTACTCATTTGGTCTTGAAAGCACCACCTATTTCTCCCACAATTGCGGCACTATGCATTGTTGTGAGGCACAGAAAGACATTATAAACACAATGGATACCCCGTGGTATTTGCTGACATGTGCCCACTGAGAAACAATTTGGCATATTAAAAAAATACCGGCACAGCAGTGCCTCAGGAATGAAAGGAGCTCCAGTGTACATCCAACGCTAAACTGTATGGACGATCCAGCTAGAGTTGCTGCTGAAATTCACCAGTTGTGAAATGTGAGCTGAATACCTAGCTCACAAATTAGTGAAATTTTCCTGTGAGTTCTGAAAGCCTTTCCGAAACCACACAAGGCTTCCCTTGAATTTCTTCTAGGCAAGTGATGCAGCAGTTCTATGCAGAGTCAGGCATGCTTTTAGACCAGGGTGGGCAGAAAGTAGATCTGGATCTACCAGTAGATCTCTGGGTGATTTGTGGTAGATCGTCAAGGATGTCCTGTTATTTAACAGAAGCAACCACAAATGATTCCCCTCCACTCTAAATAATCCTGCTAAAGTTCAGAAAGATTGGCGTAAACAAGAAGGGCTGTGAGTTTCAGTCAGTTCTGTTACTCAAAACAAATTCCTGGTTCAGAATTCTTTAATTCTAAGTATGTATATTTTGTGCCAGGCTCTGGTTGTTGGATCTCAGAATTTTAGTAAACAAACACAACTGTAAGCCTGAAGTCTGTCCACCTCTGTTTTAGATCACTGACTTCAGTAGGCATAGGTGCATCTCCTAGGATGCAGCCTACATGTTCAAGGGGCTGCAATGAAGAAAACAGTTGAGGACATACTTGCCTATTATCCCAGGTCTTCGGTCACAAGGGTCTCACGTCTCAGATGGGGGTGATGTAGCCTCCAACACAGTGTTTTTCTTAACTGTAGCTCTTTCCTTGGACAAGTCAATTGAGCACATTTGTAATCCAAAGAGCTACTCAGGTGCACCCAAGGTTTCTGCACACTCACTGGGACTCTTGTGATTCCCATCCCACCCCCCTTCCTTTGGAAGAACAGGCATCTGCCACTAGCTCTATTTGAAATTCCAGTGAGTTTCAAAAACAATATGCAGTTTGGCAAAGGAGAGTGGCATAGCAGAAATACAGGTACAAAACCCAACTGGGAAATAGAGCTGGTTGGGGGTGATTCTGTATGGTAAGGATTCAGTTTTGAGAGACCATAAATATGTACTTTAACAGGCATACTATGCTGGAAGGGTATCAGAGCCATTAAACTGCTGTGTGGCTTTTGGAGTCTGTATTATCAGCTGTGAACCTACATTTTAATAGTAAAACTAGGATTTGCAGTGATTGCTGTGGTTTATCCCTGTGCAAGGGAAGGGATTAAAGCAGTTGAGAAAAAGGGAGAGACTGTTTGCTAACACAAGATGGGCTAGTGATTATTGTTCCCTCCTCCTTGGTATTGAGAGTTAGTAACTACTGAATTTTTATCTGTTCATATTGCTCATGTAAAAGAGAATGAATGTGTATTCCATCAGGGAAAATAAATGATGGAGTTCTTATAACATTCAGTCCAGCTCACTTATCTCAGTGGATGCAATCTGTGAACTACTTTGGAATACCTGTCTTTGGCATCAGGGGGATATTTTGTGTGTCTTCTGTATTTGACTGTTCTGAAGTAAGTGTCTTGTGTAGATCACAGCCTGTAAAGGAGAGATCTGTGTTTTGACTCCAGTCCTGAAAATATTTACACATATGTAAAATGCCCATGCATAATCTTAAAATGCCTCCTATTAGACTGAATACAGATTGCAGGATTTGTTGCTAAAGTTCTTAGTGGGTAGGGTGCGTGGGTATCATACATTCCCAGTGGTGTTTCCTTTTGAAGAGCTTTTGGCCCAGTTCCCAAGCTCCCTTTATTTTTTAAGCTCAACAGAAGTTTAATAATAAATTCAAATTCTCTGCGGGGATCTGGGTTAATATCTGAGGAAAACATGGGGATTTATGTAGTTGTGTACGTGAATACCTTTGGATTGCAGTCTAAAAGTGTTTGCATTAGGTATTTTATCTTGAATATAACCATCAGAAGGCCTTTGAACCTTTCTTTCCCCTTGCCCTGCCTTCCATCAAATCCTGAATGGTGCCCCTGAAAATAACCCAAGTGGTATAAGAGCCACACAGTCTTTCACCAACAGTCTCAAAAGTGGCATTTACTGAAGTAGACAGGGCTTTTTAAAAAAGAATATCCAGAACAGCACAAGTGGTATGTGATCATGCCTGTACAACATACCTACCGGTATATGTTTTCTGTGTGCATGCATTTTGTTGCTCAAGGTCACATTCTATGACATTCAGAAGCCTCCATATAGTAGAAGAAAATCCTCAGAACTAGGAATTTGAAGTACTAATGCAGAAGATGGTTTTATTCAAGTCTCACACAAGAAGCATCGTAAATTCCAACAAAACTTTTCTTGGAGTGGGGGGATATAAAGAACAAAATAAGAACAAGAGAGAGAAAAAAATCCAGACAGATGCACAAACAAAATACAGCAGGCCACAGTAGGCTCACTCTGGGGGAGAGGCTGACTTCTGACTTATCATATGGAAGACTACAGAGAGCATGTTTACATCTAGAGTTAAGTGGGCTCTTGGGAGAGCTGAGAATTCTTACTTCCCAAGTGCCTCATTGAGGTCATTATGTGGCTAATTTCTCATTACAATGATAAATCTAGAGATTTATCTAGATTTAACTTCTCATCTTGAACTTCAATAATTTTGTCCCTGAGTTGTTTTGTATTTGGTGGAAATTTGGAATCTTTTAAGTAGTTTCAAGGAGGCTTTTTTCATTGGAGACCATGTACTTTCAGACACAAATGTTTCATGTAGCTTTGCCCCAATAACTTCTCTGTTAAAAATGTTACATTGCAGGGGTGAGCAACCTTTGTTTTTTTACCTTCCTTTTGCTTTTCCTTGAAACAACTATCCCCCTCACATTAGGCACTGATGCTCTCCATTAGGCATCCCCCATTATGCACTTTTCAGGTACTGAAAAGCAAACAGCACGGAGTAGCGCACATTTTCACTTTTACTTTTTTTTATTTGCCTTTCTTTTCTTTTTTTACACATTTCCCTCCCTTTCCATTCCTTTCCCTTACTTTTCTTTGCTCCTTTAAACCCCCCTCCAGTAAGTAGACTTGGTTTAATTTTTTAAAGCTTGTACCACCAGGAACAGGAGTAGCAGCTGCTTTGATTGGATGCAGAGCCCTCTCAAAGAGGATGCCAGTAGTGGCTGCTAGAAGATGCTCTGGTTTTTGCACTCACGGGGCAGGAGTCATAGAGCCCACTGCGAACTGCTGCCAGAGTGCCTGCTAGAAGACACTTTGGATTCTGAAGTCAGAGGGCAGGAATGAGAGAGCGTGAGCAGCAGCTGTCCCGCAGGAGTGAGGGGGCAGGAGCAGCAGTCGTCTCACTGCTCTGCAGCAATTTTGGTGGTGGTGGTGGGAGTAGGAGACAGTGCTGGTGGTGAAAGTAGTGGCAGCGGCTGCTATACTGGTAAATCAGGGAGGAGGTGGCAAAGCTGGCAGTGGTGAAGTAGCCCCTGAGGGGGAACTCAGCAGCAGGGAAAAAGTGGGCACCGATGGCATGCCGCAGAAAAAGCCTTTGGTGGATGCATGTGGGCCATGGCTTGCCCATGTATGCCATATTGGATACAGTAATACCTTGAATTGAGAGCATAATTCGTTCCGGAACCGTGCTTGTTGTAATCCAAAACACTCTTATATCAAAGCGAGTCTCTGGCGGGCATGAGCAGGGCCGATTTCGGCCCTCTACGCCCACTCGAGGCGAGCAGTTACATCCCTACACTACTTGTCTAGCAAGACCTTGCTTGTTTATCAAGTCAAAAAATTTTTAAAAATTTTGCTTGTCTTGCAAAACGCTCTCAGACCAAGTTACTTGCAATCCAAGGTATTACTGTATAACCTTGACAACTTCGCATGAATTGGTCCCCATGTTCTTGAATTATTTTCTTTTTTGACACATTAGTGAACACTCTGTGAAGAATAGCAGTGGATTCTGCAGGGAGTGTCTTTGGCAAGGGGTGGAGAAATGGATACACGTGATCAGATCTGGGGTTCTAGAGGAACCTGGGCTATTCATGTTACCTTTCAGAGTAGCATCTGTCACTCTTTACATAATACAGCTTTTGCATGACTTGAATTTTTAAACTGCACAAATGTTATTTTGGAACTGCACATTTGTTCCTGGAACTGCACATCTTGTGTCTGGTTGCAGATTTTTTTTAAAAAAGCCCTGGAAATGGATCTGATTGTACATGCTTTATGAAACAGGTATTGAGTTCAGTAGGAAGACAGTTGCAATTTAACATCATTCTACGCTTTTACACATTCACCTCTATACAGAGAGGAACAAGGGGGTTAAAAATACACGTTCTCCCATGTTCATACTCTTTTAAATTGTGGTATTTCTATTTTTCTGTTCAGATTTGATCCCGAAAGCCAAGAAATGAAGCAATTGCCAGCAGAAACTGTCCGACTTCTTTCAAGTTCACAGGTGATCACGTCAGTTGTCAGTGTGGTTAAAGAATTGATAGAGAATTCTTTGGATGCTAATGCAACAAGTGTTGATGTTAAGTTGGTAAGTTGAACCAAGCTAAAGTTGAGATGAAAATATGTGTGGGAATACAATGATATTTCCTTGAAGTGTTTAAAGCCTGTTAGGCTTGAATGTTGTATTGTTTGCTTTATTTATCCTTTAACATTTTATGAACTCAAGTCTGTCAGCATCTGTTCATCTTAAATGCATTTTGGATGTAGTGGGCAGTACACTTGAACTCCTACTGACACTCTTTGAAACATTGTAAGCTTCCTTGAACCTGCCCAGGTGAAGCCGGTTGAACTTCAGCAAAAACTCACTTTGGCTTTTTCTCTGGTTAAGGGATGTTAGTTTTGACAAATATGACCTTGATCTAAAAACATGTAAGCAGAATTGTGGAGCTTCCTATTGCATTGGAATTTCATTTTGAAGAGTAATCATAATTTTGCCTATGAGCTGTCATTTAGAGTAATTACTGACATTCAGTACATACAAAAAAAAGTTAATTCTTTCCACTGGGTGTGTTAGAAGATGATTTTCAAATGTTTTGAACTAGGGTGGTTATGTATTTAATAAAATAATCCAGATAATATCTGTCATTGAAACATGTTTGTTGGACTGGTTATATGATTTCAGTGGGACTAATCAGTGGAGGGCTTGAGGGTTACAGTTTAAGTCTTGTATGTATTGTTCACTTGAATACTCTTTACTTGAAGAAAGTTTCCAGTAGCTTACCTGAAAAAGGAGGGAGTAGATGGTATAGGGCAGGGGTGGGGAACAAGTGGCACTCCAGATTTGTTGGACTACAACTCCCATCATCCTTCATAATTGGCTATGCTGGCTAGTGCTGATGGGAAATGTAGTCCAGCACTATCTGGAGCGTTGCACATTTCCATTCCTGGTTTAGGAGGTGATTGTCAGTAAATGTCTTTTGCAGTTGAGAGAGATTTCTGAAACCTGCTTTCCCCAGAACTTTTTTTTTTAATGAAAAATTCTATGCGGCAGGAGCAACAGAATTCCTCTTAATATATTGTACTCAGCGATAAAAGATATTTTATTTCTTGAAAGAAATATGAGGTGTGGAGTGTTTCCATACATAGTCAGAGTCAGGGATGTATAGAATAATTAGCTCTAAGGCATGGATTTAAGCTGTCATAGCCTCTGGGCCAGTTCACACATAATAACAGCCCATGGGTTAAAGAACCCGTGGATTGTCATGCATGAGCGGGAGAGAGTGGGTGCACTGCCTCATGTGTGCCCACTACTTCCACTTTTAATCAACAACTTACGATCAGCTGGGTCATTGGTTGTTGTGTGTGACATGCAAACCCAGAGCACTGGGTTGTTCACAGGCAAAACAACTCAACGGTTAACCCAACAACAAACCATGGGTTAACTGCTGGGTTGTTTAGCCCCTAAACAATCCAGCACTCCAGGTTTGCATGTCACACTCAACAACCTGTGACCCAGCCAATTGTAGGTTGTTGATTAAAAGTGGTGGGCATGCAGGAGACAGTGTGCCTGCTCTCTCCTGCTCATGCATGACAACCCATGGGTAGTTTAAACCATAAACTGTTGTTACATGCTGAACAACATGTGAATCAGGTCTCTGTCTTCTTCCTAAAAGTGATATTCAGGTTGTTTGGCATGTTTTTTTAAGGCTGAGATTTAATTTATTTGGAAATTATTTCCATTGAAATAATGGAAATAATCGATTTAGTAATTAGAATCAGGATGCAGGTCATGGGAGTATGTGCACCTTGTGTCTAAAATAGTAGCATAGGACCAGTTGATACACAAATCTAAAAGACATGAAACTACAGCTATGTATCTCCAGATTTTCAGCATGCCTATGTGTAACTGGTAAATAGACATTAGGTTTTTACATGTGGGAGTGATTTGCAAGAGTTCTCTGTGTTTAAAAATATAAAGTAGAAAACAACCCTGAGTAAAAACAATGGATTTTGGACACCAGGGAGTACATGTGGGCTTCTAAAAAAAAAAAAGTCAGTTTGTAGAGTCATCTGTGCATGTTTTTGCTCCTTTTGAACAATGTAGGATCATCTCATTTAACTTGTTTAGGGTCTTGAGGCACTAGTTATCCAAACCAAAGGGGATTTATAAAAGTTTTATAACCTGAAAGTCTTTACAAATGTAATGTTTGCTGCTAGTTTGTGAACTTTGCTTGCCAATCATGGATGGAGATTTGTATAACATTCACAAAACAACAACGAAAACTAAGATGCAGCATAACTTCAAGACAGCACTTGCTAAAATTCTGTAGCAAGCCAGTCATGAAGGTTAGTAAAGCTCACAATTCCCTAGTGTTCCCCAGTTTCTACCCAAAATTAAAAGGAAAGATCAGGACAGGCTCATAAGACATGCATGCAACACACTTCTCTGTGTGGCTGTGCTTGCTCAAGCTTTTCTGCTTCCTGAAGCTCAAATGGCATCCCCTTCTTGCTAGAACCAACACATTAATATGTCTTGCTACACCAATCAGACACCATTTCCTGCCTTCATCTATCACCCCCACACCCCATTGTGCCATCTGAAACTCAGGGAGATTTTCTTCTGAGTAAATGTGTTTAGGATTGGACTGTAATAATAATAAAACAAAAATGTTTTAGACCATTTCTTTGGGTGGGCAGGGGCAGGTAAAATTGCAAAATAGAACAGAACTTTGAAGATAATTTTTTCAAAAGTAATTTTTTGAAATTAGAATCAAATTAGAATTATTTGAGGTCTTTTATATTCAGTGCTGCAAGTAAATTCAGTGAATGTAAACAGGCACAGAGGAAGCATAGAACCCAATGTTTGTTGCATTAACTGGCTTTGACTTTGTTCTGCATCTGTTAAATTCTTTTTTTCTGTATGTAGAAAGGAGAAATACAGCCTACTCATAGACTGCATTTGGATGTAATACTAAATCATGGTTTAGAGTTATGAGAACAAGCCTCTGCAAGCCCTGAGGCTTTCACGCTAACCTTCCCCTCTCTTCCTCTTGTGTGGACATAAGGAGGGAATCGGAAGCTTCCACTTCCATTTTGGATTAACCATAGTTTATTGTGTCATCCTAACCCTAAAATATGGTTAATCTTATATTTCATAGATTTCATAGATCATAGAGTTGGAAGGAGCCTACAAGGCTATCGAGTTCAACCCCCTGCTCAATGCAGGAAACTAGAGGAGGGGTCTCCCATCCAAGTAATAACCAGGCCTGACCCTGCTTATAATTCCACCAAATTATAGTTGGTGGAAATAAACCAGTTTCATAGACTATGAAGCTAGTATCCTGCTTAAGTCTTGGCTTCTGGGAGCGTTGCCAAGTCCGACTGATAAGAAAATCACAGGGAAAAGCGTAGTCAAACAGTCCGGGGATTTTAGCCAGTAAAGTTCTTACAAAAGTCCAAGGATCAAGCAAAGCCGTCGTCAGTGTCAGTCTGAGTAAAGTCCAAGAGTCCAGGGTTCAAGGCAAGGTTCAGGAGCAGGGTCCGGGATCAGGAACAAGAGTCACGGAAGACGTTGTTTCCCAATACCCAGGCTCTAGTGAGTGCGTGCTTTTCTACAGCCTGCTGCCGGGCACGCCCGTCCCACAGCTGGAGCTCCTCAGCAGCAGGCTGATTATAAAAGCCTCACAAGGCCGACATCCTGGTTTGCAGCCGGACGCTGCGTCGAGGGACCTGCATCTGTTCCTGCCTTTTCATTGCCCGCCTTTGCCTGGGAGTTGGGGCCTGCGCTATCTCCGGCTCTGATTCTGACTCCTCCCGGGCTGGGGAACTCCCACGGGTCATGCCAGAGGGGCCTGCCAGCTCTTCAGCTGCCCGGTCGGCCCCGTCTGGAGCAGCAGTGTCTGAACTCTGCTCCTGAGGAGTGTCCAGGGCCCTGGGTGAGTCACACTCGTCTTCAGAGGAGGATTCCTGGAGGGGGGTCATGACATCTAGCTTGTTTCAACTAATCAGGATGCTGCCAGCAGGGCTGTTCTTATATGTATGTTTCCTTCCTTTTACTCTTCACGTATGGGTGGTACAGCATGATTGCTTGAGCCATCCATTTTTATTTTACTAAACGTATTCTTTGGTGAGGCACTGCTGGCTTAGTAGTTGCAATAGTACTTGGTTTGTCTCAAGTCCTATGAGTCTCTTAATGCCACATAATTTAGCTGTGTTAACATGTATTTCTGGCATACCATAATTTGTGTGTAAGCTTAAGGATCTATTCTACAGGCCCTTTGGCCTATAAAAAGGACCGACTATTTTAGATCTCTAGGACAGTTATGTATATGGTCTGTATCGAACACTATCCAGTTTTGCATTTGATGATTTTCAGGGATTAATAATATTTTATTGGTGTTTTTTTAAAATAGGAAAATTATGGTTTTGATAAGATTGAGGTGCGAGACAATGGTGATGGAATCAAGGCAGCTGATGTTCCTGTCATGGCAATGAAACACTACACTTCAAAAATAAGTTGTTCCGAGGACCTTGAAAGCTTGACAATGTATGGTTTTCGTGGTGAAGCTTTGGGTTCAATTTGTTGCACATCAGAGGTAAAAAGCTAATACAATTTCAGGCTTCCCTGTGTCTGTAAAGCATAGTTGCAAATCTGTATAAGCACAAATGTAAATCTTCAGCAATTGAGGTATTTTTGGTAAGAGTTGCTCATTGTGACGGGGAACCCAATTTTTACATGCTTCCTTACTCTGCAATGCCTGTATATTAATATGCTCCATAAAAATAGATAGATGCAAGGTGATTTCTGAAATTATAGTGTGGCTTCACACTGATGGTATAGTGTTAGTATTAAAGTCATTGCTCTGCTGCTAGCGCCTTAATTAACATGGAAAATCAACATTACCTTCTTCCTCTGGCTGCAGCAATAAGGCAGTTGTGTAAATGCATCCCATGGATTTCTGGGCTGCCGAATCTGTCTGCAGTTATGCCCTTTAGCCATTAGCAAATAGGGCCTTCTTTACAAATTCCCCTCCACATGTAGGCTAAATGCACGGAGAGGGAATGGACCAAGACCAGATTTCTGTGCATTTTACTCCCACTGACTGTGCATCCAATGCAGTCATCGGAGAAGGAGAGCCTATGCGTGTACAACTGTACATGTGTAGGCTTCCACATGATTGGGAACCTGTGTAGGCTTCAAGTGAAAGCATATGGGCATATGCTAAATATGCAGACGTGGGGCTGAACAGATTTGTGTCGGCCAGGGTCAGGAGGTGCAGTCCTGCTCCCCCTCCACACATTTAGCTCTATGTGTGGAGGTGAATTTGTGAAGGGAGCTGTGGTCTCTGCCCTATTGCTCAAATACAGAGTAGAAGGGATGGCAGTGCTGGAGCCTGCCTAAAACATGTTGAGTAATCTTCCCAAAGGCTCTCACTTCTAAGGACCCTGAATGACACTGGTTCAGATATCTGCAATTCTTGCAAATGTATTTTTAAATCTAAAAAAAAATCCTGCCTCTCCTTCCCATAGAGATCCACAAGGTTGCTAGTAATGGCAGCATAAAACAAGCCATTAAAACAGTAAAACATTCATATAAAGATGTAAGAAATAAATAAATAGCAAAGCCGCAAGAGGCAACTGAGCAAACAGCAGAAACCTCTGTGGCAATAATTTATAATTGGATTTGACTTGAAAGTCCTTTGAAGCAGCAGTGCGTTGACTTGCCACCTGAATCCCAATAGTGAGGGAGCCAAACAAGCCTCCCTTAAGAGAGAATTCCATAGTCTTGGTGCCACCATTGTGAAAATGTCCTGTCTTGTATAGGTAGTCTCCACACATCAGAGGGTGACAGTAAACAACAGTGATATAAGTGAGCAGATAGATTCAAATGGGAGAAGTATGTCAATGTCCCTTATCCCGGAGCATCATAGCTCTGTATTTTTGAGATCATCCTTGCTCCAGAGAGACTTATGTAATTACCATTAAGAACATAAAAAGAGGTCTGCTGGATCAGACCAAAGGCCTATCTAGTCCAGCATCCTGTTACCCACAGTGGCTAACCAGATGCCTCAGGGAAGCCCATATGGAGGAAAAAAGGATGGTAGCCCTTTTCCAGTGTTGTTTGCCAGCAACTGATATTCAGAGACACACTGCTTCTGATCCTGGAAGTAGCATATGTAGCCATCATGACTAGTCACTGCAGCTCCTTGGAATTACTGGGCAGTATCCAATCGGGTACTTACGCCCCTACCACTTCTCCTGTGTCCCACCAATTCCCATCCGCAAGTGGCATCTACAACTTGCAGAATGGAGATTTAGCGCTTCTGGGGGGCAACAGGAAACAAGTGAAAATGCTTCTGGGACAGGTCAGCGGAACTCACATAAGGGAGCTCCACCGACCTGTCCCGATCCTCCAGGAAGCATTAAGTCTCTGTTGCGCAAACAGTGGGCCCTGCTTGTGCAACAGAATCATATTGTCCACTGTAGGAAACAGAATGCACATACATCTCTTTGGAAATTCCTAATTGACATCAGGTTCTTTATTGTTAGGTTCTGATTACAACGAAGACAGCTGCTGATGATTTTAGCACCCAATACATTTTGGATAGAAGCGGTCATGTAAGTTCTCAAAAGCCATCTCATCTTGGACAAGGTATGGCTTATAAAATATTTATATTTCTTCTTACCTTTCAACCACTAGTTCACGATCATATTAGTTCTATCCATTAACTGCTTCACAGAGCTGAAATTAGTTAAAGTTGCTTATTTTTTATTGCTATTGCTGGAGACCAGGGGAAGAATGCATGGATAGCATTGGCTCTTTAAAGTGACAGGGTAGGAAAGTTTGAGACCTTCCAGAGTTAGAGACCTTCCAGGTTCCTTTCAGAATAGAAGGGAAAAGGTTTGCAATATAACTGGCTTATTAAAATTAACTACAGTAATACCTTGGATTGCAAGCATAATTCGTTCCGGAACCGTGCTTGTAATCCAAAACACTCTTATATCAAAGCGAGTCTCTGGCGGGCGTGAGCAGGGCTGATTTTGGCCCACTATGCCCGCTCGAGGCGACCGGTTACATCCCTACGTATTGCAAGACGTCGCTTGTTTATCAAGTCAAAATTTATTTAAAAATTTGCTTGTCTTGCAAAACGCTCTCAGACCAAGTTACTTGCAATCCAAGGTATTACTGTATAGTATATTGCCATGACCCTGGAAAGTAGATGGAATAAGAGGTCCTCTTATGGATCAAGAACTGGTTTAAGAACAGAAAGCAGAGACTAGGAATAAATGGTAAACTATCCCAATGGAGGGATGAAAACAGTGGGGTCCCACAGGGATCTGTATTCGGACCAATGCTTTTCAGCTTGTTCATAAATCATCTGGAATTAGGAGTGCTGTGGAAAAGGCAAATTTCATTAGGCATAATGAGGAAAGGAATAGAAAATAAAACTGCCAATATCATACTGCCTGTATATAAATCTATAGTAAGAACACACTTGGACTACTCTATATAGCTCTGGTACCACACTTAAAAAAGGACATTGTAGAGTTGGAAAAAGTGCAGAAAAGGACAACTAAAATGATCAAGGAGCTGGAGCAACTCCCCTGTGAGAAAAGGTTGCAACATCTGGGACTGTTTAGGTTAGAGAAAAGGCAAGTGCGGTGAGACATGATAAGAGGCATACAGAATTATGCATGTGGGGGAGAAAGAGGAAAGGGAGATGTTTTTCTCCCTCTCTCATAACACTAGAACATGAGCTCATCCCATGAAGCTGATTTGTGAGAGATTCGGGACAGATAAAAGAAAGTACTTTTTCATACAGTGCATAATTAAACTATGGAATTCACTTCCACAAGATATAGTGACGGCCACCAAAAGAGGATTAGACAAATTCCTGTAGGATAAGGTTATTAATGGCTAATATTCCTGATGGCTATATGCTACCTCCAGTGTCAGAGGCAGTATGCCTATGTATACCAGTTACTGGGGAACATGAGCGGGAGGGTACAATTGCACTCATGTTATACTTGCAGGTTTTACACTGGCAGCTGACTGGCCACTGTGTGAACAGAATGCTGGACTAGATGGACTTTCAGTCTGATTCAGCATGGCTTTTCTTATGTCCTTACCCTTGCATACAAGAGATGGTGCAGGCATTGTTTCTTTGAGGTTTGATGAGAGAGCTTGGGCCTCTTGATGAGTTAACTGATTGACAGAGCAATCCTAATTGTGTGTTGGGGGAAGTTACATGACTGGAGATCCACCATTTCTCAAGCCCTTGCTGCTCACTCTGGCAAGGGTGGTGGGACAGGGGCAGCTTTTAACCAGTGGTAGTTCATTTTAAAAATTTAACCACCCCTTGAAACCAACGGAAAGGAAATTAACTACACCAGCTTCAGACTGGCGTAGTTAAGTGGCCTGCTCTGTGGGTGTTTTGGGTGAGCAAGGGGATTTTGGATCCAGCTAATCCAAGGCTGACCCCACCCCTGGATACCCTTTTTTATTCACTACTGCCAGTGGGGTTCTGGCAGGAGTTTTCAGGAGATATACTGGGGGTCCTTGGGGCAGATAGTCTGCCCTGCTGGTGGACCTCCTCTCTGCTAGCAGAGTGGCCCTTCTTCCCCATCCTAACCCCCCTCTGCTAGCCTTCGGCAGGATTTAAGGTTTTTCTGTTAATCTCTTGAGCAAATGTAGATCTGATGCTTAAATACTTCCTAGATCATGGTTCATTGGATTTAAACAAGATTGAAAGGCTTAACTAGCTCCCAGAGCTCATGCAAGATATTTATTGATTACAAAAAAAGAAGACAGAACTAAATTAATTAAATCTTATTTTAAAACCCCCAGAAAGGAGTTGTGTTTAAGTAGACTAAGCAAGATCTCTTTCAATTAACAAAACACATTCAAGTAATAATAGCTGAGTGCATTTCAATCATCAATAATAATTTCATTTTCAAAAATTATTTTATAAGAAACTAACTGTAAAAGTATTATCCTCTAAAGATGTAGTATTTTTTCCCAGTGTTTCCACTAGTTGCATTTCTGAGTAATTGGATTGACCCCCTCTATATCTCATTAGTGAGAATTAGCTGAAGTGTTTAACAGCACATCACTTTAATTGCTGCCTGTTGGCAGAGTCACCTTTTTAACAAAGAAAACCTCATCATGGTGCAATCATAATGGTAACTTCGTATATTACAGCTATAAATGGTAGGGCTTTTAAGAGGGTACAGCATGTACTTCATAAAATTTATTACCAGAGCAGTTAAATCTTAAGAATTTTCTTGTTAAATATGATAGTGCCCCTTTAATTTTGCTTGTAAATATGTGATTACCCTAATCATAAACACTTGTGCAGTCGTATCTGCTTGCACCTGCAGCATAAAGTCGCTTATATATAAAATCCCCTTTGAGGAGGGGTTGCGGTAGTATTGCGATTGCTATAGGCATTCCCTGAACACTTTTCTCCTGATATGGCAGGTCAAAGGATCAGCATTTATGTTATTTGCTGATTTTGAAAATAAGGACACTTTTATGATCCTCTTTATTTAAGTGGCTTTAAATGCTTTGGGTATAAAAAGCCTTCCTGATTCTAAAATTCAATGAATAAAAAACCTTTCGATTTAACATGTTGTGTTAAGGATTTTCCATGTTCATTCAAGTTCCAAAATATTAGGAAATTACAGCTGTTAAGAGCCATATCCTTAAAAGACATGTTATTTAGACAGTATGGAGCTGGTATGATCTCTTCTGCTGCGGCTAGTTCTAGCTTCAGCACTCATCATCAGGCGATCACTCGTGACCGAGTAAGATTGTCTTCCGGGATAAAAGGAGGAAATTCTAAAGAAGATTGTGTAGACTCTAGCGATGGGTCCGTAAGTGACTGTGGAGGCCAATTCTAGATCCACACAGCTTCCCACAGTGAGGACACAGGTTACCAGATAGAAGATGTGGACCTAAGTCCCAGATTTGTCCTTTTGCTGGAATAGACACATAGGACTGGTTTGCATGATCGAACAGCCCATCGTGGCTTATGTCAGCCATGGTGGGCTATGGCGTGTGCTGGTGTGGGTGGGTGGCCATTTTGAATTTTCAGTGCCTGGCCATGGCTTGTTGTGTCATGTGAACCCAGGCGGCAGGGGTTGTTTAACCCAACAACAGACCATGGGTTATGTAAGGGTTGTTTAACCCTTGCACAACCCCCACCACCTGGGTTCACATGACACAACAAGCCATGGCCATATTCAAATCCTGCCTGGCATGCACTGCAGCCCGCCATGGCTTAAATAAGCCATGGTGGGTTATTTTGATTGTGTGAACCGGGTCATGGAGTCTGTGCAACTGAAGCTACCATTCCACGTTACAAGTACCCAACTGCAGCCAGTACCATCCAAATAGAATGATAGAGTTAGAAGGATTCTTGAAGGTTATCTAGTCCAATCCCATGCCACAGGTAAAGCATTTTAAAGATCTTCCCTTTTAGCCAGTTAAGTGAGAGAATGGACAGGACAGAGATTGTCCACATTACTGTTCTCCTATTAAATTCAAACATAAGATATTTTATTTAATTATTTATTATATTTATACCCCGCCTTTTTCCTGCAAGGAACCCAAGGCGGCTTACAGAATCCTCCTCCTCCTCTCCATTTTATCCTCACAACAACCCTGTGAGGTAGGTTAGGCTGTTATTAGATTACGTGAAGCTCCAGCTCTGGAGGGGGTTTTCTGATCTCAGAGCCTCCCTCCCAGCCGGATGGCTGCCTCTCAGTTCCTAGTCATGCCCTGAATATGGGGGAACATTTAGATCAGCTCAAGAGCTGCTCTATGTATTCTCTCCTATTGCCTGCAATGGGAGGGAATGTTCTTTTCACCATCTACAACTGCATAGGATTGCCCTCTTAGGCTGCAATCCTACAGATAGTTACCTGGCGATAAAGTCCATTCTCTGGTCTAGGAGACAGCTGGTTTATAGAATTAAATGCTAGTTTATCATTGTGTGTATCCTTGCTCAGATACATGCTCAGCTTCAATATTAATATGGGTGCCAATGCTGGAAAATAGAATGCATTGTTAGAAGCAAGAGAACTTGGTTATCTCTGTCAAGTTAATCTTACTTTGCGTTCCTCTCTGCCCCCGTTTCTCGTAGGTACAACTGTAACGGTTCTGAAGCTGTTCAAGAATCTGCCTGTAAGAAAGCAGTTTTATTCAACTGATAAAAAATGTAAGGAAGAAATTAAAAAAATCCAGAAACTTCTGATGGCGTATGGTATTATAAAACCAGAACTGAGGATAATGTTTACACATAACAAGGTAACAAATATCTTGCCTTCAAAACTGCTAAGGTTGTAACACTATTATGGTTGCAGTATTTAACCCATAGTACTCATAACTTAACGTCAGATTTCTGTGGCTCACATTCAAAGGAAGTTAGTCATACTAAAGTCCCATTGAAATTAATGGGACATAAATTAGTTGCAGCTAATTAGTTGCAGTGGAACTTAAGCATGACTAGCTTTCTTTGATTTCGGCACCTATCTCCTTGAATTAGGTTAATTGTTTCTAATGATGGCCTGAACAGTATATGTATATATTAACATTAACAGGCAATTTAAGTACAGTAGCATTTTGTTCAGATGAAAACTTGTGAGGGTAGGTTGGATAATATTGTTTGCTTTTTACCTCTTGATTAATTAGGATTGTTATCCCTGCCTGTTTCTTTAAATATTCCAAGGTAGTGGGACTGCTGCTGTGCCACTTACCATATTCTTTTTCCTTCCTTACACAATCAGCTATAGGGAATAGGACGCTGGCTTTATGTCACAGCATTTCTGCATGTTGCTAAAATGCTTATTTTTGCCATTTGAATCAAGTGTGGATTGGAACAGGCATTTCATGTGCAAGCCAAAGATTCATACTTACAAAAGCATTCCTTGAGGGGCAAGAAGTTTGCATGGTGAGGAGAGGGGAGGTCATGCTAGAGCTCGATGGCAACAGTTTTGCCTCTTTTGCTCTTGTGTGCAGCGAGAGCTTCATGTAGCCATATATACGCCTTATGCTCTGTAGCTGGCTTCTTTCGCTTCATCAGATAACAAGTTAAAGGAATTGTTTTTGTCTTACTACTTGCAGCAGATCCTATTTAAGAAATATTTATAGTTGTGTTAGACTCTCAATTGTGGCAGAAGGGGTAAACTTTCTTGAACCTAGTTTTGGGCTGTGATCAAGTGAGGTAAATAATGCTTCACATTCCTGCTCCCCTCCCCCCATCCCTAGAACTTCTTTGGTAACTCTCCATACCTATTCAAACCATTTCTTAAACTTGGTGGCAATTAAAAAGGGGATTGAGGGATTTTCTTGAGGTGGGGGAAGAGATTTCTAAAGAGGAAACAGGCAGGGGTGCACCTGTAGACCACGACAGCCATCTTTCCCAGCTTTTGTGTAGTATTCTATTAAATAATGCTATTACAGAATAGCGCCAGTTTCTGTCAACCCTTCTTTGATATCTCTGAATATGAGAAAAGAATCCTGCTCCAAAATGCCTGTGCAGTTATCTCCAAGACAAGAGTGACATCTAATGGTCAAATTGAATTTGTCAAAATATTTTATTTCTCTCTATTTTAAAAATGTTTATGTGCTTTTTTTACACTTTAGTCTTTTGAAGCATCCTTGTTATTTAATTCTGTTTGAATTGTGTAGAACTAAATCTTATAATAAGAAATGCTATCTGTGGAAAAGCATGGATTGTACATTTTTTTTGAGAGCCAGGGTGGTCTTAAGGCTGAGTAGAAGCTACTCACAATTTGGGAGTATGTTTTCTGCAAAGTTAAAAAATGCCCCCACTGCTTGATGATTTTTTTGTTCCTGCTTGTGAAAATGTTCACCTGTTCATCTATGTTGCCATTTTTTGCCACCAGTTGGTATTGTTTGACTAACTACATAACACCATGATGTCATCTAATTCACTGACAAGGTGAATGAGTTCACCAATGAGACTGGGAAGGAGAAAAAAGTAGTTACCTGGGTTGTGGGGGCAAAAATATTGCTGAAGTAGCAGGGGAAACAAAGGCACTGAACAGGATCAGAAAAAGGTGAATATTTGCAGAATCAGACTGTTTGGAGAAATAATGTATGCCACTCCCCACTATCACTAATTTCATCTCTAAAATGGAAACCAGAGAATATTTGATGCAGCAATAGCTTTCATGGTAGATTCTGTAAGAGGAGAAGTTGAGAAATGGATGCAAACACTGATTTACAGCAGAGTAGTAAGATGCTAACTCAAATATTTTCACAGGTCATGAGAAACAGTAATTGAGTCTGAGCAAAAGTATATGAATGTAGATCTCCATACTGAGTAGTTCAGGAATAACTGCTTTAAACCTGTTAATCTGAAACTTTTTGACAGGCTTTATGTGAATATGTTTATTGAAAGCCTCATCTTTGAGATTTTCCAACACAAGAGGTCGCTCGTTCGCTAGAACACGATGCAAAACAAATAACCAGAATCCATAGGCCTTTTTATTAACCCATTCTTTGTTTTTCTTTTTTGGCATTAGATCTTTTTTGTTCCTCAATGTTTACTCAAATTTCCACCAGTCTGAACATTTATCATATGATTTCGGGGCAATATATTGGACTGTTTTGGTGTACTATGGTGCATCCAGACCAGGACTCTTCTCACATTTAATTTCATTTTGTTTTTGTTCACTGCCTTGGTACTAATATTTACAAATTCTTGTATATATGTGCTTATTTCCCCTGGAATTGTGGGTCTTGGGTTATTAACATTTCTCTCCTAATTAATGCCAAATTTATGTAATTTCTAATACTCCAATAAACCTGAAGTAGTTTCCTTATTGGGAGGAGCAGGGAAGGGAAAGAGAGAACTTCTGAGACAGGATCTTATTAGCAGATGAAATTAACAGGGTATCTAAGGGAAAGGGTAAATTGGTACAAAGGACTGGAAGAGGGGAAGGTTTGAGACTACTGTCCAGACCAGTAGCTCAATAATGAAAATAACAAGTGGAATGCAAACAGGTCACAGCATATGGTGTTGATTGTGCAATTATCAGGAGCAGATCATATGAAAAAGCTGCTGGCCTGGATGCAGCCTTACAATGTAGGAAGATTTGAAATGGATGGTTGAGTTTATGATGAGTCAGTAATCTAAGGTGACCATTTTTTTCAGATTTAAAACCAGGACATTTATTTATTTATTTTCTATACTGCCCCACAGCCGAAGCTCTCTGGGCGGTTCACAACAGTTTGTACATAAAACAACAATAAAAACATACAAAATAGTTAAAAAGATTAAAAACCAAATTAAAAAGCACAGTTTAAAATACAATCCAAAAGTTAATAAAACTAAGTCTACAGGTGACAATCCCCCCCCCCCCGGTGCTATTTTGAGCTCTTAACTATTGAATGCCTTGGCATAGAGGGAAGTCTTAACCTGGCGCCGAAAAGATAGTAAGGTTGGCGCCAGGCGGGTCTCAGTGGGGAACTTATTCCATAATTGGGGGGCTACCACTGCGAAGGACCTCCTCCTTGTTGCTACCAACCGAGCCTCTCTTGGAGGTGGCAGTTGGAGGAGGGCCCCAGATGTTGAGTGTAGTGTCTGGGTAGATTGCGGTTGGGAGAGACGAGATGTTCCGTCAGGTATTGTGGTCCTAAGCCGTGTAGGGCTTTATAGGTTAGAACCAGCACCTTGAAGTCGGCTCGGAAACATATTGGCAGCCAGTGCAAACAGGCCAGAACCGGTGTAATGTGCTCGGACCTTCTGGTCCCCGCAATAAGCCTGGCTGCCGCATTTTGCACAAGCTGCAGCTTCTGAACAGTCTTCAAAGGCAGACCCACGTAGAGTGCATTGCAGTAGTCTAGTTTAGAGATCACCAGAGCATAGATTACTGAGACCAGGCTATGCCTGTCCAGATAGGGGCATAGCTGGGCCACCAGCCGAAGCTGGTAGAAGGCACTCCTTGCCACTGAGGCCACTTGAGCTGCAAGTGACAAAGATGGCTCCAGGAGCACTCCCAAGCTACGAACCTTCTCCTTCAAGGGGAGTGCAACCCCATCCAGAACAGGTTGAACACCCTCCATCCGGTCAAAGGAACCACCCACTAACAGCATCTCAGTCTTGTCTGGATTGAGCCTCAGTTTGTTAGCCCTCATCCAGTCCATTGTCGCAGCCAGGCACGGGTTCAGCACAACCACAGCCTCACCTGCTGAAGATGAAAAGGAGAAATAGAGCTGTGTGTCATCAGCGTACTGATGGCAACAACACACTCCAAAACTCTGGATGACCCCACTCAGTGGTTTCATGTAGATGTTAAATAGCATGGGGGATAAGACCGACCCCTGAGGAACCCCATATTGGAGAGTCCTTGGGGCCAAGCAACATTCCCCAAGCACCACCCTCTGCAGCTGGCCATCCAAGTAGGAGCGGAACCACTGCAATGCAGTGCCCCCCACCCCCAACTCAGACAGCCGCTCCAGAAGAATACCATGGTCGATGGTATCGAAAGCTGCCGAGAGATCCAGCAGTATCAACAGGGTCGCACACACCCCCCCCGTCTCTCTCCCGACAAAGGTCATCATACAGGGCGACCAAAGCTGTTTCTGTGCCAAAACCAGGACTGAACCCCGACTGAAATGGATCCAGATAATCAGTCTCAAGAGTGCCTGGAGCTGGTTGGCCACCACCCACTCAAGGACCTTGCCCAGGAAAGGAACATTCGCCACCGGCCTAAAGTTGTTAAGATCTCCCGGGTCCAGAGAGAGTTTCTTCAGGACTCAGGAGTGGTCTCACCACCGCCTGTTTCAGGTGGCATGGGACCACTCCCTCTCGCAAGGAGGCATTTATCACCTCTCTGGCCCAGTCGGCCGTTTCCTCCCTGCTAGTTTTTATAAGCCAAGAGGGGCAAGGATCCAGAACAGGCGTGGTTGCACGAACCCGTCCAATCACCTTGTCAACATCCTCTAGCTGTACCAACTGAAACTCATCCAAAATAACTAGTCCAGGCTGTGCTCCGGGTACCTCTCCTGATTCTACTGCTATAACATTGGAGTCTAAGTCCCTGCGGATGCAAGAGATTTTTTCCTGGAAGTGCCTAGCAAATATATTGCAGCGGGCATCAGATGGGTCGATGATGTCCCTGGGGCCAGCGTATAACAGGCCCCGGACGACCCTAAAGAGCTCTGCTGGGCAGCAAAGAGATGATTGGATAGAGGCAGTGAGATGTTGTCTCTTTGCCACCTTCACTGCCTCTAGGTATACCTGATAGGCATGTACCAGGGCTCGATTGCATCCACTAGGAGTTTTCTTCCACCTGCACTCAAGCCGTCTCCTGTTTTGCTTCATCACTCTCAGCTCTGGGGTATACCACGGAGTCGTACAAGCTCTACTACAAAGTGGGAGCTCAGGAGCAATTGTGTCAACCGCCCAGGTCATCTCTCTATTCCAGAGATCAACCAGGGATTCGACAGGACCACCAGCCATATCAGCTGGAAACCCCGCAAGGGCCCTCTGGATACCATCCGGATTCATCAGCCTCCGGGGGCGGACCATCTTAATAGGTCACCCACCCTAAAGCTGCCGTTAGCCTAAATCTCAGCAGGTAGTGATCTGACCATGACAAGGGGACCGATTCAAAGTCCCCCACCTTCAGATCACCATCTCCATGCTCGGCTGAAAAAACCAGGTCTAGAGTGTGCCCTGCTACATGTGTTGGGCCAATGACATGTTGGGACAGTCCCATGGTTGTCATGGAGTCCATGAATTCCTGAGCCACAGCAGACAAGGTGCCCTCAGCATGGATGTTAACACCCCCCAGGACCAACAGCCTGGGGGACCTCAGCATCGCCAGCGAGACCACCTCCGTCACCTCAGCCAGGGAGTCTGTTGAGCAGTGGGGTGGGCGGTACACCAACAGAATCCCTAATCTGTCCCGCTGGCCCAACAAAAGGTGCAAACACTCCAGACCAGTAGTCAGACGGACAGGGAGCCTGGAGAGAGAGATAGAATTCCTATAGACCACGGCAACCCCCCCTCCCCGGACCTCAGGTCTACCCTGATGCTGCACCAAGTACCCCGGTGGGCAAAGCTGGGAGAGACTAACTCCTCCCTGTTCTCCCACCCAGGTCTTGGTAATGCATGCCAGATCGGCCGCCTCATCCACTATTAAATCATGGATGAGGGAGGTTTTATTTTGCACCAATCTGGCATTTAGAAGCAGCATCTGGAGACCTGAGGGCAGGCTGATAGGGCAACCACCAAACCTGCGGGTGCAAGGAGGACCGGAAGAAGGCACAGCCATTAAGTGTCAGGGCTGTGTTCCCCTTACCTGGCTAGTCCTCCTCCCAATGCCATATCTCCCTCTACCTGTCACTACACTAATTGGGGCCCCCACAGAGCCCCCCACTTGGCCCCATGACTCCCCTCCAAGGCACATGTTCAGGCCCTAGACAGGGAAAAACAATCCCCCCCCCCAAGGGCACCGAGCAACAAATAGCAGTGTTAGGGGGGTGGCCCTTGCCCTTGTGGCACCCCCGAAGTCACAAATGCCCCCTCCCATCAGGAGATATTTGGGCCTTCAGGCTTCAACCTAACTCAAGCATGGGTAGGCCTCAATTCTTCACAGTAGTCCAAAAAGATCTGGAGGGTCATAGGTTCCCCACACTTGATCTAGCTCATTGTTGCCTACACACTGACTGGCAGTGGCTCTCCAGGGGTTTACACAGGAGTCTTTCCCAGTCTCACCTGGAGATAACAGGGATGAAACCCAGGACCTTTTGCACACAAGATGGGTGCTCTGCCATTGAGCAATGGCTCCCTCCCCTCTGATAAAGAAGCCATGGTGTAGTGGAGTGGGAACACTGGGTCCCAGAGCTCTGGCACTTTTTTCAGCTGATCCTAATAAATTAGCTAGTTTGCTATGGACTGATTTTCTTTGCGGGGTATCTATGTATAATGGATCAACACAGCTGCCTGCATTTTGGGTTGTCCTTGGGGTATGGTCTTTGGGGCTGTAATGATGAGCGCCTGCACTTCAAAATTTAGTACTCAACTACCATTAAGTAGTACTGTACTAATAAGGAGGAAGTTATCACTGGCTACACACACAGCACCTTTCCCTTGCCACTCTGTAACCCCACAGCTAGGCCTGCACACAGTCAGAGTGGATCATGGGGACGATGGCCTAAAGACCATGGTGGGGACTGATGGTTATCCGCAATGACTGGGTTCAGGCAACATGATAACCCACACTCAGGGGTTGACTATGGGTTGAGTGTGGGTTGTTGCTGAAACGTGGGTTATCGTGTTGTCTGAACCCACCTGCACTAACAAGCCATGGCTTCTTTTAGTTGGTGCAAAGTGTATCCTGTCAGCGACAAGTAATTCCTACCAGTAGAAAAAGAGAGATGAAGACTTAATCTTTTTGCATAACCTATATTGCCACATTCTCTCATTAGTTTATTTCCATAGACAACCCTGGAAATAGGCTTAGTAGTCTTCTTCATGTTTTCAGATTACTGAACCTGGAAACTTAAGACATTTTTTGTTTTTGCTAGTAATGTTTTATTTTGCATTAGCAATAAATAATGGCTTGCTTAACAGATCAACTCTTGGTGGACTATGCTATTTTGACAACTTGGATTAGCTTGTGTGTCATCTTTTTATGAAGCTTTATCCTGCCAAGACATTCGTCGAATACTGATAATGTTGATACTCCTGCCAGTATGGTTATGTTAGAAAGAGGTATTTTTTGTCACCATGTTCCTTGAAAGCAAATTGAATAATGACATGATCAAAGGTAGGTTATTCACTACAGTATTTGTTGAGTTTATTTAAAGTTGATGATCTTGGGGACAGAGATAGTTGGGAGTATTGGGTGTTTACTTCTTGCCTTTTAAAGAATGTCAAAATGGAGTCCATGCCTACCATATTTTAGCCACCTGGAAACTTAAGCTAATTTTTACTCTGTAAAGGAAGCTGCTCCTTGGAATCTGAGCTCCCTTAGTGGTGGTGTGTAAAAGCAGCTTCAAATTCTTTGCTATTTAAAAATCTTCCATATCTCTTAGGAAACATGTATGCACATCTCTCTCTGCTGTTTGCAGAATTCCTTAATCTGCTGAAAGAAAAGCTATATATAACATACATAGCATGAGCTCTAATAGATAATTCTATTCCAGCTGTTTGTATCAGTTTAGAACTAGTACTGTAAATAACTGAGATGTTTAGATTATGCCACTACCTAAGAAGTGCTAACCATTTCAGAGGGAACATCAGAGTGATAATGAGCTGTCATCTGTCCCAGACTGCTCTTATTCTGCAATAAAGCACCATCTGGAAATGAATTAGACCTCTAGATGGTTAGAACTTCCTGTATGAGTTCCCACTTTTCCACTTCTACTAAAAATCAGTTTTTTAATTGTGGTTTCCCAAGTTGGGGCATTATTATTTTAACAATAGCCCTATTCAGGCATTGGTAAAAAGTACTTTCTTGAACACATGAATGAGGACGAGGCCACATTGAGTAGCCCCGCCTGCAACTTTGCCCACATAATGTAATTCCTCCCCCTGACAACATGTACAGCACAAACATCTTCAGGGGGAGGGCCTTTGTGCATACAGCTGGATGTATGGAGGCTTCCACATGAGCGGAGACCCTGATAAGTCAGGGTTCCTGCTTGCATGGAAGCCTCTGTATAGCTATATACGCAAAGGTCCTCTCCCTGTAGACTAGGGGTGGGCAACTTGTGGCTCTACAGATGTTTTGGTCTCCAACTTTCATCAGCCCTAGCTAGCATAGCCAAAGGTAAACGATGATAGGAGTTGTAGGCTAAAACATATGAAGGGCCACCGGTTGCCCATCCCTGCTGAAGATGTACATGTGGATGTCAGGGGGAGGGGAGTGACATGTGCAATGTCAGAGGCAGGGTTACCTGGCTTGGGCCTGCTCATGTGTAAGTACTTTTTAACAACACTTCAGTAGGGATAATGTGATAGGGGGATTCAAAATTCTCATTAAATCTTCCATTATATGATCTTTAGTCCTATGTACATGATGTCTGTTTTCCCACTAGCTGGATTTTTGTATAGAGACTTAGGTTCATCATATTCAGTCCAATGTCTCATGAGTGGATGTCCCTCTTCCTCTCTTCCCCCTGCACTCATGCCACCTCAAATCTGCTGCTGGGTGTCTCCCGACCCCCCAGAGCAAATTTTGGGGGCATGTGGGGTGGTGAGGGGAGGCAGAATCTTTTCTAACAACAATGTCTATTTCATTGCTGCAAAGACACCGTTGGATTTTGCCCATTATCTGCTGTATCAATATGAAACTGAGAAGTCAGACTTTCTTCACCTGAAATTTAGACTTATTATTGGTCAGGACAGACAGGAATATCTGGCCTTACATATCCATGTCTTTCCATACAATAGCACCAATATTAGTGAATATATTTTTTTTTATTTACGGTCTACGGACCACACCAATACATAAAACAATACAAACAAGATACACCAGCTCTTAATTATACACTCAAATAAAAGCAGAATCAGACAAGCATAGAAGGTCTAGTCACAATAGCAATATTCAAAATTTTTGCAACTTTCTTGGTAATTGAGCTATTTGAGCCGTCAAGCAGAGTGGACAAAAGAAACTGGGGATCGTCCAGGGAAAGTGGGTGATTGGATGTATTATGTTTTCTCTAGCCCCTCGATAAAAGCTGCAGTTAAAAAGGACATGTGCAACAGTTTCCACCTCCTCATTATTGCAGGGGCAACACCTGTTTTCCATTGGGATTTTATTGAATCTACCATCCAAAAGTTTGGAGGGTAGAACATTAAATCGAGCCAAGGAAAACGCGCTCCTATATTTTGGAATAGATAACCAATCTAAGTATAGCATCCCATTTGTAGAGTAAAGGTCCGACAGACCCATTGACAAGGGGGAGCGTGGGCCCTGAGCCGCTCCGTGGAGCTCTTGGAAGTCGATGTCAATTAATCCTTGCTTAACAAGAAATTTAGCTTTCTCCCAAGGCATGGATAACAAGTAGGAGGGTGACAGCCCGGCTGAGACAACCTTTTTCACCACTGCTTTGTTCCAAGCAGACACATGGGAATCTAACATCACCTGGAATGCAAAAGAGTTAAGCTTAAGCAGAGAACAGCAGCGAAGCCAAAAGTGAATAGAATATCCAAGCCATACATCCGAGAGAATTAAGGCCAGCTTCCAGATAGAGAACAGCACTAGCCACACACTTGGGCACGCCAAATATCGCTCTTAGAAAGTAGGATTGCACACCTTCAAGAGAGTCTTTAAGGCCAGGAAACCAGATAGGGGCTCTGAAAAGAATCTGAGATACTATTTTGGCTTGAAAAACATGGGTAGCAGCTGGAATGAAATTCACGCCTTTAGTAAAAAAGAACCGTAATATAGCACCCAAATTTTGTTCAGCTTTAACCTTCGCACGTCTTGCCTGAACTCTCCAGTTTGTCGCCTCGTGAAACCAAATACCCAGATATTTGTAGGAGTCAACTTGATCAAGCCTGCTATTATCCATGAACCAAGAATATCTAACCTTCCTCCTTGCAAATACCATAACTTTAGATTTGGAGTAGTTAATTGTTAAAAGATTTTTATTACAAAACCCAGCAAATCCAGATAGTAATCGCTTGAGACCTAGTCGTGTCTGCGAAATTAAAACAGCATCATCTGCATAGAGGAGGATAAATATTCTTGTGGAGCAAATCTTAGGAGAGTGGGAGGCTATAGACCGTAGGTGGGTGGGAAGATCAGCCAGGTACAGATTGAATAAAGTGGGAGCAAGAACACAGCCTTGTCTTACACCACGAGAGGAGAAAATCTCCTGAGAGAAATGGCCATAGTTACTACAGCGCACCTGGGCAGATGTGTTTTGATGTAGGGTACGGATTAGAAACAACCTATCAATAGAGAGCTGTTCCAGTTTGCTCCAAAGGAGGTCACGGGATATAGTATCAAAAGCAGACTTTAGATCAATAAAAGCAGCGAATAATTTGCCTCCTTTTGGGATGGAGTATTTGTGTATTAAATGGGACAGAACCAAACAGTGATCAAAAGTAGAGTGGCCAGATTGAAACCCAATTTGCTCCTCCCCTAAGATACCATGGTCATTGATCCAGGCTTTCAATTTAAGGCACAAATAATTTGCATATACTCCCCACTATAGAAAGCAAGCTTATAGGCCGATAATTATTTGGGTCATCTTTGGGCCCTTTCTTATGTACTTGTATGATAAAAGCCTTAGCCTGACCCCAGGGATTACACCAGATTTGTTTATTAGCGAGAAAAGAGTAGCTAATAGAGGGGCCCACCAACTGATGTTACACTTCAAAAGCTCAGACAGAGTACCGTCAGGTCCCGGAGCCACATTAGTGGTGGCAACAGTAGCAAAGGAAACTCTGCTAGGAAGGGAAAGGAGGGCATCTACAGGAAGTATGAAAATACCAATATCTGTTAAAGTTTATATATGACTATATTAGGTTGCCTTTTACAGAATCAGACCTTCCATCTCCCTGGCTCAGTGCTGTCTAAGAGGTCTTCCACAGCCTTGTCTTGCCTGGGATCTTTAAATGGAGATACCAACAACTGAACCTAGGACTTTATGAATGGAAAGCACAGAAGACCCACGGTTGTGTTTTGCAACACAGTGTGCTGTAGAATATTTTTCATGTACGTTTGGTAGTGAGAGGCCAGATGGCTCTACCTCTGTTTCTTTGTTAAAAGTTCTAGTGCAGAGAATAGGAAGAAGTGCTTCATGCCAAGATTGGTAGAGTGGAGACTGCTGATGACTGGGCATACACAAGAATAGTAATAGGCTGGTTGCATTTTCTTGGGTGTGAAGATGATCAGGATTGATGTTGGGATTAACATCGGTCCAGTCCAAAAAGGGAGCCTAACAAAACTGGCTCCTGCAGCCATTTGTATAACTGAGTGACTAGGCCGTCTTCCTCAGGAAATAATATGACAGAAACTGAGTAGACAGCTTGAAGCTATCTATAACAAGTGGATTTCTAATTTCATGTAGCTGTTTTAATGCAGATGGCATTACCAAGTTTTCAGTAACCCAGTAATAGTTTCTGTCTTAAAATTGCTCTGTACTTTTACTAAGGCAGTGTTAATGGAGGGAATGTTTTGTGTAAGAAAAAAAGAATGAGCAGACCCTATGTGAAAAAGAATAGAGGGAGCATGTTTACTAGAACGAGAAAATCCCTTATTGATTGGTTAGTGTATGTGTGAGAGATGGACACCTGTCTACTAGGAAATGACTGAGACCAACTCATCTTACTGTCTCTCAGCTGTTAAATATTTTATGTAACAACACCTCCACCCCAAACAGGTTGAATTTGAAGTGCTGACCTAAAGGTGAAATGTTTTATATCCTATTACCAATTCCTTGAGTCATCTAGTTTCCCATCCATCACATTTTTCAAATGACAGCACAGCATCTATAGCAGAAATGTTGTATCAGCTGCTTCTGTGTATATAATGTTCTTTGTAATACCTGTTGAAATGCTTGTCTTCGGGTCTTATAGGGCATATTCACACATTACAAGGAATGTGTAGATTTGAGTCCCATGAGTTGTTTTGGAATCCTGTAAAAGGGAGCAGACTCCTTTCCATCAGTGTCCAGTACAGTCGGAGGGAGCTGGATAAACTTTCAGGGACTCTCTTATTTACTGCTTCACTTGTCCTGTGCTGGGGAAGTGGAACTGCTGTACACAAAGATCTGTCCTTCGTTACTCCTCCCTAGGAGACAAAGCCAGCTGTTTTCAGAGTAAAAGAGGCAGGACTGCCATCAAAAAGCTAGGCTGCTGTGCTGGCTGGCCGGCCATTACAAAGATGGATCAGTGTGTGATAGCAATGGATTCTTCTCCTTGGCACAGGAAAAGACAAAACAGTAAATAATCCTGCCCCTCTGAGTTTTTCCTGTTCCCTCTTATTATACTGGGCACCATATTTCTGGATAGTCTTTAAGGAGGGATAGTACTCAAAGGTTCAATAAGAGGGCTCATGAGAGTTTTCAGGACTAAGGAAAGGTCCCAAGTTGGGAACCATGGACAGGCAGAGGACAGATAAAGGATGTCCTACTAATAAAAAGTTTGAGATGACAGGACAAGAATGGTTTGACTTAGCTACCCCAAATGTTATCAAGGGTAGTGAGTAGTCGCTTGATGCTGCTGGGTACCACAGTGTTGGCCAGAAAGTCTTGGAGAGAGGTTAGGATGAGCAGAAGAGATGCAGACGTGAACTGGACCCTTTTTCTCCTGTGGATGACTTTTGTTGTCATATCATAAAACTTGAAAGCAGAGGATCTGCAGGAGTCCAGAATGATGTTCATTACTTTCCTCACAGTCGCCATTCAGTTTCCAGGCATAAAAGCAGGACCACGTTGGATTGGATCATGTGGTAGATTGGGCCTTGAGAGATTACCCAGTAAAATCAGGAGGGGCCAGTCTTGAGGGTCATTAGGTCTGAGGATCTTGGTCTGCAGCTAAAAGAGAGCCAACACTTGTCGGGCCTAGCTCCAGTGTCACAGTTTTAGAATCAGAATCTGATTCAGACTTAGATTTAGAGCAGAATGATTTAGAACCCAGTCCAGTCGTGGGAAGCTCAGGGCCCAAGAACCTGGCTTTGCCTGGCTTCCCATCTGATTGCAGGCCAATGGAGGGTGCTATTCCCTATCAGCCACAGCTGCAAGTTAGGTCCTTGAATCAGACCTCTGATTTACAACCTGAGAAATCTTCTGTCGGAACTGAGGAGGAGGACTCTGTAGGGGAGGGGGATTCAGGAATGTCACCCAGGTTATGGCATCAACTGAAAAGGGGAGGACAGAGATGCCCCCTCAGACATAGTGATTGTTTACGGGTCAGATTCCCTTGCCAGGATAGATCGTCAGAAGGGGGCTTTAGCGAACCCTCACCTGTATTTAAGGTGGTGCACAGGTTAAAGAGCTTTTGCTTAAATGCTTGAAATGCTTTCTTGCCTGGACTTCCTGTGAATCTTGGACTCTGCATGAAGCCTGCTCAACCTGGTGCCCCCTTATTGATTTCACATGGGCTCGGCAGTCAGCAGCCTTCAACCCTGTACCATTAAGCCTCTGTTGGCCTTTGGACTGTATCTGTGACTCTGTGTGACTTCTAGCCTTGGGACCTTCTCTTGGACAAAGTAACGTGCTGATACTGATTTATTGGGGCTGTAGCTGTGTAAGCTCTGCCACAAACTCTGGAAAGCTTGATCTGTGTAACTTGATCTACTGCAGTAAAGAGTTTTGTTGTAATCAGTAATCTGTGTTGACTTGCCAGAGAGTGTCAGAAAGCTGGGTCTGACAACACTAAGATTTCCACCTGAAGGGCCTCCCTAGAAGTGGGGGGAAGGGGAAAAGGCATATAGGACACCAGGTAATCATTGTACCAAAAGTGAATCCATATATATAAAATAAAAAGCCTTCTGTTTGGCATTCCTCTTGATTGTGAAAAGGAGATCATCAGTTGGGAAGCCCAGGTGAAGAGTTACCTTATGAATACGAAGTATGTTCTCTCCAGTTGTGTATTTGTGATTCAGCCAGCCTGTCTGCACATTGAAGATGCCTTGAACGTACTCTGCAAAGAGTAACAAGAGGTTCTCTTTTGTCCAGGAAAACAAAAGAGTTGTTTCTGCATGAAGCCTGCTCAGCCTGGTGTCCTCTTGCTGATTTCATGTTGGCTCAGCAGTCAGCAATCAGTGTTCAAGATAGTGGGCCAGTTTGCATGTAACAGGATGCGTTGTTGAGGCACGCGCTATACACAAACTACTTCCATTTTCTGTAAACAACCCCCAATAGGCACAATTGGAGGTTATGAGTGTGACATGCAAACTCAGACCACTGGGTTGTTCAGGGGCTAAACAACCCAGCAGTTAATCCAACCACAAACCATAGGTTAACCACTGGGTTGTTTAGCTCCTTAACAACCCAGTGGTCCAGTTTTGCACGTCACGCTCACAAAGGCCTGTGGCTTACGCTGGCTCAGCTTGTCCGAGTGTGGAAAGCTAAGCAGGGTCAGGCCTGGTTATTACTTGGATGGGAGACCCCCTCTAGTTCCCTGCATTGAGCAGGGGGTTGGACTCGATAGCCTTGTAGACTTCTAACTCTATAATCTATGAATCTATGAAACCTGCGATCATGCCGATTGGAGGTTGTTTACAGAAAGTGGAAGTGCCTCCCGTTCAGTGTGTGTCCCTGCAAATAATACATTATTTGCCACTGTTATGTGTGAACTGGTCATTGCAAGACTAATCTGGCACAAGCCTGTGGCTTATGCTGGCTCAGCTTGTCTGAGCGTGGAAAGCTAAGCAGGGTCAAGCCTAGTTATTACTTGGATGGGAGACCCCTCCTCTAGTTTCCTGCATTGAGCAGGGGGTTGGACTCGATGGCCTTGTAGGCTCCTTCCAACTCAATGAAATCTATGAAATAAACTCTGGGGGTGCTGGAACCTTCTTTGAAAGCTTGATACACAACTTGCATCTGAGTGCTACCTGATAAGACATAAGAAGCCACTGAAAGAATATAAGTAGAATCTACCCCAGGTTATGGAGTCTGTGCATGAAAATACTGTGCCCTGTAGGTGGGCCAAATATGTGATAGACACCACACTGTGGGACAGAAGAACCTTAGTTTTCAGATGAAATATTGTCTATCTGTAGTTGTGAGAGGAATAAATATGTTGCTTACCTTTAACTGTAATTTTTCGAGTGGTGATCTGTGCATTCACACATATGGGCTCTGTGGCTGCAGGGAGCCCCATTCAGAAATTTCTATAGCAGAGGAATTTTTGGTGGGAACCCTACCCCAGCATCCCAGTGTGCATGTCCCTAGCAGGTTCCCGCCTATTCCCTCAGTTCCTTAAGACCGCCCATTGGAGCCTCAGAACCAAGAGGAGACTCACTGGGTGACTTTGGGCCAGTCACTGACTCTCAGCCTAACCTACCTCACAGGGTTGTTGTGAGGATAAAATGGAGAGGAGGAGGATTATGTAAGCCGCCTTGGGTTCCTTGCAGGAAAAAAGGCAGGGTATAAATATACTAATAAATATACTACCAACATCAATATCAACATTGACAACAAAGTGGGTTGTGGGAATGCACAGATGATCATTCGAAGAACTACAGTTACAGGTAAGCAACCTGTCTTTCCTATTTGTAAACTCCTTTCCCAAATGGATCAGCTTTGCTTTGGATCTTAGAACTCAGTGTAACCATGACATGAGTTGAGTGAGCTCAGATTGGACCAGAAAGGTTGAGGCCAGCTGATTCATACACGAACGTAATAGTGTGGACCATCCAGGATGACAATCTCTGCGACTACACTGGGAATCCTTGCTGCTTGTCACCATAGCACACAAATAAATAAGGGAATCGACTAAAGGACTCAGTCAATTTATAGAACACCAGTGTCCTTCGAACATCCTGGGTATGAAAAGTAGACTCAAGCAGAGTAGAAGGAGACTGAAAGAAAGCTGGGAGTATAGTGTCCTGTTTCAAGTGGAACTCAAGACACCACCTTGGGCAGGAATGCAATGTCAGGGCAGAGCATTACCTTATCGTAATGGAAAGTCATAAAAGGTGGGTCTACATGCAGTGCATCCAGTTTGCTGGACCGGCAGGCTGATGTAATAGCCACCAGAAAGGCTGTTTTCCAAGACAGATCAAAATCTGTTGTCGTTAGTGGTTTGAATGGCTTGGCAGTCAAAGCCTGCAGAACAATTTACAAACTCCCAAGTCAGTACCAGGAGCTGAACTGGAGGAGCATGATTCCGTAAGACAATGGAACCAACTACCTAGGGAGGTGGTGGGCTCTCCCACTCTGGAGGCATTCAAGGTGCAGCTGGACAGCCATCTGTCAGGGATGCTTTGACCTGGATTCACCAACAGATATACCCTCAGGGAAGAAAGTTTTAAACCAGCTGGTACCGTATGGGGTTAAAGTCACGAGCAGCAGCAAAGGAGCAAAAGGATGCCCACTTAATGGGCATAAGAACATCTCATAGATGGCTTGTGAACAGTGTCCAGGATGCGTTTTACCATGTCAGGAACTAAAGAATCAGAAAGGCTCAATGGACCCTCCACACCATCAGTCATAGCGTGCTGAGGTCTGGATGCCATATCTTGCCTCGATCCTGTGTGATCAGGTTCAGTGTTGATGGAAGCCAATGGCACTTCCTGTGGTGGGAGAGTTGAAAGAGGGGGGTGAACCAAGGTTGCCACGGCCACCACAGCGTGATCAGGATGCAGTCTGTCCCACCTGTCATTATCTTTGCCAGCACTTTCCTTATTATGGGAAGGGCAGGAAAAGGTAAAGCAGTGTTCCTGTCCACTGGAAAACAAAGGTGTCCCCAATGGACATCTCGTTTACTCCCACTCTGCTGCAGAAGTTCAAGCAAATGGTATTGGCTGCCCGAGTGAACAAGTCCACCTCCGGAGTGCCCCAGAGGTGAAATAGATCTGCAAGGACTGCCCTGTCCAGTTCCCACTTGTGGGAAGCAGAGTAGGTCTGCCTCAGCCGGTCAGCTATGCTCTGAAACTCTGAAAGGCCAAGGTGAGCAGGAAAGGGTCTCTGACATCCCCGGTGTGTGTGTGTGTGTGTGTGTGTGTGTGTGTGTGTGTCCTTTGACACCTGTACCATAGCAGGCTTGTCCACTGATGGCTCCACCGCTTCAAGGGCTTTCCTCCACAAAACAGCCCACAGCCTGTCAAAGCGATTACATCCCGCCTGTTTTGTAAAGGCCTGACAATGAGCACAGGCCTCCACTTTGTGCCCTTCTCCCAGGCAGAAAAGACACAAGGAGTGCCCATCAGTAAGAGGCACTTTACTTCCACAATGGTAGTAGTAGTAGGCGATCATTCGTGACCGAGTAAGATTGTCTTCCAGGATAAAAAATTACAAAAATAAAATTTTAAAAGGAGGAAATTCTAAAGAGAAATATTGTGTAGACTCTAGCGATGGGCCCGTAAGTGACTGTGGAGGCCAATTCTAGATCCACACAGCTTTCCACAGTGAGGACACAGGTTACCAGATGGAAGATGGTCCTGTAAAGAATTCGTTTGACGTGCTTTTTGCTTAGCACGTTTCTCCCTTTCACCTTGCACTCCAGCTTCTTCAAAGTCCATAGAACCTTTGTGAAAGGCCAACCTCCAGTTAGAGCGTTCGTGGGCCAGAGCTTCCCAGTTTTCGATGTTTATATTGCATTTTTTTAGATTAGCCTTAAGAACATCTTTAAACCTCTTACGCTGACCACCAATATTCCGCTTTCCATCCTTGAGTTGGGAATAAAGTAACTGCTTTGGGAGACGGCGGTCAGACATTTGAACAACATGACCGGTCCATTGAAGTTGGCGTTGAAGGATCGTTTTTTCAACGCTAGTAGTCTTTGCTTCTTCCAGTACACTGACATTTGTTCGCCTACCTTCCCAAGTAATTCGCAGGATTTTCCGGAGGCAACGTTGATGAAATCTTTCAAGGAGGTGGAAATGACGTTTATAGATAGTCCATGTTTCGCAGGCATACAATAAAGTTCCACAATGGACACACTTCTGAAATGGGGCCCTCACGGCTATATGCCCATAGGCGATTGCAGAGATAATGAACACAAAAGAAGCCAATAAAACCCAAAACAGTAACAGGAAGAAAAATGAGAGGACAGAAAGATAAAGTAGAAGAAAAAACATCTCAGCAGTTGTAATATGAACAGCGAACAATGAAAGAAGTTCTCAATTAGGCTACCACAGTAGCGGTCGAAAGAGAATTTAGGGAATAGACAGGAACCCGTTAGGGACATGCACACTGGGATGGTTCCTGCCCCAAATTTATTTATTTATTTATTGACTTTTATTTATACCCCACCTTTTTTCCTACAAGGAACCCAAGGCGGCTTACATAATCCTCCTCTTCTCCATTTTCTCCTCACAACAACCCTGTGAGGTAGGTTAGGCTGAGAGTCAGTGACTGGCCCAAAGTCACCCAGCGAGTTTCATGGCTGAGCGGGGACTAGAACCTGGATCTCCCGAGTCCTAGACCAACACTCAGCTATAGAAGTTTCCCAAATGGGGTTCAGTGCAGGTACAGAGTCCATATGTGTGATGCACAGAGACCACAAAGAAGAACTCCAATTTACAACCTGGCTTATAACAAACCCTGTAATTTATTGTTTCATTTGATTTGCATTTTGTGATAACATGGCAGATGTATCAAAGCACATACAAAAGAAATTACCTGAAGTGAGCCAAACCATAGACTACAGTTTAAAATCATAATATGGATTATATTGAGCATCTAGAAAGCCTTCACACATTTTGCAGATAGGGAGTAGAGGCAGAGATTATTTGACTGATGTGAATTCTCTTTCTCTCTTTCCCTCTCACATGAACAGCCATTGTAGTACTACACACACACACAGACACACTGCTACTCCCCTTTCCTCCACTCACTGGCTTCTGCTGCAACCTGCTCAGCCTGGCGGTATTCATTTTTCTTTTGGGAAGAACATCCACCTGGGAGCCCTGATTTGTCAAGTTGACATTTTCATATAACTTGCCTTTTCTAAAGTGATTGATATAAAATATGATCTTTACAATCTAAGAGTGTTATGAGTATGCAGTGGATTTTCACCAAACTAGCAGACTCCTGCAATATTATTACAATTTTTGACAGACCCTAAAGCACCAAAAGGAAAAAAATAAAGGTATGTTTTAGGTGGGTACAAAACTGGTCACAAATAGCACTTCAAAGGAAAACATTTAAACTGCTAAAATCCAGGCACTCTTCATTTGAATTTTTATGAAATTTGGCCAGTTTGTTCCCCTTATCATGTAGATTCTGCCAAATCATCTTGATTTTAGAAGAATATTTTTTCAGGCTTTATAATAGTGGAGTACAAAAAAACCAGATGTTTGACTATACAGCTGCTCTTGTAGCTGTATACTCATTTGGCAAGTGGAGCTAAAAGGCCATGAAATGCAAGAGGTACAGTCTGACATTTCTGTGCAAAACTCAAATATATGCTTATTTTGTATAGGTTCAAGTTTTGCAAATAAATGTTACAGATTGTATCACTTGCATTTTATAGCCTTTGGTCTCTGTGTGTGTGTGTGTACATAATACCACATGCACACACAACATCAGCCAACTGAGAAGAACAATTTATGCATCTGATGAAGTAGGCATTAGTCCATGACAGCTTATGCCACAATGAAACTGTTAGTCTTTAAGCTGTCACATGACTCTTTATTGTTCCTCATAAATAAATTCAGACTTATTTATTTATTTATTTATTTTATTTATGCCCCGCCTTTTTTCCTGCAAGGAACCCGAGGCGGCTTACATAGTCCTCTCCATATCCTCACAACAACCCTGTGAGGTAGGTTAGGCTGAGAGTGACTGGCCCAAAGTCACCCAGTGAGTTTCATTTAAATAAAAAATGTGAATTGTAGAACCTCCTTCTCATGTCATATTGTTCAATCTATTTCTTACCCTGTGGAATAATGGATTTGCTAAGATTTACATGGTATTAGACTTTGCCAGAGACAAGTACCGGATACTCCTACATTGCATTCTGATGCACTCTAGATTTTTGGCACTCTCTTTCAGTAGCTAGCTGCTCTGCCAAAATCTTCTCTATCTCCTGGTTCCCCAGAATTCCTCCCCTTTGAAAGGAAGGATTCAGATGAGCAAGGAGAAATCTGTGTATGACAATATTGACAGAATCTGCTCTTAAGATGGCAGTGGGAAAATCTAATAGAAAATAGATCATTATCAAGACCTGCAAGACAGACACAAGGAGTAGATGATGTCATGTAAGTGTCAGTAAAGAATAAAATGTGACTCTCCTATTGGTAGACACTGCAGTGAATTGAGATTTATACTATAAGCACCATGCTGATGAGCAACAAATTTGCAACAAATATATTTTTTAAAGCAATCACTGTTTGTTAACTGTGGATACAGAGTTCATCATCTCTGGAATTTACAAGCACTTTTGCATAGCTTCTGTAGAACCAAGCAACTCCTGATGATAGTATTATTTTTCATCAGGCATTACCTTACAGTACTACACATGGTCTCATCTGCTTGTAACATCCTAACACAAGGTTCTAAAGTTAGGCCCTTTAAAACAGGGATGGCCACCTTGCAGCCTGCAGACCAGATCTGGCCCCTGAAGCAACCTATCTTGGCAAGAAGTGGTTGTTTCCTACATACAGAAAATGTGTGAGATATGTTTACACATTGCAAGTTGAGTGGGGTTCAAATGATCATATGAATTCTTACCTATGCATTATTGGCCAACTGGGAGTAGGTAAGCCACACACACAAAAAAAGCTTAGTCAGTGGCTATGTAAGCATAGAACACTAAGCAAAGAGTCCTGGCTTAAACCAGGATATGCATGTGCAGCATGCATGTACACCAGGTACACACAGCCTATTTCTCTTGTGTGAGTGGGGAAACTACCATTTACCATAGGTTGCCATTACATGCGAATCAGAAACTATGGTTAATTGCTTCCAAACAAGCCAGAATCGTAAGCCAGCTTTACATTGCAACCCTGTGGCCGCTCGACAGTCTAGATGGCCATAGGATAGTTCAGGGTCCTAGCTCCGAGCTCAGAAACTTGCGCCAAGGTTGGAGCTGGGACTCTGAACTCAGAGCGCCTTCCCCCAGCCCTCACAGCCAACGTGGAAAGAACTGTGCTGGCTGTGGTTCCGAAGTCACAAGAGTGAACTGGGAGACGGGCTTTTGGGCGAGGAGGAGGAGAAGAGCCAGGCTCCATCAGCATGTGCAGTATCCCGGTGGCACCTTGCACTCCCCACCCACTCGGAGTCCGAGCACTTAGACAACCGAAATTGGCCGTTTAGGCTCACTCCTCCTGCCATGCATAGGATGCCCGGAATCCTCTGAGTTTGGAGGGTTACAGGCAGCCTAACTGGATTGCGCCCTTGAGCAATTAACTTTAGTTAGGTGCAAACAAGGAACTGTGGTTAACTGTTTCCAAACAAGTCAAGCTTGTTGAATCATTCACTGGAGGGGGATCTATGTGAAAATGAAGTTACTACAGAAATTAGCCCCTTAGGGTGAAGAAACCACTTAATGGTACACTTAGATGCTTCATTGTAACATATCATAAAACAAATTCATGATGAGATTTTACTTTTACCAGTTATATTGCAGAGTTTATGAACTGTAGCATGACTGAGGGTGGTTACAATTTTTTTTGTAATAAATAGAGTTCTTCCCCTTGTTATGCTTCTAAGGTATCTTCAGAAAGGCAGAGTCATTTTATTGCATGGGAAAAAGTTCTTTTCAGTTTATAGCATCATTCCTTCTTTTAAAAGGTGTGAAATATTGTCGGTTTTGAGAGGAACTTCCATGGAAACCAGATATTTGATTTTCTCTTAGTGCTACATCTGCTTAAGGATCTTGTTCTAGCACAGCAGATACCTAAGAAGAATTCCTCCAGGACAAAGCTGTTCTTGGTGGCAGTTTCTTTTGTCCTCCCTGTAAATACATTTCCTTTTGCTCTCTTATCAATCCTGATCACGAGTTTGGTCTCTTTAATCCAGAAAAGAAGAGTACATTGCCTACAAAGTGTGTTAGGGAATTCTCTTCTGGGTTTAAAGAAAGGGGGGGTTAAAAGGGGGAAATAATTTGACATATCAAACTAGTTGAATATAGTTTATGCTAATAACTAATCGGCAATTTTAGAACAGCAACGTTTTCCAGGAGGAAATGGTTGAAAATTGGAATATTTCTGACCTGTGTCATTGCACAGGGAGTTCACACAGGCCTGCCATAGCTTTTCACTGTGTTTCAGTGTGTTAAAGCAAAATTTCTCACTGGCAGCCCTAATTTGTTTATTTATTTATTTATTTATTATATTTATACCCCGCCTTTTTTCCTGCAAGGAACCCAAAGCGGCTTACAGAATCCTCCTCTCCATTTTATCCTCACAACAACCCTGTGAGGTAGGTTAGGCTGAGACCGTGCCTGGTCCAAAGTCACCCAGGGAGCTTCGTGGCCAAGTGGGGACTAGAGCCCGGATCTCCCGAGTCCCAGTCCAACACTCTAACCACTACGCCAGCTGGCCTAAAGAAGCTGAATCATTTCATTAGGTCTAGCAGGCATTTGTTCCTGGGGCAAATGGGCTGGCTCCCCAGTATCCCACATGGAAGAGAACAGAACTGTGCAAAATCAGTGATAAGACTTTGTAGTCTTTCAATTTATGTAATACTCTACAATGAAACAAACAGGAGGCAAGATATATTTGGCCAACTCTGACAAAACCTAAGATGGTCTGTATGTAATAATATATTTTGATAGGGTACTTTTGCAGTGTCATCATACTGCCTAGAGTCAGATTCTTTCTTGGCTCATCCTAGGCCCCAGGTTTATATGACCTAGAAAATACATGGGTGTGTGTGTGAATGTATTTATAGCACAATTTCAGAGTATAATCAAGGTTATAAATCAAGTAGTGCAGGAAGCCTGTTTGGAAATCAAGTCACTTTCAAAAGTAAAGAAATGTAAGAGTAACATGTGTTGCCGGCACCAAAAAGGTGTCCTCTCCCAGCAAAGTGGTGGTCCTTACCTCAGTGTGCCCTGCCCAATAAACACACTTGAGTTAGAGAAGGGAAACCAACTTTATTTAAGGCCTTAAGTAGGCTCTAGGAGTCAGGTAATCTTCAACCCCTTGTTCTTCCAGATTCAGGACCTCAGAGGGGAAGTGTGTCTTTTGATCCAGGGTATGATGCTCAAGGGATTCCAGGTGCAATTTGGTTTGGGGTGCAGGGAGGTGGTTTGAGAACCCCATCCCCTTGTCCAGGGATGGCTGACTTAGGACTGGCTAGTAGGGGAGGTGAAGAGAGCTGAGGCGTTGGCACAGGAGTTGGTTGCAGGTTGGGAAGATTTGGAGTAAAAGGTTGAAGAAAATGAGAGAAAAAGAGAGCAAAGCCCAGATTTCCCCCAGGATGTACTAGATTGATAGGACCGGCTACCGTGGAAGTATGGGAGAAAGAGCCAAGGAAGATGTGCCCATTGAGAGAAACTAGAGGGGCCAGAGCACTTGTGTATGTTTCCTTCACCACCTCAGACTTGTGTAATTGGTGCAATCAGAATCATTCTCTCAGAGAGGATCCTGAAAAGATGCACGGATTGTTTGCCTCATTTTTAGAAGCCATGATCCCACCTTGGGAGATGTGCAAACAATGCTAACTGCTAAGTGAACTTCTTAGACTGAAGAAAGGTGCATGGTTAAATCCCGAGCTAGATAGATGGCAGAAACAGAAGACAAATGGTGCTGCAGGCATGCTTTCATCTCAGCTAGTGAATTAGGAGGGGGTGAAGAAGACGAAGATGAAGAAAGGCAAACGGGCAATGCAACAGGCTGTGTTGATTGCTGCTGTTCTGGAAGGGAAATCGTTTGAGTGGGCAGATGAGAGAAGAAGGGTCAGCTGGAACTTGATGGATGTGCATATTGCAGGGAGAGGGGCATTGGAAGCGGGAATGCCGAAGTTGAGAGTTGAGAGGAAATAAGGAGCAGAGGGGGGCGGCTGCAGGGACAGCTGCATTGCAATCATGATGCAGGAAGAATCGGATTGATGGGGACCAGAGTCCAAAGCCTCCCTCCCTTTAAGTCAGTGACATTATAGAGAACCCCATGGTTACTATAAAGGTGGAGGGGAAGAAATTGGAGGAAATTGGAAATTGGCTGACTAACCTATAATTTGACTGTGTTAGTAGAAGGATTGAAGGAAAACCCTCACGAGTTCCTTACACCTACCCCCCTCCTTACAAAAACTGGAACATGAATTTGTGGTTTCTGAGACTTGTCCAATAGCTCTGTTGGAAGAGACATGCTTACAAAGTTGCAGGCTGAAATCTTCTTTAAGGGAGAAAAACTTGGTTGTTGTGGAATCCTGAAATAGCAGGACTCAAATTACCAGATAGCGGTTCCCTCCGCCTCTAAGGGAAAAGCTCTGGCAAGGCGGCAACTATTGTGGAAGAGAGAGAGAGGTTGCCCTGAATTGCAAGTCTCGGATTGACAAAGGTCCAGAAGAAAAGCTCAGCTGTGTAAGCGTGAAGTTGTGTTTTTGGAGTACAGATTTGCAAGAAGAACTTGAACCTTGGGGGAAGGGAAGGGTGCAGGCTATCCAACAAATGCCATGTCCTAAAGACCCCAAGGCCTTAAGAACATTTTTTGGAATTTACTGGGTTCTGCAGATTGTGGATCTCAGATTATGGCCAAACCCCTGTATAATAAAGAAAACATCAGTAATTGGAGCTGTACCAAAAAGATGGAAAAGGCTTTCCTTGAATTGAAGCAAGCTCTGTTGTTTGCTCCTGCATTAGCAATCCCTAACCCTTGTACAGACTGTATGTGCATGAGAAGAAGGGAATGGCACCAGGTGTGTTGTCTCAGAGAATGGGGAATACCTGGAGACCTGTGGGATATTATTCAAAAGTGTTAGATCCAGTGGTGAAAGGTTGGCCCGCATGTCTTTGTTGGTACAGATGTGCAGAAGATTGCTATGGGTGCAGATATGGAAGTGCACACAACACATGGGGTGACCTGGATGCTTGGAACTACAGAGAGAAGTTTTTGAATCCAGCTAGGCAGTCCAAATATGAAGTTTTCCTGTTGCCAAATCGAGGTCTGTCATACAAGCTCAGCAAGGCTTTGAATCCAGCTACTTTGTTTCCTATGCCAGATGTTAATTGTCATGACTGTCTTCAAGTTTTAGAGCAAACAACTCTGGTGAGACCTGATCTTACAGATGTGCCATTGGAAGAACCTGAACTTGAACTGTTTGTTGCTGGATCCAGCCAGGTTCTAGATGGTAAGAAGTGTACTGGATGTGCTGTTGTGACAGAGAGAAGGTGCTTGTGAAAGAATGCTTACCAAGTCACTGGTCAGCCCAAGCTGCTGAATTAACTGCTCTCACTTGAGCCCTTGAACTAGCTGAAGGGAAGTGAGCTAACTTTTACATAGACTCTTGATATGCTTTTAGCACAGTATGTACATGCAAATGGAGTGCTGTGGAAAGAAAGAGGGTTTATCACTGCATTGGGATAGAAGATTGCAAATGGAAAACAGATACTGGACCTTTTAGAAGCTTTAATGAAGCCAAGAGAAACTGCTGTGATGTATGTGCTGACACTGACACATGGAAAGAGAGTTACTGCTGAGACACGTAGTGACCCCAGGCCTGTATGTGGGAACCCAGAGAGTTGCAGCCAACTGCCCCTCATGTTTGAAGGCTAACCCAAGACCAGCTGGACCTCCTCCACTGATGGGAGGCAGGCCATGGGCTTTCTACCAGTTTTAAAGACTTCAGATAGACTTTGCTGAACTACCACGCTCACATGGAAATCGTTACCTACTTGTTATTGTGGACCAATTGACAGAATGGGTGGAAGACTTCCCAAGTTGCACAGCAACTGTGAGTTTTTGAAAACTATGTTAACAAAACTCTCTGCACAGAGACTAAGTTGAAGTGATTCCAAGTCCTTCCCATAGCTTTAGCTAGGATCTGGTGTCAGCCAAGGGGAGGGTTGAAATTGTCACCTTTTTGAGTTACTTTATGGGAGACCCCCTAGAATTTTGCTCATGACCATTGCTTAAAATGTAAATGTAAATGTTGAAATAAGAAATAATGAAATTATTATTTCTTTAATGAAGTTAAAAAATATGTTATTGCTTTGCAGTTTGTTTTGTCTTCTCTTTCCAGACAACTGGGAGATTGGGTGCTGTTTAAGTCCCAGAAGGACAACCCCCTTGAGAAGTGGAATTACACCAGGCTGAAGAGGGTGCCAACCCCGCCAACCCCAGGGAGGACTGAGGAACTGGACCGTGCAAAAAGGAGACTCTGATCTGAAATTGTTGTATCGCACAAAAGAAATCTAATACCAGAGCTGGGATCCCTTTCGGCCCCCTCCCCTTCTCCGCCCCCTCCCGAGCTTGGTCCCTCATGTTCCCCTCACCCTGGGGAAGAGATAATGGAAAGGATAGCAGGGCTCTACCCTCTCTTGGTTGAATTGCTGGAAGTGGCACAAAAGGCATATAGATCATGGGCAGAAGAAAAGGAAAAGAGGATGGCAATGGCAGTAAGAGAGACTCAGAATGATCCCCTTGGAGGGCAAGGGCAGAGACAGCAGGGGCAGCAAGGCAGACGTGGAAGGGGGCGCCCTGGGCCACGGAGACCAGTGTGCTCTGTGTCGCAAGATTGGCCATTGAAAAAAATGAGTGCCCCGAAAGAAGGCAGACCCCCATGATGGCACAGCAAGAAGAAGAACAATAGCGAGAGGAGGGGTGGCCCCATCCCTCCGAGCTACAGTGAGCCTGCTAAGTTTTGTTGGACAAAGGAGGATTGCTTTGGGGATCCTCACCCAAACCCTGCCCCCCCCCATACTTGTATGCACACCGCACGTGGTAGAGGCTTTGCTAGGAGCAAAAGGAGGGTTGTGGTTGGCTCAAGCCTGAATGGCTCGCCACCAAGCCATGTGTATGCATGGCCTTTTGGTTTAGCATATTTGGTTAAAAAGTCAGTTTGGAACTATGTATCCATTGGCAATCCTACCAATCCCAGTTGGAAAAGTAAATTACAAAATCCTCCATAGATTAGCTGTATCTGCTTTTACAAACTTTGCATTTAGTAAGTTCTCATGTTCCAGAGGACTCTTAAAACTTTTTTACTGAAGTGATCTTTTAAGAGTTATGTGTATCAACCGTTCAGCAGGTCAGGCAGTGTAATAACATCCTTGCATTAATCAGCAACTAAGATTTATATCTGTAGCATCACACTGATGGAAGCTAAAATAAGCATCATGATGTTTATATCAGTCATGTCAAAAGCATCTTAGTATAAATGTAATCATTTCATTTAAATGTTAGGTTTTTACTGAATCTACATCCTGGTCTATGACTGTTTATGCCGGAGTAGTTGGATATCAGTTAGTAGGTCCTATTGGTTTCTTCCATTTTTACAACATGACAGGACTTCATATCATTTTCAAGATATATTTTTTTAGGATAATTTCCTAGAAAAAGTAACGTTGCACAAAATTCCTATTTTAAAGTGTATAGATTGCGATGATTTTTAAAATAAACATAAAGGAAACTTACCATGAAATTGTTCACTCATATGGGGAAAAAATGTCCCAATCCACCAATCACCTTATGTGTGCAGTGGGGTTTTGCACATGCAGAAAACCTATTCTGCATACCCAAATCCTAGATCCCATTGCATGGGAAGGGGGAAAAAAGTGACCCTGAAGTTTGTCCTTCATACACATCCTGTATGCTGCTGCATGCAGAAAAACAGAGTGACCAGCATGGGTTGTGAAGCAGATCCATTGGACTCTGTGGATGTGGCTACTGCTGCTGTACAAGTCCAAACCCATAAAAGCTGGGGACCCCAAACGTGAAATGGCTGTTACTGTCTCTTTTGAATATGGTTATGGTTTACCATCCATCTCTGTGCATTTATATGAATGCATAGCTGCAGGCGATACCTGTGCTGCTGTGAGTGGACAATATTGCAATAAGCAGTCTTTTGCATATGTATATATCTGGATTAGGGTCATTTCCTTTTCTTATCTCCATAGCAACAGGCTAATTAGTTTGACAAAACTGTCTTATTTTGCACTTCACTGCAAAATAAGTTTGTACAAAGTCTGCCAAGTGCTACTCTGTGTTTTGCTTATTTTCCCCAAACAGGTCTAAAATAAACTCTGCTAAAGCAAGGATGAGTTGACACCAATGCATATGATTATCCACTGGTTGCTATTTTATCTATATTGTATTACTTTACACTTTGGAAAATACTTAAGCAATAACCATATCTCTTCCTTAGATTTCCTATCTGTATATAAAGAAGTGACCATTACATGCAGACTAAATCAAACCTGGGTGAAGAATTATATTCCTGTTGACCTCTAGCTGAGTGGCATGCTTTGACAATAATACTATAAATATATATAGGTGGCCTGCATTGTTACTTCACAATATAGTAAACTTATTTGAATGTGGACTTAACATGTATTCCACCTGCACCAACTCCCGAATGAGGTGGAGTTGGGAGTCACTATTGCTTCTGAGTTTCCACACTAAACATTATCCCTGTTTGAAAATGAATTTATGTATACCATCACGCAGTACCTTGAAATGTATACAGGGATGAATCTCAGTGACAGGACTCAACCGTTACAGCTACTGTTTGTGAATGTCGCTGGGTGGTATCCAATGGTGGTGCAGCACTATCGCTAGTGGTGCAGCACTATCGCTAATGATGCTGCGCAAGTGTTAACCAACGCTAGTATAATGTCATTAGTGCTTGGTAGTGCAAAGGGAAGAAAACTATTTGCCCCCGAAATTCAGCACTGCAACAGCCATTTGTGCAACACTGCGCCACCACTGGGTACTATCCATTATTTTGTGCACCTCAGCTTCTGTTTCATGGCTGTTGCCCTCCTATTTTGTCCACTTCACTTTTCAAAAGGTGATGAACATGTCCCAGTAAAATTGTTTATGAGGTTTGTGACTTTTTTTCAAGCCAGTTAATTGCACTGGTGGAATCTGTGAATCAAGCAGCCAATATCAGCTTTTGAAGACTGTTGCAATTTCTCATTTGCAGACCTCTTAGTGGTTCAAAATAAAAGCCAAGAACCTTGATCAGATCAGATAAGCAAGTTGTGCCCATTCACTCTGAGAGACAGCCCTAGTTGCTTCAGCATAATTCAATGTGTACAAAAGAAAAAAGGAAATATGATCGATATGGGCCACAATATGTTGTAACAGATATTCTCTCACAAGAAAGTAATGGGATGCATGTGGTGTCTAGGAACAGAATGTTAGACACACTGTATACAAATATTTGTGGGCATGTCATGTTCCTATTGAATAAATATAAACTTAATGTTAACATTTTGACTCTGTGCTTTATTGTTTCAGACAATAATATGGCAAAAGACCAGGGTATCGAATCACAAAATGGCTTTCATGGCAGTAGTGGGAACTGCTGTTATGGGCACCATGGTACCATTTCAACATTGTTGTAAAGATCCTGAGGTAAGTTTCTAATCTGTTGGCAGTATCCAATGGTGTCATTCTGCAAACTCAAATAGCGCTAGCAGAGCTCTGCTGAATCTTTCCATTGCACAAGTGCTTGTGCATTATGCTTGCGCAACTGGTTGTGCAAGCGTTTGCGTGACCAGTTGAGCAAGTGGTTACAAAAGCAATTGTGCAATGCAGCTCTGCTAGCATTATTTGAGTTGGTGCAAACGTAACTTTAGTTGTATTCTTGTATTGTGCATAGTTTGGAACCTAGGTTCCACTAGTGCGGTGTCATTTGCACTAGCGGAATGACACAGTTGGTATGGATACTGCCCTGTATGTTCCTTCCCCCGCTTATTTCTTCACTACGACAGATTTCTGAGTTTTGCATTTTCTAAGAATAAGGATATGAAAATGAACGCTGCACTTATTAGGGTTGCTATTGTGAGAATTTCATTCCCTCATGCTGCATAGTGAAAATGCATACCAAGAATTTACTAATGCAGTATTATTTAGGTCTAATTCCGTCATTTAAAGCATTTCCCCCTCTACATTAATGATCTGTAGGTATAACAAAGAAATTGTTGCCGAGTATATATGTATTCTATCAGTTCACATAATATATTTCTATGATAATCATATGAAGAGGGAAACGCTGTTTATTACCTTTAAGTTATAACCCTAAACACATGGAATGGAGGGGCTGTAACTCAGTAGTAAGAGCATATGCTTTGCAAGCAGAAGGTTCCAGGTTCAAACCCTGACATCTCCAGGTAGGGCTATGAAAGAATCTTACCTGAAACCCTGGAGAGTCACTGCCAGTCACTGTCAACAATACTGGGCTAGATGGGCCAATGGCCTGACTCACTATAAGGCAGCTTCCTATGGTCAACTTCCTTGACAGTAAATTCCCTTGAAATCAATAGTGCTACCTTCCAAGTATTTAGGATTGGGGTGTGGGCATTAATGAAATGAAAACAGTTGTGAGAAATGCTTAATTGCTGCCTGTACAGTCTTCTTTAGTTTCTGATTGGCTTGTGGTTGACTTGCTATGTATCAAGGTTTATATATTGTACCCTTTGATAAAGTTTAATAGAGATGGGTGAGCTGTCCTCTGCTTAGATTAACTCAGAAATCCTCAAAAGTCCTCCCTGCCTCCCTAAATGGGAAGAAGCTGGATCATTTGCTGAGCAGTCTTATTTGCTGGGGCAGCTCTTCAAGTCAGCTCACTGGGCGGGCAAAGCATTGAAGAAACTGCTGGGAGGCAAAAAAACAAGCAAACAAACAAACCCTACTCCCCCCTTAATGGACCCTTAGACCCAAGAAGATCTGCTGCGGTGTGGGGGATTCTCCCCCCCCCATAGCAGTTTTCCCAGGGGCACCCCTTCAAAGCAGGCTTAATCCCCCAAAATCATCTCTGGTTCAGATTTTAATCTGAGTTGGAGACAAATTAATGGGCCGCTTATGCTTGCCTCTTCTGTGAGGAAAGTATTCCCAAGCCCCCAAAGTTCATTTCTGTGCTTGAGCCTAGCAAACCTCACCAGCATCTCTAGTGTTTAGAGTTACATATGCACTGACTCCAATCATGCTAATCAGGTTATCTTGTAACTATGATTTCCAAACTCACTTCAAACAATGGTTTCAAATTCTGGTTCATAAGGGAATTATGATTAGCTTAAGTATAGCTAAATCATAGGAAGTGCTGACAAGGAAAGTGAGGGGACTGCTGGAAAGTCACTTGACATCCACTCACTCTGTTGCCATTCAGCTATAACTGAAGATTTGGCTTTATAATGTCTGTAAAATCAAACAATTAATATGGGCAAAAGTTTTAAGAATGTGCTCTGTGGGTTTTTATTGATTTTTCCTATTCATGACTTAAGTCCCATATTTTATTTATTTATTTATTTATTCAGACAGTCAGTCCGCTCTTCCCTTAAAAATTCAGAGCAAAGTTTTAACCTGATAACCACTCTTTGAAGTTAGGTTTGACTGAGAGAGAGTGATATATAGGGTCAGCTAATGACTTTCAGACTTGAATGCGATTTGAACCTGGATTTTCCACATTGAAATCCAGTGTTCTATCCACTGCATCGCATGGGCTCTCAATATTATTGATTGTAAGCTGCCTTGATTTTATTTCAAGAAAGGTAATTTAGGAGTCTTTTAAATAAATGTATCCACAAAAGTGCCAACGCCGCCGTGATTAAACTTACTTTTATATATTTATAATTAAACCTTTTACACAAAAAATATTTTTTGTAGAAATTTTTAAACACACTAACATTTCGAGTATAAAACCATAGTGATTTAACATTCAAATTTGAGGACTAAACAATGACAATGCTGGAATTTCAAATAACATAATTGTAAGTATAAATCCATAGTAATTTCATACAAGTTTGAGGACTTAACAATAATGCAATTACAAGTAACACAATATATGTATATTCTCATTTGTGATTTAGCATACCAAGTCCTAACTTTGTTATATTTTTTAACAGAGTTAGTAGAAGCCTTCCCCTTGTTTTTTCTTTTTCTTTTTGAAGTGGCTTAGGCCTTCCTTTGTTTATTCTTTTATCCACTTTTGTGGATATAGTAATAATTACCGTGATTCTCCTTCTATTAGCTTTTAAATAAATGTAGCTAAAATCCACAGTCATTTCTACTTTCTAATCCAAAATGTTCTTGTTTGTTCATGAATCAATTGTCATTGGGATCAGTGGTTTTTAATGACTATTTTACAACTATTTCATTACAATTCTAGGTATTTCTCAGTGGCTTCCTCCCAAAGCCCGATTCAGATGGTTGTTTGACAAGTCATTCAAGTTCAGAAAGAAGCTTCATCTTTGTAAACAATCGACCAGTGTATCAAAAGGAAATTCTCAAGGTATTGCCTTCTCTGCTCTTTTTCAGAGGATTGGAAAATACTGGCTAGGATCCAATGAACTATATTGGCTGTACCCAATAGCTAGCTCACACTTGAATAGGATTTTAAACTTTGTACAACAGATCACCAGGCCACATCACAGACTATTTTTGAAACTCCCTTCAGTTTTAGAGTTGGTTTGTAGAATTAGTTGTTGTGTGGCTCTTTGGATCCTGGCTGTGAAATGTTATCTTCTGCACATCAAAAAACTGAATTTCAACTGTTGAAATAATTTCATATTTCTAAGTATAGTTTTTTCCTCACAGATTACTAATGGGCCATTAACTGTTGGTATTAGCTACCTCTCTTGTAAGCTTAGAGCTGTACAGAGACAATATTGTGTAATTAGGAGCATCTTGACTGTCATGCTTAATACAATTATTATAATATATACACGGTAGTAATTGTAGGTGAAATATTGTTATTTATAGTAGCATTTAATTTTACCAGCAAAAAGGTTCTGGTACAAAAAGTTCACAACCTTTTGAATCACAATGATGGCTGACATGTTCCTATTTTGAAAATGTTCACTCCACCCCACCCCCGCACCCCTGATAATCACTGCTGGAATAATCACTGCTGTTTATGCACATAGAAGATAAATATTATAATCCTATATTGTATTTATTCCAAACTGGGAAGTAATTTTTCAATCCTGCTCTTTTTGGTGTATATTTTTAGCTGGCTCAGCGGTACTATAACCTGAAGTTGCACAAGGATTCTAATCGTTTGTACCCTATTTTCTTTATCAATATTACTGTCCCTCCATCTGCTGTGGATGTTAATTTAACACCAGATAAATCTCAAGTATTGCTGCATAATAAGGTACAGTGTGGAGATATGTATGTATGTAGGTGTGTGTGTGTGTGTGTGTGTAATTGAACAATGTATATTTTATTCTAATGATGGAAATTTAAAAAAAAATGGTTTCTGAGTCTACTGTCTCTTTGGTATGGCTTAGTTTTTAAACTGAGAAAAAACCAAGTCTGTTTCTTATGGCTTTTGGGTTGGCTTAATTATGCTGTAACTAACCCACATTAATTATTTTTGTAATACTTCTGGGTTTTCTTTTTAGGAATCTGTCTGTCTTGCTATTGAAGACATCTTGACATCACTGTATGGACCTCTAACTGGGACTATGTCTTGTGAAACTGATATAACAGATGCTACCTTAGAAGACATTTTTGTTAATGGCACAGAACAAATGATTGGGCCTGTTAATGAAATTGAATCCTGTAGTAACATAGATCCACATGCATGTACGTCATTATTTTCATTTAGTAATGATGTGCAAAATGGTGAAACAGAAAAAAATACAGACGTTGGTTTGGAGAACAAAACAGTGTTTAATATTTCTTCTAATGGTCTTCCTAGCAAAATAGAAATATCTGGCAATGAGACAGTTGGGTGTGATAGATTTCAAGATGACCCACTAAGTAATTTTCTATCTGAGGACCAACAGGGCAAGTCTAAGGTAGTATTTAACCTTGACAGCAAAACCTTAATAGACACTCTTTCTAAAAATAGCATTGAGGGTGATTTGAGAAATGACCATTTCCAAGAAGCAGAAAAAAGAGAAGGAGCCATAATCCCAAAAGATTCTTCAGAAGTCACTGCTGATAAATGGAGTCTGGGGAATGCCTTTAAAAATTCCAGAGGAGAGAACCTGGAACCTATTCAGATTTTAATTCCTGGAATGAAAGAAGCAACCGCCCAAAAGAAAAATGATGGAGATAACCAACAAAAACTGCAGGAGGAAAATAATCAAAGTATTAAAGCACCAAATGTGGTAAATGATAAAGTGGGACAGATTACAGCCTATGATTTAATTAGCAGTCAGATAATAAGGAAACCCATGTCAGCATTTGCCCTTTTTATTCAAGACCATCGTCCTGGATTGTTGACTGAAAATACCAAAGTAAGCGCAGAAGAACTAATGCTAAAAATGGAAGAAATGTGGAAAACACTGAATGAAGAAGAAAAAAAGAAGTAAGTTTGCAGATTTCACATCTGTTTACTAAAACTGGACAGCAGTTTCTGTCTTACGTGATTCATTATGTTAAAAAATAAGCTGTATCCTTATTAATTTCAAAAGTATAATGGAAAATGCTTTTGGTTTGATGGTTATAATGTGTTGCATGGGTATTTTATTACTAATTATCTACTGCTTAGTGATTTATAATGCTAAATATCACAACTTTTTTCTACTCAGTTTTACAATGAAATGTGCTGGCCAACTATGTGAAATAGATTTAATGCCTTTCCAGCACATAAATTCATGTTTTCTTGTACTTGGATACTTGCAATTAGCTCATACTTCATATTTTGCATTTGTAATTAAAATTGGCAGAGGCAATACCTTAAGGAACTTCAAACATAGATGGGCAGTATCTATATGTATATAGAGTTTAGCTCTATAATAATGGATTCCAGCATTTTACTCATGACAGATCCAGATATTAACTTCCATTGGGTGCTATCCTTAATCAGATGTATGAAAAAATTCTGAGCAAAGTTGGGAAATTGTTCCCCTGGAACACTCCAGTAACCAGTCTAGAAAACCAAGTGTGTGGACTCAGTCAGCTATATGTACCTGGAAGGGGCCAACATAGGCTGAATCTCCTCGGACGTCTGGATTGCTGGGATTGGAAGCACTGAAACAGCATAAAACTAGCGGCAGAATAACCCTATGTTTTCCGAATGGGCGCTTTGATGTTAGAGCGTTCCGAATATCCTATGCTTTGTGGGCAGCCGCCCAACAGGGAAGAAGGAGTGATGGAGGTGATTTTTGCCTCTCCATCCTCCTTGTTTTTGCTTTTTTCTCTATATGGGCTTCTGAGCCCTTCTAGAGAGATCATGCTGCCGGGTGCGGGACCGGGGCTGGAGAAGCCACAGGATACTGTGTATCTTGGCCTCTCTTCTCCCCTCCCCCGGGACGTCCCCTTTTTCCTCTCACCAACCAAAGTCGCATTTGTGACCTGAGGAACCAGCCAACACAGTTCTTTCAGAACACAGACTCCCCCCCCCCTGAGGTCATAGCAGTGACCTTGGGATGGGAGACTCTGAAAAGTCCTTTGGTCCCTGGGATGCTGTACAAGGGACATGGGATTGCGTCCTAAGAGAGCAAGCCTATGGTCTCTAGACTTTTACAGCAGTGTGAGACTTTTGATCACAAGGCTGTCCTGGCTCCTCCCTTCTATTCACTTACTAGTTCTAAATTATTGGTTGGCAGCACCAAGAAAAAGCAACCCTGGTGATAATGGAAGTTGCTGCCTGTTAATTACTGTATAGACTCTGTTCACAGTTGTATTTATATATGTGAACATGGGAAAAGTTAGAATGACTTACATAAACAAGAAATATACTATGTACTACCTGAATTGTGTCGGTACACTAATCAAACCCTCTGAAATTTGGAAGATATTGGTTATAGGTCAGAGCAAAGCTACTGCAATGTTTGGGATATTTTTCCTTTCAAGGAACTTGACCATTTTCATTTCTCCCATATAGCTGATTGTGTTTTTTTACTTCATGTTTTCCTGGGACGTGATCTATTGTTTATCCTAGGGGAACTACTATACATTAATTTCTTGACAAAAATAGCTATTAGTACTATATGTGTATGTTAGGAATGTTATAACCATAAATTGTGACCTGTGTAAATAATTGAATATGATTGATTAATAGCTGTAAATAATGGGAACATATGTTCAGTCAAAATAATGTATTGCTAGTCTAGTACTGTTGTTAAACAGCACTTGCTACTGAAAATTGACTTAATTATATGAGAGATAAAACAAAGATATTAAAGTGAAGTAGGAAAATATATTTGGATCCCCCCCCCCCAACAATGGTTTCTGCTTGAGGGACAACAGATTTTATAAGTGTTTGTGACAGTAGCATTGCCAGTTTTCATGTGCTCCACTTTCTCTTTCCTTCCTCTCCCCATACCCTTTCTCTTTGCAAGATATGAAGAAAAAGCTGATAGAGACCTGGAGCGGTACAGCAGGCAAAGCAAACAAGCTATGAATCAAAATATGCAGAGAACAACAAAAGAAAAAGAAAAAAGACACAAGGTCAAACTGAAAGACTGTCTATCTAATCAGGAGAAACTTGACAAACTTTTTCATTCTCAAATAGAAAAAAAATACAATAATTGCCAACCAATAAAAATTGTACATGTGCCCTTCTCTATGGATTCATTCAAACATAAACTTCACATGCTTGAACAGAAGGAATCAGACAAAGATGAACATTGCCTAATTCATCTTTTGAATTTTCCTGATGCATGGATAATTGCCTCTGAGAAAAAGATAATGATGCTTAATCCATACAGAGTAGAAGAAGCTCTCCTATTTAAAAGACTTCTTGAAAATCATAAACTTCCAATAGAGAAACTGGACAAACCAATTGAATTAACTGACAGGTAAAGTGAAAGTAAAAGCAGTTTTAAAGGCGGATCATCTAAATTAAAGGTTCTGATTTCATGCTACTTTAAGGTTCCAAATTATGTCACTTGTATATTTGATAGTATTTGATAAAATTGAAAACTGTGCCCAGAACATAGTGTTGTAGTGGGCCAATTCAATAATATTGCTTTGTACTATCAAAGTATAGTGTTGCGGGTGGTTAGCAATTTGTCATAGATGTGAACAGATGTGTAGAAAAGCAGCAGCTCTCACATGGTGTTTGCTATCAGGACTTATGTTTGTGCTTAAATGTTTCATCATATTTAGATGGCAAAGCAGGAAAGGGCTTACCTAATTTGAATGTTATATGGATTCGAGAGATTCCTTGTACAACAAGGTATTTTGTAGGGTTGTGGGGTGTTTTGTTTTTTGCCATTTGGATTAATTAGCCTTATGTAGAGAAATGAGGCAATGCTTTTTCTGCTTTCTGTGTGTATGTAGGGAGATTTTTCTTATTGTTCTCTGTACCATTAAGCTCACATGTTCATAAGTTCCCTGCTAATTGTGTGTGTTTTGCCTTTTGTATATTCCACTACTCCATTAACATGCTCAAAGCAGTTATAATAATCATCTTAATTGTTAACTAACCATGAAGAGGTTTAAAAGTCCTTCACACACACACAAAAAGGTGTCTCTGTGATGTAAGACATCCAGTGCACCATTTACAATGTGTGTTGAGCCAATAGATCATAGGGAAAGCCCCATGGTTATAATGGTGGCCATGAAGATCTGTGATGCACCTGACAAGGGGCCCTCAGAATAGATGTTGATATAGAGTAGGCATCAACAGCAAACCCAATGCAACCTGAATTAGCTCTGTCAGGAAGTCTCTTCAGCAGTGGGGTAGATGATACACACAAAGGCCGCAATCCTATATCCACTTGCCTGGGAGTAAGCTCCACTAAACTCAATGGGACTTACTTTTGAGTAGATGTATAGGATTGCGAAATAACAGTATTCCAAGTTCCACAAGAGTCACCATATTAGTCTGTTGCAATGAAACAAAAAAGGAGTTGAATAACAATTTAACACATTTATTGCGGTATAAGCTTTTGTGGGTTGAGCCCACTACTTCAGATGCATATGTAGCCCAAGAAAGCTTATGCCACATAAATTTGTTAGTCTTTTGAGGTGCCATTAGAATCGTAAGACTTTCCCTGCTCTTCAACCCAAGGTATGTGTCTGTATTCATTTGAAAACGGAAATCAGGATACTTGGCAAAAATACATTGGGTGCATTCACACGTCATGCTAACCCACAATGGCAATAAGCCATTATGGGTTTGCTGTTCTGCAAACAACTCACAGTGCACTCGACAGACAATTGGGGCTCACCGTGGGTTGTTCGGACCCTCCTTCCCCCTCAGTCCTCTTGCAGGTATCCCAGGGGACACTGCAGCAGGACCGACTTGTCTCCCCACACGCCATTGTGATCGCAAGCTGATTTTGGCTCACAGCATCTTTTTTTCCCCTTTCCCCTTTTTTATTTTCTGAGATTGCGAAGTCTGACTTGATAGCTGGCCTTCACAATCTCCATTTTGACAGCCACTGACAGCCCCTTCAAAGTGCCCAAGCAGCACCTTGGAGGGGCTGTCAGAGGTTGGGAAGCATTTTTCAAAATCATTTTTGTGCACAAATTTTCACTTTATTATTATTTTTTTAAAAAAAAAACGTTAGCCACACTTGTGCAACTGCGGAAATTGGGACCCTTGGTGGTGTAATGTTGGGGGGAGGGGTATCTGCTGTCAGAGTGCAGCAGGTACCAGCCCTAGACATTGTCCCAAAGAGGATCCGGATATGCTTTTTCTTCCTTTTGCTTTTTCTTAACAGCTGTCAAAAGGCAAGCTGTCAAGGGAAAGCGAAAGGCTCAAGTGATCTTTGCTTGCAAAAAGGGGGTGGTGAGATTTACACCCCTTTGCAGTGAGATCCTCACCTTTTTTGTTGTTGTTGTTGCCCTGACAGTGCTCAGGGTGATGCACACTTTGCACTTTTTCCCGAGACTCTAGCTGCTCAGGAAAGTGCAAAGGTGCCTCCCACCCCCTTTCTGGGGAAAGCTGAAAACAGTTCGCAATTGTGACAGGGAGGGCGGCAAGCCAGTGCAACCGCCCCCAAGTGCCGCTTGAGCACTTTTGATGCAGTTGGCACTGGCAAGTGCCTGGGCAAGCTTGGCAAGAGTAGCAAGGAGTTTTGCAACTCTTGCCAAGCCGCCCACTAGCCGATTCCCCATACCCACAATGGGGTCAGTTGCCTGGGTTTGGATGACACAACCCATTTTGGGTACAACAACCCATGAGTTGTCAGGATGGCTTGTTGCCCTGAAACAAGCCACCCTGCAAGAATTGGTCCAGGTTCACACACGATGGGTTGTAGTGTCTTGCGAATCCAGTCATTGTTGTGTTGCAACAGTGACCTCCAATTCCCTGTACTCCCTCCCAAATCTGGTAAAGATCCAGCTACCTTGCTAGAGTCTAAAGGCTTGAGATAAGATCTTCAGCCTCATTCAACAAGTTCTAATTAATACAATATATTATTTTAATGTGAAATACTATGAAATCATAGATGGTTGTTTTATTAGACACTACCTAGCATTAATAAAAGGGGTCTTAAACTACAGACGTACTAGCCAAGCTTTATTGTCTAGCAGCCAGATGTGAAGTCCAATCTACTATAATTTCAGTGGGCCTTACTTCTGTGGTTAGGATTACGCCTTAAATGGATTTCTAGTCCTTCCAAGGCACTTAATAAATCTTAGTGCTTTTAAAGGTTTACAGTACAATCCTATATATGTTTATTCAGAAGTAAGTTGCCTTTTCAGTGGGCCTTACTTTAAAGTAAGTATGCATAATATCACAGCCTCTGAGTTTAGAATAGCAGCCATGGTGAATTACTAATTTCTACCACTTCTTCCTTCCTTAGGGCAGGAAGGAATTACCATGCAAATATGCCTCTTCTCTATATTTGCCTATAAAATGCCAGGAGAGTGCTTCTGAGCAGGTGACTTGGGGGTGGGGGGAGAGCTATCTTCCCACCCTCACATATTTTGGGATTCATTAAGAATTCAGGTGGCAGCATCAAAGCCAATGAACATTAGTGGGTGAGGGAGGACACAAGCCCAGCCCACATTCACAGCGTAATAAACTATGGTTGATTAAGCTTGGAACATTGCATCTGAACCAGCCCTATGAGTCTGCATGGTATTCTTCGCTCAGAAAAAGTTATCTTCTAGTAGTGAACAAATTTAATAAAGAACCAGTTGTCAGGTATAAGATATCACATGTATAGAAACCTCTGTGCATCTATAAAAGCTCCAGGCTCAGAGAACCGCTACAAATCACATTGTTGAAGTGCCTCCTTTCAGTTCTCCTTAGCACTGCACTCTGCACAAGGAGAGACTTGCTGCTGCTCATTCACTATCACTGCAGTGCACTTTTGCTTCAAATAGTAGAAGGAACAAAGAAATCACTGCCCAGCAGTTTGCTTTCCTTGCTTTTTCTAGCACCAGCTGTTCTTTCCTGGTTTGTGGAGGGAAAAGAACACAAAAAACAGTAAATGCTAGAAAGTACAAGAAAGCAAAGAGCTGAGCGATTACGTTTTTGTTCCTAAGCCTCTAGCCAGGAAAAGTGAGGCTCCAGCTGCAATGATGGCCAAGTATTTGTATAAAATAAGACATTTCTAACATCCTTTAGATCACATGCACTGTGATTATCGGACCCTCTTCATAAGAAACCCCCCAAACCCTCCACTTTCTATCTCTTGTTTGAAAAGGTATCTTACTCAATTAATTTTCAGTCTTTTTAGTGGCTGTCATTACATGGAAGCTCTTTGCAATATGACCAAGGAAAGTGTAAGATTCGATGGATCGTCCTATTTGTTGGATTCAAGACTTGTAGCAAATGGATTTAAGATAAAGATAATTCCAGGTACGATGTGGCTTCATAAGTTGGTTATGACCCTACAATTGTAATTCTTGGTATTTGCCCCGCTTTTCAAATTATAACAGAAAAATCATGTTTGTGGCTCTTTGAACTTCTTTGCAAGAAAAAAAAACTATTACCGTATCCACTAGGTTTTAATAATGAGAAGAATGGTGGTGGAGTGTTAGGGCCAGACTGGACAGGATGATGGCAGGCCCATATGTTTAAACTTAGATTTGCCCTATCGGGGGTGAGGTTCCAATTTAAAGTGCAAAAAAGGTGTGGGTGAGGAGTGCAGATCCTCCCCTTTGGCTTACCTTCTTTTAGTCTGTCTCCCAGTGATTTTCCCCAGATAAACTCTGATTAGTTGTAGCAAGTTCTATAGGAAGATAATCACCTCAGAGGATAGATCGCAATGAGGTATACCATGAGGTAGATGGAGATAGTGGTAATCTGCACTCCTCACCTACGATACTCCTTTTGCTGTTCATCAAATCTGGGGCAAATCTGGGTTTAAACACAATGTCATGTCTAGTTTGGCCTGTAATAGGACTGATTTAAGCAAGTGCTTAATTCTTCGGTTGAAATTAGTGGGACGTGATTTTGACTGGATTCTCCCTCCTGTTCACAAATGTACACATAACCAAAAGAGTGGTTAAGCACATGAAACAAGAACTTGTAGAACTACAGTAGCAATCTCTTAGGCGACCAGGAATTCTTGCATTGCTCGCCTTTATATGCCCAAAATGGTTATATGCTTGTATCTTGAAATGTCTCTGTTTTGTAGAAAATTTTGCTATCCTGTTTTAATTTCTGCAATAATGTGGATTAGAGAATGGGGAGAAAAGAAGGTATCATATCATATGCAATCTGCAGCGTACATGTGGTATACCCAAACTTAGCACGTAATTCACACACTCGTTTAAATGTTTCAGAGTATAATATTACATTCCCAGTGGTACAGATGTGTTGACATGTATTGCTTGTCTCTAATAAATAAGGTCCATATATGCTCTGTGATTAGTTTCTTGCATAGGAACTTCAACACACATGAACAAATTATTAATTTACACATTTAATCTTCTTTATTGTCATGCTTACTTCACCAAGTCAAGTTTCTGCTTAAGCAACTGAGGTTCCATGGAATTTAGGTCTCCTTTTCTGCTTTTTGTCCAAATATATTGTGCAAAGAATCTTGGGTTGTTAGAAAATGGATCCCCCTTTACTGATGCCACGGATAATAATAAGATGAAAATACTTCATAAGTAAAATTATTGTCTTGTTTTATCTCTGGCATCTGAAGTAAAAAATGAATGATGCAAATGCCAAAAAGAGGTGAGGCCCAACTGTTTTCAGTAGTGGATTTCTTGAAATCTTAAAGCCATAGCCACATGCATGATTTAGGAACAATTTGGGTGCCAGTTGGGAGCAGTGGTTAATGATAGTTCGGTTCGAATAAGGCAAGAACTGCATAAATGAGCAAAGTAGTCAATATTCTAAGCAGAAAATATCTCAAAACGCTAGAATGCAGGCTCATTCAATAATGTCGTCAACCTATGAAATTAATTGCCCTGGATTATGTGGCCAGTTAAAAGGATTGCTAAATTTATGAGGAATAAGTTTATCAATGGCTATTAGCTATACAGTAATAGCCAGGAATGGAACTTCCATACTCGGAGCTTAGGCTTCTGGTGACCATATGCTTAGAACAGACTATGGTTTTTGCCATCTTGCCTTACCTGTGAGCATCTGGCTAGCCTCTGTCAGAGACACAAGTGTTAGGCTAAATGGAGCTGTGGTTTGACAGACTACATCACTGGCAAGTTTTACTAAAAGGCAGACCAAAGAGATATTACCACTCTGGTGTGCTCTACAATCATATTCAGTTCCCTATATCTCTGTGTGGTTTTACTTCTAGATTGTTATGCTGGAGGGAAAAAAAAACTAGGGTGATGTGGAAGAGGTAGGTAGGCCGGAGTGCAAGCCTGACTTGTTGCCACAGCTAGGTTTGTGGACTCTCCTGCTCCAGTCCTGGCATGCGGCAGACCTCTGCTACCGTACCTGTGCCTCAGATTAAACACCAATGTTTTTTACAGCCCTACTTCCTAAATTGGAAACAGATGTTTCAGTGGTAAATTTCTAATAAACATTTGTTTTGACACAACAATGTGGGAAGTTAGTTTTAATTGGGATATGATGCCTAGATGGTAACTCACTAGGTCCAAGCAAAGATTTGCTGTGAGTTCTTAGAAATGCTATAGCTTCATGTGTTACCGCCGCAGCCCCATATGTAGAGTGATGACAGATCTGTTGAAGCATATGGAACGCTTACAAGATAGGTCTCAGAAGAACCCTGTAAATGTATCTTAATGAAAACCCAATTCCTTCCATTAAGACATTATTGTTTTCTTTTGTTAACTATATAACCTGACGAACGCTTGCTATAGCCTGATTTTAAATTCAGTTTTATCAGTAAAGCTTCCTGTCAGCATATTCTACAATAGATTCCAACTACTTTAGAAAAACAAGTTTCCATTCAGTGCAAAACTGTTACATTAACTTCCCTGCCCGAAGGTTATGGTTCCTGATCAACACTATTTTGTACTGCTTGGTATTTAATTGAGCTGAACTCTGTAACCCTTTTTGTGCTAGAAGCAATACCTAGAAAAATGACATTGTAAAGTATTTGTATAGAGCATAATTTATTTACCACCCGTGTTTCCATTACAAGGGGGAAGGTTTATTCATATTTTTGTGCTGTTTTGTCAGACAAGCTGATTCAAAAATACCATATAACAATTAAACTAAATAAAGGAGCAATCCTATCAGGATGCCAGTAAGTCCCCAAATTCAGAGGCTTATGGGCATCCAGTGCGAGTAGAGGAGCGGTGGAAGTGATCTTTGCCTCCCTGTCCTCCCACTCTGCATTTTTACTAGACAGGCTTTTTTACCCATCTAGCAGCAGCACTTCAGAAGGGGAGGGAAGTAGGCTGGCAGAGGCTCAGGACACCTCATATCTTGGCCTCCCCAGTCTCCTCCCCTCCCCACCCCCTCTTCCCCATCTCCGAGGTTGCTTTTCTGACCTCAGAGAGAAGCCAGTGCGGTTCTTTCCACACTGGCTGCAAAGGGTCGGGAGGTGGGACGGAGCTCCAATTGCCAGCTCCGAGGTCAGCGCGCAGTCTCTGACCTCGGAGCTGGGAGTCCAAAAAATTATGTGGCCCCTCGGGCAGTGTCTAGGGGCCATAGGATCACTCCCTCCATAAGTTAAAACTATGTAAAACTGTAAAATTTTATATTCTGTACTTTATATAGAAATCCATAGAATATAAAACTATACCACATATCCTTCAGTTAAATATATGCAATACTGTATTTTTTGCTCCATAAGACGCACTCCCCCCCCCAAAAAAAAAAACTAGGTGGAAATGTCTGTGCGTCCTATGGAACAAATACAGTAAAAATATATATATATTTTTATTTTTACTTTCCTCTGCTGGTCCGGAAGAGTGGAGGACTCCTGGGCAGGGCAGGGGAAGCCCCCGCCTCTCAGCTGATTCCCCGTGGAACAGCTGATTTAAAAAAAATAAAATTATTATTATTATTATTATTAATTTTTATTTTTATTTTTTTACTTTCCTCTGCTGGTCCGGAAGAGCGGAGGACTCCTGGGCAGGGCAGGGGAAGCCCCCGCCTCTCAGCTGATTCCCCGTGGAACAGCTGATTTTAAAAAAATAAAATTATTATTATTATTATTATTATTAATTTTTTTTTTTAACTTTCCTCTGCTGGTCCAGAAGAGCGGAGGACTCCTGGGCAGGGCAGGGGAAGCCCCCACCTCTCAGCTGATTCCCCGTGGAACAGCTGATTTTTTAAAAAATAAAATAATAATAATAATAATTATTATTATTACGTGTTTTTTTTGTTTGTTTGTTTTTTACTTTCCTCTGCTGGTCCGGAAGAGCAGAGAACTCCTGGGCAGGGTGGGGGAAGCCCCTGCCTCTCAGCTGATTCCCCGTGGAACAGCTGATATATTTTTTTAAATTATTATTATTATTATTATTATTATTATTATTATTTACTTTCCTCTGCTGGTCCGGAAGAGCGGAGGACTCCTGGGCAGGGCGGGGGAAGCTGATTAAAAAAAGATTTTGGGGGGGGGTACCATACGGTAAGTGCGTCTTATGGTCCGGTGCGTCTTATGGAGCGAAAAAATACGGTACATACTGTCTCTACCTTTACAAGAAAAGAACCAACTTCTGTGCTCAATTTCAATAGGTAGTATAAGGCCCTGATTCAGAAATCTGAATCCCCATGTGTACTGCATAAGCTGGGATGTTTTTTATGTGCATCTGGAAAATAATGCATCCAAGCAAGCCCCAAACACCCTTACCTTAGCCTTGACAATAGCAACTTGTTTGTGGGCAAGTAAGAAATGCTTCCAAGCAAGAAAGCAAGCACAGAAGCTCTTGTAAATTGGGAGGGTTTAAGTCTTACCCTGCCCCTCAGATTTCTTTACAGGCTGTTTATGTACCACAAGTTGACTTAAGATAGTATATTGTGAGTAGGCAGATTAGTACAAAGTTATGTGGGCTAGTAACGTTCGTCAACTTTCTTTTTCAAAGCTGTCTTACATCTGTAGAAAATTGTTACAGCCAGCCTCCAACCAACTGGAGGGTGGCTGCTTCTTTAACTAACTCAAATGTCTTGTTAATCTAACTAACCCACATTTGTCTTGTGCTGTGCTACCACCTTGACTATAATGTTATCTCTGCTAGTGAAATCTTTCTTCTTTTTTAGATTTGTTCATTTAAAAGCATGGTAGAATTTAATGTACTGTTAAGGGTCAAATTTATGATGAACATATAATAACGTTACTGAAGTTAAGTGCAACAGCTAAAACATTTATTTTTTCCCGATCATAGAAAAGAGATTTTCTTTTTCAATGGAAAAGTTATGTAATAATTTATAAGCAAGCAATGACACCTATAGAAGAGATCATTGATACAAATCTTTTGGAAATTAACAAGTTATTAACTTGTACATCCTTCTGTATTTTACCAAAAAGTTTGTGGATTTTTACAAAATGTTTATAGTTGGCATAAAAATAAATGTCTCAAGTTAATGATATTGGGGCCAAAGTATCTGTTCTAAAGTAATGTGGCTAGTTATTCCTTTGTGGATTTACAGAGGAAAATGGCTGAGTCACTTTACTTACTAATGTTCAACTTGCTCACATCTTAACACTGCAATGGAAGAGAGGCAAATATCTATGGAACAAATGAAATTGAACACTAAGTAGTGGAGAAGTGGGAAAAAACTAACATTCCAATCATATCAACCTTTCTCATATGTAACATGATAAAAAGCACAGGCCTGTGGCTTATGCTGGCTCAGCTTTTCCGAGTGTGGAAAGCTAACCAGGGTCAAGCCTGGTTATTACTTGGATGGGAGACCCCCTCCTCTAGTTTCCTGCATTGAGCAGGGGGTTGGACTCGATAGCCTTGTAGGCTCCTTCCAACTCTATGATCTATGAAATCTATGGGGAAAAAGCTATTGGAAAACTTAGTAAAAAAATATCCCTGTCCTGAAACTTCACATTTACTGTCCACTGAATGTTGATATTCATACACAGATGGCCTTTCCCAAAACATTTGAACTTCCTCTCTTGGATCAAAATTCTGTCAAGCTTTATTTTTACTCATAAAAGGAGCTGTATGTAATCTTACCCCATGACTGAAAGAGAGGCTGCTTATGTGTAACTAGGTCTTTGAAAATTCATCTGTGCATTCAAATGTATGGGGTCTGTGCCTGCGCAGAGCCTCACTTAGAATGTTCTAAAGCTGAGCAAAGCTTTAGGTGAGATGCCCATTCCTACCACACATACTCAAAAGTGTGGCTCCTACCTTTCCCACTCAGTTCCTGTGGATCACCAGTGCAGACAAGTAAAGAACAGGAAGATGACCCAAATGGGAAAACCAGTAAAGTGTGGCATTGGAGAGTGAATTGTGTGAATGTACATATGGCCATTCAAATAACTAGTTACAGGTAAGCAACCTATCTTTCCTCTTTGTGGTCGCTGTGCATCAAACACATGGGTGATTAGCAAACTAACTTACCAGAAGAGGAACAAGTATCTCATGCCAATGACAAAGAGAGTATACTGCCTGACCAAAAGAACCATCAGCTCTGTCCTTTATGCCCAGCTTGTAATGATACATGAATGTTGAGGCCTGAGACCACATTGCGGCATGGCACAGTTCTCTTCACTCCAGGGAAGGAAAAGTTAAAATGTGTATCTGTATTGAACTCGAATGGCTACATTAAGTGTTTACTGCATAATCCTATGAACTGAGCTCAGTAGGGCTTATTCTCTAGTTCGTATGTTTAGGATTGCAGCCTTGAAACCTGAGTGGTAGTCATTGTGCATATTTTGGTGTTTAAATCAAAACAGCATGTAAAACACACTCAGTAACTCCAGATATCAACATGTTTTGTTTGCTTACTATTAGGTGCATCAGCTACAGAAAATCAGCTGGAAATAGAAGGGATGACCAAATGTGTGCCATACTATGGTGTATCTGATTTGAAAGAAATTCTGAGTGCCGTGGTAAATAATAATGCAAAGGAAGTCCATGAGTGTAGACCTCTTAAAGTGGTAAACTACTTGGAGGTAAGAAAGAGCAGTATTAGCTATTATTTCACAAGCTCTCCTTTTTAACATGTTGCTTCAAATGTAGCTGTATTCTCAAAAAAATGCCTCTACAGCTTGATATTTATATATAAAATATTGCTACCTAAGAGATGAAAAATTGATGCTGGAAGCATAAGTTAAATTTAATATCTAGAATACTTCTGTTAATATCTGGTATCAGTTTGCAGTTAAATGAGATGCATGTGTTTAAGGCTGGAAATAACCTGGCTACATGTTATTGAACATTTCAGTGGACAGTGGAACTTGTTTCTGACCAAGTATACATATGGTTGAGCTGTTAAACTCAGCAAAAAGATAGGAATATGAATCTTAAGGATGTGCCACTCCTTAAGCCTCTCTCCTACTAAACATTAACTAATCCAATCGCTTGGCCAAAAGAATAAGAGAGTGTGGTTTTCTATGGAAAAGTATAGTAGTGGAAAAGGTTATATTACTGAAAATTGTCTGCCTGCATCATTTTATTATTGAATTTATTATAGCCTTAGGTTCATGTCCAAATATAATCATTATTTTGCTTGCACAGGGAGAAGCAGTGCGACTCTCCCGGCAGCTACCTTTGTATTTATCAAAGGAAGATGTACAGGACACCATGTACAGAATGGAGAAGCAGCTTGGAGATCAACATAAAGGCTGTGTTCATGGTCATCCATTTATTCATTATTTAACAGATATTCCACAAAGTAACTAGCAAGGAAATATTTGGTTCAGAATCACATTTCACACTTTTATACATGTTACAATGTAGAAATTTGCTATTTTGTAAAATATAAGCCCTGAATTAATGTGTTTTAGAGTAATTCTTGTTCTTATGAAAATATAATGCTGAAAACTATCCATGTTCCTTTTCAAGAGAAAGAACACTCAGAGATGACAGTAGGTGGAAATGGATTCCCACATACAGTAATTTTTACAACTCTCTCTACTGGACAAGCTTGTCATTTATAAAGCAAAGCATACAGTGCATTTATAGTAAAAAGGAAAGCATAAAGAGATAGCAGTGTAATATTTAGTGTAGCAAAAATAGAGAATTGGGGAGAAAACAATCACTTCTAAAGCAAGGACTACACCCAATCAAGTGTACATTTATAAATGGTATTTTCTACAAAAATGATAATGATCCAAATAGAATTTTATATTTCTCTTGTTAGATATACTTTTGGTATAAAAGTATATTCTAACTGTAAGTTCCCAATTTATGAAAAGGCTATTGCTCAGATAAAGCAATTAATCAACAGAAAATCTGTGTGCAGAAGCAGCTTCAGGCCATGAATTGTTGGATTGGGAACTGTAGATAGGATGCAGAAGATGCACATTTAAACATGAGACCAGATGTGTCTTTCCACTGATGAAGTCTTCTAAAACTAATATATAGATGGTTGTACTAGCATTGCACACTAGCTTACAGGATTATTTCCTAATATTTCAAATGATAGTAACGAACCATTACATTGTAGTACACAGTTGTTTTATGAAAATACAACCATCTGGTAAAACACACATAGCAGTATTACTTGTATTAACATAAGATGGTCAGCTGTTAACGTGTAGCTATGACTAAAAGCAAGGTAGCTCTTCCTGTCATTTTTGCAGTAAATGATGTTCAGATTGCTAATTGCTTTAGTAATGGAGGACTGTATGAGATTGACCAGAAATAAATCTGATTCCATACCCTTCTTCACTGTGAAGCTATAGCTTTCATCAATCTCAGAATGCAACAATGGATATCTATATGACATTTGGTCCACATTTGAAAGTTAGGACCTTTTGTTACATGAGGTTCACCTGTTGGTTTCTTCAGTGGTAGTTCCTGTCTACGGTGCAATGTAATCAGAGTAAATAGACTCAAATTTGTGCTACATACACAAGCACACACACATACCCTTTTATTTCAGATTCATAAATATTCCATGAGCATGGTCATAGGAAGGTACACAAGAAGCTGCCTTATAATAGGTCAGACTTCTGGTCCAGTATGGTCTACTCTGGCTGGACAGTGGCTCTCCAGAGGGCTTTCACATCATCTGCTACCTGATCCTTCAAGAAATTAAAGGTTACTTACCATACAAATCATGTCAACATTCTTCAACACATGTTTATGGCTGAAGTGAGATTTTAATCTGTGTGAGTGATTGTATGGATGGAAATGGAGTAGTTATTCGAGGTGAATTGCATGGAGCAGAAGGATGAGATCTTGTTATGTAGCACTAGGCTGTACTGTACTTCCAATCCCTAATGTTCATTATTAGCATGCCTGTAGCACTCTACCTATAAGTGTGTGTGAAAAGAATAGTTTGTCCAGTCTTTAACCACATGATTTTGAACAGGGTAGAGTGGTTCACATTAGTTAAGGGTCAACTGGTTTATTTTAACTCTTGAGCATATTCCTAATCTCTGGTGGGGATGGGGAATGCATGGGAAATCCTCCCTTACTCTATGGCAGCCTTCCCAACCTGGCCCCCTCCAGATATTTTGGACCACAACTCCCATCTGCTCCAGTCAACACAGCCAATGATCAGGATGATGGGAGTTGTAGGCAAAAATATCTGGAGGGAACCAGTGTGAGGGAGGCTGCTCTAAGCAACTGAAATGGGTAACATCCCAGTTCCTTTCAGTTGCTTAAATGAATACTTGTGTTGTGAGCCACTTTGGGCACATTTATTGGAAAAGTGGCATACAAATTTGATGATGGTGATACTTATTCCTGCATACAAGAGGTAATACCAATATACCAAGTTTTTTAACACAGCAATTTACATCTTTCCAAAGACCAGTTTGCCAATAGCTGTGTATGGAGTTACAGTACTGCTAAACTAGACACACAGTCTCCAACTGCCCCACCCATCCCAAAAACCCTTAAGTCATCACAGCTTCTCACTTTGTTATTTGTTTGTTTATTTCATTTTTATACCGCCCAATAGCTGAAGCTCTCTGGGTGGTTTACAGCAATTAACAAGACAGTCCCTACCCGCAGGCTTACAATCTAAAAAGACACGACACACAAGGAAAAAGGAATGGGGAGGGAAGAAGGGGTTATGCAGAGTCCCGAATTCCCCTGCCTCTTGAAGGGGCCATGGGCTAAAACTTTTAGCTTAGCTGCAATTTTGCCCATGGCCCCTTTAAGATAGCTCTGCTTAGGCTCCAAGGGCCACCCACAGTAAGCAGGGAGGGAACAGACAATAGGATGTGTACGTGTGCACACTGGCCTAGACCAAGGGAGAGGTGAATGAGGGAATTCATCACATGATTCCTATATATTGCCAAAGATTTTATTTCCTAACAGAGCTGGCTCTTTGCCTCCCAACAGGTGAGTTTACAGTGTCAGAAGGAAATGCAAGAAACTTCCCCTTCTCTCTGAAGCTCCATGTTTGGGGGTGTGGGGTGGGTAACCTTCACCTGTTGAATTTGTGCCAATCCTGACAATTTTAAAACAAAGAGATTGCCCTTCAAGCACTGACACACACACCCCATGAAAAACACCAGATATCAACAATTAAGGGTTTAAGTAAGGTTAAAAAAAAATATTACAAAAGCCACTTATAAAATATTATAAAATAATATAATTCTGGAAAAGTCATCCTAGCATTGGCACTGCTGCTGCTACCTCGTCTAGCAAGGAGCACCATTTCACAATTATCCCTCAATTACACGATACTTCTTCACACAATGCATAATCAATTTGCTGCCACAAGATGTGATGGTCAGTGTTGTAGATTGCTTTAAAATATACACACTTTCTTGTAAGTCCCATTGAACGTAATAGGACTTCTGAGTATACATGCATAGGATTGCACCGTTACTGTTTTCAGAGCAGTGGTAAATTTTACTTGGCTCTACCTGTGTACCCCATGTGAAAGTCTTTTTCTAACACATGCTGAAGTGCAATGGAGAAAGCTCTCTACAATAATGATTAGGATTATTCTGCAGGGATTTTGGATTGTGTGTGTGTGTGTTTTTTAATGCATTAGAAGGGAGTTAGAAAACACACCCTCCTCAAGAGAAAGAAAGAAACATCCCAACTACTTCAAATAGCAACAAACATTCCATTTTGGCATTATTGTTCAATCAGTGTTGTTCTTGTTTTTTTTAATAAAGTGCAATAGAGCCCACATGCTTTTTTCTGAGTGGAGAAAATAGGAGCTTGCAGGGCGGGCCTGTGAGCCACTTTGCACACTCAGAGATCTAAATGTTTATTATTATTTCTTTGGAAAACTACTAATGAGAACAAAGCCACCATGGAGGGATCCATTTTTAAAGTGGGAGGGAGATCTTTAAAACAAGGAGTTTCCTGCACAATGTGGGGAAAGTAGGCTGAAAGTTGTTTGAAATAATGGCATATTCTTCCCCAGTTTACCCCTTCCTACCATTTGTTGTCTTCTCTATATTACATTTTAGATTGTAAGCTCTCTGGGGCAGGGAACTGTCCTCTTATTGATGGTTCAATAATAATAATAATAATAATAATAATAATAATAATGACAACAGCAATCATCATCATGGGTCTGGAGATCAGTGGTCAGAGCCTTAAACGGTTAGAGCATCCTGGGGTGGGTGGCTATATCCTTGGCCACGCCCTCATGTTGCCTGTCCACACCCTCTTGATCACACCTTCATGTTGCTTAACCATACCTCTTACAAATGCACATGTGTGTCCCTATTTTCATCTGTGAAATGTTGGAGGGTATGTAGATGTGATAGTGGTTCTGTGACTCTATAAGCAGAACTACCCCAATAACATAAAAAGGGTGGGGTGGAAAGGCCGATTATAAAAGCAAAGAGTGTAAGTGTTGCCAAACCCTTTGCCTGCAACCCGTCTACCCAAACCAAAAGTACTTGGGGAGAAGGGCTGCACAGATGTAATCTGGGTTTGCAATGGGCATCTTCTGCACTCCTTACCTGTGTGCATCTTTTGCATTTACGAAATTAGGACCCACCCACTCCTATTGATGGGCCAATACCATGTTTAAAAGCATGAACCAGTTCACCTTGTATTTGGTACTTACTAGCTGGACTATGAGTGGTGAGATCTGGGCTCATATTCTAGCCTTGCTAGGGATAAGTATTCATGTAGGCAAGAACCACAATCTTTGCTCACAAAGGAACTGCGATGTTAGCCACTTCAGTTGCTCTAGAGCAGCCTTCCCCACCTTGGGTCTCTCCAGAAGTTTTTGTCTACAACTTGTCAATCGGCATTGCCTAAGTCATTGTCTTTCATCTTGGGAGCTCACCATCTGTAAAATGGGGGAATTGTGTGTATGCATGTTCCTGGCCTCTCAGGGATTTGTAACACCAAACAGGCTGTGATCCTATACATAGGATATAGAGTTGGAAGGGGCCAACCCCCTGCTCAATGTAGGAAACCAGAGGGGTCTCCCATCCAAGTAATAACCAGGCCTGACCCTGCTTAGCTTTCCACACTCAGACAAGCTGAGTCAGCGTGAGCCACAGGCCTGTTACTAGAGAATATAAACCGCAGTGAACACCCGGGGCCTTCTGAGGAAGTATGCATAGGATCAAGCCCATGCATAAAGCCCCAAGAGCATTTACTCTGGCCTAAATTGAATTTGGAGGAACCTTCGAGCAGCAGAGAGAGTGAAGCAGTCTGCAAATCAGCAGAGATAAAAGAATAGCAGTTGCACAGAACTGTTACCTGGAGGAAGGGTCTTTTGAAGTGTGCACCGTGTGTATGACAAAAACCTCGCCTCCAGTCCGCTGTGGGGTTTCTCTCTGGCTGAATTCCATAGTCACTTTTCTTCCCTCCCTTCTCTCCGCCTCTGTTCTTGCTCTTGTGGCAACAACGGCCATCCCAACGGCCTCAGAACTTTGCTCCTCTGTCTAACTGCCCAGCCAGCTTGTAGAATAGGAGCTCCTGCACGCGGGATGTGTTGGGGCTGCCCGCGGAGAGACGAGGGGGCTGGCGGTGGTGGAGCAATGGGACCCCGTATCTCCTATTCTACAAGCAGGAGTTCGTAGAAACGGAAATTCTTTACTTACCGTGAATTTCTGTTCTCCGCGAGGGGAGGAGGCCAGCAAATATGGGGAGTAGCCCCGCCTCCAGGGCTGGAAGGCAGACTTGTTCCGAGCTTCCGGTGGAGGAGGGGCCTCCCCAGAAGCTCCAGTTGACACTTCCAAACGAACCGTTAGGTGTAGACGTCCTTGCTATCCACGATAGGGACTCTGTCTGGTCCGTTGGTCACGAGCCTGTGGGAACAAAAGAGAGAGACTCCCTCCCACTTGCTCGGAGCGTGTCCAGGAGGAGGCCGGCCCAGGGCGGACCTTGCTGGCTTCCTCCCCTCGCGGAGAACAGAAATTCACGGTAAGTAAAGAATTTCCGTTTCTCCTTCGAGGGTCGGAGGCCAGCAAATATGGGGATGTAAAAAAGCAGTCCATCCCCTGGGTGGGAAAAACCTCACTCCCAGCCGGCTTCCTACTGAGACAGAATGACTCCCTGCAGAACGCGCCTCCCAAAGGCGCCCTCTGCTGAGGCCATCAGGTCAATTTTATAATGCCTGGTCAAGGTGTGAACTGAAGACCAGGTGGCTGCCCTGCAGATTTCAACCAGGGGCGCCCTTGCGCTGAATGCCGCTGAGGTAGCCATCCCTCTCACTGAATGAGCCACTATGTCCTCAAGCACTGGGAGACCCGCTGAAGAGTGGGCCAACGCGATGCAGTCGCGTAGCCAGCGAGACGGGGATGCTGTGGAAACCTTTCTCCCAAGGGAGGAGGGCTTGAAGAACACGAACACGCAACTAACTTGCCTGTGGGGCTTGGTCCTGTCTAGCTAAAATTTGAGTGCCCTCATGGCATGAAGTGAGTGACACTCCTTCTCTATAGGTGTGGCAGGATGAGGGCAGAAGGAAGGAATTACCAGGTCCTGGGACCTGTGAAAAGGTCTGTGCGGAGCACCACCTTGTCCTTGTGGAACGCGCAGAGTTCTTTACCGCAAGAGAGGGCCTCTAACTCTGAAACCCTTCTAGCTGAGGTGATTGCCACTAGAAGATGATCTTCAAGGTCAGCACCTTGAGGCTGGCGGCCCCTAGTGGTTCGAAGGGGGGCTTGTGAGGGCCCTAAGGACCGTGTTGAGGCTCCAGGTGGGGAACCTCCGGATGGGAGGGGGGCTGACGAGGGTTGCCGCCCAGAGGAACCTCTTGATGTGTGGGTGTGCTCCCAGTGGTGATCCCTTGGAGCCACCTAACACTGACCCTAGTGCTGCCACCTGGTGTCTGAGGGTACTAGGACTAAGGCCTGAGGACAGGCCTCCTTGGAGGAACTCTAGGATGTCTTGTGTCTCCACATCTAGAGGGTCCCTCCCCGCAGCCTTGGACCATCGGAGAAAGGTCCTCCTGGTGCGGTTGTATGTTTTGTGCATGGATGGCCTCCTGGAGGCCAGCGGGGTGGAGATTACCTTATCAGGATAACCGCGCCTTGTTAGGAGGCTCTGCTCAGTCTCCAGGCGGAGACTGGTGAAAGATTGGACCCTGACTGAGTAGGTCGTGCCTGAGGGGGGAGTCTGAACAGCTTCTCCCTCGAGAGGTTTGCCAAATCTGGGAACCAGGGACGACGTGGCCAGTGCGGAGCCACCAGGATGACTTGGGCTTTCTGGTCTCTGACTTTCTGGACTACCCTCTGGCTCAGAGGTAGCGGGGGGAAAGCGTAGAGGAGGCCTTCTGGTCACCGGCTGACAAGTGTGGTCGGCCTAGACATGGTCAGCCGGTCGAAGACTTCTGGGTTTAGGGACCACTCACTCTGGTCCACTCACTGTTGTCATGTCGAGCCAGTCGGTCTGAACGTTTATTACCCCGCTCAAGTGTTCTGCCCTGATGGAGCGGAGGTGTTGCTGGGCCCATCTGAACAAGGACATCACCTCCTTTTGTAGGGCTTCAGATCTTGTTCCGCCTTGCTTGTTCACATATGCCTTGGCTACGCCTTTGTCTGTCATCACCAGCACATGTTGATCTTCCAGGAGTTTGCTGAACTCTCTGAGGGCTAGCTTCACTGCCCTTAGCTCGAGGAGGTTGATGGAGAGCTTGGTCTCTTCATTGGACCACGGTCCCTGTGTGTGTTTTTCTTGGCAGACCGCTCCCCATCCGGACAGGCAGGCATCTGTTGTCAATGTGATGCGTTTTGGTTCTTGAATCGGAACTCCCTGGGAAAGGTGTGCTGGGTGAGACCACCACTTTTGAGAGCGAGAGACAGAGGGTGGGATGGTGAGAAGTGGGTTGTGGTTGCACACAATCTCCAGTTGGAAGTCCAGGAGAAAGTTTGCAGTGGCCTGGAAAAAACCTGCCCCCCTGCACTGAGTCCTGGCACGAGACCCTCATCCCCAGGAGCTTGGCTAAGTCCTTGAGTGGTACTCTGTCCTTCGAGCACAGATGTGCCACCAGTCGGCTTGTCGAGGTCTGTCTGTCTGATGACAAGAACATCATGTCCCTGATGGTATTCAGGGAGACGCTTAGATGAGTGAGCGTCTGAGACGGAACCAGAGAGCTCTTCTTCTCGTTGATGAGGAACCCTAAGTTGTTTAGCAGCGTCACTGCCTGTGAGGTGTCTTTGAGGCTCTGGCTGAGGGACAGGGAACGGATCAGGATGTCGTCTAGGTAGGGGTGTAACTGCACACCCCTTGTGCGCAGAAGTGCCACCGGTGCCCGGAGGACTTTGGATAAGACCCTTGGAGCCGTAGTAAGGCCAAATGGGAGGGCCTTGAACTGGAACTGCTTGGTGCCGTAGCTGAAACGCAGGAACCTCTGATGGGCAGGGCAGATTGGTATGTGGAGGTAGGCCTCTGTCAGGTCTATCGATGACAGGAAGTCTCTTTTCCGCAGGCACTCTTTGATGGCTCTGAGTGTCTCCATCCGAAACTTCTGCTTCTTGAGGGAGCGGTTGACTCTTTTCAAGTCTAGGATGGGGCGCACTTTCCCATCCTTTTTGGGGACAGTGAAAAACACCGAAAATGTTCCACGATTTCTTTGATTCTGGGGAACCTTCTCTATTGCACGTATCTGAAGGAGGTGTTGAATAGCTGTTACGGTTCTCAGGTGCTTTGCAGGATCTCTGAGATAGTGGGTCCAGAAAAACCTTTCTTTGGGCTTCTTCCTGGATTCCAGGGAGTAGCCTTGCTGAATTGTCTCCAGGAGCCAGCGATCTGAGAAGTCTTTATTCAAACTTCCTGAGAACTCACGTAGTCTCCCCCTCACTGGGGGAGGAGGACCGTCAGGCGGGACTGGTTTTCTTCCCTGGGCAGCTGAGCCTTTGTGCTGGCCTCTTTTCTGGGCTGAGCCACGCTGCCAGCGGGGCTTGTGTCCCCTGAGGGAAAATTGCGAGTGGAGGATGAGGAGCCGCCATGTGTGAGGAAGGCTGCTGGGGTTTGTAGCTCCGAAAGGAGCCGTATTTCTGAGAAGGACGTTTAGTCTCTTTCTTGTGGGGGACTGGCAAGGCTTTCTTCTTGTCCTTGGTCTCCACCAGGACTTTATCTAAGGGTTCACCAAAGAGCCTCTTGCCAGCGAAGGGGACCCCTGCCAGGCTGGACTTCGTCTTCCGTCTACCCCACAATTGCGGAGCCATAGGTTCCTCTTAGCTACCACGTTGGGAGCTGTGACTCTCGCTCCCAGCTGAGAGGAATCGAGAGATGCGTCTGCCAGAAAGGTTGCTGGCAGAGGAGGTTTTGGTTGTTTGTTTGTTTGTTTAATGAACTCTTCCATCTCTTTGGGCGTTGGATTGCCTTGAAGGAGCCTTTTTGCTCCTACATGCCTAGCGCGGGCCACTATGGTTGACGTGTTAGCTATCTTGATTATAGTGGCTGCAGTCTCAAAGCCCCTGCACAGTGCTGCGTCTGCCCTCTTGTCGTGGTGTTCAGGAAGTTCTTCTCGCCCTGTTGGCAACAAGGACTTTGAGGTGAGGGCTGACACCGGGTCATCTACCTGAGGAACTGCCAGGGACTGCTTGGTGTTTTCCGCGATGCAGTATAGCTAGTCACAAAGGCGATGTGGGGCCTTGGAATAGCTGGCTTTTCTCACTCTTGCTGCAGTATCACCTGAAGGTTCCACGGGACTGGGACCACTGGATATGGCTTGAAGCTGTATAGAAGGGAAGGCCATGGGGTCTCCCAAGGATTCAAGGTCAGTAACGCCTGGGGTGCTGTCTTTGCTTACCAGCCCTACATGCGAGAGAGCCTTGGCAATCATCTTCGGGAAGGCTTCTGCTGCGAACAGACGACCTCTGGGTGGAGCCTCACTCTCGCCTTTTCTGTCCTCTGGCAGCTCGCCATCTTCGAATCGGAAGCTGAGGCCCCTGCACTTGCAGAAGTTCTACTGCTGTACTGGGTGCACTCTGACCTGGCTGGGGATGCCGTTCTTGAGCCATCCTCAGAGTTGGAAGAAGGGCGGCGGCGCTTGGCTCCGTTGGCAGCCGTGGGGCTGACGCTGGCGTGTTTCAAGAGCACGCTTGCTGATCTGTGACTTTCGCTTGAGCCTGCAGGTGAGACCCTCTGCTGGCACACGGTCGGCTCGGACTCGGAAACATTGGCTCGGGCACACCCTCTTGGCAAACAGGGTTTGTATTTGGGGTAGCACGTGAAGGAGAGTCTGGTAGCATGCTGCTGCCCTTCGTTGGAGAGGTGGAGGGATTGGCGGTGAGCAGAGAGGTGGCGTGAGCAAGGACCACTGCCTGCTTGGTTTTACCCTGGGGCTGTGGGTCCTTGGGGGTCTTGGCAGGGGAGCCTAAGCTCCCCCCAAGCTGACAGACTTGAGAACCCCTGTGGTGCCTCCAAGTCCCCCCTTGCCTAGCCGGTCAAAGCCTGGGCTGGGCCGAGTCTCTGAGTGCCCCCACCATGAGGCTTGTGGGGCTTGCCGCTTGCCAGTGAGGAGGGAATGCGACAGAGGGGGGGGGAACCAGATAGTGGCCGGATGGCCAGCAAACAGCTGTGTTGTAGTTGAAACAGCTGTGTTGTAGTTGAAAGTGCCAAAAAGCCTCAGGAATGGCCTTGCCCTTATCTAAGGTGGCAGCCCTGGCCTCGCTCACTGGCTTAACAAGGGCCTTGCCCTTAACCAAAATGGCGGTGCCCATGTGTCTCTCAAGATGGCTGCACCCACAACCAAAATGGCGGACGCAACCTCACAGCCTGTTATAACAAGGGTCTTGCCCTTAGCCAAAATGGTGCTGCCCATGTTGCCTTAAGATGGCCGTGCCCACAACCAAAATGGTGGACACAGCTTCACTGATTGTCTTGAACGGGGCATTGCCCTTACTTAAGATGGCGGCTGCCATCGTTGCCCACGTTGCTGCCAGCGAGGCTGGACTGAGGCTGGGACTCCCGATGCCTGACCGCGCACAGCAGAGCGTGGGAAGGGAAAGAGGCAGCAAGTAATCCCCTGGGGGTTTGTGCCTTTCCGGCCGATTGCCGGCCGAGGAAGCCGCTCAAGCCCGTCTTGAGATGGGAGGGGGGCTGGGAGGGAGGGGGGAGGTCCGGGCCGCCTGGGCCGCGATTCCCTCCTTGAAGGGCACTGGCTGCAGCGGGCTCTCCCACCCCCCTGGCGCTGGCTTCCCTGGGGGGAGGCCGGTTCCCTTACAGCAAGGTGGCTCGGGTCCCCCCAGAGTCCAGCCGCCTGTCTTACTGCCAAGAGGTGGGGGCGAGGGGCTCCTTCCTACCGTTGGTAGGTGATCTGGCGAAGAGGCTTTGTTTTCTTCCTTTTCCACCTCTTCTTTTATTTCTTTATTCTTTATTTCTTGCTCGCGCTCAAAGGAGCGCGAAAAGTCTGCCTCCCACTGTGAGGCAGGAAGAACAACTGGAGCTTCTAGGGAGGCCCCTCCTCCACCGGAAGCTCAGAACAAGTCTGCCTTCCAGCCCCTGAGGTGGGGCTACTCTACTCCTCATATTTGCTGGCCTCCGACCCTCGAAGGAGAATAGAATATTCCACAAGCAAAATTCAGCTGGAGAGAGATCCCACGGCAGGCTGGAAGACGAGATTTTTGTCACACACAGGGGCCTTCTCTGCACGCAACCCCAAGACATCCCCCCCCCCCGCCACGTTTCAAAAGCACTGAAAGTGCGGGAAGCGAAATGGACGAAAAACATCGCACCGAGATGCTTAAAACAACGCAGACTTGAAGGGGGTGATTTGTGCCGGCGCCGTTTTTCCTCCCTTCCCTTTACGTTAGGGTCTGAGTAAAACCGGTTGTCTCTTCAGCCCGTGCTTTTTAATAACCACCTCACTCCTGCAATCTACGTGAAGAGAGGGGCCGAGAAGAATACCCGCCTTTTCCTGGTTACAGGTGTGCCAAAGAGCAAAACTATAAAGTGGGGGGGGGGGAGGTTTTGAAATGGCCATATGGGTTGGATTGTAGGACTGGAAAAGAAATGGCTATGCGTACTTTCCCGAGTTATTTTGTCTTGAGAGGGAGTTTAGAAATGGACAGGACGAAGAGTAGGGATGCCATTTCGGTGGTGGGGTGGGTGGGTCTCAAGATTCACAAAAATGTTCAAAGGTCGGCTTTTGGAAGAATTCAAGGTTAACTTGAAAACGGTACACAACGCAATATCCGCCACCTAGTGTTTTTTTAAGGAGCCTGTTTTCCGGTACTTTTTAAATACTTCATAAGGACAAGGTGCTTTCATCTGTTAAGCTGACCACCTGCTTGCTTGATCCTTGCCCATCCTGGCTCATTATGAGCTGCAGGGAGAGACTGGGTTAGGGGATCTGGGTGGTAGTGATGCCTCCCTCCAGGAGGGAGTGATGCCATCAGCCCTTAAGGAGGCAGCAATAAGACCGCTTCTTAAGAAATCCTCCTTAGATCCCCAAGATTTGAACAACTTTTGCCCAGTCTCCAATTTGCCATTTCTGGGCAAGGTGATTGAGCGAGTGGTGGGGGCTCAGTTGAAGGCACATTTGGATGAAGCCGATTATTTAGATCCATGCCAGTCGGGCTTCAGGCCTGGACATGGGACGAAAACGGCCTTGGTCGCCTTGGTGGATGATATGAGGAGGGCTTTGGACAGGGGTGAATGCTCTTTTCTAGTCCTCCTCGATCTCTCAGTGGCTTTTGATACCATTGACCATGGTATCCTCCCGGACTGCCTGGAGGGGTTGGGCATGGGAGGCACTGTATTGCAGTGGTTCCGGTCCTTCTTCTCTGGAAGGTACCAGAGGGTAGTTCTTGGGGAGGAGGCTTTGGAGCCTCAGATGCTCACTTGTGGGGTGCCACGGGGTTCCATCCTCTCCCCGATGTTATTTAACATCTACCTAAAGCTGCTGGGAGCTATCATCAGGAGGTTTGGGGTGCACTGTCATCAATATGCGGATGACACGCAGCTCTACCTCTCCTTCAAGTGCTCACCAAGGCTGGCTGTTGAAACCCTGTCCAAGTGCCTGGAGGCAGTGGGTGGCTGGATGGGAAGGAACATGCTGAAACTGAACCCCGACAAGACCGAGGTACTTCTGGTGGGAGACAAGGGAGGGTTAGGGGATGTTGACCTGGTGCTGAATGGGATACATCTACCCCTGAAGGACCAGGTCCGCAGCTTGGGAGTCATTCTAGACTTCCAGCTGTCCATGGAGGCTCAAGTGTCAGCTGTGAGCCGGGCAGCGCTGTATCAGCTCCATCTGATACGGCAGTTGCGCCCCTACCTTCCTAATCATCTGCTCCCATCAGTGGTTCATGCTTTAGTCTCCTCTCGCCTAGACTACTGTAATGCGCTCTACGTGGGGTTACCCTGGAAGATGGTTTGGAAGCTACAGCTGGTACAGAATGCAGCAGCTCGCCTGGTTAAAGGCTGCCGCCGGCATGATCACATCACTCCAGTGCTCAAAGAGTTGCACTGGCTACCAGTTGTTTGCCGAGCCAAATTCAAGATGTTGGCGCGTTGACCTTTAAAACCCTGTATGGCTCCAGTCCAGTTTATCTCAAGGACCGCTTCCAGCAACATCAAGTAGGCCGCTCAACAAGATCTGCCACAGACAGCCTTCTCCCTGTCCCATCAGCCAGAGAAACCAGGCTGGTGGGGACTAGGAGGAGGGCCTTTTCTGTGGCAGCCCCCAATTTATGGAACTCTCTCCCCAGTGACCTCTGCCATGCCCCTTCTTTTCTTAGCTTCCGCCGTGCATTAAAAACGTGGCTTTTCAGGCAGGAATATGGGGTGGGTTAGGATTTTTAAGTTTTGTACTGTTTTTTAAAAAATCATTATTTATTTATTTTAATTGTGTTTTACACTCTGTTTTTTCTTGTATTTTATTGCACTGTACATCGCTCAGAGTGGCTGGATTACTGGCCAGATGGGCGATTCAAAAATATAATAAATAAATACCAGAGATACAAGTGATCCTGAAGAATTATCAAACATAGGCTGGGTTTGCATGTCACTTTAAACCCAAACAGGTTCTGGAACCTCTCTGGGTTTATGCCCCTGGGGCATGGCGGGGGTCTGTATGCTCCGTCTCTTCCCTTTTCCTCTCATCAGGTATCCCAGGGGGCACCACGTGGGAGCACTGAGGGCAGCGAGAGGGGATGACAGCTGACAAAAAGTGCCCAAGCGGCACTTTTACTAGCTGTCATTTGTCCTTCCTCGGCAGGGCTGCTATTCATCAGATTAGTGGCCCCACCAAGCAATGGCAGCAATCCCCATGGTGCTGCGTTTCCTCGAGAGTAAATGCAGCGCAACGGGGCTCATCCCTGGGCCTATCTCAGTGTGGCCACTGCCATGGCCATCCCCCAAAAGATCCCTCCCCATTCTGCCTTGTCTTCACCTCACCTGGCCGCTCACCCTGCCTGGCCTCCCCCCCCCTTACCTTGTTCGGCGGCGGCGGCTGTTGCCACACGCCTCTTCCTCGCCCAGTCCTATTTGGACTGGGCGAGGAAGAGGTGTGCGGCGGCGGCGGGCTCTGCTGGGCGCCCCCCCCATGCAGGAGGAGACGGGGCGGCAAGCCCTGCCTTGTCCCACTGACTGTGAGCCAGTGGTAGCTGCGGGGCAAAGTGCTTAGTTTTGGTTTGAGGTAGGGTTAGTCTGTCATCCGGGTTCGGATGACACTCTAAAAGTACTAGGGTTGCCATAACCCTACTGCAAACCATGGTTTCTAAAGCACCCCAGGGGTGTGTGTGTGTGTGTGTGTGTGTGTGTCAGAAGACACATGTGAACCCAGTCAGCTTGTCTGAGAGTGGAAAGCTAAGCAGGGTTAGGCCTGGTTATTACTTGGATGGGAGACCCCCCCTCTAGTTTCCTGCATTGAGCAGGGGGTTGGACTTGATGGCCTTGTAGGCCCCTTCCAACTCTATGTTCTATGAATACACTGCCTCCCATGCTGTTCAAACACTTAGAAGTGGTCATCAAAACATTTCACAAAGGCAGTACTGTACTTGCAAGGGGTTGTAGGGAATGGCTTGAAGAGTTGCTTCCAAGATTGCTTGGAAGTTGGGGCTTGAGGAATCACGAGTTAGGATAAACAACCTATTTTCACCCTCATTCCAGGATACTTTTAAGTTTGGGGGGCTCTATCCCCCTTCACAGCTGGAAGAGGACTTGGGGAATATATTAGGATCAGAAGAAGTGCTTTTCCTCTGATTCTAATAAATCTCCCCCCAGAACTCTTTAGCTTCAAAGGGAGCAGAACTCTTTAAAGCTTATAGCATTCCCCTCATTTCCAGGATTTCCATAGGAGTTAAAGGTTTGAGCAGGCCAATTTACCTTTCTCCCGTCCCATTTTGCCAGAGAGAAATACTGTTGCTCTCATGTCCTACTTATAAGCTTCCCAGGGGTATTTGATTGGAAACAGAGTACTGGATTGGACTGAGACAAGTGACTTGCCCAAGAATACAAATCAAGGGCCAAACTACACATTCTGCGGGAGATCTGCGATTATATCTCCATGTATATTTTTCTTTGTTTAAATGCAGCTACTGTAGGTGAGATTAATTTTGATCACTATGGGAGTGGGTGGGAAAGGTTTGTATTTAATCATTTCCTGTCATGCTGGTTTCCTGATGTGAATTCCCGCCCCGCTTCCAGATGCTTTTAGCCAATACGCACACCTCCACTACAACACAGGTACTTGTGCAGTGCTCAACAGGAGTTTAGCTTGTCATATGAACAATCATTTATTGATATAAAATACAATTCAATCTTATTTTTAATTACAGGAGAATCTTATTGCAAGAAACAGCTTGATGTTCTGGCTATGTGTAAATTTCAAGCCCTTGAGGTAATAAAAATAAGTGTAATTAACACATCTGCTAACAAACACTTACAGTAATACCTTGGATTGCAAGTAACTTGGTTTGAGAGCGTTTTGCAAGACAAGCAAATGTTTAAATATTTATTTATTTATTTATTTTGCTTGATATACAAGCAACGTCTTGCAATACAAGTACTGTAGTACGGCTTAAATTTAAAATCTCTGTACAATTTTTTGGGGGGGGATTTCGTTTTGATATAAGAGTGTTTTGGATTACAAGCACATTTCCGGAACGAATTATGCTCTCAATCCAAGGCATGACTGTATAAGCATTTTCATACTGAAAAGAAAGGAGAAGGATTTCTTTTTATTCTTAAAAGTACAGCCAGGCAAGCTCATAATTATTGCAAGAAATGTCATTTATTCCCCAATACAAATCATTCCATGCCATTTCTTTAACTGTATCCAACCACTGGTGAGATTAGTTAACTGATATAATATATGTATATTCTACATAATTGCTTCAAAGGAACACTGTTCTGTTTCCCAAGTGCTCTAGGCAATACATTTAGCATTACTGAGTGTTTAAAAATGGAAATATTTTATCACATTTTGTTAAGGACACATGGTTGCAAATGATACAAAAGACTTATTTCAAATAAATATACAATTTCAAGCTTGATTATCATTTATAGCTTAACTAAGATAGAGATATATTACCGCTATGAATTTGATACTCAGTTACTTCATAATTATCATGGTTTTCTGCAGCGAATTTGATATACAACAGTTGGCGAAGAAAGGCTGCTCAGTTGTGTGACTAAAGATTTTATGGAACACATCTGACATAATTAGTTCAGCATGTGCACAGTTAAAGAATAAAATCTTGAATTAAATTTGTAGACTGTAGTTCACAATGGCTTATGCCATAATAAATCTGTTAGTCTTTAAGGTGCCACAAGACTCTGTTATTTTTATTTCATATGTTACAGATGAATCAGTCAATACAAATTAACTGTTTACAATATTGAAAATGGTATGTGAAATATAATTTCAAAACTTTCAAAGAGGAAATTGAGTTTGGCTTCTGTTTAAAGGCTCAAACAAACTGTTCACACCTGTTAGATTTAAAACAGCTGTTTCTGTTATTATCAGTAAACAGATGCAAAAAGTAATGGAATATTTTAAGGCAATAAGATATTCCTAACTTTCACTAGAAAATATCCTCACAATATGATTAAATATTTAGGTGTAAAGCAGCTGTAATTCACAATTATAGTATTTATGTCAGTTTTTATTTAAAATGTATATTCGTGAAGTCTAAAAATGTAACCAGTGTTACTGGATTTTTTAAAATACTTTGCTGGCCTAATCTTATATCTTTTCTATATGTGAATATGCTTATGAGTTCACTTGACAGGGTAACTAACTCCATAAATGCTGCATGTTTTCTCTAGTGGATTAAAATTTTATGTTTCAAAGTAGGTTTTCATTAAAAACAAAAACAAAATTGACATTTACAGAAAAATATTATCTAGAGAAGGAGCAAACAGAAAGATGTACACTATAATGGCAATGCGTGACCAAACCCTATTAATGGGAAAGTCGTGGCTGCTTACACTGCCAGGAGTGGAATGGCAGACAGGAAGGAGAGATGCTTAATCCTTCCCATGGCAACTGATTAACCTCTGCAAATTGCTGGGGGGGGGGGGCGTCCCCACCCCCCAGTTCATTTTTCCTCAGCTGAGCTCACTTCCAGTTTTGGAGTTCATCAGGGGGGAAATGTTCTAAAACTGCTTGAGACAGGCATTTGCACAGAAGAATCAGTGAGCAGGGGAAGGTTTAAGCACTCCTCTCCAGCCAGCCAAACCCTTCCTGGTAGCCCCCACACCCTGCATTAGCATTACAATGGAAATACAATTTAGGAACCCTGCATTTCCTTCTAGTTCTGCCTTCACTGTGTGTAAATGGAATGAAATAGCCAACTTGTTAAAGAACTTCATTTTGTTGGGACTTGAAAAAGATGCTAGGAGAGGATATATTGTTGAGTATTATCCTTCCTATCTCATGTTAGTGAGATCAGCAGAGTAGAGTCCCTTTCCAGTTTAAAAGAAGCTTAGATTTGGCTAGTGTTAGCCAGTTAGCATTTGGTAATCCAGGATGCTTTAAGGCAGACTGGATTTCCCTGGTTTTGCCCCCTTTTCTCTCCCTCAGAACAATAATCAGAGACACAGTCTTGTAAAAGTTAAAAGTAACATTTACTCACTCAGATTATGCAGTTTCATTCAGGCAGGCTTAAAAGCGTTTCTTACAGTTGGTTACGGTACATTTGGAAATACTTGGGGTCTGAACTTGTGGAGTTCAGACCAGCAACTCTGGTTACATGCTGCTGTTAGAACAATGTGGAGGCAACTCACTTACTACCACATTCAGAGTCTCAGTAGGAAGAGAGAAGAGCTGAGAGCTACGCCCACTTCCTGCTGAGGCTCAGCTAAACACACACTGAGTATCTTCTAGGGAATCCACCTTAGAAGATACCAGTGGCCTTAACCATTTCATCCAACTAACTGGTGAAACATGAGCCATTGGTTTTGACTGCACTTTAAATATCCCACACATTTTATTCTGAATGTTGTGCATTAGAGTTTGATCTGAAACCCAATTCTTAACATATTACTTGGAAAATACCCTTCCATTATTAAAGAGATTTGATTTCTAGGTTAACAGTTAGCCCTTCATCCACGCTGGTGTGTTTGAAATAAGAAGCATGTCAAGAAAAAAAATTCTGAATTTCTACAATAGTAAGGGTCTAGTCTGGTAGTACATTTGTGACACAGCAACTGCTGTACCTTCAGGGTGTGGGAGTCCCAAACACATAACAGGAGTCCACAATGTGACTCTTTCCCATTCCAGTGTTGCTCCAGATTCTGGGAAGGGTGATGTTTGGTGTGGGAATGAACTTCATTGTAGGCTCTTCCCATATAGTCCAGAGATTGATTTTACCAGAGTGACATAGGAAGGAGCTCCCATGCTGCTAAAATAATGTAATTGGAGGCGTATTTGCACTTCCCATTACTGCTACTTCATTGTGGCATGAAGCAGGAAGAGACTTTGTTCCTTATTGAAGAGGGATGGTATGGCATGGGGTTACCGCAATGACACTTTTTTTTGTTACTGGGAGATGCAGTTCATATTGGGATACTTTGTTTGGCTTCCTTCAGGCAAATGTGGGTTTTAATTCACTACATCTCTGGGAAAATGGAATTGTCTAGAGATATCTTAAGTCTGAAAACTTAGGGAGCAATCCTATGCATGTTTAGACAAAAAAAATCCTATAACTCCCAGCATCCCCCAGACAGCATGGCTGGCTGGGGAATAGTGGGAGTTGTAGGACTTATTTCTGTCTAAACATGTATAGGATTGCACTCTTAAAAACTTAAGATAACATAATGAAAGAGTGTTTTTCTGGTGACACCAGGGCCGGATTAAGAGCATTATGGGCCTGGTGCTGAGGATTTTGGTGGGCCTTTTTATGGAAATAAATAAAATGAAGACGCAATTTTATATTAAAACAAATTAAATATTTTAATTACCATTAAAGTGCCAAAACAGAAACATATTGAAAATATTTCTTTTTTTGTAAACAATAAGCTTGTTAACTCAATAAAACCATTCATCACATATCGTTGATGATAAGTACCTCCACGTTTTTTAACCTCTAGGGCAGTCTTCCCCAACCGGGGCCCTTCCAAATGTTTGGGGCCCCAGCTCCCATCTTCCCCAGCCACTGGCCATGCTGCCTGAGGCAAATGAGAACTGTAGTCCAAAATATCCAAGAGGGATATTTGGTGAACTCTGTTCTCTGGGGTTTTTCAAAATAAAACTTAAAATGCCACACAATTCCCCATGAAAGCGCACGTGCACACACACACACACACACACACAGTATTAGCCAAGCACACACACACACATGTGCACACACACACACACACACACACACACAGAACTCTGTTCTCTGGGGTTTTTCAAAATAAAACTTAAAATGCCACACAATTCCCCATGAAAGCGCACGTGCACACACACACACACACAGTATTAGCCAAGCAGGTGACATTTTGCAGGCGGCAGGAGGATCAACACCCCCAAAAGGCAGACACATTCACATAAATAGAACATTCACAACAACCATTTTTAAATAAACATAAACCATCTTCCCCAGCCACTGGCCATGCTGCCTGAGGCAAATGAGAACTGTAGTCCAAAATATCCAAGAGGGATATTTGGTGAACTCTGTTCTCTGGGGTTTTTCAAAATAAAACTTAAAAAAATGCCACACAATTCCCCATGAAAGCGCACATGCACACACACACACACACACATACACACACAGTATTAGCCAAGCAGGTGACATTTTGCAGGCGGCAGGAGGATCAACACCCCCAAAAGGCAGACACCCACACCCACAAACACACAGCCCTTACGTTCAGTTTGGCTCACAAAAGAGGGAAAGCCCTTTTACAGAAAAGAAGGAGAAGGAGAAGGAGAACTTGCAGATCAAAAGAGTCAAACTTTTGAACCTTACCTGTGCAGAGGAGGGCCATCAGGACCAGCCGGAGCAAAAACTCAAAAACTCCTGCAGCTCATCAGTAAGGGTCTTCCCAATTTCCCCCAAATTATTTATTAAAAAAAAAAAAAGCAGCCACAACAAAAAGCCAGCTTTGCTTGAACAAGAATAATTGTGTTGTTCTTGTTGCTTTTTTTGTTGTTGTTGTTAAACTAGCATTTGGACAATTGAGCTGCGAATCAGAAAGATCTTTTGCTCGAGGCTGGAGAGAGAGGTCCCTTCTAAATCTGAATATTACAGACCCTAGCAAGCCCCCCATGTGCTAGACGTTCTCACAAAGAAATGTAGTAACAGTGATTGAAATGCAAAGATACTGAAATGCTAATTTGAGAACAACAGTTCTTGCTAGGTCTTAATTATGCTGAATGATAACGATCAGAGCTAACTCCAAAGGGGGAAAAATCGCCGCGTGTCCCTATAATTGCGGGCCGATTATCTGTTAAGGGCCTGGAGCGGCCGCTCCCACAGCCCCTATCTTAATCCGGCCATGGGTGACACTCACTCATTCTCAGCATTGTGAAAGGCACCACTAATGAAGGAGCTTTTAGAAGCAATTTTTAGAAAGAAAAGATTCTCTTGCTGTTATTAACTACAGTTGATATTACACTTACATTGTATGAGTTGGGATGAACAGAACAGCACTGTGGTTTTTGGACCTTTGGGGGATCAGGGAGGAATGTGCACATCCAATAGCCGCTACCTGCAGACCATAGCCCTGTGCAGGTGTTCAGTCTGAATTGGTGGAGGGGAGCTCATTCTCAACTCTTTTATGGTCTTATCTGCACAAGGGCCTATGTGCATATATCCCAACATGTATAGACTCTGATTGTGCAAACTCTGCAGAAATGGAAGGTACAGATTATGATTACATGTATAGAAAGTGTATATGTTGGGAAGCATGTAAGTACCTGTGCAGATGTTTTGAAGGTATGGTGGTTGAGGATGGGACCAGTAAAGCATAATCCTGAACCTCCCCACATATTCATCTGTTCACAGACCAAACACCTGCACAAGGCTCATGTCCTCTATGAATCTTGAAGCAAAGGGTTGGATCTAGAGAAGAGGGCAAAATTCTGGTTGTGCAACAGTGCTTTCCTCCCCCCCCCTCCCCCCACGCTTCCCAAAAACTGTTCCTGAAACTTAAAGAACCTTCTGGAACTGCATAGGATGGAGCACAGGGGGCTGGAGCAGGACAGAGAAATTGGAAGGATTTCATGGGGCTGCCATGTGCAAGTGGAAGTATCTTTCTGCTCATACAAGACACCTTTGGATCCATGCCAATTGCTTTAAGCACTGAATTACATTTTCACTGTCATATCATGCCAATATTTTGAAAGTGTAATGTCTTAGACTGTAATGGTTATATGACAAACTGAATTAGGCTTTCTTTAGCAATGCATTAAGAATCTTTGCATAAACCTGTAAACATGATTTACTTATAAAACAGCATTTATTCATTTTAATGTGGCATATTGGCAGATATTTTAATATTTTAACTAGCGTTGTTAATGAAATGTCATGCAACTGTGAAGCATTATTAAGTCATCACTCAGAACAGAATAGAAGCACAGTAGTTGAATGTTGTAACTTACACAGGAGATTAGTTTCCGGAAACATAGAAACCAATGAACATGGCAGCTGCATTATTAAATATCGTACTGAAGCCCAGATCAATTTGTTAATTCATGCATACAGGAATTCAGTATTAATTCACTGTTTTTGAGTCATCTATATTCCATGTAAGCTTTTAGCAACTTCAGTTTAAAAGAAATTTAATTACATTTTCCAAATGAAGCAGATATACTGTATAATTATGTTAATGAATGAGTAAATTAGGAATTCCTCCATGATTTTAATGTTTCCAGATTAAATAATGAATAAAGATTGCTCTGTAAAACGCTAGGCAGGTACGATTTTCTAATAGCCCTATTGACCAGGGCTGGTTGTTCATGTGCCAGACACATGAAAAGGTGTGACTAGTCTGGAGTGGACCATCAACCAATACATATTTTTCAGTCTTTCCCCAGGGAAGTGGTTAATTGCTGTAAGGATTTCTTTCGGGTCAAAGCAATGCATGGGACAACCTTCTTTTACTTACCTGCCATTTTGAGTGACACAACAACCATGTGAGATCTGAGGTACCAGCTCTTCCAGAAAACTGATAAAGGGCAACTAATATTTTCAGAATTTGATCTGTGGGTTGTCAAGAATGTTCAGAGGACAACAAAATATCAGAGACAGCACAGAAAACTTCTGCCTACCTGGTTAGTACCTTCAGTTTGCAGATAACCTGAACTTTACAGTGGATTGGCTCCCAAGTTGCCATGTGTGAGCAGAAAGGTACTTTCGCTTGTGCACTGTGCCCAGTGCTGCCCACTGCCCACCCCCAATTGGGACTGCAATGGGTGGGGAGCAAGATTAAAGTACCCCTACCTCCACATGTCACGGTCCAAATCTGAATCAGGCACTCCACAACAGCTATTTGTGAAAGAAAAATCCTGTACTCAAGGGCACACCACATGATTAATAATATGTTTAGTTCGGCCCTAACATGCAGTAAAACAGCCTAAGTATTCCCAGGAAAATTAGACTATCTCAAGTTTGGAATTCTGTGATTGCCCAGTTACCTAGATTTCTTACTGCTATTCTTTGATTTCTTTATATGGGAAATTTTGTCTCTGTTGGGGCGTGTCACACTAGATTAATCAGGGGTTTTTGAGGACCTCATTATTTTAGGTCTGATTAGCTACTATTTCTGGAAAGGGAGCTCTGGATAAGCTGCATAATTTCTGGAAACTGGCTACTGGCTACTATTTCTGGCTACTATTTCTGGAAAGGGAGCTCTGGATAAGCTGCATAATTTATTAATTATTTATTTGAAACATTTTTATGCCTCTCTTCAGCCAAAAAGGCTCCCAGAGCGGCTTACATATAATCAATTAAACAAGACAGTCCCTGCCCGCAGGCTTACAATCTAAAAAGACACGACACACAGGGAAAAAGGAATGGGGAGGGAAGAAGGGAATCATGATGTTTTGCGAGAAGATAAAGGATCTATCCTAAATCCAGATCTACTGAGATGTTGTCAAGGACATTTAGGTTATAGAAGTTGTGAGGGGTACCTATATTTTCATTGTCCTTTCAATTTTTTATTTTTTACCTTAACTGTGCCTTTTGAGTTTTCTTTTGCCTTTTATTAATGATGGTACAGTATCTCAGCTGGACTGGTGATGTATTTGTTGCAGAGGTGGAGGAGCATTCCTCATCAGTACTGAAACATACCATACTTCATAATGTCTTATGCCAAATTACTGGTAGTAAAGGTAGTACTGGTAGTAAACTTTAGTTCAGGTGAGTTGCAAAAAACAAAAAGTTCCACCATTATAACCCTTCATACGCTACTGCAAGTTAAAAAGTGCTGAACATTGACACATTTGTACTTTTTACTCAAGCTGTAGCTTGGCATATCATATATTTCTTTCAAATTCTGGGGGAAACTACTGATAGACTTTATCAGACTTGTTGAGGAGGTGTACCTTTCATTGATGTGGTGAAATTCTGAGCAACAGTTTAAAAATTATCAAGGTTTTTCTGCACCATGAAAGCCTATGGCAGCAACTGCTGGCAACGCTATTTCGGGCATGCTCAGTTTCACTCTGAAGCTAGAATGCTACCAGTACTCCAGTGTTTTGAATTCCAGTGTTTTGTCAGCATTTTGAGGTGGGGGAGGGGTAGCAGGGAACTGTTAACTGAGATAAGAGTGAAGTAATTTTGAAGGCTGAGGGAACCACTCTCACTGATGAAGAGGAAAGAAAAGGAAAAAGCTATGCTGGATTCCTGTGCAAGCTTACTCAGAAGTAAGCTATTCTGAACATACAGGGACATACCTATTGATTTATACACACTGACTCAATGAATGACTTGTTTGTGTTTTGTTTTTTAGTTTTAGTTGTTGGTTTTCCCCCCAGAGCATTGTAATAATAAATTTCCTTTTTAAAAACCAGGGAAATTCAACTTAGCTTCTATGCACCCACTGGGTTGAATCTATATATGATAGCAACTAAAGGATAAGTCACATGCTCATTGTCAATGTAATGACAAAAGTCACTTGGTTGGTATAGATTTGGCCTGACAGCACATCTTTCACCCTGAATTTTGGTGAGACTCTTTGGAGAGAGAAAAAGTGCCTACAAAGAGACTGCTTACAATAGACTGGAAACTACTCTAAAGCTAGGGCATCTGCATCCTTTTTTATAAGTGACTTGCTATCTCTGTGACTAGTGAAATAGATGACCGAGTCTTCTGTGTAGTTGGTGGTGGTGAAGAGAGCTATTTCTTTGTTAACCTGTCCACCCCATCCTGTGATGATCCCATGTTTCTTAGCTTGCTCAGTGCAAAAGTAGCTTAAGTGGGGAGCAATAATATAGTTTATGGGGAGATTTTAACAAAGTTCTCAGTCCTCCTGTGGGCAGAAATGTCCTGCATAAAACTTAATTAAGATGATATGAGATATGATACGATATGAGAGAGTAGGAGGGCGGCAGGCAAAGAAGACATCAGGAGCTTCTCCAGCTGAACTTTTCCCTCCCCACACTGCTGGGCCATCTTTTCTGATCATGCCCAAGTCAGCTTATTCCATAACCAACGGAGCACTGGAGAGGCAACTACACTGAATGGAACTTAGATGCGTCCTTGCTAGTTAAATGCTAACTTCATAACAAACAATCAAATTGGGCATACAAGAATTCTTATGCATGATTTTCCTGATGTCAGCAAATTCTTGCTGTGGCATACAATGAAAACTTACCTGCAAGGCCAAATTTTCCTTCACCTTGTATCAGAAAACTCAGAACACAAACTTTAAGGGATCTTGAAATTAAATGGTGATCAGAAATGGAAGATGGGAACTTGCAGCAGAATGTTGCAGTATATTCCTAGCTCCTAACAGCAGTGTTCTGTTCTGGACTCCCGCCAAATTGGAACAAGAGCCTTGTAGCATTGTTTTGTGCTCACAGTGGGTTTGAGGGTGTTTCACAAATATGCTCAGAGTCCTCTCCCAGAGAACCCAATACTTGAGGAGAGAGAAGCAGCACACCGAGAGTGAGTTTTCAAAGTTTTATTCTTGCGCAAAAAGGTTCAGCTCTGACTCACGCTGGGATCAAAAGCTGAACAAAGGAAGGAGAGGGCATGCAGGTGTTCTTATACTTTTTCACTTACTGGTCTATTCATTCTCAGCAAATCAAATGTGTTCGCTTAAACATGCTAACCAATCAGATACATTTCTCTGAACATGGCAACAACCAATCAAGTACATTTCTTTGAACATAGTAAGTATCAGTCTTTAGTTAGATAGAAGGCCACCTGTCATCTTTTCTTGGCTAGGCTGATGCTTCTCATGACCTTTTAGGGCACCTGAGATATCAAGCGACTCATGAGTCTGCTACTCTTGGTACCTCTTATCAATCAAAGAGACTCCCTTTTCATTTGTACATCTGAAGTTGGCATCCGAGAATACACATCAGGGACAAGATAGTGGCCAAGGAGAAGATATGACGGTACCAGGCGTACAATTAAAACAAAGCAGCGACACAATTCTTCAAGGCTACCTGGCTGAAATAGCAAAAAACAGATAAGCAAGGCCAGAGGCAGCGGGAGGTGAAGCACATGTGGGCAAAAAGCCAGTTCATCCAGCGGGGATGCAACAGAGCTCATCAAGGCCCCTGGACCTTTACTTCAGCAAGTGCCCATTGACAGCAGGGTGGTGGGGCAGGTGGCCTCCCAGAGATTCGGGGTTCCAGCCCTAGTGGGCCGCCCCCTAACGTCAGGTCTGTGCGTCTTATGGAGCGAATATTGTAAAACCAAATTTTTAAATTATTTTTACATACCTCCCTTTGCGCTTCCAACCGGTCCGGTGGAACAGCGGAGGGCTTCTGGGCGGAGCGGGGCAAGCCCCCGCCTCTCAGCTGATTCCCCCTATGTGGCTGCTTAACAGCTGATTTCCCCGCCGAACAGCTGATTCGGCAGCAGCTCAGGGTAGGCGTACGGGAGCCGGGAAGAGGCTGTTTGGCGGGCCCGCGGCTTGGCTGCGCGGCGGGAAGGAGGCACCTGCAAACACCTCCTTCGCCTTCCCTCCCTCAAGGGAGGATGCACCTGCAAACACCTCCTTCGCCTTCCCTCCCTCCGGGAAGGATGCACCTGCAAACACCTCCTTCGCGCGCCTCAGGTTCCTCAGCTCAACGTCCCCTGAAAGCAGTTATTTCCAGCAGCCAGGGAGGGAGGGAAAGGTATTTTAAGCTAGCTGGGGCTCCAATGTTTTAATTATTTACCATGCTGTTTCTGTGTTTTGGTTTTAAAGGGTTTTAGGATGCAATCCTATGCGTGTTTGGGGGGGGGAGTCCTACAACTCCCAGCATTCCCCAGCCAGCCATGTGCAATCCTACGCACGTTGAGGCAGAAAAAAGCCCCGGGGCTTTTTTCTGCCTCAACGTGTTTAGGATTGTGCCCTGAGCTGTTGATGTTTGCTTTCAGCTTTCAGCTACTCTGACCCAGCTGCCTGCAGCAGCAGCAGCACCACCACCACCAACAGCGGAGAAAGCGCAGGGTCGGGAAAGCCCTCCCTGCTCGGTTCTGTGACAGTGGCAGGGTTTTGTCGTCATTTCACCATTTGGTTCAGAATATTTTTTTTCTTGTTTTCTTCCTCTAAAACCTAAGTGCGTCTTATGGAGCGAAAAATATGGTACATAACTTTTATCCTTTCCTTCTTCCTGAAACGCCCCTGTACACTGGAGAGAGCTTTTTTAACCTCATGGCAAGCATCCCCCAAACCTACTCCTGCCTCCAGAATACTCACTACTAAAAGCTGTTAGGGGCCTTAGCAGGCTAGATCCCTCCTTCTCTTGCCCTCCATTTCCCCCCTCAATGGAAACCCTCACATTCCATTCAACTGCTCTCAACGATAGACTGAGTGCCAAGCTACACATACATTATTCACACTGTTTTAAAAAGTTGCTTAAACTGGCTACTTTTGTTTCAATCCGGAACATGCACCCAATGCAGATAGGTCCCCTTGTCAGTTTCCTGCCCAAAATCTTAATCCTGCTGTTTGTCTGGGAAGGTGCTATTTACTGCAGATAGGACTTTCAGGGGCAAATAGGAGCAGGGATGAGGAGGAGGGTTTTTTCTTTTTTTGCAGGGAACTGGTGCATAGCCCTGATCTGGATTGGACCATGTTCCTGATCAGGGCTCCACAGCTGCAAAAAATGTGGCTTGTTTAAGCACACTTCTTTAAAAGCATGAATAATGTAACGTGTAGTTTGGCCCTTAATTGATTCACACAGTCTGCCCAATGTCTAGTTCCTTTAGGCTCCTTTTCTCTCTCTCCATAGACTCAACTGCCGTCAACATTCTTTAGGTCCTGAGACCTCACAGGTATTTTGTGGGCCACTTTTGTGGTTTCTTAAACAGTTTATTTTAATTTACAAATGTATGTACTTCAGAGTACCTGAGGAATCCCCTGAGTATGTAGAAACTGCTTACACTTTAGGTTGGGTCCATTTTGCTTCCAAACTGATAAGCATTTTGCAACCTGAATTTGTTTTTAGAAGGAATGGAGATATGAAAAAACCCTTTCCCCAAATTATACCAAGATGTTTAGTATGCTGTTGACAAGATGCATGACCAGCAGGGATTTTCTGCTAGCTTCCAATATGCAGATGATGCCCTCTTGATGCATTTTGGGCCAGATCAAACTGTCCCTAAATTCATAGAGCTAATAATTCACTTTGCTATCATATCAGATATTAAATATCTGTGCAGCCCAAATCTGTAACAGTGTCTTTTGGCACTATTGAACTAGTTTCCTCAATTTGATCATTTACCTAGGAGACCAATAGCTTCAAATATTTAGGACTCATAACAAACATGTACACTACGCTGTCCAGGCAGACCTAGACCCCTTGATAACACAAACAGATTAAAATCTAACTAAATGACATCCAAAGGAGCACATGGGGCAGAATCAGCACATCAAATGAACACCATACCACAATTCATCTATGCACTGAGAAGTTTACTTCTTTCTCTCTTCTTCTAATACTTTAACAAAATAGATCAAATTATTAGAAAACTTATTTGGGACGTGGATATATGCTCACATATAGCTAATGCGAAATTATAGTTACCAGTAACATACCCAATTTTAGGATGTACTGCAATGCATACTTAGTAGCACAGGCAAGACACTGAATACAGTCATGCCTTGGATTGAGAGCATAATTCGTTCCGGAAACGTGCTTGTAATCCAAAACACTCTTAAAACGAAATCCCCCCAAAAAAAATTCTACAGAGATTTTTAATTTAAGCCGTACTACAGTACTTGTATTGCAAGACGTCGCTTGTATACCAAGTAAAAAAAATATTAAATAAATATTTAAAAATTAGCTTGTCTTGCAAAACGCTCTCAAACCAAGTTACTTGCAATCCAAGGTATTACTGTAATTGAGGAACATTTGTACTGGACCTGTGCAGTCATAATTTGAAATGCCTGTTACAGCTCCACTGCAAGTTTGTACACTGTTGGGCTCTGACTTTCAAGCAGCCATCACACTACCTATAATGTAGTCGTGGAGTTTTGTAGTCTGAATTTTGATACATTTGCATATGCTAACCTTGTTTTCTGGGGCAATCCATAAATCACAGTGCCTCATAAAATTAGATTGTGGAGACTATGGGCAGATAGGGAATATTATACCTTGCGCAGCTGGTATCTCAAAGCCTCATATAAACCCTACCAATCTTTGCAAGTAGAACTTAACTTATCCCAGCCTGCAGCACAGCAATATCTCCAACTCAAACATAGCTTAATATCTAAATTTGGGCTGGATTCAATAAATAGGAAGCATAGGAAGCTGCCTTATACGAGATCAAACCATTGGTCCATCTAATTCAGTATTGTCTACACCAGGGGTGGATATCTTTGGCCCTCCAGATGTTGTTGGACCCCAACTCCCATCAGCTCCAGCCTGCATGATCAATTGTCAGGGATGCTGGGAGTTGTAGTCCAGCAACATCTGGAGGGCCAGAGGTCCCCACCTGTGGTCTATACTGACTGGCAGTGGCTCTCCAGAGATTCAGACAGGAATCTTTCATAGACATATTTGAAGATGCCAGGGATTGAACCTTGGATCTTTTGCATGCAAAGCATGTGCTCATCCACTGAGCAACAGTACACCAGAAACTCCAGAACTTCTGCAGTTATTTTGTACAATCACATATTTATATCCCAGTTTTTTACCTGAGAAAAGGCCCCTAAAGCAGCTAAAACAAAAACAAGCTAAAAATACAATAAAAACAATTAAGTAAAATAAAAACCAAAACAAAATAAAATGCTAAAGCATAACCATCAAGGAGAAACAGACATTTCTTACTTACAGACTAAAACTTGTTGAAATAAAAAAGGCTTAACATCTTTCTTGAAGCTTAAGAAGCAGGGAGCCAATCAAACATCTCTAAAGAGAGAGTTCCACAGCCCAGGTGCTGCAATAGAAAAGGCCATATATATATTTTGTTCTAACCAATTGAACCTCCAAAGGAGGTAGGACATAGAGCAAGACCTCTGATGCTGAGCACAGTGGACAGGCAGAATCAGATGGCAGGAGGCATTGGCAATCCTTCAAATTATCCTGTTTCATACTATTAGGGATTTATATGTAAGAACCAGAACTGTGCTCAGCAAGCCATTGCAGAGGAAGCAAAATTGGAATTGGAGGCTCCAGAGATCACTCTGGCCACCACTTTGAGCACATTGCAGAAATCCTATCTGGACATGACCAAGATATGTGTAACAGTGGCTAAATCTGCTTTATTCAGGAAGAGGCACAGCTAGTGCACCATCCAAAGTTGTGCAAAGGGTTACCTATCTATGGATACCAGCTGGGTATCCATGAGCAAGGTGGGGTCCAGAAATACCTGGTTGTCAAGGGGAGTGCAACCCCATCCAGAACAGGACATATCCTCACTCTGGGTTCAGCTTTCCTGCTGACCAGCAGCACCTCGGTCTTGTCTGGATTAAGTCCCAGGTTATTAGCCCATGCCCTGTCCATTAATACACTACTGCACCCAGACAACAGGTCAGAACCTCCACTACTTCCTTGGCGTTAAATGGGAAAGAGTGATAGGGCTACATCCAATGTTACACTAGTGGACTTCTCACACAATGGGAATTTCCCTTCTCCTCCTCCCCACCGCATGTCCCCCAGATCTGCTCTGGAAGGTCTCCAAAACCTCCTGAGCAGATTGGGGGGGAGTGCAAGGGGGGCTTCAGGTGGGAGGGGAATTTGATCCACCAGTAGTGTTCATTCCGCAGGCAGAAGGATACTGTTGGATACAACCCATAGAGACAACTTTATAAAGCAAATGTAAGGATAACCATTTGATTAGGTTGCTTTCTCGTTGTCCAGTCTTTCAGCTGTAGTTTAAAAAAAATCTGGAGCAACTATTTTGGCATAGGACAGTTTGTTGTAAGGAAGATTTAATAGCTTGTTATATCCTATTTATAAACAGAAGTCACTTAGAGTTCAGCAGATATATTTAGGATCAGCATTTGTGCATGGTGTTGTAGCTAAATAAAGTAATACTAGAGCAGCTTACTAGAAATGTAAGAAACCAGAATTCAGAATTGTGATTTATATTAATCAAATATAATTAAAGACACATTAACATAATCTGTGTAAATAGGGTATGCCTAGACTTTGTTTTGCTTATTTTAAAAATGAAAGTAATATCTTTTACAAACAATTCTAACTATTTATATGTTTATGGTATAGAATATTATTTACAAATAGTCCAGAGTAAAGTTTCTGTTTTATCATTTAGATCTGCATTGCTTCTAATACTGTATTTTCTAGGCAAAACTCATACAACTTTCAGTGAGAATTTTGAGAAGTGTTTATGCTATGTCCTATGATGTATCAGAATATCAACAGGAGATTACACCAAGTAATCTAATTTCTGATTTGCATACCTCATGGTATCTGCAAAATCTGGGGGGGGGGGGATGCTAACCTGTCAGTTTAATATATGCATTTCATGGCATATGGTAAACTAAAACCATGGTGACCTTTTTGTCTTGTTGATCATATGCATGAAGATGATCATCTGATAATCTGAACTAATCACTCTGAAATAGCACCTGTGCAGAAGGCAGTATAATAAATACTATTTCTGCTGTATTTGCTTTTCTAGAAATCTTTTCCATATAAAAGTGTTTAATGCAACTAGCTTAAAAAGAAGCAGAACATCATGGGTCTCCTTTTGTATTGATTTTGTTTTATATTTAATTTTAATTGCTGTTATAATTATGAGGTGTAGCCACATAAGCCAAACCCTATTAAACCCTATTAATAATACTAATGTTGAGAATATTAAGAATATTAATATGCTTATCCAAAAATGACTAAAAATTTCAAATAGAATACTTGTTAAATTTAATGATAATCTATTTTAAAATTTTCCCTAGTATCCATATATGATGAAAAGTGATTTTATATTTCCTACAATAAGCTTGTGCAATGCTGTTATTACAAATAAACTCAGTTTTTGGTCATATTGTTTCTACCAGTATATATCTTCAAATGGTTAAGTGAAGATTTTTAATTTCTGTATTGTTTGAAAAAATCCTATCAACAAAGTTTTTGTATTATTTCAGGTCAATTAGTATTATCGACTAGAAGAAGTAGATCCAGGTTTCCCCTTGTAACTGCTCCTGTCTGAAGAGACTTTTAAGGAACTACCCCACATTTAATTGTTCCAGAGGCCAGGGACATTGTTACTCCTTGTCTGGGAGACAAGAAGATGCCAGCTGGTTGACTTTTATAGAAAAGATAGGGCTGCCTTGCTTCTATGTGTCAGCAGCAGCCAGAGGCCATTCTGAGTGTAGGGATATATTGAAGAGCTATACAAATGACATTTTGGTGAGATCTTCAGTGGATTGAGGCCCATTTAAAAATGAACTAGAGTAAAATGAAAGAAGGGGTGAGGGTCTTATATTTTGACTGACCATTTCTATTGTTATAATAGTGTCTTGGTTGTATTGCATAGAACATATTTTGTTACCTTGTTTGAGGTGTATTATAGACAATGGGGTAGGGTGGCCAGTTATACATCACCAAAAAAGAACAAAAGAGGACACAGATTTACATAAAATTTACATGTGCTAATTAATATGTATAAGATGCACATTTAGAAATAATTATTAGAATGTAAATAGAAATGCACTACTTCTCACCATAGTCGGGAAGACTGTGGCCAGGTGAACTGTGTGCTTGCTCAGTCTGCTGTCTAGAAGCTAACTGTTGATGGGCAACTTCAAGGCCCCTGCTTTCCCTACTTATGGTTCTTTATCTTTAAACTGGACTTGGATTGGACAGTCCTTCAAATAAAGGAAACCTTCAAATAGAACACTGTCCTCTAGCAACTCTTCTGATAGGACTGTCCTCTCTAAAGTAGCACACCCTACAGTGGGCATCCACAAGGACTCATAGGGGGGATTAATGATGAGGGAAATCCATTCCCCCAATAGCTGCTTCAGAGCCAATGCTATACTATACAGAAATTCAGGTTTTGTACTGCTCCCTCCACCCCATCCTGTACTGGACCTGTGCTCCCTATTCTCCAACTTGTGTACCATAGCGCTGAAGAATGAGGAAGAGGTTTCATGGCCCTGAAACTTAAAGCTTTTCCTTCCTGTGTGCCTTCCTTCCCCCATTATGTCCTAGGCCACTTGTTTCTGCCCCCCCCCCCCGAGTAATGGTCACCCAGCACACTGATGGCTTCTGCCTGCTCTCTGCCCTTATTTGTGGTCTCTGTGACTCATACTTCTGCACTTGCACATAGCAATGTTCAAAACATTTTAGAGTTCAGTAGAGTTTTGGTGGAAGCCCACTCGTACTCTCCTCTGTGTGTGTTCCTAGGCACAGTTCCTGTCTTCCTGCTCAGTTCCTTTTGACAACCACAGTGATAGCAGCATTTGACACATTCTCCGAACTTACTGTTTTTTTCCTAAGGTTTAAACCTCCTTCTGGGCAGAATTTTTCCTTCTCTTTTATCTTTCTTTATTTTCGTAGTTTTCTCTCTGTTAGTTTTGCATTTTATTTCTTTCATGTGCCTTCAGATTTGCCTTAGGAGCTTATGGCCTCCAAGGCCCCCTTCAGAAAGTGCACAAGCTATGGCAGGAAGATATCACGAACAGACAACCATTACCTCTGCTCTGTCTTCTTTACTTCAGCAAAGGACATCTCATCAACTCATGCACTCATTGCCAGGCTGTCACCAAACTGGCCCAAAGAAATTGGATGGCTGCCCCCCTTCGTGCTTTTTTGTGAGAGCAGACTCTATAAGCCATGGACTCAGCAGCGCAGAATTATCCGCTCCACAAAGCCTCTTCAGCTATTTGTTCGAGACCAATTCCCTCTTTGCCTCTATTGGCATTGAAGGTACGCTCCCTATGGAAGCCTTAGCAGATCTGGGGCTCTTGTGCCCACTCGCAAACTTGTCTCTAGTATGGCATCAACACCAACCTTGCCCCCGGGACCATAATTGGTACCTTAGTCCGTCCCAGCCACTACATCGACTTGGGCAATACTGGACTCTCTTTCTCTTCCGGTTGGACCTGATGCTCCTCCGACTCCAGGTTGGTCTTTGAAGCTTGGAAAGTCTCAGAAGTCACACTCCAACCACTCTTCAGCAACTGCCCTTACGACAGGACCTAAGAAACAAAAGAAGTGTCAGACTCTCTCCCCACTTTGATGTCCCACTTGTATTTTTCTTTTCCTCTCCTACGGTTGATGGGAAAGTGGGAGCTGCACCCAGGAGCATGCGCAGAGGAGAACCGGGGTGGGATTTTGGGTGGAGAACCCATATGGAAAGAGTGGGGGAGCTTCACCTTATCCCTGCCTGAGAAATTGCACACCTCCCCATGTGGCTCCCCCCTTCCCCCAGCATTTTTAGCCGTGCAGGTTGGGAAAGCTCTGGAGATCCTTGCAATTTTGAAATTAGAAATAGCAGGCAAAGAAAAGGTTAATCACCCCCTTTTCACCATTTTTCACTTAAGATCCCACCCAACTTGCTTTTCTTTTTTTTAAAAAAAATCCAGTGTTACATGCGTTTATGTGTAATATATAGTTAGTCCTAAAATATTTAACAGGCTAATGCAGATCATGTTGAATAGTAAGGTAGGGAAACCGGGAGAATTGTTTCAAAATATATTCCATGAGCAAAGGACATCAGGGTCTGGAAGGCTGAACTTTTGGCAGTAATCAGGCTTTACATCCAAGATTACTATTTTTAATACTCTCAGTGGTTTCAGAATTAATGCACAGCAGTGGTACAGTAATACCTTGGATTGCAAGTAACTTGGTCTGAGAGCGTTTTGCAAGACAAGCAAAAAAAATTTTTAAAAAATTTGACTTGATAAACGAGCAAGGTCTTGCAAGACAAGTGTAGGGATGTAACCGCTCGCCTCGAGCGGGCATAGCGGGCCAAAATCGGCCCTGCTCACGCCCGCCAGAGACTCGCTTTGATATAAGAGTGTTTTGGATTACAAGCACGGTTCCGGAATGAATTATGCTTGCAAACCAAGGTATTACTGTATATTTTAATAATTTCCACAGACTTAGGTGGGCAAGGCAACACACAGCCTGATGTATATTGATTATGTTGAGTATACAGGGATTGGATCCTGTATATACTTTCACTTTGGTGTATGAGTATGATACTATCTTGTGGAATAAATGCTGGTTAGCAGTCTCAGAGAAGTGAGATCAAAAGCAAAGGTACTATATAACCAGTGCCATAGCCTGTCTTGTTAGTCACCCGTATGTGTGAGTCACAGACATCACAAAGAAGAAGGATAGGTTGCTACCCCGAATAGCAACCTTTACAAATACAGTCATGCCTTGGATTGAGAGCATAATTCGTTCCGGAAACGTGCTTGTAATCCAAAACGCTCTTATATCAAAACGAAATTCCCCCCAAAAAAATTGTATAGAGATTTTTAATTTAAGCCATACTACAGTACTTGTATTGCAAGACGTTGCTTGTATATCAAGTAAAAAAATTTAAAATAAATATTTAAAAATTTGCTTGTCTTGCAAAATGCTCTCAAACCAAGTTACTTGCAATCCAAGGTATTACAGTAGTAGAATATATTCCAGTTTCTGTTTATATGTTCCATGCGATGTACAGATTTTATTCCACACTGGCAGTCTTCGAAGAAAACATTTCAATACTGCTGAACTCACATCCTCAGATACAAATGTTTCTATTGACAAATGACTTTTGTAGGATTTTGCTGAGTAAAGTTGTTTCTGCACATGAGCCACCTGCAACTGTTTGTCATATATAGCCTTGTTTGGGAATACTAGTAGTAACTGAAAACTTAGGAATGTGTGACAAGCTAGAAACCAGCTGTGCCTTTCTCAGCTTTTTCCAGGTGTTAAGATACATGGCTACTTTTGTTCATTTTTTGAACTTGTAGGCATAATAAACTATTAACCCTTTCACTGATATTGTGTAATCAGAATGGTGTTTTGGTCAAATGTAGTACAGTTATGGATGAGGTAAGAAACAATTGGATGACCAAATAACTTCCCTACCTCCTATCACCTACATTTTGCTCATAACTGGCTTACTTTAGATTGTCAGGAACCCTTTGGAGTGATTGTTCACTGGCCACTGTAGATTATGATCTGACACAATATTAACATCATGGAATGGAAGCCACAGATACAGTAATGGGATGAAATCCAATTGTGTCCATCCACTGATGGAATTGCATCTGCCAATGTAGCAGAAATTTTCTCCTTCCCCCTGCAGATCCCCAAGCCCTCAAAAATAATCACCTGAAGGACCCTCTGGACCAGATTTTGGAGGAGCATGAGGGGCTGCAGGGGGGGGGGGGAGGAAAAGATTGGGAATTCTTGTTGCATGAGCGGAAGTCCACCCATGCAACATTGGATTTCACCCATGGAGTGGAACACTGATTCCTAAGGTGCCATACTGGGTTTTCTGAACTAAAAGAGCAGTATTGCTGCTTTTGCAACACTTGTTGGAAACGTTTTGCTCCCACATGCACAATAGGAACTTGAGAGCCAGGGTGAAGAAGGGAGATTATCAGAGACAGTAAACACTAGCTACAAAAACAATTCACAGTCATAATGTCCTTTCTACAGTCACATCTCCACAGTATGCCTGTTTGCAGGATCATCATACCAGTTGTACCTAGTTCATACATATGTACACTTGAGTATTGTACACACAGGTAGTGATTTCCTCTATGGTAAAATCACATACAATGAAAATTCCATTTGGGGATCAGCAATGAGGAATCAGTTTGCACAGCCATTCACACAATACTTTCTACATAAGGTTTTTTAAGATGTTCATGTATGTTCATGTATTTTACCTTCCTTTCTTTTACAAGAACAATATGTATGTAGAAATATTTCATGTAGGCAACATAAAATGTGAGGTGGCTGTTAATGAAAGTCAGAAGACCTGCTGATGTTCAATACTTGTTCAAATCCCAACTGGCATTTAAAAACATAAAAATATACAGTAAGACCTAATAAACAGTGTTTCATAAGCCACATTAATTAAATAAATGTGCTGAATAATCTTGTGACAGAACATTGCCCTCAGCACATTGCTCTCTGTGCATGGAGCAACTAGGTTGTGGGTCAGTCCCATTGTTCCTTGTTTTATTGTTATTTTAAGATGGTGCCACATTGCTTGTGTATGGCTGACATACTTGTGCTATGGTAATACAGGCAGTCCCCGAGTTAACACTTATACACTAGTGTTGAATCTACAGTCATGCCTTGGATTGAGAGCATAATTCGTTCCGGAAACGTGCTTGTAATCCAAAACACTCATATCAAAACGAAATTCCCCAAAAAAAATTTTGTACAGAGATTTTTAATTTAAGCCGTACTACAGTACTTGTATTTCAAGATGTCGCTTGTATATCAAGTAAAAAAGAAATAAATAAATATTTAAACATTTGCTTGTCTTGCAAAACGCTCTCAAACCAAGTTACTTGCAATCCAAGGTATTACTGTACATGGCTCACACAAACATACCTTATACTTGCTACTGAACAGTCTTTCAACATGGAGGCATCAACCAGTAAATCAATAGCTAAAACTATTGTTTAGTAGGTTGCTAATCCTTCATTTCATGTAGCTGCTTAGATCCTTATAGTCCTTTGTGCTCTTTATGTGGAGCTAATATAAGAAAGCTAAAGGCTTTGTCTTGATGACAGATAGTTGGATGGCAAACCTCTAAGGAATAATCTAAATGGTGAAGCATATCTCACCCTTCCATTTAATTCCTGCATAAGCCAAAGCCAAGCATTATATTTTAGAGCTTCTGTAGACTGAGATGTAAAACCAAGGTCCTGACCACTTGTAGCTGTTAAAATTCCTATGGGACTCATCATAGAAGTATAAGATGTTAATGTTAATATCCTGGCCAAATTCCAAAAGGGATAATTGCATTCTTCCTACCTAAATTCTCCCTGCAATTTCAATTAGTTCTGGTATTCTTCTTCACTTCCTTTTCTATGGTGGGCTGCACTCTATACTATGAAACAGTTGTTGTATTTCATTCCAGAAGTAGCTGTATTTCAGTAACTGATTAAGTGATCGCTGTGCATAATCTGTAGGCATTATTGGATGAAGTGGAACATGTAACTGTGAGACCATTATACAGCTGTAAATTCTTTACATTTTCAAGTAAAGGCTCAAGGTAGTCATCCAAAATTAGCATAAGCAGATACAGCAATAAACGGTTTTATAATTCCATTCTCCCCACCCGCTAGCTCAGTGTTCTCCAACCTTGGGTCCCCAGATGTTTTTGGCCTACAACTCCCAGCATGCCCCAGCCAGCTACGCTGGGGCATGCTGGGAGTTGTAGGCCAAAAACATCTGGGGACCCAAGGTTGGAGAACACTGCGCTAGCTGGAGCAAGTAGGACAGACAGCAGAAATGGGAGAACATTACAGCACCTGGATGAGATGGAGACGTGATTACTGCTGCAGAGTGTGTGCCTTCTACTTCAGCAATGCTGAGTTCCATTCCCCTGTGTCCTCCCCACCCATGCCATTTCTCCTTCTTGCTTCAGCCAGCAAAGTGTGGAGTGTGGGAGACCTCAGCTCCTATTCAGACAAGCAGTAAGGTGATTTTTTAAAAAATTAAACTGTAAATATCTACATATCTGCTGAAGCATCTAAGAGATTTCTGTTCTGGTGTTGCTGCATTCTGTTGTTACATAGCAGGGATAGTAGCCCTTATCCTGACACTCCCCACACCTCCCATCCCTTCTCAGCATCACAAGTTTAAGATAAGCACCCCTTCCCATGTGCTTAGATTGTATCACCCTTTGCTCTAAGTGTCAGGGTCATCTGAAGCTGAGGGCTATAAGCAGCAGAGCCTTCTTTGTTGTAGCAGCTGATTTGTAGATGCTGGCTAGGCCTGTTCTCTTCTGTCTTTCAGGAAAATAGTTGATACTTTTTCATTCCAAAAGGCTTACAAAAGACATACTTTTATCATTTTTGTAGGTTTACGTATGTTCATCGGGTATTTGTTAAAGATGTTTTTGTATATGTCTTTTTGCAGTTGGAATTTTTCCTTGTTTTCCTTTACTGGTTTCACATCTTCATAGTTTTAAACAGGGCTTTTTTTCTGGTGGAACTCACCAGAACTGAGTTCCAGCACCTTTTCTTCTATTAATTGCATTACAATTTAATCGCCATCTACTCCCGAGGAAATGTAATCCAAGAGTTCCGGTACCCTTTTCTCCAGAAAAAAAGCACTGGTTTTAAAGGATTATTATTATTATTATTATTATTATTATTATTATTATTATTATTATTATTATTATTATTATTATTCGCCCATCTGGCCAGCAACCGGCCACCCTGGGCGATGTACACAGAATAAAAACAATAAAATACATTTAAAACAATATAAAAATTTTAAAATCGTAACCCACCCCATATTTCCACCTGAACAACCAGGTTTTTAATGAGCGACGGAAGCTCAGCAGAGAAGGGGCATGGTGGTGGTCACTCGGGAGAGAGTTCCACAGTATGGGGGCCGCCACAGAAAAGGCCCTCTTCCTCTTCCCCACTAGTCTAGCTGCTCTGGCTGAAGGGACAAGGAGAAGGCCATCCGTGGCAGATCTTGTTGAGCGGCCCACTTGGTGTTGCTGGAGACGCTCCTTGAGATAGACTGGACCAGAGCTGTATAGGGTTTTAAAGGTCAAAACCAACACCTCGAATTCGGCTCGGCAAGCAACTGGTAGCCAGTGCAACTCCTTCAGCACTGGCGTGATGTGATCCCGCCGGCGGATGCCTTTAACCAGGCCAGCCGCCACGTTCTGTACCAGCTGTAGCTTCCGAACTGTCTTCAAGGGTAACCCCACGTAGAGCGCATTACAGTAGTCTAGGCGAGAGGAGACCAAGGCATGAACCACTGATGGGAGCAGGTGATAAGAAGGTAGGGGCGCAGCTGCCGTATCAGATGGAGTTGATACAGCGCCGCCCGGCTCACAGCTGCCACCTGAGCCTCCATAGACAGCTGGGAGTCTAGAATGACCCCCAAGCTGCGGACCTGGTCCTTCAGGGGTAGATGTACCCCATTCAGCACCAGGTCAACATCCCCTAACCTTCCCTTGTCTCCCACCAGAAGTACCTCGGTCTTGTCGGGCTTCAGTTTCAGCATGTTCCTTCCCATCCAGTCAGCCACTGACTCCAGGCACTTGGACAGGGTCTCAACGCCCAACCTCGGTGAGGACTTGAAACAGAGGTAGAGCTGCGTGCGTGTCATTCACATACTGATGACAGCGCACCCCAAACCTCCTGATGATAGCTCCCAGCGGCTTGTGGTAGATGTTGAATAACATCGGGGAGAGGATGGAACCCTGCGGCACTCCACAAGTGAGCAGCCGAGGGTTCGAAGCCTCCTCCCCGAGAACTACCCTCTGATACCTTCCAGAGAGGAAGGACCGGAACCACTGCAATAGTGCCTCCCAAGTCCAAGCCCTCCAGGCAGTCCAGGAGGATACCGTGGTCAATGGTATCAAAAGCTGCTGAGAGATCGAGGACTAGAAAGGAGCATTCGCCCCTATCCAAAGCCCTCCTCATATCATCCACCAAGGCGACCAAGGTATAAGCCAGGAATCACTTGTTCATGCTGCAAAACACAAACCAATTTAATTTCCTCGTAACTATTTATAAGACCACTTCATTGGATTCACATAAAGAATATCTTACTGACAATATGTACCCTTGTTCAAAATACTTAAAAAATAGTAGAGAACTAGTAATCTCCCTCCAGTTTTTTTCTGCTACATACTTGTCATGTTTAGATTGCAATTCTGTGAAATAACTCCACCCACCCCCCACAATGGGACTCACTTCCTTGTAAATATGCATAGGAATGCACTGTTAGTCATCCTTTCTCTTACATTTATACATGTATTTTAATCCTCTTTTTAGTTTTGTGTATTTTCAGGTGTGTATTTTCTGTTTTCTGTACAAACCCATACTTTTAATTGGGTTTCTCTTATTCACAAAATAAATCTGACATTTTCAGATCTGAGACCTTCCAAAGAAAATAAGACAAAGCACCATGATCCACTGTCAGGGCCTGAGCTGTAGAAGCCTTTGCAGTCCATAGCCAAGAATGAGCATCACAAGAAACTGGTACTTTCAGTTAAACTGAATTTAGTAAAATACAAGATGACTTTAGTATTGAAACAGTTAATATTTTAGGAAGGTGTGAGGAACAGATAAACGAAGAGCAACTGGAAGAACAGCTCTGAAGCACTCCGTGTTGAATTTGGGTACTGCCCAATATGTTGGCTGCTGTTTGGCACTGACAGTAACTGAATAAGGTCAAAAGTTCTGTATGTTTCTTCTTCTCATATGAGGCCAGCAGCCGTAATAGCTGTCAGCTGTGATGAGAGGTGGGGGCTGTAGGAAGAGGTCATCAGAACAGGCCCGTCCCAAATCCTAGAATAGGCTACTCTACTCAGTCATTTATACTGACTTCTTGAAGCAGCGCAGGACTGTGGGAATTTTCACCTTCACTGGAACCCCAGAGCCAGTTTATGTGACATCAGATAAAACATGACTAATCACAGAAGTGCCAAAGAGTTACATATCCCTTGTCAGAGCTCTGTAAAATTAGATTCATGCTAGATATAACCTGCACTGTGGAATTCTCCAATAAAACTTTGCAAACGTTATCATCACAAAAGTCACTGGAATAAATTATGCAGATTGGTTATTTTGCATGCTCCACACAGTGTGTGTGTATGTATGATAGTTATTTCTGGATAGGGTTTCCCCCCAGAATTTTCAAATTTTGTATTGAAACCTGCTTTTTGGGGCGGGAGTGGGGGAGAAAGACTGAAAACAAAATAATGTTCTAAGGAATCAACTGTAAGAGCAGTGCATATAATTAGGATTTTTTTAACAATCTGACTCAGATGTTGGAAATCAAACCTGTCTCAAACCACTTCTATTGTCTCCGATTTTAGTAACAATTGCCAAACGTTAATCTTTAATCATGTACCTGAAAGGTTTTTTTCCTACACTGTTAGTGTAATATGCCAGTCTTGATTTTTCTTTGTTTTTAACTAAGATTTAACATTTATACAGAGTAAAGTATAGTAAGTGAGTACTGAACATTTTCAACAAATTAGAGTTTTAAAAATACATTTTCCCATACAAGGCCACAGATGCATAGCTAAATACTTTATATTATGGAAGAGAAAAACAAATATTCCCCTCAAATATTCCTTTTTAGAAAAGAAAAGCAAGTATTCCCTCTTAGATCTGATGAGCCACACATATAACCTGCATTCTCTAAACAATACAAATGCTAGTATTTATTACAAGTAAGGCATTCTGGCTCAGATGTGGAAGTAGCTGGGATTTCATTTATGCTGTAAAAGTGATATTAACTGTCATCCGAAACTGTTTTGATGTGAATGATGAACCATCTGTAATACATTTTTTTCCTTTGTAAATCAATACTACATCAACCCTCCTATATGGTATTAAATAGTAACGCTTGATCATACATATTTTAAAATCCCCCTGTATACAGAGCTACCCTAATTCTTTGGTAATATTTCCTGTTTACTGAAGTCTTCCCATAACAACTTTTAGCCAATTCGATTTTACAGTTATGGATGTTGAATGTTTTAAATCACTCTCAAATACCTCATCATATGCTATTCAACAATGTCTTAAGCTCCTAGACTGATTCCAAAACTAACATTTGGATCTGGAGTTAGTCAGCTGCTGAACTAGTTATTTACACATGTCACTATCAAAGCACCTCAGCCAATAATTAGCCACTCCTTTTAATGTTTAGAGTCCTCCTATTGTAATTGACTGCAAAGAAAGGAAGTGAATAATAGTATTAGACTTTGTTGTGAGATATTTGGCTTATTCCAGCTGGAAGATAGTAGAAACTGAATTACTAAATAAGGACAGATATATGCATAATATGAATTGTAAGAGAAACACTTCTAAAGCCATTTTGCTAAGAAGTAAAATGTCAATTATCGTCACAGAAGTCAGTGTTGATACTGGGTAAGGTGAATAGTTTGTTGGCAGGACTATGGACTCAGATGTTTAGAAAGCAGAAACTTAAGAAGACCTTTTGTGAACATAGTGATAGCCATGGTGGGAAGTGGTTCTGGCATGAATGTGTACTTCAGCAAAAGTAGGGTGAAGGTAAATATGAATAATAGCTGAACACTTATAAACAGGTGCAGCACATTTTGTCTTCCCTGGAGACTTGCCACTGTTATATGATAGCTCAGCTTCTGTACAGCTGGGATGGCAATGATACTGAATGCACATCACTCTGCTTAAGGCACATAAACGAATATGTTGTGGTAAAGTCACATTAGAGGTGCTGAATGCTCATTCAGCATTTAACGGAATTAGTGTGTTTCTGGAAGTGTTTCATTAATAATAACATTTTTTTCTACTTTTCCTGACTTTTATTTTTGCACGTTTGTACTTTGTCCCAGAATATTTTAAATCAACATGGTACTTAGATCTGCATACCTAACAAACACAGATATAACATTCAAAACTATCTTAATAAAAGAATTCCCATAGTATTCTTCAGATATACACTTTGCAATGTAGAAGATACAAATGTCTAGGTTGTTAGGTCACCTTATCTAACACAGTAATTTTCCATAGTTTCAGACCCAGGATCCAATTGTAACCTACTAGTCTGCAATATGGGTGCACTTATTTTTTCCCCATATATGTCCAACATACTCTTTCTTTTCATCACTTAGTCCCCCCTATTCTCTTGCTCTGTCTCTCTTCTCCTTCCACTTTCCCCTTCTCCTCACCCCCCTCTCATTTTCTTTTTTAAAAAACCTAAACATAAAAAGAGGTAACCAAAATGCTTCTTACAGGGCTTAATTTGTGCCACACCTCAGCCCCATAAACTGTTTAATAGCAGGACTGAGATATGGGAAGAGAAGTTCCTCTGTGCTTATGCAGAGGTATATTTCCAAAAGACCAAGTAAATAACCACATGCCTATCCTTAGGATTAAGGAGTAACATTTGTAGAGTACATAGCATGGCTTCCAGGCAGACACTTTTTGGGACACTTTTTCCTCTGGAACCTTGGCTCATTATTTATGAGCAGCATGCTTGTAAATGCTGCCTGATTACTTCTGCTGCAAGCTAGAGCAGCCAAGGAAACTGCAGACTAAAGGTCCATGGTTTCTTTAGCGTGACATGCGAACCTGGATTTCTGGCTTGTCTCTTCCCCAGCAAGCCAGTGAAATAACCAATAGTTTCTTGTTGGGTTATTTCTCTGGCTTGTCAGGTGAGAAACATGCCAGAGGCATCCGGGTTCACACAACATGTGAAACAAACCACAGACCAAAGGTCTGTGGTTTGCTTAGCTGCTGCTGCTTCCAGCAGGAGCAATCAGGCAGCATGTACGTACACACTGCTCATTCACAGTAAGCCAGGGTTCCAGAGGAAATCTGGTTTCATAGAATCATAGAATCATAGAAAAGTAGAGTTGGAAGGGGCCTACAAGGCCATCGAGTCCAACCCCCTGCTCAATGCAGGAATCTAGGTCAAAGCATCCCTGACAGATGGCTGTCCAGCTGCACCTTGAATGCCTCCAGAGTGGGAGAGCCCACAACCTCCCTAGGTAGTTGATTCCATTGTCTTATTGCTCTGACAGTCAGGAAATTTTTCCTGATGTTTAGGTGGAATCTAGGTTCCTGTAACTTGAGCCCATTATTCCGTGTCCTGCAAACTGGATGATCGAGAAGAGATCTTTGCCCTCCTCTATGTGACATCATTTCAAATACTGGAAGAGTGCGATCATATCTCCCCTCAGTCTCCTCTTCTGAAGGCTAAACATGCCCAGTTCTTTCAGTCTCTCCTCATAGGGCCTTGTTTCCAGTCCCTTTATCATCTTTGTTGCCCTCCTCTGAACCCTCTCCAGTTTGTCTACATCCTTCTGAAAGTGTGGTGCCCAGAACTGGACGCAGTACTCAAGATGAGGCCTAACCAGTGCCGAGTAAAGGGGAATTATCACTTCCCGCGATTTGGAAGCTATACTTCTATTAATACAGCCCAAAATTGCATTTGCCTTCTTTGCAGCCACATCGCATTGCTGGCTCATATTCAGTTTGTGATCTACCACAATTCCAAGATCCTTCTCACTTGTAGTATTGTTGAGCCAAGTGTCCCCCATTCTGTAACTCTGCATTTGGTTTCCTCTCCCTAGGTGCAGCACTTGGCATTTATCCCTATTAAATTTCATTCTGTTGTTTTCGGCCCAGCGCTCCAGCCTATCGAGGTCACTTTGAATTTTGTTTCTGTCTTCCAGAGTATTAGCTGTTCCACCCAACTTTGTGTCATCTGCAAATTTGATAAGCATTCCCCGTACCTCCTGATCCATCATATGTGCTGTATATATACCTGAAACTCTTGATAACACTTCATGCATCTGATGAAGTGGGCTAAAGTCCACGAAAACTTATGCCAGCCATAATACATTTATTAGACCTTTTAAGGTGCCATAGGATTTGTTGTTTTTGTTGCAATAGACTAACACAGCTGCCCCTTTAGCAAGTCTTCCTTTTTAGAAATTAAGCACTGGCCTCTGCACATATGTAGAATATCCTTTGTTCATCATTGAGCAAACATGACTAGCCTATGCATCTCTGGTACTGGGTGCATTTGAAAAAGCAATTACTATTTAAAATAAAAAGTTCAGGCAGTTAAAAATACAGCTGGAAAATGTATTCTCTGGGATTACAGGATTTTTTAAAAAGAAAAACTGAGGGGAAAATCAGTTTTAAAAATTATTTTGGTCCAGAAGAAACATCATGTAACAAGTTATATTAGTTTGTGAGTTGTCACTACAGCTTTTATTTTTAGTTAGAACAGATCAAATTCTTAAAAGTATTATTCCATTCCTATCATACAGCTACAGTATTTCCATTCTTGTAATGTAATTTCACAACCAAAGACAGCAATCCCCAAAGGAGTAACTCTTACTGAAATAAGTGAGACTTTCTTCTTCTTAGTAAACATGCATTGGATTAGAGTGCATGTCTTCCCCAACTCCTTTTTTCACAAAACTAATCTGTGTTGTTTTCTAGCCTAACAACAAGTAACAGCCCAATCTAACAGGATTGCTGCTCTTTAGCTGGAGGCCTCTGAGCCCTCTGCCCATCCAGAGCTCTGATGGAGGCAAAACACCTCCTGTTCCACCTTAAAAAATATTTTAAGCTAGCTGGACTTCTTGGCCCATCTAGCTTCCTTACCTCTTGGTGGATGGGTCAGGTAATGGAGAGGCCTGTGGATCTAGTGGATCCACGTGTCTCTCCCTTCCCCACCCACCGTCCCACCCCCTTTTCTCCTTCCCCAACCCTCTTCTGAGGTAGCTGTTGCAATCTCGGAAGAAGAGCTGCTGTGGAACTTCCTGCATTGGTGGCGGTGTATGGGGGGGGGGAACCCCTACTTGTTCCTCGCCTCCCTGAGGTCTGGGGGAGGGAAATCTGCGCCATCCTATGGTCCCTGGGACGCCCTCCCAGGAACCATAAGTTTGCTCTGTAATAAAGTTTTCTAACTAAATCCCTTGATTCAGCCACAATGCATTAATAATTCAAATTTTCTTGTAGTCCAGAATATTTAGTAAGTGGTGGGGGAGCTGAAAATGAGATGCCTATCCGTCCCTTCTCCTGACAGGTTCCTTGTATAGGATGACATGGTTTCCCTTAATTATATCTGATGTGGTTTTGATCCTACATTCATGTGAAAATTCAGTATCTCCTAATATGTTAGAGCATTATGCTGCTGATAAACCTGGATATTTATTTATTTGATTTGTATTCCACCTTTCTACCAAAAAATGGCACTCAAGGTGGCTTACAGGTACAGTTAAAATTGATTAAAACAATAAAACACTGGCTTAAATTTGTGCCATTTTTAGTGGCTGCTAATGATGGCATTTTATGAATGTTAGTTGTATTATACCACAGGAGTTCCTTTAACATAAGTTTCTGCTCCCCTTGTTCAGTTGATCTGTCTTATACCAGCCTGTTATTGTAGCCAGTTTTGCTGCTTGATAATAACAATATCAAGACCATCCAGATCCAGTCCACCTTGAAAACTCTGTTCATACAGCATCCTGGATAATATTCTTGCAGGTTTCCCATTGCAAATAAAGTGTACAGCTGCTTTCTGTCATCTGCCCGCTATCTTTTTATCTGCTTTGGTGTGGATATTGAAGAATAAAAAAAAAAAAAGTAAGCAGCAAATTCATTTTTAGTATACCAGTCTTCCCAAGCCAGGAAAGCTTTAATATAGCCAACTATAACAATTCCTAGCTTCTGTTAAAGGTTTATGATGTATATACTCTACAAAATCATTCATCTTTACTTTCAACCAAATACCAAGTAGGGATGTCACCGTTTTGTTTTGTTTTTGCGTTCCACAGATCTCACAAGCAGATAACTAACTGTTCTTCTTCATGGTCTCTGTGCATCACACATATGGGCTCTGCGCTTGCGAAGAGCTAGCTTCGGAAGATTCTTTAGCTGAGGCGAAATGGGTGGGAACCCCTCCCCCACCATGCCTGCTCCCTAGCATGGCTCCTGCCCATTCCCTCAGTTCCTTTTCGACCGCTATTGCGACTAGTAGTCTTCGAAAGGTTCTCCAACAAACAACTTTCTAACGGCTCAGTAGATTTACTATATATTCTTCTTATTTAACTGTCTTCTTCCCCCTCATCTCGCTCTTTCTATCTTACCAAAAAAAAAAAAAGGTTTTCTCTTCGTTTAGCTTCCTTCTAACTTTCCCCCAGGAACTATGGCCCTTAAGGCCCCGTTCCGAAAATGTGCACGCTGCGGGGCAAAATTACCCCCAGCGGATGGGCACTCCTTATGCCTCCTATGCCTAGGACAGGAGCATATTGTAGAGACTTGTCGCCATTGTAAAAAATTCACCAAGGTGACAAGGAAGCAAAGGGCTATGAAGCTGAAAACCGCCTTGTGGCAGGAGACTCTTTCAGCAGCCGGCCCCTCAATCCCGCGTGCCACCACATCCAAGAAACCTTCTCCCTCCACAATGGAGGATACATCAAAGGGGATCCCGGAAAAAAAGAAGAAGCCCCACAAACATGGGGAATCGAAAGAGAAAAGAGTTAAGAATAAAACTAAAACTCTGTCCCCAGCTAAATCGGCCACACCAAAAATGGCAGACGCAACCGAAGTTGTACAATCGCCTTCTTTGGCCAAACGCTCGACGTCGACACGGAGGGACCCATTGACACTGAGGGTCACCCAGGCGTCGCCACCGGCGATAATTTTGGTGTCGATCTCCGAAGGGGAAATACCGGACTCTCCTGTTAAAACCGTGCAATCCAAGCACTCAACCCCAAACAGAGAGAGATCCCCATCTCCTGGCCACCGCCGCAGCAGGTCTCGATCGAAACCATTGGATAGACAATCACTTCGATCTAGAGACAGCTCAGCCCAGGGATGGGGACTCGGACTCGGGGACTCGACCCGTGAGTCCGACTGAGTCCCCCCTCTGACTCGAGTCCCACTCGAGTCCCAATAATTTATGTGGGACTCGAGACTCGACTCGGGACTCGAGCCCAAGGACTCCTCCTCCTCCTCCTCCTCCTCTGCCTCCGCCCTCGCCTCTGCCGCCGCCGCCCTCACCTCCTCCTCCTCCTCCTCCTCCTCCGCCGCCGCCGCCGCCATCGCCGTTGCCGTTGCCATCGCACGCTGCGTCACGCCGCCAGCGCCGTCGCTCTGTTTTTGGCGGGGTTGCTGTGGTTCAAAAACAGAGCGCCGTCGCTAGCGGCGTGACGCGGCATGCCACGTCACGCCGCCAGCGCTGTCGCTCTGTTTTTGAACCACAGCAACCCCGCCAAAAACAGAGCGTCGTCGCTGGCGGCGTGACGCGGCATGCTGTGTGCTACGGCGATGGCGACGAGGTCGACGGCGGCGGCGGCGGTGGAGGAGGAGGAGGAGGTGAGGAGGTGAGGGCGGCGGCGGCGGCGGCGGCGGCAGCAGAGGCGAGGGCGGCGGCAAGGGCGGCGGCAGCGGTGAGGTGAGGGCGGTGGAGGTGAGGGCGGTGGCGGCGGCGGCGAGGGCAGCGGCAGTGGCGGCGGTGGCAGAGGCGAGGGCGGTGGTGAGGTGAGGGCAGCGGCAGCGGTGAGGTGAGGGCGGCGGAGGTGGAGGTGAGGGCGGCAGCAGCAGTGGCCCATGGAGGGAGCAGGAGGGTCTCCGCGGGAGGAAGGGCAGCTCTTCTTCCTCTCGCGGAGACCCTCCTGCTTCCTCCATGGGCCGCCGCTTTGGGAGGGACTCGGGACTCGACTCGAGTCACCATTTTGGACCTCGGACTCTAGACTCGACTCTAGACTCGGGTCCAAAGACTCGGGACTCGACTCGGGACCAAGGACTCTTCAACATCCCTGGCTCAGCCCACCAAGAGCGAGGGAACTGCGAAACTAGATATCGATCACCGCTATCTAGATATCGATATCGAAACTAGATATCGATACCGAGACGAACACAGGTCCCATAGTAAATGTCGAGACAGCTCTTCCGACTCGGAAGAAAGCCCTAGGCGTCCAAGGCTACGCACTAAAAGACTCCATAGCACCGAAAATTCGGACGATGCCAGCAGCCCGCACCGCCGAGGCTCTATTGACACCGACTGCTGTCAACATCATAGTCCTAAGCTCGACGCCAAATGTCCTCGCCGCTGAAACTCACCCGTCCACAGCGAGCGTGCTCGTTACCAAAGCCGACATAGGAGCCCATCGATCGACGTCGACCGCCTCCAACGCCGGAGTCCCTCGATCGATATCGGCCGCCGCCATCGAAATCCATCGCTCGATGGCGACCGACGTCAACGTCGAACACCACCACTCGACGTCGGCCGCCGAACGCCATCACTCAACGTTGACCACCGCCGCTGTACATCGCTCGACGTCAAACGTCGCCAGCATAGAAGTCCATCGCTCGACGTCGAACGCCGACACCGGAGCCCATCGTAAGTCAACGACCGCGGACACAATTATTCACTGCATAATAGCCGTCACCGGCATCGAAGCCATTCACTCGATGTCGACCGCCGCCGGCGTAGATCTCGCTCCCGTAGCCAAAGCCCTCATACAAAACGGAGCTCCAAAGCTCACCATCTCGTAGCCAGAGCCCACTCGACAATGAGCGTCGACGTCGACAAAGCCCAATGGGCTCTCCTAGCCCTCACAAAAAGCAGCACAGCCTACCACGGAAAGCGTTGTCCAAAAAGAAGCATTTGGAGAAACCATTAGCTTCATCCAAACATCTGACACCTGAGTCATCCTCTGATTTGGACTCCATGTTATCGGGCCTGCCCGATTCTTCGCCAGACCTCCAAGTCGAATCACGGTCAGCAGTGTCACCATCAGAAGACTTGGGTACGTTCGCTGACCATGTCTTGAGGATGACAGCGTCCCTGGGCATAGAGATGGTAATCGAGTCCCCAGACGACGACGACCCAGTTTATAACCTAATGCAGGCATCCCAAACTTCGCCAGCATTAGTACCATACCTACCTGCTTTACTGAAAGTAGTGAAAAACACTTGGAATAAGCCGGCAGTAATCCCTCCAATGGGTAAGAGACTTGACTCTCTATACCGTGTGCATAAAGAAGACGCCCAATTCCTTTCATGCACCCAGCTCCAAACTCTATCATCGTTGAGTCTGCCCAATCCACAAGCAAGCAACACACTACTCCGGTGGATCAGGAAGGGAAAAAATTAGACACCTGTGCCAGGCGTGTGTATTCATCTGGCGCCTTAGGCCTTAGAGTCTCTAACTATCAGGCGATCATGGCCAGATATCAGCATTTCCTTACTGAGAAGCTCGGTAACCTCTGTGTGGAACTATCAGAGGAAAAGAGGGAATTGGCACGCATCCTACAAGCGGAGGCTCTAAGCATGGCAACCCTCCAAATGAATAACGCAAGGCACCAAACCAATTGCCACGCAAGAGCACTCATCAGCTCTGCTGCCCTCCGCCGACACGCATGGCTCCGCTCAACTTTGTTGAACAACGACGCAAAGGCACGGATCGAAAACTTACCGTTCGATGGCGAGGGATTGTTTAATACCAAAACCGATGACTCCCTAGATGTGGTACAAAAAGCTAAAGTCAACGCGCAAAAGATGGGACTTAGTGCACCGCCAAGGCAACAATACAAACCACGACAATGGGCAAAGCCCCAGGCAACTTTTTTCCGACCGCGTTTCCAACAAAAAAATCAGGACTCGCGAGCACAAGATCGTCAGCCCACTGGAAATACCAGGGCCCAAGGAAAGGTACCTCCTTTGCCAAGCGGTGCCTTTGACTCCTTATCTATGCACGGCATGACAAATACATTGAACATGACAAACAACCGGACTGTGACAAAACTACCTATTGTGACAATACCGTCGAACTGGACAATGACACCTATTTCAGACATAACTATCTCCTACCAGGACAGACTAACCGTGTACCTGCCATCGTGGCACTCCATCACAACGGACCGCTGGGTCCTCAGTATAATCCAGCATGGGTACCGGATCGAGTTCGATGTCCTCCCCCCCCCCTTTCTCGGCATCAGTACCACGCAGCCCACTCCACCATTGTTGGAGGAGGTGGACACTCTGTTGCAGAAGGGCGCCATCCAGCCTGTCCACCCGCATCACCTCCAGGAGGGGCTCTATTCTCGGTACTTCACAGTGTCGAAAAAGGGAGGAGGACTTCGCCCGATCTTGGATCTCCAACTTGTCAACTTCTTCATAACAACGAAGAAGTTCAGAATGGTCACCATCCAGTCAATATTGCCTCTACTTCGCAAGACGGATTGGTTTGCGTCGATAGACCTGCAAGACGCATACTTTCACATCGCCATTCATCAAGACAGTCGGAAGTACCTGCGGTTCAAGATAGGAGACAAGGCATACCAATTCGTGGTTCTCCCCTTCGGCCTCTCCACTGCACCAAGAGTATTCACCAAGTGCATGGCAGTAGTCTGTGCAAGTCTACGAGCCAGAGGAATCCGGATCTTCCCCTACCTCAACGACTGGCTAGTGGTGGATTCCATGAAAACTCGCCTCAAGTCAGCTCTCCGCACAACATTAAAACTACTCAAAGAGCTGGGATTATATCTCAACGCAAAGAAGTCTGTCCTCACTCCGGTCAGGGAGATCCAGTTGATAGGGGCCGTTCTCAACTCAGTTCAAGGCCGGGCGTACCTACCACAAGACAGAGTAGACAAAATACTTAACTTCTCGAAAAGTCTATACCAGGCTCGCCCCCCGTCAGCAAAGACAATCCAACGTCTTCTTGGCCACATGGCCACATGGCCTCAAGAGTACAGGTCGTGAATTTCGCCCGCCTACATATGAGAACCCTCCAGAACTGGTTCATCCATTCCTTTGATCCGCAAAGGCAGTCTCCTTCCACTCGCCTTCCCATTCCAAGAACGGTCAAGGCAACTCTTCTCAATTTGGGGTCACCCTCAAGTGGACCTCTTTGCCACTTCAGAGAACACCGCATGCCACCAGTTCTGCAGCAGGGCAGCTTCAGATCCAGAGTCCATTACAGACGCCTTTATGATGCAGTGGTCGGGGCATCTATTTCACATCTTCCCACCCCTTCCTCTGTTGACACGGGTCGTCTCAAAGATATGGAACGATTGGACGGACTGCATCCTGATAGCACCATGGTGGCCCAGACAGCCGTGGTTCCCTCAGTTACTGCACCTCTCCAAGGGGGAATACCGGTCACTTCCCATCACGCCAACTCTGCTAACTCAGGCCCAGGGCGAGATCCGGCATCCAGACCTGAAAAGTTTGGCACTCATGGCATGGAGGATACGTCACTCCTAGTACAATAACACTTACCCCTACCAATTCATAACAACTTGGAGGCTGCACGCAAGCCATCAACTAGGGCATCTTATACCAGAAAATGGGAGGATTTTTCCAAATTTGTCATTGTGTGCGAACAAGATCCAAAGACTTGCGCAATACAGACTATCCTAAATTACTTGCACGCTCTGATGATGAGAGGTCTAAAACTATCGTCCATAAAGGTGTACTTGGCAGCAATTTCGGCCAACAGACCCTACTCTATGGCAGGGACAGTCTTCACTCATCCCCTGGTGAAGCAATTCCTGAAAGGCCTACGGAACATTATTCCTCCAGTAAGAAACTTAACAACAGGTTGGAACCTACCACTGGTGTTATGTGCACTTCAACAACAACCGTTTGAGCCGCTCGCCACCATAGACCACAGGCTGCTAACGTGGAAAACAGCATTCCTGGTCGCCATAATGTCGGCAAAGAGGTCCAGTGAAATTTGCGCATTAAGGGAAGACTCACCTTATATGGTTTTCCATAAAGACAAGGTGATTGTCCGTCCAGACCTCTCTTTCACACCAAAAGTAGTGTCCGAGTTCCATACTAGCCAGGACATAGTACTGCCAGCCTTTTTCCCCGAATCCAGCTACCAATCTGGAGAAAAGGATGCACGCCTTGGATGTTCGTCGTGCATTGGCCTTTTACAAGGACCGAACAGTTGCATTCAGGCAGTCGACACAACTGTTCGTCTGCTATGGCGGCAAATCAAAAGGCCTCCCTGTCTCCAGGCAAAGATTTGCCAAATGGATTGTGGAGACAATCAAGCTTGCGTACCAATTAACCAACAAACAATTACCTGGTACAGTAAAAGCGCATTCAACCTGAGCACAATCAACGTCCGTGGCGTTTGGGAAGGGCATTCCCCTGCAAGAACTGTGTAGAGCAGCCACCTGGTGGTCCGTGCTATCGACGTTCGTCAAGCACTATAGACTTGATCTCCGAGCTCGGGAAGCGAACGCCTTTGGCAGGGCAGTCCTCTCATCGGTGTTGCAGTGACGTGTGCTGCCGTCCCGCCGCTGGTAAGTCAGCTTGTTATTCTGCCCATATGTGTGATGCACAGAGACCACGAAGAAGAAGGACAGGTTGCTTACCTGTAACTGTAGTTCTTCGAGTGGTCATCTGTGCAGTCACACAACCTGCCCATCCATCCCCGCTCGGCGTCATTATCGATTTCGATGGACCTTCCAGTGGAGATTGGGTGCACTGCTCCAATTCATCTCTTTGATGAAAATGGTTTTTAGTGTTATGGTCTAAGAACAAAAACTTGTAGCACCACCATGTGTCTCTCAGTTCATGGGGTCGCAATACGCGGTCTCATAGGAACTGAGGGAATGGGCGGGAGCCGCGCTAGGGAGCAGGCGCGGTGGGGGAAGGGTTCCCGCCCATTTCGCCTCAGCTAAAGAATCTTCCGAAGCTAGCTCAGTGCAAGTGCAGAGCCCATATGTGTGACTGCACAGATGACCACTCGAAGAACTACAGTTACAGGTAAGCAACCTGTCCTTGCAGCTCTCCAAAAGAGTAGAATGTTTGTAGATTATTTAGGCTGCAATTGTATACCCAATTACCTGAGAGTAAGCTCCATTGCTATATTACTTCAAAACATCAAGTAACTCATTAACAGTGGAATCCTGTGCATGTTTACTCAGAAGTAAGTCCCACTGTGTTCAATGAGGCTTACTCCCTGGTAAGTATGTATAGGATTGCAGCCTAAATAATATTTGTGGATCCATAATAGTAAAGGTAACATCATCTGAATATAATCTGTTGTATGCTGTCCTGTTCATGAAAGGTTCTTTGATCCAGTGGAGGCTTCCATGAACAGAAGAGGGATAGAGACCATGTCATGTTTGCAGATTCCCCCTTTCTCCTGCAGCCTCCCATGCCACCTCCCACTCTGTTCCAGAGGGTTCCCAGATGTTGAGGATAATCCTTTGGAGCAGATTTGGGGGGGGGCTGCAGAGGGAAGGGCGAATTTGCCTCCCTCCTGCTTCTGTTCATGGAAGCTAGGGATGTGTGATGCTGGGAAATCCATTTTGTTTGATCCTAATGAGCTTCTGCAGAGTTTCCAATATGGCAATCGGAAATGGACTGTGCCAGATTTATTTTTTCAGGTTCTGGAAATATGCGCGAAATAGTTGTGCATATTGAGAACTGAGATCTGCATATTTGTAGCACCATTTGTGCAAATGGTGATTTGCGCAAATTGGGTCTGAATCTTTAAATTTGCATACTGTACATGGGTTCCTGCTGTTTTTAATATTTTATCGCATTCACAAGTCCGTTATGTAACCCCGGGGACAGCATACAATATTCCCTTCGTAAATATCTGTGTCGGTTTCATCCTTGGCTTTCACTACTTCATTGTTAGCTGTCACTGTCAGTTTCATCTAATTCGGCAAGGGCACTATGATTTTCCTAGGGTTATGTGATTTGCATGCATCAAATAGACACATTTTTAAATTATTATTTTCAGTTATTATTTTTTCAGCTCCCATGATTTGTGCAAACAGGGTCATGGTTTTTTAGTCTCTTCCCCCCCCCCCCCCATACTTCCCACCAATATTATGCATACAATATCTAATTTTGGGAGGTAATGTATTTGTTCCAACAAATGCTGTTTATTGTGTTCACTTGTTTATGATCATACTGCTGGTGGGTTTTTCTTTTTTAGCAACAAGGTAGGTCCTGGTGGCAGGGCAGCCAGCTTAAGTCAGGATGGCCCAGTGAAAGGCTAGAATTTGTGCAACGAGATGTGTGCAAATTACGGGCTCCACAATTTGTGCAAAATTCCTGAGCTTTTAAAAAAAATTTAAAAAGAAACTCGTGCAAATCGTGGCCCATTTTAAAAGCAGAAATCCGCATGCTTGCTCGATTTGCCTCAGATCGAGTAGGCACCAGCATGAGGGAAACGGAACGGAATCTGGAGGGCTGAGTTGGGAAAATCGGTATCCATCAGATTTTCACTCCCAATCGGATTCCTCACACCTCCCTAATGGAGGCCTGTGGCTTACGCTGGCTCACCTTGTCTGAGCGTGGAAAGCTAAGCAGGGTCAAGCCTGGTTATCACTTGGATGGGAGACCCCTCCTCCAGCTTCCTGCATTGAGCAGGGGGTTGGACTTGATAGCCTTGTCGGCTCCTTCCAACTCTATGATCTATGAAATCTATGAATCCTCTTCTTGTTCAAATAGCCATTGTGAACAGAAAGACAGCATTGGATACAATCCAATAAGATTTTAAGCATAGAATTGGCAAACTTAACAACTGAAATATTAGATTGATATAGCAAATGTTTCAATAGCAAGTACAAAGAAAAGTGGTGATATCAAGCAACTCTGGTGTATATGTCAATGTAATTTGAAGCTTTTAGATAAAGAACTATTAACAGATATTCTAGTTGAAGGATTCCTTATAGGCCCCTTCCAACTCTACTTTTCTGTGATTCTATGATTCGTATGTATAGTAATTGTATATGTTTCTTAATGCCTGATCCCAAATTAAAAATTTAAATCTTTGCATTGCTGCAAGGTTTTACTTTGGTTTTTGCTTCTATCTAATACTGTAGTTTTAAAACTTTATAGTGTATTTTATGTTTTATTTTATGGTTTTAATTGTTGTGAATCATCCAGAGAGCTTCGGCTATTGAACAGTATAAAAATAGAATAATAATAATAAAAAAACAGTGAGCAGAGATATTACCAATCAATACAATCAAAACCCTTTTTGGCAGCTAAAACGTCCATGGCAATGATGACGATGATGATAGGCATTTGCATGTTCATAACATTTCAAATACATTTTCTATAAGATTGACCAAACATTTTATATTTGTAGGTATTGTTCATCCTTTTATAATTCTTCTTTGGTCTTAACCTGTTTCTTCTTCTCCTCTTCCTCATAATTATTATCATTATCATCATCGTCTCTTTTTCATAATAATAGAAGTTCAGATTGCCCAATGAAGTAGATTGGTCGTAGACGGGACAAGCAAAATGAAATACTTTTTCACACAATACTTACATACCTCCTAGTACCAGATGTTGGGTTTACCATCACCTTAATGTCCTGCTTGGAAGCTTGATACCTGGGTGTCCAATCTTAGAATGCTGGACTAAATAGAACTTGAACTAATCCAGCATGGCAGAACTTAACTTCAAAAACTTACAATTTCTTCTATTGAGCAGGGGGTTGGACTCGATTGCCTTGTAGGCCCCTTCCAACTCTACTTTTCTATTCTAGTACTTTAGTGTTATAAACAGCACCAATTTTACAACAGCAATTTGACAACCCCGGATTCTTTAAAACTGAATTCCTTCAATATATGAAAATGGCAAGGATTAGGCAAACATTGCTATGAACCTAAACCACCAATAATTCCTTTGCACAGTATTGGCAACATCAATTTTAGAAAAGCAATTTGACAATCCCAGATACCCGATGGTTTGGTACTACAACACAAGGGCTCCAATCCAGGGGTTCTCTGAATTAAGGCTCTTGCAGGGGTGGGGGTGGGGAGGGGAGGCAGGAGAAGAGTGTGCCTAGAATCAGTCTGCTGTCCTGACAGATGATTAGAGCTGTCAAAAGTGACTGTCTCAACAGATATGTAGTGGTTTGTGCTGTGTACAGTGCAAGAGCATTGTGCAAAGCACTGCCATGCCCCTGGCTCCTTCTGCCCCTTCTTGCAGAAGGACTCAAGTGGGACTCTACCCAAAAGAAGAAATTCAGTTATAGGAACAGGTTGAAAAAACCGGTTTCTGCACATGGACTGACCTAGTTGTTTTGATCAGCATAGGTTCACAGGTATAGAAAACTGCTGTGGTTGGGGGGGAAGGAGAGGGGCATTAGTCACTGAAAAAATTGTGATGGGAGAAACATTTGATGGTAGCTATACCTCAAAATTACTTACAAAGTAGTACAGTCATGCCTTGGATTGAGAGCATATTGGATGCCTTGGATTGAGAGATATTTACGAAGGGAATACTGTGTGCTGTTCCCGGGGTTACATAACGGACTTGTGAATGCGATAAAATATTAAAAACAGCAGGAACCCATGTACAGTCATGCCTTGGATTGAGAGAGCATAATTCGTTCTGGAAACGTGCTTGTAATCCAAAACACTCTTATATCAAAACGAAATCCCCTTTGTACAGAAAAAAAAATTTGTACAGAGATTTTTAATTTAAGCCGTACTACAGTACTTGTATTGCAAGACGTCGCTTGTATATCAAGTAATAAATAAATAAATAAATAAATATTTAAAAATTTGCTTGTCTTGCAAAACGCTCTCAAACCAAGTTACTTGCAATCCAAGGTATTACTGTATTTTGCATTCATAACATAATTCTTAGAATGATTTCCATGGATGCACAACCTAGAAAACCTTCCATTGGAAAGGATCAACCATGCAACTTGCTGGAAGATTATCCTGTGAAATGAAACCATCCAGCCTCTTTTCACAGTATCATCTTTGAGCAAATTGCATTCTGTTGCAATGTTTTCATTATGTATACATCTCTTGGATGCCAAACATTATGAAAGGATTGACCCGTCTATCTCTCTCTTCTATGGAATGTTCCAAACTGCTGTCAAAATCAGAGGTATTAATAGCTTTTAAAATTAAATGGCATATAGATTATATTCAACTGGCAGGCAAAACTGCAACTTAAACAGAGACTTTGAATCAAATATCATTGTTAATCAATGGCTGTATTGTTCTCCAGAGAATAACAGAAAGGTATTACAAGAACCTTAAAAATACACACAGCACCTAAAAGAAATCTATCTGTACGTTTCCCCACAAACATTGTACATGATCTAAGATACTCTTGTATCAATAGAAGATGGTAATTTAAAAAAAAAAATCCATTTCTTTTTCTCTGGATCCCACATAACAACTATTGTACAGTATAGTATTTAATGAAAGAAAACACTTCATTTGTGAGATTTTTATATTTGTAAAGATATATAGTTGAGTGGTTGCCATTCACCCAGCAATAAACATTAAAGTAGAATTTAATAAAACATGTTTTTCATATTAGTTCTTAGGAGAATAGAACATACCATTTGTATTTTTATCATTATCAGTACTTGCTTTAAGAACTACAAAGGCATGCTGAAATGTTGCTATCTGTACTACCTTGCAATTTGAAGATACAAGTACTTGATTAACATACAAGGTTGCTGACTTTTTAAATTTCAAAATTAATCTCCCACCGGGTAGGCCCACAGCTAGGGTAGCTGGAGATATTACAGAACTTGGCGTGTATGGAGGGAGCCTGGCAGAATCTGGAGTTTATTATTTTCTCTGGAGTCTCTCTCTCTCTGTGTATTATATCCTTTTATTTCCCCCTACTATTTCAGTTCTAATTTGTCATCATAAATGTATTAACATATTTTAGGTTTGTTTTACATAGATTAAAAAGTAGTCTCTCTCATTATTAATTCTAAATGTAATTATTAGTCTATTGAAGAGACATTGAGATGCATTAATCCCAGGTCACATACTGAATGCATCAGCAGAATCTTTAGGAAGATGAGAAGCTCCTTCTGTTTCCTGCAGAGGGTACAGATGCCTCAAAAGATCACATTCACAAGCTTAGCACGTATATTAGGTTTTAGGCATTTATAGATTTCATTCTCTCGTGTGTGTGTATATATACACACACACACACACACACACACACACTCATGTCTTGAAAAATAATTCTGTAGTGGATTTTTTAAAAATAAAGCTGAGACCTATTGTGTAAATGTAATTAACCAAAGGGCAATTGATTAATATATGAAGAGTATAGGCTTGACCAAGCATAGTTACCATAGTGAGAGGTAAGTTTCCAGGTCTCAACATTCAAGTCATGGAAGCCTGATGGAAACTAATGGAAAATCTTAAGTAAGGGTATTATTGGGATGCCACTGAAATGTGATACCTGGCACTTTGGTCGTAAAGTTTCCAGTGATCAAATTTAATTTCAAAACTTCTTTGCATTATTAATTGTTGTACTAGTAGTTGAAAATTGAGGGAAACATTCTTATTTGTGTGTGTGATATACACCATTTTCAAAAGATTTTTGTTATTAAGTGGACAGCACATCATAGCAAACCGATGCACTTCTTAGTGTTTCCGGATTGTTAAATTGCAGATAATTTATAATGCTGATTTACTGTTTTATACACTTTAATTGGCATCTGAAATCCTCTACTTTCCTTTCTCTTTTCCAGTGGTAGACATGTACTAATAATGTTACCTAAAGCTGATTCCCAAGAAGAGTTTATAAATAAAATAAAATAAAATAAAATAAAGAAGTGTTGTGCCAGTGCTGCAAGATGTTGCATGTGTAGATGCAACTCAGATACCTACTAGTATTGTACATTGATACATATTCACGCAAAACCAAAGTCCTGCCTCCTGGGCCAGGATAAATATTTACACAGGTGTAGAAAAATGGGGGGTTAGGGAGAGGGAGGAGCAGGAGATGAGCCAGCATTGTGCTGGAGCCTTGAGCTGCAGTGTGTAACATTTGAGGAGGGGAGTGGCAAGATAGGGGTATACTCAAGGCAATTCTTTCCCTTTACAGCCTGCACACTTTATGAAGGCAAGCATGGGCAGTGGATCTGTCTTATTTCTGACACTAGCAAGTCAAATAGGACAGATTGATAGTAATATATTTTTATAAATTACATTTAAAGATGTGTAGATCCTCTTATCAAGTGCAGTATTAAAACACAAATGGTTTTGGGGTCAAAATGATAAATAAATTAATGTAGAAATATTTCACCTATAGTATGTAAAAGTAAGATCCTGAAAAGAATGATTAATTAGTAACATAGCATGTGCATCTCCTCTCTGCACTAGCTATCAATGAAACCTTTTCTATTTTAAATGTTTGCATAGATGGCCTTATTTCTGCATACAGTACTTGATATAGCTCTGCTAACATTAGCACCACAATTGCAGTATGATCCTTCAGGCAGCTGGCAATACTCTAATGCTTTTGGATAGTGACATAAAAGGGAAAGGGGTATATCTTCTTTCAGTGTGCATGTGTAACTCCAATTAGTGTTAATAGGAGTTACGTGCTCACATTGGGAGGAAAACATATCCCTAAAATATGTAACTATATTTACAATTGGAAAATAAATATACCCTACTGGCACTCCATATTACTTTTAGTGTAAACATCTGTTCTCAAGAAAAATTGCACTCTTATAATGTACTTGCATTTATTTCATTTGATACTCTTTCTCCCTTAGAATATTTTATCAGTGCACACAGAGTATGTGAAAATTCCACAATTTCCTTTATTTTTAAAATTCTATCTATAGTGTAACCAGTGTACTTCTACTTAAACTACTTGGAAGAGTTATAATTCTATGAGTTTTCTATTATTAATAATTGTTTAGGGATAATTGGGTTGTATCCAACCGCTGATGGAATGGCATCCATCAGTGGAATGGATTCCCTCTTCCCCCTGCATTACCCCCCCCCCCCCAAATCTGCTCTGGAGGGTTGGGAACCCATCACAGCAGATTGGGGAGCACAGGGGCTGTAAGAGGAGGAGAGGAATGGAAAGTTTGATTGCATGAATGGAAGTCTGCTCATGCAACATTGGATGTCACCCAGAGTATTCTATGCTTTATGACTCTTAAGTTCAAGATACAGTAAAGGGTAGATCCCTAATCTATTTGACTCTTTCAATAGCCTTATCCCAGAAAGTGACATACTGCACTGTTCTGTTTTGCATGCCATGCACTAGTTAGTTTGCTCTTCCATAACACAAACTCTAGAGCAAAATAATGCAAGCATTATGCCTTTTAAATGCATCTTTGTCTGTGTGGGCGGGGGCAGGAGGGAGAGGAGACCATTTAAAATCTATCTGAATGAATTTAATATTATTGTGGAGAGAAAGCCGGGCCAGGTACACACACCCCACACCGTCACCGCCATCAAGGCCTAGGGCAGAAGCAACTCATTTCCGAGCAGTCATTTGCATCAGCCTTCATTTACATTCACCTCAATGGGATCCATCTACATACCCCCCAGTAACTTCCCCTGGCAGCTTGCAAAGAGCTGTAAAGCACCCTCAAGCACCAAGGGGAGCCAGGATGCCCCAGCAGTCTCAAAGAGCTGCCAAGTACTTTCAAGCACCCAGGGACACTGAGGATCTGGCAGGAAAAACCAGTTCTTCCCATCAACAGGAAGGGAGCGGGAAGCAAGGGAAGAGGTAAAAGAGGGGCGCCAAGCCCCGGTAGGTTGTTGAACACTAGGTGCAGGACTGCATGGACCATCCCGACTTCACCCAAGAATCAACCCCGGGTAACACGCCTGGCAATGGCTAGAAAGTGGCAGGGCTTCTAGGGACTCGCTTTCAAAGAAGCAAGGTAATTTCAGGACGCTGTTATATCTCTCTGCTAACGCAGCTCACATGTGTATTGAGGCTTGCACGCCTCATTAAGTTTTATGGACTCCACTGTGCTTATAGTGCTTGTTTTGATACGCTTCATTAAACATACTATCAACAAGCTCGGTATTCTTGTCAGTTTCACTCTCATTCAGCGCCAGTTGTAGCGGTTACAGTTTAAGTGCACGGGAACCGCTTGAATGGAGTTTTCTCAGCTCTGGTTAACCCGTTAACTCCTGAACTCACACAAAGGACCGGCGGCGGTCCTTTACAATTATATTGTATCTCATCCTGGGAGTTGGGGGAGGGCATTTAAACACTAGCTGAATGAACTTAATATTATATTGCATCTCTGCCTGGGAGTTTGTGTGTGCGTGTGTGGGGAGAGGCGGGGGAATCCTCTTGCGACCCTCACTCTGCCCTCTTGCGACCCTCACTCTGCTACCAGCCACCAGTGCTTTTAATAAAATTTATTGCATTTTTATTCCCATGGAAATACAGTCATAGGGAAACTATATCTAGGTAGCTTGAAGATGGGGCAAAGGCAGTGGATAAAGTGTTCATAGAAAGCCTATAGCAAACTGGAATAAGCAAGTTGCCTGGGAAAGAAGGTATATGTGTTGCCAACGACGGAAGGTGTGGAGATTTCTTGGTTCAGAAAAGGAGGAAGTAGAGGTCATGGGAAAAGGAGTAGAGATAGCATGTGTCTGAGCAGGACCGGTGCAGGGCAGTTTGGCGCCCCAGGCGAAAAAATAGTTAGCGCCCCCCCCTCTCCAAAGCAAAAAAAAACAAAACCCTGCGCCGCCACCACCAACCTACCTTCCCCCCCCCGCCCTGGCTGCAGCGGCGGCGGCGGCTGCTGCTGCCGGCTGCTGTGACGAAGGTAGGATGACGGGGGGGTTGGGGGGTGGCGATGGCGGTGGGAGGACAGCGGCGGGCGAGCGAGCGAGCGGGTGGGCGGAGGCGCGGCAGCGGCGGCGGCAGGCAGGAGGGTGGGGAGGCGGAGGTCTGGCAGGGACGGCGCAGCGGCAGCGAAGAGGAGCGCAGCGTTTCGCGCCCTCTTCAGCCGCGCGCCCTCTTCAGCCGCGCGCCCTAGGCAACCGCCTAGTTGGCCTAGCGGTAGCGCCGGCCCTGTGTCTGAGGAAGAAGAGGCAAGAGAACAAAAAGAAGGAGGTATGGAGAAAGCAGAGGTACCACTTCAGTTTACAATTTCAGGACAACTTTCAGCTATTTGAATTCTGAAAATATTGGCTCAATTCATATATAATAACAAACCATGCATGAGTTGTTGTTCCAGGAATGAGCAGTGGAAAGCTTTATGGCTGTACATTTCCTCCTCTCCTTCCCCCTTCCTTTGTGCACAAGGGGAGGAGATTATAAATGGTTGTATCTAATTTTCAGTAAACCATGGTTTGTCATTTAGTCTGAATGCACAATGATTTGGAATCTTGCTTTGAGTGCAAAGTATTGTTTGTACAAACTACAGCTTGCTGCATTTGAATGCAACAGTGAACTATGGTTTGCCACTAACTAGAAGTGGAAGCTTCTAATCTTCCCTCATGCACAGGAGAAGGAAGGAGGGAATGTATGAGCTTGCGGGTCACTGCTGCTCATTCTGCTCATTCCTAATACTCAGAGGATTGTTTGAATGCTGCCAGTCTTTAGGACAGCAATAATATAGGGACTCCTGAAGCCTGAAATATGTGTTGTTGTTGTTGTTGTTGTTGTTGTTGTTGTTGTTGTTGTTGCTGTTGTTGTTTCTATACCACCTTTCTGGGAGTAACCAAGGCAGTTAACAAACAGTTCAAAACATAAAAACCATAATAAAATAAGAACAGTAAACCACTGAAAACAACATTAAAAACCATAATAACAATTTAAAAAGCCAAGTTTAAAAGATGAGTCTTGTCTTGGTCCCCTTCATGAATGCAGAGAGAGTGAGAACCAGTCGCAACTCCACAGGGAGTGCGTTCCAGAGTTTGGGAACAACACAGGAGAAATCCCTTTCTTGCATGCCGGTGAAATTTCCCTCTGCAAGTGAGGGCGTCTTCAAAAGGGCTTCTCCTAATGATTCTAGTAACTGAGCAGGTTCATTCTGAGATAGGCGGTCTCTCAGATAGCCAGGCCCTAAGCAATTTAGAACTTTAAAGGCTTAACAGCAACACCTTCAATTGAGCCCGGAAAACAATTGGCAACCGGTGCAAATCTTTCAGTATTGGAGTGATATGGTCACGATACTGTGCAGTGGTTGGCAGTGTAGCTGCACCAATTGGGACTTCTGGATGCTATTTAAGGGTAGCTCCACATTGCAATTGTCTAACCCTAATGAAGTCAAGGGATGGATAACTGTTTGCCAGATCAAATATGAGTTGGGAAGACTTCCTCCCTCTGATCCACTTAAATGGCAGCTCTGGACAGAAGCAGAGGGCCTAAGAAAGGAGGACTGGAAGAGCCAGGGGCAAAAAGGAAGCAGTTGGGGTGACATTTATCTGTTCTTTCAGCCATAGCCCAGCTTTACTGCAACATTTCCATATACATTCCCACCCTTAAGTGGACATCTTGCTAGCTGATTGATAATATCACTCCAACTCAGCAAGCAGCAGGGAGCCTCAGTTGATGAAATATTCCAACCCCAGCTGCCACCCCATCCTGGCCTTTAGGTAGGGATAGAGGATCAGTCTATTTCTGGTCTATGTCAGTTACATGTACAGTAATACCTTGGATTGCAAGCATAATTCGTTCCGGAACCGTGCTTGTAATCCAAAACACTCATATATCAAAGCAAGTCTCTGGCGGGTGTGAGCGGGGCCGATTTCGGCCCGCTGTGCCCACTCGAGGCGAGCGGTTACATCCCTACAGTGCAAGACCTTGCTCGTTCATCAAGTAAAAAAAAATTTAAAATTTTTGCTTGTCTTGCAAAATGCTCTCAGACCAAGTTACTTGCAATCCAAGGTATTACTGTATTCACAAGTCTGTTCTATCATGTTTCGGCTTCATTCTGTGATTTTTTTTAAACCACACAAAATATTGCATTTTTAACATTTTTTTAAATTCACAGTTTTTTATGCATTTAAACCTAGAATATGCACTTTTATATGCAGTTTGGTATGATTTTTGAGCTGAAAATTCTATCGCAAAATTTGGAGAAGTGCAAAAACTGAAGGATAATTGTATTCCAATCTGTGTATTAGTCCAGGAAGTGTGAATGAGCTCAATTTGCTGAAAAATGTGGACCAAAAGAAATCCTTGAGCATCCCTACTTCTAAAGTGAGTTTTTTCCTCTTGGGGACAGAATAGTGAACAGAAGAATGAATTAGGTGAGCTTCAGAAAGACAAAGAGGGGGTGGGTGGGGCTGCCAGGCCTAATATTGTCTCATTAGCATGCTCTGGTATGTCTCTCCTTCCCCCATGCCCACAAAATTATCCCCGCCCACAGCTGCATGTGTTCTGGGGGAAGGGCCTAGGGCTTTTTAGCACTCTTTTGAACCCTTGCAGTCCCCTTGTGGAATGTTCAAAAGGCCCAATTTATTTTCCACTTAAGGCTGCTCGCCCATTTTTAGTCTGAACTGTTTAATGTTTAATAATTTTTAATTCTTAGTGTTTCCTGGCTGAAGTAAAGTGTTTTTGCACCTCAGTTGATTTGACCTCCGCCGTTTTACTCGGTGTTTTACTCGGCCTATCACTCTGTTGTTACAGCCTTGAGATTTTGTTTTCATTTTTTCTTTTTAGTAGTGGTCAGACAAATCTTGGCTGTCGTCATTCCTATTCTTGCTATCTTATTAAAGGGATAAACTACCAGTGCAGAGAGCTGAAGGACAGAAAGGCTTAAAATGCAGAAAGCAGCTTACTCTTCTGCCTGTGGGCTCTGATTTTTGCCTGGTCCCATCTCTGTGAAAAGAGATAACCATCACAGAGGAACCCCCTCCTCTCAGGATTGTCCCCTACACTTGCCGGAAGAAGACAAGAACTACAATCCCGAAAATGCTCAGAGGCAAAATTGGGAGGCCAGTGTGCTGAGGGATAGTGGCTCACCTGAGGCCATTGCCTCCTCATCAAGCATCAGGTATAACTCTGTACAGGGGAGAAAGGAGAGTGTCTCAGTCATCCTTCGGGGAGTAGCTGCAGACTAGGACAGCCACACTACATTTGCTGCTGCTGCTCCCTTGGATGGACCCAGAGCTGCTGATAAATCTACTGCTCTTGATTGTAAAGTGATTTTGGAGAACTTGGAGGCCTGGGAAAGATCAAACAGGAAGCGTGGCTCAGTGTGCTATCTAAGATCCAGTTGACCAAGAAACCATGATGGGGAAGGGGGTATGATACCTGTACTATCTTCTGATAACCAGTCCCAGTGACTGTTTTTCTCAGTGGTGTGGTCCAGCTTGCTATTTAGGAGCCAGATGCCCAAGGCAGCAGCTTGTTTAGCCATCTACTGGGGTTCGTTGTTGCAGGAAAGTAAATCCTGTGCTAATTAATTAGGGTGAGACTGGGATCTAAGGACCGGCCATAAATGGTTCTACATGCTCTAAATTGTTTAATTGTTTTAAACATTGTATAGTTTTAATCATTTGATATTACTTGACATTTCAAGATTACTCTTGATCCTTTGTGGCTGCATAAAAGGAATTTGACAAATTCTGATCAAGGTATTTTGAAATTGGGTTTGGAAAAGTCTTTTTGCTGGGACCTTGATCCCGTCTTTCTTCCCCCTCTAAAAGCAAATTGGTTTTAAGTCATTCTTAGCTGGACAAAGGAAATTTAGCATGAGTTTGATTCTGGGGTGAGTCGAATACAGCTTAAAATTGAGTGTGGCAATATGATTCTTACTAGAGTGGGGTATAAACAACAAGGCTTAATCCCAGTGATGGAAGATGTGGTCACATATGTCAAAACTCAAAACCAATCTAGGATTACTGATTATTTTGCTGCTAATAGTGAAGTTGACCAGCAAGGGGCTCTAGACAAGGAAACTCTTGACTGGTCATTGGGTCCACCATGTTTAATGAAAAATCTGGATATGGGGGAGGCTGGTAGTAGTTTGGCTTTGGAAATTGCTTCTGTGGAGGGTATTATGGGATTGGAAGGCCAAACTCATCCCATTAGTGTTCTGCTTGATCCCTCACATGGAAAAGCAAATGGATCACCCAGCCCCTCGGAAAAAATCTCAGGCAAGTCTGCAACTTAGTCATCCCTATTATCTCCCCCATATTATGAGAAGCCCCCCCCATCCAAAGAGACCAAAGATAAACCGTGCCCCTCCCTTCCAATAAGCCTTCTCAGTAACCAGCATGAGCTGATAAGACATCTGTACACTTTATGGTCAGAGGATATAGCCCTGATAAGAAACTTCTTGACAGAGTGCAAGAAGTTATTAACATCAACAGACGTCATCTTATGTAATTTAATGGGGAAGGGGAAAACAACTATTGAGGGGCCCTCTATTAATGAGACTAGGCCAAAGACTCAAACTGCTTCGCCTGACACAGTCACTAGAAACCATCCTACTCAGCCACCTCCCCAAATTAAGACTGAAAAAGGTATAAATGGTAAAAGAGATATAAAATCTAAAATGATTGTAGAAAGATCTAAAATGAAAAATAAAAGCATTAAAAGCTCAGCCCATTTAAAGGGAACATCATCATTCAGAGGACCAAACATCGCCTCTGCGGGGAGAGAACCAAGCCAGGCAAGTAGCTCAGCCCTGCTGCTGCTGCTGCTGCTGCTGCTGCTGCTGCCTGTGTCCAACCGGCGGCACCACCTGTGGGACTGCTGGCTGCCCCTTTGCAGGACCGGGCCCAGCCAGGAGCCACCCCGCCCCACCTGCAACTGAGGGGCTATAAAGATCCGGCCCCAGCTCAGCTGGGCTTCATCGCCTCTGCTGGGAGAGGACCAAGCCAGGCAAGTAGCTCAGCCCCGCTGCTGCTTCTGCTGCCTGTGTCCAACCGGCGGCACCACCTGTGGGACTGCTGGCTGGCTCTTTGCAGGACCGGGCCCAGCCAGGAGCCACCCTGCCCCACCTGCAACTGTGGGGCTATAAAGATCCGGCCCCAGCGGGAGCGAGGGCGCCACCGAAGGGGCGACTCCAAAGGGGCGACTCCAAAGGGGTCACCCCTTTGGGGGAGCCACTTCGGGGGTGGCACGAGGGCGAGGGCCTGTCCCCCTGCTGATGGGGATATAGGTGTGGCTGGGAGTTTTATGAGGCCCTTCCTTTTTTGAAGGGCTGGGGGTTTTTAGGGGTTGGTTTTAGGGGTGGGTCTCCCGCCTCATTGGCGGAAGCAAGGGGGCATTTGTCTCTCCCAGGGAGATAATGGAGGGCGTTCTGGGGGGGCAAAACGTACGATTGTTGAGCGGCAGACGCTGGCAAGAGCGCTGGGGCAGGCCACGCCGATTAAGGGGAACAAGGGATCGATGCTTAATACCTATCCCTTGTTCCGGGCCTGCCCAGAGCCAAGGGATAACTGGGGGATGTGTGGCTCCTCCCCCAACCTTGCATTTGCTGTTGTGCAATGCCAGGTCCGTTACCCAGAAAACATCTCTCATCCATTACTTGATCCTGGATGAGGGTGCGGACCTGGCATGTATCATGGAAACCTGGCTGGATGAGGCCGCTGCTCCAACTCTGGTGGCCTTGTGTCCGGCTGGTTTATCGTATGCCCAGCAACCAAGGGTTGGGGGACAGGGAGGGGGAGTGGCTGTTGTTTACCGGGAGTCCTTGGTCCTTACCAGACTCCCTCTCCGTGAGACCAAGTTTACTGAGTGCATGTACTGGAGGTTGGGTCCAAAGGGCAGCCTGGGGATTCTGCTCGTGTACCATCCACCCCGCTGCACGACAGACTCCCTGGCCGAGGTGCTGGAGGTGGTCTCCGATGTGTGTGTACTGTCCCCCAGGCTATTGGTGCTGGGGGACTTCAATGTGCATTCAGGGGCTGCCCTCACGGGGGCACCTCATGACTTCATGGAGACCATGGCTTCCTGAGGGCTGCACCCTGTATTAATTGGGCCTACTCATGTAGCTGGTCAGGCACTGGACTTGGTTTTCATTTCTGGAGAGGGGGGAAATGATCTGGAAATCGGGGGTATATCCACCACCCCCTTGTCATGATGAGATCACTATCTGGTGGGGTTGGATTTCTCGGTGCCACAACCCCTCTGCAGAGGTGAGGGACCTATTAGGATGGTCTGCCCCAGGCGTCTTATGGATCCGGATGGATTCCTGAACGCTCTTGGGGAATTGGAGCACACAAACGGCAGCTCAGTCGAGACCCTGGTGGACAACTGGAATGCTGCAATCACCAATTAGACGGAGTTGCCCCAAAGCGCCCTCTTTGCCTAAACAGAGCTCGCACGGCACCATGGTTCACTCCTTCGCTGCGAGCTCTGAAATGAGAGGTGAGAAGGCTAGAGTGCCGATGGCGTAATTCCCGCTCCGAAGACGATTGAACACAGGTTAGAGCTGCATCTTCAGCCTACCGGGTGGCGGTGAAGGCAGCAAAAAAGAATTTCTATGCTGCCTCCATTGCATCTGCGGAGTGCTGCCCCAGAAGGCTGTTCCACGTGGTCCGGAGTCTGGTCGGTCCAGTCGCTCTGGACCCGATGGAACAGTCAAAAGCCTCCTGTGAGGCTTTAGCGAAGCACTTCACAGATAAAATTGATCGGATTAGGAGTGGCATTTTGTGCATCGTGGACACAGGAAGTGAGCGGGAGGAGGCCAATGGCAGACCGGTTTTGTGGGATCGGTTCCAGCTTCTTCCTTCTGATGAAGTGGACAAGGTGCTCATCTGTGAGGCCAACCACCTGCTTGCTTGATCCTTGCCCGCCCTGGCTCATTATGAGCTGCAGGGAGAGACTGGGTGAGGGGATCAGGGTGGTGGTGAATGCCTCCCTCGAGGAGGGAGTGATGCCACCAGCCCTTAAGGAGGCAGCAATAAGACAGCTTCTTAAGAAATCCTCCTTAGATCCCCAAGATTTGAACAACTTTTGCCCAGTCTCCAATTTGCCATTTCTGGGTGGGGGCTCAGTTGAAGGCACATTTGGATGAAGCCAATTATTTAGATCCATGCCAGTCGGGCTTCAGGCCTGGACATGGGACGAAAACGGCCTTGGTCGCCTTGGTGGATGATATGAGGAGGGCATTGGACAGGGGTGAATGCTCTTTTCTAGTCCTCCTCGATCTCTCAGTGGCTTTTGATACCGTTGACCACGGTATCCTCCTGGACCACCTGGAGGGGTTGGGCGTGGGAGGCACTGTATTGCAGTGGTTCTGGTCCTTCCTCTGGAAGGTACCAGAGGGTAGTTCTTGGGGAGGAGGCTCACTTGTGGAATGCCGCAGGGTTCTATCCTCTTCCCGATGCTACTCAACATCTACCTAAAGCTGCTGGGAGCTATCATCAGGAGGTTTGGGGTGCGGTGTCATTAGTATGCGGATGACATGCAGCTCTACCTCTCTTTCAAGTCCTCACCAAGGTTGGCCGTTGAGACCCTGTCCAAGTGCCTGGAGTCAGTGGGTGGCTGGATGGGAAGGAACATGCTGAAACTGAACCCCGACAAGACCGAGGTACTTCTGGTGGGGGACAAGGGAAGGTTAGGGGATGTTGACCTGGTGCTGAATGGGGTACATTTACCCCTGAAGGACCAGGTCCGCAGCTTGGGGGTCATTCTAGACTTCCAGCTGTCCATGGAGGCTCAGGTGTCAGCTGTGAGCCGGGCGGCACTGTATCAACTCCTTCTGATACAGCAGCTGCGCCCCTACCTTCCTAATAATCTGCTCCCATCAGTGGTTCATGCCTTGGTCTCCTCTCACCTAGACTACTGTAATGCGCTCTACATGGGGTTACCCTTGAAGACGGTTTGGAAGCTACAGCTGGTACAGAATGCGGCGGCTCGCCTGGTTAAAGGCAGCCGCCGGCAGGATCACATCACTCCATTGCTCAAGGAGCTGCACTGGCTACCAGTTGCTTGCCAAGCCGAATTCAAGGTGTTGGTTTTGACCTTTATAACCCTATACGGCTCTGGTCCATTCTATCTCAAGGAGCGTCTTCAGCAACACCAAGTGGGCCGTTCAACAAGATCTGCCACAGACGGCCTTCTCCTTGTCCCTTCGGCGAGAGCAGCTAGACTGGTGGGGACTAGGAAGAGGGCCTTTTTTGTGGCAGCCCCTGTACTGTGGAACTCTCCCGAGTGACCTCCGCCATGCCCCCTCTCTGCTGAGCTTCCGCCGCTCACTAAAAACATGGCTGTTCAGGCAGGAATATGGGGTGGGCTAAGATTTTAAATGTATTTTATCCTGTATTTTATCTTGTGTACATCGTCCAGGGTGGCCAGTTTGCCGGCCAGATGGGCGATAAATAAATGTAAATAATAAATATAAATAAATAAATATGAGACTATATAAACTATTAGACAAGAAGGACCAACCAGATGAATTACCCAAGAGTAGGGTCCAAAACAAGAAAATGGAGTTGAAAGGAAGTAAACCATTAGATCCAATGGTAAATATATCTCCTGGTACCTGACTCCGGTGAGATTAAAAAAATCTCAAAGATTATTTTTAGATTATGTTTTAATTGAGGGAAAGGGGACTACACCATGTCAAGATTTGATGTATTGGAATGTAGGTTTAATGGAATCATCAGGCGATCACTCGTGACCGAGTAAGATTGTCTTCCAGGATAAAAAATTTACAAAACGGAAATTTTAAAAGGAGGAAATTCTAAAGAAAAATTGTGTAGACTCTAGCGATGGGTCCGTAAGTTACTGTGGAGGCCAATTCTAGATCCACACAGCTTCCCACAGTGAGGACACAGGTTACCAGATGGAAGATGGTCCTGTAAAGGATTCATCTGACGTGCTTTTCGCTTAGCACGTTTCTCCCTTTCACCTTGCACTCGGTCTTCTTCAAAGTGCATAGAACCTTTGTGAAAGGCCAACCTCCAGTTAGATCGTTCATGGGCCAGAGCTTCCCAGTTTTCAATGTTTATATTGCATTTTTTTAGATTAGCCTTATGAACATCTTTAAACCTCTTATATTGACCACCGATATTCCGCTTTCCATCCTTGATTTGGGAATAAAGTAACTGCTTTGGGAGACGGCAGTCAGACATTTGAACAACATGACCGGTCCACTGAAGTTGGCGTTGAAGGATCATTTTTTCAACGCTAGTAGTCTTTGCTTCTTCCAGTACACTGACATTTGTTCGCCTATCTTCCCAAGTAATTTGCAGGATTTTCCGGAGGCAACGTTGATGAAATCTTTCAAGGAGGTGGAAGTGACGTTTATAGACAGTCCATGTTTCGCAGGCATGCAATAAAGTTGGCAATACAATGGCTTCATAAACCAGTGTTTTGGTCTTCTTACAAATAATGGAATAGTTTAATAGAATACCGGTAATAGACAGTGGTTCTGAGAGTTCTTCTGCCAGTTCCTTTATTACTCTAGGATGCAGTTCATCAGGCCCTGGAGATTTAAACTCGTTCAAAGTAATCAGGTGTTCCTTGATCATTTGCCTATCAATCTCAAGCTGCAATCCTGCCCCTTCAGTCTGCACTTCAGGTTTGCCAGGCGGGACATAAACTCTCTTTTGGGAGAAGACCGAGCCGAAGTAGGAATTGAACACTTCTGCCTTTTCTTTGTCTTCTGTTATCAATTTGCCATCCTCATTGCGTAGTTGAACCACCATTTCTTTCCTCTGTCTTTTACTGTGCATGTATCTGAAGAAAGCTTTTTTGTTGTTTTTAGCATCCCTTGCTAACCTCAGCTCATTCTCAGCTTTAGCCTTCCTGACAGTATTCCTGCGGTTCTGTGCTACCTGCCTGTACAGTTCCGTTGTAGCCTGGTCTTCCTTCCACATCCTATATGTGTCCTTTTTTGTTTTCAAAAGTTTTTTGTGAAGCGACATTGGCTTCTTCTGCTGCCCTCTGCCTTTTTTCCTTGTGGGAATTGTTTGCCACTGTGCCTTAAGAATTTCCTTTTTAAAAAACTCCCACCCATCCTGGGCTCCTTTCCTCATTAGAGTTGCTTGCCATGGGACCTTACTTATCATTGTTCTGAGTGTATTAAAATTGGCTTTCCTAAAATCCAGGGTGCGCGTTTGGCTACACTCCGCTTTTGCTTCCTTTAGAATCAAGAACTCAAGAATAACATGGTCACTTTCCCCCAGAGTTCCTGAAACTGCCACTTTATCTACTAACTCATCTCTGTTGGTTAGAATCAGGTCAAGGATAGCCGATCCTCTAGTTCCTTCCTCCACTTTCTGTAGGAGGAAGTTATCAGCAACACAGGTCAGGAATTCCTTGGAGGTGCCAGGCGGGGTATAAATATAATAAATAAATAAAAATAAATGTTTGGCAGAATTTGTCTCCCAACAGATATCGGGGAAATTGAAGTCCCCCATCACTACTACATCATGCCTCCTTGAAACAAAGGCAATTTGCTTTTCAAAAGTTTCATCCTCGTCTTCTCCTTGATTGGGTGGTCGGTAGTAGACTCCAACCGCCATGTTCGTTTTATTCTTTGCCCCATTTATTTTAACCCAGATGCTCTCAATGGGGCTGCCAAACTCATCTTCCTGTATCTCTGTGCAGAGACACGTACAACACAACTCCACCTCCCTTTCTGTTGCTTCTGTTCCTTTTGAACAAGTTATATCCTTCAATTGCTGTATTCCAGCCATGGGAGTCATCCCACCAAGTTTCAGTTATACATATCAAGTCGTATTTGCCCTCATGTATTAAGAGTTCAAGTTCGTTATAGAGACATCGAAGACTATGTGCTTTATAGTCCGACTTTCTTCCTACATTTTGTGGTAGACTATCATTGGGCACCGCTGGAGCTGTTCTCTCCATTGTGGCACAGAGGCCTTCTTCCATTGTTACCCCTGAGTTTATGTCTCCCTCCCCTGTTGGATTCAGTTTAAAGCCCTCCTGATGAAGTTCCTCATGCTGTGGCCAAACACATACTTCCCAGTCCTTGTGAGGTGCAACCCATCCTTTGCCATCATGGGTAACTAGCCACAGTGAGTTGTCGTGTTATCTGAATCTAGATCGCTTTTGGCAGGGTGTCCTTATTTTTCAGATACAAGCTGCCCTGACAACCCATGGCTTGTTCTAGGGCTTGTTTGACCCACGATGGGTTGGTGTGTCATCTGAACGCAGGAGAGTAATTTTATTATGGGTTTTGGGGATTATTATTTTATTTATTTATTTATTTATTTATTATATTTATACCCCGCCTTTTTTCCTGCAAGGAACCCAAGGCAGCTTACATAATCCTCCTCCTCCTCTCCATTTTATCCTCACAACAACCCTGTGAGGTAAGTTAGGCTGAGAGTCAGTGACTGGCCCAAAGTCACCCAGTGAGTTTCATGGCCAAGTGGGGACTAGAACCCGGATCTCCCGAGTTCCAGTCCAACCCTCTAACCACTATGCCACACTGGCTCTCTTTGAGCTAGAGAGCCTCTTGGCAAGAGTGGCAAAACCCCATGCTGCTCTTCATGATTTCGCCTGTGCTGCGAAATACATTATAATGTCATGTATTTCACCAGTGACAATCCCTCAACCCATGCCCAAGTTGCATTTTGGAGCGACTGTCAGTGGTTCACCGCCCATTTTCTTTTTCAGACCCAGGAAATTGCACAATTGGAGCTCCCAAAGGGTGGGGTATATCTCCCCTTTTGGGAGTAGCTGGACACTCGGGGAAGTGTTGAAAAGGTGGAGGACACTGAGAACTGACAGTTCAACACTTAAAACTGAGAAGATCACATTGACAAAGGGATAGCTTGTGTCCTGCCCTTTGGGTGCACCTTCTTCTGTGACTTTTCCCCCTTTACCGCTGCTTTTCAATTGACAGATAGGGAATTGGTCCCTACTAGTTAAGAGATCAGAGTTTCAAATGAAATTCTGGGCAGATCTTGAATTGGCAGCAACAAGGACAAATTTGGTGTATTTCTGGCATCTACCGTAGTTTCTGGAAGACTTAGAGAAGTAAAATTTTCATTTGATATTCCCATACCGGCTATAACATGGGAAATATTCTATTCAAATTTATTTAAAGAAGAAGAAGAAGTGGTGGAAAGGTCAAGAACCTGTGGGCTGACTTCTGAGTTGGTAAATAACTCTACCCCTTTATGGCCCCCTATATCCTTATCAGAGACTAAAGCACTCATACAAACATTGAAAAATAATAAGGCACCAGGAGAGGACTTTTTGCCACCTGAATCATTGAAGGATAACCTAGATTGGTGGGCCTCACTGTTAGCAGGTCTATTTAATCACATAAACAATACTGGGCATATACTGAAAGGCTGGAACCTTGGCATAATTGTGCTGATATTTAAGAAAGGCAACCAGCAGGACCCAAGGAATTATAGATCAATTAGCCTGATTGATATTTCAGCCAAATTTATGCTAAGTTTCTTCTGTCAAAATTAGAGGGCTGGGCTGAGGATAACGCCATATTAGTGGAAGAGCAGGCTGGCTTTAGGAGAGGAAGATCTACCATGGATAATTGCTTTGTTTTACATCATCTCATAGCTAAATATTCAGCAAAAGGTGGACAATTATTTGCTGCCTTTATTGACTTGTGTAGCCTTTGATTCTATTAATAGAGGCCATCTTTGGACCTAAATGCTTAATACAAATATAGATTTAAGGCTCTTGTTTATAATGAAAGCCCTTTATTCAGAAACCTTTATAAAGGTTAAAACAGGATCAAGCCTAGTTGTTACAGACGCAATCCTGACACACAAGGGTATTCGGCAAGGGTGTATTTTAGCTCCATTTCTTTTTAATTTTTATATAAATGTTATTGTTGTATTCTTGCATGATCAGAATTACCACATGCCTAAAATCTCAAATAGAACAGTAAACATATTACTATATGCAGATGATACGATTTTACTTTCAACATCCCAAGTTGGTTTGAGAAGATTGTTAAGTCAGTTCAGCTCTTACTGTTCAGAAAATGAATTAGTTATCAATAATGCTAAATCCAAAGTAATAGCCTTTGGTAAAAAGAAAAAATTGCATAGATGGCATATTAATTCTAAAGAGCTAGAACAGGTAAAATGATACTGTTATCTTGGCATAATTTTCACAGCTACAGGATCCTGGAAGTTACAAATAAAGAAAAACGAACTGAAATCGGTTGCCTGTGTACAATCCCTATACCGTTTGCTGAATTTTAGGCACTCTGGGTCAATTTGTCCAATTTTAAACATTTTTAAGGCAAAGGTGATCCCAATGCTAATATTCAGTGCAGAAATTTGAGGATACACTGATATTACAAATATTGAAAGAGTTCAAAATTGTTTTCTCTGAATGGTCCTCGGGGTTTCAAAATCCACCACAGCCTATTTAGTTAGAGCAGAGCTGGGGATGGGAATGATTGCTGGTTTAATTTATGCCAGGATAGCAAATTATTGGGGAAGAACAAATCAGATGCTAGAAGTCAGATTACCCAGGTTGTGTCTAGAGGAACAGAGAGTAAGCCACCTAGATACTGCATATCTACAGAAAATTTCAAAATTACCACCCATACCAAATTTTGGCTTCTCCTTACAGGCTTTAAATCCATGGGGAAATCTGATTAGAAACAGATTCAAACAAAGAGTTTTGGATGTCGGTGTTCAGTCTGACATAGCCTCTCTTACATTCTCTTGAATGGCTAGCTGGTTGGCAGGCACCAAACGTCAGCACAGCATCAATGTGAAGAGTATTTTTTATTCCCCATGTCAATGAAACATTGAAAGGCTTTTACTCGACTGCGCTTTGAACAAATGGATTATTATTGTATGATGAAATTTGGTAGATTTTATGGTATACTGGTCCAAGAGAGATTGTGCGTTTGTGGGAAACCAGTTTTGGAGGATGTAGCACATTATATTCTTGAAAATTGTATGCTGACATTAGAGTCCGTTACTTGAATTCCTTCTTAAAGAAGATGGGATTTTGAGATACAAAGAGGAAACTGGGGTTTCTGTTGCAAGGGACCAATCAGCATGTAGTATTGGGGGTTGCCTCTTTTGCGGTAAGGGCTGCAAAATGCAGGGAGAAGTATTTAGACTCCATTGCTGTAAATTGCCAAGGAGATTCCGAAATATGAGAAATGTGTTGTAATTTTATAATGTCATGTATTTTATAAGTAATGTTTGTTATTCTGGGAATATGTTTTAATTCTAACAATTTTAATTATTAATTTTAACTAGTGATTGTTATATTTTATGTATGTTTATATAACAAGAGTCCTTACCAGACAATTGGTTAGCTGTTTGCCTGTGGATCAAGTCTTAATTCTTACCCACTTTAGTAGTAGGAGATGGTGTTGTGTCCGTATAGTTAGTTATTTCTTAAGAATATGTTTTAATTTTAATAATTTTAATGATAATACTCAATTGGTGTTTATTATTTTGTCATGTAAATTTATGTAATTTCTGGTTTTTAAATTTTGTGCTGCTATGGTCTAAGGACTAATGCAATAAACGTATACACACACACACACACACACACACACTCACGACCCCAACTGTGCTTTTTTGAGGCTCTGAAAAACAAAAACAAAAAAATGGTGGTGAACAAAAAGGGGTAGCGATCAGAGCAGGGAGGGGGGAGACAAGATGGGTTTTGCCACAAAGGACACTGGAATACCAGCTGGAGCACCAAGGGGGACGGAAGGGAAGAACAAGCCACCGTGAGCCCAATTTCTGTTGGGTGCACTGTGGGTTGTTCTGTGAACAGCACTGCATAGCTTATTCGGAGGGTGGCTTAGCATGATGTGCGAAAGTGGCCAGAGTCACTCACAGGTCAGGGAAGGCCTCTGTGAATAGGTGTGTTTCCAAGAGGTGTTTAAAACTTGCCACTGTTTTTTGTCTCTTGAATCACATGTAGGAGAGTGTTCCAAAGGGTAGGTGCCACCACTGAGAGGGCCTTGGCTTACAAAGGAACCAGAATGCTGGTGACAGGAGGTAAGGCACTGGATCCTGGCCAATAGAGGCTCTGGTTCAGGACACCAGCACTACCTGTAGCCTTAGCCTTTCCTTTAAAAGATGACCAAAAAGATCCATGCAATTATAGTCTGAAGGTTATATTAGACCAGGGGTTGGGAACGTGTGGCCCTCTAGATGTTGTTGAGCAGCAACTCCCATCAGCCCTTGTCAGCATAGCCAATGGTAAGGAATGGTGGGAGTTGCAGTTCAACAACATCTGGAGGGCCACACATTCCCCATCTCTGACTTAGAATATTTGTGTCATGTCAATATGCGAAAACATACTTAAATAAATAGTATTGCAATAAGAATCAATATCAACTAAAATGTCGCAAAGTAATGAGCAAGCTTTTGTTTCCCAGGTTGGATGCAAGCACAGACAAGCTCACCCTTCTCTAGACTTAATGAGACTAGCTGAATGTAACCTAATTTAGCTATTACATTGTTATGTTCCATTGACTTCAAGCATACAGTTAACCCCCACCCCATTAAATTCAATGGGGCCTTAAACTACTTAACATTGCGCTGGAGTGTGCCCTCAGTGTCATATCAAGTAGAATAATCCACTCTTCTCAATATATCAGCAGTATAGTTAATGTTCTTTAATAATGCATGTGATAGAACAAAATACAAAATTGAATGGTTTGTATCCAAAGAACAATGCAGAGTTTTGGTTGAAAATTGGGCTTTTCTTTGCCTCCTTCCTATTTCATCTTCTTGTACTTCCTGAAAAGTTGTGTTGCAGACCCTCTGGAATTGCTTGCAATGTGCATGAAAGTGAATCAGCAGACATGGTGAATCCCTCACCTTGCATGAGCAGAGGTGCCTTCTATTCACGCAAGGACACTTTGGATCCAATCCAATGTTCTACACAGTTGTATAATCCCTGTACATGAGTATGCTTAACTGCATAAGATGCAAAATATCAAATAATCATGACACAGTGTAACACTTCATTAATGGCAGCTGTAGAGTCTCTTGTATGATGATTGTAGCTTCAAAATTTGGGAGACTGTCTTTGTCTCAGGCTTTTATTGCAAAATGTAAAAAAGACCAAAACATCTGTGGGTTGAATGTGAACTATAGAAAGCTATTTTGGCATGATTAAAAATACATTTTTAAAGAAATAAAAATGTGTACACAAAGATAGCAAGTTGTTTTTACCACATTCCTTGTGAGCAATCACAACTGAATGTAAATTACTATCAAAATATGAGATGAGGTTGTTCATATTGTGGCATGTATCAGTGGCAATTAAATGAGTGGCATTTTGTCTACAGCCCAACACACAGACTATGCAATAGTACCACATGGAAATAGCATCATGATGACACAGAAAGTATTTTCTCATAGCCTAAAAGCATCTATACAATACTCCTTCACGGTCATTGAGATTGTTTGGCACAGTTATGGTGAATTCTGCTGAATAGTAATTAATTAAGTTCAAGCAATTATTTTACCTTGCTTTGGTCTATATAACTCAGTGTATCAAAGGTACTGGTACTGAAAACTCTTAGGCTGCTCTTTTGGGCAAATCCAAATAAAAGCTTCCTCACCCAAGGTTATTACCATGGAAATGTTTTTAATAGTTATGTAATCTGGATTATTTTTCATCACATTTATGTTCTTTATGATAGGGAACGACTGGCTAAACTGTGTCTGGGGTGGGGAAAAGATGGAACAGTGCTTTAGACTAGATTATTTTATATGTACTGATTACCTTTGCATATTTGCTTTCAGCTGCTATTGTTAGCTTAGGTTGGGATATTGTTTATGATGTCTGAAAGGAAATTAAGCATTAACTTTTTTTTTTTCAAAATTCCTATAGCAAAGCAAAGTCTTCGAAAACATCTTTTAAAAGCTGGCAAAATAATATGATTGATCCCATGAAGATTCTTTTTCAGAGTAGCAGAAATAGCTCCATATTCTTGAAGAACAGAATCTGGTAGGATTTTAAAGAACTGTGCTGTTTAAAGTGATACTCACTTACTCGGGAGTTAGTCCCATTAAACTTAATGGGGCTTACTTCCAAGTACACACTTACAGGACTGTACTGTTGGCAGGTAAATGCTGTGCAGGGCTCCTATTCTCCAGTTCAGGCAAAGCCCATCAGAATAAATACAAAATGCAAGGAAGATTAATATTCATTATGTTGTACAAGAGAAAGAGAGAACTAGCTTTTTACCTTATATTGTAAAGATAACATCAGTAGTTAGATATGAGAAGAAAATGAGATTGATCCTTAACTACTTTTTCCTCTAGATAAACAGTGACAGAAGTTAGCATTCGTGTAGAATGGCAATGTATTATTAGGATCATGATTAAAGCTGGATAATTACTGTTATGTTAAATGAAATTGGGTATAGGAATAACAAATATCAAGAGATGATTCCAAGGATAGACTGAGCTCCTCCTTTTCTGGAATGGCAAATATTCTGATATACTGGTCTAAGAATTGTATTTCCTCACTGCTGGTTTTCTAGCTAGCCAGCAAAATAATTATTTGTATATTGTAGCCTGACCAAAATGTATAATAGTATGCAAATAGTTCCTACTTTATCCTAACAAATAGTGGCAAGCTGTCATGGATGAGTTCTCTACTTTATATCCCTACTCAAGTTCATATATTGGCCTGAATCCATGGAAATATCAGGGATCTTAATCTGCACAGAGGTCTACTAACAAACATTTGGCATCGGTGCAGAATTCTGTTGGATTCCACATGGCATAAGATAAGTGTATACAAAATATTAGGGCCCTAGTACTTTAAAGAGAAACATCTCCTGAACACATGAACTGACGAATGCAATGCAATGATGATGATGATGATGATGATGATGATGATGATGATGATAATAATTTATTTCTTACCCGTAAATATAAAATACATAACTAGTTAAAAACATAGTAAATATTATTAAAATATTCTTTAAAACCTTTAAAAGTATCCTAAAAACTCTTAAAATTCCACTGGGTAGGCCTGTCGGAAGAGGTCAGTCTTGATGGCCTTTTTAAAAGCCAAGAGACTATCTAGTTGACAAGTGTCCTCCAACAGGCCATTTCACAGTCTGGGAGCAGCAGAAGAGAAGGTCCTCTGGGTAGTACCCGCCAGCCTAGTCTTGGCTGCATGGAGTAAATTCCTTCTAGAGGACCTAAGTGTGCGGGGCGGATTGTATGGGAGAAGGCGATCCTGCAGGTAACCCGGACCCAAACCATGTAGGGCTTTAAAGGTAATAACCAACACTTTATACTTCACCCAGAAACTGATTGGCAGCCAGTGTAATGCTTTTAAAGCTGGTGTAATATGGGCACCTCTAGATGTACCAGTGACCAATCTGGCTGCCATATTTTGCACCAATTGAAGTTTCCAAACTAGGTACAAAGGTAGCCCTATGTACAGCACATTGCAGAAGTCAAGCCTCGAAGTTACCAGCGTGTGCACTACCATCTTTAGGTCTTCCAACTCTAGGAAGGGGCGCAGCTGGCGTATCAGCCGGAGCTGATAGGCACTCCTAGCCGCCGCACCTATCTAAGCTGTCATTTGAAGCAACAGGTCCAGAAGCACCCCCAGGCTGCGAACACAGTCTTTCAGGGGGAGTGTAACCCCATCCAGAACTGGTTGACACCCCTCCAAACCCAGGTTGTGGCCTTTGACAGCAAGCACCTCCGTTTTGTCTGGATTCAGCTTCATGTGAACTTTTTGGGCATTTAGGAAGTACTTATTTGCCAAATTAATCACTAAACAAGCTTGGTGCTAGAAGAGACATATAAGATTTTGTTATTCATGTAAGTTTTAAAACAAGGACCTATTTCTTATATATGTATCTACAGTTTATTACAATGACAGCTACAATTGTATCCAGGAGCTATAGTGGATCCATTTATATCAGAATGTTGTTAGCTCATTACACAAACTAGTAGCTGGTAACTTGCTTACTAAAAAGTCAGATATATGTATTGTTTAGGCACTGGAGATCTGAAGTGTTCTCAAGCATTCCTGATATGTTTACCTTTAAGGAGCTAGTCCTACTAGCATTAAAGCAATGACTAAAGGCCAATGTAGATGTGTGGGGCCATCACATTTATGTTAAACACATTTTTGCCCTATTCACAAATAAAGTGGGGCTGTGGGGTCTATTTACACAAAATGGTGTGTATGTAGGGGGAGGGGCGAGATGGTTGAAATACCTCCACGTACACATTATCTTGCTACACTCCGTACCTTTCAAACAACTTTTCCTCAGCCTGGCTCTAGTACAGAAAGTGAGCCAGGTAAGGAGAACATTTCTTAAAGCTACAGCATATAGTGAGTAAGGAGGGGAGAAGAGTGGATTTTATTTCCATCCCTCACACTCTCCATTTTGTGTAAAGATCAGGCCAGCCAACTCCACTTCATATGTGAATGAGACAAATATGTGTTTAATATACACTCAGTTGCCCCACATCTATTATTGTATCTAAATATGTTTTCTGTTCTCCAATATTAAAAACACATTCTGGTTGCAATCCACAGAGTTAGACATATATAGGTATGATTGATTTCTATGGCAAGGATCCAAAGGACCACATGCAGTCTTCCTTATGTGCACATGGGCTTTTCAGCCTCCCCCTTCCTACTTCACCCCCTCACCCCATGCCCCAAATAGCTGCTCACAAAGTCTAGAGGATCCCCCAAAGCGACATTTCATTAGGCTTGAGGTGCTGCTGCCAGAAGGGGAAATCAGCAGCCATCATCAATGTAAAAGTAGTAGTGCTATCTATGAATGCATGCAATATCTTCTTTGGATCCTGGACAATGTACTAAGTAAAACTGCACTGAATTGTGGCCACTATATACAATCCGGGGGGAAACCATTGAAATAAAAAGGACTAAGAATGGTTTCATAATTTACCGACATTGGAAAGAGTTGGAAGGAGAAGAAAACGAAAAGACTGATACTCTGCTGTAATTTCACACAAATAAAATGATAAGTTGAAATCCAGAATACAACAAATAGAGCTTTAACATTTGTACAAAATTGTACAAATATTGTACAAAAATGAAAACATTTTAACAGAAATTATAGTGGTTATTAAACAGTGGCTATATTTTAAATAATCTTTCACATTTGAAAATAATATCCCTTAATAGGAAGCAGGTAGATTTCTAAACTTTGTTTTGATTAAAAATTAGTGATTATGCTGAGCAAAATATACAGTAATACATGGAAATTAAAGTTTATTACATACTTATAAAATAAAGATAATAAAATATTTTGTAAGATTTTAGCTCTTAAGAAAAATAGTTAATGGAAATATTAGTATTTGTGTTGTCAACAGTATATTGGTATATTACTAAAAGTATGAAAAAATACCGTTTTAACTGAATCAGTAAAAAACCCCTGATATAATTCATATGGTTGGATCCAAAGTACTGTGAGTGAAGGAAAACATCCACTAGTGTTCTGAAAACACTTGTGCAAGAGATTATGCAAAAGCAACTGCTATAACGATTCTATAGCTAGCCTCATACTACTCGCTCAAGAGGTTGGTTGTGCAAGCTCTTGTGCAAGTCAAAGGACACTGGGATATAGTTTCACTTTTCTTGTGTAATGCTTTAGCCTGTGCATAGTGCAGAACAGCCCCTCCCTTCCGCACTTGGAAGGGCATCTTTGTATCCAACCCATGATGTCCCCCATTTATCTATTTGTGTACCTCACTTACGTAAAACAACAACAACAACAAACATATACTTGTCTTATGAATTACATTGCTGATCTAGTGATAATTATATCTGCAATTGCTCTGATCCATCAATCCATGTGCACATGGAACACTTACATGTGGGCTTTCTCATTAATTTCAAATGTAGCAAAACCCATGTAAGCAACAAGTGTACAACAGGTGAGTGGACCAATAAGTGATGAGGGGAACTTCATGTGTATATCTGTGCTCTCAAGAACATAATAATATACACTGGAAGTGTACTTGTTGCACAAGAATACAATAACTTACTTATATAATTAATTGACAGAAGTGTTATTTTGTGTGATAGAAAAAGTTAATCCAAATACGTTGCATCATAGTAAATAAAAAACATTTATTTACAATATAATATTGTGTGTGTGTGTGTGTGTGTGTGTGTGTATATATATATATATATATATATATATATCACACAAACCTAGTAATATATCAACGTTTTATTTTTACAATACTGCACTTATTCATTTTATCTATTGGTTTATCATAGTGCAAATTGTAATTTTGCAATGTGGATTATAATAATTTTATTATAAAGAACCATTTCATGGGTTCGATCCAGATCTTTTGTTCCTCTAGCAGAAGGACACCACTTGCAAACGGAGACTTCTAAGTCTTCTCCCATCCCCTGCAGCCACCAGTGTGCCCTCCATATCTGCTCCGGAGGGTCCCCCAACCCTCTGAAGCAGATTTGGAGGGCATGCAGGGGGCTGCAGCACAGAGGAGGGGATGTAGAAGTACTGTTCTGCAAGTGGTGTCCTTCTGTTGGCAGAATGAAGAATCTGGATCAAACCTGTTGCCTTTTATCTATAATGTGGATATCTGCTAAAGTAAAAATAAACAAGCACATTAAAAATCCCCATTCCTTGTGAATGTTTAATAAACTGTACTTGAGGAGAGGGGAATTCATTGTTGTGCAGTATATTTATAAGTGTGTCATAAATATTAACAGAGGAAGAAAAAAACCAGGGGGAAAGCACTATTAACCAAAGACAAAAGAGAGAGAAAACTCAAAGTGCCAATAGAGATCTTTGTGTATTTTTATTTGTGCCCAGATTGATGAAGCTGTTTCTCTCAAACAATATTAGAAAATAAGCGCCCTTGAAAAAGGCTTAGGCCGAAACGCGTCGGGCACAAATAAAAATACACAAAGATCTCTATTGGCACTTGGAGTTTTTTCTCTCTTTTGTCTTTCATAAATATTAACACCACAATTTTATTGGTGTCTGCAGTTCCACTCCTATAGCCAATTTTGTTACACTGTGGTAACCAAGCTGTTGGTATCTCCTATCCTGTACTTATGAGCTCTTGCAGCAAATCTTGGGATTGGACTGCAAGTCTACCGTGATAGCACCATTGGCAGAAAGTAATGGAAAGGGAATTATAAAAGGAATGGAAACACAATGTATCTACCCTAATTTGTGGACTTATCTGTTTTGTGGAATTTCATCTTATCAGTTTTTATACTCTAAACTTAATTCAAGTGTTTGAGGACAAGTCAGTGGTACTCTGTTCACTCTATATGTCACCAGTATATCCTCTAAAGTAAATAAAACTGTAAATTAAACTGTTCAGAATATATTTAATAGCCCACTCCTTTTCATTCTCTGGAATACAAGGAGGTTGCTTTTATCTATTTCTATCTGCTGAAACCTGTCTATGATTATGTTGTTTGCATAAATGAAAAGAGATCCCTTTCCAGAATAAGTAATTCATTGTGAAATCCTGTGAGTTTGATTGTAGCTTATCTTTTTCACTGGTTTAAAACCAGCCCTTGCATAAAAAAGTCTTTCAGTTCACATAACTGTAGTTTGTCTGGTAAGAAATCTTTACAATAGCCTAGAGTATAGCCTGTTAGAGGCAGGCCTATTATATAAAAATTCACAGTTTCAAAGATTGCTGAAGCGAATTTTTTTCATAGATTCCATATTTTATGAAGTAGTAAACTTAATGAAGAGCTCATGAGCACCCGCAACGATCTACTACCATGGCTGGTATCTTTCCATATATTATTTGTTCTTTTCCATTGAAATATAGCATATTTATTGGGGACATCTTAGTAGGTGTGCAGCAAGGGCCTGCTGAACCTCTTGGATTTGCTTGGTGTACAAGATGAGTGTGTGGATATTTTTGTAAAAATACAAATTCACATTCTCCGGAGCAGTAGTTTGCTTTGTATCTCTTGGGTGCAATTATCCAGTCCCATCCAAAAGCTTCAAAATCCACAGTCAGTGGGTAACGACAACATCGAGATTCTGTTGAGTGTTCATCACAGTCAAGTCCAAAATCTCTACGTGATCTTTTCGGTGTATCTGTAATCCTGACCTCTAAAAATGGATTCTATGAATAAAGGAAAAGCAATAACATGTTTGAAGAAAAACCCAGTGCATTTTTATAAATTAATGAACATCTGACACACACAAATATTTTTTCCTAAACAGTATACAGTCATGCCTTGGATTGAGAACATAATTCGTTCCGGAAACGTGCTTGTAATCCAAAACACTCTTATATCAAAACGAAATTCCCCCAAAAATATTTGTACAGAGATTTTTAATTTAACCCATACTACAGTACTTGTATTGCAAGACGTCGCTTGTATATCAAGTCAATTTTTAAAAAATAAATATTTAAAAATTTGCTTGTCTTGCAAAATGCTCTCAAACCAAGTTACTTGCAATCCAAAGTATTACTGTATAGCTTTTGAGTGCTATCATTATCATCATGATGTAAACCCTCATCCCCCAGATAATATTCTTTTGAAATTGACTGTAGTAATTTTAAAGTAAATCTGTTTTGTAAGGAACTCTGGAATTTTAAATATAGTTCTTAAATAGCACTTTTCCTAAAAGTGTTGTCAGTGGATGGGATCCAAGGAACTACTGCACAAAAAGCTCTATGCACAGGAGGTGGCTTTGGAATAGATTTGGAGGAGTGCAGGAATTTGTCCTCCCTACAAATTCCTGCACTCCCTCCAAATCTGTTCCAAAAGGTCCCCCAACTCTCCAGAGCAGAAATGGGGGTGGCATGGGGTGCTGCAGGGGAGGGGGAATCCATTATGCAAGTGGTTTCCATTCCACTAGCAGACACAGTTGGATATAAGCCCAAATTTAAGATTCCACTAGGAATTCTCAAGCCCTTGGTTGAGGACCACTTAGAGGAGCTTTTTGGATCCTAGCCATTAACTTTTTCCTTATCTCATTAGAAGGGCTTGGACACCCCCACATAATGCAAAGACCCACATTTCCCTTACATCCAAGGCATAGAAAAGAACAAAATGGGGAAAGTAGCAAAGGAGAAAAGACTAGAAATGTACTAAAGCGAAGACTTCAGCTTTAAAATCCTGACTCCTTTTTGTTCTGAATATACAGAAGATTTCCCACATAAATATGTCTGTCTTGAGTTTAGTTAGGCTTTGAGAAAGACCACATCTTCAACCAGTGGTGAATTAGAATATGCACTGTTTCTGTAGAGATCCTCTTTTGAACTGGTGGGGAAATGCCTGGTAAGGGCACTAAAATGAATTAAGACTGTTTCTAGTAATCTTTATTATTTTTTTTATCCCTCTGACTTCCCCGAGTGTGTAATGCTAGAAGAGAGTAAACCAGAGTGCATCTGGTGTTGCATGCTGGCAACCCAATTCCCTGCATATTATTGGCTTCAAAGACATCACATCCTTCTTCTATAACATGCAGTTACATGTGCTTCCCCACAAAGATGCAAGCTACAATTATTACTAATATTGAAGTACAGTAACACCTTGGATTGCAAGTAACATGGCCTGAGAGCGTTTTGCAAGACAAGCAAAAAAAATTTTAAAATTTTGACTTGATAAACGAGCAAGGTCTTGCAAGACAAGTCGTAGGAATGTAACCGCTCGCCTCGAGCAGGTGTAGCAGGCCGAAATCAGCCCCGCTCACGCCAGCCAGAGACTCGCTTTGATATAAGAGTGTTTTGGATTACAAACATGGTTCCGGAACGAATTATGCTTGCAATCCAAGGTATTACTGTATGTTGGGGGGTTGCTATCTATTCAGTTTTCTACAACAGTGGAGAAAGTGGATAGAGAAACGTTTTTCTTCCTCTCTCATAATATTAAAATGAATATTATGAGATTTTAATATTAGAATCCAATGAAGCTGAATGGTTGGGGATTCAGGAGAGACAGAAGGAAGTACTTCTTCACACATCGCATGTAGTATTTGCTTCTACAAGATGTGATGATGGCAACCAACTCAAACCAACTCAAACAGCCTTAAAGGGGGATTTGACTAACTCATGGAGGATAAGGCTATCAGTGCATACTAGTCATGATGGCTATATGCTTCCTCCAGGATCAGAGGCAGCATATCTCTGAATACCAGTTCCTGGGGAACAACGGGAAAGGGATATTACCCTCATGGTTGTGGGCTTTCCATGGTTGGTCACAATGGCAAACAGGATGCTGGACTAGATAGATAGGCCTTTGGTCTGATCCAGCAGGCCTCTTCTTATGCTCGTATGTTCATATTTATCATAAAGTTCACTTGGATGCTTGAATATGCTAGCTATAAGAAGCTGTTCCCTATCTCACCCTAGTTGTATAGAAATAAGAAACTGATAAAGATATTAATTTTTTATTATCAGGTGTTTAAGACTTTAACATTTTATCCTATTAAAGCAGCTTCCATAGAACTCTCAGCTTGAGGAACTGTTAATGAATTGAATATCCTGGCCTCTTTATGAGTTAGATAAACAAGTGTTATTAACTCCATTTTACAGATAAAGAACTCAATCCTATTTAAACTATTGGAGGACAATTTCTGTCTCTGATTCTATTAATTTGCTGGAGCTTTTATATTACTGTCCTAAACACACAAAAAACCTGGAAGTAAATCCTGGGAAGTTGCTGCCACATACACCTGCTTATGCACACAGTCTTAGAAAATTGCTGTTTTATTTGCCTAAAACTTTATTTTCAAATTCTAAATGAAAAGAAATTTCATGTAGATGTTCAAGTAGAACTTACCAAGCCATCTTCCCCTGGACCTGGATAAGTTACTGCAAGATCTCTTCCTTTTTCATCCAAAGCTTTGATTTCAATGCCCAAGTTGGATTCGGGTTGTTTGAGCCAATTCTGCAACACTGTCTTCACATCAATACTCTGCCAAATACCAGTGCCTGGGTTCATGTCAAGTTTCAAAGATCGAATTGCAGTAGAAGTTGTACCATCTTTCATGGGTCTGATGAGTCTCAGAATCTGCACAAATACTGTTGTAGGTCTCTGGACTTGTCTTAAGTATATCCACAACTGGGCCTTCACTACTTTATTATACTGTATTTTAGAGCTAAACTTAAAGAAGCAACATTTGGGTTTTCCTTCCACTGGCATAGGAAAATCAGCTATAAATGAATGGATAGAAAATATTACTTGTTTGCAACATCAAGGAACACTTGAAAAATAATTTATAAAAAATCAATGGCATTTTAAAATATCTTCATATGACTTATGATTTGCAGTGGAGGCACTTGCCCTAATCTAATGGGACCATCCAAAAAGTATGTATTTTTCAAATGTCTTTTTTATTCCTCCATCCCACAATGTCATATTTTGCCCTATTTTAACCAATACCTTATACATCTTCTGTCACAATTTTGCTACCCAATCTCCACCTGCTATTGATGTGTAGTGAGCTTTTATGGCCAGTCTGAATAGGTGCAATTTGTGTGTGGAAACATTATTTCACAGAAAGGGGAACTTGCTCCACAGGAGGAAAAAGGCCATATATCCCATAATAAGGAACACACACAGAAATCCATGCTATATCCCATAGTGATTGTCGTGCACCCTAGTTTGTGCTCTGTGCACTGTTTATTCATGTATACAGTATTATATACAAAGTCTACTTTTCCAGTGATGTTCTGGAATGGGCCATCTTTAATTTTTAAGTGTACTTCAGTAATAGATCATGGCCTCATATACATTATTTATTTATTTAGTCATGCTTATTTAAATTTGTATCCTACATTTTTACCAGTCTTTAAAGCAGCTTACAATACTCATAAAATATAACAATTCTAGTTAAAGAGTTTATATTATAACCATAAAATAAATGGACCCATGAAAAAAGATAGTAGGAGGTGGAGAACAGGAAAAAAAGGTTAGAACATAGAATTTTGAGATGCTGAACTAAAAAAAAAAATCTTGCTTCAAGTTTTAGGACATTTTAGATTGCAATACTGAAAAGACCTTCCTTGGAGTAGATCCACTGAAATCTTATGGAAGCTAATAGTAATACTTAGGTACTTTGAGGACTGCAAAGAAAATGAAAATGTTCTGACAACAATGTCATTTGTATAGTTTTTATGTATTTCCATGTTTTAAACTAACATTTCATGTTTGCAGCATATGGTGTTCAAAGGCTTATATTGATTTCTTCTGAAAAGTACAAGGCTCAAATTTAAAAATTATACTGACTATTAAGAAGGAAACAAATTGTAAAGGAATACACCCTGGAAATCTCTGGGAGTCTGTGTAGTGATACTAGCCGACCAGCTGGACAAATCACTCTCTGAAATAAACTCCCCGGCCCCCGGTCAAAATCACCAGGGGTATTGAACACACTGTACAATGTACTCAGCTTGAAAAAGACGGTGACATCTAACATCTTGCTAACATTCAACTCCTAAAATATCTTTATAAAAACAGAAAGAATGGTAGTCATACATTTAAGTTACAGTAATACCTTGGATTGCAAACATAATTCATTCCGGAACCGTGCTTGTAATCCAAAACACTCTTATATCACAGCGAGCCTCTGTTGGATGTGAGCGGGGCCGATTTCGGCCCGCTACACCCGCTCGAGGCGAGCATTTACATCCCTACGACTTGTCTTGCAAGACCTATAAACGAGACCTTGCTCGTTTATAAAGTCAAAATTTATTTTAAAAAATTTGCTTGTCTTGCAAAACGCTCTCAGACCAAGTTACTTGCAATCCAAGGTATTACTGTGTATGTGGTTCTTATTTCAGTGTTTACTTGAAGTGAATATATAATATAAACAGAGCTGTGAATAATCTATAACAAAAGCCAAGTTGCTTTCGCTTCTGTGGTAATACAACTTACTAATAACTTTATTTTAATGTCCTGATTTTTAATTTGCCATGCCTGATCTAGTTTATAAGACCAGGAATTGCAGTATTGTAGGAAAACTAATTTTAGCATACAGTGAAATTATATAACCTACTAGATACATTTTAATTTTCCATTCTTGTAGCACAGTATATTATTTTTATATTATATTAATAATATTATATTATTATTAAAGACCTCCTATGTGAGTGGCTTTCCTCAGTGATTGTAATATAAGCAACAAAATTGCACTTGCATCCTTTTCTGTGCACGGGCCTGCTCCCTAAGTGTGGTAAGTTGGAATGTGGTTGCAGATAACGGAGGTGCGCCTTACTCTCTGCATATCGGAGTGCCTGAAGTCATTGCTGCATGGAAGCAACAATCTTTTACGTAAATTACATATTGGCCATGTTCGCATGGTGCAGTAAGCCAGAATTCTAAAAAATTCTGGTTTATTGTTAATGAGGCAATGTGCTGATGCATGCTGCCTGATCTAAATAAATCACGGATCTTCCGCCCCTGGTTTACTTATCGTGGTGTGTGGACCAGGAATTCTGGCTTCTCTGGGAAGAGACAAGCCACAGTTCCTGGTTTGCACGTCACAATAAACAAATCACACATGGAAGGTCTGCTGTTTTTTAGCCACTCTCACATGTAGGAGAAGCCAACCAGGACTGATTGACCAGTGTCTACCAGCACACTGGCTTGGTCACGATAAGGCAGAATTCTGGCTTATCATGCCATGCAAATCAGCCATTCAGGCAGCAATCCTGTACCACTGATGTAGGAGTAACATCCATTGAACTCAGTGGGACTTACTTCTGAGTAGACATATGAAAGGATTGCACTGTAAACCATCTAGAAATGTTTGCTTTTTAAAAATATCAATGAAGATAGAAATAAATAGAAGAAAAAATATTCTTCTAAGTCAGCAAAAACAAATTAAATCAGACTCATTTAAATGTGTTGAGCCATTTGAAATAATTGTTTAGAATATAAATTATAGATAAATATTTTGTAATAACTTTCTGAATATTTATAACCTGTCTTACATCTATGAATGTGTAAATTATTGTACTTAGGTAAAATAGCTAATATTCTTAGTGTTACACCAATTAAGTCTGAATATTGTATGTCACCGCTGCCACTAGCAAAACTAAGTCATACGTGCCCAAGTTCTCATTTTGCATTATTTCATCATTGCCTTAAGTGTCATTCTGAAAACAGCTGTCATAACCAAATACTTTAGCTAAGAAAGAATATAAGTTACTATAATATAAGCTGTGCAAAAGATACCTGATAGTAGCCATAGCAGTTGCTTAGCACTAAGAAGATAACTAAGAATCTGCTCATTCGGTAAATGTCTTCTTAACACAACCAATATAATTGGTAGAGTTATGCATAAGCATTTTAATATTTAAATATAGCTGTTGGTACTTAATGTGTGTTTATGGTCATGACTGTGGTAGCTTCATAATATGATTATTTAAAATATACAGGTTGCATTCATTAAAATTGTAGACATACCTATGATATTAGGAGAAAGCACATAGCTGAGCACAGGGTGTTGAATTTTTTTGCATGTCTCAAAAAGTACACATCATGTTCAGCTATTTTTGGGAAGGCAAAAGGGCATGAAAATGTTCATGAGGGACAGGTTATGTGGCCTGGATTCTGCTGGCAACTAGACCAAATCTTCATGGCTTGCCACATTTGTGCTGCAGAAACTGCCACAATACAGAATGACAAAACAGGGATGTTGTCTCTCTCTACATTTTTTGCGCTCAATAGGATGCATGTTTGAATGTGCATTCCAATGCACTTTGGGGTATAACTAAAGCTGGATTGGGGTTTCAAGGTAAAGGCGATATGGCTTTTTTGCCTTCACTGACATCACCATGTGGCCAAATCTAATTGGCTGTGTGACTCTGTGATGTCATCACATTCATTACATTATTCTCAACTAGCTGGGATAACATAATGAAGAAGAAACAAGAATCCCTATCAAGGTTTTTTTTTTAAAAAAGTGCCAAAGGATCAGGGGGTTGGAAAGTGCTTTTTGCACTGCTCTGGAGCACAGTTTTCATGTAGAAAACTTGGCACAGCTCTAATTTATCCTGATAGTGAATATATATAAAAACATAAAATATGAGTGCACTGGAGCTAAATATTTTACATTGACAGTTATATGGGTGTCCCACCCCCACCCCAGTTTTCAGGAAATCCTTAAAAACAGGTGCCCTCAGAAGTTCTGCTAATGTAAACTGGCACTTTAACATATATTTTATTCTTATTTCCTTGTACTTCTGCACAAATATTCTAATAGGTTACTGAAATGATGAGGTTGGTTAACTGTATATCTCATTTATATAACTTCAGCAATCAGTAAGGGAAATAGGTGGTAGTGCTTCTCATAGAATATTGTGCTTATAAAGCAAAAATACCATTATTCAAATTATTTAAAATATGCTGTTTTCTCTCCCTATTGCATGCTTCAGCAAGCAGTATGTTAGAAGAGATTAAAAAGAGGTTGTTGCTCTTTAGCATAAAGAGAAGTGTTTGTCAGTAGAGTAGTATTTTATAAAGTAATAAAATACTTACACTCTGTAGGCATTGTAATAATAGTTTCAGTTGTAGCATGATAATCATCATCTTCCAAAGAACCATCACTGCTGTCATCTCTCTGGACATCATACTGATCAATCAGTTCTTGCAATGGAGGAGCTTTAGGTAAAAGTTGTCTTATAGCATCCCGGCTAATGTTAGGTGCTTGTTCCAGACGCAGTTTACTGAGGATCTGAATTTTTATAGCTTCTATTCTTGAAGATTTTGTACTTTGCCTCCATGTACATGCATTGCACAGTCCATCTTTTTCTATATTCTCATTTGCCTGGTTACTTTCATTAAGATCCACTGGACCAGGTATGATTAACATGAAAAGATAGATAAATAGATACATGTTTAGCTTGTGCCTGGTCTTACATTCAGTGCAGTCTTCTTCCTTCTTTTCTCTTTCTCCTTCCTTTGGTTCTTTCTCTAATCTTTCAGTACTCTGTGAATCACTGAAGGCAAATGCAATCTGAGACAACACCACTCTGGTGAATCTTGTATGTTCCAAGAGGGCTTTTTATATTCCAACTTTCATTAGACGTGTGTGTCGTCAAAACCATTGATTGGCTGTTAAACCAACAATGAATCTAGCTGTCAGATGTTAAAGCCATGTCCGTCATAAGTTGCTAGACCGCATTTTGTTGCTGCCAATGGTGAGCTGATTTTCTGACTATTCCATAGAGGGTATCTCCTCACATGCTGAAAGAATATTTCCAAGGAGCATGGCCAGCAGTATCAAAAGATAGTATTACCATTCTTAAATGTGAATCAGCTGGTTCTTTTATTATGAATCAATCTATGTATCCCTCTCACATCTAAAAAGGACAGCCAATAATCAAAAAAGAAAACAATCTAATTTTTTTATACACTGTCACTCACTATCATAAATAAAAAATCTTCTAAATGTTGTTTATATTTTACATTATTGGTTGAAAAACAAACTGAGATAAACTTTAATTAAAAGCACAATACTCAGTGTCTAACACCTGAATCCTAACCACACTACATAGGTATGTTTTATTCATTTCATGTTCAAGATCAGCATTTAAGTATTTAAACAGATGGAATCCTATTTCCTTTGTGATACTTACATCCTTCCTAATCATAAGCATATTACAGGGAAGTAATGGCCACTATCCACAGATACTGAGTGCAGTAGTAAGACTAGACATGTACAGGGGAAGGCTTGTGCGCCTCCCCTGAACAGCTGGTTGGTGTGGTCAGTTTTGACAGCACTGGTCACCTGTTCAGGGGTGAGAATTAAGAGACCTGGATTCTGTATCTCCACCCCATCCAAACAGGTGATCAGTTCTGTTAAATTTGATCATGCCAATCATCAGGAGATGCATATGCTGACTTAAACCTGAAAGGGTCACCTCATGAAGGGGTGAGTTACCTTATGTAGCACACCTTATGTATTTTATTACATTTATATCCCGCCTTTTTTCCTCTTCCAAGGAACCCAAGGCGGCTTGGGTTTTTTTGCGTGTGTGGATCGTATACACCAAGGTTAATCACATACAGAATCCTGCTTCCAGACTCAAATCATCTTTGCTTGATCAGGGTGAACAAGTTCAGGATCAGGGTGCAAATGGTTACAATATGATTACTTTGGCTTCACTCATCTGTAGATCATGCTCTTTGGATTCATTATACATTTATTATGTCTATGTGAAGGAGAGAAATAGATACTTTTAAAGAGTTATCTCTTGACAAATATTTCAGATTTATGTAGGACATTCTGCAAATTCAACTTTTCAGTTCATGTAAAAGTCAAACGAACATGTTCTAAAGCTAGGCACACAGTGACTTGAAAGATATATTCAGTATTTAATAAGGTGCTTTTTTTTTAGGACTGGCATTACAAAAATATGATTTCTATCATATTATTAATCTGATATAGTAAATCTTTTGTACTATTTGTTTGGACTATATTTGCTAGCTGTTAAAAATAGCTATCTGTTATGTTTCTTTTTTCTGTATTGTAGCTTCAACTACTTCAAAATATGAATATTCATTATATTTTGCAAAAAAAATGGATGTAAAATAAAGTATTAAAGTATTAAGTATAATAAATTTTGATTCTATTTATTTAAAAGAAACAAACAATTTTTATCTACATTAAAATCAACCAAAATGAAGCATCGCAATATACATTTTTCTTTGCATGCAACATTCATCTTGGGGAATGTGTTTCCCAGCAGTGAGGGATGCATATATTCTCACCCATGAAACTTGCAATTGAAGCATTTGACTGAGGTCCAGAAATCAGTTCAGCTAAAGTATGTCTATAATATATTACTTATAACTTACCCTACTGTTTCTTGTGGCAGGGGTAGGAAAAGGGAGAGGGTTCCCAGGATTCAAGCAGATTTTCAATTCATTGACTTAAATGTCCAAGCAATAACTATTCAGCAACTTAAAGGAGTCAGAATAAACTAAGCTATTGTTGCCCAGGAATCTATGGTCAAACATGCTTTGCAGATTTTTGTAGTATGTTAGGGATGTGTGTATAAGCAAAACTCGAGCCCAACGTTCTCCAAATTCCACCTCAGAGCTCATTCCGTCTTGTGTCTGTATCTTTGTTTTTTTTCTTCTTTTTACATTAAAACGTGTGCATATTTTCATGTGTATTTTCCCTAATGTACGTATCAGTTATGCGCATCTTTGAAATCTATGCATTCTCCTCCTGTTGATTAAAGTGTGTTTGTGTGCATTTTTCAAAAGTACATATTTTTTCATGTGCGTTTTTGAAATGTATGCATGCTGTCAAATGCATTGGGGGGGGGGTGTCCATGAATCACATTGCAAGCTGAGAAATGTATGGACTTCAATCGCAGATTGCATTTGATCCATATTCAGGAGGTACGAACTGGGTAAATCCCAATCAAAAACAAACTGAAAATAGTTTCTCATGTATCCCTAATGATATGTAGTGTACTAGCTTTTAGCAAATCCCTCAGCAAAGTAAACACAAAGCTGCTAATGAGCTAATAGGAAGGCTCTGCTTACGGGTTGATTAAAATACGTGAACAAGTGTAAGAATGGATGGAGAACTTTCATAACGGCCAGAGGTAAGGCATGTTCATAAATGACCTGCAGACAAGGACAAATTGAGGTAGCCAACTTTGCACACAACAGTTTTTAAGACTGTAAAATCAGTATCAATAAGGAAAATTTGAATTGACTCAACCTACTCAGAAAAGAATCATAATACAAAGCTCTTTGAAAAATAAGATTAGTATGCAGTGGCTGTGAAAAAGGCTTGTTTTGTTAGCAGTTATTCGAGATAAGAAAAATAAGCCCGCAAGCCTAATGCCATCATATATGGTTTTGGTCCACCAACATTTCAAATATTGAGATGGATCCAGAGTTCTGTGACCAGAGTTCTATTCATGGGGACTCTTGGGTCTCAGTTACACCCTTCCCAAAATCTGCTCCTTAGAATTGGAGAACCTTCCAAAACAACTTGGAAGGTAGAGCAGGGAGCAGCAGGAAGAATGAGGAATCAGTGGAAATCTGTCCCCCCTCTTCCATTTGTGGAAGCCTCCACTGGATCTAAACCCTTTGCATTCATGGATGAGAACCTCTTGACAATTGCATTGTCTACAATTCTGGTTATTCTACCTCAAAAAAAGATATTGTAAAGCTCAGGGAGATATGATAGTTAAAATGATTAGGGGAATGTGCCCTCTTCTTTGTGAAATAACAAACACTCCAGTGGCACCTTAAATATTAACAAAAGTATTGGGCCATTAGCTTTTGTTGGCATAGCCTACTACATTAGATGCATGAAGAAAGAGAACCCGGCCTCTTTCTTTCCATGGAGAAAGGAGCCTGTGGCGAAGAGGAGGGCTTGCAGTACTGACAGAAAAAAATTAAGGCCTCCAAAACTTGTAAGAAATGGTGGAACTGAGGGCATCCCAGTTCTCATGAGGCTTTATGAGAAGAGCTGAGATGCTCAAGATTTCTCAAAGTATCACATGAAGAGAGCTGGAATGGCTATATGAGTCTGAAGTAGGCCATGCAAGATACAGTTGCAATCTGCAATAGAGCATGGGTAATACAACCTAGGAGAAAAAGGTGTGAGCAAAGGTGTGAGTCATGAACCACGAAGGCCAAGGACGATCTCCTCTATTTCCAATTACCATTTGGCAGTTGAGTCTGCCATGGTGCACACATTGGTGTCTATGATCTATTGTTGAACATCCTGTTTCTGGGCTGGTATTCAGGACTCAACCCTATATCACAGTCTATAGGAGCTGGTGGGAAAATAACCTTCTGAAATTTTGCAGAACAGGTAGCAGAACAGGACGGAGTGAATGGGCTGCCCCTTCATTGTGGCCCCATTCACTCCATCCCATCCAGCCACCTTGTCAGGGTTTTTTGACAGCTGTCAGGGAGGGAACTACAGTAAGTGGCCCAAGAAGGAGCCACAAAAAAAGGGTGGCCTTGAGAGCTCTCCTTTCTGGACTAGCTAGAGACTTGGAAAATTTCCCAAAGGCGGAGGGCACTAAGAAGTGTCAGTTCAACACTTAAAACCTAGAGGATTATGTTGCTAAAGTGGAGATCTACAGCCCACCCCCTTTTGGTGCACTTACCTTCACGTCCCCATCCCCCCCATTTGTTGGTGTGTTTCAATTGATAGCTAGGCACTTGACAGCTGTCAACTATATTTGCAATTTAGCCTATATGCAGTTTTGCCTTGTTACTCAGTTATCATTTGATAGCTTAACTGACAAGGCAATAGACCATATCCACAAAGTGCCAACGCCGCCGTGATTAAACTTACTTTTATCCATTTAATTAAACCTTTTACAAAAAAAATATTTATATATATATTTTAGAAATTTTTAAATACATACTAACATTTTGAGTTTAAAACCTTAGTGTCTTCACATTCAAATTTGAGGACTTAACAATGATAATGCTAGAATTTCAAGTTACACCGTATAAATTTACATGCAAGTTTGAGGACTTAACAATAAATATTACAATTACAAGTAACACAATTTATATATCTACTCATATGTGCTTTAGCATAGCAAGTCCTAACTTTGTTGTCTTTTTAACAGAGTTAGTAGAAGCCTTTCTCTAGTTTTTTCTTTTTCTTTTTAAAGTGGCATCAGCCTTCCCCTGTTTTTTTCTTTTGAGGAGGCCACCGCCTGAGAATTCCCTTATTTTTTCTTTTGGTTTTTCTTCCCAGGTGGCTTGAGCCTTTTTCTATTTTTCCTTTGGAGAGGCTTCCAATGTACTGATTGCTGCACGCCCGACAAGAAACCGGTTTGCCCCTCTTGTTTCATTCATTATCTTCTTCAAGGGTTTCTCACAGACTATATCAGTGTCAATTCTACACCAAAACTCAAAAATATTTCTACATTGTTACAAAACAAACATCATACAATCTATCTTCAAGGTCCCCTTGTTCTACTTACGTTCTTACATTGTTTCTTCCTGTATCTGCATCACACTTTTACTCTCACTGAGTCCTCTAGTGGTCATACTTTTTACTACATATATTTATACTCTATATGCAGCTGGTAACAGCTGTTAACCATTTCATCATCATTCATACAAGTAAGACATCTAGCAGAATCAATTACCACTCCCATAGGGCTTTTACAATGTAAAAAGCCTCAGGCGGTGGCCTCCTCAAAAGGAAAAACAGGGGAAGGCTGATGCCACTTTAAAAAGAAAAAACTAGAGAAAGGCTTCTACTAACTCTGTTAAAAAGACAACAAAGTTAGGACTTGCTATGCTAAAGCACATATGAGTAGATATATAAATTGTGTTACTTGTAATTGTAATATTTATTGTTAAGTTCTCAAACTTGCATGTAAATTTATACGGTGTAACTTGAAATTCTAGCATTATCATTAAGTCCTCAAATTTGAATGTGAAAACACTAAGGTTTTATACTCAAAATGTTAGTATGTATTTAAAAATTTCTAAAAATATATATATAAATATTTTTTTGTAAAAGGTTTAATTAAATGGATAAAAGTAAGTTTAATCACAGCAGCATTGGCACTTTGTGGATATAGTAATAATTACCGTGATTCTCCTTGTATTAGCTGTTCAGAGATTGGAGCCATGTATAATAATTGTTAGGACATTTGCTTTCAATGATGAAGAAAAGGATAAGATACCAGCAGACATTCCTCTAAGACTACAAGAATGTATGTAAATAATAATAATGACAGGAATTTACCACAGTTTATTGTGCAAAAATGGGGTTACTTACATCACTATGTATAGAAATAATAAAATAATGAACCTCCCAGGTCATAGGAAGATGAGGAATGGAAATGGGTTGCTACTACAAAGGGAGATGATTAAGTCATCAGAGAGAGAACTAGAAGAAGGGCACACCCATGAAGTCTTCACCAAGTAAATAATAGGTGGACCTGTAATGTAACCCCTATAGTATTAATGGGAACATTGTAAAAGCCCTATGGGAGTGGTAATTGATTCTGCTGGATGTCTTACTTGTATGAATGATGATGAAATGGTTAACAGCTGTTACCAGCTGCATATAGAGTATAAATATATGTAGTAAAAAGTATGACCACTAGAGGACTCAGTGAGAGTAAAAGTGTGATGCAGATACAGGAAGAAACAATGTAAGAACGTAAGTAGAACAAGGGGACCTTGAAGATAGATTGTATGATGTTTGTTTTGTAACAATGTAGAAATATTTTTGAGTTTTGGTGTAGAATTGACACTGATATAGTCTGTGAGAAACCCTTGAAGAAGATAATGAATGAAACAAGAGGGGCAAACCGGTTTCTTGTCGGGCGTGCAGCAATCAGTACATTGGAAGCCTCTCCAAAGGAAAAATAGAAAAAGGCTCAAGCCACCTGGGAAGAAAAACCAAAAGAAAAAATAAGGGAATTCTCAGGCGGTGGCCTCCTCAAAAGAAAAAAACAGGGGAAGGCTGATGCCACTTTAAAAAGAAAAAGAAAAAACTAGAGAAAGGCTTCTACTAACTCTGTTAAAAAGACAACAAAGTTAGGACTTGCTATGCTAAAGCACATATGAGTAGATATATAAATTGTGTTACTTGTAATTGTAATATTTATTGTTAAGTCCTCAAACTTGCATGTAAATTTATACGGTGTAACTTGAAATTCTAGCATTATCATTGTTAAGTCCTCAAATTTGAATGTGAAGACACTAAGGTTTTATAACTCAAAATGTTAGTATGTATTTAAAAATTTCTAAAATATATATATAAATATTTTTTTGTAAAAGGTTTAATAATGGATAAAAGTAAGTTTAATCACGGCGGCATTGGCACTTTGTGGATATAGTAATAATTACCGTGATTCTCCTTGTATTATCAAGGCAATAGACCAGGCAAGACTGCATATATTGGAAAGGTGAAAAAGTGCACTTGCACAACTCCAAAAGACCCCCCCCTTGCAAAATTACGGCAACATATGTGCACATTTCTGGTGCTGATTATTTTTTTTTTAATAATAATTTTAAGGTGGCAAACCAGCAGCGGTCACTCAAAAGCGCCACTTGGGCATCAGTGGAGGGGCTGCCGCTGGCTGTCACTGGCGGCAACATGGGCAGGATCACCAAGAGTGACAAAGTTTTTTTCTGCTCTTGCCAAGCAGCTTGTTCACCGCTTCCTGCAAGTCACAATGGGATCGGTCTCCCGGGTTTAGACAGCATGACAACCCACCATGGGTTCAACAACCCCTAGAACAAGCCATGGGTTGTCAGGGTGACTTGTTGCCCAAGACCAGGCCACCCTGTGGGAAGTGGTCTGAGTTTGGATGACACGGTAACCCACAGTCGCTAGTTACCCACAATGGGTTGCCATATCATGCAAACCCAGTCAATGGAAGATTCAGATTCAACCCCTGAGTCGAACTAAGCAGCCTCTGAATCGGTCCAAGGTGAATTAGGTTGGCAAGATAAGCAAAACAGCAAAGACTAGCAAGAGTTGGAATATGGGAAGATCCACACTTTCTGAAGGGATGTGTGACATTCAGGAAAAAGGCGTAGCATTCAGGACATATATTGGGCAAGTTTGTAGGAAAGAAAGTGTGCCAAAAGAGACCAAATCCTTCCTGTAGGTGGAGAGACAGTAAGACAGGGCAAGACAGTGGCATTGCAAAGAAAGCAACATGGGAGGGTGGGGGCGAGGTTCATATCTTTATGATAGAGGATTTCAGGAAACTCACAGAACTGGAACAGCTCTTGCCTCAAGAAAAACTGCTATCCTGAGTGGAAGCTGGACATAATCAGCACTTATGCTGGCAGATTCAAAGAGGACTCTATTTTATACTTACCTATTCTTGCAAGGGAGCACATCATGACAACATGGTGAAGCAATTTAGCAGGTCGATACCTTGTAAAAGAAAGGTGCTTTTGCTGTCCAATCCTTTCCCAGGTAGGCCCTTTTATTAAGGCAGATAAGGGCTCCCTGCTTCACTGGCCTCTTGGGCTTTAAGTTTTCCTAATGTTCTTCAATAAAGTTGTGACTTTTCTTATCCCAGTTATTTACCCTCAAAACACAAATACTATGGATAGTGCTGCACCAAATGTATACCCTCAAAAATGTTTGGTGTGAAAGGGAGGTTGGGGAGAGAAGTGCCCTCACAATCCTCAATATACTTTTTTCTCTTTTTTCTGGTTGTTTGAAGCCCCTTTGGTCCCCTCTTTGTTGCTTCTCCAATATAATTTTCTTCTATCTGACTATGTAATCACAGCCAATCAGGTTGGTGGGGAGTAACACAACTCCATGTTGCTAACGCAATTTGATGATGCTTTGCAACACAGTGCAGTGAGACAGGAAACACATTCCCGTGTCCAAGGCAGCAAGCAAGCAATGTTCCCATTGCGCGTGTATAGGTGAGATAAAGAAGAGTCAGACACAGGGTATATGGTTTCAAATCAGGGCCACATTTATTGAATTGAAGATCTGGGAAGGGCGCATGGGAAGACAGGGATGTCACCCAGTTGCCTCAGCAATATGGCAACATGTTCCTCCACACAATGACCAAATACTTTCACCCAGTTCATGTGCCCCTAAATATCACTGAAAAAGAGGGCCCCTAGGGGGATGAATAGTTTTGCAAAATGCACACACACTCCACCACCACTATCATTGTAATAAAATGTAGGAACAAAATGTGATTATGCTCTTGCTTGTATCACAGAGAATATATTCTTTGGATCAGTGTTCACCCACCTTTCTGATGACAGCTAATGTCTCTGGATGAAGTCATGGCCACACTACAATCACGTCATCATTTGTTCACTTCTGATTGTGACCCAGCCCAGTCCTAAAGATATCTGTTCTAACATTACTGCAATAGGGTCCTGAAAAGGCCACATGGAACAATACTTTCAAACTATGTTGCCCATAATTTCCAATGCCATTGTAATAGGTTAATGCCATATATAAAGTGTGTTTTTGCTGATGCAGATGAACAAATGGATGGTGGCCAGGACTGGTGCAGGGCTGTTTGGCGCCCTAGGCCAATTATATTTAGCACCCCCCCTCTCGTGCCGTGGGGGGGGCTCCGGAGCAAAGCAGCCCTGCTCTGCAACCCCCCCGCGCCTCCACCGCCACCACCACCTACCTTCCCCCCCCCCCGCTGCTGGCTGCTGCTGCTGCCGCCGCCTCCGACGTTTTTTTTTCCTTCTTTTGGAAAATTCAACGTTTAAAATTAATAAAAAATAAATAAAAAGTGAACAAAGAGTGGCACTCCAGAGTAAACAAGCAGTGCGAAAGCCCTAGCCCCCCCCGCGGGAGAGAGGCGCCCCCTTCTTTGTACCCCGCTGGTCTCTAGCCAGACCCATGCCTCCCCTTTTGGGCTGCCGCCTCCTCCTTCTCCCCCCCTCGAGCCGCTCCTGAGGTGAGTTTCACTTTCCATTCCGCCTGGCGAGCCTCCGCCCGAGCAGAGTGCTTTTTTTTTTTTGCCAGGGAACAATGCCGGCGGGGCTCCGGAAACGATGCGAAGGAAGGTAGGTAGGTAGGTGGCGGGCGGGCGCGCGCGGGGGGGGAGGTGCAGCGGCAGCGGAGGCGGCGGGCGGGGCAGGAGCGCACCGTTTCTGCGCCCCTCTTCCGCCACGCGCCCTAGGCAGCCGCCTGGGTCTGCCTAGCGGTAGCGCCGGCCCTGATGGTGGCTAAAATTCCACTAGGCTAATGCTTCAGTGCCATTTCCCTCTATCTACCCATTTCTGGGACATACAATAGTTTTACAGAAGGCAGGGCCGGTGCAAGGCAGTTTGGTGCCCTAGGCAAGATCAGATATCTAGTGCCCCCCCGTTAATCACCCATCTGGCCGGTCACCCAGCCAGATTTATGCACATGACTGCCCCGCCCACCCAAAAGGTCAATTACTATTTATTTATACACAGAAAGGAGTGGGCCGGTGAGAGGAGCTCAACCCCCTCCACCCTCTGTGCTCCCTCGCTTCATGTGGGGGTGGGGGGCTCATGGGTAGAGCCCCCGGTTTGCATGCAGAATGTCCCAGGTTCAGTGCCCCCCCCCACATCTCCAGCAGGGCTTGGAAGTGATCCTGCCTGAAAGCCTGGAGAGCCGCTGCTGCCCGTCCGTGTCGACAATGCTGGGCTAGATGGACGGGGGGGGGGTCTGACTCAGGGCAAGGCAGCTCCCTGTGCGCCTAAGTGCTTTTCTGAGAAGCACAAAAAGATGATGATGATGATGATGATGATGATGATGATGATGATTATTATCGTCACCATCACCACCACCACCATCATCATCCATAGAAAGGATGCCCGGGGGCTGCTAGGTAGAAGCGAAGTGGGCGGGACCAAGAGGGGCTATTACGAGAGGCTTGAGCTCAGCACAAGTGCGCCTGTCGCAGCAGATTCTGGGTAAGCAAGTGGTTGAGCGTCAAAAAGGAAACGCCAAGCGGGGGGAGGAGGAGACGGGAAAGAGGCTGGAGGTGAAAGGTCAGCGGCCTGGAGGCCCTGCCCTGCGTGGGTGAATGAATGGAAGGAACCCAGACAAGAGAAGCCGTTGCGGGAGCGGCGGCGGCGCTGCTGCTGCTGCTGCTGCTGTGTATGTTGTTTGTTGCAGCAGCCCCTTCCATGCACAGCTGTCGTTCTGTGCTCCTCCCTCCCTCCTTAGAGGGGAAAGCTAGCAGCGATGCATTACATTGGCATAAGAAGGAGTTCAGGCCGCTTCTCAATCTCCTCCCCCTGCTGCTCCCGGACAATGCAGCTGAAGAGGAGGGCTATAAACATGGGGCTCCTCTCCTCTCTGTTCCCCTCACTGCTGTGGCTGCTGTGAGAGGGCCAGGCGAGGGGCAAACCAAGCCGGCTCTTGGGACGCGTTCATGTCGCCGCCGAGGGCGCTCCCCTCTCCCGCCGAGGTGAGGAGATCCTTTCCTGATGAGTTTCCTTGCCCCAGGCAAGTTGCCTGCAAGGACGGCTTGCTTTGCCCCCCCTTCCTTCCCCCTGTTCCCCGGCACAACACAAAAAGAAGCACAACAACCAGGGTGAAACTCAGACGGGAAAGCTGTCCGTTCAGGCGCGATGCCTGCTCACAACCCATGCCCACACAAACCACCTCCCCATGCTCTCGCTCCCCCCCTGTTCTCCTCAACCGGCAAACGACCTGGGGGGGGGAGTTTTTATTTTCTTTCACTCGGCTTCCTTTCTGGCCGCTTTTGCTAAGGTGGCTGCGAGATCGTTACCAGAACAGTTTTTAATCCAGTAGCCTCTTTCCTTTCTCTCTCATCCTACGTCCAGCTTCTAAGGTCTGCTCTTACTTAAAAAGATCGCTCAAAACCCGAAAGAACGACAGTGCTGTTGTTAGCAGGTTTGTTTTGTTTTGTTCTTTTAGGGAGGGTAGGTTTTGGCGGCCAGGGCGATGGAGATTATTAAAGAAGTTTCAGAACCATTGAACTCGCCCTTTCTGGCTGAGCTGCAGCGGTGGCGGCGGAGGCTGTTATTAGCCGCCGCCGCAGCTCAGCCAGAAACGGCCAGTGGCGTCCCCTTTAGCCCTGCGCTCTAGGCAGCTGCCTAGTTGGCCTAATGGTAGCGCCGGCCCTGACAGAAGGGTATCACACCCCATCATGGAATGAGGACAATTCATGCCATACCGGTATTGTTCTTCCTGGTTTTAGAGCATGCTGTCTTAACCAATTTAGCGGAAATCACTGAATGTTGCTAATAAGAAGCAATTTTGTATGGCTGTCACTGTGACAGTTTTATTTTAATCTCTCAATGTCACCTGGCATTTGCTGAAAGAGTTGTGTAAACTATCTACCTTCAGAACATAACCCACTTCAACTGGGCCACTTGGGATCATATGCCAGTTTTAGCAACCTTACACAATTTTCTATTCCTGGACCCCATGTTTTCCTATTCATATCATTATAGAATGATACAACCCAGCAGTTGGAAGGGTTTTCCAAGGTCAATTAGTTCAACTCCCTGCCTTTTAATAGAAAACAGGCCGGGATTGCTTTAAGACAGGGCTGGGCAACTTGTGGCCCTCTTGATGTTTTGGCCGACAATTATCATCAGCTCTCACCAGCATAGCCAATGGTGTGGGATGATGGAAGTTGTAGGCTGAAGCATCGAGGGCCAAAAGTTGCCCACTGCTGCTTTTAGACATTGCTTGTTTGAACAATCATCTCAATATGGTGGTAGTGATAGTGGGTGGACACCTCACTGCCACAATATGTGTGATCATACTGGCCCTTTTTCGAACTGCCATGATTACACAAATTGTAACAGCCACGTGCCTACACCCAAATAACTGCCAGTTCATACAACCCAGACAATTTGGACATGGACTCTATCCTCTTCCAAACCTGAAATAATTCATGGTGGTCAGTGAGGGATGTACTTCCCCTGTGCCCATTCATTTTCCTCCTGTCCAGGTACCTTGATGGCAAAAGGAGGCTGAGGCCTTCATTCCCCCTTTCCTTCCTGAAAAAGTTGGGGAGGATGAGTGACTTCTTCCGCCCTTAGAGGTAGGTGTAATTCCTCTGAGCCAAATATCTTCCCTTCTGCGCTGACCCTAGCAGGGAAATTCTTCAGTAGCATAAAGGCAATATGTATGTGCATAACAGGAAAGAAATTTCTTAAACAAATAAATTCCTCACAGAAAAAAAAATAATCCTGTAGGGCTTTTCCGTATAACCATCTTTGTACTTGTAGTTTGTCTAACATTGAAGATTTCTTATATAAAGAAACCGGAGTTGCACATTGACGTGTACATATACTGACCTCTGCTGGAAAGTCTGAGACCTGCATATCTTACTTAGAAAACATGATTTCCCCCCCTCTGAACTGTGATTTAAAAAATAATTGCATTGTTCAGCAAAATCCTTTTCAGAATAAACATTACATTTCATCATTTTTAAAAGTTACACTACTCTCTTAACTATTTTGTAGCTTATACTAGATATTATAACCTTATAACCTTATAACCTTATAACCTTATAACCAAAATATCTAGTATATAATATTATATACTAGATATTTTGATGTGTGAGCAGTGTGTGGCATTAACAATTAATTCAAAACCTTGTCTCCACTAATACTCATACATTCATGCCTTGGATTGAGAGCATAATTCATTCCGGAAACGTGCTTGTAATCCAAAACACTCTTATATCAAAACGAAATCCCCCCCAAAAAATTTGTACAGAGATTTTTAATTTAAGCCGTACTACAGTACTTGTATTGCAAGACGTTGCTTGTATATCAAGTAAAAAAAAATTAAATAAATATTTTAAAATGTGCTTGTCTTGCAAAACGCTCTCAAACCAAGTTACTTGCAATCGAAGGTATTACTGTACTTCAATGGGTATGAATCTGTTCAGGTTTAAATAATTCACTATATTGTAAATAAGAGAAAGAGAATGTGTAATTTAAATAAGGGAAATATTTTAATTCTGTAATGGAATGCTATTGTGTCATGTGAAGTGAACTGATAATAATCTCTATGCTTTTGTACAGCTTGCAAGCAAAAGGTGAATGTGGGTACTGATGGTAGGTTAATGTTCCTAGAGCTAAGGAACATTAGGAACCTACCTATGCAGTTTGGAACTTGGCCAATAAAGAAATGATCATACGTCTTTTACCATTGGCTTGGGAAAAAACAGCCTTGGCGAATTGCTGTTGATTTTAGGAAAGTGATGCTGCTTTGAAGACTGGATTAAGTTCTCCTTCTTTCTCTGAAGAAAGAGATACAAAATTATTGGCACACAAAGTTCTCATTTATGAATTATTAACAGGAATATTATCCACCTCACACTAAAAAGGTTATTAAGCATTCAGCTTTTTTTAATATTTGGAAAAGAAAATGTGCATGCATATCTTAATCAGTACTAAGAAAATGAATATATAAACAGTGAATAATATATCAAAACCAAATTCTTGGTGTGAATTAATTGCCCAAGGATAAAAATGCATTTTTCTTTGTGCATCCTTTATTCTCTATCACATGTGAGATCAGTCAAACCCAGTGCATTAAGTCTGTCAATTCCTAGATGACTATTAGGGTTTAGTTGTTTTGCTTCCTTGCTGACTAGCCTATTGTTGATATATTAGGTTATGATGTCACAGATAAATTTAGCCAATCATACTTTATGATCAGCATTAGGTAACAGCACTGAAACCAGGGTAGATTGATTTAAGCCAAAGTGGTTTAAATGTTTAAATCACTAAGAAAAACCAATTTAAATTATAGACTTAAATTAATTTTTCCATTTTGAAATTCATTTATTTCCTGAGTAAGCATGCATTTTGACTGGTTGCTCAAACATTATGAACATACAGGGTTGCAACTAAATATAGCCTCTATGTATCCTAAAGGCATAATTCAAAATCATTAACCATGCAGCCCACATGTCTTCTGTCTTGTAGACTTATGTCTGCTTATAAACAAGGTATGTGCACATGCAAGAATACTTGAAGACGGATAGAGCAATCAAGTTGTGGGACCATTTCCATGGAAGAACTGAGGGAGTGGTAGGTTCTCCCCCACCCCTCCCGGCATTTTCTTTTTAAAAAAGAATTTCCTCCCATTGACAACAGTGGGAGGGAAAATAATGGCCAGCTCCAGGCTGGCATAGTTCAGAGACCCAATCCATGGGCATATCAGGAGAATGAGGAACCTGGAACAAACCCAGAATGTCCCATTTCAGGCTCTACCACTGGCAGAAACAGTGCTGGTGGTGCTTCTATGCCCACAGAGCTTTCTTGGCGTCCAGGGTGCCTCCTGGGTGGGAGTGCCATTGCAGTGGTGGAATGGCACTTACACTACATCCAACAACCCCTCAGCCAGCCTTCAGCAGGGCTTAGATTGCTCTGTAAAGCTTCGATCCTATGCACCCTTACATGGAAACAAGTCCCACTGAACAAAGCAGAACTTACTTCTGAGTAAACATGAATAGGATTGGGCTGTAATGAGCATCCAAAACTTTCCAGAAGCAAGAGATGGTAGTTACTGGGCAAAATAGCATTTATTCATCAGATGGCAAGTAAATGCCCATGTTGTTTTGTTAGTAAAGGTATAAACATTGATAATTGCAGAAATGAACACATTGCAGAACTCAGGTAGCTAGGCATAAAACAGAAATACAAGAACGTGGATTCTAGTGCCTGTGTTTAATTGTTACTCCCTGGCCCCCAGTATCAAACCATAACAGAAGCACATGAACTATTGTGCTGTACAGATGTTTACCCCACAATTCTTTCTTTACAAATAAAAGTAGCCTTTCATAAAATCATGAGGGCCATACATTCTATTTTAATAGATTATATATTTGTTCTAAGTTTAGATTTCATTTTAAACCAGGTTATTTTGAAAAGGGAAACATATTGTAGCTGAAACTTTTAAAAAACTGACTTAAAATGTGTATATCTATATTGTTTAATTGTTGATTTTTATTCACCCTGTTGGAAACAGACTTTGGATTAGCCTTACTAATTTCAGTAAAGCTACTTCAAAATTTCTGCCTTACATAGTATCCATATTATTATTATTTTTGATAGAGTGATGAGCTTGAATGCTCCATAACCCTCTTCCTTCCTCCTTTTGCTTGCTATTGAAATTTTCTGGTTTCTCAAGACAGTTTTTTGTGATGCCCAAACTTGGACATTGTGGGTTAAGGGCTCTCGGCAAGCTGGATCAGATTCTCATCACTCATTCGTGCTTCAACAAATCATTGTTTGTTAGAGCATCCCACTGTGTTTTTCCAACATGGGTGCGTAGGAAAAACATGTACATCTGTGTACTATGTTATGTGTGAAGATAGTGCATATGTTTTACTCTATACGTATTTGCTACGAAGCTATGATTGGCAGAAAGGTCCCTCCTTCGGATATCACAGCAGCTCTCAAAGTATTACACATTCAGAGACCTCACTGCCTTTCTGTGACTAAAAAGGAGAGATGTAATTGGGTGTTGTCAACAAACCGGTGACATCTAACTCCAAATCCTCTCAGTCTCTACCAGTGGCTTAATGTAGATGCTGAACATCATGGGGGATATGATAGATCCATGTGGTACTCTCCTTGGCATCATTTGAAAAAGAAAGCCCTGGGTGTCATCAGCATAGTGATGAGACCAAATCCCAAATCTCTGGATTACCACCCCCAGTAGCTTCATGTAGATGTTAAAAAGCTATAGAGACAAAATGCAGCCTCAAGGAATTGCATAGGCCACGGGACTGAGCAACAGTCTCCCAGCACCACTTCCTGGGAGCACTCAGCTTGTAGTATCAGAACCCACTGCAAAACAGTGCCCCAAGTCCCATACTGGCCAAACGACCCAAAAGGATACCATCGTCCAAAGTACTGAATGCTGTTGAAAAGTCCAGCAGAACCAATAGGGACACACTCCCGCATCTAGTTCATTGTGAAGGTTATCCACTAAGACAACCAAGGCTGTCTGTCCCAAAACCGGACATGAGCCTAGATTGGAAAGTATCCAAATAATAAGATTCATTCAAGAAAGCCTAGAATTCTGTTGCCACCACTCATTCTAGAACCTTGCTCAAAAAAGGCATATTGAAGACTGGCTGATAATTATTTGGGTGTTGGGATCCAATCATTTTTTTCAACAGTGGTCACACCACAATTTCCTTTAAAGCAGGGGTGAACAACCTTTTCAACCTGAGAGCTGCATGTGATGCTGGTTGGGGGCCGCCTGCGCGCAGACACATACACATCCTTATGATCCTGATACAGATTGCTCTTTCCTTGCTGCTAGCAGTAGTGGGAAAAGAGTGAGCTGTATGATTATCTGTGTGGGAGGAAGTGGAGAGTTTAGGTGGGGGGAGAATTCGTGGGGGGAATTTGTGGCAAGAGTTAGGGTACCCACGGGGGGCCACAGTAAAGGCCTTGGGTACAACCTCTACCACCCAACTGGCCAGTCCCCCTCTGGTAGCTGTTACTAACCAGGATTGCTGAACAAGATGCCTGGGTCATCTTCCCATTCCACAGATCAGTCAAGGTTTTGACAAGATTGCCAGCTCTAGTGGTTGGAAAATCCCACAGAACATTCAGAGATCCTCCTGAATCCATCAGTTTCTGAGGGTAGGCCATTTTAATAGGTCACACACCCCTGCAGTGGTTTAGAGCTCCAGTAAATTTATTAGGAAGTGATCTGTCCAGGACAATTGAGTTCTTTCAAACTCCCTTACCCACAGTTCATTTTCATCCTGACTAGCAAATACTAGTTTGAGAGTATGCCCTGCCACATGTGTAGGTCCAGACATTAACTGAGACAAGCCATATTTGTTAATATTACTTTTCATGTGAATTGACCACTTAGTCCTTCTCCTTAAACACACAATCTCTTCCTAAAGTGTCCTGAGTTTGCAATTGTGTCACAATGGCTGTATGAACAATGCTTGCCTAGGAAACCTTTCCTGCCCAGTTAAGAGATGGCAGTTAGTCAGTGGTGACAGAGGTTATTAAAGGTCAAAAGTAAATTACCAGTGACAAAAGTATCTCTGAAAAGAAGTTATTACAGCTCTTGTTTAAGGTACAGTTTATTCCTTTTATAAACAGTCACCATATTCATTTTATTTATATATATCCCAGATAACCTTACTTTTTAACATGCTAATGAGCAATACATGTTCAGTTGACTGCTGAAAGCAAAATGTGAATAGATTTAGCAAACAAGATAGATCATTGGTGTTCATGTGCTGTATCCAGGGATGGCCTTCTTATGTACTCTCAAGGGCCATCTTTTTCTCTAAGCAAATGTCTGGGAGTCAGAACAATTCAGGAGGCATTACCTGGTGGTAAAGGATTGTCTATCTCCACATGTACCTGTCATATACTAAGATCTTCATCAAAGGCCCCTTTCCAGCTTCCTCTGCCATCTGAGGTATTTGAAGTATGACAGGGGTTACCAGGGAAAGAGCCTTCTCAGTGGTGGTTTCTAACGGTGGAATTCTCTCTGTACTGAGGATCTTCTGTTGTCTACCTAAGGCCTTTTAATTTAATCAGGTCTGTTTTATCTTGGTTGGTAGGTTTTTATGTTTGTATGCTGCTCTTACAGGTCCTGCTGATTTCAGTGTATTTTTGTATGCTTTTAGCTACTTTTATTATAGTTTGAAATTTTGTAAGCTGCTCTGGGAAAATGGATGGGCAAACATGCAATGTTCGAGCTCTTTGAGATTCTCCAAATTTCTGTTTGAAGCTCGGTTCCCTCACTTGCGCTCCTGAAGGCAAGCATCTTTTTTTAAAATTGGAAAAAAAATGTGCATTTTCAATGGGGGGAAAATGCACTTTTTAAAAAGTGTGCACCCAAAATGCACACTTCCCCCCATAAGGTAAAGCTTGAAATTTCAGATTGGGGGGGCCGATGTGCACTTGCATAAGTGCACACTTTTGAACACAAACTCGGAAAATTGCTAAAGTTTCCCAAGAATTGCGCTCCTCTTCGCATTTAACGGGTTGTGTTCACATGATTTGTGAACAGGAACAAAACTCTTGTAGATCCCTACCTGAGAATATGATTGAAGGGTGGAGCATATATCCAAATGATGCCACTGCCGCTGATAATAACAACAACTTCACAGATGAAGCATGTGAGCTCAGATGGTATGAGTTCTTTAGTGGTCATAGATTTCATAGATCATAGAGTTGGAAGGGGCCTACAAGGCCATCGAGTCCAACCCCCTGCTCAATGCAGGAAACTAGAGGAGGGGTCTCCCATCCAAGTAATAACCAGGCTTGACCCTGCTTAGCTTTCCACGCTCAAACAAGCTGAGCCAGCTTAAGCGTATGTGGTCATGGTAGGAAGTACTAATGAACTAGTGAACAAATGTGCATTCTGAAAGATCCCCTCAAGAGGCAAACTGGCTGTTTCAGTAGAACTTTGCCTCTCCAGAATGTGTCTGAAAGAGGAATACAACTTTTAAAATTGGTTAGGGCCAGCTGTGCCAGATAACATGTTTCAGGGGCTGCATCTAGCCCATGGGCTGTCAGTTTGTTTATCTATCTACTAGATTTCTATATCACCCTTCAACAATAGTTCCAGGGTTCTTTACAAAAATACTGCACAAAAATGGCGCAAAAGCCAGGAAGCCACCAAATGATCAGTGGTCAGAAGGGAGGGGGTATGGCCATTTGAGAAACCCCAGAAGACCAGATTGGAACCCCTGGGCCTGAGGTTCTGCACCCCTGATCTAGCTGGACAGAAATTAACCCTTTCTACTACAGCATCAAATATTATTTTTAAATATATTGATACACCCTCAACAGTGGTGCCATTATTGTGACTAGAGAATTGCTAGGAGTTTTTCCCTACACATCTTTTGAAAATAGACATGTTTTATTTATTTATTTATTTATTTCATTTTTATACCGCCCAATAGCTGAAGCTCTCTGGGCGGCTTACAGCAATTAACAAGACAGTCCCACCCTGCCCGCAGGCTTACAATTATACCGTTCTGATCAAGGTTTTAAAACTATTTCAAATTCCTTGGAACCAGTATAACATTTTAGGAACCATTCTTGAAAGGGCTAAATAAATATTTCAGGGTCATAAGTGACCTGCAGCCTGGTATTTTTCCAGCCCCGGTTCCAACACTATGCTCTCACCAATCTTTAAACAGAGTTAAAATACTAATGTCTTTGAAAAGTATCAGTGGTAACATCAGTCTCAAAAATTGTGTGTATTAATTACAGGTATTTCAGGTATGCCTAGTCTACACATGCAATAGAACGAAGTGGTAGAATCTGGAAGTGCTAGAGTGAAGTGAACTATGAGCTTTTCTTCATGAGGCATTTATTGTGCACTCGTGATTCCTTACGGCTGTTTATGGGTTCTTTAGGCAACATTGTGAACCTCCAGTTTCACTTCTGTTTTTTAAGAGCACTTTCCTGGGTTTTTTAGAGCAGCGAAAATAGAGTATTACAGGCAGTCCCCGGGTTACGAACATACTGGCTTACGGACAACTCATACTTAAGAATGGACTGCCATATATTTAAAAATCTGAGTTAAATACAATGGTTCGTACTTAGAACACATACACTATATTTTGCGACACTTTGCAACACTTTGAAAACATTGGGTGGCTTCTGTTCTGGCTTATATATACGTTCAGCTTAAAGACAGACTTACGAACGGATCTCGTTCATAACCCAGGGACTGCCTGTATTTCTGAAAGGGAAAGGAAGGGTATTTTCCTACCTGTGTAATTGCTATATTCCGCTATAGCACAGCAGCCAGCTAGAGGTTATGTAGTGGGAAAGCAGGAAAGGAAAAACTTTTTTAGTGCTCAGATCACAAATCTGTGATGAAACCAAAAGTAGATACAGCAATTAACAGTTTTGTGTAGAAAAGCTCTATAACACTTTGGGATACAGATGGGAGATGCCATTTTTAATGTTCCCCCATATACAAAACTCCCTGCAAATAAAAGACAAAACAAAAACAGAATAAGCCTAACATATCAGGAATAAATGTTCTAGTTCAGTCTGCTTCCTGTTGTGCTACATATTTTGCTTGTAGTAATGTTTTTTGGATAATTTTACATGAGAAGCACTAAAAATCAGTTCTTCTTTGCAGTCTATGTGCAGCCATTTATGAGATCTGTGCAACACCTCAGAAAGGCAGGGGAAAGTTCTTCCTGCACTATGTGCATGCATTAAGGGATGCGCAAATGTCTTCCTGCTCAGTTCTTATTTGATGTAATAGTTTCATTGCAGCTATTATGGAGCTTTCCTCCGAGTTTGCTAGTATTTTCTCAGCAGATTTATTTATTTATTTATTTATTTAAGATTTCCGTTTTCTTCAGAGTTGTTTCTTTAATTACATTGGTACTTTCTTGGATTTTGGTTCTCTGTTTATGTATGGTGCAACTCTTATAAAACATGTCATTATTGCAAAGAAAAATCCCCATTTCGAATGGTCATGTCTGATGTCTTTTAAGTTTGAGTGGGGAACAAAAAGTCGATACCTGTACCTACCACCTTAATATATTTATTTATTTATTTATTACATTTATAGCCGTCCTTTCCTCCAAGGAACTCAATGTGATATACATAGTTCTCCCCTCCATTTATCCTCTTAACAATCCTGTGAGGTAGGCTAGGCTGAGAGATCATGACTGGTCCAAGTTTGCCGAGAGAATTTCATGCTTAAGTAGGGATTTGAACCTGGGTCTCCTGAGTCCCAGTCCACCACTCTAACCACTTCATTGCACTCACTCTAAACCTTTACTAAGTAAGCCTGCCAAAAGCATGGCTTCTCTGTAGAAACACCTACCCAAGTCTTGCACCTGGTCACTGGACTGTCTTTCCTTGTTCCTGGACTTTCTCTGTCTGACCTGGCCTGGGTACTTCAGTCACAGCTTCATTACACCAGTGACACATTCCACCATTTCAGCTGTGATATCAAGCTCTTTGGTGCCGACAACTTATTCTGAGCTGTAAGACTTATGGGAACTCTCACTCCAGATCCCATAAGTCTAAGCCATGGGATGCTGCCGACATGCTTCCAGAACAATCATCTTTGGAACCAAAAAGGGCGAGGAGGCACAAGGACTCTGAACAGAGATAACAAAGAAGGAGGACAGGTTTATTACCTGTAACTTATGTTCATCAAGTGATCTGTGCACTGATCTGCACAGGTACAGATCCCATGTTTATGGCTGCACATAAGTCAACTAGAAGATCATCTTTTATATAGGTAAGCAACCTTCCTATTCCCCCCTGCAGTCTGAACTGGTACAGTCCATTCTACTACTTCCTTCTGCAGCATGTGTAGACCATGCCTAAAATATTATATTATATATAGTAAAATAACAATTATTATTTTTACCACCACTACCACTATAATTTTCTGTGTACCACTTGACCCGATTTATATTTTTTTTACCAGCAGTCAGCCTGACTGCTCAGCTGTTTTTATTTTTAGTTTGTGATTTATCAGTCATAAATCATTTTGATCCTCTTTAGAGTACTTTAATGGCCTCTGTCCACTTAATCCCTTTGCTGTTTGGCAGATATTTACTGTGCAGTGCTCTATGGAACTCTTGATAATGCTTCTTACTGTGTTGAATGAGATTGTATTTGTATTGATGTGGGACTTTAAGAAAACAAGCAGTACAAACATATTGCTTTACCTTAAAGCTATCTCTTGATTGCTTCCTTCTTAGGGTTAATTTATTATTTTACATATAAGTATCGCTCTACATATTTCCAGTCTGGATTCAAGCCTAGTTTTGGGACCGAATTGGCTTTGGTCGCCCTGTTGGATGACCTTTCTTGATAGAGGGAGTGCAATACAGGCCTGTGGCTCACGCTGGCTCAGCTTGTCTGAGCGTGGAAAGCTAAGCAGGGTCAGGCCTGGTTATTACCGTACTTGGATGGGAGACTCCTCCTCTAGTTTCCTGCATTGAGCAGGGGGTTGGACTCGATAGCCTTGTAGGCTCCTTCCAACTCTGTGATCTATGAAACCTTGCTCCTCTTACTCAATCCCTCTTTGGCTTTTGATACCATTGACCATGGTATCCTTTTAGATCAGCTTCGTAGGATGGGGATCGTGGGCACTGTACTTTAGTGGTTTTGGGGTCAGACCCAGAGAGTGATGTTGAGGGAGTGCATCTCAACCCCTTGGCACTTGTGCTATGGGGTACCACAGAGCACTATTTTATGCCCAGTCTTTTTCAACATCTATATAAAGCCATCTGGGACTTTGGAGGGAAGTGTTATCAGTATGCAGATGACACCCAGCTCTGTTTCACTATTATATCTGAATCAAGTGTGGCCATGCAGGCTCTGGACCAGTGCTTGGGTGCAGTAGTGAGCTGGATGAGGGGCAATAAACTGAATTTGAATCCTGGCAGGATGGAAGCACTGTGGGTGGGTGAGTGGGTCACAGGACTGGGAAATAGGTCAGTTGCCAGTTGCACTCCCCTTGAAGGAACAGGTGCATGGTTTGGGGATATACCTGGATTCATCTTTGTCACTTGCGGTTCAGGTGGCCTCAGTGGCTAGGAGTGCCTTTTAACAGCTTTGGTTTCTATGTCAACTACAGCCATTCCTGGACCGTGATAGTTTAGCCACAGTGGTACATGCATTGGTAACCTCAAGATTGGATTATTGTAATGTGCTTTATGTGGGGTACCCTTAGGCTTGGTCTGGAAGCTGCAGCTGGTGCAGAATGCAGCACTGTGGCTGCTAACTGGGGACTCTTTCCAACAGCAAGCTACATCCTTGCTAAAAGAATGGCACTGCCTGCCAGTAAGCTATGGGGCCAAGTTTAAGGTGTTGTTGTTAACATATAAAGCCCTAAACAACTTGGGACCAGGTTACCATAGGGAGCACCTCATCCCTTATGTCCCTGCCTGATCTCTGTTATCATCAGGGGGAGCACTTCTGATGGTGCCACAACAACATGCTCCTGTGGTTCACCTCAGGAGCACTTGCAATAGAGCATTTAGTGTTGCAGCATCCATCCTCGGGAATGTTTTACCAATAAGACAGGCCTCTACAGTTTTGATGTTTAGACATCATCTTAAAACTCATCTCCTCACACAGGCTTTCCCGGAAGTGTGAGCCAGCCAGCTATAGTTTGTAGCACATAGCAGAGTGCACGGTTTTACTGCTGATTAATTTTGTATTGTGTTGTTTTATTGTTATATTTATTGTGGTTTTGAAGCCATTGTATTTTATATTTACTGCTTTGATAACTTTGTGGAAAGCAGTATATAAATTTGAGCAATATAAATAAATATTCCAGTTAGGACTGTCCATTGCTTAAACATTTTAGTCAATGGGCTGCGTGATCCTATGAGGCTGTCCGTAACCCCCCCGAACTCAGAGGATTACAGGTATCCTATTGAGGGCAAGAGGAGCACAGTGGATAGGATATCCGCTTCACTCCTCTCGCCCTCAAAAACATCTAGATGGCTGATTTTGGCCATCTAGATGTTTTTCCTCTCCTCACGAGGAGGAGAGGCTGAGACATCGCCTGGATTCCTCGGAATCTGGCAGTGTCTTGTAATGGAAATTGTAATAATTGCCTACTTAAATCAACGAGGTAATGTAACCACTAGTTAGTGGGAGGAAAGGGTTAATTGAACAATCCCCAGGGTGCATGTTTTGTAACCCCTCCTTCCTACTTTGGCCTCTCTGTGGCCAGCTTTCTCTCTCTCTCTACCTAACCAACCTGATGGACACATGGTCTAGCTGGCTTCTAGCCAGTGATCTCCAATGAAGCAGAACACCAAAGACTCTAATCTGCCTACCCTATATGCATCCTGCATATATGAATAAACGGACTGTAAGTAAAACTAATAAATATCTTTATTAGTTTTAAACCTTGTATGGACAATCTGTTCCTTTTAAGAGCCTTTTAGCAAGGGTTTAGCAACCCACGTGGTGATAACCAGTTTCAATAACCAGGCTGCGCGTAAGGGGGAAAACTCTGCTTTGTCTTAACCAGTATAGGACCGACTCCTTCCCATATCCTCCAACAGCTTGCTCCTCCCCTCCCCACCCCCAGGAACTCTCCCCCCACAGGGGAACCAAACACGGTCTTCCGTGTTTGGTTCCCTGCTGGCACGGAAAGAACCACACCAGCTATGAGGTGGGGGGAGCGCTCCACGGCGCTGCAACCTCAGAAGGGATTTCTAAGGTCACAACACCTATGCCCAATCCTATGCCTTCCCCCCCCCCCGCCCCAAACATGCTGGGCATGCTGGGAATTGTAGGCCTTTTTCTGGCCTTTTAATGTAGGGTTGAACCCTTAATCACTTGTCTTTTAATTGTTTATTTATTTAGAAGAGTTACATCCTGCCTTTCAATCAAATCATCCTCGAGGCAGCTTACAATACATTATAATCACACACACAAACCCCAGACCGAAACGACTCAGCAGCCCTTAGTCCCCTCCCCTGGCTGATGGATAGGGCCAGCGTTCTTCAGCTCTGAAGTCTGAGGGCAACTGTCTATATTGGAGGAGGGTGTTCTTTCTCACAGGAAGAGCGGGAAAAAAGCTTCGTGCAGCTGCTCCTTCTTGGTCTAGATGGGCCAGACTGGTCTCCCCTTTGCCATAGTGGTCTTCCTAGGATGCTGTGGGTGCTACCTCCCAGTGGCCCTGGGTGTCCTGGCTGATGGCAGAAGCCAGAGACATTAACGTAAGTGCACATTAGCATTAATGGGCATTAGCGCACTTGTATGAGAATTTTGTTCCTCTTGCGCAACTGTAAAAAAAATCCAATTCAGTCAATGAGCAGACAACAGAACGAAAGACGCCTGACAATCCATAAAATGCAGAGAGAATGGAGGTTTTTTTAAATTAATTTTTTATTGTGAATTTCAACAAAACAAAACTAGACAGAATGGAGTCTGGGGGGGCTCTTTATGGGACAGACTGTAGGGATGTATGGATTTTGTTAACTCTTTTTGTATAGATTTTGTTAAATCAGACAGAACAAAGTTAACACGTTCCATACATCCCTACTGTCTGCCCCCTATAGAACCCCGTTTCAGTTTCCTAAAATGGGGGGCTTAATAGATCTACCTATAAGAAAGCACTGTGGACTTGTGTTTGAAGCAGAAGGCTGGGGGTTCTCCTTGTAATTATTCATGGCTGGGTTTACCTGCCACTTCGAACATTTGGCTGGGGCACTTCTTCTACAAATAGATCTATTTCAGGGAGAAACTCCATCCTGTCTTTTCAGAGCAAGTAGCATTGCAGAGTACTGCACTGCAATTAGATCTACTTGCAGGGAATTGTTCCAGCTTGCCATTTCACAGAACAAGCTGAAGGGGACAATGTTCCTTGTGATATCAGGTCATCTTTAATGCAATACTGACTTGTTTGTAACAATACCTGGAAGTAGAGCACTAATTAATGATGCTAGTGGAAACCAGATTGCTCCACCTGTTACTTTCTGGTATGTCCTGCGGACTGGTATGTCCTAGGTAAAACTGCTGGTGGTGCATATACGCTGCACTTTATATCCTTATTTGTCAAAGAACTATGAGAGTAACTTTCTCCCTTAATGCTAGTATAGTGCTAGCCCCAATCCATAATTGGCAGCTTAATAACTGTACAAGCATAATGGAGTGGGGGAGGAGAGTCTTGCTGGGGAAAGAAGAAACCCATCAACTCCTTTGCTACTTAATTGTGGTTTCTTCCATAATTGCTCACAAGTAAATGGAGTGGCGATATTGAGTAGATTGCAAGGAGCTCCCGGTCTAGTCCATTTAGCTCCTAAAGGAAACATTAACAAAAATAAAAACTAAAACAGAAAAAGAGATTGCTTAGAGGAAGTGCTAGCCGTTTTAATTTTAATTATTTATTGTTACATTTATATCCCACCTTTTTTCCTCCAAGGAACCCAAAACAGCTTACATTATCATCATCCTCTCCATATTATTGTCACACCTGTTGGATAACAGCAACAACTCCACACGGTTACAGACACTAGGGGACGATAGAGATGTGTTGTATCAACAGCTCCTTGTCTTGTTCATCCCCCCCCCCCCCCGTTATTGTCCTATAACTTGATTGGTTCCTTTATCCTACTCCCTCCCCTTCCTCTCTGCCTCCACAACAGGCAGCATGTGCTTTCTCCCTTCTTCTTACCCTTTTGCTTACTTACCCTCATGCACCCAGCTTTAGGGGGTGCTTGTAGTTAAACACTATTAGATAGCCTTCTTCAACAATGTGTATAAAAGCGCTAATAAAGTAAGTTGATTTGAACTTCTTCTAAACTGGCTATAGCCAGCATTTATTCCCTCTAACACTAAATGCTGCATTACCACGCTTTCTTTACATAAGGCAACTCTGCTTTAAGTCACACCAGACTTTCCAACAACAATGGCTGAGTGGAAACTTGAACCTGGATCCCCCAAGTCTCAGTCCAACACTCAAAACACTTTACCATACTGGCTTCACACCACACTGGCCTTCACTATTTGTGTGTGTGTGTGCTGCTTTGTTTTGTGTTTCTTATTTAAAAGCTTGCACTGTGAATGTGTCAGGTGTTCATTCTTTCAATATTGTTCAATTCTTTCAATTAAAACGAAAAGTACGGGATCGCCTTCTCCCATACAATCCACCCCGCACACTCAGGTCCTCTGGGAAGAATTTACTTCAGTCAGCCAAAACTAGGCTGACGGGTACTACCCAGAGGACCTTTTCTTCTGCTGCTCCCAGATTATGGAATGGCCTGCCGGAGGAGATTCGTCAGCTCACCAGTCTTTTGGAATTTAAAAAAGCCATAAAGACTGATCTCTTCCGGCAGGCCTATCCGGCGGAATTTTAGGTTGCCTTTAAGATGTTTTTACGATATTTTAATGATGTTTTAATGATGTTTTAATGATGTTGTTTATGATGTTTTTAATATGTTTTAAGATGTTTTAATAGTATGTATTGTGTATTTTATATTTTTGTTGTTCCCCGCCTCGATCTAGACGGAGAGGCGGGTAAGAAATAAAATTTATTATTATTATTATTACTAAGTTATAGTATAAGATGATCCATTATTTTTCTTAATTAACACTTACAAAATATGTGTAAAGAACACATAGAACTGGTTAATTATATAATTGTAGCAGTTTGGTATATGCTAAATATTGAAAATTACCTAAAATTCCAGAGATAAAGACATGGGATATTGTGGCAATGGTAAGTTAACAAAGGAAAATAGTAAAAAATGTCGTATTTGACTAATTGAGCAACATTTACTTAATTTTGTAGATTCAATTTAATAATGCCTAGTCCACATCTTTGCTTTAAGATGAACCGATAAATAAGGAAAAGTATTGACTAAATTATCAATTATATAGTGTGTGTATATAAGGGCACAATCCTACAATGCCCGTAAGCCCCCCAAACTCGGAGGCTTATGGGCCTCCTATGCAGAGTGGGAGAAGTGGCAGAGGCGATCTTCACTTTCCCCACACCCTGCATTTTCTGTTAGATGGGCTTTTTCGCCCATCTAGTTCGAGCACCTCAGCGGGGTTGGGAAGGAGGCTGGAGCGGCTGCAGGATACCTCTTATCCTAGCCGCTCCAGACTCCTCCCATCCCTGCCCCCCGAAACACTCCCTTTCCCCCCTCTTCAGGGTCACTTTCCCAACCTCAGACAGCAGTTGGCACAGTTCTTTCCACACCAGCTGCAGGGGGTGGTGGAGCACCGATTCCCAACCCCAAGTTCAGAGCACTGTCTCCAACCTCAGATCAGAATTTCAACTGTCCTATAGCCCCTCAGATGCTATTTATGGGCCACAGGATCATTCCGTAACTCAAATTTGTGTGATTTTTTGCGTGCAATTTTTGTTTTATGCTGAATTGTGTATACGGTAGTTCCCTTGATGACTTAAATTTGAGAAGAAGAAAAAACCTCTAAAAAAGGAAACGAAAACATTTCCCAACTGTGGGGGTGGGGAGATCATTTTACTTGTTCTCAGCATTATCTAACAGGGAACCATGACATTCATATCAAAATGTACTCACATCTTTTGCCACAGTGCTAATTGCACTGTTGGGAGCTAGCTTCAGCTTTCACTAAAATAACCTGCAAAATCAGCTTGACCAAAGACTACGTAGAAACAAAAACAAATAAATGTGTGTATTATGAGCAATGAAAGCTTTACAATATAATACCACCTGAAAAGCTGCCTGTACACAGCTACTACTGTTCTAAGCCATAATATTACAGACACAGAAATTGCTGTTATTAGGAGTGTAAAGAATTCAAATAACACTGGTGTCCAAGGAGATTGTGGATGAGATGACAAGCTAAAATTTCAGAATAACGTCATGCCTTCTGGGAGCATTCCACATGACAGGTGACTTACAACTGCTGAGAATAACAGTTTGTCTTAGTTTAGAACAGTGTTCTCCAGCCTTGGGTCCCCAGATGTTTTTGGCCTACAACTCCCAGCATGCCCCAGCCAGCGTAGCTGTTTTTTCCTCTCTCCTAGTAATATTTATTTATTTATTTCTAAAATGTATTAGTTGCCCTATAGCTAATAGCACAATAAAGGCACAAATAAAATCCATATAACTCAGGTCAAAAGCGATAAACAACAGGGTTGTTGTGAGGATGAAATGGGGAGGAGGAGGAGGAGGAGGAGGATGATTATGTAAGCCACCTTGGGTTCCTTGCAGGAAAAAAGGCAGGGTATAAATATAATAAATAAATAAATCTGTACCATAACATCCCGAGATTATAACTGAATACTCCTTGATGATATTCTCATTTCTAATTAAAGGAGTAACAAATCAATCCTAAAATGTCTTCCAAAATAAAACAAAGTTTTCACCACTTGTCTAAAAATGGGAAGAGAGGCAGCTTGTCAGATCTCCCTGCGGAGAGAGTTCCATTGCTGTGGTGACACCACCAAGGTGGGCTTATCCAATTGGTACCCACCAATCAGTTATCAGCTAAAGATGGGCCAGAGAGCAGGGCCTCTAATACTTATAATAAGGCTGGGCAGCTTCCTGTGGGCTAAGGTCCTTCAGATAACCTGGTCCTAGGCAATTTAGTGCTTTCAAGATTAATGCCAGCCCTTAAAACTGAGCCCATAAACAAATCAATAACCAATGGAGTAGGAGTGGTATATTCTCCAACCACCTTGCTCCTACCAGTATCGAGCAGCTGCATTTTGTATTAATTGCAATTTCTGAAATGTCATTAAAGGTAGCTCCACACAGAGCATTGTAATAGGTAGTTTGGATGTATCTAGAGCAGGGCTCCCCAACCTTGGGTCCCCAGGTGTTGCTGGCCTACAGCTCCCAGCATACCCAGCCAGCATGGCTAATGGCAAGGGATTCTGGGATCTGTAGTCCCTCCAGCAACATCTGGGGACCTAAGGTTGGAGAGCCCTGATCTAGAGCATGGATAACCGAGGCCAGATCTGTTTTCTGCAGGCAGGGAAACAGTCAGCAAACCAGCCAAAGCTGGTAAAAGATGCTTTTAGCCACAGGTATCACCTGAGCATCCAGAGACATTGTCAGCTCAAGGAGCACCCCCAGATGTTTTATTTGATCCTTCAGAGGCATTGCAACCCCATCTAGAGCAGGGTTGCACACCAACAGCAGCAGAACCCCCAGCCAACAACACTTCCATCTTATCTTAAGTTTCTGCTTGTTCATACTCATCCAGACTGGAACTGCTGCAAGACATTGGTTCACAGTTTCTACCATCTCCCTAGGATGAGAAGATGGGAATGATGGTAGAAATGCAAGAACTGAGAAAAGCAATACACTCTATGTTCTATCGTATCTCTAACTTTGGAGAAAAGGATAGTAAATATTGAATATCTGATTGACCAAACTGTAAATCTATCTCAGGTTTAGTCTTCACCTAAACTAAGTTGATTCATGACAGTGTTGATATAACAACATCAATCATTACTTGAACCTTGTGAGTTAAATAACCCATAAGATTGCCATTAAAGCTTAAATTCTGTTCCTTTTAAATAACTTGGTTGATTTCTGCATCTTCTGTTTGTACTTATATGTTGTGTCAAACCATTTTCTAAATGGGCAAGCTTGCCTGCTCCAAAATAACTGGGACTACAGATCAATGATGTGCCCCTAGGTTTGTAGCTAATATGCAAGAGCCAATTACTGTCTGTAACTATCATTAAAATGGTTCTAAATTAGGGCAGCATCAAATAACTCCAATACAATATACTGACAGTGAGCCAAACTTATTCTGTAACAGCACAACGAGGCTAATATGAAATGGTGTTCTGAAAGAGAATATATGATTTTTTAAAAGTGTAAAATAGATGCCTTTTAGGGCCAAACTAGAGCTGACATCATTTGTATTCTTTAGCATTGCATGGTTGTTTGATTAATGTCTCTGCACAGGGGGTGGATCAAGACCATGGTGTAGGGGAGGGGGGCTTTAATCCTTTGTTCCTGCCGTGGTCAGGACCGGTGCAGGGCAGTTTGGCGCCCCAGGCGAAAAAATATTTAGCGCCCCCCCTCTCCAAAGCAAAAAAAACACAACCCTGCACCGCCACCACCGACCTACCTTCCCCCCCCCGCCCTGGCTGCGGCGGCTGCTGCTGCTGCTGCTGCTGCTGCTGCTCCTGAAGTGACGCGATGCGACGGGACCCCCGCGCTATTTTTTGCCCGCGACGAAGGTAGGTGACGGGGGGGTTGGGGGGTGACGGGGGGGTTGGGGGGGTGGAGATGGCGGTGGGAGGCGCAGCGGCAGCGAGCGAGCGGGAGGGCAGAGGGCGGGGGGAGGCGCAGCGGCGGGCGAGCGAGCGAGCAGAGGCGCGGCGGCGGCAGGCAGGAGGGTGGGGAGGCGGAGGCCTGGTGGGGGAGGCGGAGGCCTGGCGGGGACGGCGCAGCGGCGGCAGAGGCCTGGCGGGGGCGGCGCAGCGGCAGCGAAGAGGAGCGCAGCGTTTCCGCACCCTCTTCGGCCGCGCGCCCTCTTCGGCCGCGCGCCCTAGGCAACCGCCTAGTTGGCCTAGCGGTAGCGCCGGCCCTGGCCGTGGTCCCATCTGGAATCAGACCTCCTTGTACCTGCTATTTGCAATGGGATAAGAGTTCCCACTGGAGCCAATGGGAGCTTTTCTCCCACTGAAAATAGCAGGTGTGTGTGGAGGCCCCAATTCAGACTGGGGCTGCAGCATGAGCAAAGGATTAGTCCCGCTTCTCCACACCACAGTTTCAATCCAATTTACCCCCCATCCATGCCAACTATATGTTAACAAAGAAAACCACACAAGGCCAAACAACATGAATAACTCGTCACATCTAATTTGGCCCCAATTTGCATATAACTGCGATATTCGTTTATGTCCACAATGCAGTGCTTTCACTGGCTCAGCTATTTCGAATCTTTACACAACTTTTCAATTTATTCATTCCGTCCTTTTTATCCAATAGTCTTTCCTGGATTGAGGACTACAAATTGAGTCAGGCCTTCCCAGAGCACCAATTAGTTTCTAGAACCAATTTCAGTAATACAGCTCAGCTCTGGAAGATATGTTTTAGTAGAATAAGAAGAGTGGCTACTTTACCTTCTGCATTGAGTCATCACAACTGGCAGCTATTCAGTGAAGGAAGGTCTCCCAAGTCAGAGATTGTAATTTCCATTTAGTCATCAGGCTTTGGGCCTCCCAATGAAGCACTATCTGAAAGGAAGACAGCAGGAGGAGAGGGAGGCAGACCAGAATACACCAACAAGAACAGAACCCTTTCTCACTGATGTCAGGGCCGGTGCTACCATTAGGCCAACTAGGCAGCTGCCTACGGCACAGGGCTAAAGAGGGCGCCAGAAACGCCTTGAAAAAAAATACAGCGCTCTCAAGTGGGAAGGGGGGGCGCTAAATATCCGATCTTGCCTAGGGCACCAAACTGCCTTGCACCGGTCCTGACTGATGTGCTCACATATCCCTCTATCCCTCCTTTTGATCTAGCTCCTAGTAAATTCTGCTGGCTCCAAGATCTAGAAACCATTTTGCACTTCTGACAGTACTTGACATTTAAAGTGCTTCCCATAATTATCTCAAATTCTCAATAATCTTTACAGGAAGGATCTATGCTTGTAGCTCTTTTCGGGCACAATCCTATCATATTCAGACAGAAAAACATCCTATAACACCCAGCATGGCTGGCTGGGGAATGCTGGGAGTTGTAGGACTTTTTTTTTTGTCTAAACATGCATAGGATTGTGCTCTTAAACTAGCATTTTTAATGCCTCTCAAAGGAGGTTTGTAGAACAAGCAGTTAATCTTTTGTGCACAAAAGTATTATGACTGATAATACTCCATTCTGAGAGAGAACTTCAGTTTTATCTGACACTCTCCTGTGCACCTTCCCCACTAATAAAACCAGGCTTCATACCAGCATATGAGCATCAGTAAATAAAATTGGAAGGTGGTTACAGTATATGTAAAATCAAAACATATAAACAATATAATTTACCAGATTGTGGCCAACTACAAAGGAAAGGATGCACAGTATCGATTACACACGCATACGAGAGGGATGTTTGTTTTACATCTCTTGAAGAGGTGACTAGCAGTTTAGCCCTAATTTCATTTGCTTTTCTCTTCTAACAAATCTCCCGCTGGGGTGTTTTGCTAGGACCTTCTTTGAATGCCTATTTTTCGCTAGACGTAACTTCGCTCGCCCTCCAGGTGTCGCTGCAGCGCTATGTGCATGGCTGGCCTTGGAGACTGGATGGTTAATCGTGCAGGTTAAGTGCAACGAGGAGCAAATGAATTGCACGGAGGTGGTTGGAATTTTCTAAACAACCGGCAGGTTCAGTTTCTGACCTGGCTAGTCTACGGATGTATTAAATTCAGGTGCATTTAAGTGATCCCGATCTTGGGCCCACTATATTCTGTAAAAGATGCGTTCTCCTGTCTCCAGGCAAGCGAGGGTTGGAGCTGCAGCAACAGCCTCGAGGAGAAGAGTGAGTAGCCTAGGCAGAAGGACGCCCTGTCCTCCAAATCCCTTCTCTTTTTCATAAGCCATCCGCTACGGGAGGGGCTGCTGCCGGTGCTCTTTTGGGAATGTAGGTGATTGGCAAAGCAGACTCGGAAGACTGGGGGTCCGCCAAGCTCCGCAGCATGTATCTCTCTGGGAGGCAATTCCTCTTATCGAGCAACGTGAGTGAGACGGAGGAGAAAGGGAGTTGGGCGGGGAGGGCGCTGCCCAAAACAAAGCTGTAAGACGTTCCTGGGCCGCCAGGGGGTGAAGAGCGATCTGTGCGACTTGGTTGGGAACGGCTCGTGTTTGTTTTTCTGCATAGATATTCCTCGTTCCGATAAAAGTATCCGGAAAACTGTTTGCGTTCACAGGGTTGTCCCAGCTCCACCCATAGTCTGTGCTTAATTTCTAATCCACCTCTTCCCCTCCCCCGCCAAGTAGTTGGAAGGGAGCAAACCACCTACTTCGGTTCGCTTCAGTCTGAAGCCCACAAAACTAAGGCGGGGCGGGTAAGTGGTTTTTAAATAGAATTACTGGCGTCCCTGACTAAAGGTGGGCTTGGGAGTCGTCAGCATGCTGGAAGGTATGGCTGGACGACTTGCGTAGCCGTGTGCTTTCGGGAGGAACTAGCCTGGCTAGCCATCGAGTTCTTTCCATCTCTGCTAGATCCAAAACGCCGTACGTCAAAGGGCTCTGATGCATGTAAACTGTCCATCAGGCTTAGATCTCCAGCGTCTAGGAGTGCAGTTTCCAGCCCGCTTTCCCGTAAACCAGCCATCTGGGCTTGCGCTGGCTGCCACTTGTATTCAGGAAGAGTTGGTTGCTGCCCATTTATCCATTGGGCGTCTCTGACCCACCTACCCACCCTTCGTTCCCGGCTTCTAATTTAGCAAACAAAATTTGAAAAGGAGAAATCCATAGAACCAGAGACGCCAGTAAAACGTGACGCTGGCGAAAGCTTAGATGGGGCTCTTGTTTTACATCCATCTTGGACACCAGTGTTCTGGGGGAAAAACCTTGTTTGATATACGCTGATTTAAGCATTCTCTTACCTAGCCCAGTGGGCTGCCTTTTCTTGGAAATCACTTTGCAAGATGGGGTCTGCCCTGAATTGCAAAGCAAAGATAGCTAAAGGCAGCCTTGGAGGCAGTAACAACAGTTTCTTCTAAGCCAGTAGCTTTGGGTATCTCTCCACTGCTCAAGCTATGCCATCTAGGTGTAGGCATATGGCATGCCTAGTAACTTTTGTACTTTCTAAAAGGGTGACTGAAATGCATCAATGAAAAATCATTTCTTATTTCAAAAACTAGTGACAAGCTGCAGCCTCCCCCCCCCCCCATATTTAAGTACATGGAATACTGTCATACTGTATTATATTGTTTAGTCGGGTATAGTATTTAGTTATGTTAAATTCATTGATAGTCATGAATGCCAATCAAAATGTATGATTATTAATGAATTTATCTAACTTATTTGAATGGACTGTAAAAGAAATTTCTTACAATCTCAAATTACAAATCATAGTTTAATATACATGATTTATGAGCACTAAAATTATGAACATATTTTTTTCAAACATTTCAAGCATAATTCAAGATCTTTATTAAAATAAGCATCTAATACCAACATCAATCATCAGTCATATTAAAATATCAGTCATCGAATACTTGAGTGATTACTTCTTTGTTTTCATTTTGGAAAACATATCAACTGAATTGTCAGAAGAGATTTGCCTAGTAGCTTACTTTCTGCTGATAGGGTAAGAAAGGTTTTAATACTTTATTATGCTATCATAGACTATACAAGGTCCTATACCAGTTTCAGTTTATTATAGGTACATTTGCTTGATGCAACCAATATGGGGATGCAACTGTGCATTCTTAGAGTAATGCATATTTGTGGAAATAGATTGTCCATGCCTCAGTCAGGCATATATTTGGTTCAAGGCAATCAATGAGCAGGTTTTGCCATGGTTGTTGCACAGTCCTGAGTAATTTTTTAAATTTTTTTAAATTAAATGTAACAAAAAGCCAAAGCTCATCACATGTTACTCAGTTGTTCAGATCCATTGGATATGTTCCACTGAGTAATTGAGCACAGGTCACAATGGCTTCTTCATCTGCATCAGATGGCTGATGGTAAAGTTTCTTGCAGTGAGTGCTGGGCCTAGTCTTCCCTCCTATTCACGGCTGCTGCAACTCCTTGTTGTGCCTCACAACATATAATCCTCAGTCAAGGATTCACTCCAGCTCATCTGCAGGGAATAGGATGCAGGGTGGTAAAACTTGAAGTAGATGTTAGGGCCTAGCCCTAGTCCTGCTCCCTCCCATTCAGGACTGCTGCCTGTCCCAATTAGAAGCTTTTGGCTAAGTTCCCAGCTCATCCACAAGGAATTCTGCAAATAGGCTTCCTATTTGATATTCTAAGCCACTACCCTGAAGCTCAAAGTTGAAAGGTTTGGCGGGTGCAACCTTGCTTGTCCACTATCCTTAGGCAATACAAACCAATATGTTGAGGGTCCTGAGCCTTGGGCTGTGGGATAATTTGTTCCCTTCCCAGCACCTCTGACAACCTGTAAGCACTGGGCAATATCCAATGCTACTTGTGCACCACTGGGACCCACCACCGGTGCAACAGGAAGCTAGCGCTTCCTAAGGCGACTGGAAACGAGCTGAAACTCATTTCTGGAACAGGACAGGTCAGTGGAGCTTGCAGAAGGGAGCTCTGCTGACCTGTACAATTCTGAAAACAAGCATTTCAGCTCATTTCCAGGGTTGTGTTAGGAAGCACTAGCTTCCTGTTGCATCAGTGGTGAGTCCCACTGGTACAACATAATCAATGGAGGCGCACAGGCAGCGTTGGATACTGGCCATTGCTTGCTTCTAAATGCAGAACTAAGGCTGTGCTCCTGTACATACTTCTGAGGGAATGTCCCATTGAATTCAGTAGGATTTGCCTCCAAGTAAGTGTGCATAGGTTTGGGCTGACTGGGGATCACATTACAACTCAAGACTGGTAGTTTACACCTGTGCAACTAGATGTACTCTGCTGAGGGTTGCACAGGTGTCGCTGAGACAGATGCCAGTCTGCAGAAAATATACAGATGAGGGCAGTCTTTCAACTGCTTAATTTGAATTCACTTGGGAACCACACTCATGGAGTGCCTTATACGTGTCTGTGTCCGGAATACTTGTGAGAAACATGTTAAGTGTTTGGCTACTTGTAAGCCTTCTTACACACTTAACATTTTTACAACAATTAGCAGTTGCTGCTGACAAACAACAAGATAACTGTTATATAAACCTTCACCTGAATATTTTCCTAGGATACAGTTGCTTGTGGTCGCATTTTGTAGACCAGCATTGGTTTGGAAGTGGAAAGTTTGGTTAGAAGTTGGGGAGTAGATGATATAAGAGTAGCAGTGAAGCTTGCTGTGTAAAGCCTGGATGGTGTTTAGTTTGCTGTGGAGCACCTGTTCAGATTTCTTAGCTCTTAGTACCCTGTGCTAGAGCAAAGACAATCCAGTTCTCCATAAGGAGAAGCTGAGGCTTATTTGACTACTGATCAGCTACAGAAAATACAAATGCCAAAGCTGTACAGCATGGCAAGTACATGCTGTCCATATGCTTCTCAGTCTCAAGAATCAATGGGATGAAAAACCTGCACAGTTTGTTTTGTTAAGTCAGTAGGCCAGAAAACGTTTAAATAGGCCCTTTTATCCCAGCAGCAGTATTCTCAACACACTTGGAGTATCTTAGAGCTAGAGAAGTAGCAGGTGCTGCTAGTTGGGTTTTTTCCTTTGGGTATTTTGCTGAATTGAGAGCATGGAAAGCACTGACCTGAGGACCCATTGTGGGTGTCATTGCCTTTGTAGGTAGACATTTCCTGAATCAATCCCTGAGACTGGATAAAGCAGAGTCTTGCATTGAAACAGTCAGTTCATTCACTTCACTTCTCAGGAGTATCTCAGGTGCGAAATGTAAGTGTTGAACTGATTGGGGAACAGTGAGTGACTGCAGTACTGTCAAATTGAGTGGAAAGATACCAAGAAAGTCCAACATGTCACATTTCATTTCAAAAGAGAAAATTTCTCCAAAATGATGGACTTCATCAAAAGGAAATGTAAAGGTCAAGAGGGCCAAATCTCTCCAAGATGCTTGAAGATTATTTTAAAATCCCAATAACAGAAAATCAGAACGTGTATGACAATTTAGGAAAGGTACCAACAAGCCTAGGAGGATGCCAGTGCGGTTAACAAGCAGATTCTGGGAAGCTATAAAAGACAAGGAGGTTTCCTTCACAAAATGGAAGTCTTGCCAAAATGAGTAGAGCAAAAAAGAGCACAAGCTCTGGCAAACTAAATGTAAGCTGACAAGAAGAGGCAAGCAAAAATTGAGTATATTGCTAAAATTATTAATATCAACGGTACAAATTTCTTTGAATACATCAAAATCAAGAAACCAACCATGGAGGCAGTTTGACCACTAGATGATAAAGGAATGCTGAGGGAGGATAGGGAGATTGCAGAGAAGCTGAATGAATTCTTTGTACTTGTCTTTACTGCCAAAGATTTGTTTGTTTATTTTATTTGTACCATACCTTTCTACCAAAAAAAGGCACTCAAGATGTAGGACAGATACATGTACTTGAATCTCTCTTTTTCAGGATGAATGTCTGAAGAACAGAAATATAGGTGACAAGAGATGATGTTTTGGAGCAAGGGTGCAGAAGCTTTTTCAACCCGAGGGCTGAATTCATTTTGGAGAAGCTTTTTGGGGCCACATTACATTGGTGGGCAGGGCCAAAGGCAAAAGGGCGGTGGGGGGAATGCTTATAGCTCTTACTGCCAGTAACTACGCCTTAGGTTAGAGGCATTTCAACCTTTCAGAATGGAGAAAAAACTGCACAAAAGCCAAGAAACCACCAAATGATTGGTGATTATGGGAAAGCGCCGGGGACAGGTAAAGGGGGCATGGTGATATGGGGACCCAGGAGGGCCTGATTGGGCCCCTGAGCCTGAGGTGCTACACCCGTTTTACAGTTTACTGATAGATTAACCTGTCTGGATGGCAGACAGGTTAGTGAAGAGGTGTTAAAGAATTGAAATGTGGAATTGTTGATCTAACAAAAATATACAGCTTGTCCCTAAAATTGGCTTCTGGACTGAGAGAATTTGGAAAGTAGAAAACGTAACATAAGGAGTAAGGGGTTGCTGTGATCTATAAGAATTCTATCTCTCTCTTCAGGCTCCCTGTCTGTCTGACTACTAGTCTGGAGTGTTTTCATTTTGTGTTGGGCCAGCAGGACAGATTGGGGATTCTGCTGGTGTACTGCCCACCCCGCTACCCAGCAGTCTCCCTACCCAAGCTGACAGAGGTGGTCTCAGATGTGATGATGCAGTCCCCCCGGCTGTTGGATTTGTGGGACATTAACATTCAACGCCAAGAGCATCCTGTCTGGGGTGGCTCAGGATTTCATGGCCTCCATGGGAATTTCCCAACATGTCATTGGCCCAACACATGTGGCAGGGCACACTTTAGACCTGTTTTTTTTTCCAGCTGGGCATGGGGATGGTTGTCTGAAGGTGGGGGACTTTGATTCTTTACCTTTGTCATGGTCAGATCATTGCCTGCTGAGGTTTAGATTGACAGCTGCTTTTCCCCTCTGCAAGGGTGGGGGACCTATTAAGATGGCCCGCCCCCAGACTCTAATGGATCCTGATGGTTTCCAGAGGGCTCTAGGGCATTTTCTGGCTGATATGGTTGCTGCTGCTGTTGAAACCCTTGTCAATCTGTGGAATGCAGAAATGACCCAGGTGGTTGACACAATTGCTCCTGGGTGCCCTCTCTGCGGTAGAGCTCATATAGCTCCATGGTATACCCCGGAGCTGAGAGTGATGAAACAAAATAGGTGACGGCTTGAGTGCAGATGGAGAAAAACTCCTGGTGGATGCAATCGAACTCTGGCATGTGCCTATAGTCAGGTATATTTAGGAGCAGTGAGGGCAGCAAAGAAACAATATCTTGCTGCCTCAATTCAGTCATCTATCTGCCGCCCAGTGGAGCTTTTTAGGGTTGTCCAGGGCCTATTACATGCTGGCCCTAAGGACATTGTAGACCCATCTGAGGCCTGCTGTAACATATTTGCTAGGCACTTCCAGGATAAAATCTCTTGCATCCACCACCGGGACTTAGACTCCAATGTTACAGCAGGTGAATCAGGTGAGGTATCCAGAGCACAGCCTGGTCCAATTTTCTTAGATGGGTTTGAGTTGGTACAGCTTGAGGACATTGACAAGGTGCTTGGACAGGTTTGTGCAACCACTTCCATACTGGATCCTTGCACCTCTTGGTTATAAAAACTAGCAGGGATGGAACAGCCATCTGGGCCAGGGAGGTGATTAATGACTCCTCCTGAGAGGGAGTGGTCTCATGTCATCTGAAAGAGGTGGTGGTGAGACCACTCCTGAAGAAATCCTCTCTGGACCCGGAAGATCTTAACAACTTTAGACCAATGGCAAATGTTTCTTGCCTGGACAAGGTCCTTGAGCGGGTGTCAGCCAATCAGCTCCAGGCACTCTTGGATGAGGCTGATCATCTGGATCCATTTCAGTTGGGGCTCAGGCCAGGTTTTGGCATGAAAACAGCTTTTTTTGCCCAGTATGACAACCTATATCAGGAGAGAGATGGGGTGTGTGACCCTGTTGATATGCCTGGATCTCCCAGCGGCTTCCGATATCATTGACCAGGGTGTGCTTCTGGAGTAATTGTCTGAGCTTGGAGTGGGGGGTACTCCATTGCAGTGGTTCTGCTCCTGCTTGGATGGCCAGCTCTAGAAGGTGGTGCTTGGGGAATATTACTTGGTCCCATAGATTCTCCAGCATGGGGTTCCTCAGGGGTTGGGTTTGTCCCCCATGCTGTTGAATATCTACATGAAACAGGTGAGTGGGGTCATACATAGTTTTAGAGTGTGTTGCCATCAGTATGCTGACAACACACAACTCTATTCCTCCTTTTCATCTTCATCAGGTGAAGCTATGGATGTGCTAAATCAGTGCCTGTCTGCAACAATGGACTGGATGTGGGCTAACAAACTGAAGCTCAATCCAGACAAGACTGAGATGCTGTTAGTGAGTGGTTCTCCTGACGAGATGGAGAGTGCTCAACCTGTTCTGGATGGGGTTGCACTCCCCTTGAAGGAGCAAATTCATAGTTTGGGGGTCCTCCTGGAGCCATCTCTGTCACTTGAGGCTCCGATGGCCTCAGTGGCATGGAGTACTTCTGTGAGCTTCGGTTGGTGGCCCAGCTATGCCCCTATCTGGACAGGGATGACCTGATTTCTATGCGCTGGTAACCTCCAAGTCAGATTACTGCAATGCACCCTACGTGGGGCTGCTCTTGAAAATTATTCAGAAGCTGCAGCTTGTGCAAAATGTGGCAGCCAGACTAATAACTGGAACCAGAAAGTCTGAACATATAACACCAATTCTGGCCTGCTTGCATTGGCTGCCAGTATGCTTCCAAGCCTGATTCAGGGTGCTGATTTTAATGTATAAAGCCTTACAGAGCTTGGGACCGCAGTAGTTGACAGAACGTCTCTCTTGACCTGAATCTATCTGGACGCTATTATCAACATCTGAGACCTTCCTCTGAGTGCCACCTCTGAGGGAGGCTCGGAGGATGGCAACAAGGGAGAGGGCCTCACTGGTGCCCCCCCCCCCAATTATGGAATGATTTCCCCACTGAGGCCCACCTGGCGCCAATGCTGTCATCTTTTCAGGACCAGCTTAAGACCACCCTCTGCTCCCAGGTATTTAATGGTATTTAATGGCATACGATGGGGCATTTGTGTCAGCTGTCTTTTTAACATGTCTAGTATTTTTTATTGAAATTGTTTTAGTTATTTAAATTGTTTTAAATTTTATATATTAAAATGTTATGTTGCATTTTATTATCTGTATTTGTGGTTTGTAATTTTATGAATTGTGAACTGCCCAGAGAGCTTCAGCATTGGGTGGTCTACAAATGAAATAAATAATAATAATTTTTTAAAAGGGATCCAGGGGGGTTTATGGAATTACAAGCTAGTTACCTTAGAAAGCAGTCCTATGGCCCCTTGACAATGTCTGAGAATGCTGGGGAGCCCTGCACCCCAAGGCAGAACTACATCCTCAGAGGGGGAAATCTGAGTGGGGCCCATACAATAATAACTGTCGTTTGGGAGGAATGGGAGGTGAAAAAGCCTCTGTCATGCCTGCCTGGCTCTTGCCAGCAGGGCTTAGGATATATGGAAGTTTCTGAAATCAGAGCCCTCCAGCTAACAGGCATCTTTAATCTCTGCCCCGGGTAAATTGGTAGAAAAGTAAAATTATTAAAGCTGCAATCGTATGCATGTTTAGACAGAAAAAAATCCTACAACTCCCAGCATTCCCCAGCCAGCATGGCATGCTGGGAGTCATAAGACTTTTTTCTGTCTAAACATGCATAGGATTGCGCCCTACGCATATAAAATTAAAAGTCTTGCTGAGGAGAAATTCCATTGCTTCTCAAAGAGAAATCCTGCCCCTCCAACCTTTTAGAATTATTCAGGTGTGTCACCTAGTGATCTGGTAGAATTCATTTACTTTCAAAAATCTTTTGACATGGTCCCTCACTTAGCAGACATTGTATAAGAGGGTCGGTTCCCTTATGGATCTCTAACTGGTTGAAGAACAAATATACTTTCGATGCAAGGTTGTGCCTTTGGAGGGCTTGTGGTAATTTCGATCATTAGACATACAGACAGCTGGGTTTGTGATGGGCGAGTAGAACACATGGTAAATCCCCTGCCTGGTGTGAAGGTTGCAGATATCACACACCGTCTAGATCAGGGGTCTTCAAACTATGGCCTGCGGGCCACATCCGGCCGCCGGGTCTTTTCATCCGGCCCGGCGGCCGATCTAACTTGTGAGGGAAGGGGAGGAGGGCTGGCTAAGCCAGTGGGGGGGGGGCACGGGCCGCCTGCTCGCCTGCCCGCCGCCCTGCATCTCCTGCTGGGGGGGGAAGGGGAGGAGGGGCAGCTTAGCCGGTGGCGGGACGCGGACAGCGCCCATCCTCCTCCCTTCTCGTCCACCCCCACAGGCTTACTTCATCCTCCTCGCCGCCTGCTGGTCCCGTCGCGTCCATCCTGGACCCCGCCCGTGCTGTTTTTCAAAACTGATCGCGGGCGGAGTCCAGGATGGACATGACAGAGCAGCTCCGGCGGCAGCGGACTCGGTGGCAGCAGCGCGCAGGGGACCAGGTAGGACGGGGACGGCGGTGGGGTGCGGGTTACAGCGGGGAGTGCGGGTTACAGAGGTGGGGGGGCGGCGGGGGCGGGTTACGGTGGTGGGGGGCGGGTTACGGCGGTGGGGCGCGCGCAGGGGGCTTTACCTTATCCGCCTCTCACCGCCCACTGGTCCCGGTGCGTCACTTCCGGCGCGGCGGGACCCTGCTCCGGCGCGTCCATCCTGGACCCCGCCCACGCTCTGTTTTTCAAAACTGAGCGTGGGTGGAGTCCAGGATGGACGCGACGGAGCAGCTCGGGCGGAGGCAGCAGCAGCGCGCAGGGGACCAGGTAGGACAGGGGCGGGCGACGGCGGTGGGGGGTGCGGCGGCGACAGCAGGGGGCGGCGGGGGGGTCCTGTGGCGGGGGCAGCGGCAGCGGGGCGGTCCTGTGGTGGGGGCGACGGTAGTGAGGCGGTCCTGCGGCAGCGGGGGGGCAGGGGGGTCCAGCGGCGGGGGGGCAGCATGATGGAGGCGGCACGGGAGCCGAGGGCCGCCACCAGCTGAGCTGCGGCAGGGCTCTGGAGGCGGGGGCGGCCGGTGAGTCCCAGTGAGTCCGGCCCCCCAACAGTCTGAGGGACAATGAACTGGCCCCCCGTTTAAAAAGTTTGAGGACCCCTGGTCTAGATAGTTTTGTAGATAGTGCTGGGGTGGAATCAGGGGTCATGGTCCATGTTGATTTCAATGAGATGGGGGGAAAGTGTAGTCATGAGGTCCTGGAAGCCAAATTAGATTCCTAGGTAGGAGGTTGGAATCCAGGACCACCAAGGTGGCTTTCTCTGAAATGCTACCTGTTCAATGTGTAGGGCCAGCTAGACAGGTGAAGCTGAGGAGTCTCAATGCATGGATGTAAAGTGGTGTAAAGAGGAGAGGTTCAGGTTCAGTGTTAGGCACTGGGGAACATTTTGGGACAAGCTGGGTCTGTACAAGAGGGATGGGCTCCACTTGAACCAGAATGTAACCAAACCACTGGCACTTGCATAAAAAAAGATGGCAGAGCAGCCTTTAAACTGAACTCTGAGGGAACACCAGCAAGAAGCATCCAGTTCTGGTTAAATCCTCTTTAGGGGATGAAAATGAAAATGTTTTCAATTGCCCGAATAGGGGAGGAAATAGGCCATGAGCATATGATAAAACATGATATCCAGTCAAAGAGGCCTGAGTGCCATAGCAGAAGCTGCACATGCCAGAGATATCTGGGGAGGGACACCATGTATAGGTGTTTCTATGCTAATGCTAGAAGCTTGTGAGCCAAAATGGGAGAATTGAAGTGCCCAGTTTTAAAGGAGAACCTAGATATAATGGACATAACGGAAACCTGGTGGAATGGAGAGAACCAGTGGGTTATGGTCTACTCTGGATATAAACTATATAGGAAGGACATACTGGAAGAGGTGTTGCTCTGTATGTCAATGAGGACATAATATCAAACCAACTAGAAATACCAAAAGGGGCAGACTCCTCCACAGAAGCACTGTGGGTAACAATACCGGACTCAAAAAATAATTTAGTACTTAGAACATACTCAAAACCACAATATTAGTTACTCTAATAGGTTACTCGAAACCACAGTATTGGAAGCTCAGCGAGAATGTATACCACAGGTTAGGAAAGCTGGCACCAAGTCCAAGAGGTCACTAGCATGGTTAACGAGCAGTGTCAAGGGGAAGAAAAAAGGCTTCCTTCGGAAAACGGGAGTCTTGCCCAAATGAGGAGAACAAAAGAGAGCACAAACTTGCAGAAAGGAAGTGCAAGCAGACAATAACAGATGCAAAAAAGCATTTTGAGGAGCGTATCACTAGCACCAAGGTCAACAATAAATAATTATTTAAATATATCAAGCAGGAAACCAGCTAGGGAGGCAGTTGGACCATTGGATGACAACAAGTTAAAGGAGCTGAGGGGAGATATGATCGCACTCTTCCAATATTGAAGGGTTGTCACACAGAGGAGGGCCAGGATCTCTTCTCGATCATCCCAGTTTGCAGAACACGGAATAATGGGCTCAAGTTACAGGAACCTAGATTCCACCTAAACATCAGGAAAATTTTCCTGACTGTCAGAGCAATAAGACAATGGAACCAACTACCTAGGGAGGTGGTGGGCTCTCCCAATCTGGAGGCATTCAAGGTGCAGCTGGACAGCCATCTGTCAGGGATGCTTTGACCTGGATTCCTGCATTGAGCAGGGGGTTGGACTTGATGGCCTTGTAGGCCCCTTCCAACTCTACTTTTCTATGATTCTATGAGCACTAAAGGAGAATAAAGAGATTGCGAAGAAGTTGAATGAATTCTTTTCATCTATCCTGCAGATGATACAGGACAGATACCTGTGCCTGAACTGATGTTTTCAGGAAGGGAGTCTTAGGAACTGAGACAAATAGAGGTGACAAAAGATGAAGTTCTCAACCTTATTGACAAATTGAAAGTTAATAAATCACTGAGCCCAGATGGTATCCATCCTAGAGTTCTTAAAGAACTCAAATATGAAAAAATGCTGATCCTCTAACAAAAATATGTAACATGTCCCTAAGATCAGCCTCTGTACCAGAGGACTGGAGAATGGCCAATGTAATGCCAATTTTTAGAAAGGGATCCAGGGGGGATCCAGGAAATTACAAGCCATTTAACATAACGTCTGTTGCAGGTACAGTGGTTGAAAGCAGGGATGCCATAATAATCACTCTCTTTAAGAAGGGTGATAGAACAGACTGTGGAACCCATTGGGGCATTTCTCTCTTAGCTACCGCAGGTAAAATATTTGCTAGGATTCTTGCAAACCGTCTTCTATCTATTTCAGAAGAAATCCTCCCTGAATCTCAGTATGGTTTCCACCCCTCTAGAGGGACAGTGGACATGATTTTTACTGCACGTCAGCTCCAAGAAAAATGCTGGGAACAAAATCAACCCCTTTATATGGCATTTATTGATTTGGCTTAAGGCTTTTGATACTGTAGACCGAACGGCTCTCTGGACCATCCTTATGAAAATTGGATGCCCCAATAAATTTGTGAATGTCTTGCGACTTCTCCATGACAACATGACAGCAACGGTTTTGGGCATCAACAGCTCTCATGGTGCTCCATTTAAAGTGGGATCAGGTGTTAAACAGGGATGTGTTATCGCCCCAATATTATTTGCTATTTTCATCGCTATGATTTTACATCTTGTTGAGGGGAAACTTCCCACTGGTGTGGGAATTTTATATCGAACAGATGGAAAGCTTTTTAATCTCAGTAGACTGAAATTAAAAAGTAAGGTAATCACAACTTCCGTTGTAGAACTTCAGTATGCCGATGATAATGTAGTCTTCGCACGCTTAGAGAATGACCTCCAAACTATCCTAAATGCTTTTGCAGTAGCATATGAAAAACGTGATCTCTCACTTAATATAAAAAAAACCAAAGTGCTTCATCAGCAAGTGCAAGTTAACCCTTTGGTGATGCCATCTATCCAGCTTGGCGGGTCAATACTGGAAAATGTCAGTCATTTTCTCTATCTTGGCAGCTATCTTTCTGTTACAGCTAACATTGACACTGAAATCCAGTATCGTTTGAGCTCCGCAAGTGCCGCATTTTCTCGAATGAAGTGTAGAGTGTTCGAGGATTGGGATATCTGTAGGGAGACCAAAACGCTGGTTTATAAAAGCCATTGTATTACCAACTTTATTGTATGCCTGAGAAACATGGACTATCTATAAATGCCATTTCCACCTCCTTGAAAGATTTAATCAATGTTGCCTCCGGAAAATCCTGCGAATTACTTGGGAAGATAGGCGAACAAATGTCAGTGTACTGGAAGAAGCAAAGACTACTAGCGTTGAAAAAATGATCCTTCAACGCCAACTTCAATGGACCGGTCATGTTGTTTGAATGCCTGACTGCCGTCTCCCAAAGCAGTTACTTTATTCCCAACTCAAGGATGGAAAGCGGAATATCGGTGGTCAGTATAAGAGGTTTAAAGATGTTCTTAAGGCTAATCTAAAAAAATGCAATATAAACATTGAGAACTGAGAAGCTCTGGCCCATGAACGCTCTAAAAGGATACTGTAGAGTTGGATAAAGTGCAGAAAAGGGCAACTGAAATGATCAAGGGGCTGGAGCAACTCCCCTATGAGGAAAGGTTACAATATCCGGGACTGTTTAGCTTAGAAAAATGGCGAGTAAGGGGAGACATGATAGAGGTACAGAATTATGTATGGTGTGGAGAAAATGGATAGGGAAACATTTTTCTCCTCTCATAATACTAGATCCTGGGGTCATCACATGAAGCTCATTGGTGGGAGATTTAGGACAGATTAAAGTGCTTTTTCACACAGTGCATACTTAAACTATGGAATTTACTTCCACAAGATGTAGTGATGACCACCCATTTGGATGGCTTTAAAAGGGGATTGGACAAATTCATGGAGGAGAAAACTAACAATGGCTGCTAGTTCTGATGGGTATATGCTACCTGCAGTATCAGAGACACTTTGCCTATGCACACCAGCTGCTGAGGAACATGGGCGAGAGGCTGTTGTTGCACTCATGTCCTGCTTGTGGGATCCCGTGGGGAGCTGATTGGCCACTGTGTGAACAGGATGCTGGACTAGATGGACCCTTGGTCTGATCCAGTATGGCTCTTCTTAATGTTCTTATGATGTGTGAGTAAAGTGATTGTGACCAGTTCTTAATAATGTCTCATGTCTGGCTGTACTTACTGTAGAATAGCTGCAGTCCAAACACATTCAGCAATATTTACTATCTGGATAGGTGGTTCTAGGTGGTGGAGTGAAGCTGTACACTGGCATTTTGTGTTCATTTTTGTGCATGTACATGAGAGTCAAAATGCATCCTTTACCCCCCAAAACTCAAAATTTATAGAACTTCTGAGAAGGCAGTGAAGCTTGAAGAATGACAACTAGTACTAAGGGAGAAGCAACATTAAAGGCAGCCTAAGTTCTCTCCCAAAACAGTGTTTTATGAGAAACATAGAAAAAATTAGAGACTGGCTCTGGTAATTCGAGACAGTAGAAAGAATATCTTACTGTAGTGTTGGTAGTGGGGCCACTCCATATGATGTTGTAAATCATCATCAGGCGATCACTCGTGACCGAGTAAGATTGTCTTCCAGGATAAAAGGAGGAAATTCTAAAGAAGATTGTGTAGACTCTAGCGATGGGTCCGTAAGTGACTATGGAGGCCAATTCTAGATCCACACAGCTTCCCACAGTGAGGACACAGGTTACCAGATGGAAGATGGTCCTGTAAAGGATTCATTTGACGTGCTTTTCGCTTAGCACGTTTCTCCCTTTCACCTTGCAGTCGGGCTTCTTCAAAGTCCATGGAACCTTTGTGAAAGGCCAACCTCCATTTAGATCATTCATGGGCCAGAGCTTCCCAGTTTTCGATGTTTATATTGCATTTTTTTTTAGATTAGTCTTATGAACATCTTCAAACCTCTTATATTGACTATCGATATTCCGCTTTCCATCCTTGAGTTGGGAATAAAGTAACTGCTTTGGGAGACGGCAGTCAGGCATTCGAACAACATGACCGGTCCACTGAAGTTGGCGTTGAAGGATCATTTTTTCAACGCTAGTAGTCTTTGTTGTAAATACATAACCTGCTGTTCAAATGCTGAAAGAAAAAAGAAATGAAATCCTAACCTACTGATAGGAGAGTGCTTATGTGTCACATGTTGGGACATGTAAAACAACAACAGCTAGTGGCACAAGTGTTTTCATTTGGAAAGGTACAGGATGGCTAGAATAACAATCTTGTTTAGTCTGACACCACTATTCTATTCTCATGGGAAAAGTGGGTGGGAAAGAAATATGAGCTGATCACATGGTTTGTACTTTCTGATGACGTAGTATGATTGTTAAGTTTCGATTCCTGTAACTTTGTAATAGAGAGAAGGATTGCTTTCTGTATGCATCTTCTGGTCTCTTCTCTCTAATGCTCTGTCTGCTAGGGTGGACTTGGTCCACTGGACTATGCTATGCAATGTAGACTGTACTTAGGAAATTATATTTACTCTGATATAGAATAAACAGGTAGTAAAAACCCTGGTGATGGATTCTATTGGAGTTAATTCCTAGCTACGGTGCAGCTGCGAGCAGCAGGGAGCAGGTTGGCTGAAATCCGAGACGCTTGGACTGTGCTGCGTGTGGGAGACTAAAGCCCTGAATCTCTATGTGAACTACATGGGCCGGTTACACATATGGGACAGAGGCTGTATCTTCCATCTCACGCTCTGCTGAATCCACGTAGGCAGACGAGCCTACAGGGTGGATTATGAGCCATCAAGGCTGGAGTAATTTATTAGCCTTATCAGGGTTATGCGCCCAGAGGAATCGGATTACAAAATGACCTGTTGGACTGATGCCGGAGATCGAGCGGAGGAAAGTTCGAGGCAGGGTCAAGGGTCTGTGCCAGCTGCTGTGTGTCAACGCTTCGACTACTCGGAGAAGCAGTGATTGATGGCAGAGAAGGCCATTAAAGCGGAAGACGAATCTCCTGGACCTTCTTTAGCTGGTAAGCAAAGGGAAGAAGAGGGAGGTGAATCTGCGGAGGGCTCTGAAAGTGAAGCCGGGAGTTCTGAGGGGGAAGGAGCGGAAGATTTCCCTGTTGCCAGAATGGCTGCACAAGCCCTGAATCCACAGATAGTTGAAAAATTGTCTGGAACAAATTACGTGATCTGGAGCTTCCAGATGCAGCATTATTTAACTCATGCGGGGCTCTGGAATGTTGTAACACAGGACGCTGTGGCTGTGGGTGCCCAAAATTATGATGAATGGAAGGAACGGGACGAGAAAGCGAAGGCAATTCTCTGCTTATCTGTTGAAAGTTCCCAGGTGCCATTCATTCAATTTTTGGAAACAGCAAAGGAGATCTGGGATACCCTACAAGGGACTTACCAGATGCGCACGGCAGGAAGTAGGATTATACTTGCGCGTAAGCTGTACAGGCTGAGCTTACAACCAGGTGGTTCTATGCCTGAACATCTGTGTACTATTCAGGACATGTTTAACAGGCTTAGAGCACAAGGGATGCAAGTTGAGCACCTGCATCAAGTGTCTATTCTGTTATCCAGTCTGGATTCTTCATATGACACAATTGTGACATTGATTGAGGGGCAACCAGATCAGAATCTGACCATGGAATATGTGTCAGGAAAGCTTCTCGCTGAATGGGAGAAAAGACAAAGCAAGCAACATGCTGGACGTAAATCAACACACAGCGCGGCTGACTCAAGCGGCGGAAATGCTGGTGGGAACGGAGCCAAGCTGGTGGGGGTTACACAGGCAACTGCTTTGAAAGTCAGAAAATGCTTTAATTGCGGTTCGACTTCACATCTTAAAAGAGATTGTACTTTTAAGGGCAAGAAAAAAAAGAAAAAGGAAGTTACCAGTACACCTGAGGATACAATGAAAATGGGCAAAAGTTTGATTGCTCGGGTGGGTTTTTCCAACCAGGACATGTGGGTACTTGACAGTGGAGCTTCACACCACATGGCAAGTTCCAGAGACTTGTTTCAATCTCTGGATGATGGATATACAAATCAATTTGTGGAACTGGCTGATGGAAAAAGAATCCAAGTGACAGCTACAGGAACAATTGACTTTGCTTCTTTGGGTCAACAGAGAGCACTGCTTGTTCAAGAATTGGACACAAATCTGATAAGTATTTCACAATTGGCTAATGATGGATATGAAATAAGTTTTTCTAACAGCAACTGTGTAATTTCACATGAAGGGGTGATCTGTGCAAAAGGTGATTTGCAGAATTCTCTGTATGTTATAAATCCATTTGTAACACATGATGAGAAGGCAAAGTATGCAAATTTGAAACCACATGACAATTGTTTACATATTTTCCACAAACGTTTTGGACATGCCAATTACAGAAGCATAGAAAAAATGCCAGGTCTGTGTGAGGGTGTGAAAATGAAACCTTGTTCAAAGTATGTGGAATGTGAAGTATGTAGTACTGCAAAGTCACACAGGTCTAACATTCAGAAACACAGTGATAGAGTAAGCACAAGAATCTTTGAGCTGGTACACTCTGATGTTGCTGGTCCATTTGAAACTAGCTATGGGGGGAACAAGTATTTTCTAACCCTAATTGATGATTATTCTCGTTTTGGATTCGTATATCTGCTGCAACATAAATCTCAGGTTCAAGAGAGATTTGAATCATTTGTTAAATGGGCAGGGAACAGATATAAACAATATCCAATAGGAGAATTACTCACGGATGGTGGGGGAAAGTACATGAGTACAAAGTTCAAGAAATTTTTGGAAAGTGAGGGTATAGGGCACAAAGTCACAGCCCCATACTCCCCATTTCAAAATGGCGTTGCTGAAAGACGTAACAGGACACTCCAGGACATGATGAGGGCTCAATTGACTGAGTCAAAGGTGGGAAACCGTTTCTGGGGGGATGCATTGGCAAATGCTAATTATCTGCTGAACAGGTTACCAAATTCCACAATTGGAAAAACTCCATATGAAATGTTTCATGGGAGGAAACCAAAGGTAGCACACGTGTGCATTTTTGGGTGTAAATGTTTTGTTCATGTACAGGCAAGAAACTTTGAATGTTTTCTGCTGGGGTATGATGCACAAACAAAAGGGTACAGGTTGTGGTCACCACATCACAACAGGGTAATTCTGAGCAGGGATGTGATTTTTCACTGAGCAAACAGATGATCAGAAACAGCTGGTGGAATTGCCAATGCATGCAATGTCTGAAACACAGCAGGATGCTTCTGAGGCAGAACAGGCCACTGGGCAGATATCTGGGGAACAGGAGGGAGGTGAACAATCTCTGAGGCGTTCAACCCGAGAACGCAAAGCACCTGTTAGATATCAGGATGAATTCCAAAGTGGGAAAACTGTTGTACATAAAGCTCTCAAAATAGCTTTGGAACCACAAAGTTTTGAGGAAATTCAAAGCTTGGAACCAAAAGTGAAGAATGATTGGTTTGAGGCCATGCAGGATGAAATCAATGCAATGCATGACAACAACACATGGAGTCTAGTATCTTTACCTGTGGGGCGCAAGGCCATCACCTGTAAATGGGTGTACAAGGTGAAGACAAATCACCAGGGGCAGGTAGAAAGGTACAGGGCAAGACTTGTTGCCAGGGGGTTTGGACAAAAACATGGGGTAGATTTTGATTCCGTGTTTGCACCAACAACAAGGTATGCAACTGTCAGACTATTGTTGAAACTGGCAGCACAAAGAAAATGATGGTATTTCATTTTGATGTAAAAACTGCTTTTTTATATGGGGAATTACAAGAGGAACTCTACATGGTGCAACCACAAGGTTTTGTAGAAGATCCCAGTCTTGTATGTCGTCTGAACAAGTCCATATATGGGTTGAAACAGGCAGCTCGATGCTGGAACCAAAAGCTGGACACAGTTTTGATTAGTTTGGGGTTCAAACAAAGCAAGGCTGATCACTGTCTGTATACAAATTACACAGAACAGGGAAACTGGATGTATTTGTTGATGACATCTTACTGGTAACACAAACAGTGAGTCAAAAGGACAAAGTTGCACAAGAATTGCAAGCACACTTTGAACTGAAAGATCTGGGTTTGGTACAACACTATCTTGGAATGCAATGATCTCAAGATGAGGAAGGTTCTTTCATGGTTGAACAAAGTGGGAAAATTCAGAAATTGCTGGAAATTCATGGATTGAAGAATTGTAACCCAGTTACTACTCCAATGACTCTTGAATATCAGATACACACAGATAACACTGAATTTGATGATATTGGCAAATATCAGAGTGTTATTGGAAGTCTGCTATACTTGGCAAATGTGAGTAGGCCAGACATCAGCAATGCTGTAAACATACTTAGCAGGAAAACGCAAAATCCTTCTAACTATGATTGGCTAGCTGTGAAACGGGTGTTAAGGTATTTAAAAGGTACCATGAATTGCAAACTGAAATTGTCATCACACACAAATGGAGGTTTTTGTGTGTACACTGATGCTGATTGGGGATCTGCAACAGATAGAAAATCCACAAGTGGAACAGTTTTAATGTATGAAAACAGTCTCATCGACTGGTACACACGAAAACAGACTTGTGTGGCGATTTCTAGCGCAGAATCTGAGTTCATCAGTTTATCTCAAGCATGTAATGAGATTGAGTGGTTCAAACAATTGTTTGCTGATATGCACATACCAGTAGACAAGGCTGTTACAATTTTTGAGGACAACCAAGCTTGCATTAGCATGGCTCAAAATGAAAAATGTAGGCCAAGAACCAAACACATTGATGTTCGTTACTCTCATGTAAAGGACTGTGTGCAAAAAGGGTGGGTAACACTCAAGTACTGTGCATCAGGGGAAATGTTGGCAGATCTTTTCACAAAACCATTGCCTGAAGTAAGACACAGGAAACTAATGAGGGCACTAGGCCTCATTGAGTAAATGTAAACAACATGTATCACAGGCTGTGGGGGGATGTTGGGACATGTAAAACAACAACAGCTGTGGCACAAGTGTTTTCATTTGGAAAGGTACAGGATGGCTAGAATAACAATCTTGTTTAGTCTGACACCACTATTCTATTCTCATGGGAAAAGTGGGTGGGAAAGAAATATGAGCTGATCACATGGTTTGTACTTTCTGATGATGTAGTATGATTGTTAAGTTGCGATTCCTGTAACTTTGTAATAGAGAGAAGGATTGCTTTCTGTATGCATCTTCTGGTCTCTTCTCTCTAATGCTCTGTCTGCTAGGGTGGACTTGGTCCACTGGACTATGCTATGCAATGTAGACTGTACTTAGGAAATTATATTTACTCTGATATAGAATAAACAGGTAGTAAAAACCCTGGTGATGGATTCTATTGGAGTTAATTCCTAGCTACGGTGCAGCTGCGAGCAGCAGGGAGCAGGTTGGCTGAAATCCGAGACGCTTGGACTGTGCTGCGTGTGGGAGACTAAAGCCCTGAATCTCTATGTGAACTACATGGGCCGGTTACACATATGGGACAGAGGCTGTATCTTCCATCTCACGCTCTGCTGAATCCACGTAGGCAGACGAGCCTACAGGGTGGATTATGAGCCATCAAGGCTGGAGTAATTTATTAGCCTTTTCATCACAGTCCAAGACTAGCTTAATAAATCCTCAGTTTGAAAGTGTGACTGAAAATAAAGACATACTTGGGGTGTCTTTATCGTAGGGATGTGAACATACCTGTTCGGCTGCGTGCCTGACGCTTGTTGGTCTCCCCCACCGCAATTGCTCCAGTGCTCGGTGCCCACCAGCTGATGCCGGTCGCCGTCGCCGAGCCGCTCGTGGTACTTCCGGGTCCCCGGCGCTACTCTTCCAGGTCCCCGGCACTACGTAATTTACATAGAAAAGAGGGGAAACCACCTTAAGCGCCGCTTACACAAATCGTAAAAGACGTAGCGCTGGGGACCCAGAAGAGTAGCACCGGGGACCAGGAACTTCCTTTCCCTGGCTTGTCTCGCGAGGAATGTGAGCTGAGTGGGGAAAGGTAAGTTACACTGGGTTCGGGGGGTCAAGTGGGGCGAGTTTGCCCCCGCTTAACCCCCCGAGCAATTTTTTCATACATCCCTATTTTTTTCATACATCCCTACTTTATTGGTGGCGGGGTTGCAATGATTTAAATCAGAATGATTTAAATCAATGATTAAATCATTGATTAAATCATCAGCAAAAATTGATTTTTTTATTTTTTGCGAAGAAAATCATGATTTGTTTATTTTTTGCAAAAAATCATTATTTTTTCATTTTTTTGCAAAAAATCATTATTTTTTGCAGCTCTGTCATGTAGGTAGCCTAGTAACTGATAATACTGGTAACGTAAAAAAAATAATGAGAAAATAACTTGATAAAGAGGAGACCCTTAACCTCATTACATATGGATGAGGTGCCCATCTAATGCATCTATTGGCTAAAGATGTGTATATTCCTAATGTCAAGAACCATGTCGTTGCTATTGTAAAGTACTTCAGAATCAACCATTTCGCATCAGCTGCTTACAGGGCAACAGGAGCAAAAACACTGCCAATTCCACAAGATGTTCGCTGGAACACTGTCGCTGATTGTTTAGAAGCCTACATCAAAAACTGGCCAATAATAATAATAATAATAAATAATAATAATAATAATAATTTATTTCTTACCCGCCTCTCCACTCAGATCGAGGCGGGGAACAACCATAAATATAAAATACGTAACTAGTTAAAAACATAGTAAATATTATTAAAATATTCTTAAAATCTTTAAAAGTATCCTAAAAACTCTTAAAATTCCACTGGGTAGGCCTGTCAGAAGAGGTCAGTCTTTATGGCCTTTTTAAAAGCCAAGAGACTATCTAGTCATCATGCAAATCTGTGAGGAAAATCGAGAGAAGATTGATGCAGACATCAAAAACAAGGTCTCTAACTTGGGAATCGAAAGAAATGCTGAAGATCTCCTTAAAAAGCTCAAACCTATTGCTGTGGCATTGGACAAATTACAGAGAGATTCATGTAGTATTGGTAGGGCAGTTGACGTTTTCAAGCAACTTTCGGAAGATCTGACAGCTTGCAGAGTATTGACTGCAAATGATCAAAGCAATCTACAAACCCGGCCGTTTCAAGCAAGCACTAACACCAGCTCACTATCTGGCTAACATTATGACTCCCATCTGTCATGTGCAAAAACTTAACAGAAGAGGAGTATGACTCGGGGATGGATTGGGCCAATGAAAACCATCCAAATATAGTTCCAGTCCTAATAAAGTACAAAGCTAAAGCCAAGCCATTTTCTCAGTATATGTTCAGCAAAAACGTCATCAATTCAGTCCAGCCTCTGGAATGGTGGACTTCACAGCAGGACAAACTGCATCAGGAGGTGATCGATGTCGCAGAACAGTTGCACGCTGCAACTGCCTCCACAGCAGATGTGGAAAGAGTGTTTCCATCATTTGGACTGGTACAATCAAAACGGCGAAATCGTTTAGGCTTAGACAAAGCTGCCAAATTGGTGTTTTTGTTTGAAGCCATGAATCAAAATAAAAAAGGAAAGTGAAGGAAAAATTAAGTGAAAAACTGATTAATGTAAGTTAAGTAACATGCAGTGTATGACAAATAATTACTGTTATTTATTTTATTTATTATATTTATACCCCGCCTTTTTTCCTGCAAGGAACCCAAGGCGGCTTACATAATCCTCCTCCTCTCCATTTTATCCTCACAACAACCCTGTGAGGTAGGTTAGGCTGAGAGTCAGTGACTGGCCCAAAGTCACCCAGTGAAATTGCAAAAATGCAACAATACTCTATTAAACGAAACCTGTTCTGATTAATGTTTTCTGTATAATTTGGTGTTCTTAACTATTAAGTGTAGGCTATTTGTACATGTGGTTGCCTGAAACTTTGAAATTAATTTTACTAAAAAAAAATAATGGGGTGGGGGAATTGATTAAATCAAACCCCACTTTTTTTTTTCCTTTTTTTTTTTCCAAAAAATGATTTTTTGCAGCCCTGATTGGTGGTGGGGATATGTGTATTGTACTCTAGTTTAAACAATAACGACAGTGATGTGTTTGTATAATGAAAGAGGAAGGGCAGGACTACCATTCCACTATATGATACGAGGATTGTAAGAGAGAATTATTGGCTTAGTAGTTAATATACTAATTTTGCTTTGGCTCTTCTGCCAGGGTATAGATCTTCTGCATTTAATCATTGACTCTGTATTCCAAAAATTGCCACTATGCTTATAGAAGGGGCTTTATCATATTTACAGTATTAACTTTGTGTCTTTTGTAAAGACAACTGGAATAATATGACTTTATTCGAAGAAAAGAACGCCTGTCAGTCTAATCCTAACCACATCCTATTGGAAGTAACTCCCACTCAGATTACTGGGAGTTACTTCTAAGTAAATCTGCTCAGGATTTTGATCTGTAACTTTCATATGCCATCTATACCAAGAGCTCTAAGGCAGCTTGTTGCCTTAATTTTAATATTTTTAAAAATATTTTTGACTATTGAAGACTTCAGATCTTTTATGTCACACAAAGATTGTCTTTAATAGTCCTTCAAACTATTAAATTCTTCAAATTTTAAAACATCCATGATTCAAATAGCTATTCTTATAACCCATATTATTTACCCTCATAACAGAAGTACATTAGTATCTTATTATTCAAGGGGTTGTATGGCAAATTGAATGTGATAGGATGGCTGCACAGGGTTTGAATATAAATATTAAAATATATGTTGGCTTGGAGTGAACATCTTCAAGACAGAAAATACTATCCAGGTGTGTTCATGACATGTAGCAGTTTAAAAAAACCAAAACTCCAGACCTTGAGAAGACTATTTCACCAAGTAGGGGCTTTCACATCAAAATGCTGTGCCAATAAGAAAATCTACATGATTAACAGCACAAGCCTATAGCACGTTTACACAGAAGTAAGTCTCATTAAGCTCAAATGGTCTTGCTCCTGGGTAAGTGTGTATAGGATTGCAGCTTTAATGTTGTCTTCTGTGCAAACTGTTCAGTGTACAGAAGCCCTCTCAGGTTTAGACTACTTTAAAAAACAACAATAAACCATTGATACTCTGGTCTCTTCCCACATTGACTGGGTTCACACAACACAACAACACATTGTGGGTGACAGGTTGTTTCACGAACAACTCACCCTGTGAATAAGCTATGCAGGATAGGTTGTCGTGACACACACACTTTCTGATAAAAATTCTTGCCAAAGTAGGACTGCAATACCAGATGTACCTACCAGGAAGTAAATTGCACTGAACTTGATGGGACTTACTTTTGAATAAACATGCATAAATTTGGGCTGTAAGAACAATAAGTCCTAGGGCAGTGAGGTGAGAGGAGGAGTTACTCATTTGAAGCTATTGGTCTTTAACAAGAACACATTCTCTATTTGTTACACAGGAATCTAAACTTGGAGTTGTGTCTCATGTTCTGTGGATCATTAGGAGAAGTACATTCAAAGCAAGATACTAATTGGTAAGTGGCCTCCATAAACATTTAAGGAAAAGATTGCATCTAGAGTTACCCTTTTCAAAAGAGGTATTGGACACGTCTAGCTGTAGCAGTAGGAAAGCGTATTCTGGCAAAGACAAGGCCTACTTTGGAGCTGTAAATCTTAATGAGAGAAATGTTGCATGCCTAGCTTGTCAATTAGGCTTGAGTATGCTTAATTTAGTCAAGTGAATAAGTAAAGGCTGAAAATCTGTAGAGCTCAGAATGCAGAACATAGCAGCTTGAGCAGAATGCTCAGATTCTTGTTCAGGCATTCACCTGCACATGAATAGTGCTAAAGTGGTGAGAGGGCGTAGACGACTGTGTATGCCCCAACCTCAAAATCCCTGTACACCTAGCTGCCCTTCAGATCTTTATGTATTCAGCATAAAGATCTGTGAAGGGTTCTGTAAGCACATTCAGCTGAAAGCACTTAAACTGCCCTCACAATCGGGAACCCTGCCTTATCAGGGTCCCGGATTGTGGGAACTCTGTAAGTTTGTACAGCTGAATGTGCTTACAACAGGGGTTCGCAGACTTTTGGCTTGCGGTATCTGCTTTTTTTACAAGAGTCTTGAGATCCACGAGCCAGTCATGCAATGGTGGCTTGAGGACAGAACCAGACACAAAATGATGGCTTGGGAAAGAGCCTGTCACAAAATTTGCATATGTTGATTTATGTGTATATGCAAATATAAAAATAATTTCTAGAAGACGCAAGCCAATTAGTTTCCCATCCAAATATCTGCTTCAGTAAGTCATTTCTAAATATGCTGAATTTAACTTAAATTCATTTACCGTATTTTTCCGTCTATAAGACGCCCCCATGTATAAGACGCCCCTCACTGGGCAGTTTCGCAACCACGCGGTTCTCTCCTTGGCTTACTTCCGTGTATAAGACGACCCTCAATTTTTAGTCTAACAATTTTAGGAAAAAGTATAGTCTTATACATGGAAAAATACTGTATTTCCCCAAATATCTACTTGGTAATCCAGCTCACCCACAAATATATTATTCATCCAGATCCTGCCCCAAGTAAGGGCTTAACTTTTTTTCAAAAAAGGTATTGGAGTTCCCCACCTACCCTCTCCTGCCAGTAGTTCCTGCAGAGGACCCCTCCAGACTCTGAGGCCTTAAGTAAATTGCCCTTTTGGGAAAGGCAAGAGGGAGAAGTGTTAGAGGGTGCTTTAAGTGACTGAGGTTTGTACGACATGACAACCCATCATGGGTTGTTACCCACGATGGGTTGCCGTGTCATGTGAACCTGGACCGATTCTTGCAGGGTGACTGCAACAAGCCACCCTGACAACCCATGGTGTGTAGTTGGGGTTGTTGTACCCATGATGGGTTGTCATGTCGTCTGAACCCGGGTGACTGATCCTATCGTGGGTATTGGGAACCGATCAGCGACTAGCTTAGCAAGAGCAGCAAAAAACCCTTGCAGCTCTTGCCAAGCTTGCCTAGGCACTCACCAGTGCCAGCTGCCCCACAAGTGCCCATGCAGCTTTTGGGGGTGACTGTCACTGGCTTGATGTCCCCTGCTGCAATTGCGAGCCGTTTCGGCTCACCGCAGCTTTTTTGTCACTTTATCTTTTTTTTCCGGAGACCAACTTTAATGTTTTTTTCTGGATTTACACCCCCTTCACAGCAAGATCCTCAGGTTGCTGTCTTTTTTGCATTACTCTGACCTAAGGGTGAGCTCACTTTTCCAGTTGTTCCTGAGACTCTAGGTGCTCAGGAACATGGAAAAGTGCAAGCCACCCCCTTTTAAAAGGAGCTGTCAACTAGCTGTCAAAACTCTGGTTTCTTTTAAAAGGGTGTTTTGGCAGGGCTCCCCATGGTTTCTTCACAGTGATATATGCAGGCATAAATGCATATGTCCTTGTCAAGAAACTATGAGGAGCCCTGTCAAAAGGGAACTGGAGTTTTGACAGCTAGCTGTCAAAATGCTGGTTCCTTTTAAAAGGGGGTGGCTCACATTTTTCCACATTCCCGAGCACCTAGTCTCGGGAACAACTGGAAAAATGAGCTCACCCTTAGGACACTGTAGTACAAAAAGAAAAAAAAGGAGGATCTTGCTGCAAAGGGGGTGTAAATTCCACCACAAAGATCCTTGCTTGCAAAAAGGGGGTGGCCCTTTTTGCGATACTCACACCTTTGGTATCCCTTGAGAGCTCGTCTTTTGACATCTCTCAAGAGAAAACAAAGGGAAGAAAAAGCCTATTTGTAGCCTCTTTGGATCACTATGACAGCAGGTACCCCTCCGGACATTGACCCAGTCGAGGCTTCCCATTGCCACATTCACAGAACTGCACACTTCCGCAGTTACACAAGTGCGCCCCCCCCAAAAAAAATTTTAACGGGAAAAAAATGTTTCCATCCACTGACAGCCCCTCCAATCTGTCACTTGGGCACTTTGAAGGGACTGTCAGTGGCTGTCAGTATGGCGATGGCGAAAGCCCTCTGAAAAGCCGTCTTTCTTGATCTCCAGGGGGGGAAAGTTAAACTGACAAAAAAAAGCCATGGCGACCTGAAAACGGCTCGCAATCACAGCAGGGATGGGGAGACAAGTCAGTCCTGCTGTGGGGCGCCTGGGAGGACCGAGCAGTAAAGGGTGAACAACTCATGGTGAGCCCGATCACCTGTTGGTCGCACCGTGGATTGTTCAGGGAACACCCTCTATGACTTATTGCCAGGGTGGGTTGGAGTGACGTGTGAACGTGCCCAGTGACTCCCAACAGGTTGTGCTTTCCTTGCCCTTCCTTTTGGAATGGGAGTGAGGGGAGGAAGCATTGGAAGTTGCTGACTCAAGGCACCCATGGCACCTTGAGACAATGGCTTGTGATTTTCCTCCTTCCCCCTTCCTTCAGGAAGGGAAAGTGTTAGAAGCTGCTGCTTCAGGGTGCCCAGGCATGTCAAGGCAGGAGCTTGCGAGTTCCCTTCCTCACTCTTCCTTCCTGGGGCACCATGAGGAGAAGGCTCCTAAAGAAGTGCACTTTCCCTCCTACACCCTTCCACCGGGAAGGCAAGGGTTGGAAACTGCCACTGGACTAGTGGGGGAGAGAGTGGTATGGCTTTTGAGAAGCTTAAGTCCACCCTTCACTCTACTATGATGTTGTGTTCCATTACTCTTCAGGCTGAAAACTTGCATTGGCCACCTCACCCACAAATCCCATCCATCCTTGCTGCCACTAGGGAGGAGTATGCACTCAGGGCAATGGAGAGGGAAGGGAGGGAAGCTTCCTGTGAGATCAGCGTAGAATGGCCCGGTGATAGACTGGCAAATCATGATCAACGTTCTGCCTGCCCCCCCGCTTACAGAACCCTTTGCAGATCAGTTCTAAAAGGCAGAAAATTTGGTGGGGTTGTTGGGGAGTGGGACTTACATGTACACCCATGTTCCCTCTCCATTTCACTTTTACTTGTGTGCAAGTACTATAGGTTGTTTTTTTAAATGTAAGTTTCCAGTCACATAGTTGTTGCCTAGAAAGAATTTGTTGCAGTTATTGCTCAAAACATAGGGTGTGATTCAGCTAAATTTAAACCTAAGTCCCACTGACTTCAGTAGGCAATTTAGACATAGTGAAACTTCATTGCTTGACACAACTATCAGCCGTGGTCCCACCATTTAAGTACCCCTCCTGTTGCATACCTTTTCTCTTCCCTTCACTGGTTTCCCTAGGTCTCACCAGTTCCCCCCCCCCCCCCAGGTTCTCAAGTCTTGTAAAGAAAAATCTACTTGCATACATTGGCCCACTTATGGTTTGTTATAAGCATGAACCTCAGGCGTGCAAACTCCTCCCTTCCTTTCACACATGAGGACAGGCGATTTAAAGCTTCTATTACTGGCTTGTTCTAATGTTTCACTTTTTGTATGAAGTTGGAGAAACTGTAGTATATGCAAACTGAGGGTAGTTAACAAACCAGGATCTTATCATGGTTAGTTTACAAGCTATGATAACCGGTTTGTACAAACCACAGTTTCCTGAGTTCAGACAAGATGGGTAACAGTGGTTAATGAAAGTTTTAAACATCCTTCCCTTATGCGCTACCCTAGGGCTCGTAATATCAGTCACAAGGTTTTATTTGCTACACTTAGACTTCTTGGTCACAAAATATGGGAGTCTTAGTATAAAATCCCAATTCAAACCCCTATAAAAGAAAAGAGCATTCTTACTGAAATTGCTTGTATTGTTTTATAGTAGAGATCCAATTGAGTAGTAGACTTTGTTTTTGTGGGGAGAGGGCACTTGAATTAGGATTTTTGAGAGGTCTTCTGGAGAAACTAAATAGTAGAATGAAAAGAGAGATTTTCCCCTCAGCAGGAATAAGGGAAATATTTATCATTTATATGTTCTAGATAGGATTGCAATAAACTGTTTTTGAAGCATTAAGGAACTGTAGGCCAACTCGCTAGATATATGTTATTTAGCCTGTTAAACTAGTTAAAGGCATTGAACCCATGTTTATAGCTGAAAGCCAATGAACCAAAGTCTGCATTATATATCTAGCTGTGCTGCACCTTTCAATAAAATGCTTTTTAAGCCTGGCAACAAAAGCCAGTTTTTCAAATCTTAAGACTGGCCAGTGTTAGCTAGTCCCTTGCCAGTCCTAGAGTTGCTGTAGACTTATCTGTGTTGAGCCTAAGGTGCACCACTGACTCTGTGGAGATACCTGTTGAGTAGCAATTCTGTTTATCAAAAGGAGTTTGAGAACTGCAGATGTGTCAGAAAATATTTATTGTGGGCTGACAGTATGATTGACTGCTCTTGGTGCTAGTCCTTTGTTATCTGTTTTGAGGTTCCTGGCCTTAGGAATGGCTTAGACCAGCCTTCCCCAGCCTGTCCGATGTGTCAGAATCAAGACTAGCCAGAGTGGTGAGTTGTTAAGAGATAATCAAAAACACAACTTTTCTTCATATTTACTGACTTGACAAAAAGGTAACAGAAATGAATGGCCCATAACTTTCTGCTGACAGCCTTTAACTTTATCTATTATGAACAGAATTAGGTGTGAATGAAGTCTTTGACTTCCAAGGTGAAACAGTGGCCTGTACTATGAGAAGGGGGAACGGTTCTGGCAACAGAAACCCCTTGGGGTGCTTGTGGGGGGGGGACTTCTTTGGTGTAACCTCTGACCAACACTGGAACTCCTACTGTTTCCCTTGAGGAACTCTGAGGCTGCTGGACTTAATCCAGTGCTTTCCTATTGACATTCAGAAGTACAGTACAGTCCAGTGGAGAGGACGGGGACAGAGGAACAGGCTACAAGCTTGTACATGATCCCATAAAATTTGGGGAACCCCATGACTCTAGTCCATTTGGAGATGGTGCCTAAAGACTACTGTGTAAGATTCCAGGCACAACCAGCATAATGCATTCCAAGGTTTAACCATTTGGAGAATGTCACTAAAAATTGGTGTTTAGGCAACCACTGTGTAAGAGCTATTTCCTTCTGGAAATGATGGTTCTAAAAAATCTGATGATGTCCTATGTCATTCAGAAGGAATCAGTGCATTGCAATGGTCATTTGGTGTGCTTTTTAGTACGTCCTCTGGTGGCAGCATTGGTGCACAGTGAATGTACAGTGATTATTTAAGAACATTACCTTCATATGTAGGATCAGCAGGACTATGTGCTTTCTTGCACCATGTATAGTGAGTTATATCTAACTCAAACCTTACTCTATTGTTGATTTTACAGGTAGCAGGGTATAGATCAAGGTATATTCAGTCTCGAGATGCAGTTTTCTCCCTGGAAAACTCCTCAAAGCCTACCACAAAGGCCTTCTGAACTTGCAGTAAACATGATAGCATGATAGTCCTTTATTGGATCATCACCTTTCCTCAGTTTCTACTTTGCTGCTCTCATTCTCTGGGACATACATGGCAACAGCTGCTTATATCCAATTAACTGTTACATCCTACTGTTGAGCTTTTGTGGTCTGAGTACTGTGTGTTTAAAAAATCTGTTTTTTTAATTGTGGCCACAGTTGTGGATTAGGTATGCATGCCAGATCGTGCAGAAAAAAGAGAAGAGGAAACCTGTAAGTACACAGAAGTGTACTTTATTAGTTCCAATGCATTTTGAATTTGGATCTTTTTTCAGAGGCACTATACAATGTCATATTACAAACCATTTACCATTTCGATATGGCATAGTGCCTCCAAAGAAGATCCTAATTAATTCAAATGGATTGGGCCTAATATACTAGCAAATACTTCATCTTGGGGCCTAGGGAATCACTGAAGCTATTTCCCCCTATGGAAAGTTTTAAGCTAGAGTGCCCTATAACCAGAATAACATTTAGAGAAAAGTATTTATGTAAACGCAGCCAATGATGATCTAGTACTGCTGATGCTTTCAAAATCCTGGCTGCGTGCTCAGAACGTTCAAGTGAACCCCCAACCATGTGCTCAGTGACCTCTGCTAATGGCAGCTGCGGTGCTAGTGCTAACTAGCTTCTTCTCAGCAGTTGGATACCTTAAATCTTCGGAGCGAGGAGTGACCAGGTAGGCTTTTCTCCTCTGCTGAGGAATGTGCTAATGAAATCATTCTTTTTTGCTTTAGAAGGCTAAAAGCTTAGAGAGCCTACAAGCCATTTTGAAGGTGGCTGTGGCACACTCCAGCTGTTGCATATACTGTTTTTGATGTTGAACATACTCTTGTGAAAATGTATTAAGGAAAAGCTTTGCTCAAAATCTGAACTCTGCATAATTTGTGGGATCTCGTAGTTGTTCTAGGTTTCATAAAGTTTCTGAAATTACTTGAGATGTTGTTGAAGGTTGTCTCCCTTCTGTGGCTAGTTTCTCTGATACTTCGCTCTCTTCTCTTTACACCCAGCCATGAGGCTTGGTTTGTCAAGATTTGTGTGAGAGCTGTTGCCCTGCCATGTTATGTTTGGTCACTTAGGATTCACTTTAAGTCTAAATGCCATTTGAGTCACAGAATGACCTGACAAAAGTAATCTCTGGTCAGTAATATAAATGTGAGTAGTATGGCAGTATGTGCAGAATTGCTAAATAGAAAACAACAGCCGCATATGGGTATGGTTGGCACAAGGTGACGTGCACTACATCTTTTGATGTATGGTAGCCATTTACTCTGAACTTTCCTCCTAGAAAATGAACCAAGTGGTGGATATTAAGTCCAAACTAATTGCTGATAATTTTTTTAGAAAAGTGCTTCTTCAGTAAACCATGGGTAAAGCAATCCTGAAAATAGGAGAGAATATTTTCAGGCCTGTCCCACATACTGAGGCCCATATTTTCCAGGTGCTACTAAATGTCCACTCTGCCCAATACTTGTTCCTGGCCATGGCAGCCCCAGAAATATCAATTCTATGTAACCATCCTCCTACTCCCTGTTCCCACTTACATGTTACTGCTTCCAACTTCTGCCCTTTATTAGCTGACAACTCACTGGTGAACTACATCTTAACTTGTAAATCTAAGTTCAAATATTTAAATTCAATTAAGTGAAGTACTTCCATGAATATTCTAGATGCCAGATTACAAGTGAACATTTCTTATTCTAAAATGTGTCCTCGTAAATTCCGTTTGAAGATTTAGGTATAAATGTGGAGACTGAGAGTTGACAGATAATAAATCTGAACTTGCTTCCTTATTTCGTGTGTGAGTGATTTTAGCAAATATCTTGGGAGTGGGGGAAGGGAAAATCTTTGATTCTTTGTGGTCTCTGTGCCTCACACATATGGGCGCTGTGCCTGTGTGGAGCCTCTATTTGGAAACTTCTCTAGCTGAGGAATTTAGGCGGGAACCCCTCCCCCCTCTCACTGAGCATGCTCCTAGCGGTTTCCCGCCTATTCCCCCAGTTCCTCTTTGACCGCCATTTGTGGCTGGACCTCTGGGGGACTCCTCTCTCTCCTTGTGAGAGTGTTTTTTTGTGCTGAGGTGTTGTTTCTTCAGGTTTATTCTGTCTACTTCTATCATTGTTGCTTCCTATTTCATTATATTTTTAGTTCGTTCTTTCTTTCTTTCTTTCTTTCTTTGATTTTCGATTGGTTAGACTGTGGAGGAACAGATGCCCCTCAAGGCCCTGTTCCGAAAGTGTTCTAGGTGCGGCAGTAGATTGCCTTCAACCGACGGGCATTCCCTCTGTCTGCTCTGTCTTGGGGAGGGGCACGTAGTGGATAAGTGCCCTCACTGCCAGGCCTTTACCAGACAGGCCAGTAGGAACCATTCAGACCGCTTACGAGTGGTGCTATCGCAGAAGGGTCTAGAGGCAGTGGACGCACCTTCAGCGGAGATGTCCACGACTTCGCACTCTGCTGCCCAACTATCCTTGCCTCTGATCCAGACAGTCATCGTCTCGGATGCTCCAACCCCGGGCCGTTCTTTGACTATCGTGATGGCTAAGAAGCTGTCGAAGAAAGCCCGATCTTCACAGTCCGAGTCAGAGCAGAGGAAGAGGAAAAAGGAGGCTAAAAAGGCAAAGCGTTCCCCAAAAGAACAAGTTTCAACTTCTCATTTGTCTTCACCAGTGGCTTCGGTCCCAACTCATCCTCTGACGGCTCAGCCAGCGGCATTAGTACTGACTCGACCTCCAACAGTTCAAGCAGCACCCTCAGTACCAACCCAACCTCCTTCGGTTCATAAAGTGCCGCCGGTACCACCTTGGCTTTCGGTTCCAACCATCTCCATATCGGAAGGTGAGATTCAAGATCTGTCTTCCGCCTCTGATAGACCATGGTCCAGAGAGTTGCCTTCTCAGCCAGCTTCGGCTAGCCCCTCACCTCGACATCAGCACTCCGGGTCATGGAGAAGTCCTTGATATGTACCACGTGACCAATCTCATTCGTTGCCGGCAGACTGGGAGACAAGATCCAACTGGTCAGCTCCTCCTGGGCGGGTTACTACTGGGAGGCTTGGCAGTTCCGATGCCGTGGTCAGCCTTACTTCAGTCACCATGGCTACTGTCAAGACGCATCTCCTCAGTACAGAGAGGGATCTTGGGAGGCATCGCCTCGAATGCATCGTGCTTTATCAGCTTCTTTGGGTCGGTCTCCTTCTCCTCAATGGCTTGTCCAACCTCTGTCGACGACTCAGCCTCAACACAAGGCCTCTATGCCTCCTCCTCCTACACCTCTAAGGAGATCTTCAGACATGTCAGTGCAACCGGTCTCACTGCCACGCGTTCCCAGAGCCTCCTCCCCAGAGGACTATGAATCTGATTCTTGCTCGTCTTTTTCCTTGGTGCTTATGATCTGCTTTCTGGACATAGTTGTAGGCTCCAAGGATCTGGATTCTCCATCTGAGGATACGGAGAACTTTTCGGAATGGGTCCACCGCATGGCGCATGCTCTCGGGATCGAGACCCAGCAGCAGCCCGAGCAACGGATCAAGGACCCAGTCTTCAGCGCCATCTACTCTGAAGCTGCTGCCCTCAGCGGTGTTCATGAACCTTTGGGGGGGCTTGCCTCTCCGCCACCTCTCTGCGGCGGTGCTCCCCCCTGCCTCATTCTTCTGAGTGGAGCGTTCTCTGCGCCGCTTGAGCTGCTGGCGCCGGCTGCGCTGGTCCCGTCGCATCACTTCCGGCGCGTGCCTACCAGCAACAATGAGGGTTTCGGCAGCCTCCTCCATTCCAACCATGCCAGCAGCATGAACGTCAGCCTCACACACAGCAGCCCTCGGTATCGGGATGTTCACATAGCCAGTCTCGATACTAGGGCTCCCGCAAGAGAAGCAACTACAGAGGAAAGCGCCAGCTTTGACTTCCCTTTGGCTCCGATCTACAACTGTGTCCCACAGTTCGGCACACATCTGGCATTCTACCTTCCGGTATGGAGACAGATCACATCCAACTCCTGGGTCCTGAAGATCATCCAGCATGGCTACAGGATCAACTTCAACACTCTCCCTCCTTTTAGTATCTGGATGACACCGCCTTCGCCGCTGCTATGGGACAAGGTGACCTCCTTGCTGCAGAAGGGCGTGATCCAACGAGTCCCCTCACACGACTTGCAGGGAGGCCTTGCAGGGAGTACCAGATATTTCATGGTACCAAAGAGGGATGGAGGGCTTCCTTCGATCCTGGACCTCAGGGGTGTGAACCTCTACATCACCCCAAGAAGGTTTTGGATGACCACGCTCAAATCAGTCTTGCCACTCCTTCGCAGGGGTGATTGATTTGCTTCTGTCGATATCAAGGATGCCTACTTTCATGTGGCCATTCACCTGGACAGTCAGCGCTTCATCCGGTTCAGCATCGGTCCAGGTTCCAGTCAGTTCCAGGTCCTGCCCTTCGGTCTGGTAACAGCTCGAGTTGTTATGAAGTGTGTTACGGTGTGCAGCTGTTTTCCTACCTGGACAACTGGCTGATTGTGGATTCCATGGAGCAGGGTTTACGAGCTGCAATCTCAGCAACGCTCGCCCTCCTGAAGGACCTTGGCTTCTACGAGAACCGGGAAAAGTCTGTTCTTCACCCGACAAGGGGGATACAGTTCACTGGAGCCTTTCTCAATGCCAGAGTCCGTTGCACTTACCTGCCTCGAGACTGTGTGCTGGGATACTTACCTTGCCAATGAAACGAACCATGCCAACAGGATATCCATGAACTCCATTCAGAGACTGCTAGGACTTACAGCATCAATGGTTGCGGTAATCGCCTTCACCTGGCTCTGAATGAGAGTTCTGCAGAACTGCTTCTTGCGAGTGTTCCATACTGAACAGAACACTCATCGGACTTACCTGACAATCACATCCGAAGTCAAAGCTTCTCTGTGTTGGTGGACGGTCGAAAACAACCTGACCAGCAGCCTGCCCTTCCTGCCTTGCTCTCATTCTAGGACTATCACTACGGACACCTCCCTTCAACAAGGTGTCCCCGATGTTGATCTCTTTGCGACAACGGAGAGTGCAGCCTGCCCCAACTTCTGCAGCTGAGCAGGCCTGGATCCCGACTTGTTGGGAGATGCCTTTCTTTACCCGTGGGCAGGCGGTCTGTTTTTTTACATCTTCCCTCCGTTTTCACTGCTCATGTGAGTATTGTTGAAGATATGACAACACCAACTGTATCCTCATTGCCCCTTGGTGGCCGAGGCAGGCCTGGTTTGCTCCCCTTCTTCACCGGAGCAGTGGAGAATACCTTCGGCTCCCTTTGGTTCCAACGCTGCTGTCTCGGGATCGAGGTTGCATGCAGCATTCGGATCTCCTCACTCTCCAACTCATGGCATGAAGACTTCTTTAGCAAACCCTGTCGATGGACTCACTCCTGCGATTCAAACAGTTTTGGATGCAGCAAGAAAACCTTCCAATCGCCGTTCTTATGCTAAAAAATGGGCTGCCTTCTCCACCTTTGTGGCATCAGCAGGCTTTCAGCCAGTCTTGCCCAATCCAGCATGCATTACAGTTCCTCCATTCCCTGATGTTGCGGGGACTGAGACTGTGATGCCCCCACCTCCACACTGTGTCCACCCTACCACCTCTTGTCAGCGCTTCAAAAATCCACACTCTTAATCTCCTCTGCTGCCACCAACCTCTTCTGGGTAACTAATTCAGACCACTCCTTTTATGTTTTTAAAAGGAAAACAAGTTTATTTGCAATTAAGGGTAGAGAATTAGATCATGTTAATAGATTCTAAACGTTGAAAACTCCCTCCCTCCCTCTCTCTCCAGACTCCCCTCAGACTTCTCTCAGACTCCTCAACCCTCTCACAAAAACCCACTCTCTCCCCTTTTCTCTTTCTCTCCTCCCTCTTCCCTCAGACTCTTTCTTCAGACTGTTCTCTCTCCCCCTCTCACTAGACTTCATTTGAACAGCACTGCCCACTGTTTTTATAACACTGGCAGACACCTCAACATTCCTCACTCCTCTCACACTCCCCCCTCCCCTCACATACTTACTGCTATAACGCTTTGCCCATGGGCAGGGGCATGACAGAGACTCTAATCAATTAAGGTCTGCCTAGTGGTGATCTCAGCTTATCTGCCCTTAACTGACGGAGCAACACTCTTCTCCCATCCACTTGTTCGCCAGTTTTAAAGGGACTACGTAATTTGATTCCTCTGGTTCTCTGTCATTCCCAACTGGAGCCTTATGGTGGTGCTAAAAGCTCTGACAGCTAAGTCCTTTGAGCCACTGGCCACAGTGGTGGATCTTAGTCTTTTGATTTGGAAAGTGGCCTTTCCGGTGGCTGTAACATCAGCACGCCGATCCAGTGAACTGTGTGCTTTCTGTGTCGATCCTTCGTGTCTTACTTTTCAGAGGGATATGGTAGTGCTCCGACCAGACATTACCTTTCTCTCTAAAGTAGTGTCGGCGTTCCACCTAAATCAGGAGATTATCCTTCTTGCCTTCTTCCCTTCTCCTTCCACACCAATAGAGCAGACAATGGATGCTTTCGATGTGAGAAGGGCCCTAGCCCTAAGGCAAGGACTGAGACACTTAGTCAGTCCCAGAGACTCTTTGCTATGGGAAGAAGAGTGCAGGACATCCAGTATCCTCCCAGCGCTTTGCAGCTGGGGTCGTCAGCACAATCAAACTGGCCTTTCAGTTGAGCCAACTGCCACTTACAGGAATGATGTCTGCCCATTCTACAAGAGGCGTTGCTACTTCAGTGGCATTTGGACGAGGGAGTACCTCTGCCAGAACTTTGCAGGGCTGCGACATGATCGACCCCATCCACCTTTATACAGCACTACCGGTTGGATGCTCAGACTTGAGAGAGCTGTACTCTCGTCGCTTTTGCATTGATGGCACCGACCCGCCCCCGGTAAGTCAGCTTGTTAAATTGCCCATGTGTGTGACGCACAGAGACCACGAAGAACAGGTTGCTTACCTGTAACTGTGGTTCTTCGAGTGGTCATCAGTGCATTCACACAACCCACTCACCGCCCCCGCTTCGGTGTCACTATCAATATCGATGGGGCTAACTGAAGCAGTTACATTGTTGGTATCAGTGTTGATCCCTGCCCGATGTTGGTGCCAAGAATTCTCTCGGTTCTGTGGCCACAATAGGCTGTCTCAAGGGACTGAGGGAATAGGCGGGAACCTGCTATGAGCATGCTCAGTGAGACGGTGGGGGAGGGGTTCCCGCCTAAATTCCTCAGCTAGAGAAGTTTCCTGAAAGAGGCTCCATGCAGGCACAGAGCCCATATGTGTGAATGCACAGATGGCCACTCAAAGAACCAGTTACAGGTAAGCAACCTGTTCTTATGGCCAAAAGGTTATACACGCTAGTAAAAGTGTTCACCCAGAAGTACAGGTTTTGTTCTTAAAAGTTTCTTTTCTAGCAGAGTTCTATACTACCGGTCTTGCTGTCTAAAGAGCACTGCAATTTCTGAATAGGTTGATTTGAAAGACACAACTTGCCTGTGGCGTTGATGATGACTCCTCTGCAAATCATAGGGAAGGAATGTATGTGGATTGCATATTTTGACAGAGCCTTGATCCAGAGATTCATGTGTGCTCTGTCAATCGAACCTACCTGCTTTTAAGGGTAGGTGAGAAACAGGATAAGCACCTTCTTCCCTTCTCCCAGTTGTTTGCCTTATTTTCTAATGTCTAATTTGTCATACTCTCCCTTCTCCTAAATTAACACCTGAAAATAATACTAACCAAATATGCATCTATTCCCTTTCAGCCTGTTTTCCTAGTGTGAAAGGCCCTTTCAACCTCTTATCAGAAGGAGGAACAGAAGTGGCTCATTACTAAGTCTTTACTATTCATGGGGTGATCAAGGAAGTGTGCTTTTAGATTTTTCTTGTAGAGTATGAAGCAGCTGAATTATTGAATTCAGCTTGGATAGGACTAGTGTGCGTAGTCCTATAGAGCCAGTGTGGCGTAGTGGTTAGGGTGTTGGACTGGGACTCGGGAGATCCGGGTTCTAGTCCCCGCTCGGCCATGAAACTCACTGGGTGACTTTGGGCCAGTCACTGACTCTCAGCCTAACCAACCTCACAGGGTTGTTGTGAGGATAAAATGGAGAGGAAGAGGAGGAGGAGGAGGGTAATATAATGTAAGCCGCCTTGGGTTCCTTTCAGGAAAAAAAGGCGGGGCATAAATAGAATAAATAAATAAAATAAAATAGTGCTAGAGGGGTAGCTATTGAGCATAAACTGTGGGTACAGGAGGGTTCCTCTCGAAGTGGCAGAGGTACATTTATATGCTGGAGATAAACACCTTCTGTCTTCTCTTTCCAGGCACACACTACTCAGCTGCAGGGCACATATGATTAAGTGGAAAGGTGAGAGGCAATTGGGAGGGGCCTTTTACTTCTTCCCTTGTGATCAGTCATAACTGTTATTGTATTATGAGCCAGGAGGATACCACATTTTAGTAGATACCATAAAGCCAGTCTTGACACTTTTACAGCATCTGTTAGTATTTTTCATTTGCTTAAGCCCAGGTTCTAGATTAATTCAATTACCGGTAATATGAATTTAATGCTTTCCCAGCCTTTCTGAATTATTGGTGTAAACAATACACTAGGATAGGCTTGGGTTTTTAAATACCGTACTTGTGTGTATGTTGGCACCTGGAAGTTGCAGAGCAAGTTTACAGATGCTCTATACCGCCTCAGGGTGTACCTTGAACAATATTACGTCTTCGTGAGCATTTTAACATATCCTATTATTCTGCTTCCAGCATCTTGCTCAGTTTTAGACTGTTTTAGATTCATGGTTTATTTAAAAAATGCGGTGAATTTCTGCTGCTGTGAGGCTGCTAGTATTTAAAGAAAACTTTCTTACTACATCCCACTAAAGATCAACCTATATCAATGTAAACCATTGAACTCAGAGGTAGGCAACTTGGTTGCCCTTCAGATGCTTTGGACTACAACTCCCATCAGCCCAATCCAGCATGGCTAATTGGCAGGGATTGTGGGAGTTGTAGTCCAAAACATTAGGAGGGCACCACGTTGCCTACTAATTCCAGGAGTGAAGGGGTAAAGCAAAGAAGCACAGTGAGAATAACTATATAGCAGAGGCCCCAAAGCTATTTATTAACCTGGTTAGCACATTATGACAACTCATGGTTTAAACAGCCCATGGGTTGTAGTGCATGAGCAGGAGAGAGCAGGCACGCTGCCTCCCACTTCCACGTTTAAAAACCATGTTTAGAAATCATTTGTGCGGTGTAAAGGCTGGGGTAACAATATATAAACACCTTGTCTTAAATTGTAAAAGAAAATATTTCTTAATCCAAAGCTGTTCAATTCTTCCAATTTGTCAGAAAAAAACAAAAACTATCCTTGGGGGGGAGGGGGGAAATCTGAATTTTTCCAGTTTTCTAGGCCTTCACATCTTTACACATATGCTGTATATGTCTAGGGATAGAGGGAAATACCTTTTCATCTATTTTGTTTTAAACAATCTAATTCCAGTAGTGTCATGAGGGGTTCTTCCCTAGATCCTTAAATTCTGCCCTTTATCTTGGCACGGGTTTGAAATTTCAACAAATGGGAAGTGTGAGTTGATGCGTATTCACACTTCTACATAATCTCTGATGGGGAGAGGCTTGCATGTCTCCCTCCACCAGCAAGAGTATGTGTGAACTCCCACTGACCTCTCCCTCATCCACACACACACCCCTTTGAACATCAAAACTGCTCCCAGTTATGAGATAATATTTGCAATATATTTCTAAGCCCAGTTCATAATAAATAGGTTAAAATTGTGACTCAGAATATCTAAGCCCAGCAGTTACTCTGGGTAACAATTCTAAAACTAAACTTTTCAGTTAAGGCGTAAATAGAAAACAAAATTTTCTTTTTAAACTTTTATTATCAAACCCATCTATTATAACTGCTTTTGTATGTGCAGAACACAGAACAAACTGCAGAACTGCTAAACCAAGTATCTATCTAAACCCTACAATGTAAAATGTTTTCTTCACAGATATTGGGAGAGAAAAGTACTCTCGTCTCTGCTTGCAAGACAGTGCATTCAGTACCCCTCTAAAGGACAATACTTCAAGGTTGACTGTGCAGCTAAATCGAACTCTTATATACTGCCGTTGTACCATGGGATGTATTAAATCCAAAAGCCCCTTCCCCCACACTATTCTAGATGATGGAAGCAAGGAAGTCACCGGCTACAGTAGTGGATGTAACGTAGAAAAATCTTCCCTTCTTCAAGGAAAGTCTGGGGCGTCATCTTCAGCAAACACTGTGGTGCTGGACTTTGCTCACCGTCTCTCCCTAGAGATTCTGGATCAAGCTGTGAAGCAATGGGCAATAACTGAAAGCAAATACAGTGACATCCCCTTCATAGAAAGTGATGAGCCATGAATTGCAAGGCACAGCTCCTCACAACATGTCTGTCAGGCATCTCATGTTTTGGTGCTAGTACAAATAAAGCGACGTTCAGACAACAGCAATTGTGAATTTAAAAGACACCAGTTTTACAGAGGCAGTTAGCCTTAGTTAAGGCATTGTAATACATTGCCTTTATATTAAATCTTTAATAGAACCACAGTAGCAGCCAGTGGTTCTAGGGGTAGCGTGTGGCTCTGTGCAGCAATAAACCCCGAATAGTGTTCGGTATCGACAGCAGTACTAAAGATGTACAAGAGCAAGGCATATGTGCTTACGGTATGTTCTTTTAAAACCCACGGCACAATGGGCATAGTTAAAAAAACAAGCTTGGGCCAGGATTTCAGAAATAAGGCTATGGCTTAACTAGCTATGGTGGTGAAATGTTCCAGCTGCTATTGAGCCATGAGAATCACTAATCTAAGGGAAATATTACATTTAAGCACAGGATGCAATCTTGACAAAGTTAAGCACTTTGGAAGTCCTACTCATTTCAGTAGGAGAAATTTAAGTAAATGCTTAACTCTCCCATTGACATAAATGGGATTTAAGAGCTTAATGTGAGAATTGGACCATGCTAATTAATGGTTCATACCACCACTCCAGCTTCTTTTCCTTGACATATCTGATCATCCTGATGTAGTGGGGCTAGTTTGCAACTTGATTCAAATGAACACACAAATATGAACTTCAGACCAAAACTTGCTGATGCAGGGAAAATGAAGAACATACAAATACTCTTGATTGTTCAACAGTTAAAAGAAAACAAATTGCAGTGAAAATACTCTACTGGTATTGCAAGTTTTGAGTGCTATTAAAAACCATTCAAGCGTAATTCTGTTAATGGCATAGTAGTTAACCTGATAGCATAAGAAACATTCAACTTTTCGCTCAAATTGAAGAGCTTTTCTGTAGGCCACAAAGCAGCACACACACTAGTCCACCATCAAGGGAAATTAGTAAGAATAGCCATAATTTAGCATTATTAGTGAGAGGAAAATGCAGTAGACAAAATTAGAAAGAAGGCAGAGCTAGACCAGTGATTTATGGATACAAACAGTTCTAATAAAAGCACTTAGGCTATATCCTCAATATTATTTTCACTGAAGAATAATTTCCAATACAAGACAAATGCAATGGAACTTATGTCCAAGGCATCATAAGGATCATGCTGTCAGCTACTCAAGCAACATGAATAGCTGTTGAAAAGGAGATTAGTTTTCAGAGACCCCTGTTCTTAGACCAACCATACACTGCACATGCAATACCATTTCCAAACACTGCAGTACATTTTCAGTATTGAATCAGAAAAAATGGCAGGGATCCCCAAGAAGGGGTGCCATTTTATTGTGTGTCTCGTATCAAAAACACAAGTGATGGAAGCCACCTTTCCCAGATGCTGTATAGCTCCTCTTGAAGCAGAATCTCTGGTAGCAAGCCTATCTTCAGCACACAGTAAATTGAAAGGAGCACTGGGGGAATAGCAGAAAACTTGATCAAACACCAGGTGAACCTCCTAACGTTTCTAAGCATACATCTTTTCCAGATAACAATGTTACTGAAGTGGCCCTATTCCAAATAAAATGATATGCTGAATGCCAGACTGGCTCCCTTTTAAACTTTATCAAAAGTGTAGTGTAGTCAGTGTTATACAAATGTATCATCAGAAAAGGTTTAGCATCTGTTTGATTCTGTGTAGTACAGGAATTAACAAGACACTCGATTTTTTTTTTTTTCAAATCGGGGAAATGACTAAGTTACTATGGCAAAGGCCATACTTTAAAGCACTATCTACAGCACAACTTTTTTAAATCTGGTATTTCAGCAGCATAAGGAAGGAAGCTGCACACAAACTACAGCATATTACAATATATTTTTACAATATGTGTTACAATTAATCACTTGAAATTGTGTTTGAATAAAAAAGGTTTCGTATTTTGTGTATTTATCTGGAACACATTATGTTGAAATATGCACTTTCCTTTCATATTTCACACTCATTGCCTGTGAGATTTTCTTTCTTTAAATATGGGTATTGAGCCTGAAATCTGACCAAAGGCTTTTAAATTTGACCTCAAAACCTAGATGGCTGCAATTGGGAGACAATTTAATTTTACTTTCCAGCAAATAATGGTTACTTGGCAGAACCTCTATATTAGTAGTTTAAAAGTTAGAGACGATAGGATGCTAGATGTAGCACTGTACCTGCTGAAAGATCTTAAACAGAGAGCCAGTGGAGATAGGATGGTGGTTGGAATATAGGAAACCCAGGTTAAATCCTACCCCCTACCATGAGACACATAGGTGGCCTTGGATAAAATGAGTACCTATATTCTGCTTTCAGCTCCTTGAAGAAAGAGTGGAATACAAATTGGATAAAACAAGGCAGGGTCTAGAATCCCCCCCCCCCCAATGCTTAGAAGGTAGATCTACTCTCCCCCCCCCCCCAATGCTTAGAAGGTAGATCTACTCTCCCCCCCCCCCAATGCTTAGAAGGTAGATCTACTCTCCCCCACCCCCCAAAGGCTGGGGTATGGCAGAGAACACCAAGAAGCAAGCAAACAAGAGAATTCCTTATCTGCCCCTTTCCTTCTATCACCTCCAGATGGGAAATATTTCAAGAAGAATGGTTCATAAGAAGAATGGAAACAAAAGGAATGTATCTTGCATTCCACATAGTACAGCATGCAATGAGATGGATAGACAGGATGTGGGGAACTCTATTTCGGTAATAGCCTAGTATGCAATAGGTTTGGGTGAGGATTGTATATATATTTTCTCCCCATTTATTGAAGTTAAGAGAAATTACCTTACATTTCTTAAACCTCTGACTTGGAGAACTACAGATTAATGCTGCTCTGCTGTAGTATTTCTGCTTTGTCATTCTACCCTCATGTTTCTCATTCAGTTTTCCCCCAAGTAAGCTTTCCCACTTTCTTCCAATGTCTTTTACTATCTTGATTCTTCAGAGAACTCTGAATTCTGAAATATCAATTGCCATGGAAACAAGTGGAAGAACGGTGGTTTGACCTGCTCAACTATAAAAAGCATATGAGATGTCAGTGTGCAACAAACAGAACAAAGATCCACAATTACTTGTGATGTGTAAATTTTCATTGATTAACCACTGCTATAATGAAAATCAACAGAATCTAATACAAGGCCATCATTACATCTGCAGGAACCCAAGAATCAGAACAACAATATTACCGGTAATAACAAAATATCTCATGATGAGGCAGGGATTATGGAGGGGGAGGCTGTGTGCGCACCCACACTTTATTTCTGTGCTTCACAGATTCCCATAGAATATAACGGAACTCAATGTGTTTTCAGTACAATTAGCTTTTGATACAATCAACCATGATAGCCTTCTGGATTGCCTAACTGGGATGGGGCTTCAAAGTACTGTTTTTCAATGGCCACATATGCATGACACGCTAAGCCACAGTGGGTTGGTTGTTCGTGGAGCAACCCACAGTGTGCCCAACAGATAGGCTCACTGTGGGTTGTTTTCCTCGGTCCTTCACAGCAGAACCCATCTTGTCTCCCCCCATACTACTCCAATCACTACCCGTTTTCAGGTGTTGGGTTTTTTTATTTTTCAGAGTCTCAAAAATGCTCAATTGCAGTCTTTTTTAAATTATTATTTCCAGCCCCAGAAAATTGCTCAGTTGTGTTCATAATTTTTATTTTTTGTTGTTGATCTTTTGGAGGTGCACAATTGTGCACTTACGGCTGTCCGATATATGTAGTCTTGCCTGTTCGATGTCCTTGTAAGTTTCAGCTGTCAAAGAGAGCAAGTGCAATTGGTAACAGTTGCCAAGCTGTCAATTGAAAATCACTAGTAGGGGGGGGGGAGTAGGTGCATCAAAAAGGGGGTGGTGACAAGATCTCCCCCTTAGCAATCCCTTCTGGATTTCAAGTGTTGAAATGACAGTTCTCAGTGCCCCCCCATTTTTGACATTTCCCTGGGTCTCCAGCTACTCTAGAAAGGGGAGATATTAACAACAACACCCCCTTTTCTCAGTTCTTTTCCAGAGCACTTACTGCTGCAGTCATTGCAGTTCCCTGTTTGTTTGTTTGTTTGTCTGTTTAATGGTCTGGACAATTTGTGCATTTTTTTTTACCAGGAAATATACACAAATTTCATGACTGGGAAGTGGAAGGGAAATATATGCAGTTTTCATGGCTGGGAAGTAAATGAAGGGGAACTATACACAAATCCCCCCCATTTATTTCCCAGCCGTGAAATTTGAATATATTTCCCAGTCTAAGAAAAAAGCACGAATTTTCCAGACTGAGAAATATATGCAAATTTCATGGCTGAGAAGTAAATGAAGGGGAAATTTCTGTTCTATTTCCCCTCGGTTTACTTCCCAGCCATGAAAACTGCATATATTTCCCTTCCACTTCCCAGCCATGAAATTTGTGTATATTTCCTGGTAAAAAAAAATGCACAAATTGTCCAGACCATTAAACAAGGTTACCCTTGTAGACGGTTCAGAAGCTACAGCTGGTACAGAACGTAGCGGCTCGCCTGGTTAAAGGCAGCCGGTGGCAGGATCACATCACGCCAGTGCTGAAGGATTTGCACTGGCTACCAGTTGCTTGCCGAGCCGAATTCAAGGTGTTGGTTTTGACCTTTAAAACCGTATACGGCTCCGGTCCAGTCTATCTCAAGGAGCGTCTCCAGCAACACCAAGTGGGCCGCTCAACAAGATCTGCCACGGATGGCCTTCTCCTTGTTCCTTCAGCCAGAGCAGCTAGACTGGTGGGGACGAGGAAGAGGGCCTTTTCTCTGGCGGCCCCCGTACTGTGGAACTCTCTCCCGAGTGACCTCTGCCATGCCCTCTCTCTGCTGAGCTTCCGTCGCTCATTAAAAACCTGGTTGTTCAGGCAGGAATATGGGGTGGGTTAAGATTTTAAAATTTTTATATTGTTTTAAATGTATTTTATTGCTTTTATTCTGTGTACATCGCCCAGGGTGGCCGGTTGCCGCCCAGATGGGCGATAAATAAATATAAATAAATAAACAACTGCAGATTCTCCAGACAGATTTTTAAAAAACCCTTAGAGGTGGTATAACAGGATAGAGCAAATGGGGCTCCAACACCAGTGGGACTTACACCTGCCCCCCCCATTCACTCCATCTCATCCAGCTGTCTTCTCAGCTGGATGAGATGCTTTGTTTTGTTTTTAGAACTGTCAGGGAAACGCAGTAACCGCAGCAGTATGTGCTCCAAAAAGGAGCCATGAAAAGGGGGGGGGAGTTGAGATATCTCCCCTTTTTGGAGACCTGGAGACCTGGGGAAGTGTCAGGAATGTGGAGGGCACTGAGAACTGTCAGTTCAACACTTGAGATCCAGAGGATTACATTGCCAAGGGTGAGTTCTTGTTGCCAACCCTTTTGGTGCACCTACCTTCCCCCCTTTTACCAGTGATTTTCAATTGACAGCCCCTCAACTGTGCACAAACCAGCCTATATGCAGTCTGGCCAAGTCAATTTCCATCTATGTTACCAACTGCACTTCATTCCCTTTGACAGCTGAAACCGACAAGGACATCGACCAGGCAAGACTACTTATACCAAACAGCCTAAGTGCACAATTGTGCACCTCTGAAAGACCAACAATTAAAAAAAAAAAAAGTTATGAAGACATTTGCATACATTTCTGGGGCTGAAAAAAAAGGGGACGAACCAGTGACAGTTGCTCCAAATTGCCACTTGGGCATTGGTGGGCAGGCTGCCACTGGCGGTGGCATAGACAAGATTGCGAAGAGCGGTAAGGGGTTTTTGCACTCTTGACAAGCCGCTCATTAGTTGCTCCCCACAACCTACAATGAAATCAGTCTCCTGGGTTCAAACGATATGACAAGTGACAACCCATCATGGGTTGAACAATCCCTAGAACAAGCCATGGGTTGTCAGGGTGGTTTGCTGCCCAAAAATAAGCCACTGCGGGAAGAGGCCTGGGTTCGGACGACATGACAATCCACTGTGGCTAGTTACCCACAGTGGGTTGCCATGTTGTGCAAATCCAGTTAGTGGCTCCAGTCCTTGGATGACAGGTCTCGGAAGGTGGTGCTGCTGAGAGACTACTGTTTGTCCACAGGGTTTCATCTCATCTCCCATACTATTTAACATTCAGACTTTTAGGGCAGTGTCATCACTCTCAGCTCTGTCTTTTCTTTCCATTTTATTCCAGGAACTTACTTCTATGTAAGTTCTGAATCACTACAGAATAAGTTCCACCCTAAAAGGCAGCCTAGAAATAATTTTAGATAGAGAGAAGCTTAATCTAGACCTGGCTTTGCTACTGGGTATAAAAGTGGCAACTGTAGACAGAAGTGTTTTGTTCAGCTTTGGCTGGTGTACAAACTGATTTTTTCTGGAGAGTACATTCAAACAGCAGGTAAAAACTCAGCTTGAACATGTCATTTATGATACTCTTCACTAATGATTTTTTTATTTTGCTGTAGCTGTTGTTATTTATTGATATTTGCTCTAAGCTGTTCTGAGGACCGGTCCTGCCTAGCAAGCAGAACACTTCTAAAAATATGAATTTCTCCTTTGTAGTTTTTTCTTTCCCTTTGTCTTTGTTTGTTACCTTTTCCCTTTACCCTTCCTCTGTCCCCACTCTTTTAGCTAAGTAGGTGTGGGTGTAGGGGGGGAAGACACTACATTTAAGGGGAGGGAAGAAGTTGGCCTTCGCAGCCCCCACTCCCCACCCTCAGCGGTAAGTGCCTCAGAGCACCAATCATGGTGGTCCCAGCCTCCCAGCCGTGGGAATAGCCACCTAAGTCTCTAGGCTCAGCATGGCCTAGTGGTGCATGGGGTGAGAATACAAAGTTCCTTTTCTGAAGAAAAAAACAGATAAACGAAAGGGTCCATGCTAGAAGGAAGTCCAAATAAACATGCAAAAGGACCACCTGGTCTCCCTCTAGGGATTCATTCTCAGATTCCCAGTCCACTAGCTCTTCTTCATCAAATTCCACTATTTCTTGTTCATTCCACTGCCTTACCAAGAAACACAAGCGTAAGAACAAGCCTTGGGGTAAAGGAGGAGACAAAAAGTCCAAGGATAAAGCCACTACTTCTTTTAGGGTTGAGCAGTCGAGATTCATTCGATTCAGATGGCGAGTCTGGGGAACTGTCTGAGGAAGAGATATAAATCCTGCCACAACAGGCTCACCTTTTCCCACAGGATGTTTTCTTCACATTGCTGGCGAAAGCACACATGCTGCTAAACTTCAGAGGATCAAGCTAAGCCAAATGAGTCTTCTCCAGTCTCTCACTATCCTTTTTCCATTCTTTTGACAAGGTTTGGAAAGTAGCATGGGTCAGTCCCAGGAAAAATAAAATCCACCTACGAACTTCCTAGAAAACTTTATTCTCTTCCTCCCATAGTCGTGGACTTACTCCAAGTGCCCACAGTGGATGCTCCTGTAGTGATCCTTTCTTCTTCCACAGTGATCCCAACCGAGGGGGAGGGCCCAAGGAAACATGTGACAAGGGTTGAAGCTGCACTACACAGTTCGAGGCTTCAGCTGCAGCATTCAGAAGTTCTGAAGCTAATTCCTTTTTTGCCCAAACCATCTATCTTTGAGGAAAGGACCTAACCAGGTCAGATGCTGTCCCAAAAGAGGTCACAGATGGGCTCAAGAAGATATCCTTCTTGGCAGCTTCTTTGATTCTTCACTGGATGCCATCCAGTTTGGTGCCAGAGCCATGGTAGCCAATACCATAGCCAGGAGAAATGTATGGTTAAGCAACTGGGACATGGATCCCAGGTTCCAGGCACAGCTAGCCAAGCCCTTTGCAAGGTTGAAGCTCTTTGGAGACACATTGGAAGCTTACCTTGTGGAGATTTAAAAAAAAAAGTTGGCTACTACCAAGGAGGACTGCAGGTTCAGACTGGCTCATTCCATTTGGTTTAATAAGCAGCCAGATAAGTCATGGGCTTAGTCTGGAACAGACTATTTAAGTCCACAGACGGGAGAGCTACATAATCCTTCTCCTGTAGATTCTACATCAGCATGATGTCAGGAGCACTCAGGTTCCCACAGGGGGATGGGCTCCTGGACTTTGCAAAGACCTGGTCGCTGGTCCCAAACCATGTCAGATCACTGGGTCAGGGACAGTTTCTGGGGGTACTGTATGGAATTCTCTCAGTTGCCCAGGACCAGTTTCCTTCCCCAAGGCAAAGAAACCAGAGAAACATCTCAGTCCTCAGGACCATTCAGCAACCTGTCCCCGACCAGATCAGGGTGTTACCCAACCTTCTTGGTGCCAAAGAAAAATAGAGATACCAGAGCGACTCTGGATCTCAGTTGGCTAAACAAACAACTGTTAAATAAGCACTTCAAAGTGGAAACCCTCAAATCCATAGTGGCAGCCCTAAAACACCAGGACTTCTTAGCTTTAACAGACCTGTCAGAGGCATACCTCTGACAGGTATACCTGATGTTTCCAATCGGGCAGAAGCATTGAAAATATTTCTGCTTCTGCTACAACAAGCAACATTACCAAGCTTGAGCACTTCCCTTCAGGCTCACCTTGACCCCTCAGGTCTTCAGCAAGGTTCTGTATTCTTGGGTCGCACACTTGCAGATCCAGGGAGTTTTTCTTCAGCTACACCTGGATGTCATCCTGGTAAGGGCCATGTCTAAACAGAAATACCTCAGATATCCAGAGGATGCTTTCCAGTCTGAGGAAACATGGGTTTGTAGTGAGTGTGGAGAGTGCTTCTTAGTTCCGATGCAGCAATTGAACACCTGGAGGTGATGCTCAATACTTCCCAGTTCAGGATATTCCTCTCGGCAGAAAGTCAATCCAAACTCACAGCTTGAAAGTTCCATCCAAGTCATCCTCAAACCTCATGACACTAGCCAAGCTCATGGGCATGATAGTGCTGTGCCAGGACCTTGTTCGTTGCTCCAGGTTCCATTACCGAGAGTTACAGAAAGTTCTACTTCCCTTCCAGAGTCAAACTGCCAATCAGATCCCCATGAGGGTTTAGATCCCAACCCAAGGCAAGAGCTGGAGTGCTGGTTGCAGCCCAGCAGACTGTCTGAAGGAATCATTCTGGAGAACTCCTGATCAGATAGTTGTCATGACTGATACTAGCCTGTTTGGATGTGGGGTTCATCTGGGCGTGTAGGTGACTCAAGGGACGTGGCCGGAAGCACAGAGGAGCATCAACTGGCCAGGACCGGTGCAGGGCTGTTTGGCGCCCTAGGCCAAATTATATTTAGCGCCCCCCTCTCGTGCCGTGGGGGGGGCTCCAGAGCAAAGCAGCCCTGCTCTGCAACCCCCCCGCGCGCCGCCGCCGCTGCCACCACCACCTACCTCCCCCCCCCGCTGCTGGCTGTTGGCTGCTGCTGCTGCTGCCGCCGCCTCCTCCTCCAGGAGGAGGAGGAAGTGACGCGACAAGACCCCCGCGCTTTTTTTTTTGCCAGGGAAACCAGGGCAACAGGGCTGTTTAAGCCCTGTTGCCCTGGTTCCTCCCGCCAAAACGCCGGCGGGGCTCTGGAAGCGACGCGAAGGTAGGTGACTGGCTGGTGGGCACGCGCGGGGGGAGGCGTAGTGGCGTGGGTGGGCGGGCAGGGAGGCGCGGCGGAGGCGGCAGGCGGGGCAGGAGCGCGCCGGCGGCGAGGAAGGAGCGCAGCGTTTCTGTGCCCTCTTCCGCCACGCGCCCTAGGCAGCCGCCTGGGTCTGCCTAGCGGTAGTGCCGGTCCTGCAACTGGCTGGAACTCCAGGCAGTGAAACTGGCATTGTAGGAGTTCCAGCACAAGGTCATGAGCGGTTATGTTCTCATTCGAATAGACAGCATTTTGGCCAAGACTTACCTGAATCATCAAGGTCGGATGAAATTCAGGTCACACATCAAGGAGGTCAGAGCTGTTCAGTTAGGTGGAGAGACATCTTCTCTCCATCAGAGCAGAATATCTGGCTGGAAAGGCAAATGTCATGGCAGATTGGCATAGCAGGAAGTCCATCCAGGAGTTGGGAGTGGACGTTCCACCCTCAGCTATTTCTCCAGATGACTCGACTCTTCATCTGTCCAATTCTGGGTCTGTTTGCAAGCCCACAGAATGCTCAAGTTCCCCTCTTCTTTTCAAGGTTTCAGCGCAACCAAGTACTAGGCACAAATGCTCTGGAGGTGGCTTGGCCAAGAGATCTGTTGTATGCCTTTCCACCTGTACTCCTGTTGCCCCTTGTGTTACAGAAAATAAGGAAGGAGAGTGGAGGTGAGTCTCATAGTTCTGTTTTGGCATCCATAGTTTGCAGATCTAATGGAGCTAGCAGTGCAGGAGCATTGGTAGCTTCCACTCCAGAGGGATCTGCTTTCTCAGGGCCCAGTTCCATATCCAAGGCCAGAACTCTTCTGTCTTAACAGCCTGAAAACTGAACAGTTCTGGGTGAAACAGCTGGGTTACTCAGATGTTTTGAAAACACTCCTCTTGTCCAGGAAAGAGATCACTAATAGATTCTACAGTAATACTTGGAAAACCTTCCTATCCTGGTGCAAGTGCAGGGGGAAGGAGTCATAACCCAGCAGAGTGAAAATTGTTCTGGAATTCCTGCAAGAGGGTCTGGACAAAGACCTTGGTACCAAATGTCAGACTGCAGCATTGAATAGTATTTGAGTTGAAAAGGGAAGGGGTCCTTGTCTGCTCATCCATATTTCAAGAGATTTCTTAGAGGAGTGGCTCTGTTGATTCACACACACACACACACACACATATATTTCCCACCTGGAATTAGAACTGGGTGTTCATGGCCTTCTTGGAGCTCCATTTAAACTGATGGCTACTTGTGCATTAAGACTGCTGACCCTCAAAACTGTTTGCTTGGTTGCTATCATATCCAATAGACATGTTTCAGAGTTGGAGGCACTGTCTTCTGACCCACAGTAATGTATTTTCACACGGATAGGGTGGTGTTGAGGCCAGACCCATCCTTTGTACAGAAGGTAAATTCCCTGACAGGTTGCAGGAGTTGTCTCTTACTACCTATTGTTCTAACCCTCCCATCCTCAGGAGCAGAGTTGGCACAAGTTAGATGTTCAGAGGGCCTTGCAGTTTTATTTGGACAGGACTTCAGAGATGCGGAAAAGCTAGGTTTGTGGCTTTTCAAGGAAAGTCCTTGGGATGTAAGGTTTCTCCTTCCACCATCTCCAGGTGGTTTACGGAATGCATTGTTCAGGCTTACCAGACATTGGACAAGCGGATCCACCTGACGGGATCATAGCACACTCACTCCAGGGGGCACCTGTCTGCTGTATTTAGCAGACAGGTGCCCCCTGTCTGAAATTTTCCCATTGAGGGTATTAGCAAGGCGGCCACATGGGCTTCTGTGAATTCATTTTCAAAACATTATAAAATTGACAAGTTTGTCTCTGCATCAGCAGCCTTCAGCCAGAAAGTTTTGCAGAAGGTGGTAATGTAGGTCAGTTTGATCCTTGGAAGCCCACCTGGTTGTCTGCATTGCTCTGGTATATCCCAAGGTGAAGAATGCCCTCCATGAAGCTCAGGAGAGACCGTACATCTTTTTACTGTTAATTTCTGTTCTCCTGTACCTTCTGGAAGGCATCCCACATCATCAGTTAGCCCTTCCCCCTGGTCAGTAGGCAGGGTCCAAGCAAGACAATCCCTCCAGTGGGAGGAGCCACCCCAGTCTCCCAGACTAGTCTAGTGTTGGAGTAACAAGATTTAGTCAGAGCTCCTCGAAGCGCTTTTAAAAAGTTAGATTTTCTCCCTTCACCTGCTTGACATGTCTGTTAGGAAGGGAAGACACAGAGTGAGCAACAGAGTCGCTGCACAGCAAAGGGGTGACCTCCCTCCCTGCCTCCCCTCTCACTCCCAAGACCAGCGTGAGTAAGGTGTGGGCCCTCACCACCCCAACTGGGCGGGCATGGTGCCACTGGGAGTGCGCTCACAAGAGCAGTTCTTTTCTCCTCAGCAGCCTCACCCGGCTTGGTTTGGGACTAAAGGCGCATTCTAATGACTTACCACAGGAGCTTGGAGAAGGCTCCATCCGGTCCTTCATTCTCACTGCGGCAGCCAGGCCCACACCTATCCCGCAGAGGGCATTCTTCCCACCTCCTCCTTCCAGGAGCAGACAGATTCTTTAGTTGGGGGGCTTCTCCCAGCATCCTACATGTGGGGGAGGTGGATACAGTCTCCAGGTTCCCATAGAGGCCTGTGGTATGCCTATTCTGTGTATCTCTATGTGCCTCTTTGTGCACTGGTTTTGTTTTGGGGGGTTTCTGGCTATAGTTCCTGTTACTGTTAGGTCATCTGCGAAGTTTGATCATGGTGGAATTGGTTCCTGAAATAGGGGTTGAGAGGCATTCTTGCTTTTTCAGTCTGGTCTGGAAGCAGGACTGCTCCTCCCCCTGAAGAGGGAAAGATCTAGAAGTGGACCCTGCCTACTTGCTCCAGGAGGAGACACCATCCTGAGGTGAGGAATGGCCTTTGTAATGCTCAGAGAACAGAAATTCACAGTAAGAGCATTCCTGTTTTGTTAGTTTAGTCCAAGAATTTTGGAATCTTTATATGAATTATTATTTATTTTATATGGAGAAGTAAAAATACAAAGACACAGGTGATAACCAGACTTTAATGCCTGGATGGTTCTGCCTCCAACAACTCCTTCTAGGCCTATATATGTCTCCAAAAACTGTATGTCCTTTTCATTACATAACAGCAATAAGCATTTCACTCAATGCTGATTATTCCCTTGTATGCTGAAATTATAATTATTTATTTGTTGTGTTAAACAAAACTGGAATTAAGACAGACTTGGGCTGGCAATAGTCCAAATCTATTGTAACTTGAGATCACCGCTTCCAAGAGATTTAAAGCAGGAGTCCAAAAATTCATCTGTTACTTCTTCTAGAGCAGCTGGTTTCCACTTTGGGGACTGGTCTTTGTCAATAAGCACTACCAAAAAAGGAAGAAGGGGGGGGGGGAGGAGAGAGAGAGAGAATGTTCTCAGTTAAGAGGCCTTCCTTAATATTTGCACTAGAAGCAGTACATATTATTCCTCTGCTGAATGTATATCAAAGGTAAACTATGTAGTAGATCAACACATTATATGTGATCTGTGCATTCTCTGCAGAAGATGGAGCGATGCACTAGATTTCTTGAAGGGAGAAGTAAATGTTTAATTCCCACCTTCTGAAATAGAATGGCAACATTAAAGCAATTATTTCAAACACCTGTGCTCCATGCAATGTGAGAGAGCTTGGATATACGTTAAATCATTAGACTACTCATTGGCCTTAAGCTGCTGTATACCACCCGAGACAGAGCAGAGGAAGTCAAAAGTTTGACTATGTCTTATATTTTAACTCTTGCAATCCAATTACCCAGTAATTGTAAGGATAGGGGAATGTAGCACTCCATAATGACTATGAGTGCTGTGTACTTTAAAGGAAGTTTGGCCCTTTTCCTTTATGTTGAGTGGCGGGTTCTTCTCATCCCCATGCCTATGGCACATCAGAATTTCTGCCTGTTATAGCATTAGAATGTTAAAAATCATTCCTCAGTAGGACTTGTGTGATGTTTCACATTTTTAAGGAGAAGGTTTTTCCCATTTCTCCTATGCCAAATCATAACTGAGACACTTCTGTAGTCTGGTTTGATACTATCTTTTGGAAAATAAGTCAGCAAGGATAGGGCCTTTGGAGCAGGCATGGGCTACTGCATAGAATTGAAGGAAGGAAATTAGTGCCCATAAAGCATAACAAGTTTTAAAGAGAAAATATTTAATAGGAAAATTATTTGTGGATGTTAAGGGTCAAAAAGAAGAGCAGTTATGATCATGTGGTTGGAGACCTTTTGTGACAGAAGTTCACAACTCAAATTAGGAACATGTGTAGCAGGATGATTTACCCCATGGCAATAAGGCTAAGTAGAGCAAAAAAATATTTCAGGATGGGGGGATTACTAGCTGAATAACTTTAATCATGAATAGGATGGGGACAATCAGAGTCGAAGTTCTATTGTCCTAGAGACAATTGACACTTATAGCTGACACATTAAACCCCAGTTCTGTAGTATTCCCCTTTTAGATCAAAAAGAAGCAAGCTATTTTAAATAGGAAATGGATTATCTACAGCTGTTCTGAATGTTGATTTCTCAGCACTTCACGTGGTTATGTAGCTCAGCATGCTGAATAATCTGGTTCTGCCCCCTGTCTGACTCCAAGATGGTTTTAATAACCTTGCACATTACTAGTTGAGAACCACCATTACTGGTATTCCTCTCTGCTCTGAACAAGGACTCTTGCTTCCTTGAAGAATCCTCTCAACAGTGCTTGTCATTTTTTCAGCGAGTTAATTTAACAATGAACAGTTATCCCCTATCAGAATGGTTTATGCAATAAGTTACATACAGGTAGTTTGGAAAGCATAGCACTTGTATTAGAAACACCTTTGTTATTAATCCTTTAACATAATAATGTTCGTGAATAAATTTCTGCTTTATCCACTATTAAATCGATAAACCAATTTAGCTATTAAATTGATAAATCAATTTTCTCAATCTAAAGACCAAGAAAATAAAACCTGAAAAAGTTGTTCTACCATTTGTCCACCTCTGCTTGGCAATATCATCATCAGTGTATGTTAAGTCTGTCCATCATTAATGTCTGTTCCACTACAGCAGTGTTCTCCAACCTTGGGTCCCCAGATGTTTTGGCCTACAACTCCGAGCTATGCTGGCTGGGGCATGCTGGGAGTTGTAGGCCAAAAACATCTGGGGACCCAAGGTTGGAGAACACTGCACTACAGAATGCACAGCCGCAAGTACTGTGTGAGAGGCTACACCCTTCCCTTACTACGAAGAGCATAGCTCTGTGGTGATGATGGTAGATGGTGGTCAGATAATGTAGTTTCCAAAGGGCCAGTCTATTCACAGGTTAACAAAAAAGCACATCAAGCATTAAATGGGGATGTTTATCCACATTCCAAGCTAGGCCCTCAACTGAATTTACAAGGAAAGCCAGTCTGCAGTTTGGGGGGAAAAACATGGTAAAGCTCTTAGGATTTTACTACTTCGGAATGCAATAAAATTGCATATTGCAGTGCTCCTCTATGTTAGAAAAGAACAAAAAACACAATTCCCACCTGTGGAAATATCAAATGGAAGGGTGTTCATCTGGCTTTTTTCCTGCCCTGTTAGTTTTCAACATACAGGAGCATTCCCTCATGTAATTGCCAACCTGCCTGGTGACTGGCATTTGCATTGTTGTAGAAGTCAGGAAGCGGCTTTATTCCTCTCTGGCTATTTTTGCACCCTTGTTACAAAGGTTTGCGTACTGCAAATCAATGTCAAATGAGCTGCTGCTGTTTTACAAATGGCAACATAAAAGCATTACGTTTACTAGAGCAAACCCACTAAGTAACTTGAAATGGTTTCTCTGGTTTCAACTTTACCTGCTCGTACACCTTCATAGAAGTCATGGCCTCGCTGGAAGATAAAATAACTTATTATAATACAACAACTTCCTAGTACATTTGAGATATAGTTCCATTTCCACCTTTATTATGCGCTCCCAAGGCCAACTTTTACCAACTCCAATTAAAATGAGGTCTAGTCTATATGTTGCATTTACCACGTGTGTAAGTTAGCTTTCAGTTTTGTGTTTTTGTTTGCCATGCCTATCCAAGTTGTTGGATCTTCTGCTATCCGCCACAGGAAACCCTCTCCCGAATTCTGTGAAAAAAATTCTCCATGGTGTTTGGAATGTATGCTCTTGCAACGCTGCTTCAAATGAAGTGATATGTTTTCCCAAACAGTCGGTGTGGGTGTGACTGTAGACTATGTAGCACTTGATAGTGCTGGTGTGAAGAAAAATGTCTCACCCTGTGCGGGTGTCTGAGCTTCATAAAGCCAATAATGAGTCATCTGCTAGACTTTCCATTTACATTTCTTACTGTCTTTCTTAAAATATAAACTTTAAATTGCTGATTTACATCCTGATCCAGATCCAGTTGTGTATCAAAATTCAAGCACAGATCTACTGAAAGCAGTGTAGCATAGATGGACAACATTGAGTATTTCTGCTGAGCATCCAATTTATACCTACAGATACTGATCCAGTTTCTGAAAATGGATCTTCTTCTCTGAATCAGGGCATTTGAGTTGGTTGCATTTGCACAATTCTTAATTTAAAAAAATAAATAATATGAAGATTTATTTGACACGCTGCACTGTGATCATAGGACAACAACCATCATTACATTAATGAATTTAAAGTTACAGAAAAACTGGAGCAGAAGACATGTCCTTAAATCTTCACATGTAGTGATAAGAGCAGGGCTGGACAACTTCCAGAGGTTCGGTAGCTATTTTTGCCCCCTCCTCGCACCCCCCCCCCGGTGGGCTGCAGTCTGTTTCCAAGCTAAATTTGGCCTTTTTAGTGCTCTGCAGCCACTATGGATGCCATTTGGGGGCTTTTGTGGAGCAGGGGTGCACCGGGGGGCAGCAGGTGCCACATGCGGATCCGTGTGTTGCTCACCCCTATAACAGACACACTCTCTCAAGTCAGTATAAACACTTCAGGAAACAGCTTCAGCTGTTCTGTTTCGAATGGGTTAATCTAAACAGCTGGGGGGGGGGGACATTCACTAATGCTGCACCATCATCACAGAATGGGTTAAGAATATCATCATCACACAATACAACTGAATACACATGTGGCAACATTATTATGCTAATCGTCCCATTTTGAATGTGAGAAGTGTAATGTTTAGACTGGATCCAGGTCCCAGATCGCTTTTTTGCTTCACTGTTCCTCTCCCTCATTATGCAACTTAGGGTAGGGATGGGCATACACAACACCCTTCCTAAGGCTGCAGACACTACTCTGACACAGTAATAATTGTGCTTGTTTAATTCAACCCTGAATGCAGAGTCACTCTCAACAGGAGGAGGGAGAAATCCAGGTGTGTCAAAGAAAGAGAGAGTGGGCTTGTCGGTGGGTACAGAGGAAGCAGGCCAAAAGAAGCAACTGTTGTAGGAGATGGGAAACAAGGTGGGAGCTACTTTAGTGGTCATAACCTATGTGCACACATGTGTATATGGAGGAAATGAGACGATTTTCTTAGCATTAAAAAATAACCGTTGTTAATGACAAATAGTTTTTATTAAATGCTTCCTACACCCCAAACTCACCCTTGGTAACTACCTAGTGAATATCCTCTATTGAGCACTTTCTACATCTGCTTTCAACTCAAATACGGGCCTCCTTCAGAGAGGGGAAAGTATGCCATCTCCCACTATCCAAATCTTAGCCTCCCCTCTTCTTTAAATTTACTTTATAGAATACTCCTTTGATCTTCAGCCAATATTTTTATCCCCTTAACTCTTTGGTGCCATGGGAGCCGGGAGCACTTGGGATGCATACCCTGGGCCATCTCTTCCCTGGAAACAAAGGACTGGGCTGCAGTCTGCCACTTGGCCACATAAGCTCTAAACAACTAGTATTTGGCTCTGTTACACAGCAGCACTATGTAGCTCAGACGACTGGACAACAGCACAAGCAGGAAGTGCCCCAAACATCATTATGAACCAGGAAGCCTGATGGCTGACCCTATAAACCATAGCCATTGATATAATAATTAATATATTGCACAGGGCTCAAAAGGCACCGATATGCACCACTTCTTACCATGCATGCTTGGCTCAGTCTGTACTCCATGATGAGGACATCTTGCAGGCTTAAGGAAGCTCCTTCTCTAAGCTGCCTGAAGGTCATCTTTAGAGACGTTGGAGACATGTTAGAAATGGTCTGTGAAAAAAGTTAAAGCATTTCCTGCATGAATTTTCTGTTTCCAAAGATGAGGAACTTTGTATCACAGGTACAGTAAAGACATCCTAGTAAGATTCAAGATCCTCAACTAGAATCCAAAAGACATTTTCATTAATTGATACTTGGACTCTCTTGCCCTGACCCAGCCCAGAAAATAGAGTAGAGACAGCACTAATGAAGATTGGTTCTACCTTCTGAATACTTCGCATAGACTTCTACGAGTTCTCCTATCCTCATCTGAAGCATTTTGGTCCATTCACGCTCTTAGGGTTAGGATTTAAGTTCAGTCCTGACCACAGTGTATTGGGAAAAATTAGACCAGGGGTAAGCTACTTGTAGGCCAAAAATCTGGAGGGCCACAACTCCCATTAGCCCTATCTAGCATAGCCAATGGTGAGGACTGATGGGAATTGTAGGCCAAAAACACCTGGAGAGCCATAAGTTGCCCACCCCTGAATTAGGCCCTGATGACCAGAAGGGCCATTTCGAAGTGCCACAAGATACAGCGCACCTGAACCTGATTCTTGAATAATCCTCCTTAAGTTAATGGAGAGATGATGCTGATTTACATACAGAAGAGCAGTATGGAGCATTTTCCATAAGTGGAGTTCGCACTGTGTGCATTTTACAGCCTTTGTCTGCCACTTGACCCATACAGCTGCAGTGCATCCTGAAATGATTCTAGATACAAATCTTGAGAATGTCTCATGTTTCCTTACATAGGTTGTACATTCTTATCAAAAGCTGCAGGACAGTTGAAAGAATTACTGAGGTGATCACTTGGGAAGAAAAGCTTTCTAGAAGTATTAAGGCCTAGATCAAGTCAAGTGTGGGCAACTTGAGGCCCTCCAAATGCTGTTGGACTGCAACTCCCATCATCCCTCACCATTGGCTATGCTGGCTGGGGATGATGGGAGTTGCAGTCCAATGACAACTGGAGAGCTATGCTTTCCCCATCCCTGGCCTAGATCCAAAGAATCATAAAACTAGTTCTGCCACTCAAAGGAACATGTCAGAAGTTCCCCTGGGCACACCTAAAGTAGCTCTTGGAGACTCGGCATTTATTGTTATCTACTCTGGGGACCAGCACTTCTGACTACTTTTCAGTGACAATGACTAAGCCTAATCAAATTGTCTCTCCCACCCCTGGTACATTATCAATAGAAACTACTACAGGAAAATCACACCTTTTATTTGTACAAGTTCTGAGAGAAGAAACATATTGTGTTTTTTGGGGGGGGGTTGTTAGAATTGAGCAGAAAGGGAGATAAGGTTTTACCCTAAAAGGCAGCCTAAAAATAATTTTAAATAAATATATTATTTTTAAAAAGTCTTCACCTGGTAAACCTCCTTTCTGGGGAGGAGCAGAGGAACATTCTGGAAGAGGGAAGTTCCTTTCTCAGGGCCAGGAAGCTGAACTTACCCAAGGGATGGGGGCTCCCTATCCTGTCTGGAATAGGAAAGGTTGGAACAGAAATAGGCAACCTGGTGCCCTCCGGATGTTTTGGGCTACAACTCTCACAATTCCTTGGCCATGCTGGTTGAGGCTGATAGTTCAAACCACCTGGAGGGCACTAAGTCGCCTGCCCCTAGCTTAGAACATAGAACTTTAACAGAAAAAGTATAAACAGAACAAGCTACCTATCCAGGAACCCTTTCCACTCATACTCAAAAAAGAGATTCTCCCATTTAAACAAGGTGAAGATCTTTCTCTCTGGTTATGGCCAAGGTTTAATCTGGATGTATGACCTACACAAGAAAAAGCTAAAACTGAAGGGAGAGCTAAACTAATTCAGAGATCATCTGTGGACCCAACAGTCCAAAAACCCCTAGAGAACTCTACAACCACAGGCAACTTTGGCCAATGACCAAGAGTCAATCTTGAATGTTTACTGAAGAAAACAGCCAAACAAATCTCTTCTATAGGAGAATAACCCCAAAAGGCTACTGAAGCACTAGAACTTTTGACAGATGAGCAGTAATTCCTTTAGGGACTCCTTTGTCTGACACTTGATAAGCCAAACTAACACTTCTTAATTTACCCGACTAGTGTAGCTTTAGAAACCTTCACCTCTATGAACCTGTAGGTAAGACAATGGATTGACTGCACTCTTCCCACCCCACCCCGACTACCACAGAAAGGAGGTGTGTGGATGTGTCCTAAAGGCAGCAACGAAGAATGGGCTCTCTTTAACATTCCCCTCCCAGAAGAGAAGAGTTGGAGTTGTGCCTTAGAGATAAAACTGTGCGTCTTCCTCCCAGGCTTTGCCTCAGTTGGTTGGAGCTGCTTTGAGGCATTTTCTCCCTGATTCCCCTGTGTACACTAAGGAGGGAAGGGAATAAGGAAAACAGAAAATAGCGAAAGTTAAATTAAGTAAATCAAAGGAGGGTATTTTGAGGATGGTCAAAGCAAACGAGTGACATTGGACCATTGGATGACAACAGAGTTAAAGGAGTACTAAAGAAGGATAAGGAGGCTGTGGAGAAGCTGAATGAATTCTTTTCATCTGTCTTCACTGCAGAAGATATAGGACAGATACCTGTGCCTGAACTGATGTTTTCAGGGAGCCTGAGGAAACGAGGCAAATAGCAGTGACAAAAGAGGAAGTTTTCACCCTTATTGACAAATTGAAAGTTAATAAATCATTGGGCCAGATGGTAACCATCCTAGAGTTCTTAAAGAACTCAAATATGAAATTGCTGATCTTCTAATAAAAATATGTAACATAATCTAAGTTCAGCCTCTGTACCAAAGGACTGGAGAATGGCCAATGTAACACCAATTTTTAAAAAGGGATCTGGGGGAGAATCCGGGAAATTGCAGGGTGGTCAGCTTAACATCTGTTCCGAATAAATTGGATGGAAAGCATTATTAAAGATAAAATTAGTAAGCATAGAGAAGGACAAGCCCTGCTGAAAAAGAATCAACATGGCTTCTGCAAAGGTAAGTCACGTCTCACTAACCTTTTAGCAGTGTTTCCCAACCTTTTTTGAGTCGCAACCCCCTTTTATAATACCCAAGTAACCCACGCCCCATTTGCATAAAAACACATTTTTAATGGAGTAAAGAAAACACATTGAAAATAGATTTTTCAGAATATAATTCTAACCTAATATTTAATGCAATGGTTGTATTTGCATCTGGGCAACCAGCTTCATAATTCGTGGATGAGTATTTGTTAAAGCCAACCTCATGTCATCCTCAACATTCAGTCTGTTTCTTCCCTTTATTTTGATATGAACAAGCATTGAAAATCCACTCTCACAGAGATATGTAGAGGCAAATGGAAGTAAAACTCGAAAGGCAAGCATGGTGACATTTGGATATGACTGATACATAGCACACCAGAACTGAGTCAGCAATTTTTCATAAAACAAATTACATGCCGAGGAATCATTCCGCAGATCCAAGAATTAATCCTGTACTTCATCGGGAATGCTGGCTACATTCAGGGAAGCAGAGAATGGGTCTCGTACCAGTGCAGCTTCTTCTTCTGTAAGCTTAGGGAAGTATCGCTGACATTCCTTTTCAAGGGATTCAAAGTGCCCAGTAATCTCCTCTTTCAGATTCTCATCCAGTTCACCTTCATCTGGAGGGCACCAGGCTTGGGAAGGATGGCCTATACTCTTTCACCTGTGCTTTTCCCCTTGGTAAGCCAGTAGCTGGGATTGGGCCCACTTAAGAAGATGATGTCCCACAAGGGCATATTGCTGAGTGCCACAAAACCTGGAACTGGCTCCAGACACTTGTTTGGAAGCAAGTCTCACCGAATGCAATGGGATTTTCTCCCCACATAGAATTGCAGCCTTTGGGTTAGTTTTAGGCTCAGCCTCTCTTTCCTTCCTGCCCATTATTGAATTGTGTGCGCACGCACACACGCCATGATTGCCTTTCCCGGACTGGTTGGGCATCCCATTTGACCTCCAGTTGGCCGTTCCACGGGCCTCCATGCCCACCTCTACGATCTCAACACCACGGGCAGGGGAGGGGCAGAGCGCGAGTTGAGAGGGAAGAGAGAGGCAAGTGCTGTCGGGCCCAGGCTGCAGGGCCTCTCCTAGTTTCACCACAGAGCAGAGGCTTGGAGTGGGGCAGTGCAAGGCGGCACAGAGCATCCAATGAACGGAAGGGAAGGCAGGTGTGGGCAGAGCTGGGTGCATCGCTGCCCAATAGCCAGGCATGAACCGAGGGAGGGGGTCGAGTGTTGGGAGCTGTGAGAAGTCAGAATTGAAATTTCCTATAAAAATAATTACAACTAAAAATAACCATGGCAACCCCCCACAAAACACTTTGCAACCCCCTTTGGGGGTCGCGACCCACAGGTTGGGAAACACTGCCTTTTGGAGTTCTTTGAGAGAGTCAATAAACATGCGGACAGCAGTGATCCAGTAGACACTGTTTACTTGGAATTCCAGAAAGCTTCTGACAAAGTCCCTAACCAAAGACTCCTGACCAGACTTAGTAGTCATGGAATAAGAAGAAAGGTCCGCTTATGCATCAGTAACTGCTTAAAGAGCAGAAAGCAGAGAGCTGGAATAGATGATAAATTCTCCCAATGGAGGGATGCAAACAGTGGAGTCCCACCGTGATCTGTATTGAGATCAATGCTTTTCAACTTATTCATAAATGATCCGGAATTAGGAGCGAGCAGTGAAGTGGCCAAGTTTGCTGGTGACACCAAGTTATTTAGGATGGTTAAAACAAAAAGGGATTGCAAGGAGCTCCAAAAGACTCTCTCCAAAGTGGGAGAATGGGCATCAAAGTGGCAAATGCGGTTCAATGTAAGCAAGTGTAAAGTGATGCATGCTGGGGCAAAAAATCCCAACTGCAAGTATAGGCTGATAGAATCTGAGCTAGCGGTGACTGACCAAGAAAGAGACAGCTTGTGGAGGACATTTTGATGAAAATGTCGACCCAGTATGCTGCGGCTGTAAAAAAAAAAAGAAAAGAAAAAAAGGCAAATTCCATGTTAGACATACCGGTAATTAGGAAAGGAATTGAAAATAAAACTGCCAAGATCATGCTCCCCTTATGTAAATCTATAGTGTGACTGCACTTAGAACACTGTGTACAGTTCTAGTCACCACACCTAAAAAGGATATTGTAGATTTGGGAAAGGGAAACTAAAATTATCAAGGGGCTGGAGCAACTCCCCTATGAGAAAAGGTTACAGCATCTGGGACTGTTTAGCTTAGAAAAATGGCGAGTAAGGGGAGACATGATAGAGGTACAGAATTATGTATGGTGTGGAGAAAATGGATAGGGAAACATTTTTCTCCTCTCATAATACTAGATCCTGGGGTCATCACATGAAGCTCATTGGTGGGAGATTTAGGACAGATTAAAGTGCTTTTTCACACAGTGCATACTTAAACTATGGAATTTACTTCCACAAGATGTAGTGATGACCACCCATTTGGATGGCTTTAAAAGGGGATTGGACAAATTCATGGAGGAGAAAGCTAACAATGGCTGCTAGTCCTGATGGGTATATGCTACCTGCAGTATCAGAGACACTTTGCCTATGCACACCAGCTGCTGAGGAACATGGGCGGGAGGCTGCTGTTGCACTTCGTCCTGCTTGTGGGATCCCGTGGGCAGCTGATTGGAGGATGCTGTGTGAAGAGGATGCTGGACTAGATGGACCCTTGGTCTGATCCAGTATGGCTCTTCTTATGTTCTTATGATGTGCTGCTTACATGGGCTTCCTAGTTGAGGTAGGAACCAAGTGGGAGCAGGGAGTCTCCTTTCTTGGATATGGTAAACTTCAACTTCCTGCCTCCTGGTCCCAAGGAAGGGGACTTCCTGCTTCTAGAATGTACTCTACCCACATCCAGAGAATACACATGCTGTTTTTTCTAGAATGTAAAAACAAAGAGAAGCTTGAAAGATATGGCTGGACTATGAATGACTTTTAACATTGCAAGTGATACTTTGCTGGCACACGGGAATGGGCAGATGGTGAGATTGCTGTTGTTTTCAATGGGGATGTTAACTCTTAACCCACCGGGGCAAATGGCAGATTTCCAACCATCAGCAGTGTTTCTGGCTTCTGATCACTCAGATCTCTTGCTCTCTCTCGCTCTCTCTTTCTAGACGCCAGCTGATAAAAGCAGTGACCCATTTTGCCTGGGCCTTTACATCTGCTAACTCGCAGCTGCTAAGCAGATCCTGCGAGTACAAGCAGGACAGAGTTTTATGCCGCTGGTTTAGTATATATGAATCACTACCAGCTGACTTAACAGCAGAGACAAAGAAAGAACAAACACTGCTCTGAAAAAAGAAAAAAACCTTGTTAATGGCATCTGCCTTCAACCTCTCTTTAATGTCCCAGTTCCTTTATTTTTCTCTACAACCAAGGCCCATCTAAACGGCTTAATTTGCTGCTACACTGTATGTCCAACTAGGAGTTTCCAGAAGTTGTACATGTTCAACAGCTTTATCTTAATAACCCAAACTTTGGTCAATTACAAAGCATGAATATCTCGACATATTTTATTTATTATTAAAATAAGATATACCGCCTTATCTGCAAAAGAGCCATCAAGTCAGTGTACAACCATTTAAAACAATAAAACCTTAAAACAAAACAAGAACATCAAAAAGAATTAAAACATTAAAAAACAGTTAAATAATTAAAACTACCGTACATATTTTAAAAGGCTAAATTGAGAAGATGCAACTTCACACCCTTTCTAAAGGCCAAGAGGCAACACAAGAGAAAGCCCTTTCAGGTGTGCCTGACATACTGCAGGTAATGTTTCCCTAAAAAGGGCCTCTCCTGTGGATCTTAATATCCAGGCAGGCTCATAGGGAGACAGGCAGTCCCTCAGATAGCCAGGTCCTAAACCGTTTAGAAGACCAACACCTTGAATTGTGCCCTGAAAGCAACTGGCAACCAGTTCAGGTCTTTCAGGACACGTGTAGTATAGTCCCGATACTGTGCACCTGTGATCAGCCTAGCTGCCACATTTTGCACCAACTGCATATATCGCATCTTACCGCTTGCTTGCTGTACCAAGAGGTAACGGGAGGAAGCTGCGAACCTATCCGAGGCATTGGCCAGAGTGAACTTGACCAGAGTTCAGCAGAAACCTGAAGCCTATACATAGTGTGGGATGGAGGGAACTGGCAAGGAACGGAGATTACCACGCAGCACGCACGCACATGCACGCACAGCACAGTGCATACATGCAATGCTCCCAAGAGTCTTAGAGATGCTGGTGAAGTTCATGAAACTTGGGCCTGGAAATGAGCTTCAAGGGCTCGGTGATGCTTGCCTCAGGAGGAGAGGTAAGCATCAGAAGCTCCCAAATTCTCTGAATCAGAGAATTCACCCACACACTGAAAAAACCTTCTCGGGGCAAACAGTAACCCATCACTGAAGTTCCTTGGGGCAAGAAAGTCCTCAGCCCCAGTTGTTTTGGAGGCTACAGCCAATTTAATTCTCCCTGTTGAAGTCACTGATACATTATTCCATGGATTGCCCTTGGGGCAAGACAGAGGATGCCCTGCAGGGGGATGATTGACTCAGAAATTTAGCAGAGCTTTTGCCCACTTGGGAGGGCAGGAGGAAGAGAGGCTGCCTCGTTTCTGAGCCAATCCAATGTTAGCCAGGGGGCTTGCCCACCTCTAGCCTTTTCAGACTGAAGACTAAACTAGAGGGTCTGTTCCTGTTCCAAACACACTGGCATGTAAAATCCATACTATTTATCCGGCCCAGATATCCCTGATGGGTGAACAAGTCTGAAAACATCCTGTCTTGGTGACCTGTACAAGGAATCCCAAAGAGGCTGACAGTGTAGGGGTTCTAATGGTAGCTGTGTGGGAGACAAGCACTGAAAAGGGGGATGACAGAGGAATTTGGAGGGTGGGTGCCGCATTCAGAAGTGAGTCATTCACTGATCCTTTCTATTAATACATATATTGTGCCAAGCGGAGGTGACAATCAGGACTAGTAAACTGAACAGAGGAGAGTGGAGGAGGAATTGGCCAATTAGTGTGAAAGAAAAGATGGGATGCTAACAAGGGTCTTTTAAGTGAGATTAGCTTGCCCGCTGCAGCTCTACTTATAGATACGTACATCCCGCTTACTGCAAGTTGGCTTGAATTCTGGCAAGATACAGCATGCAGGAGGCATTTGAAAGCTCAACACACACCAAGCAGACTCTCCGAAAATTCTGTGTGCTAACAGTTCTCCAGACAAACAAGAAGCATCCGATCATAACGCTTAGAGCTTTCAGCAACTGCATTTCCCACCTCCCTTCTCATCGGGATTAAGGACAGATAAACAGCTGTGCTTTCAAGGGAAGGCTGGAACTGAAGTTGCCCCAGATTAAGGGATCCTCCTGGAAACGGCAGCTTGACTAATCATCCGTTTCTCCTGTCTTCATCTTTCAATTAATAAAACACTGTAAGCTAGGAAACTCCTTGTTCAAAGCAACGGCGAGTAACAGAGGAGTAGCTGGAAGTGACCACTATCGCCCACTCACGGCCGGGTAAGTAAATGGCGCAGTGGGGAAATATGACTTATGGAAAATATGAAAGCCTCCAAACTAGCAAATCCTTGCAAATGTATTCAGTAATGACACCATGCTGTCTCCACCTACAAACATGTGTCCACATTTTAAGGTCAAAAATTCAGCTTTGCGTTTTCCAGTCCAAAATATTTACAATGACATTTTTTTTCTTTTTGCCAGATAATAATTATTAATTATAATAATTCAGTTAAGTCTGAGCTGACTATGAACAGAATGTATTATGGGCTGCCAAGGAGCCTTCAAATCAAAAGGCCTGGGTAATGGCAATCCCTATTCCATTTTATCCACGTGGCCACTTATAAGCTCACTGCACAGCAACTTAAAACTACATGGGGGAGATAATCGTCTGTCGCATCCAACCATGCAGTGGCTAGGTTCGATCAAATCTGTTGTGGGGTATAGGGGTAAAAGCCAACTCTCCATGTGGCTGGATGCTGGGGATGATCACATGGCTGCACTCATCCCATAGTAGGTTTAAAAATGGCCACTACTGAGCAAATAATCGCCTGTACAACTTCAGGTGACATTTTGCAGAAACCAGAACAGGGTGTGGTTACACATCCAGACAGCATCATCCCTGCTGTCTTACAACTGTTCTTCAAGGTTTTTTGTTGTTTTATTCACAGGACCTTTGGAAATTCTGAGTAAGACCAATTGACAGGTTACTGCCATCCCCCTACTGTGTGGTTACCCCTTATTTTTGGTGTGTCACTGTGGGGGGTTCTTATTGGTGATTATATTAACTGTTTTTAATGGAATTCCCCAATACAATCTGTTTTAATTATTATTATTTTAAAAAACAGTTCAAAACAAAATGGGTTGGATCCAGACTTAGTTATGCTTAGAGTACCCCAATGAAATCAATGGGACAAGTTAGTCATATCTAACTTTAAGTCCCGTAGGCTTCAAGGGTCTACTCGAAGCATGATGAAGTCCAAATCCAACCCAATGTGATTCTATTATAGACTCAAATAGTTAATTCTGTGACATTCTGGAGAGCTAGGGAGAAAAACACCAAGTCCCCATGTCAAGGTTCCACCTGTACCCAGGACACCTTGATCAGCTCCTTAAAGATATCTGCCTCTTTAAGAGCCCCTCCTGTATCAGGATGCCAATTCTCTGCCTTTTACCTTCTCTTCCCAGTAATGTGGGATTAGGCCTTAGGCGTGGTGCAAAAGACACTCCAACAACTTGATGTTAACAATAACTGTTTACTTTAGTAGATTTTGGTATATTAGATTCACAATAACTTAAGGTACCGGTAATTACACAAATAGAGCTGCATACTTTAAAAAACAGGTATAATAGAAATAAAAGAAATAATAACGCAGTTCTCTCTAACCTAGCTACTCTTTCACCTGTAAGCCTCAGTTAAGAGATTCCTTTCCCAGCCTAGCCCTGGCTGTTCTGCATTCTTCAGTGATATTCAGACTCTGCTTCTCTGTCTGCTCTCTGCTTCTTGGTGCCTGCAGAACCACTCCTCCACACAGCTTCTCTCTCTGCAGCTTCTCTCTCTCTCACTGCTGCTTCTGCCTCCCCTTTATATATACTTTCACAACTTTAGGAGGCTACAATCAGGGGACCTCAAACTGGGGAAATGAAACAATTCCATTAGGGGGAAAAGGAGACTTCTCTCACTGAAAAGGAAACTTTAACTCCATGAGGGGAAAATGAAACTCACGAATGCCCCCCTCCCATCAGGAGATGTTTGGGCCTACAGGCTTCCAACTAACTCAAGCCTGTGTAGGCCTCCATCCTTCACACCCCAACAACTGGATAGCTAGGGAGATAAAACAACCAAGCCCTTGACAACTGCATGTTTAAAGTTAGCTCAGATGTTGAAAGCTGTATGTTTATTGTTCATCCAGCTGCTGAAAGCCACATGAATGTTTGACACTTTAAGCCTGGGGTCTCCAACATGGTGTCTGTGGACACAAATGTGCTGCAGATACCTCTCTTGGTGCCCACCAAGCTCCCTGCCCCTCCTGATTTTTATTTTCTTTTTAAAGATACTTTAATCAAAGCATTGTTTTTTTTAACTAGGAGCTACAAAGTGAAGTGCTGGCCTGCAGTGCCATTTATTTCTTAGAAAATAGATCTGGTCAGTGGCTGCAGCCCAGCATGCCTAGAAAAAGAAAAAGGTAATCTGGGGGTGGTAGGGAGTGTCCTGTGGGACTAGAGGGGTGGGGAAATGGGGAGGGGTGCTTTGCCTGTGCTATCTGTTTTGCTTTTGGGCAGTTGTGTATTTGTGTTTCTCTAAGTATTAGGAGTTTGCTGTAATTTGTAATTACAATGTAATTTGGCACTTGGGGCTCAGACCCCACCTCTCCCTTGTACTCAGTTTCTTGGTGAAGTTACTTGTCTCCAAGCCTCATTGGTTTGCCCTCTGTGAAATGGGTATTGGAAGAGAAAACAATGGGTTCCAAAGAATGGTTTTGTGTTTTGAAGTTCAGAGCCCGCCTCTGCCTTGTACTTAGATTCTTGGCCAAGTTACGGTACTTTTCTTTTAGTGTCACCAGTTTTGAGAAACAGGTAATTTGTGACTGGTGCTCCCACCATGGCAGTCATTTTGTAAATGGGCAAACCGCTCCAAGTCAACCATTTTTTTGAGAGCACCCATGACACACTCTCAAAATTCCAGATGTTCCCATTAAACCAAAAGTGTTGGAGAGCACTGCTTTAACCTTTTTCATTCCAAATATTCACAGGGGCTCGTATACAGGCATCACCAGATCTTTTCCCACAAATGTTCAACATAAAATGAGAGCTCTTATTTTATAATAATTTCAGGGAAGTTCAACATTGTGTCTAGTTTTTAATTAGTCAAACCATCTCAACTCTGATCACTGTTTTAAAAAGGTATTTTACATTTGACTAGTTGGAACATGGGAATGCATATTCAAATACAGATAGATGGCCTCTACACATGCATGCAAACATTTCTACACACATCACTTATATACCCACAATTCCTGATCCAGCCAGTGATGCATGGGTGAATGTCCTTAACTGGATCAGGTCAATGATAAATAATATTGTACTTTTCATCTAAAACATGTTTTCTCTTTTGCCTGGTCAATACCCAACTGGCTTTTATTGCAGAGACATAGAGAAATGTATACATTCTGTTAGCTGTTATAGTTACAAGAAAGGGGAGGAATTGTGTTATTTCAGCAAGCTGTAATTATTTACATGCTCTTAATTGTTTATGCAAAACTGAGGTTGTTTAGATCAACATGTGTGTGTGTGTGTGTGTCACACACACACACACACACAGAGAGAGAGAGAGAGAGAGAGAGAGAGAGAGAGAGAGAGAACACATGCATTTATTCCATTGGCTTTTTTTGCTTTTTCTGGAGGGTAGTGTGGAGAGATGGTCCTTAGGGACCTTTGGTCCCAGCACCTATGTTTTAACAAAACCCAAAGTGTGTAACCCAGAGTGCAAGAGGCAGAAAGGCACTGATTCAATTAAACAAACAGTAAATAGGACTTAGGCTTACAAATTGCATGGCTTTGTCTAGACAAGGATTTAAAGCTATAGTATCCTGAATTAATTAGCATCTGCTAAAGCCCGTCAAAATACAACTTTCTTTCTGTATTTGCCCTAATTACACCAACCAGATCAAATCCCAGGCTTTTCTATAGTAAGAAGTTACTTTTAGGATCAAGTTAGACCAATATGTTAGTTAACTGAAGACCGAATGAAAGTTAACCCTCCATCAGCTAAATGGATGCTAAGGTACATTTGTCTCTTCAGTAGTAGACTTTACAGTAAGACACAGAACTCAAATGAGTTCTCAGCTGTAAATACAACACAAGACATACGTAAGTCAAGGGAAGTGCACATAAGCCCCATTCATCAGCCAGAGGACTAAGGGGCAGTGGGTAGTTGCACCACCCCCCATTCCCTCCCTCCCATGAAAAACATGATGGCAAAGAAAAGACCAGCCTGGCCCCATCCATTGGCCAGGGATGGAGCTAGTGCACGGAGCTTGCTTCTAGCTCCTTGCCAGAAAGAGCACTCTGCTCCAAGTGCCAATTGCCCTGGGACCGCAGAAGTGAGAGGAAGGATACTGAGGCCCCATCCATTGGCCACGGGACTGATGACTGCTGGGCTGTGCATGTACACGTGGGAGCTTGTTTTGTTTTCTACCAATGCAATGTTGCAAATTGCTTTCAGGATTTTCTTATCAGCAATTGCAGCAGTGTGAAACTACTGAAAGCAGAGACAAAAGATCAAGAATAAGCAGGCAGCAGCAATAAATTAATAATTGCCCAATTCATATTTGGATATAAACTGTGGCACACATATACAGAACAAGATTACTATTTGAGGCAGATGTGCGTGTGGTGGGGGAACATATGTTTAGCTGCTCGATTGTCAATCACATCACCCATCAAACACCCCATTTAGCTGTGCTCCTCTTTAAATGAGCAAATGCCGTGAACAAAGTCAGTTCTGATAACTAAGGTAAGCCATAGTTAAAAGTCAAAGGACTGCTTTTTCTAACACATTAAGTCTTAATCCAAAGTGCTTTTGCCGCTAATGCTATCAAGCTGCATGATTCAAGACAAAACAGCAATTTCACACCTCTGAGGCCCACACACGTCTCTCGATATTAAGCAAAAATCCAGAGTTACAGCTACTTTAAAAGAATAGCACATTTTGAATATATATTGTCAATAAAAAGACATTTATTGAAATGGTCATGGTAGAGCCTTAAGAAAATATTTATTTATTTATTTATTATATTTATGAATCGCCCATCTGGCCAGACATCCGGCCACTCTGAGCAATGTACAATGCAATAAAATACAGGGGACATGGACACACACACACACACACACACACACACAGTATAAAACACAATTAAAAATCCTAACCCACCCCATATTCCCGCCTGAAAAGCCACGTTTTTAATGCCCGGCGGAAGCTAATCAAGGAAGGGGCATGGCGGAGGTCACTGGGGAGAGAGTTCCATAAATTGGGGGCTGCCACAGAAAAGGCCCTCCTCCTAGTTCCCACCAGCCTGGTTTCTCTGGCTGATGGGAAAGGGAGAAGGCCATCCGTGGCGGATCTTGTTGAGCGGCCTACTTGATGTTGCTGGAGGCGCTCCTTGAGATATACTGCTCTTTTTTCAATTAAGGATACACAAGTCCCTGCTACCTCTAAATAGATCTCGCTCGTGTTCATATTCAGATTTTAGCTCTTCAACTATATTCAAAAGCCCCTGATCCCGGATCCAGACTGAAACAAGATATATTTGTTCAAGTTCATCTTTGACTCAATAAACATGAACAGTTCAACATCTCGTCAACACATTTTCAGTTAAATGTGCACTTCTTCAGTTTGGTTTTATGTACAGGGTCCATTGGTCAAAGCTGATATACAAAACCTAGCCACTGTGATTTTAACATTGTAACCCTCACAATAGGTCTTTAAAAAAAACCTTTATAACTGAAATATTAAAAATTAAGGGGTTGCATCCAATGCTGCCCTTCGGGTCACAGAACAATCTTTGATCCAGCTGAAGTTTCCGTAAGTGGAAGGGGGGGCAGGAAGGATTTTTTTTTTAAAAAAAAAGAACTCCCCCATCCTTCTGCAGCTCCCTGAGCCCCCATTAAAATCTGCTCCAGAGAGTTGGGAGAACCTCCAAAACAGTGTGGGAGGTGGTGCAGGGGCTTTAGGAGAAATGCAAATTTAAGACTTCGGCACTCAGCGCACTAGTTGCAGTTTCTTTGGATCCCAGCCAAGATATCTGGAAAAACCCAGCATGCCCCACAGGAAAGAAGTAGAGGTGGTCCCAGGTTTAACCAAAGGAGAAACTCCTTGAGTTCCTCTTGGATCTGTTGAAGATGTTCCTCATCCCCCTGGAATTTACTACACAACTGTCAGGAAAGCTACCATGATTCCCATTTTCCTATTAAGGGGGAAATAGCTGGAGACATGGTGATTTAACCAGTGCCACCCTCGTTCACCTTGTAGGTAGCATAGCAGGCCTAAAACTGGCATCTGAGGTGGTTTGAGGTATGCGTAAAATAGCAAAAACATCTAATACAACATTACCTTTAGTTGATGAAGTGCAAAAGGAGAGCCATCCTTGTTCAATTTTTGAACGATTTCTTCCATGCTATTCGCTGAAAACAGACTAAAAACAGAAAATATGTCACACATCAGTCAAGAGGAGGCATATTTGAGAGAGAACAGTGACATAATATTGTGTTCCTAAGTTTGGGCAACTAAGCTTATCTACATCTTTATTATACTGCAAGCCAAGGTATGAATGTAGGATGTATGGTGCAAGAACCTAGCATACATGTGTATATGTTACTCTGAAATTAATAGTAAAGTAACACAATCCTATCATGAAAAGTCCTCAGTAAGATTTTCAAAGTTGAAAGAGTCTACAAGAATTCAACCACAGTCCTTAAATGTTTGTGCCAATATATTTGCCAAAGAGGCCACCATACCACAACCATATTGCAAAATTTTCAGCTTACACAGGAAATAGTGTGTCTTACCCTAAAAAATAATTTGTTGGCACATTAGGTTTTAGCACTGACTACCAAGGTATCAATGCTTAAGATGACCAAAGTGATTAGCAGACATTTGTTGTTTTAAAAAAATCCTCAAAGGCATTCAAGTTTTTATACACATCAGTTATTATTTAAGGAAGCAATGGTTACTACTATGATAGATCATGCTGTTTCTGCCTACTAATAAGTAAAAAGATTGTTGGAGCTCCAATAATATGCCAGCATTTGCTGGAAGGTCCTGCTCAACAAACCACTACAATGTAAACAATTCAGCCCGTATACTATTGTATACTCTTCTGCAAAATTCTGTTTCTAACAAAGTTTTGTCTATTGTAGTGCATTGTAGAACATTTAGTGAAAAAGATATGGACAATGATAAAAGGCGTGCATATGAATGGCAGCAGACCCATGTCTTTAAACGTAGGTCTTGCTGAAAGTGGAGTGGGACATGATTCCCCATCGTTTCAGGCACACCTGTAACTACCCCACTTCTTTTCAGGTGGACATAATTGGGTCTGGCCTAACCATCCCACTTTTTTCTCCCAGTTTGAAACCATTCCTCTTCCTTTTTCCTCTCACTTTGGACACTGAATGTTGTTCTGCCTCAGTCATGTATAAAGTGGGGGGGGGGCAGAGGGTATACAGTTGAACGTGCATGTAGGCAGGGGCACTGAATTCTCTCCCTTGCCCATAGCATCTCGCATCTCACCTCAGGGCCCCCACCCAAGCTCATTTCTACATTGGAGTCCAGCTGGAAGAAAAATGACCTTGGGTAACAGATTCCAGAGAAAAAGTAGTAGACAGGGAAAGGATTCAGCACACACATCCCACCACACAACCCTTTTGCTCTTTGAAGAGCACCCACTCTACACATGGTGACCAAACTGGAGCCAAACTTGTTCCGATGGCAACCAGCTCATCTCTTTTAGATGATGGCAGCAGGCCCATATCTAGAAGAGATGAGTTGATTGCCATCAGAAGGAATTCAGCTCCAATGTGGAACCACAGTGATTTAGATACCATTGAATCAAAGCAAGTCTACCAGATAAATATTTTTTGCAAGCATCTTAAAGTATCACAATGGAAGGTTTACTGAACTTTCCCTCCATCCATTTCTGATTGCAAAACAGGAACAATTGATAAGTACCTGTTAATCTTGTCCATGTGTTCACCAAGTATGAACTCTTTCTCTTGATCAAGTTTGCACTATTACAAAAAATAAAGTAAACCAAACACCTTTCATTTCCATACCCCAAATGTTAAAAACAAACAAAAAGTGGTTACTATGCTTTTGTGTTTTATTTTAAAAAAACAAGAAAATAGAATTATTCTCAACTCAATTCTCAAGTTACTTTTCTAATCTTATTGCACCTATCCTAACTGGGTTTAAAAAAACAAAAACAAAAAAACACCACATTATACTTTGGTCTTAATTCTACATGGGGCTCCCAGTGATCTCCCATCTTCTGAACTGCTTAGGTTTCTACAGTGCTGCATCATCAGATACTGCCTGGCTCGTTAATCAGTGGGCTCGTTATCCTAACTGGTTTTCTAAAATAATTCAAGGGCTTTGTCAAGAATTCCATTTTCTTTTTGCGCTCCAACCGTGCGTAAGACTTCATTTGGCCAGGTTGGAGTGGCACGTAGTGATGTAACCACCTGTGTGTTTGTTTTCTCGAGATGGCTCTGGCCTTCAGGGTTGGAGTCAGACTCAGTTAATTGGACTGGATGTTCTCAGCTGCATTCCAGTGGAAACTTTCACCCTTCCTTACAGGGTTTGGGAACACTGTGCCAGCCAGCCTGTGACTGGCTAACAGAGATCTTCCTTGAGTTGTCAGGGGCTTGAGCATAAAAAGGGGTTTGAATTGAAACCACCCCTTTGTCTTTGTCCTCATGTTTCAACTTCCTTTCAGGCTTGTGAGTCTTCAGATCTTGTATTGGGCCCATGCCTATTGGAATACCCATACTTAGGGCAGATTTAGGTACAGTAATACCTCGGATTGCAAGCATAATTCGTTCTGGAACCGTGCTTGTAATGCAAAACACTCTTATATCAAAGCAAGTCTCTGGCGGGCGTGAGCAGGGCCAATTTCGGCCCACTACGCCCGCTCGAGGCGAGCGGTTACATCCCTACACTTGTCTTGCAAGACCTTGCTCGTTTATCAAGTAAAAAAAAAAATTAAAAATTTGCTTGTCTTGCAAAATGCTCTCAGACGAAGTTACTTGCAATCCAAGGTATTACTGTATTTCTTTGTTATTTTTGCCTGGAGTATTGTTTCCAAAGGTTACTCTGGTTCTTGAATGCCTTTTTATCCCTCTTCCCCCTTTTCCCAAAAAACTTATCTCTACCTTAAGAGTTGTGTGCGCTTTCTTCCAAGTAAACCTTGGTACTAAATCTAGAGTCTTCTGCATGGTTATTTGCTACAGGCTTGCTGTTTCAGGCTTGAGGCTTGTGAATAGGGTGGGGTGAAGTTGAACCCTTATTCTCCGGAACCTCAAGCGTGTCCTGTAAGGTCTGATAGTCCTCTGGCTCTGGCTGAGGTGGATGTAAGGGGTAGTGGCAGCCTACCTTGGCAATTGTTGCCAACGCTGTAGGGATCTGGGGCAACCCCCCCTCTCTTCACAGGCTTCTTTGAAACTTAGGAGTGCAACCAATGTTGGACTTCCACTTGTGCAACAGACCTCTCCTATCCTCTACTACTTCTGTTCACCTCCAGAGTCTGCTTCAGGGGATTCCCTCCAGAGCAGATGGGAGAGGGGAGAACACCACTCCAGTGACAGATGCTGTTCCATCGGATTTCACAATTGGATTTCACCCATAGATTCCAGTTTTGTTCTATTATAACTGATGAAACATAAGCGGAGTTCTTTGTGCTTCTAAAAAAAACCTCTCACACATTATAGCTACACTTTGAAGAAGATACAAAAACCTATCTACTCTAATACAGTGTGCAGTGTAAGAGCAGCATACATATGAATAGGACAGCCAGATGTAAAAAGTGATGGGGCTGAGCCCAATATTGGGGTGGTGAGTATATGAGGCTGCAGCATTGCTGAAGCTGAGTGGGTGGGGAGCTGGATCAGTCCTTGGATGGGACACCTCTGGGAGCCCTATGTAAAACAGAGTAAGATATATGTCTATGCAGGGGCTCCTGTCCCTTTAAAGGTTCTGTAGGAGGAATTTTGGCAAGGGCAGCTTGGCACACAGGGGTTAGAAAAGCTCCAAACAAAAGAAGGGCTGCACCTGTTCTGGATAAAAGCTGCATCTGCTGAAATGCCTTCTTCTAACTATTAAATGGTCAGCCTCCAGTTCCCCTTTGCATCCAGCCACCCTACAAATGAATCTTCCGATCTGTTTGCAGGAACATACAGTATTGTGGGACAGCAACTATATTTATATACATTTCAATGGAAAGGAATGTCAGTTAGGTGACTAGTATTGACTATTCCCTGCCTGCAGAGAGGCTTTGTGTGATGTGAAGCATTTGAATTGTAGCTCATGACAAATGCCTTGAACCTTCTGGTTCTGCAGTGGCCAAGGTTAAGCTACAAACATGTGTTTCAGTTACAACAGTATCAAGCTGCAAATCAGAAACTAATGCCTGTCATTTGTATTCTGGCGGCTCCCCGTGCACAGCTTCCACTCCATTTACTCTCCACTTGAACATCACTATAACCCTCCCTCCCTCCGCTGAAAATTTACTGCCATGGAGGTAAATTCATTCTATTAATTATTTGTGCTGACTGCTTATCAGAGAACCTTGGTACAGACAGCTGTGGCCATATTGGACAAAGAGTGAGACACAGCGTTTATGGGTTCTAATTTCTGCCAGCATGTAAGGTTTCAAACAACACTGAGCTGAGAATTAGCCAGCATTCCTTTCCATTTGAAGCAGTATTGTGTGAAACTCAAAGGATTACATACTTTTACATCAGTTAATCAGAAGAAGCATCTTACAGCACAATCCAAGGCATGTCTACTCAGAATTAAGGCCCAGTGGCTTCAGTGGGAATTACTCCCAGGTAAGTGTTATAAGACTGCAGCCTTACATATTTCTCATTGATGATAGAAAAGCTAAAAATCCCATTAAGTGCCCCACATGAAAACAACAACCAAGAAGCAAAACAGCAAATAATATTTGGCACCAGTATTTTATTGATTTGCTTGGAAAGCATACTGGGATGGCATTTAACACTACTGTCTAAATCAAGCAGAAAAGTATCTCAAATGTTTAAACCCAAAGATACCAGGAATGCAATTCCAATATATTTGCTCATAAAGCTCCAGTGAAACTTTAAGTAATGCAAACAAAGCTTGCTTTATTGGTAGAAATAAAGCATTCAATTCCCCATCAGAATCATGACAATTAATTATTTGAACAGCCTCCTTATGACATCATAATATTTTATACATTGTGTGCTCTGTTAGTGTTTGCTGGTACAGACTTTTCTAATCAATATTAACTCAGAATTGTATCTACTTCAACATACTCAATAATCAATATGTCTGTCAGAAATAAACGTTATATATGGATTTTTTAAAAATTAAGTTTGATGGTACTGTATCTTAAATGTTTTGACTGCAAATAATATTCATAGACAAGAAACTCAAATTTTATACAGTAATACCTTGGATTGCAAGTAACGGTCTCAGAGCATTTTGCAAGACAAGCAATTTTTTAAAATAAATTTTGACTTGATAAACATACAAGTGTAGGGATGTAACCGCTCGCCTCGAGCGTGCATAGCGGGCTCATGCCCGCCAGAGACTCAATTTGATATAAGAGTGTTTTGGATTACAAGCACGGTTCCGGAACGAATTATGCTTGCAATCCAAGGTATTACTGTATATATAACCCTAGACTATTCTTACTGCATGCAGAGCAGGGCTGCCCCGCTTGTGACTGAACAAACAAAAAAGTAATGTGGACACGACTTTATTCACAGACTCAGTTTGCTATATAAAAGTTCTCCATTACAAAGTCTGGTATCACAGTTAGCTTATCTATGTACCTGTATATGATACGAGTCCAGGATATCTGCAACATTTTCCCTTGTGGGGGATTTTAATTCTGTCAAATCTTTCTCTAGGACAGCCATCTGCAAATAAAAATACCCTAGGAGTTGTAAAAACAATTGCCAACTGCAGTATTTCATAGGGTAGTGCTACAGTTTCAAACCTCATCAAGTCCACAGTTAGGGCTATACCTTTATTAGGACCAACCAAAATGCCACAAAAGATTGTGCAAACTTTCAAGTTCTCCAGAACTATTAATCAAGTTAGGTGGTATAAGAGGCAGAGGATGGGGGACGAAGCAGAAATGTTTTTTTTAAAAAAAAAAACAGGCCACAAGACTTTTCTGTTTCTTCCCCCATTCCCATGCCAGATGAAGAGTTCTGAAGAACTCAAAAGCTTGCACAATCTTCTGTGGCATTCTGGTTGGTCCTAATAAAGGTATTGCCCTCTTTGCCCCCCACCCCCCATGATTCTGGATTTTTTTACTCATGGACTAGCATGTCTATCTTTGTTCTTCATGAACCTTATGAAGAGGTCTTTCATTCAGTTCCCAAAACAGTTCCTAAAACAGAATGTGGGTTATATAAGGGTTGTTTAACACTCAAATAACCCCCGCTGGCCAGGTTCATGTCACATGACACACCACAGCAAAGCCAGGTCAGGGGTTGCAAATTCATAATGCCGGCCGGCACAGACCGCAGCTCCTCGGGAGTAAATTAACCCGTGATGGGCTGTCGTGTCACGCGAACCAGGTCAGTGTTAAAAGAGGACACTTGAAACATCACTTCTCCCTCTTGGACAATCTACCATCTCTGCACCAGTGTTGAAAATTTTTGAGCCTATTCTACAACAAGCAATTTGGAAACTTCACACCATGAAGAATGGAACTGCTAGAAATCTTGGGAAGACTGTCTTGTCATTATTTTTGTTAATTGTATTTTATAGAGAGAGAAAAATAACTACTGCATATAAGTTATTAATCAACTTCTCTCAACATTCCAATGGTAAGCAAAACAAACACTTTCCTAATTAGGAAAAAAGAGAAAAAGAAGACCTCTAAGAAGGCCACATAATTCTCAGGCCCCAATCCAACATCAAATAAGACATGCTTAACTAGGCGATCTTAACTACGCCTCTGCAGTGCAAACAGAAGAACTCCTTCCATTCAGAGACAAGACAGATCCAGTGGAAGATCTCACTGGAAGAAGGGAGAAGGCAATTTTCACTGATCCTCCTTTATCCCTGCAAGCCCCCACTGCCCTCTGGAGATTTGTGGGGGGTGGCACAAGGGACTGCAGGGGGGAGGGGTAATTGGGGAAAGTCACCTCCCAACTTCACCCAGGGGCCACTCTCGCCAGGAGAAAACTCAGGATCCCAGCCACTAAAATCAATGTGCGTCAGTGTGTGCCTAACTCTGTGCTGGATTGTGGCCTGGAAATTTACTTTGAGTGCCAGAATAGCTATGGAAGGCTTAGCAGAGGAAGAGAGAGAGAGAGAGAGTTGCTCTCCTTACCAGAAAGTGCAAATGGATGCCTGAGAAGACCCCTGTCCTCACCCGAAACCAGGCCCTATGATCTCCTGAGTATACAGCATGACCAGTTACCTGCGCAGGCAGATTTACCTTCTCTGCTTCTACGAAGTGAGTCGCAATTCCTGCTTTGTGCACATCTCTTCCTTTCAACCTAAATCCCGTCAGGGCAAGAAAATATCCCAGCTTCCCTGAAAGCTTTGGCAAAAAGTAGCCTCCACCCACATCAGGAAAGAGACCTACAATTAAAAGGAGAACATTTTTAAAGGAAGGCAATGATTTCTTTAATTAAAACTTACTGCCCTCTTTTGTACTATCTCTAAGCCTTCTATATGACCCTTTTGGCCTGAAATTAGGACCTCTGCTTGCTTTTCTCGTCTTGCTTATCGACTCTGGAAAAAATACTCCTTTTTGCAGAATCTAACATTGTAGTTGATTTAATGACCACAAAGTTAGATTCTGCAAAAAGGAATATTTGATTTTGTTTTCTCCTTTATCATGAAGAGCTTCAGTATGTTATTACAAGTGCACAAGTATTAATGGAGGGGGCACAAAATATAGTTGGCTGCAGATGAAATGAAAACCACTTTCCTCAATTTTTTCATTCACTATTATGATCTTTTATATGTTGTGTTCAGTCACTTTCACAGTATTATGGTTGAAATTAATGTTTATCTAGTACTAGCACATGGGGTTTTTTTTTTGGAAGGAAGTTCTCAGATACTAAAACCACGAGGAATATTTTGCAGACAGAACATCAATTTCAAAAGTTACATGATTAACCTACAAATCAGCATATGATCTGTATACATGAGGATCTCAGGGCCAAATTCAATGACACACACAATAGGTCAGATCCAGACTTAGTCATACTTAAAAGTAAACCTACTGAAATCAATGGGACTTAAAAGCTAGTCACATGACTAGTTTAAGTAATAAATAGGTGTAGGGGGGTGATCCAGATCCAGACCCTAGCATAAGAGATAGGGAGACTTTAACCCTTTCCCCCCCTGCTGCAGTCCCAATCCAGATCAGGCATTGGTAGAAAGACTTCTATGTGTGCCAGTGAAAGCTTTTCTTACAATGCAAATAGCAGAAGCAACGCCTCTGATATGGACTGAAACCGCAGTAATGGGCAAAGAGTTAACACGCTGCCCCCACACATACCCACCATAACAGGGTCCCAATCTGGATCAGACCTATTCATCCAAACGCCGATTGTTTGCACTCTTGGCACTGCTAACTGCATGAACAGCATCTTGTCTAGTTTGGCCTTCAGCAATCCAATAACATGGCCCGTGGAGAGCACTGTTGTGTATTAGCAACAAATCAGCTGCTGCTGTCTCCTTGCTCTTCCAAGCCCCTGCAGTTGTTTCATCAGAGCTCAAGGCAAGATGTGCAACAGTGGCACAGATTGTTGTGACATGTAGCACAAACACCAGCTGTGGCACATTGTTTACATATGTAAGGTACAGAATGGCTGGTAAACAAGTCATGTTTAGTCTTCTACTTCCTGCCTGTTTCTCATGGGAAAAGTAGGTGTGAAAGAAATACGAGCTGGTCACATGGTTTGTATGTTCTGGTGACGTACTGACTTGTTAGGTTTCTGTCTGTAGCCATTTTGGAGAGAGGTGGAATTGCTCTCTTCTTCTTCTCTCTGTTCTTCTGACTAGTGCTTGCTGGACTAATGCAATCATGTAACGTTTAAGCTCAGTGGAGTGAAGCTCAACTTGCTCCATTGGATTAATGCTTGCTATGCATTGTACTCTGCACATGGACTGTAATTAGGAAATGTATTCTCTGTAGGATATACTTGCTATAGTAAATAAACAGGTAGAACAACAACCTGTGGAGTTTACAGAGTTATTTCCTTATTACTGGGATCTGCAAGGAGGAGGCTGAACTGGCTGACATCCGATACGCTGGAATGTTGCGTGGAGTGGGAGAGACAGGTCTGAACTTCTGTGTGTAGATTTATGGGTGTCTGCACACGGGAATAGGATTTTAAATCTTCCATCTCACACAAGTGAAGCGCTCTGCTTTTCCACGAGGCTTGCGCGCCTTCAGGGTTGTTAACACCTTCACAGATCCTGGAACTGGAACCTCATAGAACATGCTTTAAGGCTAAAATAATACATTTTATAAGTGTTACCATCTATGAGCCTTTTGTGTTTCCTTTCCCATATTTGTTCATCACATCGCCTACTCTTCTTCCAGATATATTGACTTGGATCAGAAGTTTCCCTCCATGAATAGGAAGGAAACTTCATGGAAGGGACTCCAATCCAACAGAGCCTCCTACTGGCAGAAATGGTGTGTGTGTGTGTGGGGGGTGATTGTCGCTGTTTCCCCTTTCTCCCTGTATCCCCCACACCATGGCCTCCAATGCTACTCCATTGTGTCCCCCAATCCCCCAGAGCAGATTTCCAGAGGGCACAGTAGGCTGCAGGGGAAATCAGTAAAAACTGCTTCCTTCCCTTCCTCCAGCAGGCATATCCCATGAGTAGAGTCTACTCACAAGAAGTTAGGATCAAAGCCAATGTGTTGTTATTCACATTGTATCCCATCTTTACTCACAACTACCTTTTCAGGTAGGTTAGTCTGAGTGTGTGTGACTGGACCAGGAAGGTCACCCAGGAAGATTCATGGCTGAATTCAATCTCCCCAGCCAGAGTCCAACCTCTAGCTGAGTGGTGAAGAACTCGGGGGGGGGGGGGGAGAAGAGGATGACCCCCCAACCAGCCCTCTACAGACCGGATGACATCAGGGGGCAGAGCCATCTGCCCTGACATTCTCTGGTCCATAGTGAAGATGCCAGTTGGGGCTCCTCCAGCCAGGGCCTCAGCAGGAGTGGTTTCGCCTGCCCTGAATTTTCTCCCATTGGAGAGGATGCAGACAGGCAAAGCACGTGGTCTGCCACTCGCCTTCCAAACTGGAGCAGCAAGCAACACGCTACGGGGAATCTCTGCTGTTCTCTGATCGGAGATGACAGCAGGGATTCCTCTTCCCCCTGGCCTTCGAGGGGTGGGCTTCAGCTGCCTCCATGGGCTGAATGGGGGACTTTGGGGGGTTGGATTATGCTCATGGACTGGCGGTTCCCCATCCCAGCTCTAGCCAATACGCCACTTCTCTATGAAAAGGCTTAATATAGTGCAATAGAAAATGCAATGTTCAGTGTTTTACCTATTGCCGTCTCTGGCATTGCAAAAAGAGTCTTCTCTGTAGCAACTCTGAAATGCCCATGAACAGACAAGCCAACACCCTAGCAAAAAAGAAAAAGGACGGGTACAAGATATAATAAAAGTTTACGCTGTGTGCACATGCAGAGGATTGACTGATTTCCTGACTTTACTCCAAGGAGCTCCAAGGTGCCCCACATGGTTCTCTCCCCAACCCTTTTATTCTTGTACTAATTCTGTGAGGTAGGTTAGGCTGAGAGAGTCTGACTGACCCAGCATCACCCAGTGAACTTCATGGTTGAGTGGAGATTTGAACCTGGGTTTCCCAGTCCTAGTCCGATGCACTAGCCTGGTGTGGCAACCTCTTTCAGTCTGGGGGCCGGATTGCCCCCCAGACCAAGCCCAGAAGGCTGGATGACATCAAGGGGTGGGCCCCCCACCCCAACCCCCCTCCCATGATGTCATCAGCACTGCGCCCACCCATTATTATTTTTTCCGTGCAGAGCTCTGTGCCTCTCTCTTCATGGAAAGCGACTCAGCCAGCTCCTGCAAGCACTGACTGAGTTGAGTGACTCCTCCCCACGCAACTCGCATTCTGATTGGGGTGTGAGCACCATGAGAAGGGACTCGGCCAGGACATGCAGGAGTCGGCTCCTGCAAGCCCCAACCAAGTGGCTCGGGGAATCCCCACTCCCCAGCTTATCTCTGATTGGAGATAACGTGGGGATTCCTCTCCAGCCAGGGGGACAGCGGGGAGCAAGGCCCATGGAGGGTGCTCAACTCTCTGCAGGCCAGAGGTTGTCCTCCACTACTCTAGCCACTACATCACACTGGCTTTCATAAGCACAAATATATACAGAATTCTCAAGTTCATTGAAGAACAACACAGCAACAGTCAATATGTATGGGCTGCAATTCAAAGAAACCAGATTAAACATGCAGGCAATATCAGCACATTCAACCAGAACACAGTTTCACACCAGTAACTCTGAATGCCCGCAAGACAAGTAGCTTTGAAAACTGGATAGCACCTTTCTTTGGTAGCTGGAGCTGTTGCTGTGAACATTTAAATTAAAAAAATCCAGATTTATACATGATTTCCCAAGTCCAGACACAGAGCTTTTTTGAAATGCATTGCTAGCCTAACTTTTTAATGTTCATATTGCCAAGTGCCACCTCAAGGATGGTAGAGGAGGCAGGATACAAATTTAGTAAAATAAAATGTTCTGAGGCTCACTGCTAACATATGTTATCTAAGGAATGAAGCAGGCATTCAATGACAGACCCAGAACTGGAAACCCAGGTCATCGCCAAACAGGTGAAAAACAGCAGGTGATGTGGGACGCAGAAGTAGTGCGCGGGAGCTTGACCCTGACCATCACAATAAATAGTCTGGGAACTCCAACTGGGGGAAAGGTGCAAAGAAAAACTGGCAGGCAGGGAAGGGGTAAGCAAACCCACCTGCTACTTCTCCCTTCAAAAGCATGCCCGCCCCCTGCTGCTTTTCAGCTGTTCGGTGCTGGTCTGAGATTGCACACCATATCTTCCAAACACCAAGTTCAGTCCTAAGGATTACCAAAAAAACAGAATTAGATGTAACAGCAGAGGCAACTGCATCAATGCGTTAATGGGAGAAAGCTTAGAATGCATCCTTGGGACAATAGTTGAAATTGTCTGGGGGAAACATGGAAAAGTGGGCCGCTTTTCACATTATGATTTAAAGCAGGGGCAGACAACTTGTGGTCCTCCTATGTTTTGGCTTACAATTCCCATCATCCCTCACCATTGTCTGTGCTGGCTAGGGCTGATAGGAGTTGTAGGCCAAAACATCTGGAGGGCAATGCAATGTGAGAGTTGCCATGTGCAGTTAACAACTGAGTTGTGAGGCAGATATAGAACCTACTCCCCTCCATCTCGTTTCATTTATAGTGACTGGGGTCAATGGAACAATTCCCTATATTTTACAGTATTGTGTTTTTCTCCCCTTTCTTTTCCGTGGCAACTTAAAAATCACAAAATGGTTTCCATGTACGATCTTTCCCTTTTTCTGTCAAGCCACCTGGGACAAGATTAAGCTTTTCTAAACAATGTACTACTAGGGGAAGCTCAAATCATTTGAGCTCTCTACTAGGGGAAGCTCAAATCATTTGTCTCTTGACTTCTAATGGGGCTTCCTTCAAATACACATGAAAGGCTGTACTTCCCAAAGAATGTGTTGGGCTTCCTAAGGAGCTGTGAGAGACGTTTCTAACAGAAGTCTCAACCTCTCCATCCCCATACTCCCCAGTTCCAGTGCAACTCTTCACCGAGCCAGGACTAGGGGGCAAAACTTGGCCTCACCCCACCTCCCTTACAGTGCAGCGTAGCAGGCTATGTTGACAGTTAACCGTCGACAGTGATGGGAATTGGGAACTAAAAAAAAAAGGCATTGCCTATCCTCCTTGAGCCTTCTAAAATATAGATAGGCCCACCTGGCCCAATGTCTTCCCTTTGCCTTTGATCCAACCAGCCCTCACACCCAAGAGCACCGGCATCCAAGTCAATACCCAAACCCTCTCCACTTCTCAGATCCAATGGACTGCATCCATTTTTACTAGCGCTACAAGATTTATACCAATTCAGTTGGTTAATCAACTGAAAAGCCTTTAAAAAACAGACTAAAAACTTGCCCCTGATAAAATCAGGCAGTATATTAAAAAAAATAAATGCTTATAAACACTACAGATGGGATGCCTCTTCTAACATGCCCTGTTACAATGTGTGCACATCATCTAAAAACAAAGAAGTTCTGCTTCTTGCTTCAGAAATATTGTTTTTGTCCATATGGAAATTTATCAAAATCTAAATCGATAGATTTTTCCAACTAAAACTCATATGATTAAGCCAATTAACATTTTATTTAAATGGGCTGCAGTTCTAGTTTTGATCTATGGAAGCCAACACCGAAACCAGAAGTGGGCAATTTGTAGACCTCCAGATGTTTTGGCCTCAGCCCTCACCAGCATAGCCAATGGTGAGGGATGATGAGAGTTGTAGGTCAAAACAAGTTGCCCACCCTTGACCCAGACTGTATCTCCCCCCCCCCTTCATTTCCTGACATATATCATCAGGTATTTCAAACTGAGTGAACAGCCAACACCAGATGGAAGAGCCCAGGCCCACAATATGCTCCCCCCACCATTTGTCACTTGCCTATTTTAAAATATCTTGCCTATTCTCCATACCAGATAGGAAATGGCGTAATAGAAGAGAAGCCAGCTGTCTTACACTTTTATCTCTGCATGGGAAATAAAAAAGGCCATCTGGAAAGATGTTCCTGCTTAGACATCTTTCCAACTTCCTCCAAACTTCTTGGAGCCAGAAAAGTTCATTTGATGCCTAGTCTGATGCTCTCTCAGATGGTCCTGGCACACCAGGTAGGGCCTCCCCTCTCTGCAAAATGCCCCTGAATCTGTCATCAGCCTTAGGTGCTCTCAAGGAACAGTCTCAAGAACTGAACATCTGGAGTGGCATAATTTTCCCTTGGCATCACCTCCAGCTGGCTGCCAGAGCCATGCAATTACTGACCTTCAAAACACAATAAAAGGCTAATTAATTCACTTAGCCTGTTCCCTAGCAGTGCATCTCTGTGGGGAAACCAGATTATTTCAGGAGATGGGTTCCCTTATTGCAAGCTTGCTAAATAAATGAATCCTTAAGCAGGCAATCAAGAGCCTCCTCAATCTGCATGTTGTAAAACAGAAAAACAATGTATTCTTGTTCAATAAGGGCAATTCAGGTAAAGATGAGCCAACAGCCTTTTTAAAAACCTATTTATTTAAAGACCAGGAACAAGGAATGAACCACTATGCAAGATTCAAACACAATCTTTGATGAAAGTTAAACATATTGCTAATTAAGAGAGAAGAAAAAGAGTTCCCCTGTGACATTAGGAACAGAGAAGCAAATATAATATTGGAGCATGAACATTAGGATACATGAAAATGTACCTCTTCCTTGCCAGCATGGGGATGCTTGGGATTCTAGTATGTTTGTTTGTTTTTTTAATTATTAAGCAAACACAAAAGATTTAAGGCAATATATAAAACAGTTTATAAATTTATTATTACACAATAAAAATGTATCCAATGAGTCCAGAGGTTTAGGTTTGATTATCTATATTTAGTCTACATTTCTGTTACTGATTCAAGCATCGCTTTCAACTCAGGCTCAATTCAGCATTCAGACAAAAAAAAGAGAATGTGCACTCTGCGCTGGATTTCTACTTGTGAAAGATGCCAACCAATATGTCCCTTGCTGACATCAAGTGTGAAATATGCACTGCGAGACAGCAATAGCAACAAGTGAGAAAAATCTCAAACCGTTCCCAGTAATCCCTCACAGTCTGAATGGAACAGTCATTTGCAGGAACTTTTGTAAATGTCAGGGGTAACACACAGGACACAATGATTCAGGCTGAAATGGTAATGTGCCAAGAAATGACAGAGTTATGGGTTTAGGCTAGCACAGTGTAACAAAACAGTCAGGGAGCTATAGCTATTGCTTCATGCTCCAATCCCCACCCACCCCCTCCCCCAAAGCCTATCACTTGACGTGAACTGCTTTTACCATCAGATAAATGATAGGGAGGATACCTAGTTCAGTGACAAATGCTTTGCAAGCAGGTCCAAGGTTCAATCCCTGACACTGCTGGTTAAAAGAGTCTAACGGAAGGGCCTGGTGCACGCTCTGGGAGCACCTGCTATTGCCCAGCACTGCCAATGCTCTGGGACCTCATCAGTTCCTCGGATGGGAGAGCCCTGGGAGCCATGGATCAGGACAGGATACAGATGGAATAAAAACGTTTTGTAAAGATGTCTGATGGCAGGGCTAGGAGAGATCTTGGGACAAGCCACTGTAAACAGTACTGGGCTAGCCACAACATAGACCAATGATTTCACTCAGTATAATGTAGCTTTATAGGTTTCCCCCCCAAAAGAGAAGTTAACAGTAACAGCCATTATACTATGAGGGTACCTGCCTGCCCAGGCCTCAAGGACTGCCAAAGGGAACTACATGGGCCCCAGAACATGTTATCCCACTTCCTCCAAAATGTCCAGGGCACGTACATTGTTTTCTCCAAACATGTACACACACTTGCAACATCTTGCAGCTCTTTGAGCTAGGCTGGGCTGAGAGAGGGAGGGAAGGAGGCCCAAGGTGAGCCAGCAAGCCTTGCGGCTGATAGGGGATATGAACCTGCATCTCCCCTGTCTTGTCCGAGACTCTAACCCAGTGTTCTCCAACCTTGGGTCCCCAGATGTTTTTGGCCTACAACTCCCAGCATGCCCCAGCCAGCTGGCTGGGGCATGCTGGGAGTTGTAGGCCAGAAACATCTGGGGACCCAAGGTTGGAGAACACTGCTCTAACCACTACACCACACAGGCTCTCAAAATACTACAAGAACATGAGATGCACACACTTCTCTACAACATTCTGTCTCTTCACATGAGTATGAGAGTTTGCATGCTCAGGACAACCGCCATCAAGCCTGACAGTAAGACTTTAACTTAAATGGTGCCTTCTTATATTTCATTGCTCTCACATATTGAGCTGACATATCACAATTCAACCATGCCCAACCTGGGGCTGTCCAGATGTGTTGGACTCCAACTCCCAGCATCCCCCAACCAGCATGGTTGAGAAAGGCCGCTATTCCTTACCTACACATATCATTCAAGCAGATGACTTTATCTAACTGCAAGTGGCTTCCCCCCAACCCCGTCAAAGTAATTTTAACACATTGGGACAGTAATGGTGATTTCACTTATAGTACTTCATTATCAAGAGCATTCTTTTATCTTTTTAAAATAAATATTCTATTTCCCACAGCAAGCTGGCAGAGTGGGGATGTTTTCCCTCCCTCCTCTACCAGGCTGCTTAGTAAAAAGCTCCCCCTCCCCTTTTTTTGTTTTACTATCCACTTAAGATGCCAGTAGCCTGCATTTCTTTGCTGACTGTCTGCAATAGAGCAGGCTTCCCTTCTCTGCAGTCCACATCGAAACACAGGGTAGTAGTCTCTTAGCATACCAGTAACTTTTCTGGGCTTATTTGTCTTAAACCTTCCACAGAATTTTTCAACAACTAGCTGTAATCAACAGTGTTCATTCGCTCAAACAAGCAACTGCTAGTATTCCACAGATCTATGTGTTAACACCTTGGGGGCGGGGGGAGGTTGTTCTATGCTTTCACTACCAGGGAGTTACTGTGAAAGCCAGAGATTAGCTACAAAACTAACTGCACCATTTGTCTCTAGGATAATGTTCAGAGGCTTAACAGTCAAGCCAATATGCCAGATGGGAAATTTACTGCAACATCAGCATAGATTCAATCCTTTTCAGTCTTGATTCAATGCTGCTTTCAATATTCTCAGTCATTAGTGCTAAATAGTATACAGGTCAATCTCATACAAACACTATGATGGAATAAGAGATTAGTACCCTCAATACATCCGGTGTACTTTAGGGTAAGAACTGTATTCAGTTCTTAAAACAAAGGCTCTGGAAAACAGAGCTGGAAGTTTATATATCTGTTTTCATGGCACAGGTGTCTAAATAGGGAGGGAATAAGTGAGGTCAGCAAGCAGAGTATCTAGTTTTTGGATGGCAGTAACTTTGGCTTGATTAGAGATCTTCAATATAGATATTTCAAAGTATTTTATAGATCTGAGACATCAATTCTGACTGGAGGGGAGGCAATTATAACTCCATCCTCATCCCTCTTTCAGCTGCTTAGTAGGTATAAAACAAATAAAAAGATTAGAACACTTTCCACAATGGTGATAAAGTACAAATAACGGTATATACACATCCATGATGTAGCAAAGTTCTTTGTTAATTAGTAGTGTGCATTTAGAACGTGTGTTCTCAGAATAAGAACGTGTGCACGTAGTCTGAAAATAGAATATAAATACCAGTGTGATAGTTGGTTTACCAAAGAGGGTTCGCAAAACCTATTTTAAATGGGATTTAAGTGCCATGGATTGCACCTATAATCCACAATCCAGAGAGATGTACAGCAAATGGGTCAGTTCATACAACAACACTGTTACCTCAAATCGTTTGAACTTGCTCTCCAAACCAGGATTGCAAACCACTGTTTGAGGCTGGCAAGTGCCAGACATGATTAACCGACTTTATTATTCTTTTTTTTATTATCTAGTACAGGACTCTCCAACCTTGGGTCCCCAGATGTTGCTGGCCTACAGCTCCCAGCATATCCAGCCAGCATGGCTAATGGCAAGGGATTCTGGCAGCTGTAGTCCAGCAACATCTGGGGACCCAACGATGGAAAGCCCTGATCTAGTAGAACCAGACAAAAGGTATCACTTGTCTATTTAATACATGTAGGGCCCCTTGCTAGAGCTATTAGAAAATATAAAAATAATTAACGACTTGGGAGCCAAATTAAGTATTTTTGTGGATCACAAAGTCTTAGTGGTTTCAGAACCAACTATTACATTACCTAGGTATTAAGATTGATAGAGGAGTTCTCTAAAGTAGTGGGGCATAAAATTAACATATCTAAAACTGAGATTTTGTCATTCTTTCCCAAAGTAAAATTGAACAATTAACAATTTGGTTGATTGGGAATAAAGCACTATTTTATCTGGGATTTTTTTTTTAAAATAAAAGGAATGAAGATCTGTATAAACTGTGATTTGATAAGTTGAGAGGAAAAGTGAAGACAAAATTGGACAGATGAAACAAATTAAATTTAATTTGGTATGGAAGAATTATGGCTATTAAAATGAACATTCTACCCAAAATTATTTTTCTTCTTCAAAACATAATGAGTAATGACAGAAAAAGAGTGCGGCATCACATAAATTCCTTTATTTGGGGAGGAATGAGAGCTAGAATTATTTTTTATTTAATGCAAAGAACAAAAAAGGAAGGTGGTTTAGCAGTCCTGGGTTCCATATTTCTATGCAAATTGAATAACAGCATAATCCTATACACGTCTACTCAGAAGTAAGTCCCAGACTTAGTACAAGGTAAACGGGTATAGGACTGAAGCCTAAATTAGTTAACATGGTAATGAGACTGTATTACTAAGGGAGTAAGAAAGATGGAATAGGTATTTAGCAAGATATCTCTACAATGCTCCTTTAAGATTATCACCCCAAAGGCAGAAATGTGTAGAATACTCTGAGTGGAATCCAACTAGTTTCCCTCTGCCAACAGAACACTTCCATCAGCAGAATGAGAGGGGTGCAATTTTCAACTATTCCTTGTCCTCTCTGCTCCCCCCTATGCTCCCCATCTGTTCCAGAAGGTTGATGGACCCTAATTTTGGTTGTCATAAATAAACACTTTAAACATTAAAAAGTGCACCATATGTTTTATAACTAAGAGGCTTCTGGACTTTTAGCTGGGTTAACAGGTGTCTGTATGTGTGTGTTTTAAATCAAAGATTATTAACTGCTGCTCCAAAGCTTTTCCAACATACCTGTGCTTGACAGCATGTAGCATCTCTGAAAAGTATCTTAGTAGGATAATAAAAGCAGGATTAATATTTTTGTCCTGCAATAAATTAACATTTGCATAGCAAAAATTTATTAGTTAAATGCCCACTGTTTTCATATAGCCATTGTCAACCTTTTTGCTGAATTCCCTCCATTTAGTGCCCAACTAGACATTAAGATAAACGTGTCGCTAAAGCAGAAAAAGGGAGCCATGCGTCCAACTCTCCCTTACTTGACATTTAGTACAACTTAGCAGTGTCCTGATATCATTATGTGGTGTATTTCCCCACCCACACCTCAAGCAAGAGCCAATGATATGGATCAGGGGCAAGGAAATGCAGCTGCTATGAAGCCAACATGTGCAAGTTATACTACACAGTGGTGATGGGGGAGTCTGCATACCTGGCCGCTGCTTACAGCAGCAGCCAAACATTTATCATAACATCTAGTTTGGCCCTTGCCCATCAGGTGAGAACACCCTCTTTTCTAACCAAAGGTCTTTCATCTCTATGCTGCCACTGCATTCCACACTCATGGCCCCAGTTTGCACATACAGTAATACCTTGGATGGCAAGCATAATTCATTCCGGAACCGTGCTTGTAACCCAAAACACTCTTATATCAAAGCGAGTCTTTGGCGGACGTGAGCGGGGCCAATTTCAGCCCGCTACGCCCGCTCGAGGCAAGCGGTTACATCCCTACACTACTTGTATTGCAAGACGTCGCTTGTTTATCAAGTCAAAATTTATTTTAAAAATTTGCTTGTCTTGCAAAACGCTCTCAGACCAAGTTACTTGCAATCCAAGGTATTACTGTAATGCTAAATGACAGTTTAGTGTTATGCACACAAGCCCCTGACTCATGTGCTCCCCCTCTGTTTCTCTGGCACAGCCCTGAGGAGATTAGAAGCAACTGTTTCTGCTTTCAACATATCATGGTTTGTTATGTCTGAACAGGGAACTGTGGTTAGTCGTAACTATTGTCATTGAAACTCACCGAGATTATAAACTATGGTTCGAAGTTGGCTTGTTTCAATAAGGACCTTCCCCCGGAATACACGCAGCTGTGGGTGGGGAGGATTTTGCGGGCATGGAAGGAGTTGGGACATACCTGTAGACGCAGGTATCACGTCCGGAAGGGGGTGGGGCTACAGGAGCTAAAGTATTGATAGGGTACGGTGAGCATCCCCAGCACCATTCAGGTGACAGGCGATTTCTAGAGGCCTCATGTTGTTGGGTCATTAGGCTCAGAGAGCTGAGGGTCAGGAACACCTGTGATGCCTTTGTTCTCGCCAAATACAGGCCTGTGGCTCACGCTGGCTCAGCTTGTCTGAGCGTGGAAAGCTAAGCAGGGTCAGGCCTGGTGATTACTTGGGTGGGAGACCCCTCCTCTAGTTTCCTGCATTGAGCAGGGGGTTGGACCCGATGGCCTTGTAGGCTCCTTCCAACTCTATCATCTATGAAATGAAAGCTTGTTGTCTTGAGACTCCGAGAGGAGGCAACCCAACAAAGGGTCCCAACACTGGAAAGTGGAAAATGGGGCAGCCGGTGGCGTCATTATCGCCACCTCCTGGTTTTCTGGATGCTCCGCCCAATTACACAACGTTATCGGCCCAGGAGGCCGGATTAGAATAATCCGTACTCCATCCCTTTGCAGTTCACTGTATGTAAATAAATGTGGCCCAGTTAAACACCAGCAAATTGTCTCGACTCTTTATTTTCCTCCTACATTCGCAAACCACAGTCAAGACAAATCACAGTTTGTCCAAGTTCAGACATAACGACAAATCATGGCTGCTTGAAAATGGAAGCACGTGCTTCTGGTCTCTTCCTTGTAGCTGCACCAGAAGAAGAGAGGGGAGTGCACAATACAATAGTAATGCTATTGTTTAGCATTACGTTCACACACATCTTAATATACTTTTAAGATGACTCTCCAAGAGCTGCCAAGAAGTTAAGCATTTGTAGTTACTGTCAGCTTTAGCTCCTGAAAGGCTTCTAGTATCATACACATGGGAAAGTGTGCATTAGCAGCTTTTGTGATAAGTGTAAAGGTTTGATATTATCGCTGCTCAGTAGTACGATCACATTGTGACATTAGCTGATAAGGCTTTTATGAAATGCAGGATGACAGTGTCCTAATAATTAAGATTTGTGATTTCTGTTTGCTACCCTTCTTGTTAGCTAGTCTGTGTCATCAACGATTTGTTCAAAGCAACTAAATATTCAACCACATATTCGTAGGCTTACTTATCTTTAAACTGCATTCTTTCAATTATTACATTAACTGATGATAGTTCCCACACACTACGTGTTTCTAAATTTACACAGCACGTTCTGGCACTAAGCAGCCTGAAGTGGCTAAAGGTTATATTTAGCATGGAACCAAGTGTTCAACGTGATGGGGGAACAAAACAATTAGCAAAAGCTGTCTAAGAACATGCAGCTTGAAGGCTGATATATAAAGACACTTTTCCCAAATGGCCAGAGTCCATAGAACAGCCTCCCCCAACCTGTTGCCTTCCAGTCATGTTGGGCTACAACGCCGTGGAAAAGATGAAACATAGCTAAGATGTCAAACTATTACAACCTATTCATCCATCAATGAATCAACATCTCTCTCTGTGGGCTGGGATCCTAATATCCCCATGCATGGGCATAAGCGGCAGCCCCTTCTGTCTCATGGAGTGAGGGGAGCTGCAACTGAAGCTGCAACTGGAGGAGGAGCTGCAACCGGGATCAAGGTGTTAAAAACTTCCTGTGCAGAAACAGAATATTGCCTGTAGCTTACTGGACCCCACCCATTCTTAACAGCAGCAAAGTGAACAGTGTTAGAACTGTAAAGCCAGGGGGAAAATTACCTTGCTATTTACTTGGGGTTGGATCCAATGGTGTCATTTCATTAATGGAACTGCGTTCATCAGCAGAACCAGGAGCGGAGCAATTCTCCCTCCCCTCAGAAACCCTCAAAATCTGCTCCAGAGGGCTTGGAAACCCTCCAGAGCAGCACAAAGCCCTACAGGGGAGAGGAGAGAGGGAGAAAGTCTCCCTGTGCTAGTGGACATCTGCTAGCATGATGTTGAATTTAACTCATAACTTTTCAAACCATTCCCATCCCTACTAATTACAGATTTTAGTAAGTGTATCATGCCATGCTAAATGTCAAACAATAAATGTTGACATTATAGTTAAAATTTGAGAGGCCAGGAACAAATTCTGACATTTACCTTCAAACCTCAAAATCAACTGAGTATCTTTGGTAAACAGCCAAATTCATCATCACTTCCATCATTTACCTGTAAAGGATGCCTGCCATGGCATAGGGATAACTGTAAAAAACAAGCTTCATTTCTGACATTCATCAATTCATTCCAAGAAACACCAAGGGGGGAAAAGGCTGAGCTAGTAAGAGACAGAGTGCTGATGCCGCCCACCAACTTTAAATGATATTTACCGTACTTAACCAGGGAGCAAAATTGCCATCTGCCCAGTCTGGAAATGCCCTACTCTGTCCTGATAAATGCTGACATCTACCTGTAAATGAAAGAATTTGTAAGGAAATTGGAACTTTTAAAAATGTAGTCATAAGTTCGCAAAACATACCTTTTAAAAAAAATTAATGTTCATAGGTTCTTGAAACATACCAGTCAGACATTATTGGATCAAGAAGCTAGTTTCAGACATTTATACCTCTGCCATGGTAAATTTCGTCTTTACCAGTAAATGAAGGAAATGAGGACAGCATTTGCTTCTTTACTCAAGGTACAGAACTGGCCTTACAAAAATGTTTTGGTAGGTTTTCTAACATTTTCCAGTAACCTCCTCACAATTACTGCAGCATACTTAAACATGCAATGAAATTAAAATAGATTCAGCATTTTTCATTCCATTCTCTCACAGGCATAGTAAACCTTCCAGCTCAAATGGAAGGAAAAGCTCCCACATATGCATAGGTTCTTACAAATAAGTCCTAGGGGGCAGAGAGTTACCTGCTTACATAGCAACCTCCAACACTATCTATTTTTCTGTATACTCCAACACAGTAAAAAGATTCCTGTTTAAGCCTGAGAAGTGTTATTTTTCTGTGTTTTTTAATTGCAATTGTTTTCCTTAGAATGACAACAATTTCAAATTCATCTTCCTCCAGTTATTTAGAGTATATTGCCCACCTTTCAAAAAGTGATGTGAATAACGTAACACTGTTTTAGACTCCACATTGTTCCATTCCTTAAGCAAAGCACCCTTTACGTACTTTCCATTGTTAGTATGTAAGTCATTTTGATAACCCAGTTGTCAACTGTTCCTCAGGAATGGAAATTTCTGGAGCATACCCTTAACAATGAAAATATTTTCTTCAGTGTGGTGTTTCTCTTTTAAAACCACTAAGTCATGATAAACAGAGTTTCCCCCCCCTTCAAAAAACATTAAACATGTTCTTAGGCATGCTAGAATGAGAGCAAATGGGACCACAGAGCATCCAGGAATGTGTTTTCCTAGAAATATATTAATATTTTGTGAACTATTTATTGCTTACAGTAGCATGGAAACATCAGCATGACAGGTTATTATTTTGCATACTTAACCAACCTATTCTAAATACTTTACCATTCATGGTGGGCCTCAGATGATCCCAGAATGACCTCATCTGTACACAGAGTCTTGTGAACTTGTGTCCAGGAAAATAGTGGGATAAACTAAACATCTGTATACCATCTTATCTAGAACAAACTAGGGAGGAACCATACCACTGCCCTAAATTAGGTCCAGAGATTTGTTCTGAAATACAGTGAGAAAGCTCATTATTGGGAAATAACTATGTTTATTTTTCCTATTACACTGGGCAGTATCCAACACTGCCTCTGTTGTTTGGGTTGTGCTAGCTAGAGAGACCTGCTGCTGGTGCAACAGAAAGCTAGCTCCACTGATTTGTCCCATTCTCAAAATAATAAGCATTTGGGCTCATTTCTGGTTGCTTTAGGAAGCGATAGCTTCCCGTTGCGCCAGTGGTGGGTCCTGCTGGTACACAGGCAGCATTGGATACTGACCATTATATGCATTAAAAAAAAATAATAAGCGAGCTAATACAGTGAACCAGTCACAACTGCTGGGAGTAGCAACTCCATTCTAGTAAATAGTTCACCCATATAGTAAGAAAACTGAATGTGCAAAACATCACATTACACTGGTACTTAAATAGCTACATTGGCTACTAGTATGTTTCTGGACCCAATATAGTGTGCTGGCCTTGACCTATAAAGTCCTGAATGCTCTAGCTCCCGAGTATCTCAGGAACCACCTGGTCCTATATGGATCTTCCCGTAGCTTAAAATCAGCTCAGGAGGCCCTGCTGGTAATTGCTTTAAGAAAGCTGCAGACATTGTAGCAAGCAAACAAAAATACTCCTGCAAAAATACTCAGTTCATTGAATACTTGTACAGAAAAACCACAATCAATTCTAGAGTGTAACAAGGCTCCGTCAACAGAAGGAACCGACTCGGGGGATTTACTTTGTTCTGATCTAATACAATTTCTGTAATGGATTAGATATTTTGTTGGTTGTTCGGTTGTTTTGTATATGTTAAAATTCAAATAAACAAATTTAAAAAACAACAACAAAAAAAAAACAGAAGGAACCGACAGCAGTGCAATAGTGTTTTTCAAATAAGCAGTCACACAGAGAATATTTAAAACAGAAAGATGTAGCCCACCAGATAAACACCAAACATCAGCATCAGAGTCTTGAAATATATATAAAATACTCGAAGATATAACTCCAATTTTTTTTAAAGTGCACAAAATTAACCTCCCTCCATGCAAGCTGGCAAACAAACCATGAAATCTTCCATTAACTACCACTTCCCATTTTGTCTGAATCAGGAAACTATGGTTAGCAACTTCAAAACAGCCAGGATATTAAACCATGGTTTGAAGTTGTTTTAATACCCTGGCTTGTTCTGAAGCTGTTAACCATGAAGCTGTTCAAATGAAATGGGAAGCCATAGTTAATGGAAGACTTCCTGGTTAGTTTGCCAGCTTGTGCTAAGCGGTTGCACACACAACCGAAAGGCCTGTTCACATCTTGGTTTATTAAGTTGAGGTATGATCATCTGAACTCTGGCTTAGGGTGCCTAGCATCCTGTTTTGCCAACAGTAGCATCCACAACGAAGGTATTTTTCCTTCCAAAAATCTTGATGCTTTGGCTAATAACATACTTTCCAGTAATAAACCTTTCAGGAGTGATCTTGCATTTTATATTAGGCAAAGAAGGGTAAAGATTTTAAAGAAAGGTTTTACTGATGTCTCCCAGCTCAAACCTGCCAAGAGTCAAAAAGCTACAAGCAGGTTTGGTTTTTCGCTTCTTTGAAATCTTCCATTGTCTCAGTTATCTACAACTTATAATAAGAAGCAGCCTATGTTACACTCAGCTTTGTAGACCAATAAAAAGGGATTGGCTTATTTGATTTTCCTTCCACACCCAGGGACCAGCATCGCAACAAAGTTTGAGACAAGAATTCATTTAACTGTGGAAAAACAGCTACCTTAAATATGCACATGTACAAGCCATTTGGGTTTCCCAGTGAATGTCTTAATACTGGCTCTAATCTAGGTACTCATTTTACTATAGTGCTAACTATGAACTTATCAATGAGAAGAATGGGAAAGTTTCACAGAACTGAAAAGTTTGACACTTCCCTCAAGCCTTGAATCCCAGAGCAAAATGTAGTAGACCAGTGATGGCGAACCTATGACACGGGTGCCACAAGTGGCACTCAGGGACCTCTCTGTGGGCACTTGAGCCATTGGTCACCAGATCGCGAAAAGACTGTCTCCTTCTGCAAAACACTAAGGATCTTGTTCTTTCTCACAGTGTGGAACAGAATGATTTTATTCTAGAATTCCTGTTACAGAATCTTTTCTACATTGTTATCACATTTAAAAGATTTTGAAGAATGATGCACAGAGCATGGCTTGGATGTAAAGCCCTAACAGTTGTCCTGAGTGCTGCATTTGTTGCTCTCAAACTAACGGAGTATGAGCCAAGGTTTGACAAATTATCAGCATGCATGCAATAGCAAAAATCACATTAATTGTGCAAAAGCATGCCCAATGCAAACTTTTACCTAATGCAGTGTTTGCAGTCCAAGACATAAAGTGTTTAAAATGTGTTAAGCACATTTAGTTTTCTTGTTTATCTTGCTCATCCTAGTACAGGTTGACTTTTACTTTTACTAGGCCCAGACAAATTCCCTGTGAAGGGGATATCGCATTTCTCCAGCAACATTTTGTACCTAAGATAGCATTTCCCCTCTCGCTTCTATTGCAATTGCTGTGCAAAATGTTGGCCGTGCAAGTGTCATAGGCATAGACTAGATACTGCACACAACGTGAAGAGCAAGAGGAAGCAGAATACTATCACACCATTAATGCTTCTTTTCATTTTACAGCCTTGCAATTCCAGCACGCCTCCAGCTTTAAAAGCAAAAAGTGACACATACGACCAAGGCTATCATTTTCCCCATCATTCTTTGAACCTTTAGTTTCATTTTTTCATTGCTTTTTGCAACATGGGCTCCCCCCTTTCCTGCACTGTACCGATTTAGCAAGACTTTTTAAAAGGGAAACAGCCATCTTCCTGTCTCTCTGTTACGTCCGCCCCTTCCCTCCAAGCAAGGCTATCGACTTCTTCATTGTATGTGCATAGAATAAGGTGCTATTGTTTTCCAGAGCAGACCTGTGGACTTTCACACTAAGGCGAAAATGAAATGGGGCATGCTTTGCACAGCCAAGTGGGAAGGCCTTACAACCGTTGACGCACTCATAGGTGGACAGCTAGTGGAATGTTTGCTATTTTTATAAGCCATAACCTGCAGAAATAACACCCACTGCTTACAAATAAAGAAGCTCCTGGACTGTTAAGTCAAGATCAGCTTAAACTTTTTCATTTTTGAAAATGCTAATTTGTAGCTTCCATTTAGCATAGTATATCCAGGCTAACAAACAGAACTCCACTCTGTTAAGCATAATGAAATACCGGTACTAACAGGGGTACTGACAATCTTCAGACTTGCTTTCTTACCAACCTTTGAGGGAACAAGACAATTGTAACTTGTATAAACTTCATGTGTTACTTCCCCCTCCACCAAAAAAAGATCTTTATAAACAGCAAAAAAAAAAAAGTATTTTAAAAAATTGTTAGGTATATTAAATTTTTATTTAAATGGGCATGTAAATATTCTAATCTTCATATATTATACAAATACAGCTTAATTGTGGCAGCTTGCTCTACTACATGTCAAATAAAGCCTTCTCTAAATCTGCTTTAAAATCTCACCTTGTATTTGGAGTCTGCCTTCCCCTCCACCATCAAGGCCAAGTTGGCAGTTCTACAGTAGGAGCCACTTTCTGACAGCATTAAGTCCTATACAGTTTTCTCACAACTAAACAAGGATGGGGGGTGGGGTGGATGAGGAACCCAGATAGCTAATGCCAACAATTTTCTATTACGACAAGTCCCTGTAAGATTGGATTAGAGGCAGAACAGTTTTGCAAAAGGGAAAAGCTTTGACAAATCACTTCTATTCAGTTTCAATGTGTAGAAGATCAAACGTGTTCCAGACATGTCTGCACTACAGTGTTTCAGTCCAAAAATGACCTGCTTCCAGTGCCAACCCCATTACATCTCATGTGTACTTTAACTCAGGAACAGGTCACCGCAATCCGCACTATTCATTTCTAAGTTAAAGTGTACTGTGAATTCATTTCCCCCCCTTCTTCTCCTTTATGAACCGAGCAAATTGTTCTGAAGCCATTACACAAGCCTAATGGTATTCAAATGAGCAACTGCATGCCATTGAAAGAACTCTGCTTCTAAAGGATATACAAGAGAAGCTCTACAACCCCACCTATTGGATATTTTAAAACTTAATTGGAGAGCAACCCAGGACCATACAGAGCATCTATTAAAGCGTAGATGGGCTACCTGGGGCCCACCCAATGTTTTGGCCTACAACTCACAGCATCCCTCACCATTGGCTAAGCTGGCTAGGGCTGATGGCAGTTGTAGGTCAAACATCTGGAGGGTCACAAGTTGCCCAGCCCTGTGTTAAAGAGATGATAAACTGAAGAATGATGTAGCCGGGTTCCAAATTTTGGAGGGGTTCCTTTTCCACCCATTGTAAGTACCATACCCCACCAATGTTGGCCTAATCTCTCTTGCTTTTCAAGCTTTCTATGCAAAAGTGAAATGCATAATTCCTCCCCCCCCCCATGGATATAATTTAAAATGACATCAGACTGTCTTACTAAGGATGTCATCCTAAGCACACTTAATTGAAAACACAAGTTGATATCAATGGAAAGGCCACAGCTCGGTGGTAGAGCACCTGCTTTGCATGCAGAAGGTCCCAGGTTCAATCCCCAGCATCTCCAGGTAGGACTGGGGAAGTCTCCTAACTGAAACCCTGGAGAGCCACTGCCAGCCAATGCAGATAATACTGAGCTAGGTGGATCAATGGTCCAACGCGGTATAAAGCAGCTTCCTATGACTTCACTTCCAACAACGGGGTGCTAGGATCTGGAACATGACCCAGTGTTACTAAAGACATCAGAATTCCAGAGGATGTGGTACAATAACTAGCAACCTCTTTCAAGAACCTGCAGGAAAATTCCAAAGGGCTAAACTGTAAGCCTCAAATTGACCCCTAAATCCTCACCTTTGTCAACCACATCATTAGAACATCCACTGCATGTAGGCAGAGTGTTTCACCAAGTCTATAGAGAGCCAGAAATAACAGCTAATGACTGCAAAAATGTGTAACTTGTATCTGTTTACTGAAATGAAGAGATGACAACTGAATTGTTAGCATTACAACTTTTCACTGCTGATCGATAATACCAGCAGGAATGTTCAAGCTAAGTGCTCATCAAAAGATGCTAAACTACATTTACCTCTGTGCCATTATAACAACACTTGCTTACTACATTTACCTCATAGCTGTAGATGTAGGCAAGTGTGAAATGAATTCACTTAGCACAACAAGGACGCCAAGGAGAACTTCGCTAATTGGATGTCACCCGGCTCTGAATGCATTCATAGCTGTCTTTATTGTAATATTTATCAAGCACTTTCCGTGTGCAAAGTGCTTTAAAGCTGCCCTTCAGAACCATCACAGCCCTTCTTCTATTATTCCTATTATCACAATCCATTTTTTCACATTTTGAGGATAGGGAAAGAGGGCTGAGGAAGCAGAATCTGCCCATGACAACTGCGAGGAAGAGGGGAGGAAAGGGGAAAGAGAGAGAAAGGTCATGGCTAAAGCAGGGATTTTAAACACTAGGTATAAGTTCAACCACACTGGCAATTAATGGCCTACAACTGTCACAAATATAGACCTAAAAAATCTACCGTGCCCAGAACCTGTTATTTTGGTCCACTATACCGATGATATAATGACTGGATTCAGACAACATGATAACCCACATTCAAGGGTTGAGTTGAAATGTGAGTTATCGTGTTGTCTGAACCCAGCTGCACTAACAAGACACGGCTTAACCACAAACAACCCATGAAGAGAACCCATGGTTTGTTATCTCAGCTGGGTTCAGACAACACAATAACCCACAGTTCAACAACAACCCACGGTTCAACCCATACTCAACCCCTCAGTATGGATTATCGTGTTGTCTGAACCCAGCCAATGATATGTAGCTATAGGAAGGGCTAGAGTTCAGTGATAGAGGACATACTTTGCATGCAGAAGGCCCCAGATTCAATCACAGACATCTTCAGTTTATTTAAAACATTTATATAGAGGCCTTCATCCTATTAGGATTTCAGAATGGTGTACAACCAAGGATGTTGATAATAAAACTAACAAGAAGACACAGATGAAATCTTTAAAAACTCAAATTCACACAAGTTTCAAATGCCTGGGTTAATAAAAAAAAACATTTTTGCCTGGCACATGCAATGTGGGCACAGGTGGACATCTTTTGGGGGGACACCACCGCTGAGGTGGCCCTCTCCTTTCTTGTTAAGTAGCAGACCTCTGATAAAGGAGATACCTGGAGCAAGGCCTTGGCAGAAGATCTTAATGCATGGGCAGGTTGATACTGAGAAGTGGCAGGTATCTGGGAACCAAACTGTTTAGGGCTTTAAAGGTAAGGATTAGCACCTTGAATTAGGCCTGCAAGCAAAAAAGGTAGCCAATGCAGTTCTTTTAAGTTTGGAATAATATGTATACACCTGGCCATATCAATCAAAATTCTGGTAGACAAATTCTGCACCAGTTGAAGCTTCTGGGTTGTCTTCAAGGGCAGCCTCACATATAATGCACTGCAGTAATCCAACCAGGAGGTTACTAGAGCATGGATCACCATGGCCAGACCATCCCCTGTTCAGAAACAGCTGCAGCTGGCAAACCAGGCAAAGCTGGTAAAAGGCACTCTGCGCCACCGAGGCCACCTGGGCCTCTAGTGACAAAACCAGGACCAAGAGTACTTCCAAACTGTCAACCTTTCAGGGGGAGTGCAGCCACATCCGAAACAGGTTGAGCATAAATTCCCCAGACCCAAGAACCATCTACCCACAGTGCCTTTGTCTTGTCAGGATTCAGGTTCAGTTTATTGGCCATCATCCAGCCCATGACCGCAACCAGGCATTCATTTAGCACCTTCATAGCCTCACCTGACACAGATGCCAAGGAGAAAGAGCCAAGTGTTATCACCATACTGATGGCACCCTCATACCCAGGATTGCACCCAGCTGCTCACATATAGATCAGGAATGGGCAATTTCTGGGTGTTGGCAGTCTGAATTGTCCCCCCAGAACCCAATTGGGGATGCACACATATCCTGCCAAAACGACTGCCTAATTTGCCTCAAGGAAGTTTCTAGGAGCATGATTCTGCTTGCAAAGGCGGCATGCACAAATCATTTGCCATGGCCACAACTGCAGGGGCAGCAGGAGGGCTTCAAAAACAGGGGTCACACACTGCCCGCATGTTGCCCACCCGATATAGATATTAAAGAGCATCGGGTACAAGATGGAACCCTAAGGGATCCCATAACTTGAATATCATGGGGTCCAGCAACGCCCCCCACCCCTGGAACCAACGCTGCAGTTGAACTGTCAGGTTGCAGGCGATGGGAAAGACATCTGCCATTCTGAAGACCTGCTGCCAGTCAGCATCCACAATACTGAGCTGGATGGACAAAATGGTCTCATTCTAAAACAAATTCTAATGAGCAACTCCAGGGGGCTCTTCTCAGTGGGCCTTAGCAGGAGCCCGACCATGCCCACCCTTCATGCCATCGAGTCTGGTTGGACAAAGTACTGGTTATAGCCTTTCCTTTTTCTCTTATCGGCAGAATGAGCATGGGTCTATTAGCAAGGCAAGACTGGACTCCCATCAAGGGCTGCGCTAATTCCAGCAGCTCAGCCTCACTCCCTTCTCCCAGGGCTCCTCAGTGGGAATGGTGGCCAAAGCAGCAATGCCAAAGGATATGGGCAGGGGGGAAACAAGTAAAAGGCAAGAAATTCTGCCCAAATGATCCTGGCACCACATGGAAGCCACATTGTTTCTGTGCCCGAAACTAGTTTTTAAATGCGATTTTATTGAAAGGGTTTTCGTAAGCTGCTTTTAAAATGGAGGATAAGGCCAGCAATGGCTACTAGTTGTGATGGCTATATATTATCTCCAATATCAGGGGCAGTGTGTTTCTCAATACTAGTTGCTGGGGAACACAAGCAGGAGGGTGCAATTGCACCCATGTCCTACTTGTGGGCTTCCCACAAAGGCATCTGGCTGACCACTGTGTGAACAGAGTACCAGGCTAGATAGGCCTTTGGTTTGATCCAGCACGGCTCTCACATTTTTATGCTTTGAGAGCTCCTTGGGGTTATAAAGCAGGATATATATTTTGACATAAATGGACATGCAAATTCACGCACGCGCACACAGCCTTACCTCTCCACCCATCCACCCACACTGTTGCTTTCCACACAAACACAACTTTCCAGTCAAAACCACATCATCATGTCCTGGTCTTTAAGCTGGTCTTGCACATGTTGAAATATCTGTTACAAGAACAGGCAGAAGACGGATATCTAACAAAGGCATTCTGAGCAGAAACCACAGACAGGATGATGTGCTGGAGTAATTTTAGCTGGGAGATGAGTGTGCTATAACAAATTACTGGAATAGAGAACAGTCACTGTGCTTCTTTTGCATAGATTTAAGTTTTCATTGAATTTTGAATTGCCACAGACTGTTCTTTTTGCATTTCATTACTATTGAACCTGGTTACAATCCCCTCACCCCCCACTTCCACTCCCATTTCTATAGACATCTCCCAACTGAAGATAATATTGCAATCATGTGATGAAGGGGACTTGAGTCCACAATAGCTTCTTATTGAGGTAGCTACGGGAACTCCTCTGTTCTTTTGCTGCAACAGACTAACACAGCTAATTCTCTGGAAGCCCTCAACATATTCACTTGGAAGCCAGTCTCATTGAAGCCAATGAGATTTACTCCTGATAAACCTTTCTTTTGGATTTAGGTGTCAAAATATCTTCCATAAGCTCTCGCGAAAAATCCTGAGGAGGGCATTTTGAGAAGTAGCAGAATGATGGCTGCCCATGCTGTATATCAAAACAACCAGTCCTTGAAATGCCTTGATACATTTTACAATGGAATGATATTCCTCCTTTATTGTCCTCGAGAGAGGCAAGCACAACTACTGGCTTTTAAGACCACACATTCTTTCTACCGGTAGCTAGCCACAAATGTAGAAACCACAACCCTGTTACCATTTTTCAGTCAGCAGGGTTCCTTAGATGATGCTCCTCTTTAAGGCAGCTTTTACTGCATAGCACTAAAAATACTGTGCATACTGTTAACATATTTATGCGGCTTCGCATCCCTGATAAGGCTCATCTGCTATTTACGATAAGCTTCATTCTGGTCTTTTAAGTGGATTTACAAACTACTGGGAGAGAAAAAGAGATTAACATTTAATATAACCCTGTGTGATAGTCAGAATGTATATCATTCGGCTGAATGGAACCAGCATAGGCATACTGTGAAGAAAAGGTTCTTGAAGACCACCAACACACACTCACTCCCCTACGCAGCCTGTTCTTTGCTTACAGAACTGTAGCATAAAGCAACGTTGCCAATGACTGTGGAAGACCAGCTGCAAAAAGAACTAAATAACTTTGTAAACATCTATTGGGTTTCTATGCAAAAGGTCATATCAAGTCACCTCAGTTTATTCCACGTATGTGAATTCTGTTAAAACTATGGTCTGGAAACGAGTAAAAGATTCCTAAAAGCTCCTCCTGTCTGACTTCAGTGGAAGTGTTCTGCTTTCCATCCTGGCCTACCTCACAGTATTTTTATCTTGACAGATGTTTGCCTCTTTCTGCCTCAATTCCATTCTGGCACAAGTCATTTGAAGACAGATGGTTTAAACAAGGAAACATCTGCAGGACTGATAATCAAGGAAAAAAGAAGATTCAATTATCTAATATTCCATGATACATTTTATCTATGCAAGACCCTTAAACATTAGCTGTACAGCACCTACCGCAAAAAAAACTACTTCTAAAGGCCCATCCTAATTTTGGGTCAAGGAACATAAACAAAGATACATTTGGGAAAGACGTTCATGTTACAGAAACTATGAGGCATAGGCTCACAGTTCTGAAACAAATATATAGTATCACTTGAACAAGCATACGTGTACAATTATTTTGACTTGTTCAAAACTGTTGTAAACCGCCCAGAGAGCTTCAGCTATTGGGCGGTATAAAAATGTATTAAATAAAATAAATAAATAAATAAATAAGTTATGAAACTTATTTCTTGGGCACACGAACACCCCTGAAAACAAGGATCAGTTCACACATTACTTGATTACTCAACACTTGATGACTAACAAATCCACTTGGAAAGCCTTGTGTGTGAGAGGATATGAAAGTGCTCTCAGTGCAATTTGATCTGTAATGGTGCATTCACACATGAAAATCACCAAGTGATGCTGCATGCATCGAGTAATGACCATGCATGGGTATGGGTAAGCCAGCCCTAAGTCATACACTGTGTGTGGCAAAAGCTTTCCAACTGATACTAACAATGGAACATTCCTCTAACCCAACAAAAGATATACAATGATTCTGAAATGCTACAGGCCAGAAATAGAAGAGAGCAAAGGGGACCTGAGCAATGTCTCCCCACAGCAACGTCTCTGCCTCTCAAAGGACAGAGCAGCTGCCACATAAGGGGCAGGGGAGAGAAGCTGGATGCCACTGGCTACTGTGTCAGTCTTCCACAGCCCACAGAGGGAGCCTGTGGCTGAAGCAAACCAAGTCTAGATTTTGCCTCGCCTTCCTCCCTCCATATTAGATTTGGCCAGTTGCTTCCAATCAGTCTGTGAAATTTAACCACACATTTCACTGCCTCTTGGGCCACACTGCTTTCTTAGGGCTTCTAAGCCCAAATGCAGAGAGGCCTGTGACAGATCAAGACCACCACTGATCCATAGGCCAGTCCCAATCTCACCCTGTGTTGGCATACTGGGTAGCTAGCTGGTACTGCAGTCACCTCCCTTGAGGACAATTTCAGAGCCTAGAATATCATAAGAAAATTGACACGCCTTACCCAGTCACCGCGGGATGAGGGCGCATCCTTGAGTTCCTCCTACTCTGGCTCTTTCTTTCTCACAGCATAGACCAAGTGGCTAAGACATACAGGCAAGGCAACACAATGGGTTTTCCTCATTGTGGGAATGTAGGATGCTTGGGATGTGCTGAAGAGGCGAGTGTGTGATGGTGCACAAAGGGTAGCAGGAGGAAACAGTTCTTAAAACAGGCCTCCCCACCCCCACCCCCCAAAGGCTGCTGCATCTGTATTTCAATAGAATAATTTTTCTGGGTGTGGCTCTCTCATCAGAAGCATGGCAGCAATGGGACAAGCAGCAGGTGGAGGATTTTTTTCCTTCCACACATCTTTCAAAAACCATGTTTAAACCTGGTTACTGCCCCCATTGCTCTCTGGCCTTTGACCCTTCATTTTCAAAGATTCATTGCTGTAGGGCTTCCCTGCCCCTATGCTTTTCCTACCTACCTTTCCCTCAAGCTTCGGTTTTTCAATACACTGTCTGCCATACCCCCTCTTCCTCTAGCCCAGGGGTGGGCAACTTCCAGAGGTCCGGGGGCCATTTTTGCACCCCAGGCCCCCAGCATAGGCTGCAGTCTGCAGGGCACCTCCCCCAAAAGCCAGAAATCATCCATTTGTCACCAAAATTTGATGGCAAACTGTTCCTTAGCACTATAAAGGGTAAATTTAGCCAGTTTGCAATCTAAATTTAATATTTCTTGGTGTTCTGTAGTGGCTATGGAGTGACAAAAGGGCCAAATTTAGCTTGCAAGCAAGCAAAATTCGGCACTTCGGGAATGCTGTAGCTGCCACGGATGCCTTTGGGGGGGGGGATTTTTACTTTTTATTTGGGGGGACACCAGGGAACAGTAGGCCCTGCAGGGCATTGCCCACCCCTGCTCTAGTTGCTCAGTCTCTGGGTATTAGCTTCTCTACCTCCTGGAATCTCTGCCTGCCAAGCATCCCCATCCTTCTTTACCCAAAGACCTCCTCCCATCCCCTAAGCCTGTGCGGTGGAGGTTCATCTCAGCGAAAGAGTGCTTTCTCTTCCACTCAGAGGTGTGAAATGTTGTGGACATTCTCAGATCAAAAACATCCCCCAGAAGACAGAACGTTTGACAGAACATTTCACAAGTGCTAAAAGTATTGATTTTATTCCCACAAATCTTATAAAAACCACTTTCTTTGAAAATGCTACAAGTTGATTCACAAATAGTTTTAAAACGGGCTGAAAACACAACCTAAGCCAATCAATTTGCCTTAGAAAACATTTCTACTTACGCCTCCCATTGTAATGCCATCAATAAGTGCCACATATGGTTTCTGGCAGGTACCTGTCACAAACAATACAACAGAGTTCTACATTTAAAACAGCACAGTGCACACTTCTGTAAAGAAAAACCATGTAAATCCTTATGATATAACTAAAATGTTCAAAGAAGTGACCAAGTGATAATTATTCCATTCTGAATTCCAGGGCAAGTAGTCATGCTAGTCTGCTGCAGCAAAGACAACCATGAGACTTACAGCACCTTCAGGACTGACAGAAGCATATGCCAAAATAAATCTTTAAGGTGACACAAAACTCGGTTATTTTTCCATGCTGAACTTAAGATTTGTTTTTTTAATGTTATGCCAGTCTTAATTTTAACAAACTGCCTAGGACAGTTCACATCAGGCATGGTATCAAGTAAAACACAGCAGAACAGTAACACCAGAGCAGAGTGATAACTAGCAGTACCACTAAAATCAGATTAAATCCAGGATAGATTACATTCTGGAGAGCCTGGGCAAATAAAAAGTTATTTGCCTGGTGCCAAAAGAACATGAAATTAGGTGCTAGGCAAGCCTCCGTGCAAAAGGCATTCTCCGTGCGGAGCACCACAACAGGCCTGTGGCTTATGCTGGCTCAGCTTGTCTGAGCGTGGAAAGCTAAGCAGGGTCAAGACTGGTTGTTACTTGGATGGGAGACCCCTCCTCTAGTTTCCTGCATTCAGCAGGGGGTTGGACTCGATGGCCTTGTAGGCTCCTTCCAACTCTATGATCTATGAAATCTATGTTAGATCAGTCTTCACCAGCCTGGTGCCCTCCAGATATGTTGGGACTCCCATCATTCCCAGCCAGCATGACCATGAGCCATGCTGGCTGGGAATGATAGGAGTTGCAGTCCAACACATCTGGAGGGCACCAAGCTGGTGAAGGCTGCATTAGATCATCACAAAGCAATGATGGTTCAAATAGGTGAAATTAAAATAATTTAAGAAAGGAAACCCAACTGTGAAATCATACAGTATTTACTGTACTGTTATAATATTTTTCACCCCTGAGCCAGTTCTCTCCTTACGTGGTTATACAGTACAACTACAAAAGACCAAGTGACACATCACAAGGCAGCAAGCCAAGGTTTGCCAGTGGATACACACTTGGCAGGGACTGCAGCCAATCACAGCTCCCTGACCTGTATGATATACTTCAGTGTTCTCCAACCTTGGGTCCCCAGATGTTTTTGGTAGCTGGCTAGGGCATGCTGGCAGTTGTAGGCCAAAAACATCTGGGGACCCAAGGTTGGAGAACACTGATATACTTCTTTGCAAGCAGGTGTTTGTAGCATTCACACCTTTACATTTTTAGGTGCACCCTTAAAACATCCTAAGTGTACACCCTAAAACTCAATGTATGAACCAGTCGTAAGAAGCCCCTTCTTTCATACATTTTACCTTGTCTCTCCTCTGACAGTGCTTCTTTAAATGAACTGAAGGGCTCAATCCTATGCCTGTTTAGACAGCAAAAAAGTCCTACAACTTGGCTGGGGTACGCTGGGAGTTGTAGGACATTTTTCTGTCTACACAGGCATAGGATTGAGCCTTAAACTGCCTTCTTCATGCACAGACATAGTAATGATTTCTCCCAAAGAAATACAACAGTTGTTTCATCTCTAGATATGGAATACAGTAGATGTGGAATACTTCATGAGAATCTAAATTTCTAAAACAAATTTCTCACCGCTAAGCTGAAGCTATGGTAAAAAATATATATTAATGGTCTAGCATTTCAGCTTATCTTCCTTTAGATGTGATTTCAAACTCTTGCCAGGATTAAATAAGGTGAGATTATATTTATTTATTTAAAGTATTTTTATCCCACTGCTCAGCCAAATAGGCCCTTGCATTCGCTTACATATAAGCAGTAAAACAAGAGAGTCCCTGCCCGCAGGCTTACAATCTAAAAAGACACAACACACAAGGAAAAAGGATTGAAGAGTAAAAGGGGTGGGGAATTAAAACTTTCAGCAGCACTAGTGGAACTGGCCCTGCTTCCCCTCTCATCTCCCTTAGCACAGCCTGCTGAAATGGCTGCATGGGGTGACAGTTGAGGGGGAGGAGCCTTCAAGGGGGGAGGCCTTTCAGCAGGGCGGGTGGAACGTCTTCCTCTCATCTCCCATATATAGAAATATAATAAATAAAAAATACCTACTAGTATGAAAAGGCAGGCTCTCACACACACTTTTTAAGCAGGCCTACTATGTACTGTACTTAAACTTATTGGTATACACACCAATGGCATTGTTCAAGATGTATTCTTCTCTGAAAAAATCTTGTGCCAATCTGCCTCCACTTTTCCCTGCTTCTGTGATAGCTAGAAAACAAAACAAGGGTCAAACTTAGCTACCAGAACATTTAACAGCCTGAAATACGAAGAAATTTGATTCTGCAATAAACTTTCACGAGAAGCATTATGTACAATAGAGCAAACTAAAATTCACCACCTGCCGTGTTTATCTGCAGCTATTTTGTGGAACTAACGGAATTTACTAAAGAACAACAGAACAAAGGGAAGCCAATGAGAGCCACTGTGGTGGCATGGTTTGAGCAGGAGAAGGCAAAGTGGCACCCATGGGCACCAATGTGTCCCTAGACACTTTTCTTGGCACCTGCCAAGGTACCCTACCTATCCCACTTTTTTTTTTAATTAACACATATTTTTTTTTTACCAGCAGCCAGGATTGCAGTTAAACAGGTTTCTGTCAGTGATGAAAACTGTGGGTTCAAATAAGTTGCTTAGTGTGGTGGGGCTCAGACCCCACTTCTGCCTTGTACTCAGCCTTTTCAGTAGGTTATTTGTCCATTGCCACGCCTCCCATAGCAGCCATTTTGTGGTGGTGCCTAGAACAGTTTCTCAAATTGCCAAATATGCCCACGGCCAAAAACCATTGCCTACCCCTGGTACAGACTGTTTAACTGGGGAGACCTAGGTTCAAATCCCACTCAGCCATGAAGCTCACTGAGCGACCATGGGCCAGTCACATTGTCTTGGCCTAATCAACCTCTCAGGGGTGTTGTGAGGGTGAAGTAGGGAAGGGTGATCCTTGTACACTGAATCAGCTTCTTGGAGGAAGGACAGAAGATGAATGTAACTAACAAACAAGTAAAATGCAAGGGGTTGGATCCAGAAAAGAACCCATGGAAGGGCGTGAACAGAAGATAACTTTCTTGTTCTCCCCTCACCCCCAGCAACCCCCCTGAAAAACCTCTCCCAAGGGTTGGAGGATCCTGCTGAATGGGACAGGCTGTGGCACATGAGATTAAAGGGAAGGGGAAGTGGAGGGGATCTCCAAAATATCAGGTGAAGACACTCCAGAAGGGGAAGTCAATTTCCACCCATCCCCTTCTGCAGCTTTTCTCTGGATCCAACCCCAAGGTGTACAGGCCAGTGGGGTGTATTGGCTCAAGGACTGTAGCTGGATGAAGCGTGGTACTTCTTTCCGTCAAACACCAAGAGGAAACTCTCAAACTATTAACTTTGTGAACACGCTCAGATCCTTACCTCTGATATCACCCCCTGCACAAAAAGCTTTGTCTCCAGCTCCTTTTATTATTATTAGAGAGGTGCCAGGGTCCTGCTCCCATTTCTAAAAGAGGCAAGGGAAAAGGTTACGGCAGAAGATCAGAAACTTTAAAATATGCTGCCACTTTTCTTTCAAATTATGCAATACACATGGTAGAAAATGAACTAGAACACAGTTGGATCACCTAGGAAGAATAAAAAGTCAGAGCGCTATATATGCAATATATGATATGTATATTCAGAAGCAAGTCCAACTGAGTTCAATGGGGCTTACTCCTAGGTAAGTGAGTACTAGACTGCAGTCTTAGAGAATTAGGGTGCAATCCTATGCGTTCAGACAGAAAAAAAGCTTACAACTCCCAGCATGCCCCAGCCAGTCCTCTTGCCCTTAGGAATTGGATTCTCGATTTTGATGCCAGCCAAGATAAGGCAGCCATCATCAGTGCCAGATTTTCTATTTGGTATTCCCAGCTCCAACTTAATCATGCAAGGCCACATTATTTTGAGGCAATGACCTCCACAGCTCTGTAGAGCTTTTACAGAACTAGGTTCCAACAGATGCCCTCTGCATACCTTGAAGGGAGATACCTGGGAATACCAGTTTCAGAATGAAAGTGCATTTTGGGCTGTAACCAAATTGATGATATACGTAGTTCACTATCTGCTGTTCTACCCTCTTTATTCAGTCCTCAGGGAAAGATTTTTGATACCCATTGTTCAGCTATTTTCATATTGTACGCCTCAGGATGTGGTAATTACACTGCTAGTTGATAACCAATTAACTATTTCATATGCGGTAGCTCAATTTGCCTTGGCAGCCAAAAAGCTGCATCTTCGCTTTATCAAGGATTATACTGTAGCATAAATTCTAACTCTTGAACAATTGGTGCTCTTTTTATTTTTCTTCTTTTAATATCTATTTATATCTTACAAGAGGATGTTAAAAACTGTTAACAACATGCTCTTGAGTTTTTATAATAAATTTTCTAAATTATAATACTGTTAAAATTCTCTTAATATAACTGTAAGCTGTATCATATGTTAGTATGTTGTAAAGGCCTTTGGCTACGCACAATAAAGTTTGATACTGAAATTAATTATGTTGGTGCTGAAAAGTGTGGATTCAAAGAAGTTGTTTAGTGTGTTGGGGCTCAGACCCCACCTCAGTCTTATATTCAGCATTTTGGGCATTTTACTTGTCATTTGTGACTAACCACCCCTCCCATGGTGCTCGCAACAGTGTACTGGCACTCACAACAGTTTCTCAAATTGCCCACAAGCCCAAAAAGGTTGCCTAATCCTGATCTAGGCTCACACATGCAGGTTAATCTCTTGCAAACTGCAGTGTCAAGCCAAGATTTGCATGTGTAAATAAGCCATCACAGATCAAATTTCACCTATAGTTCTTCCATTCCACCTCAAACACAATGCTTTTCAATAATAGAATCGTCATTTCTTCGCAAAAGGCCATCACTGATCGTTCAATAATGCAATGGAAAGGGGAATACACCGTTCAGAATATAATTAAGACTAACATTAATTACAATGTCCAATATATATCTAGTATCTTATACAATGATAAACTATAACATAAGGAAGATGACTAATGGGGTGGGCGGGGGGGGGAGGATGAAATTTAGTAGGCAATGAAAACTAAAGGGATCCAAGTATTTCAATCAAACCATATTAACAAAAATAGCTCAAACACCCAAAATATTAGCAAAAATACAAAATACAAATCTCTACCCATTTATGTTTGTTATATTAAACCCTCACCCTCCTTTATTGTTCTGAATCTTACTGGTAGTCAATTATATGAGATTCAACTCATTGGTTTTTAATAGATAAAACGAATGCTTCTCAAGAGAGTCAATTCACAAGTTCAGCTCCAGTGATCATGTAGAGAGAAAAATCAAGTGCTGTAGCCCTTGCTAGAGGTGTTGCCATTGTTCACTCCATGCCACAGGTGTCTACATCCCTCTCTCCCCTGCCAACCCATTTAATATACCCTTGGTATAGTTACAGCATTGGTTTAAAATAAAGCCACCTACCTTTAGCTGTGGATATATCTGCCGAATCATGGGAACATTTAATGCATTCAGAGCCTTTGGTCTGTTCATGGTTATAACACCAGCACACCCTCTTTTTTCCAAAAGAACCTCAGCTGAATTATCCGTGGTCTTGGACATACTCTACATGCAACAACAACAAAAATCAAGACTTTAACAAGCTAAAGTTGGGTCATGACTATAGTATGCAATTCTCTAGAGGCTCTCAAGAGCCACAGTTATTTGGTAAAGGCTAGCAATGGCTATTTTTAAGACAACTAAGGGCACAATCCTAAACATGTTAAAACGGGGGGGAAATCCTACAACTCCCAGCATGCTTTTTTTTTGTCTAAACATGCATAGGATTGCACCCTAAAATACTTCGAGACAGACAAGCCTGCAAGTCTCAATCAGTGCACCAGACAGTGGCAATCCAACCAGGCCTATGCCAGTGTCTGTGCTGAGTGCTGCCAGTCTCCCACCCACCCACTGGTGCCACCTCTCCACCACTTCAAATATCTCCTCAAAACCTACATTGTCCATGATTATGCCTTTGGCTTAACTCCTTATTCCTCCCTCCCTTGGGCATTTTGTAATTTCTCATCCTTTCTAGCACACTACCCTTCACATTTTCAAATATGCTTGAAAATACTACTACTAGAATTTGATTTGTATTTCTTTCTTTTTTTAAAAGAGAGTCAGCATTCTAAGAGAAGTTCACATGCCTCTGAGAAGTACCCCAGAGGCTACATTCTACCTGCCCACCTTACGCTCTGCACTCCTGCTCTACAGACAGTAGTGTCTTAAGAGCAATCAGTCCTTACCCACACTGCATTGCCATTTTAAGCAAGCAAATCAGCCACATCCCTCAATATTGGCTAGGATCTAGCAAGTCACTTTAGGCTCACCTAGAAGTTTATGCATACCCACAGGGATTCACCTCCCCCACTCCCTTTGAACAACAGGCCAGTGTATCACAAATTGCTTTTGAAATTCCTCTCAGCTTCAAAGATGGTTTGACTTCTATTTGAGAATGCTGCTATTTGAGGACACAATTCCAAGGCCCCCTCAGGCTTGCAAAACAAGCTGCACAGTCCTTTGTATCCTGGCCATTATATTAATTTCAAACCCACATTAGTGCATCCAACAGGAAGGAGATCCCCCCCCCCCCCATACTCACTAAGTGTTGTACTATGACCTGTAATCTGTTGAACAGCTTCAGCCTGAAACAAGAAAATCAAGGTCAACCATATCTCTGCCACAGCTAATGTAAATACTTGAAGCAAGTCATACCTAGGCTTCTGTCAAATTTGTTTCTAGAGAAACACACATTTCACTCCATAGCCTATTTCTCAGTATATTAAATCCATTCTTACGCCATTACATCCCCCCCCCTTCATGTTTTTCTACTTCAGTTATAGGTACCATTAACAGCATATAGTAGCCTTCTCCAACATGGTAACCTCCAAATGGTTTTTTTTACTACAACCCCCATCATCCCTGACCATTGGCCCTGTTGGCTGAGGATGATGGGAGTTGTAGTTGTAGTTGCAGCCGGTTCACACATGAGGTGTGTGTGGTGTGTGTGTGTGTGTGTGAACCCCCCCAAAGGCTCTTTTCTCCACACTAAACAACTGGAAGACACCAGTTTGGAGAAGGCTGGCATATAAGCAACTATTTTTTCATAGATTTCATAGATCATAGAGTTGGAAGGAGCCTACAAGGCTATCGAGTCCAACCCCCTGCTCAATGCAGGAAACTAGAGGAGGGGTCTCCCATCCAAGTAACAACCAGGCCTGACCCTGCTTAGCTTTTCAAAACCACTGGCCAAGATATAAAGGGTTGCATGTGACCTTCAGTGTATGCTTTTCCCCTCTGCAGCCTTTCCTCCACCCATCTATCCCCAAAACACACTCAAGGATCTGGGACCCTCCAGACAGGCACCAAACATTGGATATGGGGCCATAGTGCCAAGAAAATGCTGGTAGACTCTTGTGAGTGCATGGAAGGACTTCAGGTGCAGACACAGATAACTTTGGATCCAAGCCATTAACCATACATCAGAAGGACAGAGCAGACTACCTCACTGGTAAGCAGATAACACTGTTGCAGGAGGGATCTAAAATGTTTGTTGTCAGATTCAGAGAAATGCTTCCAGAAATTACAAAAATGAGTCCAATTAAAATTACCTTGCTACACACAGAGTCACTATGGGCAATGTTACAATAATCTATTCTAACACAATAACCCAGAGCTAATTGAATTAAACATGGACTTAATAAACTCCATGTTTATTAAGATGCAAGCTTTGCAACACACCAACTTTATAGAGAGAGCCAGACAAATACAGGTTACGTGCAAAACTTCAGAGGAATACGGTACATGTTATATGGGCCAGCTTTCTGCAAACATGCATCTTCTCTAGAACACAAATGTACAGTAATACCTTGGATTGCAAGCATAATTCATTCCGGAACTGTGCTTGTAATCCAAAACACTCTTATATCAAAGCGAGTCTCTGGCAGGCTTGAGCGGGGCCGATTTCGGCCCGCTACGCCCAGCGAGTGACTACTTGTATTGCAAGGCGTAGCTTGTTTATCAAGTCAAAATTTATAAAAAACATTTGCTTGTCTTGCAAAACGCTCTCAGACCAAGTTACTTGCAATCCAAGGTATTACTGTACATTACTCATCCTCTATTCTATTTTGTGTGCATCTTATCACAAATGCATGTGCTTACAGGTCCCCAAATGAACCTTGAAATTATTTTCAGCTGAGCTGGAAGGACATCACGAAGCAGGCTAAGCCTTCAACCCACCTGGCTATTTTTCTAGCTGAAAAGACTGCCAGCCTCTTAAGCCCCACCCACCCTTAAAATGTAGACAATAGGCTACTAACTTGACATGGTTCACCTTCATATGACTTTATGTAAGTCAGCTTGTGGCATGAAAGCGACAGCAGCAAACACTACAGTAGCCTTCCCCAAACTGGTGTCCTCCAGATGCTTTGAACTACAACTCCCACCATCCCTGAGCATTGGCCATGCTGCCTGGTGCTGATGGGACCTGTAGTCCAAAACATCTGGAGGGCACCGGGTTGCCTAACCCTGCTATAAGGAATAAACGCTGTGCAGCCCAATCCCAGGCATGCTACTCCGAAGAAAGTCCCACTACCCTCAGTGGGACTTACCCAGGTAGCAGCTATTCTGGGCTGATGGACTCTGACTGGGGGAGGGGCAACACAGCAAGAGCCAGGCAGTGGGTCTGCGCTAGCTACGTCACTCTCCATCTCCACCCGCAATGACGTCAATGGGCAGAACCCAGCCCCGTCACCGTCCCTGCAAGAAGCTACCTCGGAAGCCGCTGCCTCAGCACCGGAGCCACGAGCAGCCCCATCACGCCACCGTCACGCTCACGCCCACAAACAGAAGCGATCAGGGCTGGGCGGCCGGCGGGGCGTGGGCTGATGACATCACCTGCGCGCGTCACAACACAGAGCTGACCTAACCGTCCAAACTTTGAAGCCGAGAGCACAGAGTCGGTGACCTAGAGCGGAACGGGAAGAGAAACAAAGAGATAAGAACATGTAGAGAGACGCATCTGATTGCCTGGATAAGGAATTTTCGGGTTCGTATTAGAGAAGCCATTTTTTACATCTTCCCCCAGTAGAAGTGAGAGCCGCCCATAGGAACCAATGGAGAAAATCAGGATTTTGCCGTAGCTGTGACTGGGCAGCAAGCAGCGTGCCTTTCCAGAAACGATCGGAAGCTGCAAAGAGCGGAGTTCATGGTCTAACTCCAGTCTTATTTCGTGTGGGGGGGGAATCTTGTTTTTCACCTTTCATCTAAAGTCGAAACATTGAAAAAAAATATAAAGTCATGCCAATACAAATTAGTTGGGATAGGCCTCTGTGGCTAAGAGAGTGGTTTGAGACAGCCCTACAATGTAGCCCGCTCTTAATATTACAGGTTGGGTGTCAAGACTGAGATGTGTACAACCATGCAATGTAGTCCAATGCTACTATCTTCACGTTGAAGGTTGGGAAGAATGTGGTTGAGGCTGTGACGTACGACAGCCCTGCAATGTACTCCTCTGTTAAAATTACACTTCAGAGATGCGGTGCTGAAGTTGATCTGACTTTCCGGCTAAACGTCTCTACAAATTACCCCTCCGGTTGTAATAAAGTTGCCCGCTCAGACCTTCACCCCTTCCCGCCCAAATCGGTCGCTCAGCTGCCTGACTGAAATAAGTTCCAAGTTAGGACGAGCGGAAGCTCCTGCCTTGTTTGCTTGGGAAAGGGGAGCAGATGCCAGTGCCCAGAACATACCCGTTCAAATCTTGGATCCTTCAGCTTTCCCCAACCTGTTGCCCTCCAGATATTCTGGACTACAACTCCCAGCATTCCTGACCATTGGCCATAATGGCTGGGGCTGATGGGAGTTTAAGTCCAAAAGGTTGGGGAAAGCTGCTCCATTATTTTCTATGGGCAGCTCTCACTCCTACCCCAGAGGAGAACATGTCTACTAAAACCGGAAATTGAAACTATGTATCACTTGGAGTTTCTATCTGGGCGGAAGAAATGACTTGGAAACTCTTCTCCTTTTCCTGGTTTCCTCTTCTTTATGATCTGGGAGGCCGCCTGGGCCCGTGCCTTGGCGCCACCTGGAGGCGAATGTGGTAACCGCAGCCTCTCTTCTACTCGCCGCTCTCCAGAACTTTTCTTCCGCCTTCCGTAAGGCTGCCCTCACTGGCCATGGGCAAACTGAAGGTCTATACTGTACTACAGTAGCTGGAGCATCACAGAGGTTGTCCTGAAGATTGTCTAAAACGGCTGTCACATCCCCCCCCCGCAAGCTATATTTTTAATCGTGACATAGCAACATAAATTCCACAGCCGGTCTTTCACATCCTGCAGTGATGTACCTGTTGAATGTCTGCTTTATTTATTTAAATCTATATATTTGATATTATTTTTCGGCCACCTTTAAGGGTAAAACAGCTTTAATGAAACATTTAAATGCAAAGATATCCAGCCGTTGGGGGTTGGGGTTGGGAGAGAGAGCCGGAAGTATTATGAATTAGCTAGGCATTGCAAAACACTTATTATAAACCCTTTTCTTCTTATGTTTATTAAGTGCCTAAAATGGTTTTTGCCGCAACAGACTAACACAGCTACCCCCTAAAATGCTCTAGCTGCAGTTCAGCAGGGGTGGGGAACCGGGGGCCTTCCAGAATCGGATGTTGTTGGACTTTGATTTCCATCAGCCCCAGCCAACATGGCCAATGGTCAGGTAAGATGGGAGTTTTAGTTGAATAACATCTGGAGGGCCCCAAGTTCCCCTCCCCCACCATACAGGATTTTTTAAAAAAAGACAATTTGACATTATTAATAAATTAACTAATATCTGACATATGTTGTAGGATATGGTGCAGCTGGACAGGTGCAGCTGGACAGACATCTGTCAGAGATGCTTTGACCTAGATTCCTGCATTGAGCAGGGGGTTGGACTCGATGGCCTTGTAGGCCCCTTCCAACTCTACTTTTCTATGATTCTATGATTCTATGTATGAACAGGATTTTAAGGGATTTACAAACATTAACCCGTTTATACTAATGGGGTGAACCATCAGAAAAGAAGAACAACTTCCCATATGTGCTTTGTTCAGGAAAAGGTATTTACAGTGTTGCACAGCTTCCTTTTCCCATGATGAATTTACTGACCGAAACAATGGCTAAACGTTACAAAAACTGCATTGGATGAGAGGAATTAAATATATGGAGAAAGATCACGGGGTGCATATTTTTACTTAACAAATGTGGGTGAGAAAACAGCTAAAGACGATAGAGTCTTGAATCTGACTGCATAATCATGCATGTTTACTCCAAAGTAAGTCTCACTGTGTTCACTGGGGCTTACAACATGATGGCCTGGTTTGTGCAGGGACTGGGTTCAGACAACACAATAACCCACACTCAAGGGCTGAATATGGGTTGAGTGTGGGTTGTCACTGAATCATGGGTTATTGTTGAAATGTGAGTTATCATGGTGTCTGAAATCAGCTGCACTAACGAACCATGGTTTATTAACCACAAACAACCCATGAAAAGAACCCATGGTTGTTGGGTTGTGAACTGTGGGTTGCTTGTGCTCAACAAACATGGTTTGTTATCTCGGCTGGGTTCAGAGAACAATAACCCATGTTTCAACAACAACCCACAGTTCAATGACAACCCACACTCAACCCATACTCAGCCCTTGAGTGTGAGTTATCCTGTTGTCTGAACTGGTGATTAACAAGCCATGATGGCTCATTAACCATCCTGCGTGTGCTGGTCACGTGCTGGCTGATTTGCCTAATTATACTCGCCAAGCGCAGCTTCTCATGTTATCTGAACCCAGCAAGGATAAATTGGGGTGGTTAACAAACCACCCCAGAACCCATGGTCTGTTGTAGGGTTGTGGGGTGGTTTGTTCACCACCCCAACAAGCCACCCTCGCCGTGTTTGGACAACACAAGAAGCCGCCGTGGGGGCAGGGCTTGAATTAGCAACTTGGTGCCTGTGAAGTTGAATTGGCAACTTAGCTAATATGCCATGGTGGGCTGTCGTGATCGTGCGAACCCATGCCTGTCACGTGCCTGCAGGCTGGGGTATGCTGAGAGTTACAGTCCAACACATCTGGAGGGGGCCAAATTGAGGAAGGCTGATTTGGACGATCTAACCCAGTGGTTTCATCTAACTGTTAATTAACATGAGAAACAAGATCGAACCTTGCAGTACCTCACTGGATAATTCCCAGAGTGTACTGGTAAGACTGGGTTCAGACAATACAATAACCCACACTCTAGGGTTGAGTATGGGTTGATTGTGGGTTGTCACTGAACCGTGGGTTGTTGCTGAAACATGGGTTATTGTGTTTTCTGAACCCAGCCAAGGTTACAAACCCTGGTGAACAACCCACAGTTCACAGCCCAACAACAAATGATGGGTTCTCTTCATGGGTTGCTCGTGGTTACCAAGCCATGGCTTGTTAGCGCAGCTGGGTTCAGACAACACAATAACCCATGTTTCAACTACAGCCCACGGTTCAACAACAATCCATACTCAACCCTTGTGGGTTATTGTGTTGTCTGAAGCCAGTCTTAATGACCCTACCCTCAGAAACAGCTTCTGAGGTAGCACCAGAACCACTGCAAAGCAACACCCTGTTGTTTCCCATCCCCACTGCTACAGAAGTGGTCCTCTGTATTTCTGTGTGTATTTTTGGTAGAAATGTATATCTGGTTCTAAGCTTTTCCTTCAGCATCCAGGGCACCAGTGAAGTACACCCAGATGGCATCTTCATGCTGGGAAGGAGTATCGAAGACATAGATCAGTGTTCTCCAACCTTGGGTCCCCAGATGTTTTTGGCCTACAACTCCCAGCTATGCTGGCTGGGGCATGCTGGGAGTTGTAGGCCAAAAACATCTGGAGACCCAAGGTTGGAGAACACTGACATAGATAAATACTACTTCTCTTTGATGAAAACCTTGAGTGGATCTTACATAGGCATAAATACTCAGAGAGAGAGAAGGCCCTACGTGGCATCCTTGCTCTCCTCTTAAAAATTCAGCTCCTCTATCGCTCCCTGCAATCACCTCCCCCCTAGAATCCAACACAGCTGTTAACTCTCCATTATCATTCCCACAAAACTGTGTTATTCAGCCTTCCCCACCCTGGTGCCCTCCAGATGTGTTGGACTACAACTGCCATCATCCCCAACCAGCATGGCTGATCACAGTCTTCCCCACTATGGTGAGATGTATTTCTATTTAAGTTACAGCAATTATTTACAAATGTACATCTATCCATATAAATGAGAATATGGACATTTTATGCAAATCTGTTTCCTTTTTTTTGTTCTCTTATTCCATTATGTGTTTTCTCTTTTTGCGCAATGCATTAAGTAGTCACGCTAGGATGCTTGCCTACCTGCCCAGCAACCACAATATTTCCCCCGAATCCCCTTCTCCCAAGGAACACAGCCACTATGAAACCTCCTAGAAAATTATTTGGCAGCTGCTGTAATTGTGCTTTAATTTAAATTGACAAAAATATGGCCAGCAAATTCCGCAACCCCCTCCTAGGGTAAGTTGACAGCCTTCCTCTGGCCAGATTCTGTCCATGGACTGCCACTTGCTGACCACACATTTGGTATTTCAGGGTGCTGGGCTGATATTGCTCTGGATCTAGCACCGTCGGCCTGTATGCTTCTTTTGCACCCCCATAGTGCCTGCTCAAACTATTCATTTGTAAACAGATGATCAGAACAACGCCATCAGTCTTCTTGTGCTCTTTCCTCTAAAAGGTACTTGTCCTGAAATGGTGCCCTGAATTTCCCACTTGCTCAGGGAGGAGGGAGTGCAAAACAACCACACTTACCGTACATCACAATTCTACCAGTTGCCATACGGTGTCAGTACAGATTACATGGGTCAAAATCATATAGTGATAGTCACTATTTCCTACACACATACCCCTTCAACAAAAACCCTAGCAGACAACCCATCACCACTAACACTCTTTTCTCTATAAACCCTGTAGTTACAGATTGGGCCAGTTTGCACAATCAAACCGCCCACCATGCCTCTTTAAGCCACGGTGGGCTGAGGTGCATGTGGGCTGCCAATTTGAATATTCAGCGCCAGGCTGCACTTATGTCGTGTGAACCCAGGCAGCAGGGGCTGAACAAGGGTTAAACAACCCTCACATAACCCAACAACTGACCATGGGTTATGAGTTACAGTGCCAGGGTTGTTTAACCCTCATACACCCCCACTGCCTGGGTTCACACAACATGAGAAGCTGCAGCCAGGCAGTAAATATTCAAATCCTGCCCGGCACGTGCCATAGCCCACTGTGGCTTGGGCTATTTTGATCATGCAAACTGGGATGGATTGTCGAGGGGTGTGTGGAAGGAGCTGTAGGGAATAACACATAGGAAAAGGGGAAATGAATTTTGCTTACAGCCAGGATAGGGAATGTGTGGCCCTCCAGATGTTTCTGGACTATAACTCCCATCATCGGTTATGCTGACTAGGGCTGTTGGGAGTTTCAGTCCAGCAACATATGGAGGACCGCAAGTTCCCCACCCCTGCCTTACAGTAAGATTGTGTACACTGCTGACTCCTAAGTAAATATACTTAAGTTTGCAGCCTGTGCAGTCCTATTCATGTGTATACAGAAGAATGTCCTACTACATTCAAATGGGTCTTACGTCCACGTAAGTTTGATAGGCTTGCAGCCTAGGCCACTAAGCAAGCTTTTTATTGAGGGCCATAAAGGGATCTGTTTTATTGCCGTGTTAACATGCATATCATTTATGTAGATACCCAATGTTCCAGCTGCAGATGGAGATGGGATGAGGTATTCAAATTGTATGTCTACTCAGAAATGAGTACCACAGCAAGTAGGCATAGGACTGCAGCTTTAAAGTTAAGTCTTAAAGCAAAGACTTGTTAGCAACTGTCAACTCATATTTCGAAAAGCTCTCCCTGATGAGAGAAATTAAGAAACAGAAGCAGGGAATTAAATCTGGTGCAATTTTATTTTATTCTGGAGAGTCATGAATGGAGGGATGCATCATCTCATATGCTAGCTCTGCGTGTTCTGTCCCTAGTTTCCAACACTAGAGAAACCCTGCAACTTGTATATTGCATTTGTGATACCCATCGGGGCCGGCGCTACCGCTAGGCAGACCCAGGTGGCTGCCTAGGGCGCGTGGCGGAAGAGGGCGCAGAAACGCTGCGCTCCTTCCTCGCCGCCGGCGCGCTCCTGCCCCGCCTGCCGCCTCCGCCGCGCCTCCCCGCCTGCCGCCGCCGCACCTCCCCACCCCGCGCACGCGCCCGCCTGCCCGCCACCTACCTACCTTCGCGTCGTTTCCGGAACCCCGCCGGCGTTGTTTTGGCGGGAGGAACCAGGGCAACAGGGCTTAAACAGCCCTGTTGCCCTGGTTTCCCCGGCAAAAAAAAAAAGCGTGGGGGTTCTGTCGCGTCGGAGGAGGAGGAGGCGGCGGCAGCAGCAGCCAGCAGCGGGGGGGGGGAAGGTTGGTGATGGTGGCAGCGGCGCGGGGCGGGGGGTTGCAGAGCAGGGCTGCTTTGCTCCGGAGCCCCCCCCCACGGCACAAGAGGGGGGGCGCTAAATATAATTTGGCCTAGGGCGCCAAACAGCCCTGCACCGGTCCTGATACCCATGATTACCTCAATTTGTGACTAAGGGTGCAATCCTATGCATGTTTTGACAGGAAAAAGGGCCTACAACTCCCAGCCAGCATGCCCCAGCTAGCCATGCTGGCTGGGAGTTGAAGGCCCCTTTTTCCTGTCAAAACATGCATAGGATTGCACCCTAAAATGTCTTGTTTCTGATTTGGCCATTCTGCCAGGAGACATTTGCAATCTATGAACAGTGTGTGTCAGTGGTTAAATATTGATCCAGGAGCCAAAACAAAAGTATTAATGTGCCCGTAGAGATATTTGAAATCTGGACCATTATCTAAATGCTACAATACACATCAATATTTATATAAATCTAATTCCCTTTCTTCACTATAGTATAGAATCTAGATTTAGATTATGTTTTGTAGAGCATAGGAACATCGGAAGCTGCCTAATACTGAGTCAGACTCTAGGTCCATCTGGGCCCGTGCTGTTGACGCTGACTGGCAGAAATGGCTCTCTGGGGTTTCAGGCAGGGTTCTTTCCTAGCCCTACCTGGAGATGTCGGGGATTGAACCGGGGACTTTCTGCATGCAAAGCAGGGGCTCTGCCATTAAGCTATGGCCCCATCCATATCGAAGCATTCTTCCCCATGTGGTCTGGGTGGTTTTTCCAGGGTCATTTTCTTTGAAGAAGAAAATGATGGGGGCTTGCACAAAGCAAGTGGGCCCACCTCCTCGCCTCTGTTGCCTACTTGATAGCCCCCTCCCCTGGGCACAACTGCCCAGGGGGGGGGGAGGCAGAAGGCAAGTGGAGTAGGATGCTCCATCTTCTCACTCTTGCCACTGCTTACATGCTCAAAGAGGGCAGGTAGAAAGGCAGTGACAACAAGGAGCAGCTGCAGGGCCAGGAGGCTCTGATGGGGACCCCCTCAAGGGGCCTGGGCCTCGTCAGGTGCCTAGTGATGCCGAACTCTGGCCCTGGATCTACCAACGCAAGGACTGTTCTGGCATGACTTTCATATTATACTTTTATAAGTACTCTGTTGTACTTTTTAACTGATTGTTGTACACTGCCCAGAGAGCTTTGGCTATTGGGCGGTATAGAAATTGAATAAATAAATATTGATGAGATGCTGCCGACTATTTTTTCCTTTGAATTCTAACATGGAAGCTGCAACTACTCTACTTGTTTCATGATTCAAATTGGGTTAGGGGCACCTAGGAGGATTTACATCAGACAGCAGTAAATATATCCTTGCAACCTACTGCTTCCCTCACCTCAGCATTATTTCAAGAAGAACCTAAAAAAATATGTACCTTGGTAAGGAACTACACAGTGGCAAGAAACAAAGTTGTTAAACATAAACAATTTTTATTTAGAAAATTAGAACACATTCAGACACGGGCAGGCAGGCAGGCAGGCACGCACACACAATCTCTTTGAAGTTTATTTTTTAGTTTTTGTTGCTCTTTTTAGCACATAACCAGGGATATCTTCCACATATGAATCTACTTTGTTCCTTGATATATTGTCTGAGGCTCTGCTCCAGGTGGCAACAGGATACAGGGCCTTTTCTGTGGTGGCACCCATTTGTGTCATCATCAGGCGATCACTCGTGACCGAGTAAGATTGTCTTCCGGGATAAAAGGAGGAAATTCTAAAGAAGATTGTGTAGACTCTAGCGATGGGTCCGTAAGTGACTGTGGAGGCCAATTCTAGATCCACACAGCTTCCCACAGTGAGGACACAGGTTACCAGATAGAAGATGGTCCTGTAAAGGATTCATTTGACGTGCTTTTCGCTTAGCACGTTTCTCCCTTTCACCTTGCACTCGGGCTTCTTCAAAGTCCATGGAACCTTTGTGAAAGGCCAACCTCCATTTAGATCGTTCATGGGCCAGAGCTTCCCAGTTTTCGATGTTTATATTGCATTTTTTAGATTAGCCTTATGAACATCTTTAAACCTCTTATATTGACCACCGATATTCCGCTTTCCATCCTTGAGTTGGGAGTAAAGTAACTGCTTTGGGAGACGGCAGTCAGGCATTCGAACAACATGACCGGTCCACTGAAGTTGGCGTTGAAGGATCATTTTTTCAATGCTAGTAGTCTTTGCTTCTTCCAGTACACTGACATTTGTTCGCCTATCTTCCCAAGTAATTTGCAGGATTTTCCGGAGGCATCGTTGATGAAACCTTTCAAGGAGGTGGAAGTGACGTTTATAGATAGTCCATGTTTCGCAGGCATACAATAAAGTTGGTAATACAATGGCTTCATAAACCAGTGTTTTGGTCTTCTTACAAATATCCCGATCCTCGAACACTCTATGTTTCATTCGAGAAAATGCGGCACTTGCGGAGCTCAGACGATGCTGGATTTCACTGTCGATGTTAGCTGTAACAGAAAGATAGCTGCCAAGATAGAGAAAATGATCGACATTTTCCAGTATTGTCCCGCCAAGCTGGATAGATGGCATCACCAAAGGATTGGCTTGCACTTGCTGATGAAGCACTTTGGTTTTTTTGATGTTAAGTGAGAGACCAAGTTTTTCGTATGCTTCTGCAAAAGCATTTAGGATAGTTTGGAGATCATCCTCTGAATGTGCAGAGACCACATTATCATCAGCATACTGAAGTTCCACAACGGAGGTTGTAATTACCTTACTTTTTGCTTTCAGCCTGCTGAGATTAAAAAGCTTTCCATCTGTTCGATATATAATTCCCACACCGGTGGGAAGTTTCCCCTTGACAAGATGTAAAACCATGGCGATGAAAATGGCAAATAATGTTGGGGGCGATAACACATCCCTGTTTAACACCTGATCCCACTTTAAATGGAGCACCATGAGAGCCGTTGTTGTCCAAAACTGTTGCCGTCATGTTGTCATGGAGAAGTCGCAAGATATTCACAAATTTATTGGGGCATCCAATTTTCATAAGGATAGTCCAGAGAGCTGTACGATCTACAGTATCAAAGGCCTTAGCCAAATCAATAAATGCCATATAAAGGGGTTGATTTTGCTCCCGGCATTTTTCTTGGAGCTGACGTGCAGTAAAAATCATGTCTACTGTCCCTCTAGAGGGGCGGAAACCATATTGAGTTTCAGGGAGGATCTCTTCTGAAATAGATAGAAGACGGTTTGCGAGAATCCTAGCAAATATTTTACCTGCGGTTGCTAAGAGAAAAATGCCCCGATAGTTTCCACAGTCTGTTCTATCACCCTTCTTAAAGAGGGTGATAATTATGGCATCCCTGAAGTCTTCTGGGATCTCTTCTCTTATCCAGATTTTTTCGATGAGTTTATGAAGATGTTGTACAAGTTCGGGGCCCCCTTCTTTAAAGATTTCAGCAGGAATCCCATCTGGTCCACTAGCTTTGTTGTTCTTCATTTGATTAATGGCTTTTTTTACTTCATCCAAAGTGGGGAGTATTGCAAGTTCCTCTTTAATTTGTTTTTGCGGGATTTGCGAAAAAATCTCATTATCCACCTTAGATTTACGATTTAAAAGGTCATAATAATGCTCTTTCCAACGCAGTGCAATAGACTCTTTGTCTTTTAAGAGTTTGGTGCCATCTTTTGATTGTAAAGGGTTTGTACCATAGGTTTTTGGTCCATAAATGGCCCTTGTGGCCTTAAAAAAGCCCCGTGCATCATGAGATTCTGCAAGTTGTTGAATTTCTTCAGCTTTCTTTTTCCACCAAGCGTTCTTAAGTTCTCTTGTTCTTCTTTGGACCTCAGCCTTTGCGCTAGCGTAGGTTTTTTTCTTGGCAGCGCAGTTAATATCATTTTGCCATATTTGGAAGGCTTTCCTTTTTTGGTCAATTATATATTTAATCTCATTGTCATTTTCATCAAACCAATCCTGATGTTTCTTAGTTTCATATCCAATAGTTTGTTCACAAGCTGCAGTAATGGAGGTTTTCAGCTTAGACCAATGGTCCTCAATGTTGTCAGGAGGTTCCGTAGGTAGATGTTCCTTAAGAAGTGATTGAAGACGAGTTTGCTTAATAGGATCTTGAAGGACTTGGATGTTCATTTTACGCCTTGGTTTCCTTCCTTGAAGCCTACGTTGGGGAGCAATGTTGATAACCATTGTGGAACGGATTAGTCGGTGGTCTGTCCAGCAGTCGTCGGCACTCACCATGGCCCTAGTAAGAAGTACATCGCGGCGATCTCTAACACGGACAATTACATAATCCAGAAGATGCCAGTGCTTTGACCGTGGGTGCTGCCATGATGTTTTAAACTTATTCTTTTGTCGAAAGAGCGTGTTTGTGATAGTGAGATTATGCTCTGCACATATAGACAAAAGTAAGAGTCCGTTCGGGTTGCTATTACCAACTCCGTCTTTTCCAATAGTTTCTGGCCATAAATCAAAGTCACGCCCGACTCTTGCGTTAAAATCGCCCAGGAGGATAATTTTATCCTCCTTAGGTATCTCTGACAGGAGAGTGTCCAACTGGCTATAAAAACTTTCCTTGATGTCATCATCAGCATCTAATGTTGGTGCATAAGCGCTCAAAATAGTTACCTGTTGGTTATTGGCGAGCTTTAATCGAAGAGTTATCAGGCGTTCGTTAATGCCAGTAGGAACTTCTGACAAAGAGTTCACTAGTTCATTTTTGATGGCAAAGCCTACACCATGTATTCGTCGGTCCTGCTCAGGTAGTCCTTTCCAGAAGAAGGTATAACCTCCTTTTTCTTCTTTCAGCTGTCCCTCTCCTGCCCTTCGAGTTTCTTGAAGTGCTGCTATGTCAATCTTAAACCGTCTCAGCTCCCTTGCAATAATAGCAGTCCTACGCTCAGGGCGTTCACTATCTATGTTATCCAGCAATGTCCGTATATTCCATGTTCCAAAATTCAAATGTCTTTTTCGACCGCTAAAATGGTGACCCCACTGGACGCGGTAATCCAGTCAGGGGAGAAAGAGGTAGACTATGTTTAGGGCACCTTTTCTAGCCCCCTCCCCATACGGGGTGAGCAGAGTGGATCCTAAATAGGGCTGCTCAGTCATGGATACAGCTGCCGAGCTGCTCGACTACCTCGTTCCTTGAACAGGGCGACTGAGTCTGCATCCACCGCCCATGTGCTGGTCCATGACTAGGGGCTTCCAGATTCACAGTCCTGCCCCCGTTGCCATTCGCCAGTCGCCATGGGACTTTTTTTGTTTTTGTTGGGTTGGGTTGGGTTGGGTTGGATGGGTTGGGTTGGAAGACGCCTGTGCGTGAAACTGTTTTATGTGGGGAGATCGGTGCACAACGAATCACCACACAAACTTGACAGAGTACGGCAGAGATCCAATGGCACGGTTACCCTGACGATTGGAAAACCATTCTCTGCTGCAGCCTTCATCCGCCTTCACAGCCGTTGTAATTTAGGTTTAATTATCTTCCGCCTGTTCTGCCGTTGAGGACTTTATGTTTTGGATCGTTCTTTGTCTGGTTCCTCTCCCCGGACCTTACCGCCATGGGTGACCCTACTGGGAGTACATAGCTCCCGACGGCATTGCTCACAGGATTCATCGGAACACGCAAGCCCACTCACCACTTCAAGGTGACGATCCGGCGAGGGGTATACACACCCATTTGTGTATACCCTTCCAAATACATTTGAGTAGCACCAAACTGACTATTGTTCAGAGGCCAAATGCAAATAGTTTTATTCTGCCAATCATGTGTGATGTTTTCTGCTATTCTATATCTGTGTTATTGTAATTGGGGAATGCTGAGAGTTGTAGGACCTTTTTCTGTCTAAACATGTATAAGATTGTTCCCTTAAACAAATAAACAAATTTGTTCCTGAGGAATAACCCAGTCTGTTTTCTGAAATACAGAACACCCCTGATTCAATTATGTCATTGTGGTCTTAAGCACTGTCAGCTTTTCCAACCCAGGACCAACCTGGAAGAAAAAATCTGATTATGCAAGCTAAACTTACTACAATATGTCTGTTACAGAAGTGAATGTGACTGCAGCAACTGTGTTTGTGAAAATGATCTTCCAACCCGCTATCAAAGCAAATTGGTTTATGCTGCAATTTGCTTCTTTTCCTGGCAGAAATGTTCTCGCAAGCTCTGAAATGCAAGTGGCATAGTCAGTCGCTAGCCTGTTTGACAAAATTGGTTTGAACTGAAAAGCCACACAGCAAGTCAGCCATTTATTTGTTCAGCAATAACCTTTTATCCCTTTGCAGGTTTAATTAGCGAGGTTTTTGATCGGCAAGTAACCTATGTGTTGCCAGTAAATATTGCTTTTGTTGTCTAAAAATACTTCTGCAGGGCCTTCATTTGTGGCAGGAATTAGATGGCATTATGCAAACAGTGAATCAATAAACCCATGGCCTCTTCAGAGGTGGCCTTCATCTTGCAAGAAAAATGAATATCAATGAATGTTGAGCAAACGTATTTCATATGAAAAGTTACAATATCTGGATACGAAACTGTGAAGGACCAGCACCTGGGTCCTATGCGTGAGTTCGGCGCTTAATGGGTTAACCGGCACTGAGTTACAGCCCGTACAAGCAAGTGGAACCGACTAGGAGGTTTGCACACACAAGAGGAAACTAGAGCCCTTTGAATGACTAAATAAGGCTTTATTTATTTACACAATATATGGAGCGGAACTAACAGCTTTCTAGGAATACTACAACGTCAATATGACCTGACGTGACCTCCAAGTTTATCAATGAACAGGCTCCCAGACTAGCGCATTGGGATTAGTCAGTTACCTTAGACTAAAGTTCACGCTAGTCAATTTCAGCCTGGCTCCGGGTTTGTCCAATCCGGGGAGGAGAACAGCTTACTCCAGCCGCTGCTGGAGGATGGATCTTGATCAAAAGCACCCCGTGTTCCCAACAACCAACAAAAGGAGGGGAGAGGGGTTTTCTACCCCTGGGTTTCCCGCTCTCCCCGCCCTCAAGGGTCAGGTGGGGCTATGCCTGCCCCTTCGTGTCAGGTGGGCTTATTCCTGCCCGGGAAGAAGGTGATGTGTTGGGTACTTTACAGCTCTTTGAGACTGCCCTGTTAGTTTGATGGTCTTGATGCTCCTTTCTTGGGTTTTGTGGATTCCAACCGATACTCTCCATTGTTGGGATGCCGGTCCGTCTGGCTGCTTCCCTGTAACCCAATCTCCCTTCCTTGCCCCCCTCCCCCTTGGAAGGAGACTGGTGTGTGCGTGTGCATGTATACTCGTGTCAGGCTTTCTCCACAGAAACATTTAGCATTGTGTCAGCTCCCTTCTAAAGAAAGCAAGAGAGAATGAGTCGCATGGGGTGAGCAACTTGTGACCCTCCAGGTATTTTGGCCTTCAACTCCATTAATCCCTCACCACTGGTTATGCTGGCTAAGGCTGATGGGAATTGTAGGCCAAAAAAATCTGGAGGGCCACAAGTTGCCGCCAAGTTGTTTTCTTATAACAATGAGTTATTATTTTTTCAAAGTTCCCAGAAATGATTTTGGAGAGTAATATATTTACCTCATATCTTGTTAGTTTTGCTGAGATACACATTCAAAACAGGATACCACCTGCTTCTCTTTCATAGGTCTATTGTCTAGCTATTTTAAATTTGAAGTGTCTTTCAGTTCTGTTTACTTCTCACAATATTTCATGTCATCTTGCACTCCTTTGCATCATACGCAAAACATATTAACAATACTACACACATGCAGACATCCTTTCCCCCAATTTCTTATCTAATGCACATTTTGCTTTTCTTGAGTTTACATGGAGAAATGGTTGTAACTTGCTTTTCTCATGTTAGCAAGCTTAGAGGTCAGTGAGAAGTTACAGCATGTCAGCACGAATGCTTCTGTTAGAATGCTAGAATCAACCCGATTCGAACTTCATGTGATGATACATTTGGATATATCATTTTTTATTTATAAAAGTTATAAACTTATGAGAGAGAAACGGTTATGAGAGAGGTAGAGACCAAAATCTTCTAGGATAAATATTTGCAAGGTATAATATACAGGTTGGTGCAAGAGTCTTGCAAAGACTTCTGGGGCAAATATTTGTCCCAAAATGTAATGGCATAGAATCGGTATAATACAATAGCAATACTATACTGTTGTAAATGGTTGCAACACATATAACAATAGTCTTATGGCACCTGAAAAGACTAACACAAGACTGTTGTTCATGCTGCAACAGACTAGCATGGCTACTCTTCTAGAAACATATAACAATGCCAGTTCATCATCTGCGGTAACCAAATTTCATGATCTTTGCAACTGGAACTTTCAGATGCCATTACATTTTGTAGAACCATAAGAGCCGAAGTTATTAGCCTTTGTGAAAGGAAATATTTATATGCTTTAACTATGAACACGTGAATTTTTAAAATAACATTCACTTGGATGAAAATTAAAATTGCAGAATTTGATTACCATGTATGATAGAATGGCATTAGTAATACTTTTATGTAACTGCTGCAGCATGTAGTGACTCACAACACTCCTTTGTCCCATGGTTAATTTCCACCTCACTGTTTGTAAATCACTGCTGTAGATATATAAGTATACCAGGGAAGATCCCGAATTTTGTTAAGAGCCATGAGCATCTAAGCAATTACGATACATAGCATTTCTTAACCGTTCTGTGGTATTCAGAGCTCCAGCATCAGCAAAATGGCTTCACACAGCTTCCTGCAGGATTATGAGTTTAAAAACAAGTATTTGCAGAACTAAACATAGGTTGTTTTTCTTCACACACAATAATTAAGCTTCCAGATCTAGAGAAGAAGTCCTTTGCTGAGAAAGAATCCATTGACTTTACTAATAAGCTGTAAAACTATTAATAATCTTCTTATAAAGTTATCTCTGTTTTTATCCATATATTCCTAAACTGAAGCTTTTGAGGCTACTTATAAGGGACAAAGCAAGAGGAAACACAAGCTCCAGTGAAGATGTAACCTCCCCATCTCCTCATCGTATGAACTCCCCTTCCCAAAGTTCAACAGTGACCGGGTTCGCATGTGTTTGAAGACACGGTGGCTTAGCCTGCTGTCCAAACCTGGCACGCACACACACCCGGGGTGGTTACGAAGCCATGGCTTGTTTTAGGGTTTGCTTAATCCTCCATGGTTTAGCGTGTCATCTGAACCTGGACAACACGCTAAGCCATGATCAAGCCATTTTGGCTACAGAGCCCCTTGGCCAGAGTGGCAGAAAGTCTTGCTGCTCTGGCCAAGTGGCTCTGGGCTGGGTGGGACACTGTCAATGGGCTCCTCAGGAGGAAGCTCGATGAGAGCAGGCCAGCGGGGAAGAGATCACTCCAGCCGGCTTGCTGGAGCAATCTCCTCGTTCCTGCCTGCTGCTGTCATTTTCTCTATCTTGGCAGCTACAGTCATGCCTTGGATTGAGAGCATAATTTGTTCCGGAAACATGCTTGTAATCCAAAACACTCTTATATCAAAACGAAATCCCCCCCAAAAAAATTTGTACAGAGATTTTTAATTTAAGCTGTGCTACAGTACTTGTATTGCAAGACGTCACTTGTATATCAAGTAAAAAAAATATTAAATAAATATTTAAAATTTTGCTTGTCTTGCAAAACGCTCTCAAACCAAGTTACTTGCAATTCAAGGAATTACTGTATCTTTCTGTTACAGCTAACATTGACAGTGAAATCCAGCATCGTTTGAGCTCCGCAAGTGCCGCATTTTCTTGAATGAGGCGTAGAGTGTTCGAGGATCGGGATATTTGTAAGAAGACCAAAACGCTGGTTTATAAAGCTATTGTATTACCAACTTTATTGTATGCCTGCAAAACGTGGACTATCTATAAACGTCATTTCCATCTCCTTGAAAGATTTCATCAATGTTGCCTCCGGAAAATCCTGCGAATTACTTGGGAAGATAGGCGAACAAATGTCAGTGTACTGGAAGAAGCAAAGACTACTAGCGTTGAAAAAATGATCCTTCAACGCCAACTTCGATGGACCGGCCATGTTGTTCGAATGTCTGAGTGCCGTCTCCCAAAGCAGTTACTACTTTATTCCCAACTCAAGGATGGAAAGCGGAATATCGGTGGTCAGTATAAGAGGTTTAAAGATGGTCTTAAGGCTAATCTAAAAAAATGCCATATAAACATCGAGAACTGGGAAGCTCTGGCCCATGAACGATCTAAATGGAGGTTGGCCTTTCACAAAGGTTCCATGGACTTTGAAGAAGCCCGAGTGCAAGGTGAAAGGGAGAAACGTGCTAGGCGAAAAGCACGTCAAATGAATCCTTTACAGGACCATCTTCTATCTGGTAACCTGTGTCCTCACTGTGGGAAGCTGTGTGGATCTAGAATTGGCCTCCACAGTCACTTACGGACCCATCGCTAGAGTCTACACAATTTTTTTTTAGAATTTCCTCTTTTTAAAATTTTCTTTTTGTAATTTTATCCTGGAAGACAATCTTACTCGGTCACGAGTGATCGCCTATGTATGTATGTAGGTTCGCTGCGCCGCCTCCATCCCGCCAGTACGACTGCATTCTCCTGAGCCTCCTCCGGGGGAGACCCAGGAGAACACGCCTTCTTTGCTCAGTGCACTGGCTGCTGAGTGGTCACCACGCCAAGCGAAAGCAGGGGACAACCCGCCTTGTGCTGGGCTTGGAAACCCACAAGGCAGTTCGTGCCCCACTCCCCGTTGCTCGGCAGCACTGCTGCTGAGCTGAGCGGCAGCAGCACTGACCAACAAGAAGGGATGAGCTGCGTTGTGCAGGGCTTCCTCGAGAGGAAGCACAGCAGAAGGCGGCTTGTCACTGCCACAGCTGGGGAGCCTCTGACAGCTGCCCCAAAGCGCCGCTTGGACACTTTTCAGCAGCTGTCATCCCCGCTCTGCTCCCTCAGTGCTCCTGCGGTGTCCCCTGGGATACCTGTGGGAGGATTGAGAGGGGAAGAGGGTGGAGGAGGTACCTCAGGACCCCCACTGTGCCCAATCATTAGTTGGGCACAGCCGGGGCCCCACACTAACTTTAAGCTCAGGGTGGCTACATAGCCATCCTGGGCTTAAAGTGTAAACCCGCCCAGTATGCCCATGTCGGGTTGAACTATGGTCAGGGCTAACCAAGGTTTCCCCTAAACCATGATTCGAAGACATGGTATGAAATAGATTTGCAAACCATTTTACATAATCCTGGTTAGCCTTAACTATATTTAGTGCTGCTGCAGACAAAATACTAAACTATGGTTAAAGCAAACCATGGAAGGGATGGGAGAATTCTCATGTGAGGAAGACGCTGTGGCACATCCCCAGTCTTTTCTAAACCATGGTTTGGAGGTAGAGAGCATCGTATCTCTACCAGATCTTCATGGGAACACAGGCAGAAGAGCCCAACTCTGCATAAGCCTTGTAGGAATTTTACAAACTACCACCTCTTTGAATCTTCCTTGGCTTTAGCATCTTCTATTTCAGCTCCTGCTGCACCATCCCTACCGGAGGGTTGTGGTTGCACTGGGTGCAGCAAAAAAAGAGTGTGAAACTCCAAAGCCAAAGTAAACCATTGCTATAAAACTGCCTTACAGTGCATTGGCACTAGTCTACAATAAATTATCTAGTGTGCCCGGGCAACATTTTTAACATTTTAAACCAACATTTTTTCTTCTATAAGTGAAGTGCTTTGGAGTAGACAGCTTGGTGCCCTCTAGATGTTTTGGACTACAATCCCCATAATTTCTGACCATTGGCCATGCTGGCTGGGGTTTATGGGAGTTGTGGTCCAAAATATCTGCAGGGCACTGGGTTGTCTATCCCTTGAAACAGTTACCAGAGTATTTCTTAAATTTCAGGCTAAAATCCAGCTCTGCCTTATACAATGAATCCTATTTTAGTCATTATTCCTGCTGGTATTCAATTATGTGCTGGAATTACGCCTAGGGAACTAGTGCTGTTTCTATCTCATTTATGGGAAAATGCACCTTTGCAGGAAGACAGGAACAGGAGCCACTCTCTAGTTGTAATTCAGCAGCCATAAATCCCCAAGAGACCTTGTCAAAGAAGTTAGGGCAGAAAGATGCTGGAGATCAAAAAGGTTTCCTTCTTACATTCTGTCCATAGCATTCTCATCTCATCAAGTAGCTAGGCAGGTTCTGAAGTTGCTTTGTATTCTGGAAATAGGATCCTATCTGATCATATCTAGGAGTAGCCAGAAAGTGTTGGAAAAAGAAGGCCATAGAATGAACAGCAGCCTTAAAAGGGGGGTTGCAAACCTTTTCTCTGGGGAGCTCCTGTGCTTTTAACAACTTTCCAGCATTCACCTGTTTTTAATTCTCCACGAGATTAAACACTATCTTGATATCACTTTATACTGAAACAAACCCTGAAAAATAGATTTCCAAATATAATGCCAAAGTTGTTCTTCGAGTTCCCCTATTTCCTTATCCATGTCATGCTCCACAAATGTATGTTATTTTTTTCTTTATAACTGCCTATATATTTGTTTTAAATATACACCTCTTTAAGCCAGGTTTCAATTTTTTTTTTTTGTTTGAATAGTGTTTCTTGCAGTTGAGTTTGTCCCATTCCTTTTTCCTTGTGTGTCGTGTCTTTTTAGATTGTAAGCCTGCGGGCAGGGACTGTCTTGTTAATTGCTGTAAACCGCCCAGAGAGTTTCGGCTATTGGGCGGTATAAAAATGAAATAAATAAATAAATAATAAAAATCTTCTCCCTTGCAAAATGGCTTAATTGAAAATATTTGAAAGGGAGGCATGCATCCTTTTCTGATAATAATTTAATGGTATGAGCTGATAATTTATACATTTCCCCCATTCCAAAGCTCCATCCATCTCACTATTTTTAAGTTAAGCCACTTAACCCAATACTGTTACCCAAATTCTGGCTGGAATAAATTTGACAGGTGAATCATTTCCCATCACATCTCCTTGTTGAGTGGAAAAAAGCCCCTGCAATGGCTGAATTCCTGCAGCTTTTAAAAGCACAGGGGTCATGCCAAGAAAAAAGATATTTAAAATTAAAGATGTAAAAAATCAGATTTTAATTGCTGAGACTTTGAGTCATTCTACCAAAAGATACTGTCTGTGATGCATCTTTTTCTACGCAAGTTAAGTGACACAGGGCACAATCCTATGCATGTTTGGACAGAATAAAAAGGCCTACAACTCCCAGAATGCATGCTGGGAGTTGTAGGCCTTTTTTCCTGTTTAAACATGCATAGGATTGTGCCTACAGAGAGAGAAAGAGAGACAGAAAAGCTGAACAACAGAAAACTGCCAATTACCAATAGCTAGGAAGGTTGTCTGTGGCAAAGAAGTGAGCTGTGAGTGACCATGTCTTCTTAACTGTAGCCTAGTTCTAGAAGTGTTTCCTTTTCCACTGGACTGGCAAAACACACCATTTGCTCAGGGCTCACCTAACTATTTAATTACTTTCAGTAGCATAATGTGCCAAAAAAACTTTCTGAATTGGCTTGAAGCAGCAGCTTCTGTTTCAGATATGAGAAATTCCATTTCATCATCCATAAGCGATTTCTCGATCACAACCTCGGTTTCTCCGACTAAGCCATAAACCAGACCTGCACAACTTGCAACGTATGAGCAATGTATAGGGCATGGGGGGAGGGGGAGGGGAAGAAGGTTGGGGGAAAAGTTGCAAAAACCAGTTCTACAACTTTAAATCCATCGCTGATAGGAGTTACATTACCAGTGGACTGGAACACATGCCTTTGTAGTGCACAGAAAAACAGTGTGGCCAGGTGCCCTACTTTACAGAGGACAGTCCTCCATTTGAAGACATCTTCTATTTGAAAGGCTGCCTGGTCCAAATCTGGTTTAAAGACACAGGCCTGTGGCTTACACTGGCTCAGTTTGTCTGAGCGTGGAAAGCTAAGCAGGGTCAAGCCTGGTTATTATTTGGATTTCATAGATTTCATAGATCATAGAGTTGGAAGGAGCCTACTAGGCTATCGAGTCCAACCCCCTGCTCAATGCAGGAAACTAGAGGAGGGGTCTCCCATCCAAGTAATAACCAGGCCTGACCCTGCTTAGCTTTCCACGCTCAGACAAGCTGAGCCAGCGTGAGCCACAGGCCTGTATTGGGAGACCCTTCCTCTAGTTTCCTGCATTGAGCAGGGGGTTGGACTCGATAACCTTGTAGTCTCCTTCCAACCCATGAGCAATGAAATCTATAAAGAACCACAAGGAAGTGTAAGAAGGGAGAGCAGGGGACTTGACTTGAAGCTCCCTATCAGCAGTTAGCTCCTAAAAAGCAGACAGAGCAGGCACACAGGTCACCTGGTCACAGACTTCCCCATTACGGTGAGATGCATCGTATTACTATTTAAGTTATAGTAATTATTTCTAAATTTGCATCTATACATATGAAGTACATATGTGTGAAGGAAGGGGGGCTGGCTGACCCGCCACAACCCACCCTTTCCTACCCAAAGGCCCAAGACCCCCAGAGATCTCAAGGTGCCAGACTGCCAGCCTCAGCTCTCTGCAGTCCTACTTGAATCTCTGTTCAGGGACTTGCCCTTGACTATAACCTGGATTTAGCTGAACCAACAGAGCAATCCACAAACACCATGTGGGGTAAAAACCAAGAAAGTTTATTCAGGTAGCATATTACAACAAAAGTTGGGAAATGAGGGAAGCACACGAAATAGAGAGACGCTTTGGTACACAGACAGTAGAGCTGCAAAATAACAAAACAACTGATTCCTTATATCTCCCAGGCACACACTAGTTACCTGGGGGCCGGTTCCCTTCAGGGTTGGTTTCAGCACAGCCTTGCCACCTGAGGAGACTACCACACCTACCCTAAGGTCCTGAGATGAGTAGCCCACCTCCGGGCTTGCCTTTGCCAAAGCCCTCATTCAGCTAATTTCACCAGGAGCTACCTGGGGCCGGATCCTGAGGTCAGCCCGAAGGCTTGGACCTCCCGTAGCTTGCTGCCATGACCCACAGCAACGACGTGACGACCCAAGACAAAACAAAAGCCACACCTTGGCAATATATCTTTTCCCCCCTTCCCTCCTCCTTTCTGTAGCTCTGCTGCTTCTAGCCAATCAGGATGAACTTCACCTGGCCAGGCAGGGAGGAGGGGTGATTCATGACTCATGCATGACATTTGCATTTTGCATCTCAAAAGCCTGGTAGACCTTGGGACGCCAGGCAGGGGAACTATGTACACCCCGCCCCCCAGCCTCTAGCCGTCCCGGCTCACACATGAGGAGGTGTGCGTGTGTGTGTGAGTGTGTGTGTAGGAACCCCCAGAGGCTCTTTTCTCCACAATATGCAATTTTTTGTGCAAACTGGTGTCCCCTTTTGCTTGGCAATGCACGTCTCCTTCTTTTTTGGCAAATGTGTAACTGGCGGCCACCCCATGCAAGCACCAGAAAAGCGGTCATAAAAGTAGTTTGGGAAAATACAGAATATTGCAGGAGAAATAACATCAGCATAGCAGGTTGTGTGTGTGTTGCGTGTCCCACAGGTGAGCCAGATGTTCGAGTATCAGGATACAATGCTAGTGTACATTGGCTCCTAGTTATGCTGCTGTTTAAGTCTGTAAAGAAGTCAAGGCAGTTGCCAAGTACTTGGCAGGCCATAACACAGGCCATAACACAGGGCAAGTACACTGGGCTGTATCCAGTCTGGTAGGTCACATGTTGCGCAGGCCTGTCGTAAACAGTCTAAGAAAATAAGAGGAGTCCTGCCTTATCAGAATAAAATTCAATTTAGTAAAGCAGTGGTGTAATGCACAGGTTCCCAATGCAGTGCCCGTAGGCACCTCCAGTGGTGCCCACACAGCGCGTCACTCCCTGTCCCCCTCAAAAAAAAATTTTGGAAAATGTTAGGGTGCCAAGTTTCTCTTTCCTGGCTGTTTCTGAACCTGCCACTGATCAGCTGTTCAGTGCACAGGAAGAGAAAGCAAGCTAAAGGAGTAAAGGGGAGAGAAAGAACAAGGCTAGAGGCCAGGAGGAGGAGAAACAGCAAGGTAAAGAGATGCGGGGGAGAAATAGCAAGGTTAGAGGCTGGGAGTCAAGAGAAAAAGCAAGGTAAAAGGGTGAGTGGAAGAGAAAGAGCAAGGCTGGGACTAGGGAGGGAGAGAAAGAAGAAGGCTAGGGACAGGGAAGAGAAATAGTGAGGCTAGAGGCTGGGAGAGAGAGAGCAAAGGGGAAAGGTCTGTGTGGATGGAAGAAGACTGGGCAGGCCAGGGGGGATCCACATTACACTGTATATCATCAAGTTAGCAGAACAGTACTGCTATATTCACATTCCGCAGTCCCTCCTCACAGGGCACACTCTCATTAAATGTGCTGCAGTCATCCCGGTTTGCCACCCCACACCTAATCTGTAGCGGTAGAACTGGGCACTGCTTTGAACAGGTTTTAAAAATTATTATTTTGCTTTGTCATCTCTGCGCAGGTGCGAACGAGCACAGGAGCGATCTTTAAAAAAATTAAGGAAAAAGAATTGTTCCTCCCGTTCTCAGTTTCCCAAGCACAAGGCTCCTGTTAAATCAATGTGATATACTTGGGAGTAAGGGCATTGGAGAGAATGTGATTTACTTCTGAGCAGACATGCCTTTTGGCTACTTTACAGCTCCCTGTTCTTCGGGCAATGGGGGTGAATGTGACTGTTTAAAAAAGGGGGGAAGCCTCCCACTCCTGTCCCCACTCAAACAACATCGTGGTTATCCTGGGGGTACTGCCTGTCACACGCAGGGGAAACGGCCATTTCAGAAGAAATATTTTTTTTGTTTCTGGTCTCCCGCTTATGCGGAGGTGCGCATATGTGCAGCAGCGAATTTGTTTTAAAAACAACAACGCCGACATGCGATTCCGTGAAGAGGTGCAGAGCTGTGGGGGTGTGCATGAACGTTTACAAACAAAAATTAAGAAGCTTCTGGGGAAGAGGGCAAACTGCCAGATGACAACAATGGCGGACACTTCTCTTCCCCACCAGTTTGGAAGACACATCACACCGCATTCCCCCCGCCCCTCGAAAACTATTGGCTAAGTCCAGTGATGACACTTTTGTGGCCACACCTCAGATAGGGAACTGCAGCGCAAGTTTAGCACACACTGGCTGTGTACTGAGACAGTGAACCGCAATAACTGAAAAAAGCCGTGATAAACCTAGTCTGGGAAATTGCAGAAGAAATGAAGAATGATTTACGCAGGACTAGCGCGACTGGCACTGAAAAGTGTGTGTGTTGTGTGCCCCGTAAGTCACAGCAGCAATACAATCCTGTAATAAAGCTTAGGTGTGGATCCGGCCCAGGAAGCAACTCTTTCCATTTCCCCCTCCCAGTCTATAGCCTTGTTATTTCTCTCCCCCTCCCCACTTCTTGGATAGCCAGGTCCCTACGGCAGCCATTATGTGTCTAGCCACATCCTCCATGGGAGCCATTTTGTGGTGGTGCCCACAGCAGTTTCTCAATTTCCAAAATGTGCCCACGGGTCCAAAAAGGTTGGGGATCCCCAGTGTAATGGTCAGAGTGCCAGACCGGGATTGGGGAAGACCCATGTTCAAATCCCCACTCAGGTCACTCACTCTCTCTGTTATCCTAACTTACCTTACAGGGTTGTTGTAAAGATCAATTTGGCAGTGGGGGAATGGAGTATGTCACCCATCACAATTCTTCATGCACGACATAACTGAGCTAATGCCATGCTGTCTCTGGCAAAAACAAAAAACACACACAACCCAAACACATCAGTGTCTTGTCCTCATTTCTCCAGACTCCTGCTAGGTTATTGACATCGCACTCAATATTGTAAAGCAAAAGCAACATCTTATCTGAAGAAAGTGAAGAAAATCTTCACATCTTGTGAAGAAAAGCTTTCTTAAATTCAGGTTGTGCCCTTCAAAAGGACTCAGAGAAGATTCTCCCTGGTGCCAGATGTCTCACCTCTTGATTGCCTGAATAATTTACAGCTGAGAACCTGTCAGATGATGTTCTGGTCAGAGATGGCACCAGAGATGAAAGATTGGTTTATGATTGGCTGAAGGGATCAGGCCATGAGCTGGGGGGGGGGGTATAGGGCTGCCTGGCAGAGAGTTTGGTGTGTCTTTTTCTTCTGCCCCAGTGATGCGGAGGGGGGCTGCTGTGTAAGTCCCAGTAGGAGAAATGACCCCCTGACTTGGGTGACTGGCTGTGACCTTGTGCATTTCTTTTTTCCTTCTTTCCCTTCTTATTCTTTTGACAGTGTGTGGTTTGTGTCTCTTCGGTTCAGTGCTAAATCCCGTGCCTTGGCCAAGGCTGTAAGTTGAGCTTATTGAGGAAGGGGACAGGGTCGAGGGTGGCAGTTTGCACCCTGACTCTCGCTCCTTCGAGGGAAAGGACTGGTTGGAGTCCTTCACAAACCTTATCCCAGTAGGTTCCCTCACAAATTTTCTATCACGCCACTACTTTGCTCGATCTCTCAGCTCCTTTCCCGTTGCCACACGCATACACACTATACAATCCTGCCACTGTCTGTTTGTGCCCTAAAAATACCAGCAAATTGGAGCAGGTTTTCCTTCTCTCTGTGTGCCTTGTTGGTTCACTGCCTGTTATCAGATCTGAGCTGGACAAAACAAATGTTTGCTTCTTCCACAATTTAAAACATCTTTCAATCTACAGCAATTGGAACAGGAGGTAATATATGTCTTCTCTCAGGCATCTGGCAGCATATGATGAGGTTTTAATCAGGACTTGAATTTTTCTTGTTGCTGATTGTTTAAAATTGTTTTTAGATATATGTGTGTCTCTCTCTGTGTTGTTATGTTTATATGTATGTGGTTTTTATAATGTATTTTTAAGATTTTAATTTTGTAAACCACCCAGAGAGCTTCCACTACTGGGCAGTAAAGAAATGTAATAAATAAAATGAAATGAAAATGAAACATATGTCTGAAAAAACTTGGCCAGAACAATGGACTTGTGGATGGAGCTCATGTTCCGAGCAGAGACATCCCTTGACAGTTTGGTGTCTAGGCAGGAGTTTTTCCATCCCCACCTGGAGATGCGGGGTGGGGGTGGGTTTGAACCTGTGGTCTTTGCATGCAAAGGAATGTGCTCTACCACTGAGCTATGGCCCTTTCCCTTTTAGTTCCTTAATGCCGCTTCTTGTCAGACTGCTCCAAAAAGTCTCACTTTGCACCATTCATGACAGAGACAATACCCTTCATGTTAACTTGTTTTTGCTACCCCTTGTTTTATTGCCTTTTTCAGCATCTATATGAACTTTCCCCTCCACAGTGAGTAGAGGGCAATTATCCCAGGAGAGATCTTGGCAGAAGAGGAAGCTGACTAAGGGCCTGCCTCTCCCAGTTCCACAAACAGCCCTGGTCTGGGCAAGACTAGAGGATGGAAATAGGGCTCCCCCCCTGCTCTTTTTCTTATTTATTTATTTATTTATTTATTTATTATATTTATACCCTGCCTTTTTTCCTGCAAGGAACCCAAGGCGGCTTACATAATCCTCCTCCTCCTCTCCATTTTATCCTCACAACAACCCTGTGAGGTAGGTTAGGCTGAGAGTCAGTGACTGGCCCAAAGTCACCCAGTGAGTTTCATGGCTGAGCGGGGACTAGAACCCGGATCTCCCGAGTCCCAGTCCAACACTCTCATCACTACGCCACACACACTTATATTTTTTTCTGTTCCTTTCCATGCATAATATTAGGCCATATTCATTAACATATTTGAGTTCATTTATAGAAATTCCATTCTTGTAATGGTAGTGTTTGCGGTCTGGAATTATTTCAAAGCGTACGTGTACTCATTCAAGCTTGCAAATAGTTTAGGTGAGGGTGGGCGACGGGGGTGGTTTCCAAACCACTCCAAAACCCTAGAACAAGCCACGGGTTGTGGGGTGGTTTGGAAGCCGCCCCTGCCACCCATCTCGCCAGGTTCAGATGACACAGTGGCAAGGGTAATTATGGAAATAAGGCAGCATGCAACCAGCACACGCAAGGCGGGGGAAAGAAGCCACTGTGGCTTCTTTTCCTTCCCCGATCATAGGAACCCAGTCAGTGAATGGGCCAGAGGCTAAAGTGTGTCTGGGCTAAGTGGAAGTGAAACTATGGCATTTCCCCCTCCTTTTCCCATCCCTTTGACCAGGGCCTCAAACCATCCCTCAGTTGTCACAGTTCAGGCTGCAATGCTATGAACATTAAACTCAACGGGAGTTAAAAATGCAGAAGATCTGGTTGCACGAAGCACACCTTTGAAAACAAAAGGTGAAAAGAAATAAATCGTTCAAGTCTCCAAGGAAGAAAAAAAAAAACATCCATTGTGTTATTGGCCCTACCTGGCTGCATAGTAGCAGCACCCCTACTTGCCAGAAGCTGGTGTTCTGCCAATACAACCCCCAGTTGTGTATTATTGCAGGGCTGGCCAGACTTCAGGCTTGCGGGATCCACTTTGGGCTTTTTTCTTAGAACCCAGAGATCCACCAGGCAGCTGCTGGTGCAAATTTTTTTTTAAAAAAATCCATTTAGAATTAAAGAATCATGAGTCCATGAATTTGTTTTTGTTTATTTGAGTACTAGAACTGAACAGAGCTCACAGTCCTTCCACACAAAAAGCCACTCCTGGCTACCCAGAGCTTTCTTAATTTTAGTAGTATAGTTGAATGTGTGTGTGTGTGTGTGTGTGTGTGTGTGTGGTTTTTGTTGCTGCTATTGTTAACCTATTAGGAGTCAGAAATCCTTGTAGAACTACTGCAAATCATGCAGAGATTTACCTTCTTGCACACTCTTGTATCATTTGATGTAATCAACATTGCAAAGTCACTTCCTCTTGCTCTTTGGGAGGACAAATTCTGCTTTCTGCTTTTTGTAGCACCCAGCAGTGCCCTGTAAGCTCTCAGCAAGGAAAAGGTAGCCAGTCACCCTTCCTTGGCAGTTAGGGCACTCCCAGCATTTATTTAGTAAGGGCGTCTGGCTACACTTCCTCTCCCTCCTTATACAAATTGAGAGAACTCTGCCCTTTTACAGAGACAAATTCCAGAACAGCAATCATCCTGGTCTATAGCAGCAAAAAGTCAAGTCTAGTGGCAACCTTAAGGACCAATTGATTTATTGTGCTGTGAGCTTTTATTTATTTATTTATTTATATCCCGCCTATTTTCCTGCAAGGAGCCCAAGGCAGCTTACATAATCCTCCTGCTCCTATCCATTTTAGTCTCACAACAACCCTGTGAGGTGGGTCAGGCTGAGAGTCCGTGACTGGCCCAAAGTCACCCAGTGAGTTTCATGGTCAAGCGGGGACTAGAACCCGGATCTCCTGAGTCACAGTCCAACACACTCACCACTACGCAACCTGCGCCTCTCCAGATGTGGCTGGACTACTACAACTCCCATAATCCCTGATGAGTGGCATGCTGGCAGTGGCAGATTGGAGTTGGAGTCCCACAGGTCCCCCTATAGCCTACTTCCACCAGCTGCATGCAGTGGACTGAGTAGGTAGTATCTATGTGCCCATATGTTGAGGTTACGGAGGGAGAGAAACTAACAGCACAATCCTATGAAGGAGTAGTAATACTTACTCTTAGGTAAGTATTGGAGCCTAAGACCTGGTTCACATTGTAACGACAATCCAGAGTATGGGTTGAGTATGGGTTGTTGTTGAATTGTGGGTTGTTATGTGCGAACCCTGCACTAGACACACTTTTGAGCACATCTAGTGGAGTTGCAGGTGCAGGAGCTGGGAGGCTTTAGCATTCCGCATATATTTGGTATCTCCCCTCCCCCTTCCCCCTCACCTGGGTGAGGAAGCCCCTGCAGTGCTTTCTGCAGCAGCTGCAAGGAGCGAGGGGAGGGGTGTGGGAAAACAATCCCCATTCGGATTTTATTTATTTATTATATTTATACCCCGCCTTTTTTCCTGCAAGGAACCCAAGGCGGCTTACATAATCCTCCTCCTCTCCATTTTATCCTCACAACAACCCTGTGAGGTAAGTTAGGCTGAGAGTCAGTGACTGGCCCAAAGTCACCCAGTGAGTTTCATGGCTGAGCGGGGACTAGAACCCGGATCTCCGGGTCCCAGTCCAGCACTTTCACCACTACGCCACACTGGCTCTCTTTTCCCTTCCTGAGGTTATTGCAGTGTCTATAGCCTTGGAGGAGGAACTCCAAAATATCCTATGCTCCAAATATCCTATTTGGAGGAATTTCTCAAAAGTGGCAGCAGCGTGCCTGTTTTTCCTGCCTCATCCTGGCCTCTCTCCAATGCCCTTTTGCTCCTCCCATTGGCAGTGCCACCTATAGAAGCATCTATGGAAGGTCTCTAGAAGGGTGGGGCAAATGGAAAACAACTGGGCTACATACAGTCATGTGAAAAAGAAAGTACACCCTTCTCGAGTTCCATGGTTCCACGCATCAGGACAGAAGAAAAATCATTGGGCCCTTAGCAGGTCTCAAAATTAGGTAAAGACAATCTCAGATGAACAACAACACATGACAGAGTACACCGTGGCATTATTTATTGTACAGAAATACAGCCAAGATGGAGAAGCCATGTGAGAAAAACTAAGTACACCTTATGATTCAATAGCTGGTAGAACCACCTTTAGCAGCAATAACTTGAAGTAATCGTTTTTGGTATGACATGATCAGTCTCTCACATCGTTGTGGAGGAATTTTGGCCCACTCTTCTTTACAACATTGCTTCAGTTCATTGAGGTTTGCAGGCATTTGTTTATGCACAGCTCTCTTAAGGTCCCACCACAGCATTTCAATCAGGTTGAGGTCTGGACTTTGACTGGGCCATTGCAGCACCTTGATTCTTTTGTCAGCCATTCTGTTGTAGATTTGCTGGTGTGCTTGGGATCGTTGTCCTGTTGCATGACCCAATTTCGGCCAAGTTTTAGTTGCTGGACAGATGGCCTCACATTCTATTCTAGAATACCTTGGTATACAGAGGAGGTCATGGTCGACTCAATGACTGCAAGGTGCCCAGGTCCTCTGGCTGCAAAACAAGCCCAAATCATCATCCCTCCACCGTGCTTGACAGTTGGTCAGAGATGTTTGTGCTGATATGCTGTGTTTGGTTTTTGTCAAACGTGGTGCTGTGCATTATGGCCAAACAGCTCCACTTTGGTCTCGTCCGTCCAAAGGACATTGTTCCAGAAGGTTTGTGATTTGTTCAGATGCAACTTTGCAAACCCAAGCCGTGCTGCCATGTTCTTTTTATTTCTTATATTTATTTATTTCTTATATTTATTAATCGCCCATCTGGCCAGTCACCCGGCCACCCTTTTTAGAGAGAAGAGGCTTTCTCCTGGCAACCCTTCCATACAAACCATACTTGTTCAGTCTTTTTCTAATTGTACTGTCATGAACTTTAACATTGCACCTGCTGACTGCGGCCTGTAGCTCCTGAGATGTAACACTTGGATGTTTTGCAATTTCTCTGAGTATTGCACGGTCTGCCCTTGGGGTGAATTTGCTGGGACATCCACTCCTGGGAAGATTGGCAACTGTCTTGAATGTTTTCTACTTGTGAATAATCTTCCTCACTGTAGAATGATGGACTTTAAATTGTTTGGAAATTTCAAATGGCCTTATAACCCTTCCCAGATTGATGGGCAGCAACAATTGCTTCCCTAAGATCATTGCTGATGTCTTCTCTCCTTGGCATTGTGGTAACACACACCTGACTGCTGGAGACCAGCAAACTCCTGACACTTCAGCTTTTTATAGAGGTGGTCACACTTGCTGATGATCAATTCATCAAGGGCATTTGCTTAGCAGCACCTGGCTGCTCCTTAGCCTCTTCATACCTATGGCAGAAGTAAGGGTGTACTTAATTTTTCCCACATGGCTTCTCCATTTTGGCTGTATTTCTGTACAATAAATAATTGTGTACGGTGTACTCTGTCATGTGTTGTTGTTCATCTGAGGTTGTCTTTACCTAATTTTGAGACCTGCTATGGGCCCGATGATTTTTCTTCTGTCCTAATACGTGGAACCATGGAACTCGAGAAGGGTGTACTTTTTTTTCACATGACTGTACATACAATCACTTGTGTCATCCACAGAAGGACTGCTCATTGGTCAGATGTGGGAAGCAATGTGGTTCACTGAATAAGGCCCTATCTTGCAGGGCTGTGGTGACAGCAGATAGGATAAAGACTGCAAAGCACTTTATATTAGTGTAACATGAGGCATACAGAAAAGGAGCACCCCAACTTTGGAATGCTCTCCCCAGAGACAGTGGCCTGCCTACTTCATTGTCTTTTTGGAGCCAGACAAAGTCCTTTTTATTTTCCTACACTTTTTAGAGACAATTTTAATTATGCCAACTGTTTCAATATACTTTTGTAGCCTTTTAGCAGGACTGGCCATATCATTAGGCAGATTGAGGCAACCGCACACACACCCCTCCAGCCATTCCCTTCTGTTGGAGGTCATAGAGCTGGGTGTGCCACAGGGCCAGTTCTGCATGCCTTGCATGCCTTACAGTAGCTGGCTGCCCTCCGGTGCAATGGAGGACACTGTCCCCTTGCCAGCGTTGAAGCAACATTCAGCTGCCAGTCCAGTTCACTTCTGCACTTTTAAAATTTGTTTTTATTTATTTTATTACATTTCTATACCACCCAATAACCAAAGCTCACTGGGTGGTTTACAAAAGATTAAAAACTTTAAAATTATAATATAAAACATAATACAGTAAAAAAACTATTTATATACAACAACAATTTAAAAATAATCAACAATATAGTATAAATTCCTAGGACTGGTTAAAACCTTATCATATGACATGTGCTGTCAAATGCCTGGGAGTAGAAGAAAGTCTTAACCTGGTGCTGAAAGGATGACAATGTTGTCCACAGGCGGACCTCACTGGAGAGAGCATTCCATAATTGAGGGGGGGGGGCACCTCTGGCAAGGCCCTCTCTCTTGTTGCCCTCCTCCGAACCCTCCTGTTGGTTCTGTATGTGGATCTTTGTCCTTTGCCTCAGGCAAGAGTGTCTTGAGCCGGTTCTGCCTTTTAGTTTATTATGGGTTGAATCCAGTGAGTTGTATCCAACGTTAGTCTAACTCGAGTCCCATTAATTTCATTGGGTCTACTCCGAGTAGGACTAACATGGTATACAACCCTATTTTTGTTTCTATTCACATTTTAACAGCACACCTATGAAGACCTACTCAAAAGTAAGCCCTATTGTGTTCATTATTCCTTATTAGTACTTATTCCTAGGTATACAGGATCGCAGCCCAATTGTTCTATTCTTTCTCGCAAATCGCCCTGGGAATATGATTGAAGGGCGCCATAAAACTCCCTGTCTAATAACTAATGGCGATGTGGCGGCGGGGAAAGGCTCTCTGCACGCGCTCTCGGGCACGCGCGGTTCCTTCAAACGGGGGCCGGGGCCGCTGCGCCTTGCCATCGCGAACAGGTTGCGGCGCTCAGGTTCTTGACAGCGAAGAATCGCTTCCTGCAAAGGGGGAGTGCGCGGGCGGGGAGAAAGGGAAGCCGCAGGAGCCGCTGCCAGGAGTGGCAGGAGAGAGGCGGGGAGGCGGAGCGCTGCTGGGCTGCACCTGGCGGCTGCCGGGTCCTGCTTCGCTCAGAAGCGTCCAGCTGTCCAGAGTCGTCCCGGGAGGGTTAGCTGAGCAATACCGGCGGGAGAAGCTTACTCCGGCTTGCAACCCGGGGAGGCGGGCGCTGCAGGGTGTGTGTGTATGTTCGTGTACGCCGAGGCGGCGTCGGTCAGACGCGGTGGAGCAGCGGGAGATGGTGCGCGACGCTTGTCCGCCGCCCAGCAGCAACACCAGCGCTCGGAGCGCGGCCGGCAGGGCCACCACCGGCTGCAGTAGCTGCGCCCGCCGCCTCGGAAAAGCGGCTGCTGTCATCTTCCGGCGTTAACAGCGCCCCTCGCAGAACCGAGGTAAGTCTCTCCCTACAGCCGCTTGCGAAGAGGAGGAGGAAAGCCCGGACTCCCCCTGCCCCTACCCCTCCCACCCTGCGGAGAACAAAAGGCTCGGGGAAGGTGGCAAGGGCTGGGTGGAGCTGCTGCTTATTGTTATTTCCAGACTCGTTGTGTAGGCGAAGTGATCGACTGCAATCTGCGGGGAACGTCAGAGCCATGGCGCCCGAAAGGAGAGGCGTCCACGGTAGACATCCGGCGTGTTGTGTGCGAGGGAGAGGAATGGGCTAGGCTGGGGGTGGCTGGCGGGTCCTTTGGAATAGAGAGGCAAACTCTAGGAAGGGCAGCGGGTGGCCTGCGTTTGTGTGACGCCCGCAGCAGGTTCCTAAACTTAACGTGGCTTGGGATTTTCCATTCATATCCTCCCGGGAATGTAATTTAGAAAGTAGGAAGGGGGATCGCCTCCTTCGAAACCTTGTTTAAGCATTCAGGTTGCGAGCAAGGCAGAGTAGCTAAATAAATACATGCGGGGGGAGGTAAATAAAATGCTCGTCAAGTGGTTCACACTGCTCGGTTTTCTCTCCATGTTTACTTGGAAGTAAATCCCAGTGAGATCTGTGGGACTTACTCCCAGGTAAAATAGGTTCGCAGCCTTTGATGATGATTCTTATTATTGCTAAGAGTCTTATCAATATCTTGGTTACCTGAAGCCTGGCTCGTTGTTGCTTTGAACTCTTTGCAATCCGTTGCTTCCCCTTTCTGTTTAAGCTTCGTTCAACGTGCTTTTCAAATCTACATTAAAAAAAAAAAAGGAATTCAAGATCAGATGGGCGTTGTATAGGTGGTGGCTTTGGCTTTTCTCCTTTGGGTGCCTAAGGTACGGTGGGATCATGTTAATAAATCTGCCTCTTGTTTGTTTTCATGATGTGCCGAAGAGCCGGCATCACATAGGCGGGGACTTCCGCAAATGTAATTGCCGGTGGAAAGAGAAACGTTGTGAAGCAAAACCGACTGGGCGGTTGTTAGCATGGCAAGAGGTCTAGCTAGCTAGATGCAACCAATCACGTGCACTCTCGCTTCTTTGCATGCACTCGCCCTTGGTAAAACGAAACACCGTATCTTTTTCTCGTCGCTGTGGCTACCATCACCATTTATTATTTGTAAAAGCGGCTAACAGTGCAACCCTACACATGTCTACTCAGAAGTAAATCCCACGGATTTCAATGGGGCTTGCTCCCAGGTAAGCGAGTATAGGATTGCAGCCTAAAACACAGGTGTTTTAGGTACATGGAAGTGCACATTGTCATGCATATGCACTTCGGTTTTTATTTTAGCGGCATTATGGTATCCAGTACTTACAGGCACAACATTCAAATAGGTCAGCCCTAATGAGTTTTTTTTAACAACCTAAATGGTTCCCCCCCACCCCTGCAGTAAAACAGTTGGAAACCAATAGATTAGAATTTATTAGAATTCTACCATGAAAGCAGAAATGACAGATCTCTTTTAATGATTATGAAGATTTAATTCCCCCCCCCCCAATATTATGAGAATAGGCTCTGTTCTGGGAAGGCCAACAAAACATCTGACAAAACTGCCCCCTTTAGCTTCATACTGTGTTGCACTTCCTGCTTCACTGAACAATATTTCAGGCTAGCTTTTTACAAGGCTCATTTCTTTATGAGAAATAAAGCAGAGAGACTTGAGGTTGATTCTTTTCATAATCTGATTAATTATGAATATGCAGTTTGACCATGGGTGGAGAACAAGCAAGCACCCAGAGAGAGAACACTAATATCTGAAGCAGCATAAATCCCCCAAAGCAACAGCAAACCCCTACAAAGATAGGAAATTGCCTTATTATGCTGAATCAGTCCATTTCTCACTGACTCTCAGTGGCTCTCCAAGGGATTTTCCCAGCCCTACCTGGAGATGCCAGGGATTGAACCTTACGTGGGATCTTTTGCATGCAACGCACATGCTCTACCACTGAGCTGCGGCCCTTTACCTTTCAGCCACTTTAGGCTGCTGCTTGCCAGACTGCTCCAACTTTTAACTACATCAAAAATGCAAAAAAAATTTCCTTTGGCCTCCAACCAGGCAGGTGGGGTTGGAGTAGCCACCAACCATCCAAGGCTGCTAAGCAAATACCTCCATCTTTTAACTTACAGAAAAACAGAGAAAGAGAATGCACATAACCGAAGTACATCTTTAAATCAGTATATTCTCATAACTACCATATAAGGTACAGAAGTATTGTTTGCTCCAGATGGTTCTAATTTAGGATATTTGGGAGTACTCTTTTAGCACTTGCTGTTGCCATAGTCCTAATATGGTTTGTTCTGGCCCGTGTAGGGTACATGCCAATCAACACAGTTGAGAAGAACTGACAGTGGACCAGCTCAGCTTACAATGTGATCCATACAGCTGGCTTCCTGGTCTTACTCGGGGAAGGGTTAGGGAGGGTTGCAGTGTTGAACAAGGAGTGTGGAAAAGCTGCTGTCTGCATGAGTCCTCAGACTTGGAGTGAGGGTTCACACATAACACAAGCTGCCTTGATTGCCATTTTTTGGTAGAAAGGTGGGCTATACATCAAATAAATAATTAAATGAACACTAAACTAAACTGTGGTATTGTTACAAGGGTGAGCCTCAGGCTCATGGACTTGCCCCTTCCCTCTCCTTTGCTTGTGTGGCCACAATGTGGAGATCAGGAGCCTCCACTTCCATTTTAGATTAATCACAGTTTAGCATTCCTTCTGACTATGGCTTGTTGAAACACAAACCAGCTTCTTAAACTATGGGTTGAAGTTGGCTTGTTTCAGCAAACCATAGTTAAGATGAACAAGAGTTTGTTTGGTTCAAACAACATAGCAAGCTATGGTTATTCTAAAACGGAAGCAAAAGCTTCTGAACTCACAGCCATGCTGGGAGAGGATTGGAGAGGGGAATGTGCAAGCCTGAGACCTGCCTAGGCTTAGGAACACGGGAAGCCACCTTATAGTGAGTCAGATGATTGGTCCATCTAGCCCAGTATTGTCAACACTGACTGGCAGTGGCTCTCCAGGGTTTCAGACAGGTGTTTTCCTGCTGTCCCTGTAGATTGAACCTTGGACCTTCAGTATGCATGGTCCACTTTTCTCATAATGCTAAACTGTGGTCTGAGCCAGACCAGAAAGAATTTAGTTAACTTGTCAGTTCCTTTGTTGGGGTTTCTGGCAAAGCTTGAAATAAAGGCTCTTATTTCTTCAAGTGTGTGTGTGTGTAACTGAATTCCTCGCCCCTTCTTGGAAGGGAACAGTTAAAAATGGATTGCAACAAGATTTTTGTACAATTTTGAGAAAGAGCCCTTGCTATTATACCATGACAATACCTGCTGAGTGAGCTAAGGACTTGAAATCAAGACAACTGGGATATTTAACAGGCAAAGAATTATCTAAAGGGTGAAAAGCAAGGAGCTTTACAAATTTGGCAGATTGGCTATGCACAGTAGTGCCTGCAAGGTCTGCCAGGAAGGATGTGGTTTACAGTGCTTATTAACTCACATGGGAACTCCCACAGCATTTGAGATTTTCCTTCTAAAGAGTTGGGCCCCTCAGGATCTCTTTTCTTCTCTCCTCTTCTGGCTTCTGGGGAACCTGTCACCCTCCAGAGCTGTTGGACTGCAACACCCATCATCCCTGAACATTGGTCGTGCTGGTTGGGGCTGATGGGAATTGGAGTCAGCCAACATCTGGAGGCCCATAAGTTCCCCGTCCTTGGCTTAAGGGATCTTGCCCCCAACTGCAGTTAACTCTAGCCACCCAGCTAAGATGCCTTCCATATCTGTAGTCACTGCCTTCCCCATAGTATTGTGGTGCTGCAGTTTCCTCTAACTTGGAATGTCCATACTTCTTGTCTCCTCCCACCAAGTCTCCTTCAGCACTTTGTCTTGAATGCTTTACCTTGAGAAAGCCCACTTAGAAAAAATTAGAAGACATTCTAGTTTTGCAGCAGTGGAAGACTATCTTTCAACAGGCCTTTCCATCCCATATTCTCAACTTGCATCTTCATATTTGGTTGTATTACCTCCCAGATGCAATGTCCTAAAAAAGCTCTAGTACTTACTTCCTACTTTTTGTAGTCTGGTGCTTCCTGGCTACATTAATGTGTTGCTAATGTGTGCCATCCTTTGGGTGTATGTTTTTACATTGCATTCATATTTATCTATACATCTATGGTGTGATTGCAGTTAGGATACAGTGTACAGTTCCAACGGCTTCATCTAAAAAAGGCTATTGTATTGCTGGAGGGAAGGAAACAGAATTCTAAGTGTGTGTCTTTTACAACAGATCTCAGTGTTATAGTAAAAACAACAACAAAGTAGATCCCACAAGCCTGCAGTCTTCCCACCCCAATGGAAACCACTGTGAGCTCCATCATAGAAGAAAGGTGTGATATAAATATAAGGGGTGGGGTAATCAATAATGATAGCTAAATGGGACCTCTATGTAAAGAGGTGGTATACAAGAGAGATGCTGGAGACAAACAGGAAAAGCCATTAGCTTCATCCCATGCTTGTGAACTCACAGGCTGGGAACCATTGTTGGAAGCAGAATGCTGGCCAAGATGGAACCTGTCAACAAGGCACTTATGTTCTACCTGTATACCTCCTGTATCTCTTAGACGTTGAGTATTCTTTTAACCTTTCTATGCTTCCTCTACTCAGGGCCTTAGATCTGTTCTTCAGATGCTTCTATTTCTGGTTTATCTCTTTCACAATCTCTTTATAATATCAGCCTTTCAGTGGCATGTAAGTCTTACATTGTTGTTTTGAGCCTGGTGGGACATTTTCCTCAGTCTGCTATTACAGTTGACATCTTTGGCCATTTGTGCATGTCTAACCATTCCATCAAATCATGCTAGAGGCAACACATGACTGTGTGGTAATGTCTAGATATGTCCTAATGTGGATGAGGGGGCTCTTATCTTGATTTTGCTTATGGCACTTCCTTAAAATGAAAATGGATGGTTAAGGACTGGGACTCTGGAGATCCAGGTTCTAGTCCCCACTCGGCCATGAAACTCACTGGGTGACTTTGGGCCAGTCACTGACTCTCAGCCTAACCTACCTCACAGGGTTGTTGTAAGGATAAAATGGAGAGGAGGATTATGTAAGCCGTCTTGGGTTCCTTGCAGGAAAAAAGGTGGAGTATAAATAAAATAAATAAATAAATAAGGAAATAACCCAGTTCCCCATGAGAGGCCCCAGCAGTATCTCACTTTAATTTCACACCAGTGCTGCAGTATGCAATGTGTAGCTTGTGGAGATAGTTGTTGCAGTCTTCCATCTAATATAGCAGTGATAAAGTATAATCTATGTCCGACCCAGTATTACAGATGTCTCAATTGTCACCAAAGATGGTCTGTATTTTTGGCTGTGGAATTGTTATTTTATTCCTATTACAAGCCCTTCTTTTATCTTTAGGACAAAATAGAGAGCTTATTTTGGGAGAGATTTGGGGGATGCCTTTTTTTTAAAAAAAAAATCTTAGTAGGACTCCAACCTTTAATCAATTTAATTGGTTAGATGAATTGATTTAATCCCCTTTTAATCTACTAAAATTATGAATTGTTTTTTTTTTTAAAGTTAATTACTGTTAATAAAAACTACAGATGGCAGGGACTGATTTGGAAGAGGGCCTTTTACCCTCACACCGAAGAGGATGCCTCTTCTAAGATGGCATCTGCTGCAACCTTTTCTGATGATACAAGAAGGACAGTCATCATTGCTGTATGCTCTTTTAGCCTGTTTTTAGAATTTGGATGTGTAAGATTGCCCTTGAAGAAGGAGCTTACTCTTCTGAAACACTTTGGAATTCTGAAAAGTATACAGCAGCATTTTACAACCTGCCTTCCTCCCCCGCACCTCCCCCAACAATAAAAACAGTAATGAAAGTACTCATAAAGCACCTTCTGGATTTTTTTTTATTTTTTTAAAAAAACATTATTAGTATAATTACGGTATATTCAATGCAAAATTAAAATCCTATTAAACATTGGTAAGTTTTAGCAAAGCAAAATGCTATGGTCAGTTCAGAAAACAATACAAGTCAGGCAGAGTAAATTAATACAGCAGGGGAAAACTTATTCGCCTTCAGCGATCTGGTGGGGGTGGGGTGGGGTACTTAGGCGATAAACTTCAGTGTGAAAATAGGAGTGTTACAAGTACACAGTTGTCCTTATTTACACTTCAGCACTCTAGGCATGTATCCCAACTGCCTCTGCAGCACTGCAGTCCTGGTATGTAAAGACGCTGGTTTGTTGTTGTTTTTTACCACTGTTGCCCACTGCCTCTGTAGCCTGGCAAAACAACCCATGAACAAGCCATGATTCTGGGTTCACATGTAATGACAACCCATGTTTTAAACAACCCACAGTTCACAAGTCAACAACAAACGTTGGGTTCTCTTTGTGGACTGTTTGTGGTTATCAACCCACAGTTAACCCATAGTTTTGGGTTCGCACGTAACGGCAACCCACAATTCAACAAACCATGCTTAATTAAACCATCGTTTGTTGTTATGTACGAACCAGGTCATAGTACTGAAGACTAAGGATCAGTAAGGTTAGGCCATGAAATACAAACATGACTGCTATTAGAGTTGTATCCATAGCATATTCCTGAGACAGCCCAGTATAAGCAGAACCTGATCCTTCAAGATCTCAGGCCTTCTGATATCCATCCCCTTTCAGAATGGAATATGCAAATGTTTAACATGCATCATTGGTTGCATGCTCTTACAGGAACACTTCCTATTGCGCTTCTCACTTCTCATCAAACTTGGCTACAGAGAATTTTCTCTCTCCTTGTGACTGTTTCAAAACATCACTACATCGCAAACATACCATTATTCTGAAGCTAAACGAAAGGCTGCCTAGGGGTGCTTCCAACGGAGAACCCCCTAGTGCTACCTACCAGAAGGCGTTGTGCAGCAGTTCCATCTTCCTTTCCTTAACAGATTTTCTGTGTTAAGGAAAAAGATGGGGGAAGCAGTGGACTTGGGAAAACACGGGAGGGTTACAAGTGGAAGACCTTGTCATCTGGACCCCCTGTAAAAATTCTGTGAATGAGGCAGGGCAATGGCACCATAAAAGCCTTGTCTGGAAGCACCCTAGGTCATACGGACCTAGTTCGTCAAATTTATAAGTCTGCTGTGCCAGGCCAGCAACCTGTCAGCCCACCCACAAGCCTCCTGTTCCACTGACCAGAGGCAGATGGGGAGAGATGGTGTGCTGTGAGGTAATAATAGAGGAAGGACTACATAGGTGTCACAGTAGTGGATTGGCAAATCACTAATTTCAGACAGTGGTGGCTTGAAGAAGTCAAGGCTAAGGTAGGCTTTCATGAAGCACTTAAAATGTGGATTCATATATGTTGCTAGAGAGGCCTGCATTACTGTGGTAATTAATAGCAGGGCTTTAGTAATGCAAACCATTGATGCAGCAACTCAAATTGGAAATTCATTTTGTCAAAGGATAAAAGCAAAAGCCAATAAACAGTCTTGTAGGCTGCAATCCTATACACACTCACCTGTGAGTAAGCCCCATTGAACTCAGTAGGGTTTACTTCTGAGTAGACATGCGTAGGGTTGCACTGTTACACTCTTTATAAATGAGTGATTGTGAGACCACCCCACTGTGGTAAGCAGCCTGCATATAATTATTTCCAGTGAGTAAGGCGGCATTCTGAAGCACACATATTAGGAAACAAGGCCCATTGAACTCAGCAGGACATTTGTCTGAGTAAACACGCTTAGGATTGTGTTTGAAGTCCCTTGAGGCATCCTCTGAAATCAGGAGGGCTAGTCATGTGAATAATAGGACATAATTCTGCTGCTGTAAGTATCAATGGTGCTGGTCCCATTTTCTCTCTTAAAAGGACATTTACAAATAGTGCATGCTGCCCTTTTGATTAATCGTGTCTTATTAAGCAGATAGCAGTGCTGGGTTGATAGTAGCGGGTAAACTGATTTCACTTGGTTTAGTACTTGCATCATCGCTTACTATTGCAGAAAGAAGCTAGTGTGGTTTGCAGCCAGGTGTGCTGACATAACACCACTGTTTGTGTGAATGGGCGCCTTCCTGTGGCTGCTGTATATGTGGCTTCCTCAGTTTCCGTGATGGCAGAAGCTCCAAAAAGCACATGGGGCAGAATAGCATGGTGCTGGGGTAGAATCTGTGTAGTTCAAGAGTATAGCATGCTTGTGTGCTAGTGCTAAGTTGCCACCAATGTGCCTGGATTGCTCTGTATGCATAGTGGCACCCGGGATCATAAAACTTAGCTGTAAAAAAGAAAAGGAAAAAAAAAGTGCTGCTTTTGTCTGGTGGGTCCTTCTGTCACTCCACATATCAATTCAAGTGGGTGGCCTTGATGAGAGAAGTCAATTAACCATAGGAGTGCCACCCCTCACCTGGTGCCCACCAGATGTTTTGGACTTCCATCTCCCATCAGCCCCAACCATCATGACCAGTGTTCAGGGATTTGGGGAGTTGTAGTCCAGAACATCTGGAGGGCACCAGGTTGGGGCAGGCTGTACTAGGTTATATAGCAAAGGTGATCAATTGTGAGAGTCCGGCAGGGAAGAGCTTTATGGGCGAGCAAAAAACCAAATAGCTAGAAATGAGCAGGAATGCTGGTGAACAGGTTGGAATGTGTTCTTCTCACAGCCGTGTTTATAGTATTGTTACTATGACATGTGACTTTGAATTTGCTTTGAAAGTTTCAGTATAGATCTGGTTGCTTGAAGACTAGGTTCCTACTACTCCCCTGTCCTCCTATCTTTCTTAACAAAATGAAACAAACTTACCGGTAGTTGTTTTATTTGTCAGCAAAATACAGATAGGTAGTTGATCTCTCTCTTGCTCTCTCTCTCTCTCTCTCTTCTGGTAGAAGTAAAGGGCTTGATCAGTGCCTCCTCTAAACTGCTCTAATTAACATCATCTGTTACTGCATGCAGTGGTACACAATCATAATTTTTGGCTCAGACCACTCTTTAACCCCTCTCAAAAGCATCTACATCATGTTAATAAAGTACCACCCTTTCTGCACTTGATATGCTTAACCTTCATTATGAGATTATCTTTCTGCTTGATTCTTACCTACTTCTCTTGAGATCTGACTCCTTAAAAGATATTATGTGAGGCTTCCTGGTGGAATTAATAATCAACGTTTTAAGGCTTGAATTACCTCCAACCTACTTATCTGAAAGTAGATGAGTACTTTTTCCCAAGATATACAATCACACTTGTGATCAGTGACGTAGTCTGCACTGGAGATTTGTCCACTTGAAGCCTCTTTCAGCATTTTGCCTTCCGGAATCCTCTTGGCTGGAGCCCATCTGCACATATCTTTTTGTCTGAAATGGATCAGACTTTTATTTAAAATTTGGGGATGGATAGGAGCAATCCAATTGTGAATTATTCTAGTGACCATGGATCTTATGTTGCAGGGCTTTAACATGCCTTAAATTTCAGAGTGATTGGGATAGATAGAGACATTTCTGTTTTAGAACAGGACGATGAAGCACAGAAAAACAGCCTCTTTTCTTTCAGCAGGTGTCTGTGGTGAAAGCAGTTGCAAGGCTGGGGTTTTCTTGAATACAAGGAAAGTCTCCTTCTGATTGCATATAATATCAAAAGTTTAAGTATTTCCATAGCTGCAGTTAATAGGATGAGCCACTGCATCTAATATCATGGTTCTAGCATTTAGTCTTGCATCTTCAGAATCATAAGCTTTCATTAAAAACAAGAACAACGTATTTGATCTATGCAGGCAAGTTCACACAGCCTATATTAAAACAGCTAATTCGATACAGCTCCCAATAGGCACATGTTGAACCCTCTTAATTCTGTGTAACCCTGCGCCTTTAAATTGGAGGGGCAACTTGGTGCCCTCCAGACGTTTTGGCCTATAACTCCCATCAGCCCTAGCCTGCATAGCCAATGGTGAGGGATGATGGGAGTTGTAGGCCAAAGTATCTGGAGGGCCACAAGTTGCCCAACCCTGCTTTAAATGGTAGTGCCATTTAAAGGCACAGTCTTATACATAAGTAAGGGGGTTCAACATCTGCAACATTTCTCTCGCTCGCTCTCTGTTCACGTACTCCCATTCAATCCTAATTTTCTTCTACCTCTATATTAGATGAGTTCCAAAATGTACCTTAAATTAGATAAATGGAATTAAGTATGCCAGTGGGAAGTATACCATTAAGCTTCCCCCCAGTGGTTGAAATAGGGAGTCACTGACTCTCAGCCTAACCTACCTCACAGGGTTGTTGTGAGGATAAAATGGAGAGGAGGCGGGTTATATAAACCACCTTGGGTTCCTTGCAGGAAAAAAGGTGGGGTATAAATATAATAAATAAATAAATAAATAAATGGAGGGTGCTTCCAGACGGAGGGCTCCTAGTGCTGGTAACCAGAAGCCATTGTGCAGCTGTTCTACCTTTTGTTCCTTAATGTTGTTTTTATGTATAAAGTGTTGTAAACCGTCCAGAGAGCTTCGGCTGTGGGGTGGTATATAAATGAAATAAATGAAATGGATTTTCTGTGTTAAAGGAAAAGATGGAAGAATCAGTGGGAAAATATGGGAGGGTTAAAATGGAAGAAGACAGTGTCTGGACCCCTGTAAAAACCCATGAATACAGCAGCGCAATGGCATGATAAGGGCATTCTCTGCAGTCGCCCCACACTTCTGGAATAAGTTGCCAATGGGGGGCTGCCATGCCCCATCATTGCAGGCTTTTAAAAAGGCCTTGAAAACATTTTAGTTTACTCTGGACTTCTCCTGATCTGATTGCTGTTGCTGGTTTTGTTGTTGGCTTTTAATGCTGCTTTTGTTGTTGCTTTTATTGCTGTTCTTACTGTTTTAATGTGCTTTTATCACCTTTCATATTGTATTGGTTTTATGCGTTGTGTTGTTGCATGCCACCTGAATGGCACTGCAATAGGATGGCAGGGGAGCCTTGCCCGCCCCTCCTCTCCCCCTTGTGGATAGCTTTTAGGATGAACCAGGCCTTCTTCATGAACTGTCTTTGGTGCAGAGGCCCGCAGAATCACATGATTCTTTCCTTGTGGAGAATCACATGATTCTTTTCTTGTGGAGAATCACATGATTCTTTCCCTGTGGAGAAATCATGAACCAGGCCTCCATGCAGTTAGCCGTTAGTGTGGAGAGCCTGGTTCACACTGAAGAGAGAAACTTGTTGTGTCACTCCTCCACCATGTTATTACAGCGTCCCTCTGGCTGAATATATACCACAGGGATCTTATGATGAATGTATTTCTGGGAGCATCTTTTTTTATTGTATTCACTTCAGATAAGTGGTTGTCCTGATTTCAAGTCCATAGCAGTTATTTACATGGTTTAACAGCAAGGGCTCTTTCACAAAGGTATAATGGCTCTAAAGAATAAGATGGACTCTCTACTCAAGCCATTGAATGCTTTTTAGTTAAAAGCTATTTTGTTCTTTAACAACCGGGAAGTATCCATCATTATTTTGAGTCCAGTTTTATATATTTACAAAAAGCTTCTTAGAAATCATAATCTCCTTCAGACATTTGCAGAATATTGCAGCACAGGTAGAAAACCACACTGTCATCAGTAACCAGGGCAAATGTAGAAAAATAGAAACAGTATGATTTCCTGGAATAGAGAATAACTTAAAAAAAAAACAAAAAACAGTTCGGTGGGTTGTTTGTTTGTTTATTTGTTTTGGTCTTCCTAAGAGATTTTTTTAGCTTGTAGGGATGGCCTCCTGGTCAACTGACTAATCAACTATTTTCAATTGACCAGTTGATAACTTATTATTCGTTTGCAGTCAAATACTGTAAAAAACAAACAAACCAGCAACCATGAAGTCAAGGAAGATCGGGGTGGGCAACTTGTAGATCAAAACATCTAGAGGGCCACAACTCACCTTTGGCTTGGGCTGATGGGAATGATAGGCCAAAATGTCTGGAGGGACAAAAGTTTCCCACCCCTGGTGTAGATGGCAGTTTACCTTTTTCAGACTTCTGTTTTATATTACTACATGAAATAGTTTTTGTTTTAGAATCTGTGTGTTTAAATTCGGGGTGCTGTGAATGTTGTTTTATTCTTTTTAATGTTGCATATGGTTTTATGGTTTTATGTTTTCTTTTATTTATTTATTGCACTTCTAGATTACCCATCTAGCCAGAACCCGGCTACTCTGGGCGATGTACATTGTGAAATAAAACAAGCAGAATAAAATACATTTAAAACAGTATAAAATTTTAAAATCCTAGCCCACCCACAATATAAAACAAAACAGAGCGGAATAAAATATAGTATAAATTTTAAAGTTCCTAGCCCACCCCATATTCCCGCCTGAAAAGCCATATTTTTAATAAATGGCGGAAGCTCATCAAGGAGGGGGGAAGGCGGAGGTCACTGGGGAGAGAGGTCCCCAGTTTCGGGGCCACCACAGAAAAGGCCCTCTTCCTAGTCCTTTGGCTTGGGCTGATGGGAATGATAGGCCAAAATGTCTGGAGGGACAAAAGTTTCCCACCCCTGGTGTAGATGGCAGTTTACCTTTTTCAGACTTCTGTTTTATATTACTACATGAAATAGTTTTTGTTTTAGAATCTGTGTGTTTAAATTCGGGGTGCTGTGAATGTTGTTTTATTCTTTTTAATGTTGCATATGGTTTTATGGTTTTATGTTTTCTTTTATTTATTTATTGCACTTCTAGATTACCCATCTAGCCGGAACCCGGCTACTCTGGGCGATGTACATTGTGAAATAAAACAAGCAGAATAAAATACATTTAAAACAGTATAAAATTTTAAAATCCTAGCCCACCCCACAATATAAAACAAAACAGAGCGAAATAAAATATAGTATAAAATTTTAAAGTCCTAGCCCACCCCATATTCCCGCCTGAAAAGCCATATTTTTAATAAATGGCGGAAGCTCATCAAGGAGGGGGGAAGGCGGAGGTCACTGGGGAGAGAGGTCCCCAGTTTCGGGGCCGCCACAGAAAAGGCCCTCTTCCTAGTCCCCACCAGCCTGGCTGCTCTGGCTGATGGGACAAAGAGAAGGCTGTCCATGGCAGATCTTGTTGAGCGGCCTACTTGATGTTGCTGGAGACGCTCCTTGAGATAAACTGGACCGGAGCTGCATATTTATTTATTTATTTATTGGGTTTTAAAGGTCAAAACCAACACTTGAATTTGGCTTGGCAAATAACTAGTAGCCAGTGCAGCTCCTTGAGCACCGGAGGGATGTGATCATGACGGCAACTGCCTTTAATGAGGCTAGCCGCTGCGTTCTGTACCAGCTGTAGCTTCTGAACTGTCTTCATGTTCCGAATTTTGTGTTTAAATTGTTTTTATGTTGGTTTATTGTAAGCCTCCCGGATAACTTTGTATTATAGGGTGGCATACAAATATCATAAATAAAATAAAATTCTGTGATCAAAAAAACTTGCTGGTTTAAGACTGAAGTTAAGGCTCATAGATTTCATAGATCATAGATTTGGAAGGAGCCTACAAGGCTATTGAGTCCAACCCCCTGCTCAATGCAGGAAAGTAGAGGAAGGGTCTCCCATCCGAGTAATAACCAGGCTTGACCCTGCTTAGCTTTCCACACAGGCAGGCTGAGCCAGCGTAAGCCACAGGCCTGTATATATACAGGCCTCAAGCGCTGCAAAGCCAAGAAATTGGAAGCTAAGGCTGATGCCTTAACAGATGTATCCCATGATCCATAATAACGTTGTGCAATGTCATAAATTGTGCTTGCTTACAATGTACCCTCCATGCACCCAGTTTTCCTTGGTCTTTCAGGCTCAAATCCAGTTGGGGGGGATGGAGTGCCTGGGACCAGTAAAGATGCCACACATTGTCCTATATTGCTTTATGAAACATCTGAGCCTTTCTGTTTTGCTAGAGGAATCCTCCTGTGAGCTGACCCATGCCTGTCTCTTGCTTATAAGCAAGCACAATTTGTGACATTGCACAACATGAATACTGATTACTGAGTATGTGGCATGCCTGTTAAGGTATCAGCTTAAGCTTCCAATTTCCTTGCTTTGTGGAGCTTGAGCCAACATGAGGTAGCCTTAACTCTGCTCTTAAACCAGCAGGTTTTTAAAAATCATTTACTTTCCCTGGTTTTTAGAAATGAAATTTATTATTATAATGTTCTGAAAAAAATAAAACACAAACAAGTCATTAACTGAGTAGATGTGTACAAATGAATAGATAAGTCCCTGTATGTTCAGAATAGCTTACTTCTGAGTAATCCTGCACAGGATTCCAGCATAATTCCCCCCCCCCTTTTCCTCCCTCTCTTCATCAGTGATCTGTCAATCACTGAGAGTAACTCACTCAGCCTTCAAAGTTACTTCACCCTTATCTCAATTAATAGCTTCCTGCTACCCTTCCCCCACTGTTGGAATGCTGACAAGAACAGTGGAATTCAAAACACTGAAGTGTACTGGCAGCATTCTAGCTTAGAATGAAACTGAGCATGCCAACATAACTTTGCCAGCAGTTGTGGCCATAGACTTTCATGAGGCAGAAAAACCTTGATAACTTTTAAATGGCTGTTCAGAATTTCACCAAACCAATGAAAGGCACAGCTCTTCTATAAGCCTAAACAGAGTACATCAGTAGTTTCCCCCAGAATTTGAAAGAAATATATGATATGCTAAGCTGCAGCTTGAATAAAAAGTACAAATGTTTCAATTTTCAGCAATTTTTAACTTGCTATATCTGTGGCAATTTGTATCAGATCGGTTTGAGATTTTGCATGATTGTAGACCTCATCAGGTAGCTTATGGATGCCAAGTGTCAGGTTATTGGCTCAGTGGGTGAACCTGTGCCCCTTTAATAATAAATAAATATGTCTGTGAGGGCAAATGTAGCTAATTCATATAGGTGAATGCTTTTGAATACCGTTATAAGAAATCACTGAAAATTGCTGAGAAGACTGGCACCTTTTGATGTGGATGAAACTTTGTTTCATGTTTCTTTTGCAGGGTTTCCCCCCATAATTCTGTTTTGTTTCTGCTTTAATCTGTGATTTAAAAAAAATATCACTCAAAATATGTATTTAAATATGTATGATAATAACATTTAAATGTGTCTTTTCCCCTCAAAGTACATATTTAAATAGGTGTTTAGACATATTTAAACTGCCGAGAACATTCAGAAAAGTGCAGAATCAGGTAGATAGTGAAGTTCAGACCTGGACATTAGCCCAAGAGGTGTGGATCAAGTCACTTTGTATGGGAATTTGCAAAGATCGAATTCCTCAAGCATCCCTAATTTTTGACACTGTTAAAATAGTTTGTGAAATGTGCGTACCTTTTGGCTCACCCCTTTCCCTGAGGCGAGACCCCTCAATCATCCAGGAACTGCTCCTTCATTTGTAACATGTTTCAGCTTCAGATTTCCCCTCTTGACAGGATGAATTCTATGGACTACATATATTCTCTTTCCAAACACCTATGTTTCTTGTAGTAGCAGAGTCAATGGTGTTAACTATCACTGAAAAATCATTTCCCAAGCTGAGACTCGCCGTTGTTCATATGACTTTTTCCTATTCTCAGTTACTGATTTTTGTCACTTGTGGTGTGAACTGGGTTTGATTCCTTGGCCTAGATATAGGCCAGGATCGAGAGCACATAATGCAGGCCACATGCTGAAGCTAAGCAGGTATGAGCTGGGTCAGTGCTTGGATGGGTGACTGCCTGGGCTGCCCACATCTGTTCTCCTGCATTGAGCAGGGGGTTGGACTCGATGGCCTTATAGGCCCCTTCCAACTCTACTATTCTATGATTCTATGAAAGGGTTTTGTGTGCTATTCAGCACCCACACTAGGGCTTTTCAGCTCACTCTTTCCTACTGTAGCCCCTTGTACTTCATAAAGGCCCCTACTGAATACCAGGAGATCCTGTTTAGTGGCACAAGGCATCCAAAAGAATGGAAGTGCTTTATGTATGTGCATGAGCCTCTTTGAAGTCTGGCCATAATAGTCTTCCAGACTAGTAAAGAATCCTCCATCTTTGATAATAATTTCTAATAGATACACTTCAGGTACCTATACTCATTAATAATCCCTGAGTGTTTCTTTTCCTTATTGGAATACTGTAATTACTGCGATAAGAATCCTGGAAAGCTGATTTGTTGACAATCACGAGTAAAGAATGATTAATTATGCATTTACATATGGTGCAGATGTCTAAGTTACTGTAATAGATGGACAATGTTGGTAATAAAACTGAGTTCTTTATTGCTGCCATTTCTGTCGAAGGAAGCAGATGGGTTAATAAATGTGTGTTCAGTGCTAAAGTACCACTTAAGATCTTGAGCTCCATCTCTTAAGTGATAAAAGAAATATTTTCTTCTACAGTAGTTGAAATGTGCTGTATATTTTACTATGGTGCTTTAATTATAGTGGCTCTTGTATGTCTCCACAGGCTACATGAATTAAAGACTGGAGAGCTGGGTGCGAATCTCATGCTTGCAGTAAGCCATGGCAGCGGATGATAAAGTAGCCATTTTAACTGATGACGAAGAGGAGCAAAAGAGAAATATGTGCTTGCCGATCCCTTCAATGGAATTTCCAAGGAGCAAGACCTTCAAGCCCAAAGTGACACACCTTCAACAGAGACCACCACTACCATTCCAGATGAGGAGCTAGATTGGCTCGAAAGGCACTGTGTCAAAGTGAACAATGATCTTCTGGTCTCAAAAGTCTTTTATTTTTTCTTTTATGCTGCTTATGGTTCCCTCTACCCACTGTTGCCCGTGTATTATAAACAGCTGGGCATGACCCCTAGCCAAAGCGGACTCCTGGTGGGAATTAGGTACTTCATTGAGTTCTGCAGCGCTCCTTTCTGGGGAGTGGTGGCGGATCGCTTTAAAAAGGGGAAAGTTGTCCTCCTCTTCTCGCTTCTATGTTGGGTGTTGTTTAATTTGGGAATCGGGTTTGTTAAACCAGCTACCTTAAGATGTGTACCAAAGTTCCCAGTGCCAGTACATCCGACCAATGCCAGCCACCTTTCAATGACAACCCCACAAAATGTCTCCATTTCTTCTGCACTGCCTACGGTCGGAACTACGTTACCAAAAGGCCGAGGGAAAAGAGACCTGCCTACTTATAGCTCACCAACTTGGAGCTCAGTTCTGCCTGTGAATCCGGAATCCATATTCCCTCTGCCTACTCAGAATGGAGAAGGGAAGCGTGCTTTAAAGGAAGAAGAGGGCACAGTTACTGACAGTGCTCCAAAAGGTATTGCTACCATGAGACTGTCGGGAAATACAACAGTGTCACCTGCTGTCACCACAAAGGCGGTGTTCCCTGATAAGGTAGCTCTTGTCTATGATCATCAGGAGGTGGAAGCCATCTTCCTGCTCATACTTCTGGTTGTTATTATCGGAGAGTTTTTCAGTGCCTCGTCGGTCACTATTGTGGACACTGTGACCCTGCAATATCTTGGCAAGCACCGGGACCGTTATGGGCTGCAGCGAATGTGGGGCTCTCTGGGATGGGGACTAGCCATGCTCTCAGTGGGGATTGGCATCGACTCTACCCATATAGATGTGCTTATCGAAGGCCAAGGCTGCAAAGCTCCAGAGTACAAGAACTATAGGATTGTTTTCATAGTCTTTGGTGTGTTGATGACTCTTTCTTTGATTGTGGCAACCCAGTTCCGGTTCCATTACAACCACTATAAGCAAGAAGAAAACCAGAACAAAGAAGTAGAAGTCTCTCAGGTGGATAGAAGTTCCTTCACAGACTCCTCCAATGAGACCCATAGTGACACAAGCCAATTGCAATCCTTTAATTTTTGGGATTTGATCAAGTTGCTGTGCAGTATCCAGTATGGCTCTGTACTGTTTGTAGCTTGGTTTATGGGCTTCGGATATGGCTTTGTGTTCACCTTTCTTTACTGGCACCTGGAGGATCTGAATGGCACCACCACCCTTTTTGGGGTCTGTTCTGTCCTGAGTCATGTGTCTGAACTGACAGCATATTTCTTCAGCCACAAGTTGATTGAGCTGATTGGTCACATCAGGTAAGCAAGCGGTATATAATAGTGTTTGAATAGCTATAGTCAACCCAGCACCAAGAACACACATAATAGTGTATACAAATAACATGAGAACTCTGAACAGAATAGTATGTTGAACAAATACAATACAGAAGATTGTAAGAGACTGAGCTATGAATTAGGAAGTCCCTGGTTCGAGTCTCGCCTTCTCTATGAACTCACTTGGTGGCCTTAGGCAAGCTACTCTTTCTAAGCCCCCATGTGAAAAATGGGGGATAATACTGACTAACCTTATAGTGGTGTAAGGATTACAACTAGAAAATGCACGTCAAGAATTTTAGTATCACTAAATATATATATAAAAATATAATATTTCATAGATTTCATAGATAGATTTCATAGATCATAGGGTTGGAAGGAGCCTACAAGGCTATCGAGTCCAACCCCCTGCTCAATGCAGGAAACTAGAGGAGGGGTCTCCCATCCAAGTAATAACCAGGCTTGACCCTGAGGAGGCCTGTACTGCTTCATTATCTTTCTACATTTTTAAATAAAAATTGTTTAACTGTTGATGCTTTCCTTCCCCCACTTCCCCATAAAATTTGGCACCAGTCACTGTTAAGATAAATTGCTGCTTATGATAAGTTTCTATGAAAATGTCTCTTTGAAGCTAGTTCAAGAAAAGATATGTGAACAGATAATTCTTTGCGGATAGTTGTTAGCTGGCATAAATAGGGCAAATGAGTCAGATTTACAAATGCGTTGACTTATAGTACCCAAATAACTTATACCAGCCTTCCCCAACCTGGTGCCCTCCAAATGTTTTGGACTACAACTCCCAGGATTTCTGACCATTGACCATGCTGGCTGGGGAAGATGGGAATTGAAGTCCAAAACATCTGAAGGGCCCCAGGTTGGGGAAAGCTGATCTAGACGTGTGTGATGCAACTACCCTTGAGAGTAAGGCTTGGAGTGGATCAACTGGAATGCCTAAGGCTGTAACTGTATACTTACTTACCTGAGAGTAAGCCCTATTGAACTCAGTGGGACTCACTTCTGAGGATTGTACTGTAAATCTTAGATCTTGCTGGCACAAATTTATTCTGCTTCAGTGCTTGGGTAATCGGCTCTAGGGTCATATTGGGTTGCCAGTGACTGACCTTGGAAGATAATCTTTTAATGGCTGCCATCAGGGAAATATTTGGCAGCTGTGACTTTGCCTGGTACAATGCTGTAACACTGGGTGACGCCACGTCTGCTCAATATCTGCCTGCCATGCTGCTGTAAAAGAAATAAGAATACCTTTCAAGGGAGAGTGCTGGCAGCACCGATGGCTGAACCATAATTTCTTACAAATAGCGCTTGAACAAATGACTATGGATTTGAAACATGGCAGCTGTTGAGAGGCCTGTGGCTCATGCTGGCTCAGCTTGTCTGAGTGTGGAAAGCTAAGTAGGGTCAGGCCTGGTTATTACTTGGATGGGAGTCCCCTCTAGTTTCCTGCATTGAGCAGGGGGTTGGACTTGATGGCCTTGTAGGCACCTTCCAACTCTATGATCTATGAATCTATAAGTCATCAGTCTTCTGAGGTTCATTAACCTTTTTTGATATTTGCTGTAAAACTGGGTAAATGTGGTCCACTAGATTAATGTGCCTCTGCTCAAATTTTCAAAATGCAATGTGGAAATTTCCCCCCGCCCCTTAGAAAGATATTTATGATCTTTTATTTTCTTCAGTTATTTTCTGCACACCCTTTTGGCAACCAAAGAAGTAATTCTCTTTAAGGACATACTCACAAAATACAAGTTTCCTGCTCAGGTAGAACTTCTGTGTAGAAGTTAGACTGTAATGTGCATGTAGATTATCATGTGTGGTGATCCCACATGTGAATTTTGCTACATGTATATTTTGTGTGAAAGTGGCCAAGTACACTTGTGTGGGATTATCACATGTAACTATTTATTTATTACACTTCTAGAACAGCCCAATAGTTGAAGCTCTCTGGGTGGTTCACAACAATAAAAACCATGAAATCTACATGTGTATTGCACAATAATTCTTGCACAGTAGTGATTTCTGTGTTGAAAGTTTGTGATGTGTGATATGGCCCTGAACATAGCCTAGGTGTCAATAAAGTATATGGTTCTTGCCTTTAAATGTTGCAGGAATATACTATATATGCTTTTCTGGAAAAGTCCAGCAAAGACACACTTCATAATACACTAGTACAGGCAGTCCCCGAGTTAAGAACGTCCGACTTACAGACAACCCATACTTAAGAATGGACTTCTGGGTTCCCCGGCGCTATGTCATTTACATAGAGTACATAGTGTAGTATATTACGCAATTGGCATAATTTAAACAAAATAATTATTTGAATAGATAAAACTATACCACAAATGTCATAATGTCCTCATAAAAGTCAGTAGTGTATCACTACTGAGTATTTCTGTACAGTTCAGCTTCTGTAATAAAAAAGGAATGTAGGAGAAACAGAAAAAGGGCAAAGAAAAGTAATAAAAGTACCAGTTACATATAATACCATTTACAGTAATACCTTGGATCGCAAGCATAATTCGTTCCGGAAACGTGCTTGTAATCCAAAGTACTTGTATATCAAAACGAAATTCCCCATAATAAATTTGTACACATTTTTAATTTAAGCTGCAATAAAGAACGATAGTGTAAAGTCTTCATTTTTCTTGACCGTACTACAGTACTTGTATTGCAAGACGTCGCTTGTTTATCAAGTTAAAATTTATTTTAAAAATTTGCTTGTCTTGCAAAACACTTACTTGCAATCCAAGGTTTTACTGTACACTGTGACCCGGTTTGCATGTAAAGACAACCCAGAATACATGTTGAGTATGGGTTGTTGTTGAATTGTAGGTTGTTGATGAATTGTGGGTTGTCGTTACGTGCGAACTCTGCACTATGGTTTAACTATGGGTTGTTAACCACAAACAACCCAGGAAGAGAACCCATGGTTTGTTGTTAGGTTGTGAAATCTGGGTTTATTTTCCTCTCCTTTCCTTGTACTTCCAAGGTCATGTACTTGCAGTGAGATATCTTGGCTGTTTACTGTACTAACACAAAGCAGCTACAAGACTGCTTCTTTGCCCAAAACAAGCACAGAGTGTATGGGTAAAACTGCCTTGATGCACACTTGTTTCCTGTCTTACACTCCCATGTGTCAGCCTCCAAATAATGCCCGCCCCCCACTTAAAATGTCTCTCCAGTTGCTAAATAACCCCTACGCAAACTGGTTTTCAGTCTATTTTTCTTAAATTTTCAGCACCCCCCACCCTGCTCTGGTATTTCTGACTTTGCATGTTACATTTTAAACTTTTAGTCACTGTCATGTAGAACAACACTTGGCTGAAAGTAGAAAAACAGGATTTTTTTTTTCTTTTTTGCAAGACAACAGCTGCAATTGGGTTGCTAGAAACAGCAGGTGATGTCTTTGTCCTTCTGCAGGCTGTAATAATCAGAGAACAAATGTAGGCCTGCAATCAGGATGTGGTGGTGTAAGCTGTCCATTTTCTTTAACGGCCCTACTTTGCTTTAGGTTGTTTTTATTTTTCTGACCTCTGTATATCCTAAAAAATGGTAAGAGAAAAGGAGAAAAACTCTTCAAGGCTAGCCAGCCATCCTTGACAGCTTCCCCGCTACAAAAGAATTTTAACACCATCAGTCAAGTTTTTCTTGCCAGAAAAAAGCATGAACTTTCAAATGGCATAGGAAGTCATGCTGTACCATTACAGCTGTGTCCATCAGTGTCAAATGTATTATCCTCATCCCCAGATGTAATCCAACTAAAGTAATTGCATTTGCTCACTTTCATCCCTTACAGCCCTCTGTTGATTTTAGATTGTAATGTCTTTGAGGGCAGAGACCTATACTTCTTTTCTCTTCCACTTATGAAACTCTGCAATGATGGTACTGCATAAATAATAATAATTATTATTAATATCCATAATACAATTTAATAATAATTAGGGTCATTTTATACAGGATGTAAAGGAAGAAAGGGAATCTTAATAAGAAAAAGAGCCCCTGATTGGCCAAACAGATACCTCCACTGAAAATGGGAAGAACTGGATGCATTGGCAGGAATATGACTGGTGCCCAGATCGCTGTGAACGGAAAGCTAGTTTTGCTTACGACTCACTACTTACTTGGCATGTTGGAGGCTTTGTAATGGTTACCTATACCATTTTTAAATAGACACTGACAATGCCTGTATATTTATTTGATAAGCAGTAATTTCCAAAGTTTCTGGTGGAGGGGTATTTGTCCAACATGTAACCATCTAAAATTGCAGAAGGATAGAACGTGAACACCCAAAGTGGGCGTTACTGCTCTGGAGGTCCAGAATCCTTTACTCCACCTGGACCTTGATTGTGTATTTCATTTTTTGAATTAAACAGGGCCTTCACCATTGGGTTGGAACTAATACTTACTGAGATTGGTGTGGAGAAAAAGTTTCTGTTGGTTTGTAGGTAGTTGCTTGTTAGACACTGGAACAATGAAGGATCTATTGGGTTCGGGGGCAACAACATGCTTCTGAGAATCAGCACTATTCAGAAGGCTGCTGTGTATGAGGAGACTGTTCTATTGCATTATGCATTTTTACCAACATTATATTGGTATTACATTATGCAGGGTTACCAACAGCCTGGGTTTTTTCCCTTCCTTTTTGGGTTTTGTTTGTTTGTTTGTGGGCCAGTTGCTAAAAGAGGTAGGGGTAAAGTGGCTTCCTGCCCTTTCCCAGCAGTTCTTTACCTGTACACTTTGGAAGCTAGTGGGGGCCGCACCCCACCTTTGCTACCACTAAATTTGCTGCAGTGTGGGAGGCAAAAATTGGGCTGATTCATCAAAGAAGATGTGGGAGGTGCGCATGCTTTTTTTGCTTCTGGGAGCACAATTCTGCTTTCATGTAAGGTGTTCCCTCCCCATGTGCTTTTGTTTCCCTGCAAAATTGCCATGATTTTTGCCGCCACGGCAAATTCGGCAGCGACGGGAACACAGTGGGACCCGCAAAAACAGCCATGGGGGCTGTATATGGGCCTGCGTATTCACCACCCCTGCTCAAGGTGAATACACAGCTTTTGTGCTGAGCTCACCCCTGGACCCACTGAGCTCCACTCCTGTTTCTGCATCAGACCCACTCTGATTTCTGCCTTCCTACCAGCTGGCCCTGCCCAGGTACTGGAATTTTTTTAAAAAAATATTCAAGAGGCAGAGACCCTTCCTTTAAATACCATTTGTAACATAGATGTTCATGTGAAATAGGTGCATATGTTGTAATGCTGGCCTTGGGTTGAAAGTGACCTAATAACTGACCTTTACTTAAAGGCTTGAACTATTTATGTTCTGGAGTTGGATGATAACCTATGAAAATCATTCAGTTTATGAATCTCCACCCTGTGCCTTTTGCCATAATGTTCTCAACTTGCAAGTTCCACAGTAGGTTCCATCTTGTCGATTGGAAAGGAAAGGGAGTCCTGTGCCATCTTAAGGGCTCAATCCTATGTATGTTTAGACAGAAAAAAGTCCTATAACCCCAGCATTCCCCACCCAGGTTGGCTGGCTGGCTGGGGAATGCTGAAGTTATAGGACTTTTTTCGGTCTAAACATGCATAGGACTGTGCCCTAAAAGTCATAACAAATATAACATGAACTTTTGGGCCCACTTCCTCAAAAACATGCTAACTTGATATGTGCGGTATTGAGGAAGGAAGGGTGTGATTAGGTGAGCTGCTGTAGGCAATGTTTGTGACTGTTTGAGGGGAAATGAAAGCTGAGATTATCAGAAAATTGCACTTCCATGGAGTGCTAAAACAAAGCCAGCTTTTGCTAAAACAAAGCTAGCGGAATCTACGATCCAACCAAAACATGTACCCGACACTGAAAGGATTGGGTCCATACTAAACACTGAAATACCCAGTTAACAAATATCTTACATAGGTAAGATCAGCTTAAGCTGATTGTCTCAGTACAAAAGTTGGAAATTAGAACTCAGGTTCATTCAGTACTACCGGTATTTAAAATTTCATCCTAAATAAAACTGGATAGAACAGCTAGCATAGTAAAGTTAGTGTGTTACTGCATGCAAAGCATGTCAAACGTCAAAGTAGCTAAATACCTTTCTTCTTGTCTGCCTACAGAGTCCTGTACATCGGCCTTGCATGCAACACAGCTCGTTATATTTACATCTCCTATCTGGAAAATGCTTGGACAGTTTTGCCAATGGAAGTACTTCAAGGTAAGGAGGCAAAATACTTCTACATAATAACCAGGTACTTAAATTATTAATATTGCCTGCTCCTACCATGCTTTTCTTTTCATATAATTATATTACAGCTGTCGAAGAAAAACATGTATGGCTGTAGGCATTTGACCTGAGATTCTAAGCAAACACCGCAACGATAAAACACACCCCATACATAACTAAACAAAGGGACCGAGAGGCTTGTGCTACTGCAAATACGGCTTGGCTACTAGCAGACTTCAGCATACTTCCGTCTACAAGGCATTACTCTCTTAAACCTGTTGATTCCTTACATTTCACAACTGAAAGGAGACCGTTGCTTATTATCATTGGATCTAAAAACATAAACATGTAGCTAAATGTTCAGGAATAACTGGTTCTCTTCAGTGTTCTTTAATTATCAGTGGCATTCTGTGTTTTACAATGAAGGTCAATTACCGAACACCCTGTCTGAAAAAAATGACTCTTGAGATGTGGGCATGCCTTGACAGTGAACCTTGCTGGGGCATGCCCTACAGCCTACTGGTTAATGCCAATTAATTAGGGGCGAGGACGTGGAAATGGAGCGAGAGCTTTAGTCACTGAAGCGAGAGCTATAGTCTTTGTGTACTGAAAGATAGTGAATTTGTAGGCTTAAGTCAGCTTTGAGCCCAATTTTAGCCTTCAGAGATAGCAACGCTTTCTCTGCTGAGCTGCTTTATTGCTCTTGTATTTCTCACTGCCACTTCTCCCTTTTGTTTTGCTTTCTTATGTTTCTTGTTCCCCCATATCCTTCAGGGAAATCCAAAACTGGAGCTATGATCATCAACAGACATTTTCAGAAGAGTAGCCGTGCAAATCTGTCACAGCCAAAGCAACAGTTTTGTGTCACCTCAAGACTAACAGATGTATTGTTGCATAAGCTTTCAACGTGGACTCTAACCCTTAAAAGGCTCTGTCACTGATTTCAATGGGTTGTGGATCGTGCTATAACCAATGATCTTTCATGAAACAATACATGAATAGATTTGGTTCTGAGTTTTGGAAGTTTCCAACTCTACCACCATGAGATCTTGACGTATGCTATTGACAAACGAGAACTGAGTCTTGGCCTAATTTTGCACAAGAGCCTCAAATCTTGCTCACCTGTGCATGGTCACATTGAATATGCACAGCTGTACATATCATGGCATTCTAGGGATGTGTGCGGAGTTCAATTGGGAGGTGGAAGTCCGGTGAACTCGCCAGGCTCGACCTGCCAAGCTCTGCTCGTCCTAACTTTTCCCTGGCTCGACTCGTATTCTCATGAGCCGAGATGGGGAAAGCGACTATCGGGTTCTGGCGCTACGTTGTTTACGTAGAAAATGGCGTAAGATATGTTAAAAACGGCCTAATTTGCGCAAATTAGGCAGTTTTTAATGTATTCTACGCTATTTTCTACATAAACACCATAGAGCCGGGGACCTGGAAGTCTGTCGAGCACCTCAGCTGGCACTGACGCTTGGCTCAGCTCGTGTGGCGGGAGCACTCGGCTCGTGTGCCGCGAGTCAAGTGCCGGGCGGGTCGCCCATCCCAATTGCAAACTGGATGTTACCTTTTAGTTAGCCCTGGAATAATTCGACATATGAAAGGCAGTGTGTGTGGGTGGAACCTGCTCTCACTTGGAAGGGTATGCATATTCACATCCAACTTAAGTATGAAAAGCCTTGCAGAAAATGTACTTTAGTCAATATTTTAATTATGTTTTGTTAGAATACTGGCAAAGCAGGGAAAAGCTAGGGACAGGAAAGCAAGGGGTGAGGAGGTGTGAGTACAGTTTAGGACATGGGTGGGCAGAAGATAGATGTGTGGGACTTCAACTCCCAGAAGCCCCTGCCAGAATGGCCAATGATCAGGAATTCTGGGAGTTGAAGTCCAAAACGTCTGGAGATTTCCTTTTCTGCCCACAGTAGAAAAGGAGAGTGCTGGGGCCAACTAGAGCCAGTGTGGCGTAGTGGTTAGAGTGTTGGACTGGGACTCAGGAGATTCAGGTTCTAGTCTCTGCTTGGCCATGAAGCTCATGGGGTGACTTTGGGCCAGTCACTGACTCTCAGCCTAACCTACCTCACAGGGTTGTTGTGAAGATAAAATTGAGAGGCGGAGAAAGGGCCATATAAGCCATGGCAAGAGGAAAAAAGGTGGGATATAAATGTAATAATAATAATATAATAATAATAATAATAATAGACCTACATGTTGTGTTAAATTTGTGGTGTGTAGCTGCCCCTCTTCTTTTTACTTATAAGTAAGTGTGTGGTTCCCTGATCTATGTATTTTGGGGGATATTTATTTGCTAAGATTTATATCCCACTTTTTGGCTAAAGTCCTCAAAGCAGTTGGTGACACTACAGCCAGTGTGGTGTAGTGGTGAGAGTGTTGGACTGGGACTCAGGAGATCCGGGTTCTAGTCCCCGCTCAGCCATGAAACTCACTGGGTGACTTTGGGCCAGTCACTTACTCTCAGCCTAACCTACCTCACAGGGTTGTTGTGAGGATAAAAATGGAGATGAGGATTATGTAAGCTGCCTTGGGTTCCTTGCAGGAAAAAAGGCGGGGTATAAATATAATAAATAAATAAATAAATGGCAATGGATACTTTACACACCATATACTTAAACAAAACCAGCCCGCTGGAGCTGGAGCAGGGCGGATCCACACCTAAGGTTTATTGCAGTACTGTATCGCTGCTGTGACTTGCGGGGCACACGAGACACGCACTTTTCAGTGCCGGTCACGCTAGTCCTGCGTAATGGTTCTTTGTTTCTTCCGGAATTTCCTGGACTAGGTTTGTCACTTTTTTTCAGTTATTGCGGTTCACTGTCACAGTACATGGCTAGTGTGTGCTAAACTGGTGCTGCCATTGCCCGCCTGAGGTGTGGCCATGAAAATGCTGCCACTGGAGTTAGCCAATAGTTTTCGAAGGGTGGAGGAAATGCACTGTTACGCATGTCTCCCAAACTCAACTTCTTCCCCAGAAGCTTGTTAACTTTTGTTTGTTTATAAACATTCCTCCGTGCCTCCGAGCAGGCTGCTTCGGGCAATCGCGTTTTGGTGCTTTAAAAACAACAACAACAACAACAATTTCACTGCGCACGTGCACACCTCTGCATAAACGGTGGACCAGGAAAAAAAAAACCCTCTTCTTGTTAAATTGCCGTTTCCCCTGCATGTGAAATGTATACCCCCCCAGGATAACCACCATAGAGTTTGAGAGGGGACAGTTGCTGGAGGTCCCCCCCCCACTTTTTTTAACAGCCGTGTTCACCCCCTTGCCCAAAGAACAGGGAGCTGTTAATTAGCCAAAAGGCATGTCTGCTCCAAAGTAAATCACATTCTCTCCAATGCCCTTACTCTCAAATAAATCACATTGATTTCACAGGAGCCTTGTGCTTGGGAAACTCAGAACGGGAGGAACACTGCTTTGGAAAATTGCATTTGGGTGGAGGGGAGGGGCGCAGTGATCCTGCTGGCTTCACCCTGACCCTGCAGGAGGGTGGCGGCGGCAGCAGCAACAGCATCTTTCTCCTTTTTTGTGAGGGGCCGGAAGAGCTTTTTCCTTTCTCTTTTTAAAGATCGCTCCTATGCTTGTTCACACTGGCACAGAAATGACGAAGCAACATTGAACCCTGTTCAAGGCAATGCAAACCGGGATGAGTGCAGTACATTTATCGAGACTGTGCCCTGTGAGGAGGGACTGCGGGACGTGAGCATAGCAGTGCTTGACGATATACAGTGTAATGTAGATCCGCCCCAGGTGCTGTGCACTGCTCTTGCCTGTCTTTCTCCTGGCATCCTTTCCACAGGCCAGTTCATGGTAGATGGCCCAGTGATATAGGGATGGGCAGTCCAGTAGGAAAAAGAGGACCAACCAAAGCCAAAATCTGCCAATCAAGCCAGTTGACTCTTTCTGTCGCTATAGGGCAGGGGTGGGCAGCTTGTGGCCCTCCAGATGTTTTGGCCAGAGCTCCCATAATCCCCCACCATTGGTGTTGGTCTTTGCCTGCCTCACTACCCCCATTCAGAAGCTCGCTCTCCACACAATGAAAATCATGTGAGAGGGAGAGTGGGGATAAACCCACAGCCCCATCGCACCAACCCACAGACTTTCATGTGCTGAAGGGGCAAATTGTGCAGAGGGGAGCCTTCTCTGCTTGTGTTGGCTCCCTGCACAATTTACATAAATAGAACCAGCTCCCGGCTGTAGACATTTAGCTCCCAACATGTGGAGGGCTGCGGAGACGGGAGACGAGCGCTTGTGGGTTTTGCTGCCTTGTGTGCCAAAATAATTTCTCTGGCTTTGGGTACTCTGCATCTTGACCGTTTGCTGCTCCACCTTAGGCAGCAAAATGTCTTGAGCTGGTCCTGCGGAATTCTCATATAAAATAGCAGGGCAGAGGTGGAGGCGGTAGAGGAGAGAAGACTTCGACTAAAATCCAGTGAAGAAGAGGGGATGGGAGGGAAACAAAAGGTAAACCTCCTAAGGTAAACAAAACCCCAAATAAGTGATATTGCTAGGGGGGAAATGGACTTTGTACACCAGTGGCAGACAGCATGGTGCTCGCAGGCACTAATATGCTCCTGGATAACCTTTTTGTTGCCCACCGATGCACCTTACCCCTTCCATTTTTTAAAAAAATTAACCCATTTTCTTACTGGCAGCTAAGATCACTTTTGAGCAAAGTGAGGCTCTCCAGCTGCCGTCTTCATTTCCCATGAATGCCTCTGGGCTACATGTTGGGGCTCAGAGACATTCTTAGGAAATGAAGGCAGTGGGCAGCTGCAGACTGATGCTTTCCTCTGCAGTATGCTCAGCCCAGCAAGGAAAAGGGAAAAAAGAGAAAGGTGCTGAAAACTGTGGGTTCAAAAGAGTTGTTTAGTGTGTTGTGGTTCAGCCCCCCCCTTTCCCTTGTACACAGTAGTTTAGGCAGGTTCTTTGTGATTAGCCATAGTTCCCATGGGAACCATTTTGTGGTGATGCCCACAACAGTTTATCAGATTCCCAAATGTGCCCACAGGCTCAACAAGGTTTATTTACAGCGTTTTTACCCCGATCTTCAGCCAAAACAGGCTCCCAGAGTGGCTTATAAAGATTAATAATAAGACAGTCCCTGCCCTCAGGCTCACAATCTAAAAGACACGACACAAGAGGGGAAGGGATTGGCGGGGGGGGGGGGAACTCAGTTACAAGGTTCTTATAGATGTGTGTGTGTTTGTTTTGTTTTTCCTGGCAGGGAAGGGCAAAACAAGCTCCTGCAGCTGTTCCTTCTTTGGCCAATGTATGGGGTCTAGGTTGGTCTCCCCCTTGCCTACCCCTGTAGACAAGGTTCATAGATCCATAGATCATAGAGTTGGAAGGGGCCTACAAGGCCATCGAGTCCAACCCCCTGCTCAGTGCAGGAAACTAGAGGAGGGGACTCCCATCCAAGTAATAACCAGGCCTGACCCTGCTTAGCTTTCCACACTCAGACAAGCTGAGCCAGCGTGAGCCACAGGCCTGTCATTGCCTGCCTCTGTCACATTCCTCAACACTGAAGCATCTACCATCACATGTCCTGAAATGCCCCAGTAAATGAGAGCAGAAATCAGACAAGAGTCATGCTGGATCAGACCAAAGACCTTTCTAGTTCAGCACAGTGGCCCACCATGTGCCTGTGGGAAAACCACAAGCAGGACTTGAGCACTGTGCCCCCCCCCCCTGCACACCCTCTGATACAGAAGGTAATATATAGCCATTATGACATATCTACTCAAAAGTAAGCCCCACTGAGTTCAATAGGATTTACCGGATACGTGTGTATAGGACTGCAGTGTAAATGTGGCTTCAGTGGATTAATTTGAGAAACCGCATAGGCACATACATTCTCACTTTAATAATTAGAACTGGCACTTTAAAAAAGAAGAGGAAATGTGACAGCCAGAACAGATGAGGTTTTTGCAAGGTTGTGCTGTGGGTCACATAAATATATCAAGCAGTCCAGGTGTCTGACATACCTGTAGATAGATCCAGCTTGGGAGTTTATGCAAGCCTGTTTAGGAAAATGCTGACAAATTGCAGTCCTTGTACAATCAAAGATCAGTGCTTCAAGGGTTTTTTGAGGTTAGAAACAGAGAAGAGTTTCAGATAATCTTGTTTACCATATTTAATATGCTGTGTATGGGCCAGGGAGACCTCTGGAAGAGAGAAGTCCAGAGCTGGAGAGGGGGAGGAATGGGTTTTAGTGATTTGTTTTTTTCATCTTTATACAGGGAGGGAGGGATGCTTCAGTCTAAAAGAAATGTATGTTTTCTGTTCAGACAGCTCAGTAGCATCTCAGGAGAATGTGACCGAAGAATCCCATAAGCTGACTAATGGAAATAAGTAATAAGAAATTGAACCAAAGGGTCCAAATCAACCAAAATCAATTTGACTGATCTTTGTATGAACACAGCATCACTTTCTTTGAAAGGCAGCACAATAGGGCCATTGGAGAAGCAGTGCTCCATGTCCTTTATCCATGCTTAAGGGAATAGGTATGAGGTTGCACAATTCCTCTCTAGTGTGCAAATTCTTCCTGTCCTTCCCCTGCATTGGCCTTAACCATGGTTAACCATTAGTCCTCATGCCTGCACCAACAATAACCAGGGTTTGCTCTCAAAAAGGATTTGAAACCAAGATTTGATATTATGTCCAGTTAGGAGCAAACCTTGGTGAGCATTACCTAAAGAAAACATCAGTGCAGGCATAGCAACTAACAGTGGTTAAGGTCAGCAGGGGGAATTTATGCGCAAGGGAGGAAGGGCTGGGGCAGGCAATGCATGTTCCCTTAAGGTTAAGGCGTGGGCAGTCTTAAGCTGCACCAGAAGTATGTGCAAAACAACGTTCTAAGGGGACAATCCTATGCATGTTTAGACAGAAAAAAATGCTCTACAACTCCCAGCATGCCCCAGCCAACCATGTCCGCTGAGGCATGTTGGGAATTACAGGCGTTTTTTCTTTCTAAACATGCATAGGATTGTGCCCTTCATGGGATTGCACCCTTAATGACATAGTGTTATCTAGAATTTGTAAGGATGGAGCAGCAGAAACAAGTGCTTAAGTTTTTTTTTATTAAGCAGTTACTTGTTGAAAGCTATTCATTAACCCATTATTTGTTTCACCCATCAGTTGTGTCTTTTCTTGACTAGAAACCTAAATTGTGAGGGCAGAACTAAATGTTTCAGTAAGCGAAAGACTGCTGCTGAAAATGGCAGCCCCATGTCAAATTTCCCCCCTTCCATATTATCCAGTGTGACTCATACCTGTGCCCGGATCCCACTACTTTGTGTGTATTCCCCATTGGCAGCCAGTGATGTGAAGCAAGAGTGGGGAAATGCAGTGTAATGATGTCCAGATGCTGCACTAGATGTTGTGAAGGGAACTTGACCCAGGGCTACCATTTTCTGTAGCAGCCCTGTGCTCCTTATAATGTATTGTTTCTCCCTAAATTCATGGTGTTGCTGCCTTTGTCTTGCATCTGTGCATTCAGCAGCTAGCACTCAGAGCCTTCAGTTAGGGATTTAGTCTTGTAATAAGAATAATTACTATCTCCTGAATTTATTCTACACAGATGTTCTGGATTTGAGACACTGTTTTAAAAGTGGAACCTCTAAAAGTATCCAAAATAAGCATCTGTTCCAACCTTTTTTACAACCCCTAAGCACTATCAGTGTGAGTTGTTGCTCTTTATGTGTGTCCCCAAAACATGCTGTTCTGTTCAGCTCCTTTTAAAACTTGGGTGAATTTTCCTTGCTTGTGTCCGTGGAATGAGATCAGTTGCTGTCTAAGAGCCAGCAGTTTCCTTAATCACTTCCTCCCTTTATGTCTAGGTACATTCAGTTCAGTCAGAAGTGATCAGATAAAGAAACATAATTTAATACACGCAACATCCAAATGATGCCATCTGTACGAATTGCAGGTGCCCTTGAGAAGGAGCCATTTGAAGTGCTTTACTTAGGTCCTTGCTGAATGACAGCCATAGCTCTGTGGTAGAGCACATTCTTTGCATGCAGAAGTTCCCAAGTTCAATTGCCCTTGCCCCTCGTCCATCAACTTGGCATCAGTGGTGGAATTACACTGCTGTAATGCCAAGGGCAGGGGTGAGCAACATGGCCTGCAAGCCACATGCAGACCCCACTGCCCCTGAATTCATATATATGAGGGGTGGGGGTGGCATCTGTAGTAGCGACTACTGAGTGCCAAAAGGTTCAAAGTTACCTTACTCTGTGACATCATGGATGCCATTAAAAAAAAGTTGTTATTATTTTTTTTGGCGTGTGCACAGAGGGGTGCAACCCCCAGGGGGGTGTCTGGGGAGGGGGGCTGAAAATGGTCCCCTGACTTCCTGCAGTTGTTCACCCCTGGCCTACGGCTTCTACCTGCACCAGTTATCAGGCGGGGAACTAGCACCCTCGCACTTGAGCTCAGCCATGAGTCCAAATTCATACATTAACAGCACAGCATGTTTGCCTCCTCCTTGTGGCTAGACTTACTTTCAGGCCACACCGGCAATGTTTGGATGATGGGATCATGTGGGCTCACTGGAATCACACGGCTACTCTCCACATGAATGCCTGCTTCCCTTTCTCTCTACTCGAATCCTCATCATCTAACTTGAGAAAAATTGGAACACTGGAAGCTGCCTTATACTGAGTCAGACCATTGGTCCATATAGTCCAGTATTGTTGACACTGACCAGCAGTGGCTCTCTAGGGTTTTGGGCAGGATTCTTTTCTAGCCCTACCTGTAGATGCCGGGGACGGAACCTGGGAGCTTCTGCATGCAAAGTACGTGCTCTACCACTGAACTACAGCAAAATCAAAATTGCTGGACATTGTTTCTGGTTCCATCTTAGAAATAGCAGTAGTAGAAATCCCATCATGGCCTGATTAGCCGGGGTCATTTATGGGACATAGTTGTTCTTTACCTTGGACCTCTGCCAGCATAAAGGGTGGGGAAGCTGGTGACAACTGACAGGTAGGTTAATCCAGCTCGTAAAGGCAAAATTAGTCACAGGGCGAGTTCACATGTCACACTAAGCCACCCTGAGAATAAGCCGCAATGGTTTGGTTGTTCACTCGCTAACCTGACAGACGATTGAGCGCTCTGTGGCTTACTCTGTGGCTTGTTTCCCTCCTCAGTCCTCCTGCTGGCTCCCGGCATGTATCCCAGGTGCCTTGTTTCCTCGGTCCTTACAGTCAGCCACCCTTTCTGCATTTGGTCCACTGGGGTTGCCGGTTCACAAGGGAAACCCCCCTCCCATCAGATTACCAAATGGAATTAATTTTCTGAGCCCCTATGAATGTGGTAACACATTTGCATGGGGGGGGGGGCTGTCTGCTACAGTTATACCTTGGATTGCAAGCATAATTCGTTCCGGAACCGTGCTTGTAATCCAAAACACTCTTATATCAAAGCGAGTCTCTGGCAGGCGTGAGCGGGGCCGATTTCGGCCTGCTACGTTGTCTTGCAAGACCTTGCTCGTTTATCAAGTCAAAAAATTTAATTTTTGCTTGTCTTGCAAAACGCTCTCAGACCAAGTTATTTGCAATCCAAGGTATTACTGTATTTAGCGAAGCATAACAATTTCCCCCTTTTGTCAATGCTCTTGTCAATTTCATCCTCCCTTTCTGCACTTCCCTGCTAGCGAACACTTTTTTAAAAAAAGGCTGCTTCACCTTCTCCCAAAGTGAGCACACCTGCCCCCAAAGACCCTTTTCCTGCAGCTGCTGGCTGCTTTCTGCTCCCCCCCCATCCCTTCATGTTTGTTGCTTCCCTCCACTGGTCTCGGTTGTTAGCTGTCACATATACATGTGGGTTACAGAGCAGTGAGGTGGATCGGTAAACACAGATAAATTTTAAGGCAGGGCAGTAAAGCTGAGGGGGAAATTATGCAAACTGCATGGCAGAGCAGTGAGGCAGAAGGCTAAACATACACAAATTTCATGGTGGAGCGGTAAAGCTGAAGTGAAAATTATGCAAATTTCATAGTGGTGGACTTTCTTATCTGCGCACTTGCGCATGACTGGAAAAAAAGGTTGCAAATGTGTTCAGGACACTCTCCAGTGTCCTCCTTCTTGAGTTTTAGGAGCCCAGGGCAGAGGGCACTGACAAGGGATGAGAGAGGGCGGCAAAGTAGCACTAGCGAGATTGCAAGGTGTGGCAGTGATTTTTGTTGCTCTTGCTGGATGGCTCTCTAACCCATGATGAAGTCACCCTGTTGGGTTTAGACGTCACAACAAGCCACCCTGTTCACTCCCTAGCCTCTAAATTTGAGCAATGTAAATTTAAGGAAGTAAATGGAGAGGAAATTTGCACAACAGCAGTAACTGCTCCAAGAAGGAGCCATGAAAATGCAGGGGCAGGGGAGCCAATAACTCCCCTTTCTGGACTTGCTGGAGACTCAGAAGTGTTGAAAGGTAGGAGGATACTGACAAATGTTAGTTCAACACTTAATAGTGAGAGATTACATTGCCAAGCGGGAGATGTTGTCCCCTAACCCTTTGGCGAGCTTACATCTCTCACATTTTTTCCTTTTTCTGTGCTTGTTGACAGCTGAAACATATAAGGAAATTGACACAGGCAACACTACACAGATCCAACAGCTGAATTTGCACTCTTGTGCACTTGAGAAATACTGAGGGGGGACGGGACAAGAACCTTATTTGCATACTTCTGAAGCACTGAAAAATAATTTTTAAAAAGGTGGCGAACTAGTGACAGTCGCTCCAGAGTGCCGTTTGGGTATCAGTGGAGGGGCAGTCACTACCAAGACAGGCTGGAAGCGGCACAAGCAAGATCGCGAGAAGTGGCAGCAGTTTTTTCTGCTTTTGCCGGGCAGCGCTCTAGCTGTTCGAGGCAACCCATGATCAAATTGCCCTGTCGAGTTCGGACAACACAACAGGCCACCATGGGTATCAACAACCCTAAAACAAGCTATGCATTCTAAGGGTGGCTTCGTGAAAAAGAAGCCACCTTGCAGAAACCACACCAGGTTCAGATGACATGACAACCCACCATGGCTGGTTACCCATGGTGGCTTGTTATGCGAACCAGGTCAGTGAATAATATTCCTTCTATATCCGATTCAAAACATCAGCAACAAAGCATTTCTGTGGGCTACACCTGTTTTCACTAAAAAGCATCTTGAATGAAATTGTCATCTTTTTTTTTTGGCCTCATGCATTCTGTTGATGCAGAAGTGAATATATATGTACTAGCTAAAATGGGTTTTATTTTAGCAGCATATAGCACATTAAGCACAACTACTAAGCCTGTTTTGTAAGTCATATGCATGTGTGATGTGTGATGCATATTAGTAACAACAATCTTAAAATGAGGTTTAAAATAGGGCAGCAAGCTTTAAATGGTGGATGAATCAACTAAAGCTTCAATTGCAGGTTCTTGCAGCATGTGTTCGTGTGTGTGTAATTTTAATTGTTAGAGCTGAGACTGAAGGGCAGGTCATCTTGCCAGTAGCAGCGTAGATACAGTGGCTCCCCTCTCCCTGACCCAAAGACGCTGTATAAGAAATTTAAATAGCCATTCCTTCTTGTGTGTGTCCAATACTAGCAGATCTTTTGCATTTCAGCATGAAATCACTGCGTCTTGCCTTCTAGCAGTATGAATCACATGCAACTGAAGCAGGCAGTGCTCAGATGAAATTAATGTTTACCCACCAGTGAAATGGATCTTCTGCAATACCCAGGTCGCATGTCATGACAGCAAAACATGGGTTATTTAACCTACAATTCATGGAGAGGCACACTGCCTGTGACCTGCTTCTAGTTTGTGTAAACAACCTCTGATTGGAGGTTGTGAGTGTGATGTATGAACCTGGACTGATGAGTTGTTTAGGGACTGAACAACCCACCGGTGAACCCATGATTTGTTGTTGGTATAACAATTTGAACTTGTTAATTTTTGGAGCCTTTTTGGATTTGTTGTTTTCTAAAATAGGCAATATTATATTTTCCTAAATTAATTTTTAGAAAAGAAGAAAATGCTAAAATGGCCGTTCCCCAGAACAAGGGGTGGTCATAGAATCATAGAATAGTAGAGTTGGAAGGGGCCTATAAGACTATCGAGTCCAACCCCCTGCTCAGTGCAGGAATCCATGTTAAACATCCCTGACAGATGGCTGTCCAGCTGCATCTTGAATGCCTCCAGTGTGGGAGAGCCCACTACCTCCCTAGGTAATTGGTTCCATTGTCATACTGCTCTAACAGTCAAGATCCACCTGACAGTTGTTCCATCTAGCCCACTTTTAGCTAGTTTGCTAATCAGGATATCATGAGGCACTTTGTCGAAAGCTTTGCTGAAGTCAAGATATATTATGTCCACAGCATTCCCACAGTCCACAAGGGAGGTTCCCCATTAAAAAAAATGAGATCAGATTAGTCTGGCAGGATTTGTTCTTTACAAATCCATGTTGGTGTCTAGTAATCACTGCATTGTTTTCAAGGTGCTTGCAGATTGATTGCTTTATAATCTGTGCCAGAATTTTCCCAGGGATTGATGTCAGACTGACTGGTCTGTAGTTCCCAGGTTCCTCCTTTTTGCCCTTTTTGAAGACAGGAACAACATTAGCCCTTCTCCAGTCATCTGGCACTTCTCCCGCCCTCCATGATTTCTCAAAGATAATAGAGAGTGGTTCTGAGAGTTCTTCTGCCAGTTACTTTATGACTGGCAGAAGAACCATAGCCAGTCATTCAGGTCCTGGAGCTGGAGATTTGAACTCATTCAAAGTAATTAGGTGTTCCTTGACCATTTACCTATCAATTTCAAGTGGCAATCCTGCCCCTTCAGGTTTGCCAGGGGGGTCATAGACCCTCTTTCAGGAGAAGACTGAGCCAAAGTAGGAATTGAACACTTCTGCCTTTTCTTTGTCATCTGTTATTATTTTGCCATCCCCATGGAGTAGTTGAACCACCATTTCTTTCCTTTGTCTTTTACTATGCACGTATCTGAATAAAGCTTTTTTTTGTTGCTGCTAGCATCCCTCGCTAACCTCAGCTCATTCTCAGCTTTAGCCTTCCTGACACCATCCCTGCAATTGTGCTACCTGCCTATACTCTTCCTTTGTAGCCCGGCCTTCCTTCTACTTCCTATATGTGTCCTTTTTTGTTTTCAGGTCATCTCTAAGCTTTTTGTGAAGTCACATTGACGTCTTCTGTTGTCCTCTATCTTTTTTCCTGGTTGGAATTGTGCCTTTAGAATATCCTTTTTTAAAAACTCCCACCCATTTTGGACTCCTTTTCTCATTGGAGTCACTTGCCATGGGACCTTACTTATCATTGTTCTGAGTTTATTAAAATTGGCTTTCCTAATATCCAGGGTACACGTTTGTCCACACTCATCTTTTGCTTCCTTCAGAATCAAGAACTCAAGCATAACATGGTCACTTCCCCCCAGAGTTCCTGTAACTGCCACTTTATCCACTGTCATCTCTGTTGGTTCAAATGAAGTCAAGGATAGCCAATCCCCTAGTTCCTTCCTCCACTTTCTGTAGGAGGAAGTTATCAGCAACACAAGTCATGAATTTCTTGGAGGAGCCATGTTTAGCAGAATTTGTCTTCCAACAGATATCGGGGAAATTGAAGTCCCCCATTACTACTACATCATGCCTCCTTGAAACACTGGCAATTTGCTTTTCAAAAGTTTCATCCTCGTCTTCTCCTTGACTGAGTGGTCAGTAGTAGACTCCGACCACTACGTTCCTTTTATTCTTTGCCCCTTTTATTTTAATCCAGATGCTCTTGATGGGTCTCCCAAGCTCATCCTCCTGTATTTCTGCGCAGAGATATGTATTTTTAACATATAGCGCAACTCCACCTCTCTTTCTGTTCCTTCTGTTCTTTTTGGACAAGTTATATCCTTAATTGCTGTATTCCAGTCATGGGAGTCATCCCATCAAGTTTCAGTTACACCTATCAAGTCGTATTTGCCCTCCTGTATTAAGAGTTCAAGTTCGTTCTGTTTGTTTCCCATTCTCTGGGCATTAGTATATAGACATCGAAGACCATGTGCTTTATAGTCTGGCTTTCTTCCTACATTTTTTGGAAGACTATTATTGGGTGCTATTAGAGCTGTCCTCTCCGTTGCGGTGCATAAGCCTTCATCCATTGTTACCCCAGAGTTTACGTCTCCCTCCCCCGTAGGATTCAGTTTAAAGCTCTACTGATGAAGTTCTTCATGCTGTGGCCAAACACATTCTTCCCAGTCCTTGTGAGGTGCAACCCATCCCTTGCCAGCCGTCCATCTTCCAGGAAGTGTAGCCCGTGGTCCCAGAATCCAAATCTCTCATGTCGGCACCACCTTCATAGCCAGTCATTCACTTGGGAGTATTTTTATTTCTCTTTCTATTCCTCTGCTAAGTACTGGAAGGATGGAAGGTAGGTACGTTAGTTGCAAGGTGTCCTGTGCTTAAAAGAACCAATGTTCTGACTATAGAGCCCTAAAGAAAGCATTCGTACTGAGGCTTTGACAGGATCCAAAATTAGTTAGATTAAACTGAGCAAGTATAAGCCAGGTGATTAGTCAGTTGAGTATCCTAGTTTAAAGATATATATTTTTTAAGAATGTGGAAGGAAAAGATTATCCTATTAAGCCTGTGAATGTGTAGTTCATAAAAGGAAGACCCAGATTCCTCATATCCTTGTACATGGATAAAATATGTATATTATATATATAATGTACAGTCATGCCTTGGATTGAGAGCATAATTCATTCCGGAAACGTGCTTGTAATCCAAAACACTCTTATATCAAAACAAAATCCCCCAAAAAATATTTGTACAGAGATTTTTAATTTAAGCCGTACTATAGTACTTGTATTGCAAGACGTCGCTTGTATATCAAGTAAAAAAAATATATTAAATAAATATTTAAAAATTTGCTTGTCTTGCAAAACGCTCTCCAACCAAGTTACTTGCAATCCAAGGTATTACTGTATATGTATATTATATATATAATCCTCTGGATTCATTTCATGTCCCTTGGACATGTTACCTCCCCAGCCACAGCATTCATGAAAGATGATCTTGTTTAAGACTGGATCTCATAATATGTCCTTTCTGTGTAGGTGTGACTCATGCAGCCATCTGGGCAGCTTGCATTTCCTATCTAAGTGCTGCTGTGCCTCCAGAGTTAAGAACTTCGGCTCAAGGTATCCTGCAGGGACTTCACCTGGGCCTGGGCAGAGGATGCGGAGCAATGATCGGAGGAGTGCTGGTCAATTATTTTGGTAAGAAATTTAGCCGGCTCCATGCCTTTTCATCCTTTCTCAATGTGCTTTAAATGCCACACACACACACACACACCTTTCTCCAGTTCAGTTTTGCCAGCCACATGTTGCTTTCACTCTTCTGTTTTTTGTTTTGTATATATACATTTGTACGTATCCTTGACACATCAAAGTGGGGGAGAGCCTGTATCTTGAAACCATCTCTTTGTCCATCATCTCCACGATGCGCTACGTTTGTAGTTAAATGTAAAACAATTCCAGAGAAAAGCAGCTGCTGCAGCGTGCACACTTATAAAAGTCAATGCCATTTCCATTTGGGGAGGTGGCAGCCTATATGGTTAAGTATTGTACGTTGATAGATAGACTCAGATCACAGAATTTATGCTAAGAGCAATGGGAGTGAGCACAGTTTTATTATGGGTCTAGTCCCACTGAAATCAATGATGCAAGTGAATTGTCACCAATTTAAGTCCCATTGGCTTCAGTGGGGCTAAAGTGTCAGTAACTTTCTCTGGAACAAACCCATTCTTAAAACATTTACTTCTACAACTTTTATCATGATATTTAGCCCAAAGGGCCTTTTCACTGGCTTGAAACACATCAATGTTGCAATCGTAGGGCTGCCTACTTAGACGTAAGTCCCATTGAGTTCAATGGGGCTTACTCTCAGGTGAGTATCGGTTTACACCCTGAAAAAAATAGACCAAAATCTTTAAAAACACACAATCCTAATCCTATGAACATGTGAAAATGGTGAGTGAGATCATTGGTCCATCTCCAGTCCATTAGCTATCTACTACGACTACTAGAAATGGCTCTCCAGAGCCTGAAGTTGAAGCCTTTCACATCCTTCTGAGATCCTTGTAACCCCATAAAAATGAAGCAAGTACATTTCCTGTGCGTGTGTTTCTTTTATGTTCCTTGCTAGAACTATAATACATAAAGTGAGGAACAAACAACAGCAATCCAACTAAGCCAAGAGGCTTTACTTGGTGTTTTTTGTTTTTTTAATGTTAAAACAATTCTTAGCCCTGGGGCATCTTGTGGCTGTGTGAATTATTAGTGAGATGGTTGATTATTACAGGGTTGGACAGGCTTCAGACTTGCAGGATCTACTTTGAGTTTTTTTTACTAGAACCCTGAGATCCACCAGCTGGAGCCTCTTGCAAAAGACATACACTTATGGGTAGATCCAGATCTACCTTCTGCTCACCCCAATAGTATGTATTTGCTTGGGGATGTCATAGAATGTTTGTGGATTCAGATATCATGAAGCCACTTTTATAATCCTCCTCCTTCTGAAACTACATAAGATAATAATGCGGTTTTGTTAGAAGGAAAAGCGCAATCTGTTCTAGCCATAATAGCCAAGCATACAGTGTTCTACTGGGAGCATTTCCCTCTCTTATACTTTTCATTATAATTCCATTTATCAACAAGAATAGACACAGTGTGCAAATTACATTACAGCTGTCCTTAAGGGATGTATCAAGAACTATTAAAAAGCCATGCCTGTATTAACCCAATTACAATACAAATAATAAAAATACTGCGTTCCACTTCGGGGAACAATCGAGAGATGACAATTAATAAAGGCACAGCTATTTAGTATTTATATTTGAAAACATTATTTAAAAAGGAAACCAGATTTGTTGAAATGGTTACAGTATTCTCGGGTTCTTAAAACGCAACCTTTCATGACCTGGTAAGACAGTGCAAGCTTGAAATGCTGCAGCTCCATGTGGTTCTGGCGATTTTCAACATGCAGTGCAGCTCTTCTACTTGGGTGGAAGTCACCAGAACTGCATGGAGCTGTTTTGCATGCGGCCATGTCTCATGTGGCCATTCAGGCTGCAATCCTGTGCACACTGACCTGGGAGTGAATTCCAGTGATGTCAGCGGGGCTTACTTTCTGAATTGACATGTATAGGATTGCACCATGAATCACTCTTTGTGCAATTGAATCAGACCTCACCCTTCCTGCTTCTCTTTACAGGGGCTGCGTCAACATTCAGAGGGATAGGAATGGCCTGTCTTGTGATCCTCTTGCTTTTTGCTTTAATCCAGTGGTTGGCAGTTCCTGATGAGAAGGAGGGTAAATAGATTATTCCCATGTATTCAGACTCATCCGACAACCTTTGTCTTCTTGCTTGCTTTATTACCAGTGGTGCAGCTAGGAGAAGGGCCATAGATCAGTGGTAGAGCACCTGTTCTGCATGCAAAAGGTCCCAGATTTAATCCCCGGCATCTTTAGGTAGGGCTGTGAAAACCCCTGCCTGAAACCCCGGAGAGCTGCTTCCAGTCAGTGTCAACAATACTGGGCTAGATGGACCCACGGTCTTAGGATAAGGCAGCTTCCTGTGTTCCCAGGTCATTTTAGACCCTGGACGTAATGGCCTTACCAGGCTTCGGATGGCCATTTGTAGTTGTGAGGCACATAACTAAGATTTCTCTTCTTCCTCTGCCTCCAATCACCATTCCATGCGTTACAACAGCTTCTACATTCCTGTTATGTTAGAGAAAATAAAAACTGTGGCCAGTCCTGATTTTTAAAAAGAAATATTCTGAGCATGTGCAGCTTTGCATTTCAAACTCATTTAAATCAGAGCACCACCATGACTACAGCAATAGAATGGCGTTGGCTTCTGCTTGCCCTGATGGGAATAAGCACCATTTTGTTGTAGAAAAGGATAAGATATTTTTAAAGTGAAAATAACATTAGCATCTTTAGCTATGTACAGTGCCCAGCTGGCTGCCCCCTGACTATACAATGTTTTTTTAAAAAATGAGACAAAAGGATGCTACAGAAGGAAGGCCCATGTGCTGATGCTGGGCCTGTTTGCCACTGGCCCCATCACCTGCCCTTCTATGGGTGGTCATTTGCAGGGGGGACTGCGGGGCCCTGAGGTCCGCTCCTAGCTATACCACTGTTTATTACCAAGGTGAGACGTTCTCTCTCGCTCATTTGTGTTCAGCTGGTTTCCGTGATTCTTTGCCTTACCTGTAACTTTAACGCTTTTAAGGACTTGACTCATTCTTGTACATTATTCTGTTTAAAGCAGAACTTTGCACGGCCAGCATACAGGGAGCTCTTTAACAATCTCAAAATAAGTCATTCTTAATAGCAAAACCTATTTTGTCCTCTGTCTGAGATAAACCTATCCAAGGACAAGGAAAGAACATTGGCCACTTGGACCTGTGGCATTCTTTGATGTCAAGGGGCCCTCAGAACCAAAGACCTTGCTTAAAATAAGTGATGACCCATAATTAAATTTGTGTTGTCGTATGTATAGTTCAAAGATATTTTTAAAATACAATTAGGTTCCTGATAAACTGAGCTGCAGAAAGAAAAAAGCTTTCTCTGTTTGACTAATTCTTCTGAACCATTGGGCTTCATGTTCTTTTGTCTTCTGTCTTGTGTGGGGTGTTTGTGGAGTTCTTTTTGTTTTTTGCTTTTTTGCTATCGGTTGATATTCTCATCTTTGAGAATGGGATTGGACGTTGTTTTGATATTTGTATTTATTTAGTATGTTATTAGACACTTTGGGCTTCCTTTTGGAAGGAAAAGCAAGGTACACACATGAAAATGAGATGACATTGATTGATAGAAGACTGCAGAAATAGTTCTCTGTCTGTGTCTGTCTGTATCTCTCTCCTTCCCTGAAGCCTACAGTTGCTGGAACTGGCAGCCGGAACTGCAGAGATGAGACGGCCCTTGTTATTTTTTTAGATTGGGTGCGAGGTGCTACTGCCACTTTGGCTTCCTTCTATCCAGAAAAGGCAAAGGGATTTCCCCCCAGCGCTAGCTCAGCAGCAGTGGATGAGTGCCGATTCCTTAGATCAGGGGGCTGGGCTTGCTCCCAGCATCCACTGCTGCTCTACTACTGCTGCACAAGAGGCCGTAGGATCAGACAGATTCTGAAAAGTCCCTGCACTTAATTCCACAGCAGTAAATTTTGTTGAAATGACCCTCACTGTTGTTTGAAACTTCAGAAAAGACGATGCTGGCAGAAAGGATCCCAGTGCCTTCCAGCCCTGTGCCCATAGCCACTATTGATCTTGTACAGCAACAGACAGAAGATATCATGCCTCGACCTGAGCCCAGGCTTCCTCCCAAGAAAACAAAGCACCAAGAAGAACAGGAAGATGTGAACAAGCCTGCCTGGGGAGTCAGTTCTTCTCCATGGGTTACTCTAGCCTACGCACTCTATCAAATAAAGGAGATGGTTCAGCTCTCCAAAAGCAATCAGGCACTTGAGAACCAGCCTTTGCAGGTAACCCAATCTTTGGTGCCTAAAAGGTATTTCTAGGAGGGACGTGAATATGCATCTTTTACCGAAAGCTTTATGATTCCATTTCTACAACATAAACTGTAGTCTCATAAAATAATTTTATTAGCCGGCATCCCTTTTTTCCATCTAAGCATTAAATATGAGTGCTGCTAAGCCGATAGCAAAGACCAAAGGTATAACAAATCTAGTTTTTGTATACATGTTATGCAGTTGGAGATGGGCAAGCCACTCGTGGCTTGCGTTTGATTGGCTCAGAAATAAACCAAACTGCTTTTCCAGAAAGTGTGGAATGGCCCAGCTCATTTCCAAGCCAATCCTCCAGATTTGACGTGTCCACAGTGGAAATTCCTTTCCAACTGTGATTTTAATCTGAGCTGGAGAAGACTTCAGCGAGTTGCAATGCTTGTCTCTTTTTTGAGTGTGAGCATTATGAGCCCCAGAAGCTTGTATCTAGGCTCCAGACCACAAGCATCATGGACATCTCTAAAATGCAGAAGTTTTTCTGATATGGTCATTCATGTGAAACTTACTTATTGGCAAGTCAGTTGAGGAGTGACAAAGGAGAGTTCAGCTTTACACAGCCACATATTTAATCTATGAAACACATTGCCTGCCGCAAGAAGAGGTGGTAGTATTTACTTTTGAAGGTTTTCTGAAAGCGATAGACAAATTCATGGAGGTTAAATGATCTGTCAGTGGGCATTAGCCATAACAGCTATATGCAGCCTCCATACTCAGGGCCAGAATACCTCTGATCACCAGATGTTGGGTTTGAGCAACAGGGGGTGGCCATCACCATCTTGCACTGTTTTGGAGCTTCCCAGGGGTATTGGCTGGCCAGTGTTAGAATGCTAGACAAGATGGATCCGTGGCCTGATCTATCACAGGCATTTCCTTATACAGTAATACCTTGGATTGAGAGCATAATTCGTTCCGGAAACGTGCTTGTAACCCAAAACACTCTTATATCAAAGCGAGTCTCTGGCGGGCGTGAGTGGGGCCGATTTCGGCCCGCTCGAGGCAAGCGGTTACATCCCTTGTCTTGCAAGACCTTGCTCGTTTATAAAGTCAATTTTTTAAAAAAATTTTTGCTTGTCTTGCAAAACGCTCTCAGACCAAGTTACTTGCAATCCAAGGTATTACTGTATTTCTTATGTGGTTCTTATGTAGTCTTTTTAAAACCTCTTAGTAGGCACCTCAATGCAACCTTCTGATAATACTGCACATGCTTACTAAAGATAGCTGCTTACAGATGAATGGGTAAAAACCAGTTACCGTTATTTCCCACGCTTGTGATTTATGGCATCCACATCATGCACTGGTTCTAGTGAATTTCCATCAACTTCGATGTGTTCAGTATGTACTGAATTATGTTCACATGTAAAATCATTAATGTATTTTAACACGGGGTGATATCCCGTTAGCCCCCCCCCCCGGAAACGACTTCTGTCAGTGGGATGGGTGTGTGTGTGTGTGTGATTCTCCTTCCCCCTCTGCAGCCCGTTGCAGGGTTGAGGACCCTCCAGAGCAGATTGTGAGAGGCAGGGCTATGGTGAGGAGGAGAGATGGGGAAGGTCCTGTGGCGCAAGTGGAAGTCCAGTCGTGCAGTGTTGGATTTCGCCCATGGTTTGACTGCAAGTAATTAATTGTATTTTTGAGAAATAGGAGTAGGACACATTTTGCTAATTAGTGTGGCTTAAGCTATTTATATACAGAATATTTACTGACTCCTTAAGAGACAGACATGCGAGCAGATTACCATGGTTTAAGTGGGTGTTTTGAAGAGTACAAAATGGTTTTTTTATCCATCTGCTGATGACTTGGGAACCCCTTCACAAACTGCATTCTTCTTGCAGAGTGTAAAAAGAAACACACGCTACATATGTGTGTACCACCACATGAAAAATGTTGCTCTCTGAACATGTATCCAGGATTGGCCTTGGTCACAACCACATGTACACAATGGTGCTGCGCATGCTTGAAGCAGCCCTAAGACCTGTACAGACGACTTTTCAGCAGCTCCTAACAGGGGTTTTAATCCCCATTAGGTTCTTGGTTTCCTAAACTCCCTGGTGATGCAAAGCCAGATGGGAACCAAAGTCCTATTGAAAGTCAGCAGCACTCAAGCTGCTTTTGGTGAGAAAGTCCTAGCAGTTAAAAATTAGGAGTGCCCTTTAGACGAGGGCTGTTGATATTTTGATGATACCTTAGTTGATTAATCATAGGACGTTTAATCAACTGATTATTTAAATTGCATAAATTTGCAAGTAAAAGTAGATCTGAAGAAAACAGCATACTTTGTTTTTTAATGACGTATATGTGTGTCATGGCAGTCACCATCTTAGATGACGCATTGCCCTTTCTGAAACGAGTCTTATTCTAAGATGGCACCTACCACCTGCAATTTTGTATGGGCTTATATTTTAAAAATAGTTTGGTGTGTGTGTCTGCACAGTTTTTTAAAAATCTCCTTCCCATATTATCAGGGACATCATTCTAATCAGTTCATCTAACTCAGTGTTCTCCAACCTTGTGTCCCCAGATGTTTTTGGCCTACAACTCCCAGCATGCCCCAGCCAGCTATGCTGGCTGGGACATGCTGGGAGTTGTAGGCCAAAAACATCTGGGGACACAAGGTTGGAGAACACTGATCTAACTGGATGGTTGACAGTGTTGTAGCCCTGCTTTGGGCACATATGTAGCCAGGCTCCTATGTGATTTGTAGGTGGTTTCAGCAGCAACAACAAAAGAGGTGGTTCATATTTTGGTAAGACGGTGGGAGGCTGTTAACACTACTGCTCCTGGGAAATGTGTGCGATTGAGGTTTTGACAATCGTGGTCGGCATATGTCTGGAAATGTTAGTTCTAACGTGGCATTAAAGTTAAGCAGCATTTGCTTGACCAACCTTTTATCAGCTACACTCCCCTCTCCCCGGTAAATTCCCACCTCTTTTGCCTTCATCCCGTTGATACTGCTGTTTAGTTGCAACGTACCAAGAGGAATAATTGTGCCGTGAATCATGTAAGGCAAACACTGGACGGTTGTATTAAAAAAATAATTAAATGCATCCCTTCAAGGCTGGCAATACAGTGCATTAATAATTTTGCACAAGTAACTGATCCACTCCTATCTAAATCCTCCAGGAATTAGAATGTCATCCAGTGCTTTACTTTTGCTTTGATAGCCATCACCACTTTAAAACCAGGGAGGAACACCGTCCTTTTGCAGCCATAGGATCCAATCTATCAAGGAGATCTGCACACACACAAGCCTGCTTCCTTTTGCAGAGTGCTATATTCACAGCATATGTCCAAATTAGGCTGTAATGAAGTTGTCATGGTCTGTGGGGTTTAGCATTTGGATTTTAGGAATACAGTTAACCTTGTTCTTTAAACTTTTATTTGCATATCCTGGAGAAGAGCTTTTTAATAATAATCCCTTGGTGGTTCTAAGTGTGCCTGCCGCACCCCCTTTATGGTTATTAAGAAAGAAAGGCCTGCCACTTAGTCAGTCTGCTGAAATATTCATAGCTCTGCTCCAGAAATAGCACACCGCTGATACTCTGTGGTTCTGATGCAAAGTATTACGTGGAAAGTATGTCAAGGAAAATATGGGCAGCTCCATTAAAAAGGAGCATGAAATGAGTTAGCAAATCGTAGGAATATTTTGTTCCTTGCACACATCAATTTCATATATTTTTTTGTCTTTAAAATACAATAAGCTTTTTTCCTACATGCTTCTTGGGGAAGAGCAGTTAGGAAAAGATAAGGAAGGTAAGTTTTGTCATCTTGTTGTCCAACATGTTACCTGGATGATGGCTTCCCATATGGCTTCTCTGCTTGTGCATTGTGCTGTGTATATGATTTTTGTTGCTGTTGTTATTATTAATGAAGAAGCTGCCTGGCTTACCTGGAATGACAGAATGCCTGTGCTTTTCTGGGCAGTAAATCCACAAGCACACCTTTTATACATGTGATATTTTTCTCTTTCCTAGAAAGCCGACAATAGCCATGGCTCGGCACCAGGCAGCCCTCAGGATCAAAGAGAGAGTGATGCGTCTGGGGAAACGTCACTACCCACATCAACCCTTGAACCCCACCCCACCCCAGATGGCCCAGTTCCATTGGATAGCAGCGCTCAGCCTCCTGAGGCAGGGCACAAATAGGACCTTGCTGCATTGAATCCAACTCTTGCAGTCACAGAAATGCCGAAAATGGAAGCTTGAAACTGCAGCTCCCTTCACCTTGGGCGCTGGTAACTTGATGCAGCACATGCTTTTAAAATATTTAAGGCTGTTTCTGTGGTGAAACCCACCTAACAGGCCTGTCACAGGAAGAACTCTAAAGCCTAGGAGGGCTAGGCAGAAGAGGCTGGGTTAATAGTAACTAGTAGAAGAGCTCAATATTCCACTTGAATGCTTTTTCAACCTGTGTGGAAAGGAGGGTTGGGGTCCATTTGTGCGTAAACAAACAAACCCTACCTTGGTGGTCTTGATCTGTTTTGAATTTAATTTGTTCTCACAAAAAGGAAAGGTTCACTTCAATTTCTGAAGAGGAATATTGCATTCCATTTCCTCTTGCCTGATATAGTTAATATTTTTAATTAATTATTGGGGGAAGGGAAGAAGAGGAGGAGAGCTCATAGCTATTTTTTCTCCATCTATGTTAATTTATTAGGGGGCACATTGGCTTCCCAAGTTGCATAAACTACTGAAACGTCTGAGAAAATACACTAGTTAAATAATTAGAATGAAGGAGCAGCATAGAATTCTGTCTTTTGTAAAGACTTTTTGGAAACTTTGAATAGTTTTTGGCTGGTAGAGTTCTAAGTTAAACAGCTGTTAGGATCTTTTTAACCAGCCAAGTTGCTATCAACCTCTTCTGTGGCCAGGCCACAGAGCATTGATAAGGGCATTTTAGAAAGAACCAAACTATAAACAAACTCAGCTGCCTGTAGCCCTTCATTTATGAGGGTGTAGGGTGGGGTTGTTAGTTTGGTGTTGTGCTTCAAGACCTTGACTGTGATTGTTCAGTTTGAGAGTACCTATGGTTTTATACAGGACAGCTGCCCTTATCCAACAAATAGGATTCACCCACAGAAACAGTACATATATATGACTCTTCCCTTTTTGACAGCGGGGTGTGTGCAGGGGAAAGAGCCCCCCCCCCCCCCAGCTCATATACCATCAAACAGAAGGTCAGCGTGCTTAGCTGTATTTTCTGGGCAGGAAGATACTAGGATACAGGAAGTCTAAGCTACATTCCCCATCACAGGATGCATGCAGTCTAGGCTAGCTGGCACTGACCTTCCTTTTGGTGGGAGAGAGTGGATCCTTGTGCTGCTCACTCAATGGCAGGTGCATAGACTGACTGCTGCTCAAGAACCTCTCTTGATCAGGGCCAATATTTCACGGTAGTATAAAATAGGTGTGTTTTTTTTAATTTGGGGGGCTGTTATCTTTATTTATAGAATACATTTAAAGTGCCTGTGGGCTGGAGAGCAGAGGGATATAAATCCTAATGACTCTGTAGGTTAGGAGAGAATATTGTTGACGTACAAGCAGTTGGAATGAGAACCGTGGTATGTAATGAAAAATTGATACAGTATGTTTGGGGTCTTGTTGCACACTTAACGTTGTTTGTCAAAACAGTGGCAATTCCCTTTTTTTTGTTTTTTGTTTTTGGTCTTTTCACATTTTTCCAATGTTAGCTGAACCTAACTCTCTTACACGCTTGTCATTTATAGCGAGAAGATGTTAGACTCAAGGCTTAAGTCCTTAGGCTCAGAGGGTGTCTAAAGCTTTGTCTCTCATTAGGAGCCTCCTATTAAAGGACAGATTTGCACAATGCCCTTTTAATGGGAGATGGTGTGGAACCAAATTGCTGTTGACTTCTAGCAGCCAAGTGGCAAGTGCCCAGCTTTGGCTCCAGGACTTGCATCCATCGGGAAGGCTAATGTGTGTACTGGGTCCCATCTTTGCCCATGGTCACCTAAGCTGGCTGTTGGGGGAAAGGCAACCTACTGTCATTCCATGAAATGAAGACAAGTGGGCAGCTGCAGGTAAGTGGTCCTTTGGAAAGACCGGCAGAAATACATTGACTTGCACTTCATAGAATAAGATGTCAGATACACAGATCTGTTTTTTAGCAAAGCTGCACACAGCTTTACTTGATTTTGAATGCAGAGTATGTGACAGGACACCCCAAGGCAGGCTGTGAGGAAGGAGAAGAGGGAAACTGCTGGAAAGTTCAAGCCCCATGTCCCTCAAAATGCCACATGGAATACTGAGGGTTGTTCTCATTGCATAAGCCTTAAGGGACTGTAACAGAATCAGTACATGGATACCTGGGACCAAACACCAGAGAGTAGTCACTAGCTATTTTTTTGCACTTCAACTTAAATGTACTGTATTGTAAATTTCTCATGACTTGTTTAAGTGTCCTTTTAAAAACAGATCAGAAATGTATTTATTATATGTTTATATCCGGGAGGGAGGGTAGGAAGTAACAGAACCAAGCAGGTGGCAGGCTGAAAATGGTTATTTAAAAATTAAATAAAACATTAAAACCCTCTTTGGGCTAATAATGTGTAGAGTTCACATGGTAACAGCTGTGGTAATACCTTTTAATGTTCAGCACCTACATTGTGAGGCATAGAACTTACACGTTATGTTTACACTTCTTCTGACTTGTCTGTTGAACCTGTTCCATCATTCTATGTGGGCAGTGGGACGGTAACACCGGCTTTCATAGTTGTGAAATTGTTAAGATGTAGTGAAGAGAAATAAAAATTCACTGTATACGTAAAGATGTCTGTCATTGCTTATATATGTTCTGGTTTGGGCTGCTTGCTTTTAAAGCAAGTGAAAAACCAGTAAAAATGGCGGGGGTGAAGAGAGGCCTTCACTTGCCTGAACAGACCAGGGTGTCTTGTCAACCTCAGCTCTCATCAGATACAGCTGCTCTTTGCAAGTTTGCCCTCCCAAGTACAGCTTTGTGGTCATGACCTGTGTCTTCCAAGCTCATGTGTCTGAGCAGGAGCAGGGCCTCTGAGCCGCCCAGGGCCATCTGTCTCCCCAAGGCTGGAAACAGAGTGCTGAGCAACAGGGACCTATGGTCTCAGGCTCAGCTAGGGCTGGGCAACCCCCCTGGACTAGTTGTGAGCACATCTGGCAATTTGATAAACTATCCTGGGCCCCACCACAAAATGGCTGCCATGGGAGGTGTTGCTGGTCACAAAGGGCAAGTAACCTGTTCAAAAGACTGAATACAAGGCAAAGGTGGGGTTTGAGCCCCAACAAATACACTTAACAACTCTTTGGACCCCACAATTCAAAGTCCTTTTTTCATGTTTCCCTTCTGCATCTGGATGTGCTGCAGGGGAAAGCATTGGCCTGCAGTAGCCCACTGTCATTACCTCCTAAGAATGTCTCTGAGCTCCAGGTGTGGCCCAGAGGCATTCATGGGAAATGATGGTAGCAATATGCTCTTGCCCGGTTTACACAACATGCTGGGCTTATCGTGGGTAAGCCATGATGAGCTGTGGCACAGGCCAGGCGCCTTTTGAATATGCAACCTCTGATGGGGTTGCAGTGTGTCATCCGAACCTGACCATCAGGGGTTAAACAACCCTTGCCCGCTCTCACACACACATCCATTGACACACCTATCCATTCATTCCATTATCATCTATATACCCTGCCCTTTAGCCAAAAAGGCTCCCAGAACAGCTAGAAGACACAAGAAATAAAGAGTAGAGAGGGAGGGAAGATATATATATATATATATATATATATATACAGTCATGCCTTGGATTGAGAGCATAATTCGTTCCGGAAATGTGCTTGTAATCCAAAACACTCTTATATCAAAGCGAAATCCCCCCCAAAAAAATTTGTACAGAGATTTTTAATTTAAGCCGTACTACAGTACTTGTATTGTAAGACATCACTTGTATATCAAGTAAAAAAAAATTAAATATTTAAAAATTTGCTTGTCTTGCAAAACGCTCTCAAACCAAGCTACTTGCAATCCAAGGTATTACTGTAATTAAAATAGTTTTTTAAAAGCCTATTTGAAGAGATGAGTTTATTTCCTCTTTCTCTCTGGCTCGCAGGTAGTTGGATGGAATGGCCTCTGTGAAGAGCTCAGGCTCCCCCACTTTTCTCTAATTCTCTCCTTCCCTCTGCTGTTCAGTGAGGCAGTTACCTCAGGCAGCTGATTTTGGGGAACATGAAAGGGCAACAAATTGTTGTTTAGTATTTATTATTTCATATAAACTCCCAGGGAGAGGCACTTGTGGGATTTTCTGCCTCAGGTGGTGAAATAATTTGGCCAGTCTTCGGTACTAAGCACCTTGACTTGGGAGGAAGGAGCAGTGCCATTCGCTTGTTCCACCTTGGGCAGCAAAATGGCCGGCCCTATCTAAAGGTTCCCTACCCAAGTTAAGAGAATCCTGCTGTAAACCTCATAGGTTTCAAGCTTCATGGAAACAGCCATACAGACACAGGGAAGCAGAAATTCCAGGCAAGGATGCTGCGGGCGAGCTCGTCAGAAGAATAAGGCATTTGAATGACATTTTCATGGGGGAAATAGAAATGCACAGCATGTTTCTAAACTGACCGTATTTGTACTTGCTGGCAGGCCTTGTACACAGAGTTACAGCTTTGTTCACTCCAGTGCATCAGAAACCAATACAGCCTGAGGCATTTCTTTCTGCTTAGACAGACTTAACATGCCTCATCTCTACAAGAACAGTGTCCAATACAGGGAACTGCACCCATCCAAGAGGCTCATTTCACAAAAGGTTGTATGTGCAGTTCATGGTTCAACCACCTTTGTCTTGTGACACAGCACTACCATGAAAGTGTCATTGCTGAAACCAGCTCAGAGCAACTTTGCTGGAACTGAGAATTTATTGGGGCCCATTTTGCTTAAGGTCAATTATGTCATTAGTATTTTAACAGTCCAAAATGATACCCATCCTGGCCTATTCTTCAGCCCACCATGTGTCCATCCCAGTTTAAGGCACTGGACAAAGAATCAGGTTTCCTTTCCTTCATGGATGTATAGCCCTGGTTCACATGGGTTGCATCCTCTAACCCACTTAAATCTGGGATCTCCAATGTGGTGCTTGTGGGCACCAATGCGCCTACAGACACCTCCCTTGGTGCCCACCAAGGTCCCCCACCCCTCCACATTTTAATTTTTGTTAAGTTGGGTTTTGGGGTGGTTGCAAAGTGAAGCACCTGCCTTGCAACCACCCTCCACCTTCATTTTCCTTCACTACAATGCTTTTGGGGCTCACGTGAGCCCAAAAGCTGTGAAATGAGTGTTTCATGACTCGCTGCGCTACCATGGCAGCCATTTTGTGAATGGGCACCTCACCCCTCCCTGCCCCACGGCACAGCTATTTTGTGATAGCGCCCACAACATTTTCTCAAAATACAAAATGTGCCCACCAGCCCAAAAAGTTTGGGAGGGGGGCTGACTCAAAATGCAATTCTGTGCTCACTTACCTGGGAGTAAGTCCCATTGAACTCAATTGGGCCTACTTCTGACTAGATCTGTATGGGGTTCCACTATGGGGTTCCACTGTTAATGCGGTTTAATTGTACCCAAGGCATTAATTGTACATAATTCAACGCAAGTGAAGAGCAGGTGGAACCGTTTAAAGCACTTCCTGTGAAGAGGAATGTAGATTTAGATTACATTGTTTTCAGTACCTCATTTCCCAGCCCATAACTAGTCTGTACTACAAAGGTGATTTCGGGGCTGTGTGACATAAGCTGAGCCAGTAAAGGCGATATGCCCTGGATATAAAGGTTTTTTTCTTTTTATCAATCTTTTTATTTATAAAGGCTAAAAAATTACTCTGAAGTGGCAGAGACCGCCTAAGACATTTAAGAACATAGAACATAAGCCATGGGGCTGCTCTCAAAATTTGTATGCAGTTTCCACTAAAATCAGGGCTGTTAGTGATTTTTTTAAAAAATATCTGTCAAGATTTGCTGAGTTTTGCAACCTATAAAATGCATACAAATGTGCTTATGTTTACATAAATAATACTGCTAATGAACAGGAAAAGAGCTTTGGAGGCCTAGCTCCATTTCTAAGATGTTGCTAGGCATTGCTCATAAACTTTCAAGCTTATCTTTTCAGACTTGAGGACTAGAGACTTGAGGGGGAAAAGCTTGAGATTTAAGATGCTGAATTTGGTGCTCAGTATCAAATCCTGCACTACCGTGGAAATCACAGGATACACACCTATTCAGAAAGAGTCAGGATATGACACAGGGAAGATGATAATCACAGCAGCCTACAGAGCTGCCTCTTGAACCTTCTAACTCCAGGCAAGTTACATTAAAGCAAAGGCAACAACTTTGGTTTACCCTTGCCTTTAGGGCAGTAGAATTAGTTTAAAATGGTGACTAGCAAATGGCCTTAACCTTAATTGACGTCCATGTAGTGTTCCTTGTACAGTCTGGAGGCACGTTTGTGAGAGCTGGACTGACCCGGGTTCAAAAGCTTACCTAGCCAGTGACCCTCAGTCCCAGTCACGCAGACGGAAGGAGGAGATAACAGCAGTTAATAAATATTAAAGAGTTTATTTGTAAGACCCAATTACATGGGATTAAGGCAAGCAATGCATCTCTTACTCACTACATGATTGCAGATTCAAATCCAAGACCCCAGTGGTAAGGCTGAGATGAAGTGAAGTGACTGACTTGAAGTAGAAGTCCAGAACAAGAGAGAGAGCCAGGAAGTCAAGTGAAGCAAGTGAAGGGATGTGTATCCTACCCCAACTTATATAGCAAGACCCCATTTAACCCTTTGGTGATGCCATCTATCCAGCTTGGCGGGACAATACTGGAAAATGTCGATCATTTTCTCTATCTTGGCAGCTATCTTTCTGTTACAGCTAACATCGACAGTGAAATCCAGCATCGTTTGAGCTCCGCAAGTGCCGCATTTTCTCGAATGAAACATAGAGTGTTCGAGGATCGGGATATTTGTAAGAAGACCAAAACACTGGTTTATGAAGCCATTGTATTACCTACTTTATTGTATGCCTGCGAAACATGGACTATCTATAAACGTCACTTCCACCTCCTTGAAAGGTTTCATCAACGTTGCCTCCGGAAAATCCTGCGAATTACTTGGGAAGATAGACGAACAAATGTCAGTGTACTGGAAGAAGCAAAGACTACTAGCATTGAAAAAATGATCCTTCAACGCCAACTTCAGTGGACCGGTCATGTTGCTCGAATGCCTGACTGCCGTCTCCCAAAGCAGTTACTTTACTCCCAACACAAGGATGGAAAGCGGAATATCGGTGGTCAATATAAGAGGTTTAAAGATGTTCATAAGGCTAATCTAAAAAAATGCAATATAAACATCGAAAACTGGGAAGCTCTGGCCCATGAACGATCTAAATGGAGGTTGGCCTTTCACAAAGGTTCCATGGACTTTGAAGAAGCCCGAGTGCAAGGTGAAAGGGAGAAACGTGCTAAGCGAAAAGCACGTCAAATGAATCCTTTACAGGACCATCTTCTATCTGGTAACCTGTGTCCTCACTGTGGGAAGCTGTGTGGATCTAGAATTGGCCTCCACAGTCACTTACGGACCCATCGCTAGAGTCTACACAATCTTCTTTAGAATTTCCTCCTTTTATCCCGGAAGACAATCTTACTCGGTCACGAGTGATCGCCTGATGATGATGATGATGAAATAGGATATTACTCACCTATTATATAACCTGTTTTTCACAACATGTTGATTCCAGACTTCTTGTCCCATGGCTGCTGAGTCATAAACCTTGAGACTATGTCTGGTGACTGAAGACTTTGTGTACTTCATCTCAAGAGACATCCAGGTCAGGTGGCAATCGTTCTGCCCATGCAAAACCTAACAACGTTTTCCCTGCAAACCTCCTATTCAGAATAAAAACAAAAACCCTCGCTTTGTAGAACGGTTGCCTAGACCCAGTTCCTTTTGGGAATTTGTATGCTGTTTCCACTAAAATCAGTCCTCCATAAATCTCCATAATCATTAAGGGACTGGAAACTAATGAAGCAACATTAAGTAGAGATGTACGGATTTTGTTAAGGCCATTCCATCTGTGTTTCGTGGATTGTCTTTTGTTCTGTTGTCCGCTCCCTGACGGAATCATTTTTCCGGTGTACAAAAAATTCATTCCACTTATGCAAGTGTGCATTAGCACTAATGCATATTAACGCAAGTGCGGATTTGTGCAAAAAAAAAAAACCCAAGTTAAAAAAAAAAAAAGATCCACAAGTCTGCAGAATCCGCATGACTCAGAAAAAGCCAGTCCGCTGCAGAATCCACAGGTTGGATTCATAGAAATGCCACTAAGTCCTTCAGAAAGTCTTGGCTGCCCTCTTCAGTTCAAAGAGCAGAATATTCCAACTGTGTTCTAAATCTCCTTACTTGCAACTGTCGTGTATTTTTCCTGCCTTATCTTGGCATGTTGGTTCAAAGGAACTCTCTACTGTGAGAGTGCAAACTGTTTTGTCCTCGCTCCCTTCGGACCTCTTCTTCGTCATTCCCCTCCTCCTCCTCTTGAATGGAATCAGTTTGTTGGTCTGGTTCTGCCTCAGTCTCTGTATTAAAAAGCTGCTGTTCTAGGAGGGCTCCTCCAATGCCATACTGTTTGTCATGGTTGGTCATTTCTTCGGGCGAGACGTGAGGAAGTCCTAGAACAAAGTTTGCAAACCTGGGGGGGGGGAACAGGGGAGGGAATTACCAGGCAGAAAGCAGTGTAACCATTACTTGGAAACGAGAACACGAAACATCCGCCAAATCTGCTGTGTTCTTGGTATCGACACCACTCATTGCAGCTCTCGGGCTATTTTAGTCTAGAGCACATGTCAAGATGACAAAGATGCCAATCAGACATGAACAGCCAGCACCAATCAACAATTCTTAATATTGGCCACTTGTATTACTGTCGCTTTCCCCCATTAACTTCCATGCCATTTTGTCAGCTTCTGAGTGTTCAAAGTGGTTGACAAACATTTACGTTAGTTATCAACAACCCTGTAAAGGTCAATTAGCATCACTATCGTCCTGTTGCATCTGGGAGCTGAAGTTGAGAAATAGCTTTCCCAGGGTCACTAAGTGAGAGTTCATATCTGAGGTGAAAATTCAATTGGGCTCACAGCTCTTTCTCTTAACCACCATGCTACACTAGCTCATCACTCCGCCCTGAAAAATAAAATCTTTTTGAAAACCATCATGGCACAGCAACTCGCTCCTAGCGATGAAGATTCTGCCTAAACCAAAGGAATGTTTTCCTACTCCAGCACAGCTTTACTCCACAGAGAAGTTACCCATTTCCTTGAGAGAACAATGCATTAAGGGTGCAATCGTATGCAAATTTAGACAGAAAAAAGGCCTACAATTCCTGGCTGGGGCATGCTGGGAACCGTAGGCCTTTTTTTCTGCCTAAACTTGCATATGATTGCGCCTAAATCAGGATGCGCAACATGTGCGCCCCCACTCCCGGTGCTGCCTCAGCCCCACTGCTGAATTTGGTGGTGGCGGTAGGAAACTGAGGGGCGTTTTCTTAAGAAAGAAAATTGTGTCCATAGCACTATGAAGACTGCAAGGGTCAAATTAACTTGTTAGCAAGCTAAATTTGACTGTTGAGCAGTTGGGAGCATTAAAATGGTCAAATTTGCAAACAAGCTAAATATGACCCTTATAGCACTCCGTAGCACTACAAACACCATCCCCCCCCCCGTTTTTTTGCCGCTGCCACTGCTGTCAAAATCAGCAGTGCAGCTAGGGGAAACCAATGGGTGTGTGTGTGTGCGGGGAATTTCAGGGGTGTGTGGCCCACAGGTTCAGCAGCCAAAATGGCCCCCATACCTCCCACAGTTGCCCACCCGATTTAAATACATAAAAACAGTTTTGAGATGTCAAAAATGCAAAAATTAAAGTTCCTACTTTTGTGGGGACTGCAGCTTGACCACTGCTACCCACGAGGGGAAATGGGGACTCCTACAGAACACACGGAGCTCCTCCAAGGCTTTGGTGGTCTCTGTTTCACTTTGCTCCCGATATTCATCTTCAGTCAGATAACGAGCCTCTAACTTTTCTGATTTGAACAACCAAGTAGCTTTTCTAAAAAGAAAGAAAGGAAGGAAGGAAAGAAAAACAACACTGGCATTTTGAAAGTTGTACCATGGATCTGAAATATAGAAATGTGTGAAACTATTAAACAAATATATTGAAACTGGCTGTCAAAACATTGCCTCTAGACAAAGCGCATTAGGCAGAAAAACCCATGTCAAGAAAAGCAGAATATGTGACCTGTTCAAATTATGCAGCTTACAATAATTTATACATATTGGCTTATTGCTGCATGATTTAGGCAATCCTAAATTATACTGAACACAATGGGACCTATTTCCACGTAGACATGCATAGGATTGTTCTGTAATTCTATTTGTTCTAGCCATGGAGAGAAGTGAGGAGCTATGAAAGGCTCCCTAATAATGGCCTCTGGAAGTCCTGCTCGATGTTCACTCTTGAGGTTTCTCTAGGTGTTGCCAATCTATTTTCAAGTCTCTTTTGCAGTCATAAGGACTAGAAACTTGATATCTGGATATGCTCAAGATGGCAAACTCGTTAATGAACAATACAGTTGCAGAATACATGCAGCCCTTAATGAGATTCCAAATGTTGTAACAGAGTGTATGTCATGCATTTCAGTTTCTTTGTATTTAAAAAGCTTAAAAGAAAGTGCATTTGATTCTGTTTCCTTTCCCCGAGTTTGCTGCTAACAGCCGTGGCATACAAACACCATCTCTAACAGTATAACCTAATATGTGAACAGTTGTACCTCTTGAAGGCACTTGTATGCAGAAACATTGAATTACCCTACAAAATATAGCAAAGTCACATAGCACAGGGCTTCATTGGACTTCGAGTGACCACACCTATACTGTAAAAAGCCAGCCAAAAAAAGTCCAATTAAATCCATTAGTCAAAAGGTTACTGCCAATGTAATAGTTTGCCCTTTCTTCAACGCCATCCAAGCACCTTCTACCCCAACCTGGTATCCTCCAGATGTAGTGGACTTCAACTCCCATCAGCCCCAGCCAGCATGGCCAATGGTTAGGAATGCTGCGGGTTGTGGTCCAAAACATTGGCGGGCACTAGGTTGGGAAAGGCAGTTCTAAAACATCCTCATTGCTCACAGGTCAATCCTAGGCCTTACTCTCACCCCTGTCTTGTCAGCCTCTAGATAGGGACCAAATTAATTCTATATTCTGTACAGTGTCTAGCATACCATTGGCGCTAAATCATCCTAAATGGCATAATAGCATGCAAATACTGGAACACTACCATGTCTGACAATATCTTTAATACATATAAGTATTATATATCTGAAACACACAGATGGGATGGAGTATCCAAAATATATAATCAGGACAGAGTGATGTACACTCCACACTAATTCTCTCTCTCTCTCTCTCTCTCTCTCTCTCACACACACACACACACACACACACACACAGCTCCAAAGTAAGCCTGCATTCTGTGCAAAGAACCTATATGCAAATTAAGCAAATTTATATTCCAGAACTGATTCTGCTAACAACTGTAAGGAATGTCATTTCGATACTACATGATGCAGCAACATTCCTCTGCTAAGTACTGGAAGGATGGAAGGTAGGTAGAAAAACAAAACTGGAAGCCAAAGTTCTTGAGATGACCAATTCAGATTTATGGGCTAGCAGCTAGAAGGAAGTCATGGAACTTTATTTTTATACATGACAACAGCAGCCAGACTATTATATGCACAGAAATGGAAAGGTCCAGCAGTGCCTACAACAGAAGAATGGTTGGCCAAGATGCTGGAGCTGGCAGAGATGGCCAAACTCACATCATTAATCAGAGAAAGGACAACATCCACGTTTATTGCTGAGTGGAAACCTGTAATTGAATTTTTGCAGAGACTAGAAAATAATGATTTGTTTGTTTGTGGGTTCATGGAATAATAAGTGAATTTGGGACAACGGGAAAAAAGATTTTTCATTCTGATTATCGAGTAAGAAAATTTATCGTTACCTATATTTGCTGTAGAAGAAAATCGGAAGTCTATTTTGTTTTGTTAATTGTTATATGTTTGATATTATGTGTTTGTTTTATATAGAAATAAAAAAAATTTAAAAAAAGATTTATGGGCTAGCACCAAGATCATGGCTTTCTCTCTTTCCCCCTCCACAAGCTAGATACATATATTAGCCATTTTGGCAAGATATTTTCAGACATGGCTGAGTCTCACTAAATACTCAGTGTAAGATGGAAAATGACCCTAAGTGGATGCTGCTCCAATTGGCTTTAAATATGAGCTGGAACTTGTTTATATCCACATTCAAATCAAACCTGAATGAAGCTGTCTAAACCCCATGTATAACACTGCGGGGGGAGAGCAAGGAAAGGAAAAATTAGGGGTGCATGGGAGGGGGGGGGGGAAGAGAATAAATGCTTTCAAAGAATAAATGCTATAAGGGAAAATCTTCCAAAGCCTTACTGCTCTTTTGCCCTGCAAGAAGTATCATTTATAGATTAACTAGTATTAAAACATGTTTTACCATTTCTTTCTTTTCTTGTTTTGTTGAAGTGTGCTCTAAAAAACCAGCGTCTGCCTTTGAACCGCCCACACCATCCTTGGTTGACAGGCGCCTTCTTAAAAAGGCAGAGTAGAAAACAAACAGCCCTTCTTGCAAGTTGTGAAAGCAGCTGTACTTAGATTTAACAGGGACACTGTCAAAGTGAAGGCGTATTGGAAGACACACTTGGGACTTAGTGTTGTGCCTCCAGTAGGTCAGACAGAGACCAGCTGTGCCGAAGTGTGTTTGGGGTGGGGTCAGGCTAACTGCAGCCTGACCCAGCTGGGCAGCCTTACCAATCAGCACCTGCTCAAAAGGCAGGTCCCAAACACACTCAGATGCTGGAAGCAATTGTTTGTTACAGCTACCACCAGACGCTCTTGATATTCCTGACCTCGGACCCCTGTACCTTTGATCTTCGGAACGACCCTGACTACGCTTGTGCCTGACCCCTAACTGGTTGACGTTTGCTCGGTTTTGGACTAATATATCTTGGCTTGGACACTTGGACTGTTATAACGAGAACGGCTTATCTTGACACTGGGCGGATTTACGACAGCTTGCTTCCAGCCACTTACCAAAATAAAAACGGAGAGGAGCAGCAGCAGCCGTCCCAGATGGAAAAGCTTGTTCAGGACAACCTGCTGTTGCAGGGGCAGGTAACCCAACTCATAGCAGCCGTTCAGGCTTTGCAGGCCCAGCCGGCCCCTGCTGCCGCTGCCCCTGTCCCAGTGAGAAAGCAGAAATGCCCCTTAGCTGTGCCAGAGAAGTTTGATGGCACACCTGCTCAGCTCCCGGTGTTTTTGGCTCAGGGCCAGCTGTTCATGAGCTTGAAGGCCGAGGCTTTCCCCGATGATAAGACCAAGGTGGGGTTTCTTATCAGCCTGCTCACGGGCTCTGCGGCCAAATGGGCGACTCCCCTGCTGCTGGAACAGAGCCCGGTGTTGGGAGACCTGGCTGCTTTTACTCGGCAGCTCAAGGCCATGTATGAGGACCCTGTGAAGGCAGTCACTGCCAATCGACGAATCCATGAGCTACGGCAAGGCCGGCGCCCCCTAGTGGACTATGTGACAGAATTCCGCCTGCTCCAGCAGGACTTGCAGTGGAATGGGGAGGCCTACATAGACCAATTCCAGGAGGGGCTGTCTGGGGAAATACTAGATGGGCTCACTTATGCGGACCGGCCTTCCACATTGCAGGACCTGATACACCTCTGCCTCAAGATAGAAAGGAGAGTGGAGAGCCGGCGGGCCCTTTCCCGCTCCAGACACAGCCTTGGGGGTCCCGCTCCCAGAAACCTGCTGGGAGAGGTACCCATTCCGAAACCCGCCTCACCCGAAGAACCCATGCAATTGGGGGGAGCTCGCCCCCGCTTGTCGCCCGAGGAGAAACAACGGCGTCAGCAACTCAGCCTCTGCCTCTATTGCGGGCAGAAGGGACATTTTGCCGCTCATTGCCCCGCCAAGGTCCGAGCCAGCACGCTTCCGGAAAACTGCCAAGCGGAGTTACAAAGAAATCACGGCAGACTTTGAAGAGGTGGGAAGGGAACTCAAGAACTTCGGGGCCCAGATAGTTTTCTCATCCATCCTTCCAGTACTTGGAAGAGGCATAGAAAGGGAAAGAAAAATACTCCGAGTGAATGACTGGCTACGAAGGTGGAGCCGATGTGAGGGATTTGGATTCTGGGACCACGGGCTACACTTCCTGGAAGATGGACTGCTGGCAAAGGATGGGTTGCACCTCACAAGGACTGGGAAGAATGTGTTTGGCCACAGCATGAGGAACTTAATCAGGAGGGCTTTAAACTGAATCCAACAGGGGAGGGAGACATAAACTCGGGGGTACCAATGGAAGGCCTCTATGCCACAATGGAGAGAACAGCTCCAGCGGTGCCCATTGATAGTCTACCACAAAATGTAGGGGGAAAGTCGGACTATAAAGCACATAGTCTTCAATGTCTCTATACTAATGCCCGGAGTATGGGCAATAAACAAGACGAACTTGAACTCTTGATACATGAGGGCAAGTACGACTTGATAGGGATAACTGAAACCTGGTGGGATGACTCCCATGACTGGAATACAGCAATTGAAGGGTATAACTTGTTCAAAAGGAACAGAAGCAACAGAAAGGGAGGTGGAGTTGCACTCTATGTTAAAAATACGTATCTCTGCACAGAGATACAGGAAGAGGAGCTTGGCAGCCCCATTGAGAGCATCTGCGTTAAAATAAAGGGGGCAAAGAATAAAACGAACATGGCGGTTGGAGTCTACTACCGACCACCCAATCAAGGAGAAGACAAGGATGGAACTTTTGAAAAGCAAATTGCCATTGTTTCAAGGAGGCACGATGTGGTAGTAATGGGGGACTTCAATTTCCCTGATATCTGTTGGGAGACTTATTCAGCCAAACATGGCCCCTCCAAGAAATTCCTGAGTTGTGCTGCTGATAACTTCCTCCTACAGAAAGTGGAGGAAGGAACTAGAGGATCGGCTATCCTTGACCTTATTCTAACCAACAGAGACGAGTTAGTGGATAAAGTGGCAGTTTCGGGAACTCTGGGGGAAAGTGACCATGTTATACTTGAGTTCTTGATTCTAACGGAAGCAAAAGCTGAGTGTAGCCAAACACGTACCCTGGATTTTAGGAAAGCCAATTTTAACAAACTCAGAACAATGATTAGTAAGATCCCATGGCAAGTGACTCTCACGAGAAAGGGAGCCCAGGAGGGGTGGGAGTTTTTAAAAAAGGAAATTTTAAAGGCACAATTGCAAATAATTCCCACAAGGAAAAAAGGCAGAGGGCAACAGAAGAAGCCAATGTGGCTTCACAATAAACTCAAAGATGACCTGAAAACAAAAAAGGACACGTATAGGAAGTGGAAGGAAGGACAGGCTACAGGGGAAGAGTACAGGCAGGTAGCACAGAACTGCAGGAATAGTGTCAGGAAGGCTAAAGCTGAGAATGAGCTAAGGTTAGCGAGGAATGCTAAAAGCAACAAAAAAGCTTTCTTCAGATACATGCACAGTAAAAGACAGAAGAAAGAACTGGTGGTTCAACTACGCAATGAGGATGGCAAATTGATAACAGAAGACAAAGAAAAGGCAGAAGTGTTCAATTCCTACTTCGGCTCGGTCTTCTCCCAAAAGAGGGTCTATGACCCCCCTGGCGAACCTGAAGTGCAGACTGAAAGGGCAGAATTGCAGCTTGAGATTGATAGGCAAATGGTCAAGGAGCACCTGATTACTCTGAACGAGTTTAAATCTCCAGGGCCTGATGAGCTGCATCCTAGAGTAATAAAGGAACTGGCAGAAGAACTCTCAGAACCACTGTCTATTATCTTTGAGAAATCATGGAGGACAGGTGAAGTGCCAGACGACTGGAGGAGGGCAAATGTTGTTCCCATCTTCAAAAAGGGCAAGAAGGAGGAACCTGGGAACTATAGGCCAGTCAGTCTGACATCAATCCCCGGGAAGATTTTTGAGCAGATTATAAAGAAGTCAGTCTGCAAGCACCTTGAAAACAATGCAGTGATTACTAGAAGCCAGCATGGATTTGTCAAGAACAAATCCTGTCAGACTAATCTGATCTCATTTTTTGATCGGGTAACCTCCCTTGTGGACTGTGGGAATGCTGTGGACATTATATACCTGGACTTCAGCAAAGCTTTCGACAAAGTGCCTCATGATATCCTGATTAGTAAGCTAGCTAAGAGTGGGCTAGATGGAACAACTATCAGGTGGATCCACAATTGGCTAAGGAATCGGACTCAAAGAGTGCTTATCAATGGTTCCTTCTCAAACTGGGGAGAGGTAACGAGCGGGGTACCACAGGGCTCGGTCCTGGGCCCGGTGCTCTTCAACATTTTTATTAATGACTTGGATCAGGAGGTACAGGGAATGCTTATCAAATTTGCAGATGACACAAAGTTGGGTGGAACAGCTAATACTCTGGAAGACAGAAACAAAATCCAAAGTGACCTCGATAGGCTGGAGCGCTGGGCCGAAAACAACAGAATGAAATTTAATAGGGATAAATGCCAAGTGCTGCACCTAGGGAGAGGAAACCAAATGCAGAGTTACAGAATGGGGGACACTTGGCTCAACAATACTACAAGTGAGAAGGATCTTGGAATTGTGGTACATCACAAACTGAATATGAGCCAGCAATGCGATGTGGCTGCAAAGAAGGCAAATGCAATTTTGGGCTGTATTAATAGAAGTATAGCTTCCAAATCGCGGGAAGTGATAATTCCCCTTTACTCGGCACTGGTTAGGCCTCATCTTGAGTACTGCGTCCAGTTCTGGGCACCTCACTTTAAGAAGGACATAGACAAACTGGAGAGGGTTCAGAGGAGGGCAACAAGGATGATAAAGGGACTGGAAACAAGGCCCTATGAGGAGAGACTGAAAGAACTGGGCATGTTTAGCCTTCAGAAGAGGAGACTGAGGGGAGATATGATCGCACTCTTCCAGTATTTGAAGGGATGTCACACAGAGGAGGGCAAAGATCTCTTCTCGGTCATCCCAGTTTGCAGGACACGGAATAATGGGCTCAAGTTACAGGAACCTAGATTCCACCTAAACATCAGGAAAAATTTCCTGACTGTCAGAGCAATAAGACAATGGAATCAACTACCTAGGGAGGTTGTGGGCTCTCCCACTCTGGAGGCATTCAAGGTGCAGCTGGACAGACATCTGTCAGAGATGCTTTGACCTAGATTCCTGCATTGAGCAGGGGGTTGGACTCGATGGCCTTGTAGGCCCCTTCCAACTCTACTTTTCTATGATTCTATGATTAACTGCCGGGCCCCGGCCCTGAAGGGCCCCTAGGCCGGGGTGAGACCAACTTCACAGAAGCCCAACGCCCACCAACCTCTCCCGCCAGCCATGTGACGGTGCCCATACTCCTGACAGTTCCACGGCAAGGGATCCTGCGAGTCCAGGCCATGCTGGACTCAGGCGCTAGCAGCAACTTCATGGATGCCTCTTTCGCAGATCTGCATCGTGTCCCACGCCGACTCCTGGAGCACCCCGTCCTCGTGGAAACTATCGACGGGCGGCTGTTGTCCTCCAGACCGGTGGTTCAACAGACAGAACCCTTGACCATGGACTTGGAAGGGCACCGGGAAACCCTCCAGTTGTATCTGGCCGCCGCTCCCCATTTTCCGGTGGTCCTTGGGTTGCCTTGGCTCTAGCGCCATGATCCTTTGATCCAGTGGTCAACAGGTCATATCACATTTCCCTCACACCACTGCCGAGACTGCTGCTTGACCCAGACAGTGCAGGCCTGCTCGTCCGTTGAAGGGGAAGGACTTCTGGAGGGGCTACCCCTCAAGTATCAGGACTTCCGGGATGTCTTTGGGAAGAAGGAGGCCGACCAATTGCCGCCCCATCGGGCCTACGACTGTCCCATTGACCTGGTTCCGGATGCCAAGATTCCGGTGGGTCGAATCTACTCCCTGTCGGAACCAGTTAGCAGCCCTGCGGGACTTCATCGAGAAGAACCTCCAGCGGGGGTTTATCCGACCCTCCACTTCACCAGCAGCTGCACCCATCTTGTTCGTCAGGAAAAAATGTGGAGAGCTCCGCCTGTGCAATGACTACCGGGCCCTGAACCGCATCACTGTGCGGAATAGGTACCCTCTGCCCTTGATCCCCGAACTACTGGAACGGCTCCGTGCCGCTCAAATCTTCACCAAGCTGGACCTCCGGGGAGCATATAATCTGGTCCGCATTCGAGCAGGGGACGAATGGAAGACCGTGTTCCGTACAAGGTACGGCCATTTTGAATATACCGTAATGCCGTTTGGGCTATGTAATGCGCCCGCGGTCTTCCAGCATCTGATGAACGACCTCTTCCGGGATTGCCTAGACCACTTCGTGATTGTCTACCTGGACGACATTTTAATTTACTCCCAAAACCCGCAGGAACATGTCCAGCATGTACGCACTGTCCTGCAGCGGCTGCGAGAGTCCCAGTTGTTCGCCAAGCTCGAGAAGTGCGAATTTGACCTCACCACCGTGGATTTCTTAGGCCACCGCATTTCCCCCTCGGGACTTCAGATGGATCCCGCCAAAGTACAGACCGTCCTACAGTGGGAGGCCCCAAGGAGTGTCAAGGACGTTCAACGTCTCCTGGGCTTCGCAAACTACTATCGCCGGTTCATCTCCCACTTTTCACAGCTCACTGTACCCATCTCGGACCTGCTCCGCACCAAAGGGCCCTTCCAGTGGACAGAGGCCGCCCAACGGGCGTTCCAGCACCTGAAGCAGGCCTTCACGTCGGAGCCTATCTTACAGCAGCCCGATCCGGCCCGACCCTTCATCGTGGAAGCGGATGCGTCTGACAAAGCCGTGGCCGCTGTACTGTTGCAACCAGTAGAGGGGGACCAGACCCTTCTCCCATGTGCATTTCACTCCCGGAAACTCAACGACTCCGAGCAGAATTACACCGTGTGGGAGAAGGAGTTGCTGGCCATTAAAGTGGCCTTTGAGGTTTGGCGCCATCTACTGGAAGGGGCCCGATACCCAGTACAGGTGCGCACGGACCACCGGAACCTCGAACATCTGCAGACGGCCCGGCGCCTCAACCAGCGACAGGTCCGGTGGTCCATCTTCTTCTCCCGGTTCCAGTTCACCGTGACATACTTACCCGGGCGGCACAACAAACAGGCGGATGCGCTGTCCCGGAAGCCCGAGTACCTGGCGGGGAAAGACGAGACCCCTTTGCGTTCCATCCTACCTTCTGAGAACTTTGCTGCCACCCTACCGTCCCAGTCCTTGGCGGACCGAGCGCGTGTGCAACAACAGCAGGACTCGTTTGCTCAGAGGCACATCCTTGCCCTGCGTGCTGGGAACTCGGACTTAGACATTCCGTTCTCCTTGCTGGAGGGGCTCTTGTATCACCGGGACCGTCTCTACCTCCCTCCAGGTGCTCTCCGGGGTGAGGCGCTGCATCTATGCCACGACAGTCGGCCGGCGGGGCATTTTGGGACCTACAAGACCCTCCACCTGCTGTTACGGGACTTCTGGTGGCCACGACTTCAGGCGGATGCCAAGGCCTATGTGGCAGCCTGTGATACCTGCCGCCGGGCGAAGGCACACCCGGGGCGCCCACAGGGGCTCTTAGTCCCGCTCCCAACTCCCCAGGGACCTTGGCAGTCTGTGTCACTGGACTTTATCACTGACTTGCCCGTGTCCCGGGGCCAGACTTCTGTGCTGGTAGTGGTGGACCTGTTCAGCAAGATGGCACACTTCCTCCCATGTGCAGGACTCCCCTCAGCTTGAGAGACGGCTCAGCTGTTCATTGCCCAGATCTTTCGTCTCCACTGCCTTCCTGACTGCCTGATCTCGGATCGGGGCCCCCAATTTACTTCCCGGTTCTGGCACGCCTTGTTCCGGTCTTTGGATGTCGAAGTCCATCTATCATCGGCCCATCATCCCCAGTCTGATGGCCAGACAGAACGAACAAACGCGACACTGGAACAGTACTTGTGCTGCTACACCAGCTTCCAGCATGACGATTGGGTGGATCTCCTACCCCTTGCGGAGTTCGCTTATAACAACTCGACGCATGTCTCCACGCGGCTGACTCCGTTCTTCGCCACGTATGGTTATCACCCCAGGTTCTTCCCTTCAGTCCTGCCCCCATCAGCAGTTCCTGCCGCGAATCTTGCTGCCCAGGAGTTGCATGCCGTACAGGCCGTTTTGAAAGATCAACTAGACCTGGCCAAGGAAGCGTATAAGAAGGCGGCTGACCGCCACCGCCAGGAGGGTCCTCCCTTGCGAGTTGGGGACCGGGTCTGGCTATCTACAAGGTTCCTCCACTCCCAGAGGCCATCCCGGAAATTAGATGCACGCCATGTCGGTCCCTTCACCATCTCCCGCCAGGTCAACCCCGTGGCATTCCAGTTGCAGCTCCCAGCGTCGCTCCATGTGCACCCTGTCTTCCACCGGTCCCTGTTGGTCCCTGCTGCTCCGCCGCACCCCTTGCGCACCCGCTCCAGGCCCCCACCGCCGATCGAGGTTGATGGGGAGGAGGAGTATGAAGTCGCCCAGGTTCTCGTCTCCCGCAAGTTTCGGGGCCGGCTCCAGTACCTGATTGACTGGAGGGGGTATGCCCCAGAAGACCGCTCCTGGGAGGATGCATCCCAGGTGCATGCCCCACGTCTCGTCCGCCGTTTCCATGCACACTACCCGACTAAGCCAGGTCCCTTGCCACCGCCTGCGGGTCCCACAGACAGCTCCTCTATGGAGTCCTCAGACGAAGAGGACGATTCGGAGTGGCCTGACCCAGATACCTCCGGGGAACTTCCAGCAGGGCAGTCTGGACCATCTTCCACCACCGAGCAGCCAGCGGACCCTACCCTGGGGGATCCTGTTCCACCCAGGGCTGTGCCGGACTCCCCTCCGCGTCCTGAGACATCTAGGCAACAGGACCCGGGCACGGTGGTGGTGCCCTCCACCGACCCAGCTCTCGATTTGGACTCTGAACCCCCTTTGCCCCCACAGGACCGCCGGCGGTGGAAGCGGAAGATCCAGCAGGAGGCCACCCGGAGGAGTGTGCGGCTGCAACAAAGGTCTGTCCGGGAGGAGCTTGGGGGCCTTCGGAAGTTACCCCTTGGATTTCTCTCTGCTCCCCCAGCCAACACCTGTCCCGGGGGAGAGGCCGGAGGGGGTCTGTCCTAGGGATGGGGGTAGTGTTGTGCCTCCAGTAGGTCAGACAGAGACCAGCCGTGCCGGAGTGTGTTTGGGGTGGGGTCAGGCTAACTGCAGCCTGACCCAGCTGGGCAGCCTTACCAATCAGCACCTGCTCAAAAGGCAGGTCCCAAACACACTCGGATGCTGGAAGCAATTGTTTGTTACAGCTACCACCAGACGCTCTTGATATTCCTGACCTCGGACCCCTGTACCTTTGATCTTCGGAACGACCCTGACTACGCTTGTGCCTGACCCCTAACTGGTTGACGTTTGCTCGGTTTTGGACTAATATATCTTGGCTTGGACACTTGGACTGTTATAACGAGAACGGCTTATCTTGACACTGGGCGGATTTACGACACTTATATTAGAATCCACCGTTTGTGTAACTGTGCTCATCGGCAAGGGAAGCATACTGCCAAAGGACTAGAGAACGTACCAGACGGAGGCCCGTATTAAAGAGCCAACGATGAACAGGGAGCCCCACACGTTCTCCAACCCATGCTGTCTCCAGACCCAATAGGGGGATTTTTCTTGAATGGTATGATGCAAGCCAACAGTTCCACGTGGACAAATCCTGTGTCCCAGGGACAACCCCACCCATAATAAGTCGGTAAGATTCCACACGTGCTCAGTGGTGGGAGCATGGAAAGAGCTATTGTAGTAAACCAGGGGTGGGCAACTTGTGGCCCACAGATGTTGTTGGACTGCAACTCCCACAAGCCCAAACCAGCATAGCCAATGGCAAGGAATGGTAGGAGTTGCAGTCCAACATCTGCAGGGCCACAAGTTGCCCACCCTTGTAATAAAACATCGTGAGCTTGAGGGTGGATTTAATACTTGCTGAAATGGCCAATTCCCATGGTTCAAAAGTATGAGAAGGTGTTGACACCTCTCCGAGCTACTGATTAGAACTCAGAGGCTTACCCCAGAGGTAGCTACGCACTAAAAGGTATTTGGAGGACATGCGGAACCTATTTTGGGGCTGGGGTTCAGCACCATGGACAGCTCCTTTAAAGTTCAGACTGAAACCCGAAGTGGCTACACCACCCCACTGACATTGGAGCCACCAGCCTCCACGGCAAACCAGGTCAACCTGCTGGTCCATCCAGCCCAGTACAGTCTACTCTGACTGGCAGCAGCTCCCCGGGGTTTCAGGCAGAGGAAGTCTTCTCCATTGCCTGACATCTGATCCTTTTAACTGGGAGGTATTGGAGGCTGGACTGGAGGCCTTTGGCATGCAAAGGAACCACCGAGCTGGGTCATGGGAAGGAACATGGTGCTTCCTGACTGCACTGAGTCTGGACTTGGTTAATTGAGAAGCATCCCAATGACCCCTCCCCCTTGGGCAGGGGTGGACAGAAAGCAGATCAGGATCTATTGGTAGATCTCTGGGTGATTTGCAGAAGATCAGCAAGGGTATTCTGACTCCCCAACTATATAATAGCAACAGCTACAAAGCCTTTCCCCCCTAAATTAGGCTTAGGCTGCTTAGGGAGAAAATAAGGAGTGGATCTGTGAGTAAAAGGGCTTATGAGTTTGATTCTGGTAAACACAAATTCCTGGGCTGAGCACGTGCTCAGAGGTACCCTGTTCCTTAATGTTTATCATATATGCCTGCCCTTCTGAGCCACTCTTTTGCACCTGGCTCTGGCTGGTGGATCTCAGAGTTCTAGTAAAAATAACAACACAGATCCCCAAACTTGACATCTGCCCAACTCTTTTTCTAAGGCAGTACTAAGAATTGCACAACAGTATGGTTGAATAGTGATGCAAGCTACCCCCCACCAAGAATCCCAGTCACCTGCTATTATGAACAAAACGTGCAACTACTTATTAGTGGGGCTGCCGTCAAAAACTGCATCCCCACACCATGTTTTCCCCCATAAGATGAGGTATTGCTTAGTTTGAGCGGTGATGTTTCTCCAACCCCGCACTGTATGATTGGCTGCTGTTGGCTGAGGACAGAAACACACAAATTTGTGACTTTATGACATTGTCGAAGCTAGACTGCATGTTATGGAGGGGGAGAACTCAACACAGGGATGCTGCTTTCCGTGGCAGCACTGTGTTTCCTGTAACATGTAGCTACATGATAAAATGAGCAAATTTGCTTGAGTACCTAACTAATTGGGGAGGATGGGGAGGGGGGAATTTCATTATACAGTAGCTTAACAGTTAAAAAAAAAGATACCAACCTGCCAACATAGCAGAATGCGCTAAGAGGATAATGCAGGAATTTTGAACAGAGCATGGCAGCTATTACTGCATATGCAACCTGCGGGATGGCAATACCAAAATACATTAAGATTAAGCCTAGAAGCTGTACCGTCCACATCAAGAGGTTCATACTTTTCTCACTGTTGAGTGGGCCATGGATGTAACAAATAGCAAAGCTGACAAATCCAAGAATCAGGATATACCCTGAGAAAAACAAAAGACAAAGCCATGTAAAGATCCATAGATAGGAACAGTACTAAATTAGCTTCTTTCAGGCTTGTGAACAACCCTTCATCTTGTCACCACTACCAAAAGGTGAGGGTTGGTTCTCTTTAAGTGTTCTAGGGTATAGGGTATGCTTTCAGAGTCCAGGCTCAGTCTGGAATTGAGAGGAAGTCCCTTCCCTAGTAGTGTCATTTCCTGCTGATGGCCCTTCCTAGTTACCAGAGGAAGTACTTCCCAAAGGTGAAAGACTGCCCCACCCTAGATTTTTTCTGGGGAAAAATGCCATTTATTTTAGAAACATTCCATTATATTTCTACTCATTCACTTACCCAGTATGTAGCGTGTAGAATTATACCAGAGCCATTTCAAATCCTCCTTCAAAGTGTAAAAAATATATAGAGAAGAGAACCAACATCCGCTCATTAAAATCCAGAAGGTGCTTAGCTTGAGGGGGGGGGAAGAAACATAGGTGAGCAATACAGGAGTTTGTGTGTTCATACTTACAGGTTCACATAAATGGAAGCCACAATTGACTAGGCATATCTCCCGAGACAAGCTGACACAAAGCCCAGCTTGAAGAGTTCACAGTCTGAAACACTTAATGATGACTATTGCATAGCTGGAAATCCGAAGTCAAGATAAGTTGAGTCAGCAAAGATGCCTTATCACATTTCCTAAAGGCTGTATTAATGTGATAGCATTCTCACTATCATGTTAGCAATCACTTCAACACATCAAGTACCCACAACCCCTGCCATGTATTGAAAGGACGCATAGAGGGGGCCATGGGGGCCAGCCCTACACCAGCGCCGCCTCCTAATTCCCTGAGGATAATCTGGTGGACTTTGTGAGGAGTTCCCCACATATACAGATGTACAGTATTTTTCCATGTATAAGACCATACTTTTTCCTAAAATCGTTAAGACTAAAAATTGAGGGTCATCTTATACATGGAAGTAAGCCGAGGAGAGAACCACGCGGTTGCGAAACTGCCCAGTGGGGGGGCGTCTTCTACACGGAAAAATACGGTACATTGTATGCTTGAAGAGGAACTGGGCATTGTCGCTCAAGCAGGAGCTCTCTGCATGTACATCTGTAAGTGCAGAGAACTCCTTCTCATCGACATTCGTCAAGGGAGCAGGGAGATGGTGTGTGGTTCCAGCCTGTGCAGGCCCATCAGCGCATTTCTTCAACACTTAGAGGGGGCATAGGTACCCCCCCCCTATAATGAGGGGTTTGGGGGTCGAGCTGGCCTGGAAAGCAGGAAATGGCAATGCAGAAGATTCTGCGTTGCCTAAGCAAGGTAAGTATGCTGCATTCTATAGAAGACAGAAAGTCTGTGTCTCATCTACTGCTGAAGCTCCAGTTTTAATTTTGCTGATGTATTTATTTCAGACAATGCCATGCTGAGCCTATAAAATAGGAAAGGGCAGCACCCCTTGGTTAACCAATCCTCTCAACTCCGCTATAACTTCTCACACACAACACAGCCTCCCCACTGTCATTTCCCTTTCAGTCTCGCCTAGACTACTGTAATGCGCTCTACGTGGGGTTACCCTTGAAGACGGTTCGGAAGCTGCAGCTGGTACAGAACGCGGCGGCTCACCTGGTTAAAGGCAGCCGCCGGCGGGATCACATCACGCCAGTGATGAAGGATTTGCACTGGCTACCAGTTGCTTGCCGAGCCGAATTCAAGGTGTTGGTTTTGACCTTTAAAACCCTATACGGCTCTGGTCCAGTTTATCTCAAGGAGCGTCTCCAGCAACACCAAGTGGGCCGCTCAACAAGATCTGCCACGGATGGCCTTCTCCTTGTCCCTTCAGCCAGAGCAGCTAGACTGGTGGGGACGAGGAAGAGGGCCTTTTCTGTGGCGGCCCCCGTACTGTGGAACTCTCTCCCGAGTGACCTCCGCCATGCCCCCTCTCTGATGAGCTTCCGTCGCTGATTAAAAACCTGGTTGTTCAGGCGGGAATATGGGGTGGGTTAAGATTTTAAATTTTTTATATTGTTCTAATGGATTTTATTGTATTTATGTATTTTATTGTGTGTACATCGCCCAGGGTGGCCGGTTGCCGGCCAGATGGGCGATAAATAAATATTAATAATAAATAAATAATAAATGCAAGAAATATGCTGGCATCCATCAAATCTATCACTAATTATAGCACAAGATGGTGCAGGGACGGCCACCTTTTGTGAGTTGGATCCAGACTAAGTTAATTGCACTTAGGTCCCATTCATAGGATCATAGAGTTGGAAGGGGCCTACAAGGCCATCAAATCAGTGGGAACTCAGTTAGTCATGACTAGCTTTTCACACTGATTTCAATGGGACCTAAGGGCAACTAACTCACTGTATATTCACAAGTGCTGCTCTAGACGAGTCCTGGAGCCAAAACGACATTTGACTATATATACCACGTCTGTTGAACTTCTTTCCGCCTGAGGGCCGAATTCAATTTTGGAGAAGGTCTCAGGGGTGCTTCTCTGAAATTCTCCAGTGCTGGGTGGGGCAAAAGGTGCAATGGGGCGGGGTCAAAGTAAAAGGACATGGAGCCAATATACCAGCCTTCTTTTGGTTTAAAGCTCTTACTGCCAGTAACTAAGCCTTAGGAGGGGAATTCCAACCCTTTCGAATGGGGAAAAAACAGTGGCAGCTGGTGGCTCCAATGTCAGTGGGGCTGTATATCCGCTCCGGATTTCAGTCTGAACTTTAACGGAGCTATCCATGGTCCCCAAAATTGGTTTGGTGCCATGGACAGCTCCTTAAAAGTTTGGAGTAAAATCCAGAGCGGATACACACCCATGCTGACATTGGAGCCACCAGCCTCCCCCAGAAAAAAGCACACCCAAAAGCCAGTTGGGGGAAAGTGGGTGGAGCCAGGGGGAATGGGGAGTAGCCATCTGGGGAACCCCAGAAGAGCTGGATTTGGCCCACAGGCCTGAAGTTCTGCACCCCTGGACTATACGAACTGAACACTCCTGGATCATCAGGCTCTATAATAAAGTTGGTGCCATCCAACAGGAAGAGGCAAGTGTCACAGTTATTGGAGAACATCCACCCAGGCACAGCTTGGATGTGGTACTCAAAATCCAAGGAGAGCCTGAGCACTTGTGAAATTGTGAAATGTCTCCATCTCTTACAACTCTTGAAAACAGTTTTATTGCACATATCAGGAGAACGTTTGACCACAACTTGACTAAAACTTGATAGGGCCACCAGAGGCCAGAAGAAAAATTGATGCAGGGGTCAAATTTGAGCCACCAGTTGGCCATACCTGACAACTGGGCAAGAGCAACTTGGAGCCACCAGCCTCTGTACAACACAGGCCACTCTGTTGTAAATTTTTCAAGGTCTGGTGCATTCTGCTATTCCATAAGGTACGTGCAATCTGTACTCTCCAGTGCTTCACTGGCACAGAGAGCAAGGCCACCCCTAACTTCTTGTTTACAGTCAGAGAAACCAGCGCTACTGGGTTGGATCCAGGAAAAGATCTTTCCATCAGCAGGAGGGCTTGTAATGCAGTGGAGCTTTTCCACTGGCTGAGCAGGTGAGGAGGCGACATTCACTGATTCCCATCACCCTCTGCAGTCCCTTATATCCCCCTAAAAACTGTTCCAGAGGGTTGGGGGCCCCTATGGCACAGTGGAGGAAGGAGACCCTCTCAAAGAGGGGGCTGTAGAGGGTGGATGAAAATCATCTCCTCTCCCTTTTGCAGGCCGGCGTGTTCTGAGAGGAACTCCACTCAGAGAATGCTCCCACCACTGGAAAAGGAACCAGATGCAATCCGTTCATTCAGAGGTGTTACCTTGAATCAACTAGCCTTGTTTATACAGGATGTATAAATCCCAGGATGTTTTGCCAACCCCCCTAAGTTATTATTCTGGGTCATACTCAAATATAGGAGCACACTCTAATATGGGTGCTAAAAAGTCATAGCCATCCGTCCGACAAAACTCTCCACAGAAAACATTTGAAATTAGTGTCTGCAAAAGTTTTCTTTTTCTCCAGCCAGGTTTTAATCCCTTCCAGAACTATTAACCTCAGATGCTAAGTAAGTGCTTATTGTGAATTTGGGTTTCCATTCCATTTTTTTCAGAAAATAGTGACCAGGCTATTGTTTCAGGATCACTTTTCCCAAGATAAAACAAAGATATGTCAAGAGCCCCTAGTTATACAGGGGCTCCGTTAAAAACTTGGCTCCTGCCTCAGATTCACCCACTGAACATTTAAACAAATAAGAGATTAGAATGAAGTAAGACATTTTCAGAGGAACATTTCTCAGAAGAGAAGAACGGATTACATAAACAAACAAGCCCTCAGAAGTCAGCTATGACAAGTTAAAAGGAATTCTATTTCAGCATCCTTGTTTATTTTTGCAGTCCAGGGACTAACTAAAAGCTCAATTAACATTTGAAAACCGAGTTATTGTGTCAAACTCAGCTGTCTAATTTTATGTTAGCGGTGGTACACCTACCTTGGGAATAAATCTTTTAAGCATCAAAAGGAGAAAAGCTAGAGTGGCGAGAATACCAAATGCTACTCCAGCAGAATAATAGAATACAATACTTCTGTTTGGGAAGAACAGAGGGATTCTGTTAAATCTTTTGCATATGGAGAAGTGGTTTCAAGCACACAGATGTGCAAAAAAATACAACGTTATTTTAATTCTAGAGGCCTAATGCCAAGGTACACACACCGTCCCCCTGCTGCCCCAATTAATACATTTATTATTGTTTATTACTAATGATTATATACAGCCTTATTTGCTAAAAAGCCATCAAGGCAATGTACAACCATTAAAAAAAAACATTCCTGTTGAAAAACCTACCCAGACTATCCCATAACAGAGCAACCCCAGAAGGTTTTGTTCTGGGGTTTTTTTTGGGGGGGGGGAGATCTAGCATCGCTTCCTACAATTGGCTGAAGAAGACCAGCACTTCTACAGCTTCCATCTAAATACAGATTTAATATATTGTTATTAGAGAGTTATCACCTCAAAAGGGACTATTTGCCTTCTACATAGGAACCTAGGAAGCTGCCTTATAAGGAGTCAGGCCCTTGGTCCATCTAGCCCAGTACAGTCTACACCAGTGATGGCGAACCTATGGCACGCGTGCCACAGGCGGCACGCAGGGACCTCCCTGTAGGCACGTGAGTCATAGACTGGAACACAGAACCTACCCAGCCTCCTGTACTGCATTGTTAAGGTTTGAATTTACTTCTTTGAATGCCTCCCCCCACTTCTGTTTTCTGGTGTATTTTTTTTATAGTTTTGCCCTGTCCTGGACTTAGGAGCTCCACAGACTGTAGTATATAGGAAATTTTATCTATGGGCTTTATGAACATTATTTATACATGAATTATAAACCACTCATCATTTTTAGCATAAATAAGAACTATAAACTTTCTACAGCCTGAAAAATTGGACAAATGTAAGGAAAGGGTCTACATGGGTTTTTTTTATCAATCAAATCATTTTTATCATCAGGATTATCCTCTCTTTTATCATTATTAATATTATATTTATTGTTTATTATATTCATTATTTATTTTATCATATATTTATTCAGGTTTAATTGCAGTGTTGGCACTTTGAAATAAATATGTTGGTTTTGTGTTGCAGTTTGGGCACTCGGGCTCAAAAAGGTTTGCCATCACTGGTCTACACTGACTGGCAGCGGCTCTCCAGGTTTTCAGGCAGGAGTCCTTTCCAGCCCTACCTGGAGATGCCAGGGATCGAACCTGGGACCTTCTGCATGTAAAGCAGGTGCTCTACCACTGAGCTACAGCTTCTCCTCAACTTTTCTCAACAGCTTTTCCCGACAATAAAGATGCTGTTGGACTTACTTTGCCTCTGCCTGATGATAGGAATACCAATCCAACACAGTGTGCATGCAGCAGCTGGGGCTGTGGGCAATATCACTTGAAAACCCCACAAGCCATTTTGGGGGGGGGGGCAAGGGAGTGAATTTAATCCAGCCCCCAGTTCTCTTCCCAAACAGCCAATCAGCAGGATTTTAACTTTTTTTTTAAAACACCTATCTGCACGTACAGTACCTCAGTCCCTAGTGGTGCAATCCTATACAGGTCTACTGAGAAATTAGTCCTAGGTAAGCAAGTATAGGATGGCAGCCTTAGGGATATTAGTATTAATTGCATTTATATCTGCCTTTCCTCTGAGGAGCTTAAAGCAGGATACATGGCTCTCTCGCCCCACATTTTATCCTCACAGTGAACCTGTGAGGAAGGTTAGCAACTGGCCCAAGGTCACCCAGTGAAATCCATGGCTGAGCAGGGATTTGAACTGAGTAGGCATTTAAGAACTGGTACCTGAGTTTCCTTTCCCTTCCCCCCCTCCCCCTCCCTTTTTCCTTGTGTGTCATGCATTTTAGATTGTAAGCCTAAGGACAGGGTCTGTCATACATCTTGTCTTTATAAGCAGTGCTCTCTGAGTCTTTTTGGCAAATGAGATGGGTAAAAATATTTTAAGGGCGCAATCCTATGCATGTTTAGACAGAAAAAGGCCCACAGCTCCCAGCATGACCCACCCAGCCGTGCTGCCTGGGGAATGCTGGGAATTGTAGGCCTTTTTTTCTGTCTAAACATGTGTAGCATTGTGCCCTAAATCAGAAATGGGCTACTTCCAGAGGTCCTGTTGAAATAAGCATGACTTTCATATGTAATGCAGAATTGCAATCCAGTTTTCCAGTGGACTGCAGATCCACTAGTTAAAGCAATAAGAGATACCCAGTAAAATAGAGGCAGCACTTACCTACTCAGGTCATGTGCAAAATGAAAAAGAAGGCCACCAGTAACAAACAACAGAAAGAGTTTCAGATCCAATGCTGGAACAAAACAAAACAAAAACACTGGTAAAGTCCAAGTTGTTTACCGGTAGTTTTAGGAGCTCGCTACTTGGAATGCATCCTTTCAATAACACGAGCATTCTTTATAAATGGATTTTTTAAAAAAAAATACTCACTGTTTTGTTGGGAATTCACAACGTATGGTACTTTATTTTGGGGTTGGACCCTGAAACATGTTTTATCTCCATATTGGTCCACTGACATGATAGCTTCATTAGACACACCCAATTGCCAAATATTGTTAAACAGGCACTTTAAAAAGGCAACCAGATGTTCTGAATTTTGACAATTACGTTCCTCTGTGATAGACACCACCTCGAACATTTCAGTGCTATTTATTTTCACCTGAAAAGAAGAGACCTTTAATAGTAATGCTAGTTCATGAACACCATCTTCATTCACAAGGCAGGAGGCAATAACAGAGCAGCTGACAGCTAAGCAGAAATCACACAGCTCATACCACTTAACTTTGGCTGTGTCCGCACCACACTTTAAGCAAGGAATCCTGGCACGTGCAGCCCGACTGTGTGAGCGGGCAAACAAACCAGAAATGGATAGCTTTGTGTTATGGTCCAAACCTGGGATTCTGGTTTGTTGCTCCCAAACAAGCCAGGATTTGCAAACCAGCAACAAATTCTGGCCTGGTGCTGGCTTGCAAATCCTGACTTGATTGAGAGCAACAAACCAGAATCCCTGGTTTAGACCACTAAGCTATCCATTTATGGTTTCTTTACCTGTTCATGTGTGGGAGGAGCAAAGTGGAAGCGAATCAGCTGCATGCAGCAACAGCATGCAGCTTCTTTATGGTAAGCCAGGAAGTGGAACAACTCTGGATCCTTGACAGATCATTTTCAGCACCCTCCCCAAATAATTCCCAGGATTCTTTGGGGGAAGCCATGAGAGTTAAACTAGTATAAAATCAATATATGCTTATAATGTAGTTGTACCTTTACAGTGCAATCCAATGTATGTTTACTCAGAAACAAGACCCAGCTAGGAACAAACGAATCTGTCAATTTTGGTTTCTCTCAGTTTCTCATTTTCCAACCTTCAGTTTGTTCCATTTCCACATCAGTTTGCAATTTACTTATTTTTAAACTCCACATAGAAACTCATACTCATTTTTGCATGTATTTCTCCTAATGTACATATTTTGTAAACACTTTTGCCTAACATGCACATTTTTGTCTGAACCCAGTCTCAGTCTGACATTTTCTAACACTGACATGTGGCTGTGGTCTTCCAATGCATTTATTCTCTACCTTGATTATTTTAGTTTTTCCTGGGGGCGGGGAAACATTCACCATGTTACCTTTGTATGACTCAATGCAGTGATTGTACCTGAATAGTTGACCAAATATTTTTAAAGTGGATTTCTCCATTTGGAATGTAGCAGAAACAGGTTGATTCTGAACTACGCATTACATCCGTTGCCTTCAAGTACCTACAGTAATTATCTAGATAGACAGAGAAAGAAAAGTTGTTGAGACATTTTGCCACTGCATTAGATCTATATTCCATGCTATTAACACTGATCTTTCCAATTACTAATCAGACCAAGCCAAATTGCCAGACAAATATTGTACCCGCTATGCCTTTATCTATGGCATGTTTTGATAGGTTTGCTATGTCTGCACTACAATCCACTGCTAATTCCCCAAATTCTTACTACAGAGGCTGTTCCTATGCAGAAGCCATTGGGCAAATTCATGTTGGCTGCTGCTGTCCAATCTGCAGCAATTCACCCTTTCCAGTTTTCTCCCTGCAGCAATATTCAATAACTTAGGGAGCAATCCTATGGGGATGCCCATAACCCTCCAAATTCAGAGGATTATGGGCATCCTATGTAGAGCGGGAGGAGCGTGAAGGTGAAGGTTGCCTCTGAAATCCTCTCGCTCTGCAAAGCACTTAGACAGCCGATTTTGGCTGTCTAAGTGCAGTTCTTCGGAGCGGGAGGGAAGGAGGCTGAGGCACCACCAGGATACGTCATATCTTGGCAGCACTGGTCTCCTCCCCTCCCCCCCCCAGAAGCCCTTCTCTGAGGTCGCTCTTATGACCTCAGAGAAGCAGCCGGAATGGTTCTTTCCACACCAGCTGTGGGGTGGGAGGGAGTGGGATCCAAGCACAGATCCCCAGCTATTTATTTACTTATCTATATATATATATAAAAGAAGAAGTCCTGACTGACTGACTGACTGACTCATCAACGCCCAGATCAAACTGTTTAATCTAGGAACGTGAAATTTTGAAGGAACATTGCTTTTATGATGTAGACACCCACTAAGGAAGGATTTTTGGAAATTCCGTCCCTAAGGGGGTGAAAAAAGGAGGCAAAATCGCCCCACTCTCATATCTCCTATGGGCAAAACAACAGGGAAGCAGTTATGCAAATCTCACCTCTAATTGCTGCAGGAGCCAATAGGAGCAGTTATGCAAATAGCCCATACGACACTTAGAATGTTTGTATGAATTCCTGCAGGGGCCAATAGGGGTGGGTATGCAAATCTCCCCTAGGCTATTTAGAATGTTCTCTGAGGGGGTGAAAGGGGAGGGAAACTTTTTAAATGACTGAATGGTTGTTGTGGGGGGGGGGCGTCGCATAGGCTCCATCACGTTTTGACGGATCTACCCCAAACTTGGCATGGTCACTCTTCATCACCTGTAGACTCTCAGGATTAACCTGATTTTTCTTTAAGATCAGATATTTCTGTCAGAAAAGTTTTCTGCTGCCAGCACCCAGCCTAAATGTTACACTTTCAGTCAGAGACACTGTATCTTTTCCATTGTACCAAATCCTAGCTAGTTTATTATATTTATACCCCACCTTTTTTCCTTTAAGGAACCCAAGGCAGCTTACATAAATCCTCCTCCTCACTGTTTTATCCTCACAACAACCCTGTGAGGTAGTTTAGGCTGAGAGTCAGTGACTGGCCCAAAGTCACCCAGTGAGTTTCATGGCCGAGTGGGGACTAGAACCCAGATCTCCCAAGTCCCAGTCCAACAATCTCACCACTACGCCACACTGGCCCAGCTATAATGTTGGAGCGATTTTCCAACCTCGTAGGTAGGAAAGTGAAAAATCCTATAGCTGTCTAGACACTGTCTAGCAGCCATAGGATTGCTCTGTAAATGCAGTTTACTGTGTTAGGCTGTGGGCAGGGGGGCAATGATGAGCTGCACCAGTGTCACTCTCTAGCCGGCAGGCCTAACAAGTACAAGCAAACTAATACCTGGCTTTTCAACTACTTGTTTGAAAACCTGTTGAATTACTCAGATCTGTAAACAAAGCATTACACAATTGAGCACTTATTTTAATAAATGTCAACATGCAGGTTCTTGTGGTGGCCTCTGGCTTTAAACAATAAACATTGTTCAAGTGATGTTGGTTTTCTGAAAAACTAGAACTGGAAAATTTTCAGGAAAATTTTCCAATGCTCTAAATAACATTATCTGATTTAGCATATTTGCTTGACTCATTTTTACTCCCCAACACACATTCTCTCTCAATAAGCACACAAAGTATCTCATATTTAGTAAACAGAACTAAAAATGTAATCCATGTCAATTTTATGTGCACTATAAATATATCAAAAGTTTTCCCAATAGCTACAAAATGTTTGAACTGAAGCATTTGCTTATGGGGAAATTAAATTAACCAAACAATATAGTTTAAATGCTATATTCAAACACATTCAATGCTTTATGTGGAAATTTTATTGGAATATTTGTAAAATTGTAAAGACAATAGCATATACTTCCCCTATGATGTTTGTTTATATTTAACAAAAAAAAATGACTACACCTGAAATAACACACTATTTTTAGGATACATACCCAAAGAGAGCTGTTCCTGATATATCTTATAACAACAGTTTAACTTTCTTTTGCTGAGGTAACTGTAGCACCTTCAGCTTCACTCACTCTCTGCAATGCTTATCAGTTTCAGTTCCATTTCAAGTTGAGAAAAATCTGATTCAGAACAACTAGTAGAACATTCAATTTTATGAAAGGATGGATGTGAGTCTGGGAATAGGCAACTTAATCACGTTTTGTCTTTATTACTTGTACTTGTGACTAGAAGCAAGAGATTTTGCGAAATAGTCCCAGCCGGGAGCCAACTGCATTGTGTACAGGAAGGCGCTGTCATACCTTATTTTTCAGTTCCCCCATGGGCACCTGAGCACTAGGGTTTATCAATGCTTGCCTTAGAAGTATAACTTACAGAAGTTCCTATCCTATATTTAGCCCATCTAACGTGATTGATTGCAGTAGAACTGCCCAGACAACTATGGATAAACACAGGCATATATGGTGTGGAAAATTTTCCACTGAAAAAAATAGCATCGGAAATAGCCCCACATCACTGACTCCAACTCCCAGCATGCCTGACCATTGGCTATGCTGGCTGGGGTTGATGGGAGCTGAACTCAAAACATCTGAAGGGCACCAGATTGGGGAAGGCTGACTTAGATCAAGCCCTTTTGGGGGAGACAAAGATATGGGCAAGGATGTGTATCTTAGCTCTAAAAGGTTTAGGAAAGGGCACTGGGTCAATTTGATTATGTTCAGTGAATGATCTTGGAGTTCCTGATGTTGCAGACTGGGTCAGTAACACAGATGGGGGATCACTGCAAGACCCATGTAAGTGTGTGCATATATTATATTAATATTGAATTATATTATAGGAATATAACTATATGAACTTAATTCTTAGTGGAAGAGCACCTGCTTTGCATGCAGAAGGTCCCAGATTCAATCCCTGGCATCTCCAGGTAGGGCTGGAAAAACTCCTGCCTGAAACCCTGGAGAGCCATTGCTGCCAGTCTGAGATGACAATATTGGGCTAGATGGACCCATGGTCTGACTCAGTATAAGGCAGATTCCTATATTCCTAACCTTGGTTTCTTGTCGCCAGATCAAACGCTTCCTTAAAAATGGACAAAAATACAGGGAAGGGAAGAAAGTGAAAATAAGGTTTCAAACCAAAGCTCAGGGTGATGTGCATGTTGATCTTGTTCCGTGCAATGAACCCCCTCTTTCCTAGAAGGCGATCAGGTTCCTGCACTACTAGAACACATCTTGAACAACAAGAGCCAGTGTGGTGTAATGGTTAGAGTGTTGAGCCTGGGGCTCAGGAGACCCAGATTCTAGTCTCCACTAGGCCATGAAGCTCACAGGACTACTTTGGGCCAGTCACTGGCTCTCATAAGAACATAAGAAGAGCCATGCCAGATCAGACCAAGGGTCCACCTAGTCCAGCATTCTGTTCACGCAGTGGCCAACCAGCTGCCTATGGGAAACCCACAAGCAGGACATGAGTGCAACAGCACTCTCCTGCCCATGTCCCCTAGCAACTGGTGTACTACCTCTGATATTGCAGGTAGCATATAGCCATAATGACTAGTAGCCATTGGTAGCCTTCTCCTCCATGAATTTGTCCAATTGCCTTTTAAAGTCATCCAAATTGGTGGCGATCACGACATCTTGTGGAAGTGAATTCCATAGTTTAACTATGCGCTGTGTGAAGAAGTACTTCCTTTTATCTTTCTCTCAGCCTAACATACCTCACAGGGTTGTGAGGAGGACAACTCCTCACAGGGGGAAGACTATGTAGGCCGCCTTGGGTTCCTTGCAAGAAGAAAAAAGGTGGGATATAAATGTAATAATAAATAAAACAAAAACTACTAAGATCAAGAACCGGAAGAAGCTAACACTGTAATCTGATGCATGTTTACTCAGAATGAAGCCTTCAATAGAATTTGGGACTCTCTTGGCCAGCAAGCGGATTGAGGATGGCAGCCTAAGGCCGGTTACCTGCTAATAATGCCAGCCCTCCATCACCCGTGACCGCCTGGACCAACGCAAGGACGAACAGCTGCCGTAGCAGCCGAGCCAGATGTGGCCGCCGCCACTGCAAACACAGCCGGGAGGGTTTGGAGCCCAGGAGCGGCTGCATTTTGCACAGCCCGCCGACCGCGACTCTTTGAACAAAGCGGCGCCTTCAGCGAGGGAAGTGCGCGTAGCCGAGGCTCGATGCATCATTCCCAAGCCTGGATGGCAAGCACCGACATGCCCGGCGCTTCTCAGCGTGGGCCCATCGTGGAGAGGTAATAAGAGAGCCGCGCCGATGGGGATCGGCTAGCTGGGGCTGGAGGAGGAGGAGACGGTCGCACTCACCGGCTCCTCCCTCCAAAGGGAAGGAAGTCAGTCCAGGGAGGTGTGTTGTGTGAGTAGATCCCACGTTTTGCAACGGGAGTTCTTGGAGTGCATGTTTCGCCACTGATTGAACGCAGTCGCAAGTTTGGGACGAGCAAGGCTCCCCCGATGCGGGGGGGGGGGGATTTGCTCACTGTAAATAAGCAACGTATGCAGCTGCAGCACTTCCCCTTCCCCCATCGACAGTAGCCCGCCCCACCCCATTTGGACCTGTCTCCCTGTCTGACGCAAACCTAACCCACTCGTGATGACTTTTCATGTTTGTGGACCGGCCCTCCTCTATGATCCCAATGGCTCCTGTACACCTAATTGTAAAGTATAATGCTTCGTGATGTGAGTCACATCCTGACTCATTGCCCAAAACATTCCTGCTGTTTTTCTCTTTCCTTTCACAGCCACAAAACTGATGGTGAATATGCCCCCCCACCCCACCTCCTTTGCCTTCTATCTGTCTGTAACACTCATGGCTGCTAACATCCCCTTCTCTCTCTTTAGTCTCAAAACAATCTCATGTGATAGTAGATGATATTACTCTCACTTTAGAAGTGTGCAGTTGAGTCTGAGAGTAGCTGTGTGGTTTTGATTCAGATACATGCTCACCTCTGAGGAGGAACCTGAAGTTTTATCTCCCTGCTCCCAGGTCCAACACAAAACCACTATTTTTTTACATTTATTTACTGCATTTTCATCCCACTTTTCAGGCAATTATTGTCTCCCAAAGCAGCTCACAGCAATAAAAAAGTGAGTCAGACCCTGCCCTCAGGCTTACAAACTAAAATTAAAAAAACAACCAGGGAAGGAGAGTTGAGGAGAAAGGAAGAGGAGGCAGATCAGTTTTTCAAGGCCAGAACAAGGTAGTGAGCTACAGTCATGCCTTGGATTGAGAGCATAATTTGTTCCGGAAACATGCTTGTAATCCAAAACACTCTTATATCAAAACGAAATCCCCCCAAAAAAATTTGTACAGAGATTTTTAATTTAAGCTGTGCTACAGTACTTGTATTGCAGGACGTCACTTGTATATCAAGTAAAAAATAAATTAAATAAATATTTAAAATTTTGCTTGTCTTGCAAAACGCTCTCAAACCAAGTTACTTGCAATCCAAGGTATTACTGTATTTAAATGCACTTTGGGCCAGGGTGATCTTCCCTTGCTGGTGTTCTTCTTGCTTGAATGAGACTCTTGTTCCTTAGGCCAATGGATGGGTCCAGAGTGTTCTTTCCCTTCCTTCTGCAGTCCCAGGGGGCAGCTGTCAGCTGGAGGAGCTGAGTGTTCTTTCTGGCAGGGAGGGGGAAGTGAGCCCCCTGCAGCTGCTCCTTCTCTGGCCAGTGGATGGGCCAGGTTGGTCGCCACCTTGGCTTGATGTCATTCCTGGGAAGCAGGAATAGACCCCACTGCCTTTCTAAACCAGTGGCCTTCAAATTTTCTATCTTCAGCAGTGATGTGGGGTGGGAAATCCCCCAGTGCTTTATTTTTCTGCAGAAAAATTTCCTTTTCACAAGTTCATTAGTAACACTGATTGTGTTCACACGACGCAACAACCCATCATGGGTATCTACCCACGATGGGTTGTCGTGTCGTGTGAACCTGGACCGTTTTCTGCAGGGTGGCTTATTTTTCACAAACAAGCCACCCTGATAACCTGTGGCTTGTTCTAAGGGTTTTATTTTATTTATTTATTTATTTATTATATTTATGAATCGCCCATCTGGCCAGACATCCGGCCACTCTGAGCAATGTACAATCCAATAGAATACAAGGGGGGGGGGGAAACACACACATACACACACAGTATAAAACACAATTAAAAACAGAACAAAACTTTAAAATCCTAACCCACCCCATATTCCCGCCTGAAAAGCCACGTTTTTAATGCACGGCGGAAGCTAATCAAGGAAGGGGCATGGCGGAGGTCACTGGGGAGAGAGTTCCATAAATTGGGGGCTGCCACAGAAAAGGCCATCCTCCTAGTCCCCACCAGCCTGGTTTCTCTGACTGCTGGGACAGGGAGAAGGCCATCTGTGGCAGATCTTGTTGAGCAGCCTACTTGATGTTGCTGGAGGTGCTCCTTGAGATATATTGGACCGGAGCCGTACAGGGTTTTAAAGGTCAACGCCAATACCTTGAATTCGGCTCGGCAAACAACTGGTAGCCAGTGCAACTCTTTGAGCACTGGAATGATGTGATCACGCCGGCGGCAGCCTTTAATCAGGTGAGCTGCTGCATTCTGTACCAGCTGCAACTTCCGAACCGTCTTCCAGGGTAACCCCACGTAGAGCGCATTACAGTAGTCTAGGCGAGAGGAGACCAAGGCATGAACCACTGATGGGAGCAGATGATTAGGAAGGTAGGGGCGCAACTGCCGCATCAGATGGAGCTGATACAGCACCGCCCAGCTCACAGCTGACACCTGAGCCTCCATGGACAGCTGGGAGTCTAGAATGACCCCCAAGCTGCGGACCTGGTCCTTCAGGGGTAGATGTACCCCATTCAGCACCATGTCAACATCCCCTAACCTTCTCTTGTCTCCCACCACAAGTACCTCGGTCTTGTCGGGGTTCAGTTTCAGCATGTTCCTTCCCATCCAACCACCCACTGCCTCCAGGCACTTGGACAGGGTTTCAACAGCCAACCTTGGTGAGGACTTGAAGGAGAGGTAGAGCTGCGTGTCATCCGATCATTGTTCGGATCTTGATGGGTTGTCATGTTGTCCAAATCCAGGAAAGAAAATTAATTGTGGGTTGCTAGGATTGGTTACAGAGTCGCTTGGCAAGAGCAGCGAAAACTGCTGCCACTCTTTGTGATCTTGCCCATGCCGCCACTAGTGACTGCCCCTCCACCGATGCCCAAACGGCACTTTGGAGCGACCATCATTTGTTCACCATCCCCCTTTTAATTTATTTATTGGGTCCCTGAAAATTCATTCATTCATTTCATTTATATACCGCCCCATAGCCGAAGCTCTCTGGGCGGTTCACAACACTCTATACATAAAAACAACATTAAAACGCCAGTGTGGCGTAGTGGTGAGAGTGTTGGACTGGGACTCAGGAGATCCGGGTTCTAGTCCCCGCTCAGCCATGAAACCCACTGGGTGACTTTGGGCCAGTCACTGACTCTCAGCCTAACCTACCTCATAGGGTTGTTGTGAGGATAAAATGGAGAGGATGATGATTATGTAAGCCGCCTTGGGTTCCTTGCAGGAAAAAAAGGCGGGGTATAAATATAATAAATAAATAAATAAAATAAATAAAACATACAAAACAGTTTAAAAAATTAAAAACCAAATTTAAAAACACAGTTTAAAATAACAATACAAAAGCCAATAAAACTGAGCCTACAGGTGACAATCCCCTCCGTGCTATTCCAAGCTCCTAACTAAATGCCTTGGCATAGAGGGAAGTCTTAACCTGGCGCCGGAAAGATAGTAAGGTTGGCGCCAGGCGGGTCTCAGTGGGGAGCTGATTCCATAACTGGGGGCTACCACCGAGAAGGCCCTCCTCCTCGTTGCCACCAACCGAGCCTCTCTTGGAGGTGGCAATCGGAGGAGGGCCCCAGATGTTGAGCATAGTGTCCGGGTAGATAACGGTTGGGAGAGACGTTCCGTCAGGTATTGTGGTCCTAAGCTGTAGGGCTTTATAGGTTAAAACCAGCACCTTGAATTCGGCTCGGAAGCATATTGGCAGCCAGTGCAAGCGGGCCAGAACTGGTGTAATATGCTCGGACCTTCCGGTCCCTGCAATAAGCCTGGCTGCCGCATTTTGCACTAGCTGCAGCTTCCGAACAGTCTTCAAAGGCAGCCCCACGTAGAGTGCATTGCAGTAGTCTAGTTTAGAGATCACCAGAGCGTAGATTACTGAGACCAGGCTATCCCTGTCCAGATAGGGGCGTAGCTGGGCCACCAGCCGAAGCTAGTAAAAGGCACTCCTTGCCACTGAGGCCACTTGAGCCTCAAGTGACAAAGATGGCTCCAGGAGCACCCCCAAGCTACGAACCTTCTCCTTCAAGGGGAGTGCAACCCCATCCAGAACAGGTTGAACACCCTCCATCCGGTCAAAGGAACCACCCACTAACAGCATCTCAGTCTTGTCTGGATTGAGCCTCAGTTTGTTAGCCCTCATCCAGTCCATTGTCGCAGCCAGGCACCGGTTCAGCACATCCACAGCCTCACCTGCTGAAGATGAAAAGGAGAAATAGAGCTGCGTGTCATCAGCGTATTGATGGCAACGCACTCCAAAACTCCGGATGACCCCACTCAGCGGTTTCATGTAGATATTAAATAGCATGGGGGATAAGACCGACCCCTGAGGAACCCTGTACTGGAGAGTCCATGGGGCCGAGCAACATTCCCCAAGCACCACCCTCTGGAGCCGGCCATCCAAGTAGGAGCGGAACCACTGCAATGCAGTGCCCCCCACCCCCAACTCAGACAGCCGCTCCAGAAGGATACCATGGTCGATGGTATCGAAAGCCGCTGAGAGATCCAGGAGTATCAACAGGGTCACACTCCCCCTGTCTCTCTCCCGACATAGGTCATCATACAGGGCGACCAAAGCCGTTTCCGTGCCAAAACCAGGCCTGAACCCCGACTGAAATGGATCCAGATAATCAGTCTCATCCAAGAGCACCTGGAGCTGGTTGGCCACCACCCGCTCAAGGACCTTGCCCAGGAAAGGAACATTCGCCACAAATTGCGCAAATGTGTTCAGAATGTTTGTTTGTTTTAAATTCTCAGTCTCTTGCATGTGCGCAGGAGCAGATACAGCAGTCCAATATGTATGTATGTATTTATTATATTTATACTCCCCCCCCTTTTTCCTGCAAGGAACCCAAGGTGGCTTACATAATCCACCTCCTCTCCATTTTATCCTCACAACGACCCTGTGAGGTAGGTTAGGCTGAGAGTCAGTGACTGGCCCAAAGTCACCCAGTGAGTTTCATGGCCGAGCGGGGACTAGAACCTGGATCTCCCAAGTCCCAGTCCAACACTCTCACCACTACGCCACACTGGTCTTGCCTGGTCAATTTCCTTGTGTGTTTCAGCTGTCAAATGGAGCTCTCAGGTAGAATAGGGAACATACAAGGAAACTGACACGGTGAGACTGCATATAGGCTAATTTGCACACAGTTGACAAGGACGGGGGGGGGGGGGAATAATACTAAGGGAGAGGAGGAACCCATTCACGCCATGAAAAAGCATTAAAAAAATGGTTAAAACAGTGGGAAAAGTAGGTGCATCAAAAGGTGTGGGGAGACAATATCTCCAACTTAGCAACCCTTCCCCTCCTCTGCAGCTAGCCCAGAAAGCAGAGATATTTACTTCCCCCGCCCCTTTTCGCGGCTCCTTTTCAGAGCACTTACTGCTGCAGTTACTAAAAAAACCCTTGAGGAAGCAGCTGAATGGGACCAAGTGAATGGTGCCCTATTGGGGTGGGGTGGGGTGTACGTACCGGTGGTGCTGGCACCCCATTTGCTCTGTCCCATTCTGCCACTTCTAAGGGTTGTTTTTCTTTTAATTGTTAAGAATATTTGCACAATTTTTTGCAACTGGGAAATAGATGCAAATTTAATGGCTGGGAAGTAAATGGAGGGGGAATTTGCACACCTGCAGTAGCTGCTCCAACACTGATATAATCTGAGCACTGACAGTTTTTGCTATTTGATTTTTTTATTGTTAGAAAAAAGGCCATGGTTGCTGCATGCTGCAAGGCAAACCATCTGCCAGCATTGGATACAAACAGGAAGGAAAGGTGTGACAGAAAACCCCTTTCTTGATCTCTTGTTCCCCTGGATCCCAAGTCCCTATAAAACCAAACTGCCTCCATAGAGGCAGTATGCGAGTGGACTCTAGTCCGTAAAAGCTTGTGCCATAATACCTTTGTCCATATTTAAGGTACTAAAAGACTCTTGTTTTCATAGGAAGTGTATATTTCAAAAACAGAGAGTCTTGTGGCCCCTTGAAGACAACACATTTATTATGGCATAAGCTTCATCAGTTACATGAAGTGCTATCCTAAGTTAGCAGGTAAATATGCACAAGGTTGCATGGGGGGTGGGACTGTAAGCTATAAGATCAATCCCACCCCCCCACCCCCCACCATCACCATGTGTAAATATAGCTGCCAACTGCGGCTATAACATTCCATGCATCTGATGGAGTGATGCTAGTCCACAAAAGCATATCCCATAATAAAATGTGCTCATTTTCAAGATATCACAAGACTCCTCGTTATTTTTGCTGCACCATACTAACAGGGTTATCCACTCTGGGAAAACATATATTTCAAAGTGATTCCCAAATGTCATTTGGCCTGTAAATCATTTGCTTGTCAAATGTGAATTAATGTCTCTTGCCCAATTACCATTCTGCTTTCTTACTGGTCCATGTATCCCTTTGAAGTAATGAACTCTGCAAGTCTAGACTCTTCCGATCTTATAAGGAACCTCAGTTGGAGAATCTTTTTAGGGTATTAAGTGAAATCTAATTTAAAAGGAAATACTGTTGCGTCACTTCACCATGGCAGGCTCATGAACATTGACTGGAGCCAAAATAAGCATCTTACATTGGTTCAGGGCCTGGATATTGATTGGGCCAGTATTGGAGAAGGCTTCTGCCTATAGAAATGGGTCAGCTTTTATACATTGCCTTGGGGAAATGTTGTCTGTTATGGTAGTGATAGGGAGAGTAAGTAAGGCAGCATTTCTGTGTCCACATATTTGAGGGAAAGGGCTCAATCCTATAAGTTTAGACAGAAAAAGGGCCTACAACTCCCAGCATGCTCCAGCCAGCTATGCCTAGGATTGTGCCCTAAGCCCCATTGAACTTTCTGGGACATACTTCTGAATAAACATGCTTAGGATTTCACTGTGCGTTGCCTAGGGCGAGCAGATGCAAAAGATCCTTGAAGAGTTGGGTAGAAGAGGGAATTACAGCAGGTGTAGTTTCTTCACACCTACTGAAATTCCTTCTTCTAGGCAACTATAAAAGGTGCAGGAACCCAGTCCTCTTTTGCATCTGTCTGCCCTAGGGCTGGACCCAATGCTGGCTGTCAGTGGGAAGCAAACTGCTGGCAGAGTGGATTCCCCCTTTCCCCTGTACACCCCCCAAATCTGCTCTGGAGGGTTGCAGGACCCTCTGGGACAGCTTTTGGGGTATGCCTGGGACTACACGGAGTAGGAGAGCAAATGGAAGTCCCATTGTGCGAGCAGAAGTCCCATTACGCAATTTTGATTTACCCCTAACAATTACAGCAGTGTGAGCTAGCGCATGGGCTTGCAACTTAAAGAAGACATTCATTCAGGTATAGTAAATGTTTGCAATGAACTAAATTGCACCATGGTCAGAAATGACTTTTGTTAATGTATAATGAAAATATTCCCCGCTCGGCCATGTAACTCACTGGGTGACTTTGGGCCAGTCACCGACTCTCAGCCTGACCTACCTCACGGGGTTGTTGTGAGGATAAAATGGAGAGGAGGAGGAGGGGGATTATGTAAGCCGCCTTGGGTTCCTTGCAGGAAAAAAGGCGGGGTATAAATATCATAAATAATAAATAAATAAATAAATATTATAACTATGAGACTGTTGAGTCAGTCAGCAGCTGGAGACAGAGATAGAGACTGTATAAGGGTGACTTTGGAATATTGTGAGCACTGAGCAGGCAGCAAAAGCAGATGTGATTTGCACATCTTTTTGATATAACACCCGAACATGAATTTTGCCCAAGGTGAGATGCATGAACTGTAACCTGTAGCCTTCATCTGGTGCATTTCAACCCTTCCTGCTTTGGATGTTGCTCCACTTCCTCATCATATCCAAAGCCACTTTAAAAGATTCCATCTTGATTGCTCTTGCAGCCTTTCTAATCGTTATGATTAATATAACTCATCAACTGGGTAAATACCACTTTCACAAGCCCCCCACAGGTTGCCCTGCAGGTCGTGAGTGTTTATCAGTGTTAGCTGAGAAACATGATTTCTTCCCATGTGGGTCACAGAGGGTGGGAAGCATGCACGGACTTAGGCTTTTCTTTTCTTTGCGTTTGCTGTGCAATGTTTGAACCTGAGTGTCTCTCCTCTTCGTGACCAGGTGAGGGCGGTAAACAGCTTTTTGCTAAGTGTGCAAATAAAATACAAATCTCCCAATAATCCCAATTGACAAAAAAAAAAAAGTATTCTCGTGAGCTAATACATGTATAATTTCCCCCCTATATTTTATTTTAAAATTTTACAACATTACAATAAACAAACAAATGTTTAAGATACCAATAAATTTAACATCTCTCTTTCTTTTTTTGATCTGTAGCAAAAAGCTCCAACAAGGTAAGTCATGTACCGTAGTTATGTCCATCATGTAATACATGTATAATTGATATAAGTAATGTATGTAAAAAGCTTCCAAACAGGCCATTCTTATTTATTTCTATTTATTTAAAATATGTCTAACCTGCCTTTAAAGTCAAAAACCCTCCGAAGGCGGCTTACATAATAAAATCCCATTCAACAATAAAACAACCAAAATTAATAAAACCAATAATAACCAACATCTGTCCCATACGGTACTAAAATCTAAGACATAATTGCAGCTAAAGACCAAGAACAATGCAATGGCTGAAAAACTCTAGATTTTACACTTACATGCAACAATGATTGCACTCATTTGAAGACGTGGTGCATGAAAATGATACTTTTCTGGATAGTATAAATATGTGCTTTTGGCACAGCCAATTCAGGACCCCACAAGAATAGGCACACTTTGGCTTCTGTATTTTTAAAGTACATCTTACATGGAAATGAGTGGACTGATGCTTCAACAGTCAATTTTTGCTTTTAAAAAGCAGGTTGACTTTAACAAATACTCAGCCACGAATTATGAAGCTGGTTGCCCAGATGCAAGTACAACCATCGCATTAAATATTAGGTTAGAATTATTTTCTGAAAAATCTATTTTTAATGTGTTTTCTTTACCCTATTAAAAATGCCTTTTTATGCAAATGTGGCAGGGGGTCGCAGGTTACTTGGCTATTATAAAAGGGGGTCGCGACTCAAAAAAGGTTGGGAAACACTGATGTAGAGGGTCTGTCTAGGTCTGCTGTGTTAAATGAGCCGAAGAAATGTCTTATATTTTATGTCCACGTCTTCAAAGATGATTTATCATGATTTCCCCATTACCATTTACCAACATTATGTGGTGGCCATTTCCAAGAAAGAAGCAGTATTTTCTGACATCCATACAAATGCTGCTGGGCATAATGCCAAAAGTTTAATAGGAGGGGATTAATTTTTTTTTAGCATCTCAGTGCAAAGTGTGGAAAAAGGCATAAGTTTCACTCATGCAACGCTGCTCCCACTCCAGGACTTTCAGTAGCATCGAAAGCACTTTACGCTTAATTTGATGTAACCTTATTTTTTCATTTATTTTTTTTACTTAAAACAGCTTCATTGCTGAGAAGACTTGGAGTAGCAGCACTGAACTTTCTACCGGTCCATTTTCATGCCTAAATATTCGCACTTTAGTGTAACTTATTTTGCAGTAACTGCCTGATAGGGTTGCAGCCCGTTTCTCCAAATTACATGGAGAATGTAGCTCTAGGGGACTGTGACTGTGGCATATCAAGAACTACCAGAAGCCTTTGCTTGAATTCCAAGGAGGACTTTCCGTCAAACAGTGTATAATATCTGTTAGATACCATGTTGCCCCAGTAAGTTCTTGCAGCTTTCCCCCAACCAGGTGCCTTTCGAGTGGGCATGCTGGCTGGGGGTGATGGGAGCTGTAGTCCAACGCATCAGGAAGGCACAAGATTGGGGACAGCAAACTAGCTACAAGGTTGTATTTCTTGGTAAAAACAATTGTGCTCTAATGGCCACATGGGCCAGTTATGGATATAGGCTGCCTTGTTTGTTTAAATGGAGGCAGCAGTCCTGTTATAAGTCCTGTTATAAGCCAGTGTGGCGTAGTGGTTAGAGTGTTGGACTGGGACTCTGGAGATCCAGGTTCTAGTCCCTGCTCGGCCATGAATCTCACTGGGTGACTTTGGGCCAGTCACTGACTCTCAGCCTAACCTACCTCACAGGGTTGTTGTGAGGATAAAATGGAGAGGAGGATGAGGATTATGTAAGCCGCCTTGGGTTCCTTGCAGGAAAAAAGGCGGGGTATAAATATAAATAAATAAATATAAACATAATTATATGAGCTCCGTTGACCTACCTCCTTCCAGAAATGAGCATTTCTGCTTGTTTTGGGTTGCCCCAGAAGCACTAAGTTGCCGTTGCACAAGCGGTGAGGGCCGCTTGCACAACGCAATTGGCGAGGCAGAAGAGAATCAGTGTTTTCCACTCGTTTGGGGGCTTTCTCTAGGAAGTGCTAAATCTGCCTTGTGTAAGCGGTGGGTTCCGCTTGTCCAGTGCAGTCAGTGGGACCCACCGCTTGTGGAAGGGAATCGGTGGGGTGTGAAAGAATCAACAGGGGCATAAGTGCCCCATTGGATTCTGTGCTTGGAGTACTGTGTACAGTTCTGGTCAATGCATCTAAAAAAAAAAAGGTAAAAGCTGGAGAAGGTGTAGAAAAGAGCAACCAAATTGATCAGGCTGCTCAAACGAGTCACCTACGATAAAAAGTTACAAGTTTGGGGCTTTTTAGAGTGGGAAGAAGGCAAGTAAGTGTGGGTTGTGAACAAGGCTCATAACATTGTGCGTGGTGTGGAGAATGTGGATAGAAAGAATTGTTTCTTCCTCTTTCAACACTAACCTGAGGTCATCCAATGAAGCTGAATGGTGGGAAATTCAGGACAGACAAAAGGAAGAACTTCTTCACACAGCACATAGTTAAACTATGAAATTTGCTGCTAATGTCACTATGGCCACCAACTTGGATGGTTTCAAAAGGGAATTAGGCAAATTCATAAGCTATCAATGGGTGCTAGTCATGATGGCTATAAAAGACCTCCAGGTATGCCTCTGAATACCAGTTTTGATACAAGAGTGGGAGAGGGCTGTTACGCTCATGTCCTGCTTGTGGACTTCCCAAGAGGCACCTGGTTGACCAGAGTGGGAACTCATAGGCTTGTGCTCAACTAATAGGTCTGATCTGGCGGGGCTCTTCTTATGCTCTAAACGGGAGCCATTGACAACCTGCCAAGCTATCCCATCTCCACATTGCCCAACCTGTGTTCCACTTCTTGGTCACTCTGGAGTGTGACGTTAAAACTAGTACTGTGCTGAAAATTTTTCTCCCATTCTCATTCAATATGATAGAAAATAAATTGCCTTGGAAAAGAAATTCAATGGTGAAGAAAATTTTGGAGAAATTCTCATGGGTCAGGAAGGGTTTCTTGGGTTTGGGTTACTTGGGAAGTGGCAGAGGAATATGTACAAGTGTCCTGCCTTTCATTGTGCAATCATCTCTCTGGCAGCCTGTAGCCTCCTCAGCTTCCCACACTTCAATCAATGCCCTGGGGAAGATGTCATGAGGTAATTCCTCCCATAGGACTTTTTCAGACCAGGAAGCGCAGGCAGCCTGGGAGGCTGCAGAACAATGGAGAGATGTGGAATAGAAAACACACACATAGCACCCTCGTCCACCTTACAGTGATTAGGTAAACTCAAAACCCCCACAAAAATATGTGCTTATATGTTTTATCATGGTGTTTTTTATTCTTTTTCATAGATTCATAGATCATAGACTTGGAAGGAGCCTACAAGGCTATCGAGTCCAACCCCCTGCTCAATGCAGGAAACTAGAGGAGGGGTCTCCCATCCAAGTAATAACCAGGCCTGACCCTGCTTATCTTTTATTGTTCATCGCTCCGGAATCTGTTTAGATGTTGAGCGATATACACATGTTGTAAATAAAGAAATAAAAATAAATTATAAAACACCCTCTTTTATAGGGGAAGACCACTTTCTTCCCTGGAGCTGGACACAACACTGCCCCGCTCACGGCCTCACGCCTGCATTGTGGATGCAAAATGGGGCCAGCCTGCCGACACAGGTGATCCTGTTGCCATTTGCAGTGACAGCACACAACCCTCCACTCACCCCCAAAATCCCTTATGGAAGAAGCAAAGACGCTGTGCTGCAACCCCAGCCAATGGTGAGCCCTCCTTGTGAGAAACTGTTGAGAACTTCTCCTCCCCCTGGAGAAATTTGGTGAAATTGCCCACCCCATTTCTCTGCCCACAAATAGGGTGGAGAATTTTGAGAGGCCATTTTTGCACAGCTCTAGTTAAAATAGGATGAAACAAAGGGACTGGCTTTTTCACAGGGGGGAAAAAAAAAGAATGGCAGTTTTCCTCTCTCTTTATGAACTAACAACTCAAGACAGTCCATTCCTGGTCATTTTAAGAGCCAAGCATAGGTAAACATAGGACGCTGCCGTATATCGAGTCAGACCATTATTCCATCTAGCCCAGTTTTGTTGACAGTGACCAGCAAGGACTCTCCAGGGTTTCTGGAAGGTATTTTTCCTGCGTTACCTGGAGATGCTGGGAATTGAACTTGGGACCTTCTGCATGCAAAGCAGGTGCTCTGACACTGAGCAACAGCCCTTCACAGCTGCGAGTGATGTGTTCTGCATTAAAGAATTTGCTTTGGGGATGAATTCAGTATGTCCCCCCCCCTCCCGTTTCAAATAAATATGTTCCAATTGCAATTTGTTTTTGTTTTTTTGTTTATTTCTACCTCCCATATTGTCTATTGTGTAGTTTTGGAAGCTAGTAAAAAGAGATCATAAAGGAGTTTAAATTGCTGCGTAGCCTCCCGATGACTAAGGACTTTCCGCCGGTCTTTTCCTTTGCTTTTTACGTCAGTACTCGTTATATTTGTTTGGTGAGCCACAGGGTGTTTTATCTGTGGCTGGAACGAAAGTGGATGCACGTTTGATAGATCTACAGCAGTTCTCTTTCTCCGGGTTGGCAGGTGGGCGTTGGATTGTGTGTGTCATTCGTAGGAGGCGAACATCAAAGGAAGTGTGGGCTTGTCTTTTTGAGGAGTTTTGTAATCCAGGTACTTAATGTTTACCGTAGTTCCCTGAAAAAGAAAGAGCAAAGGACAACTACAGAAGACCTGTTTTTAGCTTGCCCCATGTGATGAAAATGGCATGGTATCAGCATGCACTCAAGATCCATTGTTTTTTGTTTGTTTCTAACTTACCTGCAGCTAAGAGCTGCTATGTATCTTTTTAAACAATTGTCCAGAATTTGAAGGGAGGGGTGGATTCTGCACTAAACTGATTCTAACAACCTCTCAAAATGTGTGCGTGTGTGTGTGTTATACCCATTCACATTCAATAGAAAAGGATGCCATGGGATTTGTGTGTGTGTGCGTGCACATGCATATATATGCCATGGCATCCTTTTATATTGAATGTTCATGTTTTATGTTGAACATCAAACTTGAAATTAGGCAAAGTCGTTTCAGAATATGTTGTTCGTTTCTTGCTGAGAAACACATTAGTGGGAAATATTTTGTCGATAAAATAATGAGGGTGTTTTCTTTTTTCTGGAGAAAAGTATAGTTTACAAGAAAATAGGCAGTGGTGCTTACTGTTATAGTACTTTTATGCTATACTTTATGCTTTGCTTGACATTAATAGATAGTGGGATGTAACCTCTTCTGTTGTTAGAAATACTTACTGTTAACTACTATAATACCTAAGATGGGCTTGTACTGCACTTTCGTTGTGAAAGCCTAGAGCAGAATAATAAGAGGTTATTTGAAAGCTTAGTAAGATGATATTTTTTGTAATGGTTAGGCAAATAGTCTATGAGTACAATCCATGAAATACTGTGCCTATATAGCTTCTGTTCATTCCAATGGGATTTATCTGGGAATGTAACTTGGTGGATTGCACCAAATACTCTTTTCAGTTTGTTTGTCGGTTTGTTTGTTTGTTTGTTTGCTTTATATCCTGCCTTTCCATCCAAAATAATAATAATAATAATCACTCAAGGCAGTCCTTTCTATACCTTTCATTTTGCTAGCTCTTGATGGTATATTCCATTTGATTGCTCAATACTTGGGCCAAAACTGCATTTGCAAACTCCCACAGAAGAATATATCATTTTGGCCACATGAAAGTTAGACTCTGGGAGCTGCTTCACACAACTTCTGTGCTCACTTCCCCCCCCCCCCCATCGCCTGTGGCAGCTCACTGCTCATGCGAAGTGGGCCAGTGCCCTACTTGCCAGAAGGTGCCTGTCGCATGATAATGACATCACTTCTGCTTCTGGTAAACAAATCAGGGGTCCATTCACACGTGTTGGTGGCCTCATGGAAACACTTCCTGGAATGTGTGTGACAGCTGCACTTGCAGCTGAGTTGTGCTTGCACAGTGGTGGTGTAACTATTGGCTCCATGTGGACAGGGATGTAATCCAGGCACTGAGTTTCCCGCAGTACTGAAAGCTCTAAAGAGTGCTGCCACCATCAGTCTCTGTGGCCTGAGTTCACAGAGTATACACAGTTCACATGGAAGTGTTGCTGGTTCATACATGCAAGGAAGCATGGCCTGGCTGAGAGCCCAGCAGCAGCTCCATGTATAACTGAGGGACAGGGCTGGTGTCTTCAGCACCCAGCATCTTCAGGTAGGGCCCCGGCACCCTGGCAGGATCCACTGGCATTGCTGCTCTGGCCCTCCTGCATGCCCATCCCCCATCTAGGATTGCCACTTATGCAGCACCAAAAAAGAGGAAATGCATCACTGCAAAAGAGGGCATCAATTTGCATATGCAAATGTGCAATATGTACAAATTTAGAACAAATAACTATAATTTGAAGAGAAATACAATATATCTCCCCATAGTGGAAAAGACTGACCAGTGTTCTAGAATGCCATTGTAGCATCCCTCAAATGATGCTACGCTGGGGAAAATGAACATGGTAGGTGGCTTCCCAAATGCAGCCTCTGCCACCAGGAAGCTTACACTGGGAGAGGGCATGCATCAGGTAGCCAGACACCAACAAGCGGGGGCATGGTTGGGAGAGCTACTGACAGAGGGGCCCACTGGTGGGCACCTTGCTGCCCCCCCCACTCCAACCTGGAGCAGAGCCTGCTGAAGGAGATTATGTGAGGCCACCATCATATGTGGACAGACCCTCAGACCACCTCATCTTCACAAGCAGGAATCCATTGCAGGCTGTGGAAAGAAGTGGCCACTGCAAGTTTAGTGATGATATAACTCAGCCCACAGAACCACCAGTTCAGCAGGAAACGAAGGAAGCCCCCTTTACTGACTCCAACCATTGGTCCATTGAGCTGAGTTTTGCTTGCACTGACTGGTAGCAGCTCTCCAGCGTTTCAGTCTTTCCCAGGCCTACCTGAAGATTGAATCTGGGACTTTTTGCATGCAAAGCATGTACTCTTACCACTGAGCTCCCTTCTTTCCTTAGCTACTGATACCTCAGATTTTTTCAAAGCTCTTCTTGCTCTGAAAGGTCTCCAGGTAAGCCTCATCCATTCTGATATGTAGCAGTTTCCAATGATGAGGTGCCATGACTGAGAAATTAATTCTTTTTGAACCGGGATTTGGGCAAAAGACCTGTTAAAGCTCCTGGCTTATTAGCAGGCCATTATGCGTACTGCTGAAGATGAATTAACTCTCTGCTAGGAGGATATATGGGCTTTTTCATAATGGCCAAAACAGATAGAATCCTTTCTTATACATTACAGGCTTTCTACACCACAATCCCAATATTCAAGAATATCCTTCTGGAATGCATCTGTCGAAAAATATGGCTACAGGTGTACTGATTGGGAACACAAGAAGCTGCCTTCTATTGAGTCAGACCACTGCTCCATCCAGCCCAGTATTGTTGACACTGACTGGCAGCAGTGGCTCTCCAGGGTTTCAGGTAGGATTCTTTCCTAGCCCTACGTGGAGATGCTGGGGACTGAACCGGGGACCTTCTGCATGCAAAGCACATGCTCTACCACTGAGCTACCACCCCTCCTTTAATCTACGACCTCTCCAAAGGAATGTCCACACCTGCCAGAACAGACCAAATAGCCCTGCCAGAACAGACCAAACACCTCTCTAGTCCAGGATTCTGTTCATACAATGGCCAACCAGATGCCCATGGGAAGCCCAGAAGTAGGTCATGAGTGCAATAGCACCTTCCTGTTCATATTCCCCAGCAACTGGTATTTAGAGGCATGCTGCCTCAGATACTGGAGGTAATATATAGCCATCATGACTAGTAGCCACCAATAGCCTTATCCTCCATGAATTTGTCTAATCCCCCTTTAAAGCCATCCAAGTAGGTGGTCATCACTACATCTTGTGGTAGCAAATCCCATAGTTTAGTTTTGTACTGTGTGAAAAAGTATTTCCTTTTATCGAGAGGCCACCAATGCGGCCTGCCGGTACCTCTAATGGTACCCTCAAAGGGGTCCCCAACATGGTGCCCAGGACCCCTTTTTCATTTTCTTTTAATCCCCCCCCTTTTCAATATACATACATGGATTTGTATGAAATACATACATCTTTCTAGCAATTATACCAAATATAATTTGGCAATTATACCAAATACTAAAAAGCAGACCAAATATCCAAATAAGTATCCATTTGGAGATGGTGTCTATATGCCACCCATTCATATATCGAAAGCGTTGTAAGGTCTTCAGTCCATTGCAATATAGGAAGTGAATGTTTATCCTTCCAATTTTGTGATACCAGTCTTTTAGCTGTCAATAGGGCACAGAGAATCCATTTCCCCTTCCATTTGTTAATTTCCATGAAGCAAATTTAAAAGACTGTGTATATCAGTGAATATTAAAGACTGATCCAGTACAAAATTTATCTGTGTAATAACCTCCTACCAAAAAGAAGCAACTACTGGATATTGCCAAGACACATGTTTTAAAAAAGCATTAGTTGTATTGCACCACCAGCAATTAGCTGAATTAGACAATCCCTTATTAAAGAGATGTTGTGGCATCCAACAGACACGAAACGAATATTTTTGCTGAATAAGATGCAGCCTAAGATCCATAGACGTGACAGGTAGACGCCGAAGCGGCGATCCACTGATTAGGCATTTTGTGGTGGTGCCCACAGCAGTTTCTCAACTTCCCAAATGTACCCATGCATCCAAAAAGGTTGGGGACCCCTGCTCTAACATATCTGTTGTTGTTCTAACATAACTCACCGAATTACCTTAAGCAAGCCACTATCAGCCTCTATCTCCCTTCTGTAAAATGGGAAGATATAAAGCTTACTTTATAGGGTTGTATAACAACTACAAATAGAATGCATTTGCCATACTTTGAGAACTAAGGAAAAGTGCTGTATAAATGCTAAGGACTATTAGTAAAAGGCTTATCTGTTTTTGTCTTTTTATTGTTCACCGCTCCGGAATCTACTTGATGTGGAGCGGTATAGAAATACTGTAAATAATAATAATAATAATAATAATAATAATAATAATAATAATAATAATAATGTGGAGAGAAAGCCCTACAGGACACACACTTCGCCCCCCAGTCACCTGCATAATCTCTGCCCAAGGCAGGGGAGCTCAGTTCCAGGCATGCATTTGCATCTAGATAGTCTTCGCCAAGCACCCTCAGTAAGTTGCCAAGTCTGAGACACACATTTGCATTGGCCTCAATGGTGTTGTTCCCCCCCCCCCAGCAGTCTCAAAGAGCTGCCAAGTACCCTCAATCACCCTACAAGCACCTGTGAGGAGCTATGAGCAAAGGAGAACCTCAGCACTCCTCCTGCTGGGTTGGACCGGTTCGTCCTGCCAACAAGGGGAGGGGGCGGGGGATGGGAGGGCGAGAAAGAGTGTAAAACAGCAGCCCAGGCTCCATTGTTGTTGTTGTTGGGAACAAGGTGCAAGGCAGCACAGAGCGGGTCATCGGCTCAGGCCAACCCGGATCCTCAACCCCCAAGCAGACCACCTGGGTACTTCATTGTAAGTCCGTTTGAATTACTAGTGTTAGACTAGGGTAGGTTCTTCAGTGTTAGATGAGACTAGCGTAGGTTCTTTTTTGTTTGATAGTTCTGCCTGTGCCTAGTAAGCTTCCTCTCCTTTTTGTGGATTGCATACCTCGGCTTCATTGATTATTTACTATAACTTCCCTTGTCTCCCTGACCTGATTCGCTCAATTAAACTCTGTAAATAAAGTTGGTTTCACTTTTGACTGAGCGTAGTTTCGTTCTGACTCCGGTGCTTGATCCAGTGCGCTGAACCTAATTTGACCCAGGGACAGGACCGGTGCAGGGCAGTTTGGCGCCCTAGGCTGGCTTATATTTAGCGCCCCCCCCTCTCGTGCCGGGGGGGAGGGCTCCGGAGCAAAGCAGCTGGGAAATGCCTGCTTGCCCAGCGCCCCGCCCGCCCGCCCGCCTCCTCCTCCTCCTCCTCCAGCAGCCGCTTTCCCCACTGCCAACCAGTCGCCACCGCCGCTGCGTGCGCTCCTGACCCGGCCTAGCTCTGGGCACAGAGGAAAGCCGAGCGTGACCGCGAGCCCGCCCAGCGCCCGCAATCCCCCCCCCGCACAGACCTGGTGGTTGCGGACCAGTGCCTTTGTCGGCGAGGCGGCCAGGCAGGGCAGGAGCACGCCGGCGGCGAGGAAGGAGCGCAGCATTTCTGCGCCCTCTTCCGCCACATGCCCTAGGCAGCCGCTTGGGTCTGCCTAGCGGTAGTGCCGGCCCTGCCCAGGGAGTGCGAACAGGAGCTCTGAGCTGTCAGATTTAGCCGCTTAGTTCCCGAATTCGTGGAACAGGACTGGCGGCGGTCCTTCACAAATTATGATGATCCATTTGAATGTGGTGTCTGTATCCCACCCATTCAAATATTGAAAGCTTGTAAGGTCCTCAATCCATTGCATTCCAGTGTCATAATATCAACAGGGGAAGGGCTGTAGCTCAGTAGCAGAGCACCTGCTTTGCATGCAGGAGGTCCCAAGTTCAATCCCCGTCATCTCCAGGTAGGGTTGGGAAAGGATCCTGCCTGAAACCCTGGATAGCCACTGCCTATCACTGTAGGTGATACTGAGCTTCTATAGACATCAATGGTCTGACTTGGTAGGTAAGTTAATATAAGGTAGTGGGCAGGGCAGGCCATCTGAAGCATCTCAGCTGGTTCCTGAACAACTAACTGGAATCAGCAGTTTTATAGGGCCAGGTAGAACCCTATTAGCTCCTTGAATCAGCTTATTCCTACAAAGCTGGTAGTTGCAATACCACCATTTGCATGGCTGGCTTCAAGGGTAGACATGATTGGGCACCTGACGAAGGCCCACACCCCAGCAGGGGCCCACTGTAAAAAAAAAAACCCATGGACTTGCTCTTCCTCTTCACCATGGCAACCTGCTTGTTCACCTGCCTCTTGATCTGGCTCAGACAACAGTGGGGGTGAGGAAGAGGAGCAGTAGATGCCGCTGCCTACTTGCTCACTGGCTCTCTGCCTATCAAGCAAGCAAGTAATGAGAAAGAGGATGGGGAGCAAGAGCAGCTGGTGAGGATGGTGGTGAGAAGGTCCAGACTCAAGGGCCCTCAAAAACCTGGAGCCGGCACCGTGTACACGTCCAAGTGCAGTTGATGAAGTGGTGTAGAGACTAGGGGCCGGTTCATGCGAGCGGGGAAGGCACCCCGGGGCCGTCCGCGGGGGCTGGCGGGGCACCACAGACGACCTGTGCCCCGCACGCGTGGGCAGACCACGGTGGAGCCAGCAGTCCCCGCACTGCAGCGTGGGCCTCCCAGCGCTAGGGGGCGGCAGCTCGGGATGCCCAGCGGGGCCGTTTGCCCCTACAGGCCCGAGAGGCCACAGCTCTGGCCGCTCTGGGCTGCCGCCTCTGTGCGGCCATGGGAGGCCCCCGCGGGACAGCCGCCCGCTGTTTGCACGGCAGGGTGGCCACACGCGGTAGGGGCTTACCCCTCTACCACGAATGGTGACTTTCCATGCTTCCCATGCCCGGCTGTCCTGCGGGGGCGCCCCCAGCCGGCATTCACATGACACGGGAACCATGGGGGGCTTCTGCTCCCCCACAGTTCTCGTGTCGTGTGAACCGGCTCTAGGTCAGCAGCTCACTCCTACACCAACCTGCTATAGTTTTGCTGGATCCTGCTGCCAGAGTACCTGATGATACCATGCTTTTGGTGCTTTATAATGCCTTCCACTTTCTATAGTAAATATGGAGGTTACAGAGCAGTACTACTGTAACAGAGGTCAGGATCTTGAATCCACTTTAATTATAAGAGGGTGTGTTCCTCCTTCAGCAGAAGCATTCTGTAGCCTTGGGATGCCAGGCAGCCTAGTATGACAGACTGTCAGTGACTCGGTGTGAAAGCCCCCAGGGCAGCTCCAGATCTGTCAGAAACAATTCCCTGGGAACTTGTTTATTGCATCTCAAAAATAATATGCAGATGTATCACAGATTCACATCTGCTTCCAATGTGAGAGGAAAGGCACACAAAGAAAGGCATGGGTTTCTTAATTAACAATTTGGGCCGTATGGACTATCAGTTCATGCTGAGCTGCAAACAGGTCCTTCAAGAACAATAGCTGAAAATTGTTTAAAGGAGTCTGTGGCGTAACCCCACAATTCAGTTCCCTGGTGTATGTCTGTTTAGTATATTTAGTGAGTATAGAATGTTGAACCGAGTGGGTGTGGTTTGTGATGTCTTAGAAAGGGTGGGGGGAGGAGTATATAAGGAGTGTTTTATGTGAGTTGAGAGTTTGTGAGTGGCTAGAGTGTGTTGGGAGTGTTAGAGAGTTTGGGAGTTAGGGAGTTAGGTTAGTTGGGTTATTCGCGTCTTGTCAGGAGTTTTAAGAGAAATCAGTGCTTGTATGAGGAGTGAAAGTATTTAGAATTATAGGGACTTAGGTTAATTATCAAGTGTTTGGTGTAGACAGGTTTTAAGTTATTTTCTGGAACTAAGATTTTGAGAATTAAAATAAACTTATTTTTATTTTGTTTGCTACCCAAATACTACGTGTCAGCTTGGCGTTATTAACCTGCTTTACTTTTAAATCTCCACACACACCTTTGTACCCACAGCATCATAAATTTAAAAATAGATCCTTAATAAACAGAATTAATCTTTTCCCTCATTAGTAGGGGAAAGGTTTCATTTGACCCTCCACTCAAGTTTTTCAGTGTTTATGCTTAGCCTGAGAAGGGTTTATGTGCGTGGTCCTAAAGTGTAAGGGACCGTGTCGTCGCAGAGTCTTCTAATGAATCGAAGAACCCGTTGTTCTGTGGTGTACCGGAGCCTGGGCTTGCAGGGACGCAGTGCTGGTCCTTTTTTTTTTTATTAGCAGGGACACTGACATCAGCTGCCACCCCCCTCAGAATCCCCTGCTCCCTCTGGGGTTCGCTGCAGTCCTCACAGTAACTGGGGAGAAATGGATTTCCCCAGCAACAACATATTGTTCTTTGTTGTAATGTACAGTATTTTGGGGTGGCTTGGTCTTGAGTGGGCCATTAAGACCCAGTAGGTTTACAAAAGACCTGCTCCTAGCTGAGGAAAACTCCTAAGAACTGTTCTGCTGATATACATCAGCACAGCTGGCTGCAATTTTGGACTCTCCTTGAGGTAGGGAAGGGACCATAGCTCAGTGTGATAGAGCACCTGTTTTGCATGCAGAAGGTCCCAGGTTCGATCCCTGGCCTCTCCAGGTAGGGCTAAGAAAGAATCCTGCCTGAAACCCTGGAGAGCCGCTGCCAGTCAGTGTCGACAATGCTGGGCTAGATGGATGAATGGTCTGACTCAGTATAAGGCGGCTTCTGATGTTCCTGGGTCGTGCCGATGGGTACTGTCATGATGAGCGCCTGCATTTCAAAATTTACCACCATACCGCTGCTGTTGTTGACTCTAAATTCTGCAATCTATCACTGTTCACGGTTGTCACGGGGCATTTCAAAGCTTGCCTAACTATAGGCGAGGGAGTCAAGATGCATTTGAGACATTTCACATAGATTTTAGCATAATGTTACCATTCATGCTGGGGAGCCATTTATACAAAGCGTTCCGGCACATCTGTATGCTGATTGCAGGGGATCAGCCTTTTGTTTCCTCGTGTCTTACTGTACTTTGGACAATTTCAGCGCCAGGCTGCAGAGCCACAGGGGTGCTTCCAGGTGAGACGACTTTGACTGTGCAATCACCCTGCCTCATTTGTGGCATTTCATGGTGGATCCAGAGGATGTCATCTTGTATTTGTAACCCTCCCATGTTTTCCTACCCGCTTCTTCCACCTTTTTTTCTTACTGCAGAAAATCCAGGGGGGGGGAGGGGGAAAAAAGACAGGGTTGCTGCCCCAATTGCTTCTGAATGGTAGTGCTAGGAGCTCTCCGTTGGGAGGCACCCGAAGCCAAAGTGAAAACATCTTATCATGGCTATTCATCTAGATACAAAGGTTTGCACTCAAGCAGGAATGGGGAACCTTGCTTGGTGGCCAAGTCCGGCCCTCCTGGGGTCCCAATCCAGCAGTCCAGGCTTCTGCAGATGGCCACACCCCCTGTCCCCACCTCCTTTCCCCCCCAATCACCAATCATTTGGTGTTTCCCTGGCTTTTGTGCAATATTTTCCCCATTCTAAAAAGTCTGAAATGAATGCCTCTCCCATTGGCTTAGTTACTGGCAGGAAGAGCGTTAAGCTAAAATATGCTGGTATGTTTTGCATTTTTGGCCCCACCCACCACTGGAAGGTGGCCCCTGAGATCTTCTCCTAAATTGAATTTGGCCCTCGGGCTGAAAGAGTTTCCCCACCCCTGCACTGAAATGTTCCAATTAATATATCACAGGCATGACTCTTGAATCAAACAGTTCTTGCTTCCAGGCCTAGCGGAGAGGAAAATAAAAGCATCAGTGTCTGTTGGATGGTTGTCCTTGGGGAATTGGTCCCGAGGGCACCCAGTGTGATTTACACACACACACACACACACACACACACACACACCCCTTGGGCAAACCACAGTAGAGATTAAATTCATTCCTGTGTGGCATAAGAGCGTTCCTTGTTCTACAAAGGTTTGCCCATTTCTAATATAGTTCTGGACAGAGACTGTGTTACATCCTCTGAGGTGAAGGATGTCACATGACTGCATGACATTTAAAAAGTCCTGTACATTGAAAACCAGGGCATGAGGGAGAAGCAGCCATTTCCACTTGGCTGCATCAGAAGGAGAGGATAAACGGCAAAGCCCACTCTTGTCAGGTCAGCTGGGACTACCTGCCATTTGGCTTCTGCTCTCCCAGAACCAGGCCCCAGGACATTTTTCTACCTGAGGTGAAGGACAAGATGGCATTCACCCACCACCACCCTGCCACCTACAGCAGCCGAGGGGGCTGGCAATTGAATCATACACTCCTGTCCTGATAGGAACGCATCCTCCACCTCCCCTGAGGGGCAGCGGGCTCGCTTAGCAGGTGCAAGGCAGGCTGTGTGGAGCTCACGGCTCTGTCCTCCATCACAGAGGAATAGCAAGGAGGCTGCCACTGCTGCCCTCTCCACACCACCAGTCATCTGCCGCCTGAGGCGAAGGGTAGGGCCAGAACTGTCTGTAGTGGCTGCCACTATATGATCAATTATGCAACTTTGTTTAACTTTTGAGAATTGGTGCCTGAATTTGCTTGCTTCCCTCTTCCTTCCCAGTTACCTTTTCCTCTTGTATCTGCTCTACAGAGATTTTAAGAACCAAGAGAGTCCAGGGGGACTCTCTTGGTTCTTAAAATCTCTGTAGAGCACTTTCAAAATGTTAGGTGCTTAGAAATGATAACTGATAAGAATAAGAAATAATAATAAAGGTTCCACTCCACCCCCTCTCCCTGACCCGTTCACTTTCCAGAGGCAGAGAGCTTTGGGGGGTGGGTGGGTTTGTTTTTAATTATTTGAAGCTGTCCATCGTGCAATGCTTGACTGAATTCTGTACCTATGCTCTGAAGGGAGGGAGTGGCAGGACGGCTGTACGATGTGGATATGGGTGGGTGTCAAGCTACACACTATGTTAATTACCTAGTGTGCAACTATCCCTCTTGTTTTTATTTATTTGAAAATAAGTGTGTGTCTCTGTATGTGCATGTTTGGGGCTGACACAGATCGATGTGTGTGTGTAGGTTTAAACCTTCCCCCACAACCACTTCCTTCCCAAAATTCACCCCTCCCCCATGAGCAAGGGTTGAAAACAGCCTCCATTGGCACCATTTTGTGTGAATGGCTCAGTTTGCATGATCACCGCTGCCCATGGTGAGCTGTGGCACGTGCCAGGCGTTGGTTTGGTTTTTTTTAATATTCAAGTTGCAACCACGGCTTGTCATGTCATCCAAATTCAGGTACCATGAGTTATGCAAGGGTTAAACAGCCCTGGAGTTATCAACAGTCCCCAGGTTCAGATGACGCAACAAGACGCAACTGCAGCTTGAATATTCAAAATGGCTGCTCACATGCTCCTGCACATGCCTGCAGCCCACCTTGGCTTATGCCATGGTGGGCTGTTCGATCGTGCAAACTGGCCCTGTGTGTGTCCACGGTCCCCAGGTTCGGATGACACAACAAGAGGCGGATGTGGCTTTATTCAAAATGGCCACCCACATGCACCAGCACGTGCCTGCAGCCCACCTTGGCTTATACCATGATGGCTGTTGAATCATGTGAACTGGTCCTGTGTGTTTGTGTGTGTGTTTTCATTCTGAACTTTTAGATTGGCCCTTAGTTAATAATTATAGCAGGGTGTCTTTGCCAATCATCCTTTCAAATGAAATGAAATCCAGAATCTGCAAAAACATTCAGAGGATCCAGAAAGTATGTTTGATTTTTATCATCTGTATCACTTCTCCCCCCCCCCCCACTTTTTAAGAAAGCATCTGACAGACAAATCTAAATCTACATTGCCTACTGGTGGGACTTAGCTTATTTGTGGAAAATACCTGTCTTCCTTCAGCATGTCTGCTTTTATCTCTGCATCACACTTCCAGATTTGCATTTGTATAAACCATATATGCTTATTATTGTCATGCCCCTGTCTGTAGCATCTGTTCATAATTTAGGGAGTAGAAAGCATGCACTAGGAAATTCAGTCTCTAACACTGTTAAAAATGGGGAAAGATCACTGCATTTCAAAATGTCCTTTATTAATTAGAATTATGGTTTAGCCCTAACGTGTTCAGGCACCTTAACGATTAAGCTCTGTGTGATCAAAGGAGGTTGTCAGGCTTCCTGAGATGAAAGGAGCCTGCTTTTTGTGCTTATGAGGTACCAATAATGACTTTCTATTATTTTGATACAATCGTTTATAATTATCGCTGGGGTTGTTGGTTCATCAAAATGCATTTTGGTGGGGAAGCCACAAGGGAGTCATGGTAACGATGTCACAAACTGTAGAAACGCATGGCAGGAATTATGAAAAGCCTACGGACATGTTGGTAGGCAGCAAGGAATTCTCTTGCTATCTCTATCTGTGACTATTCCAGAATGTTAAGGCAGAACATTCCTTTTGGTCTCCAATTTAATTGGATTAGTGGGCAGCTTTTTAAAAGTTTCTTTTCATATCCTTTAACCAGTGGAGGCTCGTGGCTCCAAAGTCAGTGGGGTGGTGTATTCAGTCCAGGTTTCACTCTGAACTGTTAAGGAACTATCTGTGGTGCTGAACTACAGTCCCCAAAAACTTTAGGCTCAGCACCATGGCTAGCTCCTTTAAAGTTCAGACTGAAACCCAGAGTGGCTACACCACCGCCCCACAGACTTTGGAGCCACCAGCCACTGCTGCCTTTCACCCAAACCCTAGGGCATTGTTTAGCTTCTCCCTCTAACCACTTGACTTGGCTTTGCTGTTTGAGCCATCTGGGTTGCTTGATTAAGTGTAGAAGGGCTCATAGCTTGATGGCAGAGCACATGCTTTGCATGCAAAAGGTTCCAGGTTCAATCCCTGGCACCTCTAGGTCAGGTTGCAAAGGACTCCTGCCTGGACCCTTGCAGAGCTATTGCCAATCCATGCAGATCAGGGGTGTTGAACCTCTTTCAGCCCAACAGCTGAATTGCATTTCGGAGAAGCTCTTGAGGCCACATTCCAGTGGTGGGTTGGGCTGAAGGACAAAGGGCAGGGCCAAAAAATACCAGCATATTGTAGTTTAAAGCTCTTACTGCCAGTAACTAAGTCTTAGGAGCGACATTCAAACCTTTTGGAATGGGGAAAAACTCCCCCCCCCCAAAAAAGCAGCAGGAAACCACCAGTGCTCTGACTACTGAGGAAAGGGATGGGACCAGGGGAAGAAGGCAGTGGCCTTCTGGAGAACCCGAAGGGCTAGATTGGCACCCAAAGCGGGCCGGATTTGACCCCTGAGCCTGAGGTTCTGCACCTCTGATGTAGATAATATGGAGCTAGATGAACCAATGGTCTGAGACTCAGTATAAGACAGCGATAACAACAATGACACCTACTATGTTTTTCGAAGCCCTCAGAATGAGGCCTTGAGTTAGGCATGCCTGGGTTCCATTCTACTACTTTCAGTGGAATGTTTATTCCCCCCATCCTGTGCATGGTTACATAGAAGCAAATCCCTTTTGAGTTCAGTGGGATAACAGCTGTTACCAGGACTGATATTTGATGGACTGCGCCCTCCGCTTTTAGTATAGGGGACATTTGAAAGGGGTAAGCAGTACTGCATCTGACCAGCAGAAGGAGAAAGAGAAAGGGTTGTCTCAAGGGCAAGGAGGGATTCATAGATCATAGAGTTGGAAGGGGCCTACAAGGCCATCAAGTCTAACCCCCTGCTCAATGCAGGAAACTAGAGGAGGGGTCTCCCATCCTAGTTTTTATAGTGTAGATCATCCTTTCCCAGCCTGGTGCCTTCCAGATGTTTTGGACCATAACTCCCAGGATTCCGGACCATTGTCCATGCTGCCTAGGGCTGATGGGAGTTTAAGCTGAAAACATCTGGTGGGCACCAGGTTGGGGTAGATGTCCTGTACTGTGGGGCAGCGGGAGTAATGTCTGCCTGTTTTGAATGTCAGGCAGGCCTGTAGCTTTGTTATTTCAAATGCGGGGCTGTTGCCAGTTGTTGAAGTAAGATTCAACTGCCAGTCTGATTGGCTTCTGATTGGAGCCATCTTGTCCTTTGCCTTGGGCATCAAAATGTCTTGGACTGGCCCTGAATGTTTGGCTTCAGGCAAGTTTCCCCCTTCCCCAATTATGAATCACAGAATCAGAACTTGAGATAACTCATTGCCACATCCAAAAAGTGGAAAGGAGGCTGGGGATGTGACACACACTGACATATCTCAGTTTAGCAGGCATCTGCAAAGGGAAGAATAAATCAAACCCATCATCAGTGTACAAAAATAATTTGTATTTCTAGCTTCCACACTAGGATCTCTGTGTGGGAATCAACTTTTGATACTTTCCCCACCCCCTTCGTGTTACAAAAATAGGAAGATGCAGAATTGAATCTGGAAATAAGATGCTTATTAAAATGGAAATTTATTTGAGAGATGGTATATAGAGAAGAAGATAATAGATCTTGTATGTATGATGTATTTCGGTCTTAAGTATCTCTAGCTTTAAAAAGCCTCAGTCAGAAGTCTGCTGTTAAGAGGACCGGAAAAGGAAATTGTCTATGATATCTCACTCATATGTGACTTTATTTCTATTAAATTTTAAGTGGCAATCGAATGAGGGAGAGCGGGAGAGAAAGAATGCACACACACACACCAGACAAGAGAACAAATTAGCAAAGAAAAGAGTTTGGTAGTAAACCAAAGTCTGTGTTGTTGATTAGACAAGCTAATTATTTCAGTTTAGTCTGTAAATGAATACAGAATGCGGCAGTCGAGATGCAAGCTGTCAAAAACAAATTTGAAGAGTTGTCAAGGCTTAGATAAACAAACTAGGGCTGCATTTTAATAAATATCCCTTTTTCTTTAGAACTACGTAGATCACATCGTGCCCATCACCTTTCTATCGTTTCTGTGGTAATTCCCAGATAGATATAGATATATGAATGAGCCATCCAAGTATGCAACAAAGATGATCAGGGAAGGACTGGAAACAAAGCCCTATGGGGAGAGACTGAAAGAACTGGGCATGTTAGCCTACAGAAGAGAAGACTGAGGGGAGATATGATAGAACTGTTCAAGTATTTGAAAGGTTGTCACACAGAGGAGGGCCAGGATCTCTTCTCGATCATCCCAGATTGCAGGATATGGATTAATGGGCTCAAGTTACAGGAAGCCAGATTTCGCCTGAACATCAGGAATACTTTCCTGACTGTTAGAGCAATACGACAATGGAACCAACTACCTAGGGAGGTAGTGGGCTCTCCCACACTGGAGGCATTCAAGGTGCAGCTGGACAATCAGCTGTCAGGGATGCTTTGACTTGGATTCCTGCATTGAGCAGGGGGTTGGACTCAATGGCCTTATAGGCCCCTTCCAACTCTACTATTCCATGATTCTATATGATTCTATGCTTTGAATGGAATACTAAAAATCTGAGACCATTACCTAGAATATGAGCTTGGTGTTCTGCTGGTTAAAGTTGGGTCTGCATTGACTGTCTTTGAAGGCATGTAGTGATATTGTTGCTTAAACATACATTATCCTTCTGATTACATTTTTGCTGTGTGTGTACGCACAGTAGTAATTTTTATTTTATATATTTTAAAGATTTATTTTATATATTTAGGGTGAAGGTGATTATTGTTGCCATTTGTCATTGAAAATCTTAAGTTCGCTGTTTGCTATTTATGTTCATTGTTTTTCCACTAGCATAGGTGTGGTCATGTTCAACCCACCAAGACTTTTCAACTAGTCACTGCAGCCTCATACTGCCTTTGCATGGCAAATCATCCAAAGGCTAGTCAGTTCTAGAGAAATATAAGAAATACTCCCCCTGAAGGAGAAAAGCATTGGGATGGCAGGATAGACTACCTAGCCCTGCTCTAGCGAACCTTGGGGTGATCAACATGGTGGTAATGCAATGGAGAGTACCTCACTACCTTCTTAGTCCAGACAGAGACCTCCAAAAATACAATTCCAGAAGAGTGGCTTTATTAAGGAGACAGTCTCCCCATTTAAACACCCCCTCCCCCACGCCAGCCAAGGGAAAGCCACTTAAAAAGGTCTCTGCAGGATAGTTCCCCACATGGGATTTGGAAGATGCAAAATGGCTTACCCAGGGCTGGCCAAAGATAGTTTTCTGCCTGAGGCAAAGAACAAGATAACAGCTCTTCCCATTCCATGTACAAAAGCTGACTGGATTGGCAGTTGAATCTTTCTTCAATACTGATGATGGAATGGTGTCCTTCACCATACCCGAAGACAGCAAGCTAGCTTAGGGAGCACTGGTCAGGCCATGTGACACACAGTTCTTTCCTCCAACACCTTGCTGCCACCTCCCAGCATCTGCCACCAAAGGCTAATGCCTCGCTTTGCCTAATGGTAGGGCTGGCCCTGGGCTTACCACATGGATTGCCACCATGGCATGGAGTCTTTATGCCACCATCAAAAGTTCTGTGTGGGTGCTAATGCTGTTGTGAAAATCTTCATGGGATAGTGTCAGTGGTCTATGAGGTAAGCAGTTGGCAATCATTGCCATGTGGTGACTTTTTCAAACAGTTTCAGTGTGGGAGTTATAATGTGTAGATTAGCCATTGCTTAGAGATAAAATAGTTTCTTTGTTATCAAATGAACTGAGAAGGAGATAATAGATATATATTGGTGAATCAGCCAATATCATAAGGGAAGAAATAAAGATGTAGATGCATAACATACCTTCTGGTAGAGGTTCTGATTCTCTGGTTCACGTATGGAACTTTCCTGTCCGCTTCTAGAATGTTCCACTTTTGCAACAGGGACACCCATGAAAAGTTTACCTTCTATTCACTGGTGAAAACAAGAATCCTCTATCAATGTGGGGATTTGGGTCATGCATGTGACAATTATACAGCCAAGTGTGAACTGTCTGCTTTTTTGTAATGAGCAACCTACCTATTCCAATAATAATTGTTATTATGTTAGCTTCTAGAAATGTTATCATATTTCTGAATCAGGAACAGAGAATATTCTCTATTTCAATAAAATCAGAACCAAGATTGCTTAAAAATAAACAAGTTCGAAAGCTTATTTATACTGTGTGGTAGTTAGCTGCCAACTTCAATTGCTGGTGGTTCTTATTATTAAAAGGAAAACTCTTAATTTCTCCCTCAGAGGTAAGAAAGGGCTATAGTTTATTATTTGTTTCCAATTTTGCAGTTCCATGCTACAGTTGTCCTTTAAAACTGTACTATATTGCGACCCTTAAGGTCACAAATGGAATGTCCAGGGAGGTTAAAAAGAAGTTCTCCTACTGGTGCCTGTATGTTTCCAATTTAATGTTTGATTTGTACCCATTCAGTCTTCTGCTTAGCCATTATCCTGTTTGATTGCTGAAATCTGCCAAAGTGCATTGCTGGCAGGTGATGTAGTAGCATGTATATGAGTAAATACGCAAATGAATTTCACCACTGATAATATGGTTGATGTTATTATGCCTAACAGAGGTACTGAAGTTCGTTGCAAGATGTGGTATGTTGTTGTAGGCCTCTGTTAGGTGAAGGATGAGTGGCTGTTTAAGGATACACAAAAAGCAAAAGTAGCCGTGTTGGACACAAGAAACATTTCAAAATCCATATTAGGGCAATACCTTTATTAGGGCAACCCAAAGGTCACAAAATAGTGTGGAAGCTTTCGAGTTCTCCAGAATTCTTTATCAGGCTTGATGGTAGACCAAGCAAATGGGGGAGAGGGAAGTGGGGGGGATCAGACTTAGGTTGAAGCCCTGGAGTCTGCATTAAGTCACAGTTGTTGTGAGGATAAAATGGAGAGCATGAGGAGGATTATGTAAGCCGCCTTGGGTTCCTTGCAGGAAAGAAGGCGGGGTATAAATATAATAAATAAATAAATAAATAAATAATAAAATAAGATGGCATTTGGATGGAGGTTGTAGACATTCATTTTATTTATTTATTTATTTATTATATTTCTATCCCACCCTTTTTCCCTGCAAGGAACCCAAGGCAGCTTACATAACCCTCCTCCTCTCCATCTTATCTTATCTTATCTTATCTTATCTATCTTATCTTATCTATTTATTTATTATATTTATACCCCGCCTTTTTTCCTGCAAGGAACCCAAGGCGGCTTACATAATCATCCTCCTCTCCATTTTATCCTCACAACAACCCTGTGAGGTAGGTTAGGCTGAGAGTAATCCAATTTATACAATATATGTATAAATTCAAATTTAGAAAGAATTATTATAATTTAAATAGAAATACAATACATCTCACCATAGTGTGGAAGAGTGTGACCTGTGTTCCTGTCTTTTCACAGGTCTGCTGTCTAGGTGCTAACTGTTGATGGACAGTGGCTCTTACGGTCCTTTCTTTGTAAACTGGAACTGGACAGGACAGCCTTTCAAATAGAGGACTGTCCTCTATAAAAGAGGACACATGGTCAGTGTTTGCACACACACACAGAGGCACACACACATGCTCCGAACAAATTAAAATTTAGTTTTATTTTCATGATCTTCACTCGATTGTTTCTGTGTGACTTCTGTGGGGTTTCTCTCAGCATGTGCTTAGAGGCTTTCTGTAAATAGTATTGCCATATTCAAGAGCTCAAATCTGGGAACATCATTTATACATCATGCAAATTAAATGCAAACTTTATGGAAATCAGATTCATGACATTACTATACTTCATTTGTAAAATTGCAAACAGAGTCTTCATTTATGCATGTGCAGTTCATTGGAGGCTGCGAAGGAAAGGGAAATGTAATCTATCAGTTTTTACACCAAAGCAGGGGTGGGCAACTTGGGCCCCACAGATGTTTTTGCATACATTCTCAGCCCTTTGACTATGCTGACTAGGACTGATGGAGGTTGTAGGCCAAAACATCTGGAGGGTCACAAGCTGCTCACCCCTATGAAAGGCTTATCTGCACCATAGGCTTTCAACCAGTTTACTCATTATTCCCTCTTCCCAAGAAATCCTGGGAATTGTAGTTTTCTGAGGATGGGACTAGGAATCCCTAATAGAATTCTGAATACCTCATCAAACACATCCCAGTATTCTTTAGGTGAAGCCATACGGTAACTTACATCACTCAGCTGTCATTGCTTCCTCCCAAAGAATAATGGGGAACTGAAATTGAGTTTGTAGTACAGTATGCCCTCCCTGGGACTTCCCACATCAGTCCTACTTTTGTCTCTGAAACATAGTCTCTGCTATCCCTGAGGAGCTGGCAGCTACATGCATATATTGAACATGATCAACATGCCCTGAAAAATGTGGAACATGGATTCTTCCCCGCCCCAATTTGGATGGATGGAAACCACGGAGAGACAGAGTGATCTCTGTCTGTCTGTCTGTCTATCATTTTAAATTAATATATGTGATTGATGCAATTTTGTTAAAATAAATAGTCCCTGACTAGTATTGTTACATTGCTTTGTGAGCAGCCCTTGACTACGTAAGGGAATTAGCATCAGCTCATATTGTCTTCATTTATGCATCAGACTAGATTGCGCGTAACAAGGTAACAACTCAATGCAGGCTTCCATTTACCTGGTTTGCATGATCCAAACAGCCCACTGTGGCTTATTTAAGCCACGGTGGGCTGTGGTGTGTGCCAGGTGGGATTTGCATATTCAGTGCCTGGCTGCAGCTTGTTGTGCCAGTGCAAACCCAGGACATGGGTTATGTGCGGGTTAAACAACCCTTGCATAACCCAACAACAGACCTTGGATTATGTGCAGGTTGTTTAATCCTCCCATAATCCATGGTCCCCAGGTTCACACAACACGACAAGCCACGGTGGACTGCAGTGTGTGCTGGCGTGTGTCAGTGGCCATTTTGACTATTCAACACCCAGCCATGGCTTGTCGTGTTGTGTGAACCTGGGGACCATGGATTATGGGAGTGTTAAACAGCCCTCGTGTCTTAAATAAGCCACGGTGGGCTGTTCGATTGTGCAAACCGGCCTGTGTTGGGTCTGGGGAACCTAGGTTTAAATCCTGGCATAGCCTTGGACTGCCCAGCTAGCCCTGCCCAAGAGATGCCATTTGGTCCTTCCTTGGATGGCACCCTGTGGGTGGCCCTGTGTGGCACACTCACACCTCCTTTTGACTTGCTGGGAAACTAGATACACATCATGGAACACTTTTGCAAATGGATATGAGGAATTTATTTCTTTAAAATGCTTATATACAGCTTGGTATCATAAGATGTCTCAGCTGTTTACATAAGAAATCTATCAAATACAATATAAAAGCCAATATAAAAACAACATAAAATAATAAATATTCTGGAATGATTCTGTTCTGCTTTTGTCTCTTGCTCTAAGCTGGGTAGTAGTCAGAACGTGAGCCTGCTGGAACAGCGGCAGCCATTGTATACGCCCCCACAGGAATGATGCCGTTTGATCTTTATTCCTCTTTCATTCTGTCTGTAATTATCAGAGCATCATCTTTTATAAATGGAATAAAACAAGATTTATTACACAGCCACTGCAAAGCTGGATTTCTTCTCAAGTAAGGAGTAGGAGTAATGTTGGCGTTTGTACGGTTCCCATCATCGTGTGTTTGGCTGCCTTCCAATCGAAGCTGGAAGAAATGCTGAATTTCATTTTCCGCTATGGTGCTTCTTTGGATGTCCTTTGGCATTTGATTGGTTGCAACAGACAAAGTCTTTATTTACCCCTTCCGTAGTTCAGATGTAGTGTGAACAGCTGGTATTATTACCTTGGCTAGGGGTGGACAGAAAGGATATCTCCAGATATCTGGGACTTCAACTTCCAGAAGCCCCTACCAGCATGGCCAATGGTCAGGAATGCTGGGAGTTAAAGTCCAAAACATCCAGAGATCTCCTTTCTGTCTCCTCTCCCACCCGACCTTGGGTATACTGAGATTGGAATACCATTACTTCTTTGTACTTGAGTCAATGGTAGGCAGATAGTATCACAAAGTGGTAGTACCCCATTTTCCCAACATCCCCCCCCACACTTGTTGGCAATACCACTGAATTCCCTGTCTGCCTTCTTCAGAATCTCCTCTTCCTAGAAAGCACATCGTTGGTTAGTCTAATCTTTAATTTCAGAACTCATTGGGTTGCCATAGAAAACAAGGCATTCTATACAGGCGAGTGAGCTGTTGGCAGAGGCAGTCAGAGCCCAACATGGAAATGCAGCAGGTTGGCGGAGGAGGGAGAGATAATTCCATCTCTCCTCTGCCGTCCCGCTTGGCTTCTATACTGTCCATGGAGGAAGGGGCTTCTACTTCTCCATGGCCAGCAAGGAAACACAGGCTACTAGCCTCTTAGCCAGCTAATTTTTTTTTTCCAGGCTAGTAACTTTTGTGGGCTTATTTACAAGGCTGGGCTATTCTTGTAAATCTGCTACAGCTGCCTATTTTAATCACTATATTTTATTGTTCTTGTCTAGCCAAGACTTAATGGGTTGTTGTTTTTTTACGAGTGACTTACACTGATGTTTTGCATTTGAGAATTGAATGGAAAACCTGCATTGACTACAATATGCATTTGGTTTTCAAATGCCTCCAATTAAAATGAAGTCTATGTATATGTAACTGCATCTGCGCATGCTTATCCTTACTCTTCCCCCCACCCCACCCCATTAGAATCAGACCCTTGGTCCAGTTAGCCCAGTATTGTGAACACTGACTGGCAGCAATAGCTCTGCAGGGTTCCAGGCAGGATTCTTTCCTAGCCCTACCTGGAGATGCCGGGGATTGAACCTGAGACCTTCTGCATGCAAAGCAGGTGCTCTGCCGCTGAGCCACAGCCCCTATTGTTAAAATTTAGGTTGTAAGCTCCTTGAGACAACGATGTTTTTTTTTTTTTAATGTCTGTTTGTTTGCTACCCTATAAATCACCCTGGACGTTGATGCCTCTACAATGTCTACATTATCATCCACATCATCCTCATAGTCTCACATTAACATAATTTGCAAGTGGTGGCTTTGCAGTGAGAAGCCTTCTCATTTGTGAAATGCCCATCATTAGTTAGGCTGCTTTCTGTATCCTGCCTTCTGTGTTGAATGTTTCTGCTAATGTTATGAACCTGTCTGTTAAGTTAACACTGTTTAGGCAAAGTGCTTGATGCTATTTAAATGCTAATAGTGCGATCCTATGTATGTTTATTCAAAAGTTAATCTCACTGGTTTCAATGCAGCTTACTCCCAAGTGTGTTTAGGATTGTGGTCTGATCCCAACCTGAGCGTATGCCCCACTGAACTCAATTGGGTTTACTTCTGAGTAGACACTTATAGGATTGCACTGTTGGTGTTCCATGCATATAGGGCAGTATTACTATATTAGTATTCCTATATTGCTCGTAACAGGGGAGAAGGTGGCACTGAGAGATAGTGGCTTGTCTTAGACCAGCCTTCCGCAAGCTGGTGCCCTCCAGGTGTTTTGGACTACAACTCCCAGCATTCCTGACCATTGGCCATGCTGGCTGGGGCTGATGGGTGTTAAAGTTCAAAACAGCTGGAGGGCACCAGCTTGGGAAGGCTGCCCTAGGGCATCCTCAGAGTTCATAGCAGATAACTCTGTCGTGTTGTGTGAACCTGGGGACCATGGACCATTTGAACGAGGGAATTTCCAGTGTTCAGCTTGTTCCCTTAACCACTACATCACACTTGTGCTTTCATATTCCTTGAGAAAACACAATGCTGATTGTCCACCCCTGCTCCCACCCACTCCCAGCTTCTTGGCAGTGAAATCACGTTCAGAAAATTCACAATCCTGTCATGCCAATGTTTTATAAACCATTTTATTTAATATCTAGTGCTTGAATCCTGAAGAAGGGAGTGGTGGTGCTTTTCTATGAGTGCTTAACTATGGATGCTTTTCTCCTCTTAAAAACCACAGCATTCTGCACTGAGCTGTTCTCCACTTTATGTGTTGGACCTGGATTTGTGGAACCCAAGTTCCAGGTCTGCTGATATGCAGAGGTTAATTGGGTTTGTGGACTCATGCTGGATGGAAAAGCTAAAAGGTAGAAAGGAGAGATATTATTTCAGGACCCTGGGGCGGGGTTGTGATTTTTCATCAGGTGTAGCCATTGGTTCTGGACACGGTCCATCCACAGAGTGTGAAATGACTATTGGCAAGGAAATACTGCAAATTCCCAATGGCCTATTTAACAGCTGCTATTCCACTATTGAATAGGCCTGCTCAGCTGGGTATATTTATGGTTTATAAATTGGATGGGGTGTTTCCCTCTCTTTATTTCTTGGAACGGTATGGCCCACAGTGCAGGCCAGTGCCAACTGTATCTGTCTGCAAAATAATGTGTCTAGACTTGGTAATGGACTGGATCAGGGCAAAAATCCTGAAGGTCAGTCCAGACAAAAGGTACTGCTGGTGGATGGTCCATCTGTGGTGTTCAACCTGTTCTAGATGGGTTGCCCTCCCCTTCACAGATTAGGTTTGCAGCTAGGGAGTGCTCAACAATCCATCTTTTGTCACTAAAGTCGGTGCATATTGGTGTCCTCTTTTGTCTTCTTTTTTGTGGTATGTAAGTGACCACCCTAAGTGGACTCGTTGGCATGGAGTGCCTTCTACCAGGTGAGGCTGGTAAACCATTTGTGATCCCCCCCCCCCTCCGGCCCAGATAGAGAATACAGTTATCCATGTGCTAGTAACCTCTAGGTTAGATTAATGTAACGTATTGCCTATTGTCCAAATTGTCCTGTTACAGTCTTCCTCCTTATAGTGACCCAGTTTACACATTTAAACAGCTGACAGTTTGTTAATTATGGGTTGTTTGGGAGTGAGTGGGAGCAAGTGAGTATTCTGGCTCCCAACCTCTCACCCATTTCCAGTGCACTAAACAACCCAGAAACACCTGGGATATTCTCCATGACATGCAAACCTGGAACTCCGGGTTGCTGAGGAAGAAACAACCCAGAGCTAGAACCTAAGAACAAACCATGGGTTCTGAATCTGGGTTGTTTCTCCCTAAACAACCCAGAGTTCCAGGTTCAGAGTCATCGAGGACAACCTAGGACAGGGCTCTCCAACCTTGGGTCCCCAGATGTTGCTGGACTACAGCTCCCAGCATCCCTTGCCATTAGCCATGCTGGCTGGGTATGCTGGGAGCTGTAGGCCAGCAACATCTGGGGACCCAAGGTTGGAGAGCCCTGACCTAGGAAAAGGGTGTCCCTGTGTTGTTTAACACACCAGAAGTGGGTGAGTAGGCAGGAGCCAGCATGCTCACTTACTCCCAGATGCTCCCAAACAACTCATGTTTAACAAACCATGGGTTAATCATGGGAACTGGGTCAGTGAGATGCATTTCTATTTAAATTATAGTAATTCTTTCTAAATTTGCATCTATACATATAAATCAGCATGTGAAAATGTTATGCATATCGGTGTCCTCTTTTGTCTTCTTTTTTGTGGTATGTAAGTGACCACCCTAACGAGATAGGGTGGCTGGCGGTTGTTCCTTTGCACAACTCCTGGATCAACCCTTTGGGTGGGTTCATCATGCATCATGCCAACCCACCCTGGCAATAAGCCACGGTGGGTTGTTTGTTGCGAGAACAACACATGGTGTGCCTGACAGATGATCAGGCTCACTGTGGGTTGTCACCCCCTCCTTCCCACTCCACCCACCAGCCAGCATCCCAGGGGACTTTGTGGCTCAAACTGTTCTCCCTGCCGCTTTTGGCTCACTGCCACTTCCCCCCTTTTTCCCCTCCCCCACCCCACAGATTGTTTTTTGCAATCTCCATTGACAGCCCCTCTGAAGTGCCCAAGTGGCACATTGGAGGGGCTGTTAGTGGTTCGCCACCACTTAAAAATAAATAAAATTGCACCCCAATTGTGCACAGTTTCATTGATTAATTTTATAAAAAACCTTCTTAGCTGGAATTGCACAATTCCAGAGGTGCAGTTGTGCACATTTCTGCAGGTGCAAAAATGGGAAGCCTTGCCTGGGTAATGTCCTGGGGGGTGCCTATCAAAATGCAGCAGGTACCTGTTCGAACTGGACTTTAGCAGAGTGTGTGCAGGTTGGGAGATTTATAATCCTTGTCTGTGTGCCAACAGACGCCTGTACATTCCACACACAGATCTTCCAGATCTCACCTCCCTCCTCCCGCTTGCAGTGTTCAGCGTGTGTGCCAGTGAACCAGCAAACCTTCTCCGTTGCAGATTAATCCATGGAATCAGGAAACACTCTGTAAACACCACAGGTCTAATTCTACCTGTTTATTCACTTAGCAAGTAAAGTTCTACAGAGTATACAATTCCTAGTTACAGTCCACGTGCAGAGTATAAATGCATAGCAAGCATTACATCCAGTGGAGTAAGTTGTGCTCACTCCACTGCAGCAAAGATGTTACATTGTAGCAGTAACAAGTCCAGCAAGCATCACCATGAAGAACAAAGAAAGCAGTTCAGCTTCTCTCTAAAATGGCTTTAGACAGAAAACAAGTCAACACGTCATCAGAACATACAAACCATGTGACTAACTCATATTGCTCTCACACTTTAGTAACCCCTGCGAAAACACGAGATTCTAAAGAGACATAATAAACCTGTTTACCCCGCCATTCTGTCCCTTCCATGTGTAAACAATGTGCCACAGCTGGTAATGTGATACATATCACAACAGTACCAACCATGGACATTGACCCAGAGGGGTCCCAAAAGGTGTTTGTTTTTTTGGTACTTTGCTTTGTCTTGACAGCTGTCAAACGGTGAGCTGTCAATTCAAAGCAAAGACGCGAGTGATCTTTGCTCACAAAAAAGGGGTGGAAGGATTTGTGCACCCTTGGCCCCAAAATCCTTAGGGTTTGTTCTGTTCCTCTGATAGGTCCCAGTGCCCCCAACCTTTCCACGCCATTTCCCAAGACTCTAGGTTCTCAGGAATATGGAAGAATGCATCCCACTCCCTTTTACTGGAGCCTGGAGGTTTGACAGTGAGGGGTTTTCTTGACAGGGCTCCCCATGGTTTTTTCACAGGGACATATGCATTCATGCCTGCAGAATGGAGCCCTGCTGGCCTAATCTGGAACTGAGCGTTTCCACTTATTTCTGGGGTTATTTTTAGAACTGCAAAAGCCCCGTTAGGTGAGCAGTCGCTCCTGCTGGCACAAAAGAAACAGTGGGAGCACAGTGGCACAATAGGATACTGCTCATTAAGTCCAGGGTCTACAATTACCTAGCTGTACCCCTGCTGCGACTCCAGTCTCAGCTTTGTTACTGGGCAACAGGGATACGATTGGATCTCTTAGCTGTGGGCCTGGCTTCTCAAGCCGGCCTGAGACTCTCAACTGTCTCAAGTGGCACGTTGAAGACTAAATCAGAGGATCCCCAACGTATCATTTCTTATTTTTCAAGGCAGAAAACTGACTTTCAGGCTGCACTCTTAACGCACTTACTAGGGAGTAAGCCTCATTGAACTCAGCAGGACTTACTTTGGGGTAAACCACCCAGAGCTGTGGTGAGTTGCTGAGACTGCTAGAGTTGTACCAAAAATGGTATTGGGAAAAGTGGAGAGAAACCAGTAAGGAAGCTATAAGGTGGGAAGTCTTGTATTGGATGTCATGTCATCATAATAACCTTTTCATCAGCATTGACAAGCTGCGTTTCCAGATTCCATCTTTTCTGAACACAGAAGAATTTGTGAAAGTCCATCTTGGTGAGTGCAGATGGATCAGAAATAAACGATGTTGTCTACTAATCTCTGATATTTCTATGATGTTTCCAAAGTGGCTGATTGTGTAACATGCAGTATGAATCATCTGGAATCTATCTAAAGCTAAATAAAGAGATAAGTATGATCTTTAGTATGGGAAAGTCGAGATTTTGCAAATGGCCCAATTTCAGTATAATAGGTTAGCACAAATTCTTTTATGAGCTCTTTGCATGCACTATCACATCCAATAGTCTGTTGTTTCTGGAATGAAGCCTGTTTGAAGTGCAGTTCTTCTTAGTCTGTATATATATATATATATATATACAGACTATGATGCTTAAGAACATTTTCCAATGGGCATCTGTGGGTGGAGGACGTGAAGATCATCAGCAAAGAGGAAGCTGTTGAATCCTTGTGCGGAGCTTGCTGTGTGGTAAACAGCAGTCATTTTAGTCACAAAAGAGCTAATCATGATCAACTCGAGTTAGAACACATAAAGAAATGTAATGTAGGTTTCATCAGGCTCTATTTTTTTAGAGAGTATCCAAGTTTTTACTCAAACCTTTTAGAGGCAGCAGCAATGCATCAGTATTACAAAAACGACCTTCCAACACAAAAGCTGCTGGAGTTTTAATCTTTGCCTACGTCTCCCTATACACAAACCACTGTAAATCTATATTGCAATGCAGTGAGGAACTTTGTGGTTATCATCAGTCTCAATGGTGGTGAAGACTGGTTTCTACTGGCTGAGCTGGTTGCAACACCCAGCATCCTTGGGCAGGTGCTGGGCTCCAGTGCTTAGTGGGGTGGCACTGATGATTCCTGCTCTTTTTTTTTTTTTTTTTTACCTTAAAAACCCCCCACACAAATGATTTTCATGTTGATTGTTATGGCAGTGGCGACAACAGGGCTCTATGCGGCCCCCAGCTGGCTTTCTTTCACTTTTTGTTCCATTTTCTTTCTACTTCTTTCTCCAACTGCTTGTGGTAATGGTGGCAGCTGAAGTATGACTTGTGGCTTCCAGGTTGGGGTTTTTTTTGGGGGGGGGGAACAGCACCCGATTGCCGAGAAGAAAAATGGCACTCCATCTGAAAAAGCTAGAAGGTTGTGAATGCTAGTTAAAAGAAGGACGTCTCATTGCTGAAGATTATCGCTCCTGAGGAAGGAGAGATTAATTTTCCAAAACGCCTTGAAATGTAAATAACATTAAGGAGAATTGTTTCACCAGCACCGGGGGACATGTTCCTTTCTTTCTTCTCACCAGGTTGGTTTCCCCACGATGCACCATGTTCCTCAAGCGTTGTGGAGAAAGCAATAGAGTATCTGGAAACCACTGGAATGAGAGTTATGCTTCTGCTGCTGCTGCTACCAGCTGTACAGTATAGCAACAGTGGCAAGAAAGTTTAATTGTATGTGCTTTTTTTAAAGCTGCCTTGAGGCCCCCCCGAGTACAAAAAGTGGCAAAAAGTTGTGGTTTTTCAGATAAGAAAGGGAGGTGGAGGGGGCCAAGCTGGGGTGTGTGGAGAAAGCAAGGAGCCTATATGTGTGTGTGGGGGGGGGCACCATCAGACATTCTCCCAAGGTGGCCCTCAAACCTGGAGCTGGCGCTGGTGTTTCCATTGGCTGAGCTTGGAATGCTTGTGAGCATACCAACCATTGAGGGAAATTTTCAGTCATGGTTCACTCCAGCTTTGTCCATTTTTATCAATATTTTAATTGATTTTTGTTTTAACATATTCAAAACCGTAACACTGAGCATGAAAATAATAAATTAAGAAAACCAAAGTTCTATGGAGAAGAGAAGAAATATACATTGGTCTAAAGGTTCACTGAATAGGCACTGGCAACTCAAAAAAGAAAAAGAAAAAAGGATTGTTCCTGTGATGATCATCCCCATAGCCACCCTTCTTTGTTAGATGGGGCAGCCACATTTGTAGGTGGGGCAGTGGGGGGGGGGAGGGCACATAGCACCAGCCAATTTCACCCCCACTCACAGTGGAGATGATGTGAGGGCGAGGCCAGTAGAAGGGAAGGCCCTTTCTCCTCACTCCTCCATGCAGAGAGTGATTGGATTCACATGACACAACAACTCACCATGGCTTATATAAGCTACAATAGGTTGTCATGTCGTGCGAACCCAAACTGTTTCCCTCAGGGTGGGTTGTTCATGGCAGCAAGCCACCATGACAACCCATGGCTTGTTCTAGGAGTTGTTTCACCTACAATGGGTTGGCGTGTTGTCTGAACCCAGGAGACCATCCCCATTTTGGGTGAAGGGAAACAGCGAGCGTGCCCCTTGGGAAGAGCAGCAAAAAATCCTTGCCACTCTTGCCAAGCTCAGCTGGGCCACCACCAGTGCCAGCTGCCCCACAAGTGCCCAAGCAGCACTTTGGGGTAACTGGCACTGGCTGGGTGTCTCCTGCCACGATCATGAGCCCTTTTCACTCACTGCAGCTTCCCCCACTTTAACCTTTTTTTTTTTTTTTTTTGAGATTGTGATCTCCGGTTTGACAGCCAGTTTTTGTGATCTCCATTTTGACAGCCAGTGACAGCACCTTCAAAGTGCCCAAGCGGAACATTGCAGGTGGTGTCAGTGGTTGACAACCTTAAAAAAAAAAATTGTGCCCACAATCTCCATAAATATTTTAGTACTTTAAAATTATTTTTAGCTGCACTTGCGCAACTGCGGACCACCACAGTTCCACAGGTGCGAAAATGGGAAGCCTCAGCTGGGAAATGTGTTGGGGGTGGTCAAAGGGCAGCAGGTTCTGGACATTGACCCGAGGAGGCTCCAAATAGGTTTTTGTTTTGTTTTTTTAAAATTTTGCTTCCTCTTGACAGCTGTCAAAAGGCGAGTTGTCAAGAGAAACCAAAACCAGGAGGGATCTTTGCTCACAAAAAGGGATTGGCAAGATTTACATCCCCTTTGCGGTGAGATCCTCATCTTTTTCTTCTTTTGTCCTGACTATTCTCAGGGTCCTGCACCTTTTGCACTTTTCCCTGAGACTCTGGGTACTTGGAAAAGTGATCCCACCCCATTTATAAGGAAAGGAGTTTTGACAGCTAGGCTCCCTTTTAAAACTGGGTTTTGACAGGGCAATGAGCGTTTTTTGACAGGGTCATATACAGCCATAGCTGTCAAAACTCCTTTCCATGAAGTAAAATAAGCCCTATTTGGAGCCTCTCTGGGTCAATGTGTGAGTTGTACAGATTGGGAAAATCAGAAATTAGGCCTGAGTTACAGCCTAGGTGGCCAGCCAATCTGCTAACTGTAGCACAGCAGTGTTTCTATTCCTCTAGGGCTGTTTCATCCTTTGCCATCAAGTACTTGAGAAAAAGAAGAAAAAATAGCCACTATGATTGTGATTACAGCGAGTGCTTTAAAAAAATAAAAAGTAACTTAGGGTACATATTTTTTCAGATCACTTTAAGTTATCTCTTTATTTCACCCTTTAGCGATAAGCACCCAATCCTGTTCTACTCATCATAATAACTGCAGAATAAAGAAACCATTACTTCTTACTGCAGGCAAACACACATGTTTCTTTATTGCTGGCTGGGTAGAGAACAAACTGAAACTGAAAAGCAGAGCAAAGGAAAGTCCAAGGGCTGGAGTCTAACTCTAGCACATAGTACAAAGTTCTAACATTTAACTCTTCAAGGGTCATGTTACTATACAGGCTATTTCAGGATCACTTAAGTAATTATAGGGTGATTGTGATCATGAAAAATCCACCCTCAGTCAGGGAAAGTCCTGAGCGAGCAGACTTTTTGGGGGCCCTTCCAGATGCGGCTTTTGTTGTGCACTCGCCCTGCCTTGTTCACTGAATTTTTTTAGAGGGTCCTATTCTTAAATTGCCCCTGTTCTTAAAACAAGCTGTCATTCTTTAAATGGAGGCTGTCTGTCATGTCACAGATTAAAAAGACAATTTCCTCAAAAAATCCTAGATGGAGGCCTGAAGCACAGCTCTAGGGAGGGTGTTGCACCCGTTTGCCTCACCCTGTCTACAGGGCTGGTGAAGACGTCATGGAAAATGAGTTTGCCCTGGAAGACGGTTCAGAAGCTACAGCTGGTACAGAACGCAGTGGCTCGCCTGGTTAAAGGCAGCCGCTAGCGTGATCACATCACTCAAGTGCTTAAGGAGTTGCACTGGCTACCAGTTGCTTGCCGAGCCGAATTCAAGGTGTTGGTTTTGACCTTTAAAACCCTACACGGCTCCAGCCCAGTTTATCTCAAGGAGCATCTCCAGCAGGCCGCTCAATAAGATCTGCCACAGATGGCCTTCTCCTTGTCCCATCAGCCAGAGCAGCCAGGCTGGTGGGGACTAGGAAGAGGGCCTTCTCTGTGGTGGCCCCCAAGTTATGGAACTCCCTCCCTAGTGACCTTCACCATGCCCCCTCTGTGATGAACTTCGCTGCACATTAAAAACGTATTTCAGGCGGGAATATGGGGTGGGTTAGGATTTTAAAAGAATTTTTTTCTATACTGTTTTAATTGTGTTATGTTTGTGTATTATTGCATTGTTTGAATTGTACATCGCCCAGGGTGGCCGGGTGGCTGGCCAGATGGGCGATTCACAAATGTAATAAATAAAAATAAATAAACAGTATTTTAAAAGGGGTGGGCGTGGGTGGGATTAACTTATTTATTTTATTTATTTATTTAATACATTTTTATACCGCCCAATAGCCGAAGCTCTCTGGGCGGTTTACAACAGTTAAAATCATAAAATACAATATAAAATTTAAAGCCACAGATTAAAAACAAACAGCAGAGCTAGCAGCAGCAGTTACAATAACGGAATTAAAAACAATTACAAGATTAAAATGATTAAAATGCCTGGGAGAACAGAAAGGTCTTCACCTGGTGCCGGAAAGAATACAAAGTAGGCCCCAGGTGAACCTCTTTGGGGAGCTCATTCCATAACCGGGGTGCCACAGCAGAAAAGGCCCTCCTCCTGGTAGCCACCTGCCTCACTTCCTTTGGCAGCGGCTCTCGGAGAAGGACCGCTGATGCAGATCTTAGTGTCTGGGCAGGTACATATGGGAGGAGACGATCCTTCAGATACCCTGGCCCCAAGCCATTTAGGGCTTTAAATGTTAGCACCAGTACTTTGAATCGGGCCCAGAAACAGACTGGCAGCCAGTGCAGATGAGGAAGCACTGGCATATGTTCTCGTTGGCCAGTCCCCGTTAACAATCTTGCTGCCCTATTTTGGACCAGCTGAAGTTTTCGGACCGTTTTCAAAGGCAGCCCCACGTATAACTCATTGCAGTAATCCAAACGAGAGGTTACCAGAGCATCGATAACTGTAGCTAGGCTATCTCTGTCCAGATAAGGATGTAGTTGGTATATCAGCCTAAGCTGATAAAAGGTGCTCCATGCCACCAAGTTGACCTGTGCCTCGAGTGACAGTTGTGGGATGGGCAGCTTCTGGGCTTCCAGATGTTTTGGTCTATAACTTGCATCAGCCCTAGCCAGCATAGCCAATGGTGAGAGCTGATGGGATTTGTAGGCTAAAACACCTGGAGGGCCACATGTTGCTCATCCCTGACGTACAGGCATGTCTACTCAGAAGTATGTCCCACTGAGTTCAATGGGATCTATAGCCAGGTAAGTGTGCATACCAGAGATCAGCAAACTGTGGTCCTCAAACTAATTTCATGGTGCTCTCAGCCTAATTTCAAAAGCCCTCTGCAAGCAATCCGTTCAGATCTCTGGCAACACGGATCTGCAGTGGCGTAGCGTGGGTTGTCAGCACCCGGGGCAAGGCAAGTAATTTGCGCCCCCTAACCCGTGGATTTTAGCACTCGAGTCTCTTCCACTAGATGGGCCCAAAGGCAAGACCCGGTGGCCAAGGCGAGCTGGAAGGCGGCTTCCACGGGCACTTCGGCCCGGCGCTTCGCAGGACCCAACGGCGAAGGTCTGGGCGAAAGACGTACTTGGCACCAATCGCCGCAACCCCCGGACATTTTCTCCCCCCCCAAAGGACAGGACTCGGTTTGCTCCGAGCAATTAAAAAAAAAAAAAGGCACTTTTGCAAATATTTAGATAAGCACAGGGACTCAGCACTAAGCCAACCAGGCAAGCGGGCCGAGGGGGGGGGGCTCCTGTTTGCAACTCTCCGGGTGCCCCCTACCTAGGCAGAAGGAGGGTGCCGGGGGGGGCTCCGGGCGCCAGTGACATGTTGGCAGGCAGCGTGCCGGGGCGCCTCCTCCGGGGCAGAGGCTCGCTCCCCGCGCAGCGTGGCGAGAAGGCCGGCGGAGGGGAGCGGCGGCGGTGGCGGTGGCGGGCGGGCAGCCATTTCCCGGCCACCCGCTTCGCTGCCCTATCGATTATGCAGATGGGCCGATCAATCTGCCCTCTGCTGAGCCGAGCCGGGCGTCGAGGCACTCCTGCCTGCCAGGGTGAGGCGAGGCAGGCAGCAGCCCGTCCACCCACCGGACTCTCCGCTGCGCCGCGCCGTGCCCGCGCCGCGCCGCTGAAACGCGCCCAGCCCGGGCAGCGTCGCCTCCTTCGCCGCCACCGCCGCCTGGCGGGGCGCCTTCCCCTCCTGCCCGCGTCCGGCCCGAGGCACCTGCGCGGCGAGCGACACAAAGTTTGCTGGGGGACCCGATCCAGGCGGGGGGCCGGGCCGGGCCGGGCCGGGCCAGCCCCATGCAAAGCAGTCCGGGCGGGGCGGCAGCAAAGTTGCCACTTACGCGGCTGGCGGCGTCCTCCTCCTCCCGCCTTCCTTCCTTCCAGCAGCAGGAGGGGGAGAAGACGACGACGAGGAGGAGGAAGGATTCCTTCCTCCTCCTCGTCATCTTCTCCCCCTCCTGCTGCTGCAGCTCCGGCGAGGAGGTTAATCCCGGGAGGCGGCGGCGGGGCTACAGATCCCATGAAGGCTGCAGAGAGAGTGAGTGAGCCAGGCAGGGGCAGAGAGCTGCGAGTGCGAGCGCGCCCCCCCCAGATGTTGCGCCCGGTGCGGCCGGCCCCCCTGCACCCCCCACGCTACGCCTCTGCGGATCTGTGCCTCTCCGAGCAGCCACAGGGGAGAAGAGGACACAGAGAAAGGGGTGTCAGAGGGAGAGAGAAAAGTGTGTGTGTGTGTGTGTGTGTGTGTGTCAGTCAGTCAGAGAGAGAGAGAGATAGATAGAGAGAGAGAGAGAGAGAGAGAGAGAGGACAGCCCTGCCCACTTTTGCTTCTGTCCTTTCTCACTGCCAGCATGCAGCCCCCAACAGATTATCCTTGAAGAAATGCCACCCTTAAAAAAAAAAAAAGGTCCTCCCATTCCTGGTGTATAGGATTGCAGTGTCAGTCACTTACATAGTTGACTGAATGGAAGGAGTTTGCACAAGCTGGTCACATCCAGATTTTATTTTGGGGTCAGCATATGGACTACCAGTATTATAATCATAATAGTCTATCATAGTCTAGAACAGGGGCAGGCAACCTTTTTGGGCCCGTGGGCACATTTGGCAATTTGAAAAGCAGTCTTGGGCCCCACCACAAAATTGGGTTGCTGTAGGTAAAAGCCTTGGCCGGCAGCCACCTGCCACCTTCATTTCCTGCCATCTACATTTCCTAAAGGTCTCTGAGTTGCACATGTGGCCCAGGGGCATTCATGGGGAAAGAAGGTGGGGGCAGCTAGAGACCCTCAGTCTGCTTTGAAGCAATCCCATCCAGTGATGGGAGAACCAACAGTTTTCAAGCTCACCTACATTCTCTGAGAATCAGTTTGAAACTCCATTTTAGCTCTCTCCCATTTTCTTTTCCAACTTGTTTTTCAGTTCATTCAAATGGGAAAAGTCAAAAGTGCCCATTTCTGTCCATATTTTTCAAAAGTGTGCATTCCCCCCCCCTTTGACTAAAGCGTGAAAATGCATTCTTTTAAAAAAATAACAATGGGCATTTCAAAGTGCATTTTAATATATATATATATATATATATATATATATATATGCATTTTTTGAATTTGATTCAGAAATTCAGAAATTTGAAACATTTCTCCAATTTTTTTTTTTTAAAAGTGTTCCTGCTAGAGTTCACATTCAGGATTGCAAGCAGGACAACATGTGAACTGAACTGAAATTCTTGTAGATCCCACGGGTGCCATGTTGGCTACCCCCAGCATAGACGCTCCTAAAATAAATACGTTTCATTTGTGACCCCTGAAACAAAAACAAAACAACCAGCCCCAATTGCCATCTTGAGCCACTTCTACTTTGCAGTCAGCCCCACTGAACTCAGTGGGACTTACGTCTGAGTAGGCATGCATGAATCTGCACTGTTCTACAGGAGGGAGAATTCTGCCCAGTGTGACTGTTCCTCTCTTTGTAGCACTATGACGAGCTAAATCACACTGGGGAAAATTCTCCTTCTATTAGAAGTAAAGCGGTGCTCGGCCATGAGATTGCTAGGCACCTAGGAATAGCTTAGATAGGTCCATCCTACTCACACCCTCTTAAGTATTTATTATTTATTTGTTTAAAGCTTTTTTTTACCCCATTCTTCACCCAAAAAGGCTCCCAGAGTAGCTTACAAACATCAGAAATGAGACAGTCCCTGCCTGCAGGCTTACAATCTAAAAGACGTGACACAAAAAGAAAAGGAATTGGGAGGGAGAAGGAAGGAAGGAAGGAAGGAAGGAAGGAAAGCAGACTCAGCCGCTAGATTTTTAGTACCAGAAACTGAAATGGAACAAAAAGGGAAATGGAAACAACTAATAAGCAGGGTGGCTGGAGTAATGTTGCCACTAATTTTTAAAAACGGACCTACTCCAGTGCCTTCAGTAGCAATGAGTTACATAGACATTTAGTAGGTGACTTGTGGCCACTGCTTGGTTACCTCCATGTCAGGGAGAGTTCTGCCTGTAACTTGTCTATGCCTGGCTGCTGAGCCAGGCTAGTAAAAGGGTGAGCAACCCTAGGTGGAAGCAAGGGGCATTGTAGGCACGGACTGAAATACAATAAGCTGATGGAAAGCTGGAGGAGACGGAGCAAAGAGTGAGTAGAAGAAATGCATTCTAATGAAAGGGAATGGCTGTAGAGCAAGGACGCGCAACTTGTGGCCCTCCAGATCCTTTGGCCTACAATTCCCATCAGCCCTAGCCAGCATAACCAATGCTGAGGGATCATGGGAGTTGTAGGCCAAAACATCTGGAGGCCACAACTTGCCCACTCCTGCTGTAGACCCTCACAGGATCTAGGAGTTGTTAACGGGTGCCCTCTCTGGACACATGTATCAGCATACACACCAGTGGAGGCTGGTGCTCCAATGTCAGTGGGGCGGTGTATCCACTCCAGGTTGTAGCCTGAACTTTTAAGGAACTATCCCTGGTGCTGGACCCGTTTTGGGGATGGGGCGGTGTTCAGCACCATGGATAGCTCCTTTAAACTTCAGACTAAAAAGTGGAGTGGATACACCACTCCTCTGACATTGGAGCCACCAGCCGCCACTGGTACATGTATTCTGAGCTGCACGCCTGGTGTGTATTTGCATGCCTGATTCCTGATCAGTGTGCCTTAATCTAATCTTGAGGCACTCCATTTTAGTGTGGCTAATTTATTTATTACATTTATATCCCACCTTTTTTCCTCTCTTGCAAGGAATCCAAGGGGGCTGACATAGTCCTCCTCTCCATTTTTATCCTCACAACAAGCCTGTGAGGTAGCTTAGGCTGAGAATCAGTGACTGGCCCGAAGTCACCCAGTGAGCTTCACGGCCAAGTGGGGAACTAGAACCCGGGTCTCCCAAGTCTTTGTGAACTGCCCAGAGAGCTTCAGCTATTGGGTGGTATAGAAATCTAATAAATGAAATTAGTTTCTGTCCAACACTCTAACTACTGCACCACACTGGCTCTCATATTGTTGAGATCTTGTCATATTGTTGAATTTTTACCCTGAGTATGTGACCATAAATTAATGACCTCATGACACAATCCTTGCTTGGGCCTTTTCATCCATTCCAGCTGGAAATACATGCCCTCCAGGCCTGTCTCTACACAGGTTGCCAGGCTGAATCTCTAAAAGTAATAGCAATAGTATCACATACTGGGGGCAAGGTCTCTCTCAGGCTCTTATGCCAGCAGCCTGCCAACAGTGTGTGAATGCTGTTGGCAGAAAGGGGGACAAAGAGGAAGGAGTGAGTGCTCAGTAGGCAGAGAGACTGGTTGAGACACGGGATGGCTAAAGCGAGTAAAGCACAGTTGGCAGAGGCAATAGCAACAGAGAATGGAAAGCAGAGGCCTGAGGAAACCTGGGTGGTGGCATCTTGGAGATTAAGAAAGAGTGGGGGGGGGGGCAAAGAGGAACCTAGGCAGGGACAAAATAATATTTCTTTAGGCCGTGCTATTGGTATAAGGAAGCTTGGGATATAGCCCTAAACGACAAACTAACTTGTAGTATCAAATGCAAAAAAGGACAGTTAAAGAAGAATAATTTTATGGATATATGGAATCAATTATTAGACGATGTATTAATAAATGGGAAGGGGAGTATGCCTTGTCAGGATATGTTATATTTTTGGAATTTGGAATTCATTTGATCAAGGGGATGGAAGCATATTAATTGGTCCCTAGGAGGATGGGGGGGGGTGCACTTTATGATTTATTGTATGTAGTTTTAGTTAAATCTTTGTGTTATTGTTGTATTTCGTTATATTTTGTTTTGAAAATTAAATAATTAAAAAAAAAAAAGCTCATATAATAAGTAGGTTTATTCCACACTAGCACTGCTGTAGCACTGCTTAGGGATTGCTTTTCCATAATTAGTTAGAAGTAGAGTTGCTGCACAGCACTTAATATAGCAAGGCTAAGACTTTTCTATAATATTTACTCACAAGTAAGTCCTGTTCAGAGAAATGGGCTATTGTGGAAGCAACTGCAAGCAAGTCCTTTCCAATCTTAATTAAGTTTTCTATTTGCAGTGACACTGACCTTTTTATTGTACCCTGTTGATCACAGTTGAAGGATTACCCTTTTATTTGTCCCTTGAATATCCTCTCTGAATTGTGCCGCTGTCCGTTTCTGTTCCCACGAAGTAGGGGAGGATTTAATTACTGATTTCCTCTTACTATGTTTTTCTTTTCATTTTTATAACAAAGAAGAGGAAGCAATAAAATGGGTACACAGGACGGAAACATGCAACTAAAGGGACTGGAGCCTGGAAAAGTCTACAGTACACATAGCACTTTTCCTGGACAGGCTATCCTGTTCCTCTGGGATTTGGGGCCCACATGGGAAGTGGAAGCCATTGAATAGTCTTTCTGGGCAGGTCTCTTTAATCAGACATCAGGACCATGGACAGTTCCCAGTGAGCCTTGCTGTCTAAGCTACAGAGGAATGTTGTCTCAACAAACTGATGAGGTCATCTGAAGCCTTCAGTAGACTTGCAAGGCCTGTACCGCAGTTGGCCCTGCCTCCTTGGAGGAGCTGTCTGTGTTTTTTTTAAAGGGTCCCTGTCTGATTCTGCAACCACTGGCTTCTATGAGGCAGAAGGGATGAAGATGTTACTGTGGACATGTCCTTAGAGCAGGGCTCTCCAACCTTGAGTCCCCAGATGTTGTTGGCCTACAGCTCCCAGCATACCCAGCCAGCATGGCTAATGGCAAGGGATTCTGGGAGCTGTAGTCCAGCAACACCTGGGAACCCAAAGTTGGAGAGCCCTGCCTTAGAGGAAGGTAGAAGGTGTGGTGTAATCTCCCTTTAAGATGGATTGTCTTTTAGCACACCTGAAGGGTATTTAACTAACCAAGTGTTTGGGGTTAGATTCTCTTCTCTCCTCTCTCTATGTTGTAATGTGTATGTTGGTATATGCCTTATGTATAAGATTAAAGGATGAATCTTTCCTAGTCTGCTATGTGAAAGTCATGATTATGTCTGAGCCAAGCCCATGGAACCCTTGAAGGATGAGGTATTACATGGTGTCAGCAGTTGGTGTGGACTTGGTTTGTCTGTTTTTCCTCTGCAGTTGAGAGTTTGTTTGAAGATATGGATTTGTTTGGCCTCCTCCTCCATTAGCCTTGCGAGGCAATTTGTCTGAAAATTGGAAGCGATGGGAACAAGCATTTATATTATACTTCACTGCAGCTGGACTTGATAATGTTTCAAAAAATAGCAAGCAGCTATTTTGCTCCACTGTGTTGGAGAAGAAGCCTTGGCGGTATATAATACTTTTGTTTTTCTTGAGGAAGGGCCAAAAGATATAACATAAGTTCTTGAACAATTTAGAATATATTGTACTCCTCGTAAGAATGTGGTGTTTGAACGATATTTGTTTTTGAGTTATTCACAGAGACATGGAGACACTGTTGAACAATTTGTTACTGAACTTAAACTTAAAGCCAGCAGCTGTGAATTTGGTAATGCAGCTAATGAAATGGTGAGAGATAAGATTGTGTTCAGTGTGAAGGAGGAGAGATTAAAGGAAGGACTTTTGAAAGAACCGGATCTAACTCTTGAGAAAGTGGTTGAAATATGTTGTGTGGCAGATGTAACAAGAGCCCAGCTGCAGACTATGGCTACTTCTGCTAAAGTAGCATGTCCTCAGGCTGGGAGGGCACAGAAGGTTCACCTCTGAGTGGGGCAGCCTGTATCCCTTCCTCATCTATGTCTTCCTAAGGGTAGCGTAGGGGGTCAGTTTCAAGGGTCATGACACAGGCTAGTATTGCAATTTCATGCTAAAAAATTTAAAGGGCTACAAATGAGGTCCGGGGGGGGGGGAGTGGAGGTCAACACAAAAAACACTGAATTGCAATGAGAGGATAATTATGTCATCAGGATTCTTCATTTTAAAAATGAGCAAAATAAGGCAATTCTAGAGAAAAGGGCTAGTGTGGAAGCAACACCATTGGGGTCCAGGAACTGTTAGGAATTAGGGCACTAATGCTTGGCATTGGCTGAGCTGCTCAGATCCTAGAGAACTAGGCAAGCAGATGGATCTAGGAAGGAGAAGGATAAAAAAGGGTGGGGCAAAGATCTTGGAAAGCACTGGATTTAGGCCAGGGCTGGAAGAGGATGTGGGTCAGAGGAATGAGAGGATGAGAAACTGCCTCAGGGCAAAGTATGAGGCAGAGCAGAAAGATGTATAAAACTAGGAGCCACAAAAGTGAGGAACATTGTAGCTCACCAGTTTATTTCAAATAACCAGCCACATATTTCGGTTCAGCCTCTAGTTACCAAGTGCTAAACAGGTGAAATGAACAAGAAATGGTCCCTCACACATATATGGGTTGATTGAAAAGGTGTCAAACAAAATAGCAGGAGGGTCCACAAAGTTGTCAATGACTCAGCCCTGGGTGATTCAGAGGATGGATCATATCAAACAGGTCATTCTGACCCTGACAACTCTCCCATATTTTTCTTTTGCCTGTAGTCAAAAGGGTTGCCATACAAAGAAAGGAACAGACCATCTCACCATCTTCATGTCATGGTACCCCAGTGCAGACTTTTTGTCACTCATGTTATGATAATTATCAGTGTTTAATGTTCTCCACAACTGAGAATATGAGCACTCACCCGTGTTATGTGATGAAGGATCAGCTACTGTATTGTGAACTGGGGTGGCAAGAGAATTTGAAATGAGTTAAATATAGGGAGCTAGATAGATCACTTCATCACACAGACATTCATTTTACTCTTGTTCCCTACACACTTTTCTTTGTACACTGTTAATAGCTATATAGCATTTAGATACAGTATAACAGCTGAATGCTACACAGGTATGTTAGTGTACCTTACTCTGGAGCATCCTTAAGCTAATGGTTAATCCCGTCTTGCTAAAAACAACAACAACAACAAAAAAGCCCACCATTTAGAAATATGGTCTGTTGATTTCTAAACCCACTAGCATCCACTGGCATTGTATGATAGAGACAGTTTTGTTTATCACTGAAATGCTTGTGTGATATTTTCCTCATGACATTTTTAACAATGACCATTTGGGCCCTTCTCTTCCTCTCCAGTCACCAATGTAAATCTAACAATTAACTACAGTATTGATAAATATAGTAGCATGACACACAGCGTTCTCTGTAACACCCCCTCAAGGGTTAGACTGTGGTGTTTGGGCATGAGCTGAAGCTATTTGGAGGCAGTGGTACCACAGCAGGGGAAATACTGAAAGTATCTGGTTGATATGCGATGTCAAACAGACCCACATTCCACAACCTCACACTCTGGGCACTGGAACGCCGGGTCATGTGGAATCATTCTGATATCTGGCCAAACTGGTTGAGTGTAGAATTAGGTGGTGTTCGTCTTCATACTTAGGTAAGCGAGCTAACTGGAAAAAGCAAGTTAATAACACTGATTCAAGTCATGCTGATCTGTTTATTTCTACTCATCGCGTATAAATATGATTACGTGCGTAGCTTTCGCTTCGCTCAGACAGGAATTTAGGTGATCAGATGAAAAGCAAAGCCAGAGCATAATTTCTCCGGGCCCGCAACAATCTTGCAACAGGCATCACTCCTTCCCACCTTGTGCCAGGCCCAGAGATATGCAGGCCCAGAGGGGCCTTCTTGCTTCCCCTGCAGGGCCATCTGCCCTGTGGGAAGGATTCCAGGAGGGAGGGAGGGAGGTAGATGAGGATAACACCAGGCACCTGCTCCTGTTCCAGCTGGACTCTCCAAGCTCAAGGGCCATCTTTCCCCAACTGCCCTGAGGGAAGGATCTTGATTAGAGATTATGATGATGATGATGATGATTTTATTAATTTTGTGATTTGTATCCTGAAAGGCGGCATAGAAATAATTGAAATAAATAAAATAAATAAATAAAATTGCGGTTCGGTACTGCCAGCTACTACTATGGACACATGCAGTACTGTATTCTGCACCGGCTGAAGTTTCCAAATGCCTGTCGGTGGTGCCCCCATGTTGTTGCGAAGATAAAATGGGGCAATACCATCTACGCTGCCCTGAATTCCTTGGAGGAGGAAATAGAATATGGGCTGAGAAATCAGTCCATAAAAGTATAGCTTGGGTTCCCCCTCCAGAGCACTCCAGAAGCATGTTAAATATAAGGTGCTGATGATTGTGTCAGGGGCTATTTTACTCCCATTATTATTTGTTACATTTGAACCCCGTCTTTCCTTCCAAGAACTCAAGGTAGTGAAAATGGGAGTTGTCTCATTTTATCTTCACAACCACCCTGTGAGGTTGGCTGGGCTGAGAGAGGATGACTGACCCAAGGTCACCCTGGGAGCTTCATGGCTGAGGGGGCATTCAGACCCAGGTCCAACTCAGGATTGTGGACCACACCGCCTCTTTCAGCTGCTAGTGAGCCTCCCAAGATTACAAAACAATCTGATCCATGGAAAATTCCTTTCTGGTCTAAAATATGGAACTCACTGGATAATAAGGATGAATACAAACCTCGCCCACTCATCTTTTCCAAATTAACAACCACAAACCCCCTTTTACTTCAGTGGCAAAAATCCATCCTGTGTGCCACCTTCCCTCCAGTTGTGGCTATTTCTGATGCTTCAGAGGGGGTGGAAGATTCCTTTATCCAGTTTCATCCTCAAGAAATGTCATTGGCTGATAGAATAATAGCCTAACTCCTCTGCAGTTACATAACAAATATATGTCAAAGGGGCATAAGATAGATAAGTTTTACAAACCTATTAAAACTTGCAAAAGAGAAAAACAAACAAAAGGCTTCAGACTACTTTTTTAGCCTTAAAAACAGTCAATATAAAAAGTGCCGTAATATTGTCATTTTACTGTACCTTAAGGAATGCAGTCTGAATGAATCCATGCATATTAGAATACATGTCACATTTTTATTGATTATCCCCCCCGGCCAAATCTAAACACAAATTCACCACCAAGATTTGATCGTTGCTGAAAAAAGAAATCAAATGCTTATTGATTCAAATTCCAATCTTACACAAACTCAAAATATTCACCCACATAATTACAGTTGCAATTTCCAGTCTTCACAATGCCACGGGAAAGACACAGTAAAAAGTGACATGCAGCTAGAATAGTCTTATTCAAACAATAACCCTGCTTGAAAGTATTTGACTAGTTATTTTCATTTTGGGGGGTGGAGAACTATGGGGAAAAACAAAACAAAAGGACCATCATAATTTAAAAAACAATGACACTTTGTAAGACTGAGTAAAGCAGTCAATGCCTTTCCCTTTCCAATGCCTCTCTGCTATATCATTTCGCCCACCCAGTATAACCTCAAAGCTGTTTCTTGGGTAACCTTTGTTCTTTTTGTGAATTTGCTGAATAAGACCATTTGGCCACTACAAGCCTGCACTAGTATGTTTCTGGGGGGGGGGGGGACTGCATTCCTGTTATCCTCTAATTATTGGTGTATGAATTTTCATTGTGTAGCCTCTCATCCTTCAGTCTGGATTTCTTTAAACCGTCTGTGAATAGGAAGAAACAGTTCCCCTCACAAGCCTGAAGAATGTTTGATTTTGTTTGAGGATAATTATGTTTTTTCGTGAATACAGCCCTGACAAACAGGTGAATGCATGAGAGACAATTTTATTTATTCTTTATTTATTCTATTTTTGAATCGCCCATCTGGCCAGTCATCTGGCCACTCTGAGCGATGTACAGTCAAGCCAGAATACAAAGATACATTCATATCTAAACAGACAAAAACCAAAAACTAACTCGGTATGTCTCCTTTTGTGGATTCGGTTTAATATTTATAGTCATTTTTATTTGTTATAACCAAAAGTCTTCAGAAGCCAGCTTCACTTCTGTAAGTACAGTCATGCCTTGGATTGAGAGCATAATTCGTTCCGGAAACGTGCTTGTAATCCAAAACACTCTTATATCAAAACGAAATCCCCCCCAAAAAAATTTGTACAGAGATTTTTAATTTAAGCCGTACTACAGTACTTGTATTGCAAGACGTCGCTTGTATATCAAGTAATAAATAAATAAATAAATAAATATTTAAAAATTTGCTTGTCTTGCAAAACGCTCTCAAACCAAGTTACTTGCAATCCAAGGTATTACTGTACAGTTTGTTGTGATTTCAGCCTCCCACCTTCATTAAAGGCTTTTGGGAGGCTTACATGATCAAGGATAGGGATCAAGGATATTACATGTAAATATAAATGTAAAACATGAAATTAAAATGACCTGGAGAATGGAAGGAAATGTCTTAAATTAATATATACAGGCATGTGGCTCACGCTGGATCAGCTTGTCTGAGCGTGGAAAGCTAAGCAGGGTCAAGCCTGGTTGTTACTTGGATGGGAGACCCCTCCTCTAGTTTCCTGCATTGAGAAGGGGGTTGGACTCGATAGCCTTGTAGGCTCCTTCCAACTCTATGATCTATGAAATCTATGAAATCTATGAAATAATTTCTGTTAGGGATTTCAGAATGTTGATAACTTACACCTCCCCACTATAATAGAGAAAGCAAAATCCTTCACCTGCTTAGCTAAAGAAAAATATTTTATTAATTAAAACAACAACAACAACAACAGCCCTACCTGCTGCAGCACAGTTGCAAACCTCTGGGAAGAAAAAAATAATAAGAGAGATACTCTCATTTGAAATAGAGTACCGTGGGAGTACCATTGGTGTAGTGGTGAGAGTGTTGGATTGGGACTCGGGAGATCCGGGTCCTATTCCATGCTCGGCCATGAAACTCACTGGGTGACTTTGGGTCAGTCACTGACTCTCAGCCTAACCTACCTCAAAGGGTTGTTGTGAGGATAAAATGGAGAGGAGGAAGAGGATCATGTAAGCCGCCTTGGGTTTCTTGCGGGGAAAAAGGCAGGCTATAAATATAATAAATAAATAAATAAATCGGTACCCAGAAAAAAAGCCATTTCTGGCACTGAGAATTCCAACTCATTTGTCCTTTTCGGAAGGACAGTGCATAATTCATCGTTTCTCATCCAACTTTAATTTCCAACACTACTTGAGATGGTAATTCCTTTGTAGGATTGTTTTAAAAGATCTTCCCACAATTGTGTAACAGCATCCCTACTTTTAACTAGAGCTGTGCAAAAATGACCTCTCAAAATTCTCCACCCTGTTTGTGGGCAGGTAAATTGGGGAAACAATTTCACCAAATTTCTCCAGGGGGAGGAGAAATTCTCAACCGTTTCTCCCAGGTCGAGCTCACCATTGGTAGGGGTTGCAGCACAGCATCTTCATTTCTTCCATAAGGGTTTGGGGGGGGGGGCAGGAGGTTGAGCTGTCACTGCAAGTGGCAAAAGCATCAACTGTGTTAGCAGGCTGGCCCCATTTTGTATCCACCACAATGCAGGTGTGAGCGAGGCAGTGTTGTGTTGAGCTCCAGGGAAGAGGTGGAGCTAGTGCTGAGCCAAAATCTGACCTCCAATTTCCTGAAAGTGGTCTTCCCCTATAAAAGAGGATGTTTTATCATTTATTTTAATTTTTTTATTTACAGCACGTATATATCACTCCACATCTAAACAGATTCCAGAGCGGTGAACGATGAAAGAGAAAAAGAATAAAAACACCATGATAAAACATATAACCACATATTTTTGTGGTGTTTTTGAGCTTACCTAATCACTGCAAGGTGGATGAGGGTGCTGTGTGAGTGTTTTCTATTCCACATCTCTCCATTGTTCTGCAGCCTCCCAGGTTGCCTGCGCTTCCTGATCTGAAAAAGCCCTATGGGAGGAATTACCTCATGACATCTTCCACTGGGCTTTCATTGAAGTGTGGGAAGTAACCCAAACCCAACCCTCCCAAGTAACCCAAAACCCAACCCTTGAGAATTTCTCTGAAATGTTCTTCACCATTTAATTTCTTTTTGAAAGCAATTTCTTTTCTATCAAATTGAATGAGAATGGTCAGAAAATATGTGGGAGAAATTTTCAGCACAGCGCTAGTTTTAACACTGTCTTTAAACAGTGGCTATCTAAACTAAATGTGACACCATTATGTTCCCTTCTCTTTCTCTGCATGTATTTTGTTAGTTTCGAACAAATAAACATTCTGGCTTTGATGCAAGTGTGCCAGTAACACTTCTTCGGATCATAGAAGGTCTGTTTCCACTTTAGCAGAAGGATCTTGTGGGAGAATAGTGAAGAGCCCTCAAAAACCTGGAGATGGCACTGTGTGTCCTGAGCCTGGGCTGAGATGTAGTAAGTCAAAAAGATGCTCTATGCTTTGGAACAGCTCGATTGCTCTGCATGACTGAATTTGCATATAACAAACCCAATAAAGGAGAAGTTTGCATACACTGTTCATAATCAACTTAGCATATATCACTAGTTTAATCTGAAAATACTTCTACCATTCAAAAAGTTTCAATGTGCAGTTGAATATGAGCTTGCTTTTCTCCTTTCTGTTTATTTTATTCTGGAGTAATTTACCATGTACTTTTTATCTCCCACTCCCAGTTCCTCATGGTGCATTTTAGATCTCTTAGGTCCAGATAATAATTTGTTTACCAAGCCAGTCTGGTTCAAATAGTCATTTATTAACAAGAAACAACTTCATATTGGTAGTGAGAAAGCCTTTTTGAACAGTTATGAAAATTCTGAAATTAATTGGTGGAAGTTTTTTTTATTTTATTTTATTTATAAAACTAACAAAAATGCCACTGAAAAAGAAAGAAAAATCCAGGGGAAAATATGGAAGCACAGTCCCTTGTATGTCTACTCAAAAGTAAGTGCCACAGAGTTCAGTGGGCGTGTGTATAGGATTGCAGCCTGTCAATTGGCTGGAATCAGATAGGCACAGGTGGCATTACCAGCTGTAAACCGGAGGAGGCACTTCCTGATAATGACCAATGCCTACGCTGAAAATGTTGCCAAGGCAGAAGATGATGGAATGCGAGATGCCTTCTCCTTACTTAGAAAAGGGCCCTAGAATATACTGAATACCTCTGCAACTCCTTGAAGATGCCAAGGTCCTTGAGATGGGTTAGAGACTGGTTTGCAGCTCCTTGGGAAGCCATGATGATATTTGCCAGTTGAGTAAACTGAGGCAAAACCACAGTTAAAGAAAAAGTATAGAACTCTACTTCCTATAGCTTAGCTCAGGGAGTACCCTTTTCAGAGGTGGTGCTAGGGGGCGGCCCACTAGGACCAGAGCCCCGAATCTTTCATTTGGAGCCCCGAGTCTCTGGGAGGCCATCTGCCCCACCACCCTGCTGTCCATGGGCACTTATTGAAATAAAGGTACAGGGGCCCTGACGATCTCTGTTGCATCTGATCCCCCTGGATTAGCTGGCTTTTTGCCCACATGTGCTCCACCTCCTGCTACCCACCCACCCCTTGAATCTTTCTGCCTGAGTTTTTTTGCTGAAAGCAAATGCCTGTCTCTCCCCTGTCCATACATCCTTTTTTTTTTTTTTTTACAAATAGGGGTGTCCTTAAGGAGGCAGGGTCCTTTACATAGAGCCTATGTAAATCAGCACATGCAAATTTGTGCAATTTTTGTCCTGTGGGCCTGTGCCCCAGATCTTTTCAGTACCTAGCGCTGCCCCTGCCCCTTTTAGATGAGTTTAGATCCTTTACGCTGCAGTCCTGTACTCACTTACCAAGGATAAGCCCCATTGAACTCACTGAGATTTACCTCTGAGTACACATGCATGGGATCACACCGTTTGGCTACAATCCTATGCACGCTTCCTTGGGAGGGAAGCTCCATGGAACTCAGTAGGCCTTCTGTCTGAGTAAACCTGCACAGCAGCAAGCAGCATGTTTGCACAAAACTTACATTCTCAGGACTTCTGAAATAAATATAACGTGCACTCCTGACCCTACATCAAGGAACCCCCCCGCCCTTACTAGGTACAGCAAATTGAGGAACCTCTTTTAGCTTGAGGGCAGAACTCAATTTTGGAGAACCTCTTAGGGGCTGCATTCCTGTGGTGGGGGTGGAGGTCAAGGGGGTGGAGCCAAAGGCAAAAGGGGGTGGGGCCAAATAGAAATAATACCAGCATACTGTAGGTGAAAGCTCTGACTGCCAGTAACTAAGCCTTAGGAAAAGCTTTTCAACCTTATAGAGTGAGAGGGGAAAGGCACAAAAGCCAGGAGACCACTAAATGATTGGTGCTTGGGGAAAAGCGGGAGATGCAGGGGAAAGGGTTTGGTCCTCTGGGGAACCCCAGGAGGGCAGATTTGGCCTCCCAGACCTGAGGTTACACACCCCTGGTATAAGGCGGCACAAGCATATTTGTTTTTCTAGGGGGGGGGGGGTTTGCAGTAAATTTCATTGTCAGTGTTACTGCACATATTCATTCAATATGATTTGGCAATTTTAGGAGCACAGAACTGTTTACAAGTCAGAATTTTAAAGAGTGGGTTTGCCTGTTCCTTGGCTCTTATATCGGCAGCATTTTGGCAGTGAAGAACCTTGCAGCTTGCCTTGTCTTAAAGGATTTCTGGGGGATTGTCCCAGTATTCCACGTGGAGGCATGCAGTTTGCTTTGTCTTCCCAGTGATGGTTCTTATCCACAGTGACCTGAAGTAGTTAACAGGCACTGTATGCTCTGCAGGCACACACAACAATACACAGCCAGGCAGGGGCTCTAGTACTTTAACACCAATGTGCGCGGCAGCGCGCTGCTCTCCCACACACCGAGGGGAGAAAAAAATTAAAAGATTAAAGTTACTAACTTAAAAGTCTCCTCAGGCCATTGAAGAGATTTAAGTGACTGGATGCTAAGCCAAACACCCACTTCTAGGGTTCAGAGCCACACTTGCCGTCAGTCAAAGCAATTTCTCTCTCCTCCTCCTCTGTTGCCGCCTCCAGTATTATCATTTTTTATTTACAGATCACGGAATTCAAGAAAATAAATATCTTTAGCACTGAGAGAGATGTTAAGCTAATTCAAATGAATTAGATTACGATAATGGACTTATCAGTGGGGATACCCTTGAAGACAGTCTGAAAGCTTCTTTTGGTCCAGAATGTGGCTGTGGGGGCTCAGAGGAGAGCTGCAATTTCATAGATCATAGAGTTGGAAGGGGCCTACAAGGCCATTGAGTCCAACCCTCTGCTCAATGCAGGAAACTAGAAGAGGGGTCTCCCATCCAAGTAATAACCAGGCCTGACCCTGCTTAGCTTTCCACACTCAGACAAGCTGAGCCAGCGTAAGCCATAGGCCTGTATGTAGATCTCATGTAGCTACCTATGTAGATCTTATTACACTAATTCTTCATCACCTTCACTGGTTACCAGTTTGCTTCCAGGCTCAGCTTAAGACACCAGCCTTGGCCTTTAAAGCCCTAAAACAGCCTGGGATTGGAATACTTTAGGAGCCATCTCCCCAGCTTGCCCAAGCAAGACCTTCATTCTGTTTTGGAGGCTCTCCTTCGGGTCTTGTTGCCACCTGGGATACAGCAGGTGGGGACCAGGGAGAAGGCCTTTTCAGCTATGATAGCTGGGATTCGGAATGGCCTCCTGAGAGACACTCTGACCTGGTTTGAACAACATGACAGCCCACTCTAGGTTAATTAACCCTCGGGGCACCGCATTGTGTGCTGCCCGCCATTATATGCAATACAGTGTGTGGATGGGATTGCATACACCATGGTGCAAGACCTGGCCAGGGTTTTATGAACCCTTGCATAACCCATGGTCTGTTTTAAGGTTATGCAAAGGTTGTTTAACCCTCAGATAACCCCGCCACCTGGGTTCAGAAGACACAGCGAGCCCTGGCAAGCCCGGCTGGGGCTTGCATATTCATCATGGCGGCTGGCACGTGCCACAGCTCCTCATGTGTAAATTAACCCACAATAGGCTGTTGTGTCATGGAAACTGGCCCACAGATAGCACCATCACTGCCTGCTTTCAGGAGGGCAGTGAAGATGTAGAATGTTGTTTTAACCATGCTGTAAGCCGCCTTGTATACCTTGGTTTAAAAAAAAAAAGGTGGGATAGAAATTAATCAACATTTTAAAAAAAAGATAAGAAAGTTTGTGCCTAAACTTAAAGGTGCTCATTTTTCCACTTTTGAAAACGTTGCATTCCATTCCTGGCTTTTCTCATCACACGGCCATTCATTTAGCACACTCCTTTGCCATTTTCTCATTTGTTACTCTCACAACCTCATTGAGCTCCTGCTGATTTCCATGCAAGAATGGCTCAGGAGAGCTGTGAAGAGGTTGCTGTGGGTCAGAGGCAAAGCGTGTTGGCAGAACTGTGTGGGTGGGAAGCCTTTGCCACACTTCGCTTTGTTCAAATTCATCCCTCATGCCATAAACATTAAATTATCAGCTTTGCTGCTTTAAAACCTAGTTTGGGATCTTTCCATGCAGAACTTTACAGATCCCTCTTCCCTCCTCTGAAAATGGCCACTGAATAAGCCTGTGAACCCAGATGCAAAAGAGGACAGACATAGCTCCTGCTCCTTGCAGGATAGTGCAAAAGAAGGGATTTTGGCAGGTGCAGGCCATTACCTGAAAGATTTGTCTTCCCCTATATAGAGATGTGTTAGACCAGGGGTAAGCAAAAGGTAGATCTCCAAATGTTTTGGACTTCATAAGAACCTAAGAAGAACCATGCTGGATCAGACCAAGGGTCCATCTAGTCCAGCATTCTGTTCACACAGACAGTGGCCAACCAGCTACCCACAGGAAACCCACAAGCAGGAGATGAGTGCAAGAGCACCCTCCCGCCCATGTTCCTCAGCAACTGGTGTACATAGGCATACTGCCTCTGATACTGCAGGTAACATATAGCCATCAGGAATAGTAGCCATTGATAGCCTTCTCCTCCATGAATTTGTCCAACCCCCTTTTAAAGCCATCCAAATTGGTGGCCACCACTACATCTTCAACTCCCAGAAGCCCCTGCTAGCATGGCCTATAATCAGGAATGCTGGAAGTTAAAAGTCCCAAACATCTGGAGATCTAATTTCTGCCCACCCCTGTGTTAGACCACTACAATATTCAGGGGTGGCCTTGTTGTCTGTGCCACATCCTGCAGAGTCCCATCTGACAGCAACATGGCAATGGGCCTTCTCTGTGGTGGTACCCACCCTCTGGAATGGTCTTCCCTCGCTCACAATGCATTAGGCACCGACAGTCATGTGCTTTTGACATTTATTAAACATTTACTTGTTTACTCTAGCTTGGGACTCCTGCTGAAATGTTCTCTTTAATGTTGCAGAAGTATTGTCCGTTGCATCTGAAAGGTATGACAGGAAGTCATACCAGCAGCTGACAGAGCCTGAGGGCAATTCACATGAACTCAAACTGGCATTCTATGCATAATTGAATGCCACAGCTGGTTAGGATGCAAAGTGGTCATATGAACCTTCACCACTGAGATGAGTGGGCTGGAAACAATTACCTCATGGTATAGCCAGCAGTAACGTGTATATGCCCTGGGCTACTGTGCGATGAAGTCCAGTTTTGGTCACGTGACTCCGTTGTAGACTGATTCATGTGACCATCTGATTCATTAGGCTGTAGATTTAGAAACCAGAGCAGGTGCTCAGGAACTCCACAAAACAACTCCATATCTTATTTAAAAAACAAACAAAAAACCATCCAAATTCCATAACCAGAATAGCTTATGCCAGTTAAGGTAATTTTACACATACATTTGAACTAACTCTGCAGAACAGTGTTGGGGTCCAGAGGCATTTTGGGGTAATGAAGATGGCAGCAGGCTGCAGCTGCTTTGCTGAGCACCGGGCTGATCACCACCAACATTTTTTAATTTTGAAAAATAACACTTTTAAAAGGGATGACAACATCAGCCCCAGAGGACCTTTCAGGACCCGTGAGCCCCAGCATTTGCCCCAATATGCCAGATACTGACACTGGGCTTGCAACCCACCAGCCATCTGTTGTTGTTGTTGTTGTTGTTGTTATGGCCTGCTAGATGCTTGACAGAATCCTTGCCTTTACAGTTGCAGACCCAAGCTTGCACATGTTTACCCGGGAAGTAATCCCCACTGAGTAAAGCGGGACTTACTCCCAGGCAAGTGTACATACAGCCTAAGATTGTAAACTGTTTAACAGATTCCATCATTTGTTCAGTACATTGTTATCAACTGCAGAATAGCCTGGGCACTAATATAAAAATGCTAAATTGAGAATATAACATGCATATGCAAAGAATCATCAGCCTTCAGTATTCAAAAAGCAAACAGTTTGGAGTGTTTTCTTCACAGGCGTCAGGAGCATCTTTGGGAAATATGTTTAAACATACATTTTTGAAGTAATAATTCTGTTTGTGTTGTGACCTTAACTATCAGTGGTAAGCCTGCAGAAGTAAACAGACTGTACTGAGGGGGTGAGGCACCGTATATACGCCTTCAGTGCCATAGCCTCCTTCCTCCTCCTCCTCCTCCTTCCTCCTCCTCCTCATCTGGTGGCTGTCAAAGACACCAAGGAGCAAGTCGTGGGAGATGTGCTTCAAAACTCTCCACAGGGAGCTATACCAGCTGTTGTGTTGGCAGCCTTGGAACAGCCTCTGGATCTTTCTTGCAGACTTTGCCTTCCTCATAGCTACTTGCTGTTGATTTTCCTTTAATTTCAAGGATCTTGTGTGCAGTGAATCACTTGAAACTCGTCTATTTATCTGTTTTTCATGTTTAGCCCACCCTTGTCTCAAGGTAACAATGATTTCAAACAAACATCATGTACAAAATAGATGAAAACCACATACTTAACACTGCATATTGCCATTCCTTCTATCTATCTATCTATCTATCTCTATCTCTATCTCTAATCTATATATCTGTCATTTTCAATTTACTGATAAAAGACACATCAAGCATAGCTGTTAGGTGCAGATGTTGCCTACACATGCTTTGTAAATTAAAATGAAAAATAAACATAATAGAAACAAAGTTCAGATGCAACCAGTATAAGAGAAGAGGCCATTCAGAATGTACTAGAATATGAATTTACAGCTCAAATCGTTCCATTTTGTTTAAAAGTATGATGATTCATTCATATTCTCAGAAATGGCAGAGCCTTCATACAGAATAAAAATTTCCCTTAAAAACATTGTGGGTTGGATCCAGGATTTGCCTTCTGCAAGAGGAAGGCCTCTGGTTGCCTGATTTTTGGGGACACCCCCCCCACACACACACATACAGCTCACCCCATTCATCAGGGTCTCCTGACTCTCTGCATAGCATTTTCAGGGGGCTGGAGGGGCTGCCATGGGGAGGAGGGGGCAGTGAACTCCACTTCTATCAGCGCAGTTGATCCAGCAGAAATCTGAATCCAACCCTTTGTCTATTTTGTCTGTAGTTTGTTAACTGATGGTGCTATGCTGTGGACAGCAGGTTATTTATTTATTATTTATTTTAAACATTTATGTCTCCCCTTTCTTCAATAGAACTCAAAGCAGCTAGCAACGATAAATTTAGAACAATTATAATATAACAATAAAACAGCAAGATCAACAGATTTCCATTGAGAAGATTTCCATTTCCATTTAACGTATTTTCTGTTAAATGATAGTTTTGTTCGTGAGCTGAATGTTGTTTAGAATAGCCAAAGAGAATCATTTCTGATCCTGATTGGCAATGTGAACCATGTTATCTACTATATAAATGTGAATGTTTGTACGTGTGTACATACGTACGTATGACCGAACGGCTCGCATGCCTCGCATTGGCTCCTACACGGTTGGACGGATCTGCCCCAAACTTGGCACGCATACTCTCCATCACCCAAGGACAAAGACTGGCGGGTTCAAATCTCCGAAAAACCCTTGCCGCGCCTGTACGGCCCAAAATAGATGAGAGCCAATGACGTCACTTGGAATGTTCGCAGGGGCCATTCCGGAGCAGTTATGCAAACAAATAGCTCCAACTGCATTTAGAATGTTGGCACTGCCACAGGGGCCCAATCAGTAGCGGATATGCAAATCTCTCCTACGTCCAAACAGAATGTTCATATGAACTGCAGCCGGGGCCTAAATGGGGGTGAGTGGGTGGGAATTTTGAACAAACAGTGCCTATAGGAAAATGACGACCCGTGCAACGCCATTGTGTAGTCCGGGGAGGGGGTGAACAGGGATTCATTGTGTGGTCCTGGCCTGGGGGGGCAGCAGGGAATTCATTGTGTGGTCCCGGGGGGGAGCAGGGATTTCATTGTGTAGTCCCGGGGGGGGGGGGGGAAGCAGGGATTTGATTGCGTAGTCCCGGGGGGGGGGGATCAGGGATTTCATTGTGTGGTCCAGGACGGGGGGAGACAGGGAAAACATTGTTGCATAGTCCCGGGGGGGAGGGAAGCAGAGATTTCATTGTGTAGTACCGGAGGGGGAGGGAATTCTTCATTGTGCAGTCCCGGGGGAGCTGGGAATTCATTGTGTAATCCTGGGGGATCTGGTAGTCCCGGGGGAGCTGGGATTCCAAGGGATTCCAAACAGCAGACAGCTACCTTAAGGAATTTTGAACAAATAGTGCCTATAGGAAATTGACGACCCGTGCAACGCCGGGTAAAAAAAGCTAGTACATTTTATAAACTTGATAATGTCTGTCCGGTAGGCCTTACTTTTAGACAATCCCGCCAAATGTGTGCAAAATCAGTTTGTCTCTCCAAATGTCTCCCAACATTTCCATGCAGTAATCCAGACAGCTCACATATTAAGAGCAATATAACAGGGGTGGCAAGATCATCATTCCAGGTCTGAACCCTAACAATGATTACAATCCTCATTCCCTCGATTAGCTAACTCAAGTGATAGAGTGCCAACAGCATTGGAGCCAAATGGGGCCACTGAGAAATAAGAGTGAGGCATCCGCATGCTCAGGTGAACCGCAAGGTATACAGAAGTACAAATCATTTTTAAACTCCACAAAAGGAGGCCACCTCTCACCACCCCCAAAACAGTCCAATGAGCACTGAGCATGCTCAGTTATAGCCTCCAGAGTCATGGATTGTTGAGGGTCAGTTGGAAAAGAACACTGGAAAACCGGCGGAGCTGGTGGAGCCGGCGGGGAAGAGATGTGATTTGGCCTCTTCCAGCTTATATGGACCCCTTGAGTCCCTTACAGCTTATAGTCACCTGAAGAAGGGCATAGCTGGCTGGCACTTTTGTTGCAGGATGCACTTATTAGGTTTTAATTTCCATTAGTGGCATTCCACTAATAAGTACTCCTACATATTATTATATATTTCCTTTGGTGACAGTGTGACACCGCATGTCTGAAACATCTTGGAAGTAGTAGATAAGTATTCTCCAATCCTTTTACATGGAAGAATCCCACGGCCCACAATTTCTGTAGCCCTTTCCGATTCATTCAGGGCAGGACTGGCCCAATCCTAGAGAGGCCAACTAGATAACATCCTGGAAAGCCAAAATCCTATGGGCACCTGTCTCAGCAATTAACATGCAAAATTGTTTTGCTGCTCAGCATATTATAAACCACAAGCACTGGGGAGTGGGGGAGGCAAAATTTTAACTGACCTAGGGCACACACACACCCAAAACACCCTTAGCTGGACCTGATTGGGGCATGTAGTATTCCCTTTAGAGAATACCTTAAGAAACATAACTGTCTGAACGACATCTTATGGGGATGGTTTGGTCCAGGTGTTTTCCAGTGTAAATATCTATATCCCAGCTCTCTATCTCAGTGTTCTCCAGCCTTGGGTCCCCAGATGTTTTTGGCCTACAACTCCCAGCATGCCCCAGCCTGGCTGAGGCATGCTGGGAGTTGTAGGCCAAAAACATCTGGGGACCCAAGGTTGGAGAACACTGCTCTATCTGGATGCCCCTATGAGCCCTGGATGATATATACTGGATTTGCATGTATTGAGGATGAAAGGTCCATGGATTCTAATGATATTTTACAGCTTTAATTACCATTAATGTACTGCCTGAGGGTATGTGGAGAAAAATTGAGTGGGAGGAAAGAAGGCAGCCCTGTGAACATTCTTGTGGCTTTGTAGGGATGCATATTGCCACATTTTCTCATGGGAACCAAACACTATTTCAAGGAGAATGCTGCTTACAACTTCAAGGCTCTTTGTTTGGTGCCCTGGAAGACAGACCTGTAAAGGGCACTAATGCATATACCAGGGGTGCAGCACCTCGGGCCTGGGGGGGCAAATCCGGTCTCAAGCTGGCCCTCCAAGGATCTCCAGATGGCCACGCCCCTTCCCCTGATCGATTGGTGGTTTCCTGGCTTTTCTGCAATTTTTCCCCCATTCTAAAAGGGTGAATGCCTCTCCTAAGGCTTAGTTACTGGCAGTAAGAGCTTTAAACTAAAATATCTTGGTGTTTTTAGAATTATGTACCAAATGAGGGTGGAGAAGCTAGGGTAAATGACAGAGATGCTTTTAAAGGAACCAAAATAGCCGTGCTGGTCCATGAGGGGAAAAAAATCCATAGTTGGGCAATACCTTTATTAGGAACAATCAAAATCCCACAAAAGCATGCAAGCTTTCTAGTTCTGCAGAGCTCTTCATCAGGCTAGGTGGTACAAAAAGCAGCAGATTGGGAAAGAAACAGTAACATCCAAAAATCTGGCCAGATGTTGTGGCCATGAAGTCCATGAGAAATGTTTTTGTATCTCATTGGCACTCTGAGGGCCTTGGTTGGAAATGTTCAGACAAAATTTGCCACAGGTTCTCTGGCAATAATGCCAACAGAATTTATGCATTTTGCAGAACTAGCTCTTGGGAGTGAAGAGTCAAGATGAAAAGGAGCAGAAAAGCACCACGTGGTGGGGTAGAGAGAGAGCAATCCAAGCTGTGTGAGGCAAAATGCACTTCAGATTGTGAATATATTCTCAGTCATTCTTCTGGTGGTTCCACATGGCCCTACGGCCCGACTGGAGTCCACCAGGAGAAGAGCCTTCAGTGTAGTGGCTCCACTTCTGTGGAACTCCCTGCCTCTGGAGGTCAGGCAGGCTCCGACACTGTGCTGCTTTCGGCGCCTGCTGAAGACGTCTTTGTTTTGGGAAGCCGTCCTTGCTGACCAGCCACAATTTTAATGTTACTCTGTTTTTAATGCATTGTTTTTATTCTTTCATCTGTTTATCTTTTTATTGTTCACTGCTCCGGAATCTGTCCAGATATGGAACAGTATATAAATGCTGTTAATAAATAAAAATAATATATTCTCCAAAGCTGGGTTAAGGAGATCAGTAATAGATTGGGGTGGGGGTGGGCTGCACTACATCCAACCAACCAAAAAAGCAGAAAGGAGAACCTCAAAAGGTGCTGGAAATGGTAGATTTTATCTAAAAAAAGCACTATTGTTCTTGCACCTAACACATTTGGAATGTAACCACACTTCAGCAATGGCAACCACCCCTTTTAAGTAAGTCTCTTAAATGAGAAGCTCACTTGCTCTCCCAAAAGACAAAGGGCCTTTTTATTCAGGAGACAAAGAAAGGGCTATTGCCTCTAATGAAGAATGGTTGCACTTGAAACCCAGTTAGTCACAACTTTAAATTGGAGAGCTTTAAAGGATAAAATACCTCATTTTCCTCAGCACCTTTTGAGGTTCACCGCCTTGGCTTTTTGGGTCAGTAAACCATACCAAGAAAATTGCAAATTCATTCCAGTAAAAGGATCAACACTGCATGGAGAAGTACTGCTATACTTATTATTACACACCACACCACAGGGCAGGGCTGGTTCTTAATGACTCTCATTAAGTTCTGTGGGACAAAATACCTGGGCAAAGAACTGTAGGATGCTGTAGGAAAGAGCAAAGCCTGCTTCCACCAATGAACTGAGGTCACCAAGGAAAGAGGGCATCCGATGAGCACGCTCCTTCACTTCCTTCCATATAAATGAATGGGTACCACCCACTCTTATGGGGAAAAAGAAACTGTTGCACTTGGGACCATGGCTACAGATAAAACATAGCTTTGTGCCCCCCACCCCCCAGTCCATGTGGCCTCATCCCTGCTAAGAGGGGGGGGGGCAAAGTAATTCTGCATGCAGAATATTAGAGAAGCATTGCACAGTCCTAGGGTCCCTACAATATGCAGTCCCCATGCCCTCAATCATAAATAATGGGCATTTCCCCAATTTTAAATAACTTATTAGCTATGGGAGATCATGCACTAGTTCTAAGCAGCTCAACAAAACCCAGTTACACATTGGTTTCCATTCTATTTTCTCTCTCTTCATTTTTTTTATTGGGAAAAAAGAATACAATATTGAAACAGGTGCAAAGAAGAAGAATAAAGACATGCATATCATCCATCCATTCAAAGATCTCTAAGTCATAAATTAGTACATTCAGATCAATATAAACAGAGAAAAGGAGCACACGTTGTCATGGAATTTTATCATTCCAAATAATGCTAAAAGGCATACAGTAATACCTTGGATTGCAAGTATAACTTGGTTTGAGAGCGTTTTACAAGACAAGCAAATTTTTAAATATTTATTTTAAAAAATTTGACTTGATATACAAGCGATGTCTTGCAATACAAGTACTGTAGTACGGCTTAAATTAAAAATCTCTGTACAAATTTTTTTGGGGGAATTTCGTTTTGATATGAGTGTTTTGGATTACAAGCATGTTTCCGGAATGAATTATGCTCTCAATCCAAGGCATGACTGTACATTTTTTTGACGAAGCTATTCTCATAGCTCTTGCTCTTATATAATACATAGCCTTCATAATCACTGCCATACTCCATATTCTATCAAACCAATTAGCTCGAGGAGGGAGCGGGAGTGTATATTTATTTTCCAGTATGAAGCAATATATTTTCATAGAAGATGAATGACCATCTCCGTATCATTCTTGTCCGCACAGCCTTTTAAAGAATTCAATAGACATCTTGAAAAGGGTCCATTGGACATTTATAACCTGTTTAAGATCGAATAGTACAAGGCATCCAACATTTCTGATTTTCTCACATTTCCAAAATATGTGCATATAGGCCATGTAGTTTGCCATTACACCAACAGTAATCGTGAGAAAAAATATAAATCAATTTTAAACGAAGGGAAGTTAAGTACCATCAATGTAATGCCTCTTTTTGGGGTTATTATTAGATTTTTTCCCCATTTTCCAGTACAATACAAACAGTAACCCCCCCTCCCCACCCCTCTCCTTTAGGTTCCCCCCTCTGCTCCCCTCCCCTCCAGGTTCCCCCTTCCCTTCTTCATATCGTCCTGTATGTAAGAGTAAAGGTTTCGTGTATATAGGTAAGTATAATCATTAAGCAAAAATTGGATAAATAGTTGTAATGTCTTTTAAAGATTCATTTTTACATTGATCGCAATCAGTTCCACCCCTAAGCATTGCCAGACTTCTTCTGGTAGCGATGTTCTGAAATCTCTTGCCCATTTAACCTGAAAAAGGTGGCATGCCATCAGATTTAATATCTGAGAGTATTTTATATATCTTAACTACCAGTTCATTATCAGTTGGTGAAAATAATACATTCTCCACTCGTATTCTCTAATTAGACCATGTTTCCAATAATGACGTCTACTTTTGGGGTGGGGGGGAGAGAGAAAAAATCTAGGTCAAGGGACTCTACTATAGCTTGGTAGAGCACATGTTTTACATGCAGGTCTGTACCACTTGTCCAAATGTTGTAGTAGTTTCTCCACTGATAAAATCCTTCAAAAACACTCAAATTGTACTTGGTGTATTTTAAACTTTGTAATGTATTTATTGTACCCCACCTCAAGCCCTTACTGAGTGGAGGGGCGATCCAAAAATATTCTAAATAAATATATGTATTTATTTTCCCACCATGACATATCCCCTAAAATATCTTAATTACCAATCTGTTCATTATAGCAACAGGATGTATAAGAACTGGGACTCAGGAGATCCGGGTTCTAGTCCCTGCTCGGCCATGAAGCTCACTGGGTGACTTTGGGCCAGTCACTGCCTCTCAGCCTAACCTACTTCACAGGGTTGTTGTGAGGATAAAATGGAGAGGAGGAGGAGGAGGAGGAGGATTATGTAAGCCGCCTTGGGTTCCTTGCAGGAAAAAAAAGCAGGGTATAAATATAATAAAAAAATAAAATAAATAAGAAGATATACCTGGAGCTAATTTGAACGTTTATTTAGCCCATATAGTGTAAAATGCCTTGACAGAGGGTGTTCTCGAGATTTTTTAAAACTACTTCTGTCCTCTTGGACAGAAACATTTGTTATAGCATCTTATGCTCACACATTTCATGAGAACCTGCACTTAAGATTCTCCCTCGCTCAAAAATACTGTGTCATTTCCCTTGTTTTATGAATCTATGGGTTTAAAACCTGACTTCTGATACCATGTCATTCAGCCTTCCCCAACCGCCATCCAGATCTGTTGGTCTATAAATCCCATCATCCCCAGGCAGCAGGACCATCTCTTGTGGATGATGGGAGTTGTGGTCTGGAGGGTGCCAGGTCGAGGAAGGCTCTCAGAAATCAAGATGTGTCCCTTTGTCTTTCGAACCAAAAGCTCAAGCCTGTTTAACCAGTCTTTAGATAACATGTCAAATCTTTCTTACTCCAGCAGGTTTCTGTAGGTACCTGAGCAAGGCCAATGAGGGTCATTTGGGATGCTGGTGGCAATATTATGGGCTGTTTTAATTTTGGATTTTTAGATTGATTTTTAAAAACAAAACAAAACTAGGTAACCCACATTAGTTTTAATCTTTGGAAGAAAAACAGAGTATAAATGTTAGCCCATATACTGGTCAATACGGCATGTAGTCTTCATATGTTTAGGGAGGATTGGAATAGCTTGTTAGAGCACATGTTTTACATGCAGTAGCTCCCTGATTCAAACCCCACATCTCTAGTTAAATATAACTAGCCTTATAACTCTGTCCCTTAGACCAGTGTTCTCCAACCTTGGGTCCCCAGATGTTTTTGGCCTACAACTCCCAGCATGCTGGGAGTTGTAGGCCAAAAACATCTGGGGACCCAAGGTTAGAGAACACTGCCTTAAACGACTGTCCAATGGCTTCAAATTATGTTGACTGCAAAGCAATTGGTTACAGAAGTATGCCATCTAGTGGCTGAAGATGGCACTGCAGGTTTTAAACACCAGGACATATTAAAATTAATTAAAATTAATTGATGCATTAACAAAACACAAACCAACTATCCCAGGATCCCCTTAGTATGCACGCCAAGTTTCAGGTGCCTAGTTCTTGGAGCTATGGCGCTGACAGAGTCAGGCAAACATCCTCTTTTATTATTATATAGATATAAATATTCATATTGCCTTTCCTGCCCACCTCATGCATCTGATGAAGTAGGTTGTTGCCTTCAAAATTTCATGTCACAATAAACCCGTTAACTGACCACATAACTTAATTCCTGGATGTTTAATTGACTTCAATTCAACTTACTGCTACGTGAGTGAATTTAGCACTACTAGAGTAGTAGCTACTTTACGCAAGCAAAGCTGCAGTCTGGGAGTAAGTGCCATTGGGAGTAAGTGTGATTGAACTCATTGGGACTTATTTCTAAACTTTTTAGGATCAAGCTCCACAATGGTAGCACAGCAGGTTTTGAATTACTCTGTTACAGTGAAATTTTACATGTTTATTAAGAAGTAAGCCTCATTGAGTTCAATGGGACTTACTTCCAGGTAAGTGTGTATAGGATTGCAACCTTAAGTCTCAATGAGATCAGCTGGAATCATTTGGTTTAAAATATTTTAATATTAATTTAGATGATCAGTGAAATACATCTGGTTCTTTTGCTCCTTGGAGAGGCTGGGTGTGTTTTTAAAAGAAACTTGCTATGAAGGCACTGTTGCACAATGTACACTACAAATGAGAGCTCACATTGCTTATTTAGAACAGCAGATACATTCCCTATCATCTTTTTCAACAAAAATCTATTAGACTCTATGTAATTGATCTGGAAAAATATCTCCTCTCAAAAAAAAGAAAGAAAAGGGCATTTTCCCGATATGTGTTTTCTTTCTTCTTTCCCCAAGAGAATTTTAATTTTAATTGGAGGGTGATGAATTTTTGAACTGGGCCAGAGGAAAATAGTGGAATGCTGGAAGAGGCAAAATCAGACAGTGGAGAAGAGGAAGGGACAGCAGGGCAATTAAAAGAACTTGGAATAGGAAAAAGAATGAATGAAAAAAATGAGTATGAAAATATGTACAAGCCTTGAAACTAATCAGAAATCGAATAAAGGAATAAAGGAAAGATTTGCTATGTTTGGTATCGTTTTTTGGTACTGTGCAACTATCCAAAGTGTGGTTAAATCCCATGTGCACTTAGGAGTAAGTCCCACTGAATGAAGTTCAGTATACATTAATAGGATTGGGCTGCATATTGAATACATCCAGCCCTCCCCAAGCTGGTACCCTCCAGATGTTTTGGACTACAATTCCAAGCATTCCTAACCATTGGCCATGTTGGCTGGGGCTGATAAGAATTGAAGTCCAAAACATCTGGAATGCACCTGGATGGGGAAGGAAACACTTCCACTACACCTCTGAAATGCCAGAAGTGTTTAAGAGACAAGCAAGTGCAGAAAAACACATAGGAAGAGAAAGTCTCAGGCTGCAATCCTTTGCCCACCGACCTGGGAGTAAGCCTCATTAGAATCGGTGGGACTTACTTCTGAGTAGGCATGTAGAGGCTTGCCTAGCACAGGACTAGCACAGGAATGACAGGAACACAGAGAAGCGTCAATCGACCACTCACTCAAAAGTCCTGAATAAACCCTCAATGAAGTCCGACTGGGGGGGGGGGGAGAGTTGCGGGCGCGTCCGGGGCGCAGAACGGCGGGTTCTCCAAAAGCTTGCAAAAACGACAAATCGGACCGATGACAAGGGGACTGGGTGGTCTCCACTCTTAGTCCTATTACTTAGAGTACACCCACCGAAGTGAATGGGGGCTTACGTTAGACTAACACTGGATACAACCCATTCATTCGTATTATGCCATTCTGCGTCCCGGGGTGAGAGGGAAGGAAAATCATCCCAAAGCGGGACTCCTTTGAGGACACTACTCATAATTTAAGCGACGCGGGGCAGTTTACTGCCCAAGAAAGAAAGTGGGGTGGAGAAGTGGTGGTGGTGGGGAGAGGAAGAGAGCAGCTCCTCCTCTTCCAACCAGGCCAGTCCCCGCCGTTGCAGCACCAACCTCGGCGCGCGCGCGCTCCCTCGCTCTTTGTTTCCCCCTCGCTCTTTCTCCCGGCCCCGCCGCCTCTCGAGTCGCTCTGCTGCCGCCGGGCATTCCCTTTCATGCCGCTGCGCGCTATTCCAGGCGGCAGCCGCGGCCGCCGAGTTCGGAGCCGCCGCCTCCGCGCTGCCCACGCCAGGATCTGCGTCACGCGGCCGCGTGTGGGAGGGAGGAGCAGGAGCGCGGTGCAGGAGGGAGCAAGAGCGGAATCTCCCCATGTGACAGCGCGGGAGGGGGCCCCTGGATGTGCGGGCAGAGGAGAAGGGGAGGAGGAGGAGGCGGTGGCAGCAGCAGAGGAGGAGGAGGAGGCTGCTACCGCCGCCGCCGCCGCCGCCGCCGCTCCCTCCCTGCAGCCCTGCAACAGCAGCCGCAGCCGCCACCAGTGCCGGTTTGGGGGGCCGCTGGGCAGAGCGGAGCCTGGGGGGCGGAAGCCAGCTCGCCCACTGATGGGAAAGGAGAAGGCTGGCCGCAGGCGAGGGGGACACTGGGCATAACTTCTGGACAACATCCGTACCCGGCGGCTACGGAAGGACCCGGGCAAGCAGCAACACTCTCAGCGGCAGTGTCCTGCGGAGAAGTAAGTAGGGACCCTCCTCGTGGCCGGCGTTCGCGCGTGGATAAGCCAAAGTTGCCGCCGCCGCCGCCGCCGCTTTGCATGCTCGACTCCGAAAGCGCGTAAGCATGGGACCGTGCAAAAAAGTAAATAAATACGTATTATATTTTATTTCTTAAATGGTGCGAGCGGGCATCCTTTTGCGGATCGTGCTCCCTACATGCCTGCAAACATTTATCTGCTTACGCGCCTTGGTAAGGCTGCGATCCTGTGCACGCTTACGTAGCTAGAAGTAAGCACTATGAAACTCGGGTGGTGGCGGGAAGATGTTTCACTTCGTAGTAAACATGCATGGGATCGGATTTTAAAAGTTCGCATCCGTGACCTAGCCTCGCGAAACAGTGTTTTTTGTTTGTGCTATCCTAACACTGTTCAACCGCTTTTGATTTGTACGCGCTTGGCGTAAATGGGATTGCTGTGGAGTAAGGAGTTTGAGAAGCGTAGCTCAACTCCAGTAAAGAAATGTTTTCCCTTCCTGTAACAAAAGTCCTTGTACGTACCACAGTAGACCTATATCGGATTAACAGAGCAATTATAGACGTGTCTACTCGGAAGTAAGCCTCATTGGGTTCAGTGGGGGCTTACTCCCAGGCAACTGTGTATAGGATTGCAACCCAGCCTGGAATAAACATGTTTGGGATCTTAAACCTCCCGCAGTAGCTTTTACTTACACGTCTGTAACTTGCATGCCTAGTTCTAACACCATAAGGCGTAAGCCTCGTGTTAAAAATACACGTGTGAATTTGGGGAATGGGGTTTTGTGGACAGGTGAATGAAATCCTGCAGCGGAGGACACGTGCGTACACTCTACTCTTCAGCCTTGTTCGTGTTCAGACGTTGGGTGGGAAACGGATGGTGGTGATAATAATAGGGGCGTCAATAATTAGAAAATCCTATACAGTACAGTCTTACCTGGGAGTAAGTCCCATTGGGGTCAAGGAGGCTTACATCTGAGTGAACCTGTCCGTAGGATTGCGCTGTAAAGGGCGGCGGGGGGAGAAGATGGAATTTGGAAGCGGTGCCTCTTCCCTGCCCCGCAGGGTGTTTTCATAGCTGCTGCTGCTGCTGTGCAGTTTGTTCTGCTGCTGTAGATTGCCGGAAGGAGAGGGCGGATTCATGTGTGTGGGGGTGGTGTGTGGACGATTCCCAGAGAAATCCAGTGCAAAAAAGGGTGAGGGCGTAGGAGGAAAGTACTGAAACATCCTTGTATTGTCTCCTAAAAGTTGGCGGGGCAGGGAGGGAGTACAACCCAAACACCAGAACGGGTGGGGATTTTGCTATGTTTTCTCTACCGTTGTTTACGGATCGGGTTTACGGCTTAATGTGTTCACGATTTTCAACTTTTTAAGCCTTGGGAAGTTTAATTTTGTTATAGTGTGTGCGCGCGCGCGCGCGCGCGCGCGTGTGTGTTTTGGCAAATCTGTATAAAAAAATTGGGGGGGGGGGAGGAAGCTGGCTGGCTCCCTGTCGCTCTAAGACACTCATGTTCCCAACAGCCTATCCTTTGGAGAACACCTTTTAAATTTATTTATAAAGTAGCTTTCCTTCCTTTGGCTCTCTGCAGCTTAACATACAAGCATATGCTCCCTTGTGTGTGTGGTAATGCACCATGTGTTCTCGCACAGACACACCCTAATTGAAAACCAAAGCCAGCTTAATATTTTTGAATGGGAGGATTCAAATTCTCTCTCCCCCTTGCTTCCATATACACTCTCTCTCTCTCTCCCCCCCCCCATCAAAAAAGATGGATACACACTAGGATTTTAAAGTGTATGTGATTTTGTTTTACTATATTTTGAAAGCAACAGAATGTTTTAATACAGTGCTTGTTTTCTTCACCAACTTAGGGCCCTTTGTCAATACTTGTGAAAGCTGGTGAAAGGCTAACACTAACAGTACAATTTAGACATGTCTGCTCAGCAGTAGTAACCTCATTGAGTTCTGTGTGCATAGGATGGCAACCAAATTCCCTTCGTAATTTCTTGTTTCCTCCCCCATCTCCTGGTTTGTGAACTGTCTAGCCTGAAAGTTTTGTTTATTAATTACATTTATACCCCACCTTTTTTTCCTGCAAGGAACCCAAGGCAGCTTCCATAATCATCCACCTCCTTCTCTCCATTTTATCCTCACAACAAGCTTGTGAGATAGGTGAAGCTGAGAGAGTCCTGTGGCTGGCCCAAAGTCACCCAGTGAGATTCATGACTGAGTGGGGACTAGAACCCGGAACTCCTGAGTCCCAGTCCAACACTCTTTCACCACTACGCCACACTGGCTCTCGCAGTGTGAAACCTTGTGCAGCCTTTTGTGGCATTTTGATTAATCTTAATAAAGATATTGCCTAACTGTGAATTTTGAATTCCCCCCCCCCCCCCGATTTTGGATATTTTTCACCTCATGGATCATTGTGGCTATCTTTGTTTTTAAATTTCTCTCTGTAATGCAACTGATATTCTGCTTCCCTTAACATTTTTTGAAGAGTTATTATCCATGTTGTGCAACCAAAATATAATATTAAAAAGTTGGTGGACTGTCATAAGAGAGGATGATGAATGATGGAACATCTCTAGTAAATCATCAGTAGATCTTAAATGCCATTTCCCCCCTAGAATTAATTGCATGGTTTGAAAGAAGCTTACCTTCTGCCATATAGTTTGCCAATCTGAAAAAACAGCAAAAAACCCAGTTCTAAATAGATGACTGTTTGGGGACAAACTGAAATATTTCTTGATTGAATGAAAATAAATGAATGGTTTAAATGAAATACTACTATGTTTTTAGCACCCTGGCTCTAAATTTGGAAATAGTTCCCATAGATTTTAGGGTTTCTTACTTCAGAAGAAGCATACCAGCAATTTATATGGATGTAATTTCTGTTGGATGTAGCTGGGGACTGATACCCGAGCACAATGAGTTTAGCATCCGGATATACGTATAACCATTTGTTGACACTTCTATCAAGTATAGTTCCAAAATATGCAGTCAAGTGTTGTGGGAAACATAGTGAACACATTAGTTGTATAACAGTGCAAGCCTATGCATGTTTACTCTGAAGTAAATCCCATTGTATTCAGTGAAGCTTATCCCCAGTTAAATGTGCATTGGGCTGCAGCCATAATCTTATTTAATTAGTTTAAAGATTTATTTATTTATTTCATTTCTATACCGCCCAATAGCCAAAGCTCTTTGGGCAGTTTACAAGAAATTTTAAAATTACACAATAAAATACAATGTTACAATAAAAATACAATGTTACAATAAAATACAGTATAAAAAAAGACAATAAATAAAAACATCAAAAAAATTTACACAAACATTTTAAAAACACTTTTAAAATTACTTAAATAGCTAAGACAGATGTAAAAAATAGACTGGATAAAAAGATGACATAACATAACCACCACCCTGTGTGCTATTTGCAGCTGTTAAATGCCTCAGCATAGAGGGCAGTTTTAACCTGGTGCCGAAAGGATAGAAAAGTTGGCGCCAGGCGGGTGTCAGTGGGGAGGCTGTTCCACAGTTGTGGGGCTACCACAGAAAAGGCCCTCTGCCTTGTTGCCGCCTTCCGAGCCTCCCTCAGGGGGTGGCAGTCGGAGGAAGGCCCCAGATGCTGAGAGCAGTCCAGGTAGATTGTGGTTGGGAGAGGCATTCTGTCAGGCATTGCGTGTAGGGCTTTATAGGTTAAAACCAGCACCTTGAATCGGGCTCAGTAGCATATAGGCAGCCAATGCAAGCGGGCCAGAACAGGAAGAAATGCTAAATTGCTCAGAAAAGTTTTTGGAAATGCTTTCTTCATAGATCTATTGCTTGTTTTACTGAAGGTGATAGTCTGATCTGGGCACAAGTTCAGACCTAAGTGGCAGTGGGGATAATATTAGATTTTGCCACCCTCTCCCCAATATGCACAGACACAGTGCTCTTTATAGGTGGTCACCTGTACATGTAAAACCTCACTGATGCTGAATTCCAAGGGGCTGCCATAGGGCTTTGCTTGGTAAAGTTGGATTTGCTTCCTCTCTTTTGTGGTGTGGAACCAGGAAGCGATTGACACCTGAAACCTAAAAAAAAACAACCCTTGAAATCTTAACACACCAACTCTAAATTAACCTTCTGTTACATGTACATATCTGAAAATTTGCACAAACGGAGCTCTTGCTCTTTGATCATGTTTGCTTGCTTGCTTTCATTCCATGCAACTTGACTGTCACTAAATGTGTGAGCTGAGTACTTAGCTGTGTGGAAAAGGAAAGAAAGAGAATTTGGCCAAATTAAAATGGAAGTGGAGGATTAGTAAGTCAACTGACATCTGTGCAAACATGGGGAAAAAATGTAAAACAGTTCTCTGTCCTCCTTCCTCTCTTTCTCTCCCCCCCCACCCCCGGATATTCATATTACATATGAATTGAAGGAAAAGCTGATTCAAGTCTCATGAGAAAACACCCAAATGATGCAAAAGTTTTGTAGCTAAAATATGCAAAGGGCTGGTGTTTCATTTTACCTTGATTGGGGGGGGGGGCAGGTGGGGGAGGGGGCAGAGGGTGCCTTTTAAAAGTGATGATTTGGGTCTCTGCTCTTTTCTTTCTGTACAGCATACCCATAGATTGGTTGCAAAATTTTGATTGCTTAGAATTTCATTCGGCATCTCTTTAGGCAAACATATTTGTTCATAGTCTCCTTTGCCACCATGACAGCCCTGGGAATAACTGATTAATGCATATTCATCCCACCCTTGCAGCCCACGCCAAGAGTTCTCCTTCTCTATGCTACTTCGCCCACACGAACAACATCACAGCAGAAACGCCTCCTCCCTGTAACCTTCGCACAAACCCTGTGAGAACCTTCGATCCACTTCATCTGCCATGGGTAGAAATGGATGCTTTTTACATTGTACATCCCAAGAGATGTCGATTTGGATAAGGATATTGGGAAGATCTCTGGCGAACTTCTCATTTTGTAATTAAATCACAACTGATTGTACCACTTACTGCTTTTATAGCTTTCTTAGGCTGCAATCCTATCGCCATTTACCTGGGAGTAAGCCCCACTGGACTCAATGAAGCTTATTTTATTTATTTATTTATTTATACCCCACTTTTTTTCCTGCAAGGAACCCAGGGCGGCTTACATAATCCTCCTCCTCCTCTCCATTTTATCCTCACAACAACCCTGTGAGGTAGGTTAGGCTGAGAGTCCGTGACTGACCCAAAGTCACCCAGTGAGTTTCATGGCCGAGTGGGGACTTGTGTCTGAGTAGACATGTATAGGATGTGAGGGTGTTACTTGTTGTAATTGTTACAACAGCCCTGAAGGGTAGGTTAGAACAAATGGCTTTAGTAGCGACTGAATAATTATGGGATGTTGGAGTTAAGTATACAAATGCTGTGGTGGTAATGTGGGGAAAGGGAGAACATTTCTATGGCACATTCTCCCCTCCCCTTTAGAATTTTTTTTTTTTAATTCTTAGACATTGACCTCAAATATTAGTGTTTTAATTATACCCCCCTCAGGCTGCCATTTCCCAGACCAGCTACATAAAATGCAATATAAATAAATTGGAGCACAATCCTATGCATGTTTTGAAAGAAAAAAGGCTTGCAACTCCCAGCATGCCCCAGCCAGCATGGCTGGGGCATGCTGGGAGTTGCAGGCCTTTTTTCTCTCAAAACATGCATAGGATTGCACCTTTCGTTATATAAAAACAGTATAAAACAAAAGCAGTGAAAAGAAGAAGATACTGTACATAATCAGGAAAAATAGTACATAAAACTGGGATCTACGGTAAATGGTGTCTGCTATGTTTCCCTCTACCTAATGAAAATGTATTAAAATGTTGTTCCTTCTCAATACAATTTTATTGAAGGCAACCAAATACAGGTTATAGCCGGTTAGTTACATAAAATACAATAGCATAACACCTTAAAACGTTCATACAGATAAGGCTAAAACCTTACATGTTACAATATTACAACATACATGAGCGAACAGCTAGAGCCTTACAAGACTGGCTACATACGTTTGTCTGAGCTGGGCAGCCTTTACAGCAAATTTGGCAGTGTTAATAATAACTGTCCTGTCTGTACTGGACAGTAAATATTTAATCTTATCCATATCACTGTGGGTCGGAATCATCCTAATCAGGACCGGTTCAAGACAGTTTGGCGCCCTAGGCAAGTTCAGGTATTTAGCGCCCCCCCTCCCACTTGAGCCCTCCTCCCTCAAGCCCCTATGCCCCAAAAAGCCAGCATCCACGTGGGAGGAATCGCTCACGCACACCGGACAGGAGTATTCCAGCCCGCTCCTGTTGCCGGATCTAGACGTTTCGTGCCTCCTAAAGCGGCATGCCCTTCTTGGAGGCAAGATCCAGTAGCTCGCCGCGCCCCACCGACGATGTCTTCTGACCCTCGCTGTTGCCATCCCCAATCTCCTCTCCTCCTGGATTTTTCAAATTTAACCAATTTTTTGAAATTTTTAATTTATTTTATTTTTAGTTGTTTAAAGTGCTTTTTGTTTTTTTTTTTTAAAAAGCCCTACATGATCATAGTGTTAATTTAAAATGGTTTAGTTTCAATTCAAATATCACATAATGGAACAGGGGTTATAAATTCTAATTCTGTATTATGAGAAAATGTATTTATATAATCTTTTTAAAAAGTTTTGTAAATAGGGTCTTGGATTGGGCCCCCAATTTTATGGAGTTCCATAGGCTTCTGTATAGATTATTTAGATTAATATTTCTATCTCCCCAAGAACTCAAGTCAGTCTAGTACCCAGTCTAGAAGATAGCATCAGAAAATTTTGCAGTTCTCAAACTGAGTTTGTGTCTTCAGAGATACATACTTGTTAACAACAATATATGGCTATGAGAAATAACAGATTTGATCAGCCCCAAACTTTTTTTCTTTCAGCAGGGTATAATGTTGGAAATTCTTAGAAGCCCTATTAAAATCTTCAGCATTGCTTTCAATAGTTTCCTTGAGTGATGCTGATTCCTTTAGAGTGGCAATCCTAGCTATTGTCCCTCCGCAACTTTGTGTAGACAGAGTCAAGCCTTTAACACTCTCTGAAAATGCACACGTCGTTTTAATTAAATAAAATAGTTTTAGTGTCTGTCTGGAGTTGGTGTTGATTGTCCTAGTAGAGTAAGGTAAGAAAATCCTCCAAATATTCTTGATTACCGTAATCTGTTCAACTGAAGATTGTTCACCTTCCAGTGCCTTCACAAATACCTGTTTCAGTGAGCTTTGGTAACTCTGAATTGTGTAAAATATGCATTAAGTTTACAGCAAGGAAGAGTGCACTTGGGGGGGCGGGATTGTATGATTTAATCATACATGCCTGTGTCTTACTCTGGCTCAGCTTGTCTGAGCGTGGAAAGCTAAGCAGGGTCAGGCCTGGTTATTACTTGGATGGGAGACCCCTCCTCTAGTTTCCTGCATTGAGCAGGGGGTTGGACTCGGTAGCCTTGTAGGCTCCTTCCAACTATGAAATCTATGAAATCTAATCAAATCTTTCTGAGAAATTCATGTGTTGGAGGTATTTGAACAGCCTTAAGTAATATATATGTAAAGAAGAAGCTCCCTGGTTTAGATTGGGGAGAAAGAAGTGGGAGAGGAACTATAAATCAGCCTTCCCCAACCTGGTGTCCTCCACATGTGTAGGACTCCAGATGTGTTGGACAGCAGCTCCCGTAATTCCCAGCCAGCATGGCAATGCTGGCTGGGAATTATGGGAATTGCAGTCCGACACATCTGGAGGACTCCAAGTTGGTGAAGGCTGCTATGTGCTTTGGATACTGCTTGAGTTAGAATAACTGTCCTTTTTGGGCCTCTCCATGGGCTTTCTACACAGTGGTTCTTTCCTCCTCCCCTCTCATCTGGCAGAGCCTAGTTCTGCTTCCATGATGTTCCACTGCACAATCTGGCTGCTCTGCTGCCTTTCCCTCCCAGACCCTCCTTGCTCCTCAGGTTTTGTTTGTTGGTCCTCCTGCGTTCTTCTCTCTCAGTCATCTTCTCCCAGCTTCAGGGGAAGTCTTCTTGGTATTTGTTATGAGTGAAAGACCAGTGGTTGACCTTGGTGGTGTGTGTGTGTGCGTGCGTGTGCACAGAACAAAAAGGATTAGGGTATAAAACAGTGTTCTTGGCCTACCAACTCTCAGCATGCCCCAGCCAGCTATGCTGGCTGGGGCATGCTGGGAGTTGTAGGCCAAAAACATCTGGGGACCCAAGGTTGGAGAACACTGGTATAAAATGAAACAAAAAAAAATCTAGGTGTGTGTGATACAAACCTGTAAAAGTTCTTCAGTCTCGCTTGTCTAGTGCTTGCCGACGTATTAACTTCCCAATCCTATCCTAATCAGAAGTATGTCTTACTGATTGCAACTGGGCTTAGGGTGCAATCCTATGCATGTATAGACAGAAAAACTAGAACATGCTGGGAGTTGTAGGACTTTTTTCTGTCTAAACGTGCATAGGATTGCACCCTTAAGATGGCAGACTTATTGTGCAATCATATGCAGGTTTACTCCGGAGTTCACTGACTCCCAAGTCAGTGCACATAGGATTGCAGTTCTAAGTTGAAAAGTGAAGCACAAAGAGGAATGTGATGGGCTGTAGGCTCGATCCTTGGTGTATTGGGAGTTCCATTTGTTCTGTGGGCCAAAACAGACATTATTTTAAATCTTTGTCTAGTAGCTGTGTCTTTTCATTTTTATTGTAGGGTAGGTGCAGGGGGCCAATCCAGATCTTAAAACACTCCCTGGTCCTCCCCCCACCTCATGCTGGGGTCCTGATCTAGATCAGGCCACTTTTGCCTACACTAGAGTAAAAACTAAAACAAAAAAGATGTAGCTGCTACATACAGATTTAAATTAATGTCTGTTTTGGCCCTGAGACAGCTGCTGGTATGGATTTGGTTCCCACGATGACTTCAGCCCTGGCATGGCTCTGCCTGAAATCCCTGCTCCAATCACCAACTGTATACCTTCCTGGCGGTAGGGCCTTTTTGTCAAGTGCAGCTGGGGAATCATGGGAAATGAAGCAAATGGTTGTTTAAGGCAGGGATGTACCAAAACCGGGACATCTGGCTTGTTGGAGCTCGACGGATTTCCTGCCTGCTTCCGATCCAATTACTGGAAGCAAGTCGAGTTGGGTTCTTTCCGCGTACTATCGTCTCTAAGATGGGCCACAATTTGCACTTTAAAAAAAAAACACCACTAAGGAAATTTGCGCAACTTGTGCTAGATCCGATGTGGTTTTCAGGTGCCAATTTGCACAAGTTGGCTGATTTTGTGCAGATTTCTTCATCAGTTTTTTTAAAATGTGCAAATGGCAGCCCGTCTAGTCTGCAAGCTGGCTCGACTCGCACAATAGCAAGTTGGTGCCAGTGCGGGGCTAACAAACTGGAATCAGAGGGGCTGAACTGTGAAAATCCATCAGATTTTCACCCTCCTATTGGATTTCTCACACATCCCCAGTTTGAGGTTGCTTTGAATAAGGGAAATGGTCCCTTTCTGATTTCTGAAGATTATGGGAGGCATGTGTGATTTCCCCCCCTGTTGTTTCCAACATTGAGTTGGAACCACTCGATTATTGAGGGAAGGTCTAAACTGAGTAAAGAGGGCATTTGTGAGCCTCTGTTCTGCCAAAACAGCAACAGTATTATTATTTATTTATTTATTATATTTATTAATCGCCCATCTGTCCGGTCACCCGGCCACCCTGGGCGATGCCGGCCACCCTGGGCGATGTATAGTACATACCCTTTGGCTTATGAACTTGTTCAGGCTGAGCACAACAGTAACTTGGGCCATGATCCTGTACCGACTTACCTCTGAGTAAGCCCCTCTGAACTCATTGGGGCTTGCATTTGAGTGAACATGTATAGAACAGCATGGTTGAGCACTTTTAAAGTCCCATTGACTTCAGCAGGAAAGTTAAGGGCATGCTTAAGCTTCTCCCATTGCAATACATTTTATTTAAAAAACACGTGCCCTGCCTTTTCATACACTTCAGGCAGCTTCCAAAAAATGAAAATGGAATAAGCAGATCAAGCAACAATAAAAAAACCCATTGCATTCATTACAGTGGCAGTAGCAAAAACAAACAACGTTTTGGAATATCCCAGCAACTTGCGAACTGCAGCTGCCTGCCTGAGTGCCTTTCCAGATGGGCTTTGCACCTTTTCCTCAAGGCTGAGAGAGAGAGATAAGTACATTATTACACAGTTCTGGGATTACAGCTGGGAAGGCTCATACATACCCCTGCCATAGTTGTGTTTACCTCACGTAAAGAGGGTTCGGGGCTCTCCGAGACAGTTTCAAATGAGAAGAGGGAGGGCGAGGTTCACATTGGGAAAGGCACGCTCTGCGTTCAAGCGCTTAATTTGGGCCGGATTGTGCCCTTCTAGCCTGATTTATAGTTGAGAGCGAATCCCATCACTGTGGTCAGTCAGTCAGGCGATCACTCGTGACCGAGTAAGATTGTCTTCCAGGATTAAAAAAAAAAGAAGAAAATTTACAAAAAGGAGATTTTAAAAGGAGGAAAATTCTAAAGAAAATTGTGTAGACTCTAGCGATGGGTCCGTAAGTGACTGTGGAGGCCAATTCTAGATCCACACAGCTTCCCACAGCTGACAAAGGTATGGGGGGGGAGGAAAATAATTTTAAAGAGCGAGCGGAGAGGAACAGCGTGGCGTGGGGGTGTCTGGGGGTGGCGGCAGGGGTCCTGGGGGTGGAGGGGGGTGCCTGGCGGTGGCAGCGGGGGTCCTGGGGGAGCGCTGACCCACTTATAAGTCGAGGGGGGGCATTTTTCAGCACAAAAAATGTGCTGAAAAACTAGACTTGTATTTGAGTATATACGGTAGTTTTAAGTGAATGTCTCTCTACCAACTACCAAGCTCAACTTTGTGCTTGCTCCATGGTGCAGCGCTGTATGTTGGCTGCTGTATGCGGTAATATCATACAGTGCTGTATCTTGGCTGCTTTCCTAACAAAAAGGCAGGAATGGGAGTTGAGAGGCAATGTGTAATCGTCTCCCTTACGATGTGGAGCTTGACCACATTTGACTTCCTTTCTGTATAGAAATCAGCTAGCAGTCAGTCTTGTGCATGTTGACTCCCACTGAACTCAGTTGAGCTTACTCCCAGGAACATGTGCAGGGTTGCACTGCAGTCCTATTCAGGTTTTTATGCAGAAGTAGTTGATGATCTCTCCCCATTCTTAACTTCTTGTGTAAAAGGGAATCTAAAGAGCGCTGGATTTCTTGTGGGAGATTATACCTTTGTGGCAAAACTGTTTTGTTGCCAGCTTGATATAAAATTGGGAACATTAATACATGTTAACTTCCACAGAATCTAGTCTGTTAGGATTTAAATTACGTAACCAGATCTTGTAGTGTCATTTTTACAAATCTGCAGTTAACATATTAGTTATGAGATGTTAATAGGCTTAATTTGACTTGCTAATGTCTTTTTCATCATTTAACTTATTTGGTTTTCATTAGCATATCTTGCTTGCGTGACTTTTGTAGCTATGTTCCAGTTTTCAGTCTTAGATATATGGCCACAAATGCATAAGTGTGTGTGTGTGTGTGTGTGTGTGTGTAATACCTTTGAACTGTTGATGCATTTGTGGCCAGAGAGAGGTTGATGCTATTGTTCATTATGTATTGCATTGTTCCTTGTATAAGAGATTATTGAGACAGTTTCTTTTTTTAACAATAGGGAGAAAATCTGTTACTTGTTGGGTGATAGGGATAAATATATTACATACAAGGTTCCTGTTTTTTCCTGATACACCAATGGATTAGATACACCTTTATTACACAGAATGGGGTTCAGTGTGCAGGGGACCATCTGTGCTCAACTTGAATATGGCTGTATGTTTGTGATGACTAGTGTTATTTATTTATTTATTTATTTATTATTATATTTATACCCCACCTTTTTTCCTGCAAGGATCCCAGGGCGGCTTACATAATCCTCCTCCTCCTCTCCATTTTATCGTCACAACAACCCTGTGAGGTAGGTTAGGCTGAGAGTCAGGGACTAGCCCAAAGTCACCCAGTGAGTTTCATGGCCGAGTGGGGACTAGAACCCGGATCTCCAGTCCAACACTCTCACCACTATGCCACACTGGCTCTTTTTTAGCAAATACATTTGACTTTGTTCCGCTAGCTTAAAGATACATCCTTGTGTTAAAAGATTTGAGGTTTCATTATTTATTATTTTATTTCTTATATTTATTAATCGCCCATCTGGCCGCACTCTGGGCGATGTACAATTAAAATAATACAATAAAACAATACAATAAAATATAATAATTAAAACAGTATAAAAAATTCTTTTAAAATCCTAACCCACCCCATATTCCTGCCTGTATTTTAACTTGTATCCCGTGCTTTTCTCAGAATATTATCTGTTAATTTTAAAGTATTTGTGTGTGAGTGCAGAAATTAGCCACTGCCCTTCATGTTTTTGTCATTTTAAATTGCGAAATAATGACTGAAATTGCCCAGGGTGGCTGGATGACCGGCCAGATGGGCGATTAATAAATATAAGAAATAAATAAATAAATAAGCCTTCAGTATTTAAGTAAGCGTTTAAGTGAAGCGATTCAAAAGGGAGGGGGTGACACACACACCCCTCCACGTGAACACATTCACAGGGGGGTTGTGGGTGTTCATGGACTAGCCCCACCCTGTGTCTCCACGCTTGCCCAACAAACTGACGTTCGGAAAGAGTTTGCTGCGTGTATAGATTCCGTGCGTACAGACGAAACAGTCCCTGCTAATCAACTATTGCAAAGGATCTCATTTAAGCAGCAGTTGAAGGAAGCTGCTTAGTATGATGCTGGGAGAAACTGAATAGAAAAAGTTAGCATTACCCTTCAACTTTTTTACACCTTCTTTTGCTGACCTTATAAAATTTGAGTATAGGATCCATTGAAATGTTTAATCCATAATTTTTCACCTGGTTTCTTGTCCCTGGAAGGCAACAGTGTTTACAAAGGACCATGGTTGGAAGAGAAACTGCAGCTTCTCCCCTTCTGTGTGTGAATGTGGAAGGGCATAAAACTGAGTCCTCTGTGAGACTGTAGAAACACAGCTGTCATTTCTGATCAGAGAGTGCTTGAGCATTTGAACAGGGTTTTCAAAAGGTAGTACAGTAAAACCTTGGATTGCAAGTAACTTGGTCTGCAAGTGTTTTGCAAGACAAGCAAATTTTTAAAATAAATTTTAACTTGATAAACAAGCGACGTCTTGCAATAGAAATACTGTAGTACGGTCAAGAAAAATGAAGACTTTACACTATCATTCTTTATTGCAGCTTAAATTAAAAATATGTGTACAAATTTCTTATGGGGAATTTCACTTTGATATACAAGTGCTTTGGATTACAAGCACGTTTCCGGAACGAATTATGCTTGCAATCCAAGGTATTACTGTATACAGTCGGTCAGTTTATTACAGGTCACAGACCAGCAGGAAAGGTAGACAGACAATAGCTTTTTCAAGAGCTGGAAGCAATATTTTTAAATCAGTGAGACCCTCTCCCCCTCTTTTTGTGACATTTTATGTTGGTTTTGAACTACTGGTGCTGGATCAGACTGGGAGATTACCGTAAGCAGAGGTAAGGGGAGAGTCACTTCTGTTGCTTCTCAGAAGTGATCATTTGTACCCAGCCTTCCTTTTCTTTACCTGGTTTTTTGCAAGCCGCTTGTATCAGGAAAAAAACTTTTCTGTCAGCAATAGATGGCAACCAAGTGAAAAAAAAAAAATGGATCCAGGCCCAAGTGCTGTCCTTTTCCCAGTAATAATGGCCTCAATAGAATACCTGCATTAATTATTGTTATCTATGACTTCAAAAGTATTCTTAATATGCAACGTTTATCTTGCCCTTTTCACAACTGCTCTATGAAGTAGGGCTATTTTTTATATATAAAATATATATATATTTTATATATTTCCCTTCCACTTCATAGATTGGGAACTGAGTAACTTGCCCAGTTCCACCTAGTGAGTTGATAGTTTAGCATGGCTTGAACCAGGTCCTTCCCAGTCCAGTACTCTATGTGCTGTACAATACAAGATCCCATTATGAACACATCTGTTCACCAGCCAGCTTTATCAAAGCTAAACAAATTTTGGAAAGAGCAAAATTGGGTGTTAGAAAACACATCCGGAAATAGTATTTATTTTGCTACTCCTTTGTTTTTGCAGGGTGTTCCATCCACAATGGCAACAGCATTACCCAGAACCCTTGGAGAGTTGCAGCTTTATCGAATACTGCAGAAAGCCAACCTCTTATTCTACTTCGATGCCTTCATTCAGCAGGGAGGGGATGATGTCCAGCAGTTGTGTGAGGCGGGCGAAGAGGAGTTCCTTGAGATCATGGCCCTTGTTGGCATGGCTAGCAAACCTCTTCACGTCCGAAGACTGCAGAAGGCTTTGAGAGACTGGGTCACGAATCCAGGCCTTTTTAACCAGCCTCTTACTTCCTTACCGGTCAGTAGCATTCCAATATATAAGTTACCGGAAGGGTCTCCTGCTTGGTTGGGAATATCATGCAATAGTTATGAGAGGAATAGTAACACACGGGAGCCTCACTTGAAGATTCCAAAATGTGCCGCCACCACATGTGTTCAGAGTGTGGGTGCCGGCAAGTCCGATGGGGTGGGAAGCTTACCGCTGCAGAGCAGCAGTGAACAGAGACTATGGCCAGGACACCACACTACAGAGAGTGAACACAGCCTTTCCCCAGCTGACGATGGCTCTCCAGCCTCACCAAAGGAAAACACGGAAACCTTGGACGCAGCAGCAGCTCTGTCGGTTACCGAGTGCGTTGAGCGCATGGTTCCCACCCTCCCCAAAAGTGACTTGAATGAAGTGAAAGATCTGCTGAAAATCAATAAGAAACTAGCCAAGATGGTTGGTCACATCTTTGAGATGAGTGATGAGGACCCTCACAAAGAGGAGGAGATTAGGAAGTACAGCGCAATATATGGCAGATTTGACTCCAAAAGAAAAGATGGCAAGCATCTCACCCTCCATGAGGTAAAATGATGAGAGCAAGATTTGGTTTTCTCTGCTCTTTTTCAATCTCCTTCTCAGAGCTTTGTCCCCAGAAATCACTATTTTGTTAGGTGAAGATTGAGACTTCCCTGTAGTGCCAGGCCAATAAGAATTCTTAAGTGAGAGAGGCATATTATCAGATTATTTGTGCATTTTAAAAAGACAGTTTAACAACTGTTAGACTCTTAACATGCCAGTCATCCAGTGTCTTTTCTGGAGAACAGGTTGCCTAAATAAAATGGCACTTGACATGGAAAGCCACTGTTGTGCAATGTTCTTGAGTCTGCTGTCTAACTAAGGTTGCATTATCTAGACTCAACTTTTTGATTCCTTTTCTGGACCTCACCTTTTCTTTTTGTACCTTTCAGAATAGATAAAGTATCTTATTTAGGCCACTGCTACCAATTTTTTGTTTAATGCCAGCAATGTGTTAGAACTTTGATTCTGTTCTACAATTGGCCTGTTTTGTTAATCTAGACCAGAGGAAATGTTTGTACATGAACAAAGACCAACAAGTCTTAAAATTAATCTTGATCAACCTCCAAACAGGGAACTGTAGCATCTCCAAAGTAGAGACCAACTGTTCATGGGCTCTGTTTTGAATGCTCTGGCTGTAATTATTTCTTCTTCTTCTTCTTCTTCTTCTTCTTCTTCTTCTTCTTCTTCTTCTTCTTCTTCTTCCTCCTCCTCCTCCTCCTCCTCCTCCTCCTCCGTTATTATTATTATTCATATTATTATTATTATTATTATTACTACTACTGCTATTACCACTACCACTACTACTACTACATTATTAAACTGTTTTTATTATTAATAATAATATTTTAAAGCAGTCATTCATTTCTGCAGTGCCTCTTTATAAAAATGCACATTTCTGTGCCTTGCATTGTAGCTGTTAAGCATTGACGATGACCTAGTTCGCACATAACAACAGCCCATCGGTTTTACAACTGATCGTGCACGAATGGCAGCGCACCCGCCTCATCTGCTTTTACTCAGCAACCCATGATGTTTTGGGGCTAAACATTCCAGCAGTTAACCCATGGATTGTTGTTGGTTTAACCTCTGTACTGTTTAGCCCTTAAACAACCCAGTGGTCCGAGTTCGCACATCATCCTTCATAACCTACGAAGGAGCCGATCATGGGCTGTGGAGTAAAAGCGGAGGAGGTGCATGCTCTGCAGGCAGCTCGCCTGCTCTCTTCCGTTCGTGCACAACAATCCCTTGGTTGTAAGGTTATCCTTACATGTGAAAAGCCACTATGGAATGGCCATTTCGGGTTGGGTCCTGTTGAACAACAGGGCTACAGATGAATAAATGTACAAGTAAAGCTATACAAGTAAATCCTGCACCAGAATATTTTCATTTGGCAATAGTTGCAATATTTTATTCTTCTGGAAAATGCAAGGGAAAAGGTGGGGAATTGGCAATGGTTGCATCCACCAGATTTAAGTATACCTAACCCTATCGAAATCAGTGGTCTTGAGCATGTTTAGGCATGTGTTGGATTGTGGTCCAGGATGGCTGTAAACTGTCATATATTGGTGAATTTAAAGCTGACTATCTTCTTGAGGAACAACTTCCCAGGCAATTTTAAAACTTTGCTTGAAAAATGTGTTTTCAGAGGGTCTTATACCACATGACTAATATAAACTTATTACATAAATGCTTGTTGGTGTTCTATATTAAAAATAATGAGCCACTGAATTAGAAAGGGGTTCTAGATATCTGTATACTGACTATATAGCAGTATAGTCATGCATATGTTTATACAGTTCACTGCATGATGCACAGTGATCTGAGACACTAATCCAGTGGTATATGATTAAAACACCAGGAATTTGCTTCCTATATGGACAAGGTATGAAATTTGTGTTCATAATCATGATAGACTTTCATAGAACATAGAGTTGGAAGGGGCCTACAAGGCCATCAAGTCCAACCCCGTGCTCAAAGCAGGAAGCTAGAGGAGGGGTTTCCCATCCAAGTAATAACCAGGCCTGACCCTGCTTAGCTTTCCACACTCAGACAAGCTGAGCCAGCGTGAGTGAATGATTGATAAAGAAAAGGCTTGGTTTTTGTAGCACCTTAAAGATCAACCCTTTTAAGAGCACAAGCTTTCATAGACTACTGTCTACTTTGTCAGGCGCTGGAATGGATTGAATAGAAGCAATTGCTTGGATTGTCAAAGGAATTGTCTTGGTGGAATCTCCATTCAGTCGGGGTTTTTAACGAGAATGGAACCCTGTTGAAATCTTGGTTCATGCTATTACATTTTTGTATACTGTTCCATTCTTCCACCGAAAACGGACTTGCTTAGGACAGCCACTTTGAAGTCCTTGATGGAATGTAGAGATGTGAAGGCCTGGGGGTGGGGACAGAAAAATTTGGGGGGGGGATACTTTTTTCGGGAGGGGACCCACATTTTTTTCCTGATTTTTTCCCCAGGCCTTCACATCTCTGATGGAATAACCAAGAAGGTTAAAGTGTTCAGTTGTGCATTCATTGGTAGTCCAGTTCTTTATTGTAGATTTAAGGTTCAGTTGAATTGACTAATCAGATATGGTCAGTTGACTGCCTGTTATTTGATCGTAGTTGCATATTCCATGAAACCAAGAACGTAGGCGACAGCATTACCTTAAGAAGAATAATCATGATGGTATAATTTGCTAGCAAGGACAGGAGTGAGGGCAGCATCGCAAAGCTTCTTCCACTGGCCACATGCTATACCTACAGGTACCTCTGAACTGGAGCGCATGCTGTCATTAGTGGGAAAAGGTCACTGCCTAGGACAGCGTAGGTGAAAAACCAATTAAAGCTGAAGTGGATGAGGCTTGAATAATAGGCCTGCTGCCTACTTAGCACAGTCGCCTTTAAAAACTCACCTTTTGAAAATACTTGGTGGTAGTCTGCTTCTGTTTCTGTTTTTATTTCTTTCTTTTAAAAAATGTAACGGTAGGCTTACCCTGGCATTCCAGGATAAAAGCCAGAGAGAAGAACTGTTCAATGAACCATTCCCATGCATAGAAATCTTAACCACCATTAATTAAATTATAATGAATTATTATTAAAAAAAAAGTTTCACACTAACAGTTAACCAATTTATTTTTGGTAATTAGCATAAGTGTCAAACCTGTTGATTATCTTTTTTTCTTGTTGTTCTAACAAAACAAGGCCTGTGGCTTACGCTGGCTCAGCTTGTCTGAGGGTGGAAAGCTAAGCAGGGTCAGGCCTGGTTATTACTTGGATGGGAGACCCCTCCTCTAGTTTCCTGCATTGAGCAGGGGGTTGGACTCAATGACCTTGTAGGCCCCTTCCAACTCTATATTCCTATGATATCCTAAATTTGAGCTTTAGGCTATAATCCTATATGCACTAACCTTTGAGTTTTGCCCACTGAACTCAGTGGAACTTACTTCTAAGTAGACATGTTATAGGATTGCGCTGTTACAAACATTAGACCATTTTTGGACAATATTTTGGACAACCTAGTGCCCTCCAGATGTTTTAGACTATAACGCCCATGATCCCTTACTATTGGCCATGCTGGCTGGTACTGATGCGAGCAATGGTTGAAGGCCTCTAGAGGTTGGCTATTCCTGGATTGGTCAATTTACCAAATCTCTTTTGACTGGTTAAATTCCCAACCCTAGTTAAACCACTGCTGGACATCGATGATACGGTAGCTGCTCAGAGAGAACATTTGTAGAGTTGCATGTCTAGGAATGTAGAATGTTGTAGATTTCATTGCCAGGACTTGTAACAGTGTTCTCACTGTTAAGCAAAGGGCATAAATGGGTCTTTGGCTTGTAGTAGGGTCTAGATGTTGGTGCCCTGCAACCACATGAGCAGTAGTTTCAGTTTGGTTGGCTGTCAGAGGGAGCAATCCTATGACCCCTAGACAGCATCTGAGGGGCCATAGGATTGTTCGGAGTTCCCTCTCTGAGGTCGGAGACTGGGCTCTGACCTCGGAAGGGGGAGTCAGAGATCTGAGCCGCCCCCCCCCCTTGCAGCCGGCATGGAAAGAACCACGCTGGCTGCTCTTGGAGGTTGGAAAAGCGACCTACGACAGGGAGGAAAGGGAGGTTTCTGTGGGTGCGGAGGGGAGGAGAATGAAGAAGCCAGGATATGAGCTATCCTGAGGCTTCTCCAACCTCCTCCCCTCCCCCTCCAAAGGGACCCAGCTAGATGGGCAAAAACCACATCTAGTGAAAAATACAGGGTGGGAGGATAGGGAGGCAAAGATTGTCTCCACCGCTCCTCCCGCATGGGATGCTCATAAGCCTCCGGGTTTGTGGGCTTGCGATCATGGAGGGCGCAGTCGATAGGCTTGCTCCCTAAAGTCTTCCATTCCACCCTTGTAAATTTGTTAACTGTGGGAAGATTAATGATAGCAAGGAAATGGGGAACGTTCAGCAGAGAGCCAGTGTGGCGAAGTGGTGAGAGTGTTAGACTGGGACTCGGGAGATCCGGGTTCTAGTCCCCGCTCGGCCATGAAACTCACTGGGTGACTTTGGGCCAGTCACTGACTCTCAGCCTCACCTACCTCACAGGGTTGTTGTGAGGATAACATGGAGAGGAGGAGCATTATTATGTAAGCCACCTTGGGTTCCTTGCAGGAAAAAAGGCGGGGTATAAATATAATAAATAAATCATCGGTTTTTAATTATTGACTGGTATAAGGAGGTGTGGTGTGGGATATTGCTTTAAATGATAAATTAACATGTAGTATCAAATGTAAAAAGGGACAATTAAAGAAAAATAACTTCAAGGATATTTGGGGACCATTCCTAGACTATGTTTTAGTAAAGGGAAAGGGGAGTAAGCCATGTCAAGATATGATGTATTTTTGGAATATTTAATAATAATGGATTATGATGATAGAAATTATTTTTTTTGGTCCCATGGTGATGGGTGCATCTTAGTTATATGTATGTTTTTCTTTTTATTTGTTTTATATAATGTTTGAAATAAAGTTAAATAAAAATTTGTTTAAAAAGTCTTCCACGCACTCCTTCTCTCAGGGCATCGACACTCCTAATGATGGGCTATAGGTGAATTATGGTTTGCTGCAGTAAGATGGCCATTCAGTATCAACTGCCTTGTATTCCTCTGATCTGTACTATTTTGGCATGAAGCTTCAAAACTTAGTAAGTTTTGGGAGTGAGTTGCGGCTCCTGTGCCACTAGGATAGCATGAATACCAAGCCTTCGGTGCTCTGCATCACTGCAACGCAACCTGCCTTTCCCACGCTGGTACCCTCCAGATGTTTTGGATGACAACTCCCATAATCCATAACCATTGGCCACGCTGGCTGGTGCTGATGGGAGTTCTTGTTCAAAACATCTGGTGGGGACCAGGTTGAGGAAAGCTGTTCTAGAAGAAATTGCCCCAATTCTTTTGCTGGCTTACCCTGGAAAAGTGTAGACTGAGTCTAGTGCTTATGGAAATGACCAAATTGCCCAGTATGTAGGGTCAAACTACATGTTATGTTGCCTTCTTACTCGAGAGTAAATGCGCACAGCCCTGATTCAGATTGGGGCCAGCATGCACTAGGAGGGGAGGTTTAAATTTTTCCACCCCAGTCGTTTGCTTCCTGGAATCCCCCCCCCCCCCCGCGTGAGGATTGAAAAAAGAAGAAAAAAAGCCTCCATTGGCTTCACAGGGTAGATGCCTGTGTTCTTGTTCTCCCCTTTCCCCCCCCTCCCCCGGATTGATAACTTGGGCTTGGGAGCAATGGAAACAGAGGGCTACTTTTGCTCCTTACCTCCTTGGACTCTGGATCTGGCTTTGGCAATTGACTTTGACTCTTATACAGTAATACCTTGGATTGCAAGTAACTTGGTTTGAGAGCGTTTTGCAAGACAAGCAAATTTTTAAATATTTATTTAATTTTTTCTGACTTGATATACAAGCGACGTCTTGCAATACAAGTACTGTGGTACAGCTTAAATTAAAAATCTCTGTACAAATTTTTTTGGGGGGGATTTCGTTTTGATCTAAGAGTGTTTTGGATTACAAGCACGTTTCCGGAACGAATTATGCTCTCAATCCAAGGCATGACTGTATAAGAATCCTATATCTTGCACAAGTACTGTATAGACCCTACCCCATTCGGTAGAGAGCTTTTTAGAAATGTATTATTTGATGTCTTGATGCCCCAATGAAACGATCGCCTAAAGATAAACTTGATTTTATCAACAGTACTCTAAAAGGCCTCTGCAATCGAACCTCCTACACCTACCTACATATTTTAAACACTGCTATGCTATATATGCTACTGGTAGGTAAATTGATTTTGTGTGTGTGTGTGTGTGTGTGTGTGTGTGTGTAGGATATTAAAAAATAATCTCCTAGGAGAAATTAAGGCAGCTCCACATACCGGGAAGGCAAAAAGCAGACTGTTTAAAAGCCTGTTTGGCGTGGTGGCACTTGCAAGCAGTTGCTCTTCCCCGCCCCCATCCCCTCCCCTTTTTTCATAACTTGTGAATTTTAACAGGGAACACCTGAAGGTGCAAAGCTGGGAGGTTGGTAGGAACTGCTGCTTCACTCCAGAGCACCCCACAGACAAGTAGATCAGATCCTTATGATTCTATCTTGCATGTTTTAAGATTGTGATGGAAAATAAGAGAGACAAAAAGATATGAAATATCAATAACAGAATTAAGTTAAAGTTCTTTCTATTCTGTTTAAAGGGCTGAGGCAGGTTGGGGGAAGAAATCTGGGTAGGTGAATTCCATCCATTTGCAACATGGTAAAAAGAATTTACACAGTTTATGTATACTATTTATTTATTATTGTGGAGGAAGGGGGGGCTGGCTGACCCGCCACACCCCCACCCTTTCCTACCCCAAAGGACCCAAGACCCCCAGAGATCTCAAGGTACCAGATTGCCAGCCTCAGCTGTCTGCAATCCTACTTGAATCTCTGTTCAGGGACTTTTGTCTATAACCTGGATTTAGTTACTGAACCAAGCAGAGCAATCCACAAACACCATGTGGGGTAAAACCAAGAAAGGTGGTTTATTCAGGTAGCATTTTACAACAAGAATAGGGAAATGAGAGAACCACAAAATAGAGAGACACTTTGGTACAAAGTAAAGCTGCAAAATAACAAAACCTACTTCCTTATATCTCCCAGGCACACAACTCTGTTACCTGGGGGTCAGTTCTCTTCCAGGGTTAGATCCAGCACAGCCTTGCTGCCCGGGAGGACTACTTCACCTACCCGAAGGTCCGAGATGGGTAGCCCTCCACAAGGCTTGCCGTTCCCAGAGCCCTCATTCAGCTAATTTCACCAGGAGCTACCTGGGGTCGGATCCTGAGGCCACCCGAAGGCTTGGGCCTCTCCTTGGCTTACCGCCATTGCTCCAACAGCCGGCAGCCACGCGATGACCAAAGACAAAGACAAAACCCACACATTGGGAAATATACCTTTTTCCCCCCCTCCCCTCCTTTCTGTAGCTTTGCTGCTTCTTAGCCAATCAGGATGAACTTCACCTGCCCAGGCAGGGAGGGGAACTCATGAGTTACTGGGCCTGAACTACATTTGCATTTGAAAAGCCGTAGACAGGCGCCATGTCCCATCCGATACTTTATGCACATTTCGCCTCCTCCCAGCCCCCCAACTGGCCTTACTTGGTTTACACATGAGGCGTGTGCGTGTGTGTGTGTGTGTGTGTGTGTGTGTGCAGGAACCCTCAAAGGCTCCTTCCTTCACAATTATTTATTATATTTATACCCCGCCTTTTTTCCTTCAAGGAACCCAAGGCGGCTTACATAATCCTCCTCCTCCTCTCCATTTTATCCTCACAACAACCCATATATTAAAAATATGACTCTTTGAGGGTTTAAAAAAAAAAAAAAAAAAGCAGGAGTGGGCAACCTGCATTCCTAGGGCTGCATGTACCCTCAGCCTGATTTCATATGCCCCTCGGCCTAATTTCAAAAATCCTCTGCATGCAATCAGTCCAGACCTCTGGTAAGAGCCATCTGTCCCTTCCCTGGCATTCCGTTGGGTGGGAAGGAAGAGGGAGAGAGAAAAAAGGGGTGGCAGAAAGAGAAAAGGGGTGACTTTTGGCTCTGGTCCTGCCCAGTGGGGACTTTTGGCCCCATTCATTGCCAAAGTGCATGCCCTGAGAGATTTCTCATGCTGCAGCACATGCTGGGCGCATTCCATGGTTATTTTGATTTTTTCATCCCTGATTGGGGGTTGCCACATGACGTCCGAACCCAAACACTGTGGGTTGATCGTGGGTTAAACAACCCACAGTTAACCTACAATTAGTAGTTAAGTTAACTGTGGGTCATTTAACCTATACTGTCCAGGTTCAGATGTCACGTAGCAACCAGTGTGCAAGCAACGTAGCAAGCCAGTGTGGCGTAGTGGTGAGAGTGTTGGACTGGGACTCGGGAGATCCGGGTTCTAGTCCCCGCTCGGCAATGTCACTGGGTGACTTTGGGCCAGTCACTGACACTCAGCCTAACCTACCTCACAGGGTTGTTGTGAGGATAAAATGGAGAGGAGAAGGATTATGTAAGCCGCCTTGGGTTCCTTGCAGGAAAAAAGGTGGGGTATAAATATAATGAATAAATATAATGAATAACCCCCAATCGCCCCAGTTGGGGTTTGAATATTCGAAAAGACCGTGGCACGGACCCAGCACACACTGCAGCAAATCGTGGGTTAGTCCATTATTTGCTGTCATTACATGCGAACAGTCCCTATGAGTTCTCTCCCTTCATGTTGAGGGAGTTCTACAATCCTTCTTTTCTTGGTCAATATACGCTAGAAATAGCAGTCGTGTGTCAAAACATGTGTTGTTTGGTGTAGACCTTTTGCTGGTTGGATTTGCTCAGTTAATTTTTGTGTGACCACCATATCTCATACCGTATGGGACCATGTGAAATGAATGGGACATCTGGAGATTTCCAGTACCATGTCACATCTAGTTCGGCTGCCTTTAACAAACATATGAGCAGTTTTTTATAGGAAAAGAAAGGAACTTTCCCCGTTCTTAATTTAGTAGAACTGCAGTGCAATCCTATGTATGTTTACTCAGAAGAACCAAGTCCTACTGTAGTCAATGGGGCTTACTTCCAGGTAACGTGCATATGACTGCAGCCTTAATTAGTGGTTGATAGGTAAGGTGTGACGTGTAATTTTCTGGACCTTAACAATGGTTCTGGAAAACAGTTGGTGATACATGCATGCATGATCATGATATATGAAAATAGCTTCCAGGCTTCCCATATTTCTTTCAACCCATATGTCTCCCTTGTATAAACATATGCTTCTCCTATACTGGGGTTAGCTACCATGCGCTCAAAACTTCAGATGTGTTTTCTTGGCTTAATTGATGAACATAGAGATATTGTTGAGTTGATAGCCTAAAATTCTGCCCATTTGACTGCTGAGAAAAATCTGTCTCAGTCTGAGTATGATAGTTATGTGGCGGGTGGGTATGGGGAAAGTGGTTCCAAAAGAATTGGCTGTACAAACCCTGTCAGTTATTATAAAAATATGGAGTAGGATGTGAAACACACACGCACACACACTTTCTGTATTTTATTTTGAAGGACCGCCACCGGTCCTTTCCTGCAAGATCGGGAGCTACGTGGCTGTTTTGACAGCTCAGAGCTCCCGCTTGCGATGCCCGGGTCAATTCGGGTCACTTATACTGGATTGAGGCACTGAGTCAAAGCGAAAGTACTCCTTAGGCAAAAGGGAAACAGATTTATTGGCAGTAGTAAACATACAAATTGAAAAGGGGAGATAAGGGAGTGAAAGAGAAAGTAAAGCTTGTTACACACAGGCAGAACTATCAAACAACAAAGAACCTACCGGTAAACTATTCTCAGCTAACATCGAAGAGTCTACCCTAGTCTAATCCTAGTAACTGTAATGGATTTACAGCAAAGTACCCAGGCAGTCTGCTTGGGGGTTGAGTGTCCAGGCTGGCCTGAGCCGATGACCCACTCCGTGCTTCCCTGCACCTTGCTCCCAACAACCTTATGGAGCCTTGGTTGCTTCTTTTACCCCCTCGTCTGCCCCCCCTCAATCCCCCGACCCCTCCCTCTACTGACAGGATGGAGCGGTCTGGCCAGGCAGGAGGGGGTGCAGAGGTTTCCACCTTGCCCATGGCCCATCGGAGGTGCTCGGAAGGGCGATTGAGGGTGCTCGGCAACCCATTCAGGGTGCATGGGGAAAACCATCTGAATGTAAATGTGTGTCTTGGACTGAGCTCTCCTGTCCTGGGCAGGGATTATGTAAGTAGAATGTGGGGCAAAGTGTGTGCTCTGTCAGGCTTTCTCTCCACATTTATACTGATAAACTATTAAACATTTAATAACCAAAAAATATATATGTGCTAAATACCCTTGAGAACAAAACGAAGTGAGATTTGGACTTTTTTGCTATCTGCAGGCACTAATGCTATGTAAAGGGGCCTTAACAGTTTAAAGAACACATTTCAGTCCGTTATTTTCTGGCAAACCAGAAAATTTGTTTACTTAAAGCATTTATTCCCGCTCTTAAGCCATAAAGGCTTCCGAAGTGGCTTACAGATCAATAAAAACAAGACAGTCCCTGCCTTCAACCTTACAATCTAAAAAAGACATGACACAAAAGGAAAAGGGGATTGGGAGAAGAAAATAAAATAAAGAAAACTCAAGCACCACTTCTTAATGTTACAAGGTTCTTATAATGACCGGATGTAATGAAGCTGTAATGTGACTGGACAGTATTGGTCATATTAGAGATATTTTTAAAATAGGATAGGTGGTATATAAAACTATTATAAATAAATAAATATGATGATGATGATGATGATGATGATGATGATGATGATGATGATGATATCATGACCCGCTAGGATGGAAACAACTCAAAGAGGGGAGGAGCCAAAAATGCCCAATCTCTCACTTATGAAAACAGGTCAAGTATAAATGGAAATGTGTCCATCTTTTCTCACTGAGTTGTTAGTTGGAAAGGGTTCTTTGTCATTTACGATAGCACTCAATGAGAAAAATAAAATCACCGTTCTTATTTTAAGTTTCATGGCAACCACAACATCTGTTTTAATATTGGAGCATGGAATGAGAATTGGGGTGCTAGTGGGAATTGGAAGAGGATAGAAGGAATTAGCTGGGTATGGGAATGGGTTTAGGAAATTACTGGTTCATCCCAGACTTCAGTTTATTGTAACAGAATGAACTCAAAAAGAATAAACTCAGTGTTCCTCAAATAAATGCTTTTTTCTCTTGTTAGCCCAGGTAATTGGAAGTGAAACGCATGCTTAAAGGGGTCTGAACATCTCCTGCCAATACCCCCACCTCCACCATGCTGTTAGTACAATAAGACTGTGACAAGATTAGTAAGATGTATATTCTAAAATCATTCTATAGTATTATATCCGCTGTTCAGCTGGGATTTTTGTCATGGTCCATCTCTGTGGGAGGAATTCACATTTGCCTTCTGCTAGTATAAAGAGCCATTTTATACAGTTAGGCTTGTCAGCCTTCTGATCCACAGTCGTCAATGGTAATGTTGTATAGAAATGTTTCTTCTTGTCAGAGGTGATGATCCCCCATAACACTTTGGGTACACATTTCTCCTGGGTGAATGTCAGCTGCTGTTTTCTCAGTGTTCAGACAGGGATTTGAGGCTGATCCCAAACGCCTGTTCCTCCCTTCAGTTAGTGCCTTGATTGCTATGGGTCTGTTATGGGTCTGTTAGTGGCTGCATGTGTCCTCTGGACATCCAATGAGAGAGTGCTGATGAAATCACAGTTTACAAGGGACACATTCTCTCTTTTCTGCCTTTTAAAAGGGTTGTTTTTCATTTTCGGGTGACTGATTCTGCCATATCGCTTCAGTACTCATATAGCCCATCTGACAAAGAGAAGACAAGAGAGGCTACCTTTCCACTTGTAGCAATGCCCTGCCATCTTTAAAAAAAACCAAGCCCTTTGCAGGGTATGTGTTTATGCGTACATTCAACCAGCCTGTGACCATTGGCACTCTCAAATGTGTTACTTAACCCTGCTATCTTAAAATCCTTAAGCAAAGATGCAGGGGATCAAATTCTGCATTTCGTATAGGTTTGTTTAGAATTGTGCTATGGATACTATCTCATTATGGCCTGCTGGCAAGATACACTTTTGCTCTAATATGGAAATGATTTTCTGCTTGGCCCACATTTTTTTATAAGTCATCCCAGCAGTTTCAGTAAAAATCATTTCTTTATCAGACAGCTGTGAGGTACAGGCTTTTGTTGGTGAGATCAGTGAAATTTATTTAGCTTGTTCATATTTTATTTGGGGGGAAATGTCCATCCTGTTCCCCCCTCCCCATGATGGCATTGTTCTCTGTTACTTGATCTAATTTGTTTCTCACATGATTCGATTATTTGTGTTCTTAAGACATTGTATGTCTCTGAGCTGGTAGCAGTCTGATTTCCATCCCCATTCTTGGTTTAGATGCTCTAGTCAACGAACAGGAGTTGTACATTCTTAGTATTTAAAGAAGTTAAGATTTCATAGATTTCATAGATCATAGAGTTGGAAGGAGCCTACAAGGCTATGGAGTCCAACCCCTTGCTCAATGCAGGAAACTAGAGGAGGGGTCTCCCATCCAAGTAATAACCAGGCCTGACCCTGCTTAGCTTTCCACGCTCAGACAAGCTGAGCCAGCATGAGCCACAGGCCTGTGATGATGCACTTACTTTGAATAAATGAGAAACTTAACCACATACGTTACTCTGGTGTAAAATCTACGTAATGTCAGTAATCCCCTAAGTAGGCTAGATTTCATTTTAGCTGCATATTGGAATTTAGTGGCTCTTAATAGATTGAGTCAAATCTTTGGTTTGGATAAATTTTCATTTTTTGTAGTACTAGTTCTGTCCATTTGTGGCAGCATGTTAAATACACATAGATCTTACTTCTCTCATGGATAAGTGTGAGATACAAAGCACAGGAAAGGAAAGCAGTCAGATGTGTCTGATTTAGCCATTTCTTTGCTTTTGTATAAATTTGTGCTCTGATGATACCAAAGAAAGGTACAGTAATACTTTGGATTGCAAGTAACTTAGTTTGAGAGCGTTTTGCAAGATAAGCAAATTTTTAAATATTTATTTAATTTTTTTTGACTTGATATACAAGTGACATCTTGCAATACAAGCACTGTAGTACGGCTTAAATTAAAAATCTCTGTACAATTTTTTGGGGGTGGATTTCGTTTTGATCTAAGAGTGTTTTGGATTACAAGCACGTTTCCGGAATGAATTATGCTCTCAATCCAAGGCATGTCTGTATATGGAATGGACAGAATCTGAAAACATTTACAGGTCATTCCAATTATAGTGCCACGTGCTAATTTTGTCAGCTGACTGTGATCAGGGTAATTATATCCTGTACTCAAAATAAAAAATAAAATAAAATGTGAATTCTCTGCGGTGTATATAGTTCATATAATTCCATATTGCTAACTATGGAAGCATGACAGGGAGCTATGGAGGACAGAAGACCTTCCCTTTGAAAAAGGGAAAGTTTGACCTACCTTCTAGTTTCTAAGCATTCCCTAGGCACTATTCACACATTTATGTATTATGTATTATATTTATACCCCGCCTTTTTTCCTGCAAGGAACCCAAGGCGGCTTACATAGTCCTCCTCTTCCTCTCCATTTTATCCTCACAACAACCCTGTGAGGTAGGTTAGGCTGAGAGTCAGTGACTGGCCCAAAGTCACCCAGTGAGTTTCGTGGCCGAGCAGGGACTAGAACCCGGATCTCCTGAGTCCCAGTCCAACACTCTCACCACTACGCCACACTGGCTCTCACATACCCATCAAGCCTGTATTCACCGACATAAGGACTAAAATCCTGCTTCATTTTAAGGAAAACTATGATTCTTCAGGATGCTTCTAGTGTTGGAGCTAGCTAGCATGATACAGTAGGTAGCGCTAGACATCCTGCCTGTTCATGAAGTTCACTGAGTGGCCTTGAGCAAGCAGTTCTCTTAAGCCTAGTCTACTTTACAGGGTAGTTGCAAGAGTAGAATGGGATAATCCTGTATTCTGCCCTGAGCTCCTTGGGGGTGACGACCAATATTTCATAGATCATAGAGTTGGAAGGAGCCTACTACAAGGCCATCGAGTCCAACCCCCTGCTCAATGCAGGAAACTAGAGGAGGGGTCTCCCATCCAAGTAATAACCAGGCCTGACCCTGCTTAGCTATCCACGCTCAGACAAGCTGAGCCAGCGTGAGCCACAGGCCTAGTGTTATGATAATTATCACATCGTGCACTTGTGCAGTGGTATCATGGGGCACACAAATCCTTAGATATAAGCCTAACCGATAACCATGTGTTGCAGATGACAGCCTGATCCAAAGCATTTTCATTTGGAAGTAAATCCCATTGATTTAAATGTGTTTCCCCCTCCCCCCCCAAAGTACATTTGGTTAGGATTGCAGGCAATGAAGCGTATGCTGAAATGTGATTGAGTTGGGTAGGCAGGGTTTTTTCTGTATGATTTTATATACTTCCATTCTGAAGGTCTCTCAGCACTTGAGAAAATTAAAAGAGACTTTCAGATCTCCTAACGGTTAATACTTACTCAGTTCCCCAAACACATCTCTCCTATTTTAGACTGACTGAACAAGGTAAAGTGAATGTCAACAAATGCCAGCATACTGCCAGTGCATTCCTCCCTCCCCCCTCCCCCGCCTTCCCCTTATTTAGCATTCACTTGTGATGAGAGGATTCATTCTGATTAGGCTTGTTAGCTGAGATCTTTGTAGTCACTGAGATTAATTCATGGCTCTTAGTTCCTGATGTGACTGCTTGGAAGTTGTGAAGGGGGGAAAGAATCTTGGGCTCAGCCTTGGCCAGTGCAATTCCATGCCTTCTGCCCTTTCTTTAGATTGCACTGAGGCGAGGTCTGTGGTGGTACTGTTGGGTTCATAAGGTGCAGAGCTCTTGGGCTCTTCATTTCTACACGTACCCTGGTGTTTGCAGCTCTAAAGAAAGTGTAAAGCGGAGAGAATGTGTTTGTGTTGGGCATGCTCAAAAGTGCACACTGTGGAACTGCAGTTCATAGATTTCATAGATCATAGAGTCGGAAGGAGCCTACAAGGCTATCGAGTCCAACCCCCTGCTCAATGCAGGAAACTAGAGGAGGGGTCTCCCATCCAAGTAATAACCAGGCCTGACCCTGCTTAGCTTTCCACGCTCAGACAAGCTGAGCCAGCGTAAGCCACAGGCCTGTTGGCCATGGCTGTGTTACAGATGTGTGGCTTCACTTCACACAGTCCCGTGTTTCAGCGCTACAAGCAGAGATGGGTCTGGCTGTTAGCTCCTGTGCTCTTTCCCACAGGACTAGGGTACGTTTCATTAGGTTGTCTAAAGATACGGTATTCCATCTTGGTACAATGCTCCTAATTGCCCGCCCTTTCTGTTGGCTCCGTGCCCAGAAGCAGCTTAGCGCAGTGCTAACTTTAAGCTACATGAAACCACCCTGCAAAAAAAAGTCAGTATAGTATTATTGAAATTCTGCAACTCTTCTGCCTGAGAAGGTCCATTTGGCAAAGTTCCATGATAACATGGGGATGTGCTGAAATTCCCTGAGAAATGTTGCTTAGCTGGCTGGGGCATGCTTGGAGTTGTAGGCCAAAAACATCTGGGGACCCCAGGTTGGAGAACACTGTCTTATGAGAACTCACTTGGCTTCCCTCGAAATTCCTTGGACGTTTCGCCTGGAGAGGAAATCCCAAGTTTGCTTTGAATTACACTAGGTGAGATTTTGATGGCAACTCTAGTAACCCCAATTCTCTCATCTCATGCATGAGGGTGAATAACATCTGGCAAATGTGGAACATGTTATGAATTGGGGCTGGCAGGTTCATTGTAGCTCTCAATCCACTGAAGAGGAAACACAGGTATTTTTTTGGTCTTTTATCCACAGATTAGTGGTTCGATTAGGGAAAGGTTTTTTGAAAGATGCTCCCTGCCCTGTTTTTTTCCCCTTATTGTGGATGTTGTCATAGGGCAGCCTTCCCCAAGCTGGGGCCCTCCAGATGTTTTGAACCACAACTCCCAGCATTCCTGACAATTGGTCATGCTGCTTGGAGCTGATGGGAGTTGTAGTTCAAAACATCTGGAGGCCACCAGCTTGGGGAAGGCTGTCAAAGGGGATCTATTTTGGCATCTACAGCACTTCATGCATGTTTAATATAAATTATATTGGCTTAGATCCAAAGAACCAGGAGTAGAAGAAGAAAATAAAGTAGCATTATTCTGTGAACTAGTGGAAGACTTTTCATAGCACAATGTCACAATGTGTCAAAACTATGAGAAAAAAATGGTGAATAAGGAAGATACAGGCTGTAGCATACAAACTCTAGACTAGAGGCCCATACAAAGTTTTGAGAGCTTGTGCAAACAGAAGAACTTCTTTGGGTTTGGTGCACTTTTCTCATACAACACTCTTCTGCTGAGTCAGAAATGGCCAACTTAAATTCGGCTCGCTAAAGGCAAAGTTAAAATACCTGATTTTTATACAACACTGCATGATTTTATTTCATATAGAAATCAGGGACATCTGCAATAACATATGTCTATCAAAGTCTTTCCTCAGATTATGGGAAAGGGACGAAGAAGTTCTACAACTGGGAAATGCTGAGAGTTGTAGGACTTTTTTTCTGTCTAAACATGCATAGGATTGCACCCTAAATATAATTTGCGGTTATGGAGAAGCATAAATAAAATCTCCAAGCAGCCAATGGATTCCACCCATATTTTTGCCTGTAAAGTAAAGGGGAAAATATGTTAAATGTACTACCCTCTGTCAACAACTAGGTTGAAACCTGATGTGATTTTCTTTTCTTTCTTTTTGTTTGTTTGGAAAATTAATAAAATCTTATTTTAAAAAAAGAAAGAAATGGCCCTTCTGTAAGTGGAAGAGGCTTTCTGCTAACAGAAGGGTACCTTTGTATTGAAGCCATAGTAACATGCAGACCTGCTGTGCTGTACCTGAGGGGCAAGCAGATGAGGATCTGCTGGTAGACTGTTGGATGATTTGCAGTAGATCAGGCAGGCTTTCTGATTTGCAATTGCTTAACACTAGCAACAACAAATAGGCCTTTTCTAAATTAGGCTGTTGAATTACTACAGATGAGGAATTCCAACTGTAGACTTGAACTTGTAGATGCTGGTCATGCCAATGGATTCCTCACTGGATGCAGTAGGGAATTGGCTCCACCCCCCCAGCCACTATTTTGCACCTGGCTCTGGTTGGTGGAAAGAAACAAAGTAGGTCTCAGAATCCTGAAGTCTGTCTACCTAGGCTTTACGTCATCCATTGCTTATTTTAAAAATCATCTTCCTCCGATCAATAACTATCTTTGTTGTATTTACCGGCTTCAAGAGAATCTATATCATTTTCAATACTGATTTTTTTAATAAAGAAAATCTAAGGTACTTCACGGTATTTAAAAACTTGGTGGGTTTTTGGTTTTTACATTTACATAGCTGTAATGAATGTATTAGAGCAGGGGTGGTCAACTTGAGAGAGGCCCTCCAGATACTTTGGCCCAGAACTCCCATCATCCCTCACCATTGGCTGCGCTGACTAGGGCTGATAGGAGTTGTAGGCCAAAACATCGGGGGGGGGGAGCTCTCAAGTTGCCCACCCCTGTATTAGAAGAAGGGTATAATGGCGGGCTGTAGAAATTCCTCCAGATTTCTGTATGCATTTCTAATGTTTTTGTACAGTACAACACATCCTTGCAGATGATGGGATATTTTTCCCCCCAGGATTGATATGGCTAAGGCAGTGAAACTTTCCTTGTGTTCTGTTTTCTAGCTCACAGTTAATGAAGCAGCTGCTCAACTGTGTGTAAAGGATAATGCACTGTTGACCCGGAGGGATGAGCTCTTTGCACTGGCACGGCAAATCTCTCGAGAAGTTACATACAAATATACTTACCGGACCACCAAGTAAGCTAAAAAAAAAAAAATCGCAACCTAATAGTGATAATGGGGTTTATTATGAAGTATTAAAAATCTGTTTTCATTCTTGTTGCACTGCAGTCAGGATCTGATTCTCGCAGGCCTGGTTTGTACATATGACTAACTATAGGTATGGTGGGGAGGTGTGAATTCCCACTACACCTGTGACACAGTCATGTGTAGGCATGTGTCACACAATCTCCCACCTTTTTTAAGGGGAAAGGATTGCACAACGTATCTGTGCGTACAGGCTGCATCTCACATTATGTGTAACTGTATTGAGAGCACGGGTGTGTTTGTGCTTCACCACTTTTTAAAAATAATCCTTGCAGAAAGCTGTACTTTTCAACGATCCTCTGACATTCATGTTCACAGGATAAAATCTCCCCTCTGATGTGCTAGTTTTCTTTGTACTAGGAAGTTATTATATGGAGGAGCGTTCAAACATGTCAACTCTGTTTCTGCTGATTCTGTAGTGTAGCTATAAGCCAATTGTTTGTGAAAGATAGTGTATAATATCCAGTAAAAAAAAAATTGTGTTTTCATCTCCTAGGTCTAAATGTGGAGACAGGGATGAGCTGTCACCAAAGAGAATTAAGATAGAGGTATTGTACTTTAACTTGTTCTGTTTAGTTGTAATTACTAGAACTGACATGCATAAGTGAAAATAAAACCTATGAAGGCATCATTAGACTGAGAATGGGTATGTTCTGCCCTATTTCCCAACTAAGAAACCCTTAAAGTGCAACACATTCTGAATTATATACAATCCAGTTTTTTCTAAAGCTCTGTAGATGCCAATAAGAATAGAGGGTCATTGGAACAATGAAGAGATTCTTGTGGAGTCACATGATTAGAGAAGAAAACTGGAACTGTGATTAGGATGAAATGGACATAACATGATTACAGCCCCCCCCCCCACACACACACACACAAGGTTATATCAAGAAGTATAAGTGGCTTGAAATGTATGTGTGACTATTTTCATAGCATTCATGTAATGGGATGTGCACAAGAAGCTCCAGCACATCTGGAATGTTCCTTTCTATTCAGTGACAGAAGCAGTTACGCATTCACAGCTGGCCCTTTGCACACACAGAACTCCTATCTTTATTGACATGGATGAAAAAGACCTTGTGGATGGGGAGTCCTTCCACCCAAATGATTGTTAGATTGGGGTGTTAGATTTTTCTTTTACAGGCAAGAAAAAGAAAGGTCATCTTAATTTTGTGAGAAGATCAAATCCAAGTTTTTCCCCCCACACAAGACTTGCAGAGAAAATATTGATTTGAATTTAAATATTTCACTTTGAGATGTTGGTTTCATTTTATTACAGAGGTGGGGATCATGTGGCCCTGCAGATGTTGGTGGATTGCAACTCCCATCAGGGAGGGATGCTGGGAGTTGGAGTCCAACAAGATCTGGAGGACCATGCCTTCCCCATCCCTGTTCTATTGGAGACTCTTTGTTAGGAATAAAATTGATCTGGTTGGTATTGCATCTGATATGTTTATCATAGGTCCTATCTCGCTTCTGTCCAAGTAAAGAAAATGAGTGCCATATTAAATAAACATTATTCCAGTGTAGTTTTCTGATCTTTCAGTTGTTGTAACTTACCATCCTCTGTACTTTTGTTTGAGGAGTCTGACTCAGAAACAATTTTCTGCATATTGCAATTGGCCGTGCTAGCATGTCATACTAAGCCAAGATATGCATGAGCGATGTGTGAGAGCATGCAGACTATTTGCTCCCGCTTTGCTCCTTCCTTTATACCAACGGGGAAACTAACCGGAAAGCCACATTAAGCCATAGCTTTTTATTACATGTGAACTGGGAACTATGGTTAACTGCTTCCAAACAAGCCACGGTTTGTAAGCCAACTTTAAAGTACAGTATGCTTTTATTAAGCCAGGCTTAGCAATTTTGGCTTAGCATTATGCACAGTCATAGCTTTTAACTTAAAAGGTGGTCTGAGTGGAGGTCTTGTTCTGTTATCAAGTGACCTAAACATTAATTATTTTGTTTGTTTGTGCAGATGGAACAACTTTCGCCCAATGAACTATGTTTCATTGTTCAAATCTTCCGAATTGTAGAAAACAACTCTCAGAGACTAACTCCTGCTAGTTCCTTTGGGGACTATGTCCCTATCTAATGTACCAAGTTGTTGCCATTAGGAAACAATTTCCTGATAGTCAGAAGTTTTTCCCTCTTAACTACAGAGATAATGACTGCATGTAGCAAACTCACAGAGATTTCTTCAGTATTTTTCCTTTTAAGATTTTGTTTTAGAGTAGAAGAGGTGTTTATTATGTTTTTAAAAATTGGAGCACAAAGAAACTGCTGCTCCTGATGAGTGTGGAGTTAGAAATTTAGGAGTGTTACCCGCTTCATGGGACAACAGTGCAGACTGCACAAGGTATAGTAGAGATTTCCTTGGGTCTCAGAATCTCGTAGAATTTTCAGATTGGAAGGGGCAGGCAGAGTGCATCAGTCAGACATCAGTTAGCTGTCTAACAATAAGAGATCCTATACCTAAAGTATCCCTAGTAGATACTTGTCTTTTCTAGCTGCTTTTTTTAATTTTCCAGGAAAGAGAGACCAAAGAGGCCTGTGGCTCATGCTGGCTCAGCTTGTCTGAGTGTGGAAAGCTAAGCAGGGTGAGGCCTGGTTATTACTTGGATGGGAGACCCCTCCTCTAGTTTCCTGCATTGAGCAGGGGGTTGGACTCGATGGCCTAGTAGGCCCCTTCCAACTCTATAATCTATGAATCTATCTGTGCAGTTTTCTGTTGCAGAACTACTTTTACAAGCTGGGATTCAAACAGATATTTTGGGCATGCCCAGTAGCTTATCCACACCAGGTCCTTCAACTCCCCCCTCCCCTTGAATAGCAGCCCCCTCTTGCCATATCAAAAACTTCCTTTGAAAATCCCCTCTGTTTCAGAAAATGTTTGTCAGATGCTTGGAAGTGCTTCTCTCCAAAAAATAACATGCCAAAGCCCTCTTTGGCTTCATAGAATGCATTGCACAATTCTGTGGATTCATTGGGAAGCAACCCAATGACTTGCTTCCCAATTAAATTTGAATATTTAATTCAAATCGGTATCCCTGGAGTTTTGCCTCCCCTTTTTTCAGATTATTGAGAGGGTTTACAGTCAGCATATCAGCTCTGTCAATGCATAGGATATTCTTTCTCTGCGCTTTTCACCCAGTGAGAATCTTTTAAATTTGTAGGACAAAATAAATAAAATCTCTCCACTCCACAGGAATTCCCCCTTTAAAAATATTTATTTATAAGTGTGCTGAAAGTTGGTTCAAACAGCTTGTATGCTGCACTAAAGTAAAATACTCTTTCATGATTGAGGACATAGTTTTGACTAGTAATGGGGATTGCAGGCTGAGGTTCGTAGGCGCTCAGCTTCACCATAACTTTTACTCTGTTGGGGGAGCAAGGTAGTAGTTATTTTGCTTTGGTTCTGGATTCCCTTTACCACATACATTTCCAGTTACAGTAGCATTTTAGGAAATTGCCTGTTTTGGATGCAAAATGTCCTTTGTGCAATTATTTGGGGGGGGGGGGTTAAGCCATTCTGGGAACCTTCTGATGGGCAGTGTATAAATTCCTTTAAATAAACAAATTGGGGTGTGTGTTTTCCCCTTAAGAGAAGGCATGTTTTTAATTTGATTAGTTAGTTGAGAGTGGATTTCGCCCCCATTGGACTAAAAGTGGAAAGGTAGAGTGAGGAAAAAATTAAAGTGCAACTTACATATTTTTATCAAGGCCAGTGAGAATTTTGCAAAGGTGTTTTTTTTCTTTCTTTTTACATTAAAGGAAATAACTGTTGTAATCCAGTCCCATACTCAAGTCATGGGTCTGTTTCAATACTACATTGTACTAAAAGAGTTAAGATACAAAATAGCCAGTGTGGCGTAGTGGTGAGAGTGTTGGACTGGGACTCGGGCAATCCGGGTTCTAGTCCCCGCTCAGCCATGAAACTCACTGGGTGACTTTGGGCCAGTCACTGACTCTCAGCCTTACCTACCTCACAGGGTTGTTGTGAGGATAAAATGGAGAGGAGGAGGAGGATTATGTAAGCCGCCTTGGGTTCCTTGAAGGAAAAAAGGCGAGGTATAAATTAATTAAATAAATAAATACCAAACACCTATCTATTCCAAGTAGCCATGTATTAAAAAAATATATACCTGTCATATATTAGTTTTTTAAAAGCCACGAACATGTTTCTAGTATTCCTTGTTTGCATTTGCTATGATAACATATATCAAATTATGACAGTTCCACAAGTATATTGCTCCAGTTTGCACTTGCTGGATGCATTTTGACTTATTGCTGCTTTTCAGCAGCTGATAATTATTTATGTAAGTTGAAATAGATCCAAATAGATGCACTTCTCAGTTATCCAGACTCCTAGTGGCTGGTAGCTGGCCACATTTGCTAATTCAAATGTCCTTCTCTCTCCCTCTATAGTCCCTGTTACCAATCTCCAGGAGGAAATTTGAATGTTCTTAATACTTGGATATTTGGAATAGAGACTCTTCCTATGAAAACCTTTTTGGAGCTAACCTTTGGGAAGGGTCATAGCTCCGTAGCAGAGCATTCGCTTTGTGTGTGGATTTAATCCTTGTCAAATCTAGTTTAAAAGGTCTCTGACAGCCCGGAGAGCCTCTGCCAGTCAGTGATCTTCTAATGCTACCGTATAACGCAGCTTCTTATGTTCATTGATTGCACACATCAGTGGGTATAACCCAGAGCATTCATTCATTCATTCATTCATTCATTCATTCATAGAACAAATAGACTATAGTAGGAGCCCTCAGAGTTCTGAATAACAGCAAGGTCAGGGGACATATAACCAATTGATCATACTGCATGTTCTGTACTTTCTAAGGGCATTTGCATTATCAAACGACTGAGTTGGGAGGGACCAGTACTTCTTTATCTGTGACCAGCCTAAGGTAACATAGGTGTGCATGCACACTTGCACTAACGATCAACCTGAGTAATTCAGACCACAGGCTCAGGTAGAAAGCTGGTATACTGCAGAAGCTCATCAGAGCCAACCTAAATGCTCTGGGGCGAGGCACTCCCACACCTCTAGCTCACTGCTTTAAGGGGAAATCTTCTTCAGTCCATTAGAAGTGTTGAGCAAGAATCCCAGGTTGCTGGCAGATGCGGCCTGATGAGGCCTGAAAGTAAAATGGAAATAGTATGTGAGCATGCGCTTCCTCAAGACACTACTAGTAACAACTTCTCATTTTCTCCTTCAAGATCTCCCCCATACACAAGCCCTCTCAGGACTCCTCCCTCCCAAACAGCTCACCATTACACTCTTCAGCACCAACCCAAAATATATTTGCAGACTGAGTGTGCTTTCCAGACGAGGCTTAGAAAGTGCTATCGAGGCTTAGAAAGTGCTATCGCTTTGCCTTGTTCATGGAATTTTACTGGGGTCCCATATGATGTCGTCATCGTCTTGTCCTCTTCCTGTGCTTCCCCCCCCCCCCCACTTCTTCTGTCTTTTCTCATTACAAGGAAAATCGGTTAAGTTTAAGGAGTACTTGCACTACTGCATTATACTTATATGGTGAACTATAAGCAAACCCATCATTTCGTCATGCCTGCATTGATGCAGGAAACTAGAGGAGGGGTCTCCCATCCAAGTAGTAAGCAGGGTCAGGCCTGGTTACTACTTGGATGGGAGACCCCTCCTCTAGTTTCCTGCATTGAGCAGGGGGTTGGACTCAATGGCCTTGTAGGCCCCTTCTAACTCTATGATCCTATGATATTTTTAATTCAAATGAAACTCTTTCTGTTTTCCCTCTGGAACCAGAGAAACATGAAGGGAAATGCTTTGTGGGTGGGTGTCACATTATATATGTGTCATTTCAGGGTACTTCCAAAGGGACAATGCTCTTAGCGCTACCAGTCAAAAAGGCATTGTGCAGCTTTTTCTCTTTGTGGGCAGAAAAAGGGAAAAAAGTTGTCTGGAAACTCTTCCCCCCCCACCCATAAAATTCTGTAAACAAGCCAGGACAATTGCATAATAGAAACCTACCCTGGACGTACCTCTCATTAAAAGGAATAATGAATGCAGCACCATTTTAAGGTGAGCTAGATTCAGCTGTGCGCATGCCCACTAGGGAAGAAAGAAGAGAGGGGTGGAAATTTCTGTTGGAGGGGAGGTGAAAAGGCGGTGGAAAGAAAGAACCAAAAAAAAAAGCAGCTATTGCTGCATCCTGCTTTTCTGTGCCCGCATGTGTGTAAGGGAGATAGTGCAGTAATAAAATGGAGAACAACTAGATGCATTCTGCAGTATGGAAGGTACATTGCAATTTCTATTATTATTATTATTATTATTATTATTATTATTATTATTACTACTACTACTACTACTATTATTACTACTACTACTACTACTATTACTATTACTATTGGAAAATGAGGACCTGCTCCCGCAAGAAGGCTTCTGTCTGGAAGCACCCTGAATGAATTGAACAACCAATTCATAGGACACAATCCTATGGCTGGCTGGGGAATGCTGGGAGTAGTAGGATGTTTTTCTGTCTAAACATGCATAGGATTGAACCCTATTGAACCTCAGAGGTGTCTGTATCTCTGTAATACCATCAATAGATTTTCAATGCTAGGTTGTTTTATGCAACCTACTCATAGAAGGAAACTGTTTTCTTTTTTAAAGATGGTTTTTATTTTGTGTTGCCTATCTGCTAACCAGTATAATATAACTTTTGTCCATCTTTGCTTGATACCTACAAATCTAGTCCCTGCCCTGGGTAAATAGGGAGAGGATGTGGGGTGGGGAGCTGTATAATAGGCCAAGAGAGGCCCAGCAACTATTAGCTGAGAGAGTGAGCTTCCAGGGTCTTCATCTGCCTTCTTAGTTCTGGTGGTGGCAGTGGTTGAAACAAAAGTGTTTTTGTTAAGAACAAACTTAGGAGTCCTCAGCCTGTCTGGTTCTGTTTTTACAAACAGGACTAGGAACATATATTCTATTCTCTGGCAGGTGTTTTTCAAACATTTAAGTTCTGGAAGTGCTTAAAGCATGAATAAATGACTATAGGTAAAACCTTGGCTCCTTGGCCTTTTCAGATATTCCTTTCTTACTTTAACAATCTTTTTAATTTGGAAAAGAGCGAAAGGCAGGAATCCAAATTGTCACTAGTTGATTTCCCCGCTCCACCACAACAGCCCTCTACCCTTCCACATCAGTGGGTGTAAAACACTGCCATTTTGATCTTTTCAAGCATTTAACACCTCTTTTTCACAGATGGAAATGATTGCCTTAGGCATAACGTGAAATGATTTTTCAGTATAATAAGAGGAGGGTGGGGGGTTTTCACGTCAAGATTGAGGTGCCTTAGCAGAATTGTGTGGGCAAACCATACAGACCGCCTAGTTCCAGCTAGCCTCTGCAGGAGCCTTGAGTTTTGCCGAAGCGATACAAAAGGGGTGGGGTGGGGGGGATCACAAATTACATCCAATTACCTGTGAAGGCCTTTTGCTTTCCCCCATGTGACCTCCCCCTTTTGTTGATGGAGTGGGTGGGTTTAACTGTGGGAGGAAAGCATACAGGGAGGGGAGGGGGTGGAAATCCAGTAAAATGACACGCTATGAGAGTAGAGTGGGTGAGAGAAGGAATGCCGTGAACTGGCGTTGGACTCGGATTTGGAAGTAATTATTAATGCACCACTGTGGGGTCCCTGAACACATTTCAAACCAAAAGAACAATAACAGCCCAGTGATGTTACAGACAAAGGTGGTCACCCTCCCTCTAAGCAGCTGCTTTGTTCCATGGAGGGGTTGACGACTGTGGACTTGGTCTCCTTTTTGGTTGCCTCTTAGCCAGCAGCACCAACACCGCACGAAGAAGCTGCGAGCTTTTGTGGGTAGGGGCCGCGAGGAAGCCAAACAGGTCATTGGTGGTTTTCGTGAGGCATCTACTCTCATCAGCGTTACAGACTTGCATATAGAAGTTGTAAAGCGTGTAAAGAGGTTTCCTTCCCCAAATATAGTGTTGACAGCCAGAAGGAAGACGCGTGTGAGTGCGTGGGTGTGTTTCGGGGGTGGGGACCTTTGCAGTCTTGCCCTCCTGTGGACTAGCAGTACAAAGGTATCATGAAAATGAATGGCAGCCCCAGCAGCGGTGGAGGGAAGTCTGATGCAGAGTGCAAAGCTCGAAAAGGGCTCTGTGGGAGTAAGAGACTTACAGGGGAAATTGAAGGGGGGAGGAGGAAGCTCAGCGTTAATGTCAGAACTAGGTAGGGTGGGGGAAAGGGAGGAAAGGAAAAAGAGGGTATGTGCTCGCCCACACCACTGCCAAGCAGGGTTGAAAAGAGAGAGTGTGGGATTTCTTTCACTCCCTGAAGATCAAAGGAACAGAAGCAGTGCAATCTGGTGTTCGTGTAGGAGCAGTGTTGGTGGAGGGGAAGAAATGTGCCTGTGGGACTGGGAACATCTGCTCTAAGAAAGCGCTTTAAGAACAGCCAAGTTGGAAAGAAGCACAGTGTGTGTGTGTGTGTGTGTGTGTGTGTTTTCACAGAGCAAACTGCAAGCAGCAGTGGGGTGAAAGGAACGTTTGGTTAGCAAAAGCTCTATATCCCCTGCTATCCAGTGTGGTGCAGTGATTAGGGTGTTGGACTGGGACTTGGGAGACCCGGGTTCTGGTCCCCATTCTGTCATGAAGCTCACCGGGTGACTTTGGGTCAGGCATTGACTCTCATAGGGTTGTTGTGAGGGTAAAAAGGAGGAGGATCATGTATGCTGCCTTGGGCTCCTATAAAATAAAATAAATCCCTTTAGTGTTGGTACCTTTTATACATTTTTATTTCAATTACTGAGTTTGCTGTGGGTACTGAGCTTGCTGTGGAATCACAAAGGAGACTGGAGAAATGATATTAATCTTGCTCGGAAGAGTGGACGTGTGATCTACTGAATTTTTAATGCTTGTGATGAAGACCAGCAGTTGAAACACAGTTAGTTTTTACGCTCCAAGTATGCATTACTTAACTGTCTGGAGGAAGGGGGTAGACTGAATTCAAGACTGTGGTGCTGAGCCATCGAACTGGCAATCAGTGTAAAAATCCCTCCACCAAGTCTGCCATTCCTCAAGTACCAGGCTTAACAGGAGATGAACCCGAAAGCACAGATTGGACTCTGACTGTATCCAGGTTGGAGTTTGCTGCGAGTGTCTCCCCCACACCCAGATATGTCTTTTTTGGGGGGTGGGGGTAGTACAAAGCTTCCAGGAACGAAAGAGGCTTCTAATTATTAAATTATGTCTATGTTGTCACCATTTTGGGTCTCTGCAGAATTATTGTAAATTCAGTCTCTCTTTTCAATGGATAAGTAGGAAGAACAGAACAAGACAGAAGAAGATACAAACAAAACAAGAATTTGGCAGGATGAGATGGGGGTATTTAAAGTCTGCTCGTGACAGAGGCATGAGCCTTTGGCGCAAGCTGAAGGGCAAGAGCCAAAGGGCTCTTGGCCTTTGGCTCTTAGCCTGTGGCTCCAAGACTGTGGCGTCACTGTGGAGGGCAGGCTGAGCAAATGGAATATGGCTGGTGGCGGAGGTGTTTGGGGTTTTTTTTTTTTGCCTCTGGCGCCTTGTCTGCCTGCTTCAAAAAAGACACAGATACCAGCAGAGGTGGGCGCTATAGTTGTTTCAGTTCAACACACCCCAGAAACCAGGTACAGCAGCTTGGAGAACAGAGGAGCAATTGTGGACTTCACTTGCTTCTTGTTAGTTGCTGCACTGAGGGCTGGGGCTCTCCCATTTTATATCAGCATTTTAACCGTGCCTGGGAAACTCATTGAATAATCTAGCAGGGGGAAGGGGGTACCCCTATTAGTGTGGTCATGGGTAGGGGAGGTATGGCACTGGGGGATTAACAAGCCAGCTAAGGAGAAGGGGAGCTAAACACCTTACGCCTATCCCCTGTTCTGGTTCTTCATCCAGCCAAATGGTTCCTGGCTACCTTACCAGCTTGTCCTCAGGTCTGCTGGTGCTGCTGTTGAATGCCAGGTTGGTCCAAAACAAAATCTCCTTCATCCATGATTTAATTGTGGATGAGAGAGACCTGGTGTGCATTACTGAGACCTGGGTGGGGGAACTGGAGAGGGGTTAGTCTCTTCCAGCTGTGTCCTCCTGGGTACTCGGTGCGGCACCAACATTGACTTGAGGGTTGGGGGCGGGGTTTGCAGCGGTCTATAGGAATTCTACCTCTCTAGGCTTCCTGTCCATTTGAGTGCTGATCTTGAGTGTTTGTACCTTGTGTTGGGTACCCAAGACAGATTAGGGATTCTGCTGGTGTACCACCCACTCCACTACCCTTCAGCCTTCCTGCCTGAGCTGACAGAGGTGGTCTCGGATTTGGTGTTTAAGACCTCTAGAATGATGGTTCCATGCTGAGGCTGCCAGATCTGGGGCAGCTCAGGACTTCATGGCCACTATGACAACAATGGGGATGTCTCAACATGTCATCGGCCCCACACATGTAAGAGGACATGCGCTTGATTTGGTTTTCTCCACTGGGCAGGAGGATGGTGATCTGAAAGTGGGGGAATTAACATCTATCCCATTGTCATGATCGGATCGCTTCCTATTGAGGTTTAGACTCTCAGCAGCATTTCCCCTCTGCATGGCTTATTACCTCTAATAGGGAGTGGTTATCAGGCTGGGTCCAGAAGGTTGTAAACTCCTCCTCGAGAGAGGGAGTGGTGCCGGCCTCTTTAAAGGAGACGGTAATTAGGCCACTTCTGAAAAAGCCTAACTTGGACCCAGATGATAACAAGTATAGGCCAGTAGCCAACATTCCCTTCCTGGGCAAGGTACTTGAGCAGGTAGTTGCCAGTCAACTTTAGGCACTCCTGAATGAAATGGAGGTCGCCCTGTTGGATAACCTCTGCCAGGAGAGGGACGGGGGAGTGCGACTCTGTTGATTCTCTTGGACCTCTCAGTGGCTTTCAATACCATCAATTATGGTATCCTTCTGGATAGGCTATCTGGGTTGGGATTTGGAGGCACTGCACTGCAGTGGTTCTGCTCCTACTTGGATGGTCGATTCCAGAAGGTGGTGCTGGGGGATTATTGCTCTGTGCCTTGGCAGCTATGCTGTGGGGTTCCACAGGGCTCTATTTTATCCCCCATGCTGTTCAACATCTACATGAAAGTGCTAGGGAAGGTTATCCAGCAGTGTAGGCTGAGGTGTCATCAATATGTGGGTGACACCCAGCTCTATCTCTCCTTTTCATCAAACCCGGGTGAGGCAGTGGCTGCTCTGAATCAGTGCCTGGGCATGGTAATGGGCTGGATGAGGGCCAATAAACAGACTCTGTCCAGACAAGATGGAGGTACTATACTTGGCCGGAGAGTGTAAAAACATCTCTTTGCAAGTCAGTTCAACACAGCCTCTTCCTTAAGTGAGGACTTTATTCAGCAAATCTAAACATGCACTAAATGGATTGTACAAAGGTGCTTACATTCTTAGAAGTAGAGGTTCAGTTGAATGCAGTTGCAAAATTAAAATCCACTGATAGAGGCCGGTAAAAAAACCTATTGTCTTCCCAGAGTTACAGGGCTTACTTCCTCTTAAAGACCCAAAAAGAACTGAACTCCCAAACAGCTAAGCACAGAAAGGGGGGAAGGGAAAACAACTAGCCTGGCTAGAGTAGCATACTCTGTTCTAAAAGGCAGATTGTGAATCTGACACATAAATCTACTAACTAACTTCTGTGGAGGCAGCACAGGTACAGTTAGTGGGTGTTTCACCTGCCCAGATGAGTGATATTCAACCTGTTCTGGAGGGGTTGCACTTCCCCAAAAGATCAGGTTCGTAGTTTGGGGGTGTTCTTGGATCCGGCATTGTCACTAGAGGCACAGGTGGACTTGGTGGCACGGAGCACCTTTTATCAGTTTAGGCTGATATACCAACTATGGCCTTATCTGGACAGGGATAGCCTAGCTACATTTATCCATCCTCTGGTAATCTCTTGGTTGGATTACTGCAATGCATTATATGTGAAAATGGTCTGGAAACTTCAGCTGGTCCAAAATAGGGCAGCAGGATTGCTAACAGGGACTAGCCAACATGATCATATTAGGCCAGTATTTTTCCATCTGCACTGGCTGCCAGCCCATGTCCAGACCTGATTTAAAGTGCTGGTATTAACTTACAACGCCCTAAATGGCTTGGCGCCAGGTTACCTGAAGGATCGTCTCCTCCCATACATACCTGCCTGAACCCTAAGATTGTCTTCAGCGGTCCTCCTCCGGGCCAAAGGAAGTGAGATGGGTGGCTACTAAGAGGGCCTTTTCTGCTGTGGCACCTCGGCTGTGGAATGAAGTTCCCAGAGGCTCACCTGTCACCTAAGTTGTGCTCTTTCCAGTGCCAGGTGAATACCTTATTTTCCCAGGAATTTTAATCTTTCAGTCTCTGTTCTAAATCCTTTACTGTATTTTAAATCTTTGTTCTGCTGCTAGGTTTTACTTTGGCTTTTACTTCTATTTTATACTGTAGTTTTAAACTTGTATACTGTATTTTGTGGTTTTATTTGTTGTGAACCGCCCAGAGAGCTTCAGTTATTGGGCAGTATAGAAATGTAATAAATAAATAAATAAAATTAGCATCACAGGAAGAAGTTGACAAGGGTGGTGAACATTAGCTCGTGCTCTCTCTCACTCCATCTCTCTCTTTATTCTCAGATAAGGTGATGGGATGTTTAATAGTTGCTACTTATAGTTAGACCTGCAGCAGTCGTATTCCTGGGTGATAAGCCAAGGTGTTTGCTCATGGACCCAAGATAGCATAGACCCAGCCAGGGGAAGGAACATGCAACCAGGGTGCTACCCATGACATTCCACAACTTTTCCGGCAGTCAGTGTAGCAGAATTCATTTGGCTTCCATACAGTTCTACCTTTGTAGGCTTTGTGAGGGCTGGGGGCCAGAGGGAACTTTATATTCCCGGTTGCCAGCCAGATGGGCTATTAATAAATGTAAATAATAATAATAAATAATATATTGACTAGATGTGGCTTGCAGGATGCTCCTCCTGGATAACTTTTCCATCATAGTTTGTTCAACTATAGCAGATTGGCACTTGCTTTTTTTTTTGCCTTCATAAGTGGCTGCTGCTTGGCCAATTGAATGGAGCGGCACATTCTGCGACGTATTTGGGGCGGAAGAATTACAGAGCCTCCATAGGACTGACAAACCAAGGTGGTGAAGATGGATGACTGCCTGAAAAGGTTTATGTGAAAGGGGGACTTTTGCGTATGCCACATTCTAGAGAGATACACATACAATTCTGGGTTTTTAATGCTGTGAAAAATCTCTCCCCAATTTTCTTTTCTAATGCATCTTTCCTCACCTCCTACTTTATCAGAAAATCTTGATAATGGGCTTTTGAGGCAAAGTTCAGCTGCAGATAATTTAGAGGCAAACTAGAAACTTTTAGTCAAGGAAATGGCTGGTTTGTTCAGAAAATATGCAAAACGTAGCCCCATCACTGATTTCTTGGCCCTCCACACTTTAGGGTTGCTAGGTTGCTACAGTTAATAGTAGAATCTGAAAGTGAATTCAGTGTCAGTCGAATCTAGCAGAACTCCCCTTCTGGGCTACTCTTAAAGGTGCAGCAGACCTGTCAGGGTTTAGTTCTAGCAACGCTCTGCCTCTTTCTTCCCCTTGTCAGTCTATGTGGTTCCTGCCAATAGCACATAGCCTCTTCTGTACCTAGGCCCTGGTACAAAGGTTTTGCCCCCGTCCTCCTTTATCTGTGGCTCCTCCTTTCTTCAACACTGTTTCCGCCACTGCTGTTTCTTCGAGTCCCTTTCCCATTTCTGCCTCCCACTCCATATAACATAATCTCTTCCCCCATTTTAAGTACTTTTGAAGTTTCTTCTGTATTTTTCTCATTAACCCATTTCTTTATGTATTATTTATATATTTATATATTTATTTATTTATTATATTTTTACCTCGCCTTTTTTCCTGCAAGGAACCCAGGGCGGCTTACATAATCCTCCTCCTCCTCTCCATGTTATCCTCACAACAACCCTGTGAGGTAGGTTAGGCTGAGAGTCAGTGACTGGCCCAAAGTCACCCAGTGAGTTTCATGGCCGAGCGGGGACTAGAACCCGGATCTCCCGAGTTCCAGTCCAACACTCTAACCACTATGCCACACTGGCTGTCTCTTCTGCCACCTTTCTCAAATCTCCTCGCCTTCACTCCTCTTTCCCTCAGGTTCCAGTTCCTGGGTGCATTGCCTATTCTGCATCCTTTCTTTAAGTTACTTTGCATCCAGGCTCTCTGTCCATTAGGCTCCCTACCTCTTGTGATCTCTTCCCGATAGTGTAGAGCCTGGACTCCTTTCCATAAGGGTTTTAATCCCAACCCAGCTGACTTATTTTCCTTCCCTCACAAAAGGCTGCATGCGCATGGCCTGATAGCTTTGTTCCCAGCTGGGAACATTCTGTATCTTAATACCATCTCTACCAATTGTTGTCAGCAGCTTCGCCACCAGAAGCTCAATACTTCATAGCTAGCTTGGGTGATGCAATCACTTGAGAGTCACTTCTGATTTTGATTTGAAGAGACAGATAAATGCAAACAAATTATGGCTGTATGAGGGCCTGTTGTTGCAAAGGTTAAGGAGGTCAGATCAGTTTGGTTTTATTTTGGTTATTTTCCCTACTTTTCCAGCTTCCTTGGTGTGTTCAGCCCCTCTTTCTCCTGTGCTGCATAGCTCATACCTTATCTATATTTGTACCCCAGCCTACCTCCCAAGGAGCATAGGGCAACGTACTTGGGGATTATCCTATCCTATTTTACCTTTGCAACAATCTTCAGACATTGGCTAGGAGGAGAGACGCTGTGATTCATAATCTAGTGAGCTTCATGGCTGGGTGGGCATCTGAACTATTACTACACCATATTGGCTCTCCTGAAAATGGTTCATATTTTGTGAAACTATCCTTTGTAGGCCGACTGTGCATATCTAAATTGAGCCTTCTTAAATTGACCTTATAGTAATCAGGATTTTCCAGACAGCTGTATTGTTTACCTGCTGCAGATGTGGTCATCGTAATTGAGAGACAGCCCCAAGTATAATTATCTCTGTCCAGTTTGCTTTCCATGACAGTTCCAAGCCACTTTTTGAAATGCATCAGCCCTTAGAAATGGCTCTTCGGTAGTGTTTGTTTGCCATTCAGAGAAAAAAATAGTGATTTGCTGTCCCTGTGGTGTTATGTACTGTGACCTTTGTTTTGTTGTACTTTTTTGTTGTGCTTCCACCACAGAATAAAAACACAATATCTGTTTTTGGACGCAATTCAGTGATGAGGATATGTACTTACCTACATCATGTCAATCCTACTGTCTTAACTTGCAAAATACAGACCTTATAAATATTCAAGATTGAAATTACTACTAAAAATATGATGGTTAAGCTGCAACTTTTTTTGTTTAAAGAACCATATCCTTGCTCTAAAACTGCTTAATTTCAGAACCCAATCGTTTGAAGAACTATCTCTCCTCTCCCCCCACCCACCCAATTGACTGTGGTGATGATTTAAGGCTTGAAGAAAATATTTCCAGTCTTACAAATTCAAAAGTCCTGATTGAGTAATAGCTCCTTTTCTCCCTCTTGCATGTTCACAGGATGGCTTTCCTGATTTCCAAGATACAGTCCAGAGTTTTTATCAGCAGGATTCAGTCAAAATACAACAGGCATTGTCAAAAGGGAAGTGTGAAGACCTGGCCGCGCTTGGTTTACAGGTAAGCTACAAGTTACAGCAGTAGACTTCCTCCTGTTAGAACTTATTCCAGGACAACTACGCTTCTTTCTTTAGAGAACATTCTCTCCCAATCCTGCAGTTTGAGAGATCTTTGTGACCTGGCTGTGATGGTATCACTTTTAATGTAGGCGTATGACTCATGAAATAATTATCGGGGAGGGGGGGGGGGGGGGAAGGCTGCAGTTTTCCCTTCTCTCATAGTAGACAAATGGAGACTTGAACTCTGAGGAAAATAATATCATCCAGTGACTGGAGGAAGCAAGATATTTCAGTGTCAGCTGTCTGTTGTTGCATTACATTTGGAGTGTAAGGAAGAAAGAAAATAGCAGGTATTGGAGCTGTGTGTTTTATAATATAAAGCAAGACAAGCTTTAGTTTTTTAAGTCACTGAACCAAGATGGAATTTGGCAATTTGTTGATGCTGAGTAAATGATGAATGTGAAGTGCAGTTTAGGTTGCATGTAAAGAACACTGACGTCTGAATAATAGCTTTATTAAAAGACATATTTGCCTTGGACAAGGTACATTTTGTTTTGACCAAGTTTGTGGTGATAGTAGTTGTTGGGTTTAAAAAAAAAAGAAGAAAAAAAAAGATTGAAGCCTTCAAAAACGACTCGATTAATGTTTTGTTTCACATTTACTGACTTTTCGCATGTCACGAAATGAACAGCAGTCATGCTGAATGTTCCATTACCCTTCTCTAGCTCCAAGCTCGAGAAGAAGGCTGGGACTTGTCATTTAGGTGCTTAGCAGACAAGGCACTGAGAGCACTTCTGCAAATCCATTCCCCAGCCTTCTTCCTCCTCTGCAACTGGAGGGAAAGGCTGGAGTTTGGTTTGGCAATCAACACCTTGGCTATTCAATGCCAAAACAAGCCCTTGTTCCCGCTCCCCCAGATCCAAGTGTGGAGCTGGAAGTGGGAAGGGCAGATGGTTGTCCCTGAAGTTGTTTTGGGTTTTGGAGGTGTAGCAAAGGGGACCCCACCTGCTCCCGCACATGGATGTGCCTGACTGTGTGTGGAGGCACATCCATTCTGTTCCTGACTCCCAGCTGAGCAGGAGCACAACAGGAGAGAGGCTCCAGCTGTTTTCAGGGCTGTGATAAGCGGGCAGGGTCCCAGAGAGCGAGTGAACAGAGCGAGCGAACAGGGAGAGCAAACAGGAGGTCGGCAGCGGAGGTCAAGGGGGAGGTCCCTAAAAAAAATTAAAAAATAAAAATTCTAGGAAGCCAGAAACAGAGCACTATGGAAGGAAAGGACTCAGCAGTGCTGGTGACCTGCAAGGGGTGTGCAATGTTTGTTTTCCTGCCGGAGATCAACATGGCCTACACGTGCAACAAGTGCAAGCTGGTCACGCTGTTGGAAGAAAAGGTCAGAGGACTGGAGCAGCAAGTGTCAACCCTCAGGAGCATAAGAGAAAGCGAGGAATTCTTAGACAGAACGGTGGATCTACAGCACCAAAGCACAGTACAGGAGCCAGAAGGGCAACGGCAGGATGAGGCGGAGTCGGAGACTGCAGAGGCAAGGGAAAATAACGCAGGGGGAACTCCCTGGAAAAGGGTGACTGTTAGGAGCAGAAGAACTACAAGACACTCTGCGCCTGTGGAAGCAGTGGAGCTATGGAACCGCTTCCATGTACTTGAGGACGAGAGCAGAGGACAGCCTGCAGAGGACGGATTACCGGGCACCCAACGTGACAGCGAGCAAGAGGCTGAGGGTCAGTCAAGTGGAGGCAATCAAACCAAGGCCTACAGCAAGAGGAAGAGAAGAGTACTCGTAGTGGGAGACTCCCTCCTGCGGGGGATCGAAGCCAAAGTATGTCGCGAAGACCCATGGACTCGCCAGGTGTGCTATCTCCCCGGGGCACGGATTAAGGATGTGTCAGAGCAGCTGCCGAGGCTCATGCAGCCCACCGACACATACCCCTTTCTTCTCTTCCACGTGGGTACAAATGATACTGCCAAGCGGAGTTACAAAGAAATCACGGCAGACTTTGAAGAGCTGGGAATGGAACTCAAGAACTTCGGGGCCCAGATAGTTTTCTCATCCATCCTTCCAGTACTTGGAAGAGGCATAGAAAGGGAAAGAAAAATACTCCAAGTGAATGACTGGCTACGAAGGTGGAGCCGACGTGAGGGATTTGGATTCTGGGACCACGGGCTACACTTCCTGGAAGATGGACTGCTGGCAAAGGATGGGTTGCACCTCACAAGGACTGGGAAGAATGTGTTTGGCCACAGCATGAGGAACTTAATCAGGAGGGCTTTAAACTGAATCCAACAGGGGAGGGAGACATAAACTCGGGGGTACCAATGGAAGAAGGCCTCTATGCCACAATGGAGAGAACAGCTCCAGCGGTGCCCATTGATAGTCTACCACAAAATGTAGGGGGAAAGTCGGACTATAAAGCACAGAGTCTTCGATGTCTCTATACTAATGCCCAGAGTATGGGCAACAAACAAGACGAACTTGAACTCTTGATACATGAGGGCAAGTACGACTTGATAGGGATAACTGAAACCTGGTGGGATGACTCCCATGACTGGAATACAGCAATTGAAGGGTATAACTTGTTCAAAGGGAACAGAAGCAACAGAAAGGGAGGTGGAGTTGCACTGTATGTTAAAAATACGTATCTCTGCACAGAGATACAGGAAGAGGAGCTTGGCAGCCCCATTGAGAGCATCTGGGTTAAAATAAAGGGGGCAAAGAATAAAACGAACATGGCGGTTGGAGTCTACTACCGACCACCCAATCAAGGAGAAGACGAGGATGGAACTTTTGAAAAGCAAATTGCCATTGTTTCAAGGAGGCACGATGTGGTAGTAATGGGAGACTTCAATTTCCCTGATATCTGTTGGGAGACTTATTCAGCCAAACATGGCCCCTCCAAGAAATTCCTGAGTTGTGCTGCTGATAACTTCCTCCTACAGAAAGTGGAGGAAGGAACTAGAGGATCGGCTATCCTTGACCTTATTCTAACCAACAGAGACGAGTTAGTGGATAAAGTGGCAGTTTCGGGAACTCTGGGGGAAAGTGACCATGTTATACTTGAGTTCTTGATTCTAACGGAAGCAAAAGCTGAGTGTAGCCAAACACGTACCCTGGATTTTAGGAAAGCCAATTTTAACAAACTCAGAACAATGATTAGTAAGATCCCATGGCAAGTGACTCTCACGAGAAAGGGAGCCCAGGAGGGGTGGGAGTTTTTAAAAAAGGAAATTTTAAAGGCACAATTGCAAACAATTCCCAAAAGGAAAAAAGGCAGAGGGCAACAGAAGAAGCCAATGTGGCTTCACAATAAACTCAAAGATGACCTGAAAACAAAAAAGGACACGTATAGGAAGTGGAAAGAAGGACAGGCTACAGGGGAAGAGTACAGGCAGGTAGCACAGAACTGCAGGAATAGTGTCAGGAAGGCTAAAGCTGAGAATGAGCTAAGGTTAGCGAGGAATGCTAAAAGCAACAAAAAAGCTTTCTTCAGATACATGCACAGTAAAAGACAGAAGAAAGAACTGGTGGTTCAACTACGCAATGAGGATGGCAAATTGATAACAGAAGACAAAGAAAAGGCAGAAGTGTTCAATTCCTACTTCAGCTCGGTCTTCTCCCAAAAGAGGGTCTATGACCCCCCTGGCAAACCTGAAGTGCAGACTGAAGGGGCAGGATTGCAGCTTGAGATTGATAGGCAAATGGTCAAGGAGCACCTGATTACTCTGAACGAGTTTAAATCTCCAGGGCCTGATGAGCTGCATCCTAGAGTAATAAAGGAACTGGCAGAAGAACTCTCAGAACCACTGTCTATTATCTTTGAGAAATCATGGAGGACAGGTGAAGTGCCAGACAACTGGAGGAGGGCAAATGTTGTTCCCATCTTCAAAAAGGGCAAGAAGGAGGAACCTGGGAACTATAGGCCAGTCAGTCTGACATCAATCCCCGGGAAGATTTTGGAGCAGATTATAAAGAAGTCAGTCTGCAAGCACCTTGAAAACAATGCAGTGATTACTAGAAGCCAGCATGGATTTGTCAAGAACAAATCCTGTCAGACTAATCTGATCTCATTTTTTGATTGGGTAACCTCCCTTGTGGACTGTGGGAATGCTGTGGACATTATATATCTAGACTCCAGCAAAGCTTTCGACAAAGTGCCTCATGATATCCTGATTAGTAAGCTAGCTAAGAGTGGGCTAGATGGAACAACTATCAGGTGGATCCACAATTGGCTACAGAATCGGACTCAAAGAGTGCTTATCAATGGTTCCTTCTCAAACTGGGGAGAGGTAACGAGCGGGGTACCACAGGGCTCGGTCCTGGGCCCGGTGCTCTTCAACATTTTTATTAATGACTTGGATCAGGAGGTACAGGGAATGCTTATCAAATTTGCAGATGACACAAAGTTGGGTGGAACAGCTAATACTCTGGAAGACAGAAACAAAATTCAAAGTGACCTCGATAGGCTGGAGCGCTGGGCTGAAAACAACAGAATGAAATTTAATAGGGATAAATGCCAAGTGCTGCACCTAGGGAGAGGAAACCAAATGCAGAGTTACAGAATGGGGGACACTTGGCTCAACAATACTACAAGTGAGAAGGATCTTGGAATTGTGGTACATCACAAACTGAATATGAGCCAGCAATGCGATGTGGCTGCAAAGAAGGCAAATGCAATTTTGGGCTGTATTAATAGAAGTATAGCTTCCAAATCGCGGGAAGTGATAATTCCCCTTTACTCGGCACTGGTTAGGCCTCATCTTGAGTACTGCGTCCAGTTCTGGGCACCTCACTTTAAGAAGGACATAGACAAACTGGAGAGGGTTCAGAGGAGGGCAACAAGGATGATAAAGGGACTGGAAACAAGGCCCTATGAGGAGAGACTGAAAGAACTGGGCATGTTTAGCCTTCAGAAGAGGAGACTGAGGGGAGATATGATCGCACTCTTCCAGTATTTGAAGGGATGTCACACAGAGGAGGGCAAAGATCTCTTCTCGATCATCCCAGTTTGCAGGACACGGAATAATGGGCTCAAGTTACAGGAACCTAGATTCCACCTAAACATCAGGAAAAATTTCCTGACTGTCAGAGCAATAAGACAATGGAATCAACTACCTAGGGAGGTCGTGGGCTCTCCCACTCTGGAGGCATTCAAGGTGCAGCTGGACAGACATCTGTCAGAGATGCTTTGACCTAGATTCCTGCATTGAGCAGGGGGTTGGACTCGATGGCCTTGTAGGCCCCTTCCAACTCTACTTTTCTCTGATTCTATGATTCTATGAGGCACAGTGCAAGGTCAGGGACCAACAGTCAAGTCCTGTGCATATCTACTCAGACAGCAGCCCCACTATGTTCAATGGGACTTATAGAGCTTCAGTGATTGGGTGGTATAGAAATGAAATAATAATAGTAGTAGTAGTTGTTGTTGAGAGCCAGTGTGGCTCAGTGGTTAGGGTGTTGCAGTGGGACTCAAGAGATCCAGGTTCTAGTCCCCACTCAGCCATGAAACTCACTGGGTGACTTTGGGCAAGTCACTGACTCTCAGCCTAACCTACCTCACAGGGTTGTTGTGAATATAAAATGGAGGAGGATTATATAAGCCTCCTTGGGTTCCTTGCAGGATATAAAATAATAAATTAATAAATATAATAAATAATAAGCATACATTGAATTGCAGCCTAAGGCTGCAATCCTCTGTGCTCTTTGCTTGGAGTAAGCCCATTTAATACAGTGGGGCTTTATGTCTGAGTAGATATGCATAGAATTGCATTGAAGGGGAGGGGAAGAACTATGGCTTGGCTACCAAAACTGCTGGAAATGGGGCTGCAGCATCCCCTTTACTATATTGAATCCAGGGCTGACTTTCTGACCTGTAAAGGAGCAGATTCTCTTTCCTAATAACCTGTTATGTGAACGTATGAAACTGTCCTATATGGAGTTAGATGACTGGTCCATCTAGCACAGCATTGCCTATTTTGACTGGCAGCTGCTCTCCAAGGGTCTCAGGCAGAGGTCTTTCTCAGCCCTGCTACCCCAGAGTCTAAATTGGGCCAGTTCAGGTGTAACCATCTCAGCCTAATCAACCATGGTTTATTAGTCCAAGAAAAGATGTTGTGCCCACACCCTTCTTCCTCCCTTTGCTTAAGCACCAGAATTGAAGAACTTCTGAGGTTTATCAAACTATCGGCTCTCATTGCATCTGAACCAGGAAACTCTAATCTCAGATTTAGAACCAGGAAGTCTTCAATTCCGGCATGAGGGCTAGGGGTAGAGGGAGTATGCAGGCACAATGCTAGTCTTCTCCCAAAAGAGGATCTATGACCCCCCTGGCAAACCTGAAGTGCAGACTGAAGGGGCAGGATTGCAGCTTGAGATTGATAGGCAAATGGTCAAGGAGCACCTGATTACTCTGAACGAGTTTAAATCTCCAGGGCCTGATGAGCTGCATCCTAGAGTAATAAAGGAACTGGCAGAAGAACTCTCAGAACCACTGTCTATTATCTTTGAGAAATCATGGAGGACAGGTGAAGTGCCAGACGACTGGAGGAGGGCAAATGTTGTTCCCATCTGTCTAATAATAAACCATGGTTTATTAAACTGAGATAGTCCTTTAACTGTAAAGATGGCCTCATATATGCAGAGCAAGCACTCTGGCTGTCACTGACCTATGGTGTCTCCTGTGTCATGTGGTGTATGGTTTTAAATGGCATGTGTAAAATTGGAATTGCGGAATAATGCTGCAAAGAGTGGGATGTAAACATGTGAAATAAATAAATAGATCACATGTCCTCAAAAAAGGTATAATTTTGGAATGCATCTTTTGTGCAGAACAACCATGACAAATGTTTCTTGCTGCCTGCAGTTTGGGAGGTCATCTTGACCTAATGTGGGTGTTCCCTCTTAGGCAATGTTGTTGCAGCTTTACCTTCATGCAGTGTAGGCGACTAGGGATCTTAAATTTGAGAGAGGGGGTGGATGCTCATCCAGTAGAACAAATAAGCTCTGTGGAAGCTCACTTTACAGCATGTGTTTAAAACTCTCCCATTGCTGCCCTTACTAGTCCGGTGTTCTGCCCTTTGTTGCTGCACTACGTAAAGTGGGCAGCATCTTGGAGAAATGAAGATGGATACACAAGCCGGCATGGGATAGTAATATAATAATAGTATTTATATAATGCATTTTAAGTGTTCAAATATTTAAGTGCAAAGTTATTGTTAATTTTACAGCAGGTCAGTAAAGTAGCTCTCTCTCTCTCTCTCTCTCTCTCTCTCTCTATATATATATATATATATATATTTAATATGGTACTGCTTCTAAAACATATTGCAGAGAGAATGAACTCTACATTTAGTCACAGATGCAAAGAGGGGGGCCATTTCACACATAGTGCAAGACAAAGGTGGGCCAAATCACAGGGTTGTTCAGTCCTGACAAGTATGCCTATGTGATGTAGGGATTTGCAAACATGTTGGTTGCTTTCATAGTTTATATTTTTAGGTGCACACTTAAAATACCTTGTGTGAAAAGGTCCACATTTAATTCTGTACACAGGACTATGCAGCAAAAAAAATCAGTGTTGGAGCCTAGGAATGGGAAAGGTTTTGTTTCAGCTTTGCATAAGGCTGGTGCCTAAATATTTGGTGTTTAGATGGTCCTCAGGAACTGGAAACATTTCCCCAGCCTCAACAGTATATTTGTTTTCTATCAGATCTTCAAGTACTATATGCCTCATTTAAACAGGCAAAAATTGGTCTTCCCCTCCTTTTCTTTCCCAAACGATGATCTGTCAGAGTAATTAAAAATAACACATTCAGAACCACATTCAGAGTTTAAAATTCTCTTGGCATTAATAATTTATACTGTCCCCTAGCAGGTTGCTATGCTGTTTTAATTATCTTTTTCTTTTGTAGTATATAAGACCTTGTTCGTTTTTCTAGGCAAATTTTGCACACTATTATTCCCTACAAATATACTGTCAACCTACACTTTTCAGAATAGCAGATTGTTGAGGGGGTTTTGGCTTTTTTTTTTTAAACCTTGGATAGTGCTAGTTCCAAAAATAAAGCTTGAGTGAAATCCTGACTTGATTTTTTTGGGGGGGGGGGGGGAAGCAGATGTTCTTGTTGCTCTTGAAATATTTGTGTGTATATACATAAATTTCAAAGGGTTTTAATTCAGACAAAGCTCTGTTGCTTTAAGAATAATATAGACTGTATCATTAATGTGTAGTAAATATCTGGTCTGGGAATATCGGTGCCATTTGAAATGATATTTGATTATTTGTAAAGTCATTCTGAGAATATATTTGTGTAAGCCAGAGAAGCTTAAAAACCAGACTCTAAACAGGTGATTCTGTTGTGCTTTGTGATTGACACATGGACTGGCCAATCAATGCTATCTATACATAGCATTGCTATACGTGTGGGTGGTGGCTTCAGAATTGACAAAAGGACCACCCAATCAGTGCTCTGAGAATGCTACCAAAAACAGATTCCCCCTGAGGCCAGTCTGGATGAAAAGGCAGCTGTACATGTGTGTAAACAATGGCGAGTACAATTCTGGAGCAGGCTCTCTGTTAAAGCTATGTATTTATTTGGATTAGAAGTGATAATCCAGCGTGTTGTTGGCCTAACACATACACCAGGACACACCCATTTTTTAAAATTACTATATTTTAGTTTTGTTTTTACTTTATATCAGTACAGCAAACACAGCCATAACAACACAAAGGCAAGCTAGAACAAAAGGCTGGTAGAGGCAGGGAGGGGAAGGGGTGTGGGACCAGGATGCACAGTTAATTTGATTTTGTCTACTGGGGCAAGATGGTCTGAAAAGTGGTGGTCTGAAATTAGGGGCTTTTACATCTGTTCCCATGTCATGGTCAGAACACTTCCTGTTGAGGTTTAGACTTATGGCAGCATTCCCCCATTAAAATGGTCCATGCTCAGAGGGTAATGAATTTTGATAGATTTCAGAGGACTCTGAGATATTTTGGCTGGCACTCCCATTGGAACCCTGGTCACACTGTGGAATGCAGAGATGACTCGGGTAGTTGACACAATCATTCCTGAGTGCTCTCTCCTGCTGAACAGAGCCCCTTCAGCTCCTTGATCTACTTTTGAGCTGATGGCACTGAAGCAGGTTGGGAGACAGATGGAACAAAAATGGAGAAAAGTCTTGAGATAAGTCTGACTGAGCACAAGTGAGAGCCTACTCATTTTCCCTACTCCATGGTGGAGATGGCAAAGCTGCAATTTTTCTCCACCAGCGTGGTGGTGTCCTCACATGGTTGTCCAGTGGAACCTTTCTGAATGGTTCAGGGTCCTTTGCAGTCTGACCCAGAAGGAGATGTGGCACAACTCTCTGTAGTAGTGGATATGTTTGAAGAAAAAATCATTACTATCTGGACACCGCAGTTCATGCAGACCAGTCAGTGGAAGTATCCAGGGCACCGTCTGGCCCTATTTTGTTGGGTGACTTTCAGTAGTTAGTGCCTTCAGATGGTATAGAATATGACAGCAGGATTGCTAGCTGGGTCTGGACATCACTAACATATTACACCAGCATTTTGTCATCTTCAGTGGCCTGCAGTCTATTTCTGGAGTCCCAGCTCAAAGTGCTGGTTTTGACCTTCGAGGTCCTTCAGGGCTTTTGACCTGAAAGACCATCTCTTTCTACATGTACCTACCTGGACTTTCAGATCATCACCTGACGTCCTTTTTCAGGTGCCCCCACCAGGTGGGATGCTGTGAGTGGCTATGAGTGAAAGAGCCTTTTCCAGACTACAGTGATGAAGGCCTTATACACTCAGTATAAGGTACTCTGGCTGTTGAATGGCCTCCCCGAAGAAGCTTGCCTGGCACCTATGTTAATGTCCTTTTGGTGTCAGGCAAAAGACCTTACTTTCCCAGGCCTTCTAAATCTTGCTGTAGCTTTTAGATCAGTTTTAGCTCTTACGTTTTATGCTCTGCCCTTTTTTATCGTAACGTGGAGTTTGTTTTAATCGTGGCATCACATTTGATCGTGTCACTCTTTTTATTGTTTGTAACTTGTTTTTTTTATTCTGTAAGCAGCCCTGATAATTTTTGTTCTAGGGCAGCCTTTAAAAATTGAAAATAAATAAATGTTTATTGCATTTAGAAGTTTTATCTTATTCTAATGGCATATGTTTACATTTATCAAGACAATTTGAGAATAGTTAAAGTCGCCCATTCTTAATTTTTGCTGACTCCCAGATTTCTCTAGTAGCATTTTTGTCTCCACTGCTAGTTAACAGTCTCTTCTGTATGATTTGATTTTCTGTAGTTTGTAATATGCCTTGCCGGGGCCATGCCATTTCTATGTTCTGTGCTGCACTTAGCATCTAGTTGGTGCAAAATAATTGCATGTAGTAGTAATAATGGCATGTGGCTAAATCTGTGTTTGCTTTAATTTCAGCCTGAAAGGATGATGGCCAAGCAGATGGAGTTCCTTTGCAACCAAGCTGGTTTGGAGAGACGCCTTTCCGCAGGTCTTTACAGGCAAAGCTCAGAAGAACACAGTCCCAATGGCTTGACGCCGGATCATGGTGATACCCAAGGTACAGTAGTTTCCAGGCAAGTTTACTTGCCATCACACATCTATTCTGCAGTAGTTATTATTTGTGAAGTTGATGCAGTAGTGTGGCCCTTGCTAAACCATAACCAAATGAAATTTGCTCTGGCAATGGATTTCTTAGAGGGAGAATATCACAGGGACAAAGGAGAGGTGCTTGTAGTCCATGTAGGTATTGCATTGTGAGAAATAAGTTTTCTGAAACCTAGAATGTGGTCTGATTTAAAAGATAGGTAAGTGGCACGGGAGCTGCTTCTCATGTGGCTGTTTTTACTTTGCCCTGGTCTCTCTCTCACTCACTCCATCTCCACCCAGATGATTCAGGTGATTTGCTGGTTTTGAATTATGCCCACATTGGCTGCTGGATCAAGTGACCATTGCAGGTATGGCTTGAAACAAACCATCCAGACTACAGTGGTGAAGGCCTTATACACTCAGTATCCTTAGGAACATGGGAGCAAACAGAAGAGCAGCACCTCCAGTGCCTGTGATATACTGTTTAAATCGGGCCTGCCTCTTTTACACTTTCAGGGATTGTGTCTGTTTTAACATGAACGTGGGTTATAGCACTGAATGAATATCAATGCGGTAATATATCTTTTAGGTGAAAGACCCTTAAATCTACGCATGTCAGGTCTACCAAATAGGCACATGCCACACATTTCATTAGATGGAGAGCCTCATGTAGTGAAGCCCCTCTGCAATGACTTGAGTCGACTATATGCCAGCACCGAAGCAAAGTCTCAACCTTCAGGTAAGGATGTTTCCTTCATGTGATAACTATGAACTATCCTGTGGAATTTCTGTTGGAGAGAAGCCCGCAAAAGGAAACTGCATGTGTGACACTAGCATTGGCAGCCCCAGTGGAGGTGCAGGCCATGTGTGAGAAGTATCCTGCCTGTGGGTTTCCCGTGGGCAGCTGCTTGGCCACTGTGAACAGAATGCTGGACTAGATGGACCTTGGTCCAGCACAGCACTTCTTATCTTCTTATCCACATCATGCAGCCAATCCACAGGACTGGGGCTTCTCTACATAGCTGCTGTGATTGTAGAGAAGCATTACAAAGCCTTAAATCAAGGGTTGGTGACTTGTGGCTCTCAAGATATTATTTTGGCCTACAATTCCCATCAGCCCTAGCCAGCATAGCCAATGTTAAGGGCTGATGGGAGTTGTAGGCCAAAGCATCTGAAGGGCCACAAATTGTCCACTTCTTCCTTAAATCTAAGGACTTTTTGTGTAATAAATTGCAGACAAACCTTTTATGTGAATTTCGTAATCCGTGTGCCTGGCTAACTACTACAACTTCACATTTCATGAGGCAGCATTGCTAGATAGATCTGTATGTGTGTTTTGCTAATCTACAGAAATTGTTCAGCAGTGCATGCAGTTAGATTCCTTCGTCTGCAAGAAACAATCTTAACATACGAAAATAAATCCGCTTACTGTGCAACAACCCTGCCACTTTTAAAATGTTAGGTCCTTTGTTCTTTTATAGCTTATGTCAGGGGTCCTCAAACTTTTTACACCGGGGGGGCAGTTCATTGTCCCTCAGCCTGTTGGGGGGCCGGACTCACTGGGACTCCCCTGTGCCGCCTCCTTCATGCTGCCCCCCCGCGGCCGGTGCAGGACCCCCCGCCGTCCCCCGCTGCCGCTGCAGGACCGCCCCGCTGCCCCCCGCTGCTGCCGCCACCGCAGGACCCCCCCACCCCTGTAACCCACCCCCCCACCGCCATAACCCCCCCACTGCCCCACCCACCGCCGCCATCCTACCTGGTCCCCTGCGTGCTGCTGCTGCTGCCGGTGCCTCCGCCACAGCCTCCACTCGAGGCCGCCGCCGCCGCTCCGTCGCGTCCATCCTGGACTCTGCCCGCGCTCAGTTTTGAAAAACAGCGCGGGCAGGGTCCAGAATAGACGCGACGGAGCAGGGTCCCGTCGCATCACTTCCGCCGTGCTGGAAGTGATGCGACGGGACCAGCAGGCGGCGAGGCGGATGAGGTAACCCCCCCCGCCGCCCCCACCGTAACCCGCCGCCCACCCACCCACCGCTTCCCGCCGCCCACCCACCGCTTCCCGCCTTCATCCCCGCCGCTGTCCTACCTGGCCTCCGCCACCGCCCGAGTCCGCCACCGCCGGCGCTGCTCCAGCGCGTCCATCCTGGACTCCGCCCGCGCTCAGTTTTGAAAAGCAGCGCGGGCGGGGTCCAGGATGGACGCGCCGGAGCAGGGTCCCGTCGCGTCACTTCCGCCGCGCTGGAAGTGACGCGACGGGGCCAGCGCCCAGCGGAGAGCAAAGAACTACTATTGGGAAGCCCGCGAGGCTGCGGACGGGGTGGGGTGGGGACAGGACACGGAAGCAGCAGCTCTTAGAGGCACGGAAAAGGAAAGGCTGGTGGTGAGGCCCACCTTGGCTCCTGTGCCGGCCGCCCAGCCTGCTTGTCCTGGGAGGAGAGAGCGCCTGGGGGGAGAGGCTCTTTGGTCCGACCCGGGAGGCACGCGGGCACGGCCGGGCCCAGTTCGGGCCTACCACACGGACCCTAGATCGGCCACCGGGCCGGATGGAAGGGCACGGCGGGCCGGATACGGCCCGCGGGCCATAGTTTGAAGACCCCTGGCTTATGTGGATGTGATCAAATCTGTCCGGGATGCTTTGACTTGGATTCCTGCATTGTGCAGGGGGTTGAACTCGATGGCCTTATATGCCCTTTCCAACTCTACTTTTGTATGATTCTATGAAATAACATTTAACTGTGAAAAGCCTGATGTAGCAGGCTGAATGACTCTTAATGGGGAAGCACAAGAGTTCTACTTTTGAGGACTGTTTTTTTGTAATTTGGTTCAGATGATGTCTTCAGGTTTGCCAACAGGCAGATACAGTTGGACCTGTTGCACAAGGATTAGTGCTGAGAAACCATACTATTTGTGACCTGGCTTGTGCCTTGCACAAAATGAGGCAACCTAAGATTCTTACAGTTGCAAGGATCTGCAATTGATACCTTAAAATTTAAATCAATCTAATCATTTTAAAGGGCCGAGTCTTGCCTCTTGATCTTCAACAGGCTGGAAGTCCTGGCTTGCAAAATACAGTATCCCCATTACCAGTAATGTGCCATAGCCCTCATGACTGCAGAGTATGTGCAAGCTAAACAGTTGTTTAGCTGTGGCCCTCTGTTTTTATGATGCATGTCCAACTCATTGGTGATCCAGATGTCTGATCTGTCTCCCATATAATATTTCCAGCATAGTGGCTCTATTAAGTTGATTGCTTTTCAGTACTACAATTATGTATGTATAGGATTTTATAGGCTGTCCATTGGCTACCACTGGTGGTAAAGCATCTGAACACCTTTCATTTTTGGCTCAATATGTTCATAAAAATAATTTCTATTTTTTGTTGCAGAAGGCCTTGGTATCTTGAAAGATTTTCCTCACTCAGCTTTCAGTAGCCTTGAAAGGAAGGTTATAAAGACAGAGCCAGAAGATACAAGATAGCCATGCTGCTGTTGAAAAGTGTATTTTATTTAAGAAGAAAGCTTCAAATGAGAAACAAAACCAGCCTTAATAACCAGTGTTGCCTCATTGAAATAAGTGATTTCATAGCCAAAGCCTGAACAGGACAGTCATATTGGGGAACTGACATACAAAAAGTCCTGTTGGAAACTGAAACTGTAATGAGAAGTGGGTGCAAACATTATGAAAAAGTGGCTTCATAATATGGGAAAGGTTCACAAACTAATACTGTGGACCCTTGTTATTTAAGAATGTATTATGTATTTGTATAACTTAAAGTAAAGAAAAACCTTAGGTGTCAGAATGTGTGTTAAGTCCAGTAGATGTGGCTGCCATTATTTTTACTTGAAATTTCAACATCTACTTTAAATGTAGATATGATAGTTACGAGTCCGATTTTTTTTTAAAAAAAAATATTCTTAGTTTGGGGCAGGGGGACAGAACAAAGTGTGTGTATGTGTGGGGTGGGGTGGGGAACCAAGTGTGACTCACTTTAACTGCAGGTTTGCAATGTTTATTTTTTAGGAGCAAAAAATAAGCAATTACAGAAAATGTTATAGGGATATAGCATTGGAACGAGCTGACTGTATTATAACAGGCATTGTAATGCTTATCAATGTAACATCATTCTCAAAAGATTTCATGAACATATATCTATAATGTATTTATTTACATTGTAATGTCTGCTATTTAGGGATTGGTGGGAGAGAAAGAAACACATTATTGTTTCATGCTATATGCTCTGAACAGGAAAAATAAATCACTGCATCGTAAGGAACTTGATTCACTAGGACATTCTGATTAAGGCTGCCAGAGCAGTCTCTGCTGAAAGACTGGTGACATTTCGGAACTTTCCTTAGATTCTTCTTTCATTTTTTTAAAGTTGGAATGCGTCAGATAACAGAAGAGGTGGGAAAGCAATGCCAGAAATTTATACGCTCTAAAACAACCAATACAATGACATTGAAAAGAGAAATGGGAGGATGAATATGGTACTGGTAGGGAACAGTAGCGTTACGAATCCACTTGGTTTTATTCGTATACCATATACTGCACCCAGTGTACTGATACATTTCCTTTTGTATGTATGACCAACTGTACTCATTATTTTATGGAGGGTTTCCTTTGTGTGGATGATTGATTCTTAAGGGGGGGTGCCCTGTTTTGTCTGTAATATAATGACTGGCTTGCAGGAGACATCTTGGTATTTACCTTTGGGATATTTCACAGTGGTATCTGCATGTTATACATAATATCGTTGTGACATGTGGGTCTGCCTAATAGTCCCCTCTCCTCAGCATCATTTAGGACTGTGCGGTTGCATTGCTGAACTTAAACAGGGTTTCAACACCTTAGTTCAGCCTTCCCCAACCTGGTGCCATCCAAATGTGTGGGACAACAACTCCCATCATCCCCAGCCAGCATAGGGAATTGCTCTTCATATCTGAAGATTTTGCTCTGTGTAATAGTGAGTACTGAGTCATTCCATACACCATATTGAAACTGTCACTGTAGTGTGTGAAGTAACATGTTCACCACATTCATTGTAAAACATGTTTAATAACTGTATCACTTGATTTGTGGAGCAAGCAAAGCTTTATAGTAGAAACACCAGTGCACATATTTTCAATATTATGGGGTGGGGGGAGTTTCGTTTTGTTTGTTTGTTTTTTAAAAAAGAGGAAAATCTTGTTTGTTGAATTGCATTGATGAAGAAATTGTATTCAAAGGAGTAGAATCTGCAACTTAGTGGAGCAAAACAAAGTGATGAATGTTTCGTTTAAATGGCTCATTTTATTGTTTTGTGAACTACTAACACGAGTGTGATTCCTTCTTCCCAAAGGTTGCAAGCAGCACTGCTTGATATCTTTCACAAGATAGGACAGTAGTTACAGGACACATCGCTATCCATAGGATATAATACTTTGTTTTATAAAGGCCAATGTAATGTAGTGTAAATTTTAAATCTGTAGTACAATCTATTTTTTTATTTTCAGTTGTAAATGACCTGACTCAGCTATGTTGTAAGTACTGAGGTATTTGATTTTGATTTTTTTTTCACAGTCCAGCAAATCATTTCAGCCCCAATAAGTCGGCTTTTTATTTTATTTTTAACTTTTCCTTTCACTTGCAGGATACAACCTTTTTTATTTCTATCAAAATAGGCTGAAGCAGCTAAAGACATTCTTAAATCTCTTGCCTACTAGACGTACACTATTGTAGAAATAAGAGTGGATTCAAACTTGCAGAAGGGCACATAATACAGTGCTCCATCCAAGTGTACCTCCACCTCAGAGAGCACACATGGGATTGTTCAAAATTACCCCTCCCTGAAAATCTTCCTGCATGTGAAGAGTTCATCTCTCAGGTAAAAGTCTACTCTAGCCTTGTAGCCTGGACTGATCCCTAATGTATTTATTTTTACACAGGCAGGGAGATTTTGAAGTGAGGGTACAGACAAAGCACCCCACCCTTCTTTTTCCCTCACCTGCCATGCACAGCTGTGTTGGACTTAATCACACACTCCTCTGTATATCTGAATAGGCACTAAATCAGCCTTCCCCTAGTCTGGTACCTTCCAGATATATTGGACTACAATGCCCATCAGCCCTAGCTAGAACAGGCAGTGCTGAGGGTGATGGGAGTTGTAGTCCAACACATCTGGAAGGCACAAAGTTGGGGAAGGCTGCTCTAAACCTTGGCTTTTCAAAGAACCAGATCTTGCTTAACTTGCAGTCACTAGACAGGCTTTTTCTAGAATGCTAATAATTGAGAGCGTTACTGATGGTTGGCAATATGTTTGAATGTCTTCTCTACAGGTTTGTGGGAAGTGGTAGTAAGGAAGCCTGGCTGTTAGCCACAGCAGGGTTATTTTGACCAAAGTGTGATACTTGTTTGTCTGCATTTGTATTCTTGTTTGTCTGCATTTGTGTGCCTTGTTGGTTACAAAATAAAAGTCACCTTGGCAAAGTTTTTTCCTGTTTTACTTTAAAATAAAATAAAGAGGAAAAAGAGAACTAATTCTGTGACAGAATTATGCAGACTTGTCACTAAGCAAGGCTAGCTTCATTTCATCTAGTAATCCTGTTTTAAATGCCACTTTATGGAGACTGCTCAGATTTGGGGCTCACATTGAAAAATGAGCCATTCACCACTCAGTCATGGGTTCCCATATCAGAAACCATTCATTTTCGCCAATATTCCCTGCCCTGTGTTATTTCTGAAAAGGAAATAATTTCCTAATGGCACTAGCCCAACAAAGATGGAGGGGGGGGGGGACTCAATCTGATTCCATAAAACATTGGGTTCATAGATTAAACTCAGATCTGCACACATAAATACAACTGGCAGAAATGTTTATATAATATACATACTGAATATTTCCACCTGTCTAAACAAATTTGCTTGGATTAAAAGAAAAAGATATATATAGGGGGAAATGTCTATACAAAATTCAAACTACTAGGTAAAGCAATATTACTTTTTGTTACCTTCATAACTCCGTTTGCAAACACTTAGCAAGAAGTAATGAGTAGTTCTGATCTCTCTCTGTCCTTTTCACTGGGTTCCTTGCGAGGAAGGGAGATATATAAATAAAGGCAGAAGGGAGCTCCACTGAACTGTCCCAATCTGAAAATGAACATTTGCGGGGTTCCTTTATAAAGCACTAAGTCCCTGTTGTGCTAGTAGTGGGATCCCACTACTAGTGGAAGTAGTGGAAGCGCTAGTGGAAGCGCAGCAGCAGTATAGGTTCTTTGTGGTCTCTGTGACTCACACACATGGGTTATGTGCCTGTGCAGAACACTCATCCAGAACATTCTAGAGCTGAACAGAGTTTAGGTGGGAGCCCTGCTGTCCTGCTTCAAAGGGTGGTAGCAAAAGAACAGCTGTTTTAGACAGTCCGTAGTAGATAAAACAAGCATGTACCGATCAGGACCGGTGCAAGGCAGTTTGGTGCCCTAGGCAAGATCAGATATTTAGCGCCCCCCTTCCCACTTGAGAGCGCTGTATTTTTTTTCCAAGGCGTTTCTGGTGCCCCCTTTAGACCTGCGCCCTAGGCAGCTGCCTAGTTGGCCTAATGGTAGCACTGGCCCTGGTACCGATAAGGAGCCAAGGTCAAGAGCCAAGCAGGAATGCCATGAACAGAAGTTGTGATGCGTTGTTTTCCAGCATTGGCTATCATTTGAAGCAGGCGTTTATACAGGCTTGGCTGAGCCATGCCCTTGCCCCACAGCTGCAGGTAGTCTGAGGTTGTTTGCAATACCCTGTTCCTAAGTATAGCTCTTTATTCCACTGGGGCCTTGGCTTGCAGGCAAGCACTCCTCCTCAAAGGGAGTGTCTGAGTTTCCTGCTTGAGCCGGTGTTGTTTAGGGCTTGGAGGTGGCTCCTCCTCCAGCTGTGACTGCATGCTCTCCTGCAGCCCGGGAGGAACATTGGGGGTCTGCTGGGTGGGTCCTGGCTCCACTGCTGATGTCCAGCCAGCTGTGTCCTGGATTTCCCCCTCTTAATTCCTCAGGGGATGGAGGCTCTTGAGCAAAAGCTAAGTCCACTCCCATCTGCTGAACCAGAGTCCTGGGCCAGAGGTAAGACTACCTCCTCTTCTGACAAGGAGTCTCCCAGGGGAGGCATGACTCATGCCCACCTTCTCTGTGCATGGCTCCTGCCTCTATTCCTTTTTGTCTGCTGCAGCAACTAGCAGCATTTGGAACGTTTTCCACCTCATGGCGTTAACACAAATAAATAAATAAATAGTGTTCTCTTCCCACCCACCCCCAGATGCTGAGCAGAGTTCTTTCTTTCTCCTCTTTCCTATTTTCTCTGAATTCTCCCTTTACATTTTGACCCTTTGGGGCACATGGCCTCCAAGGCCTTCAAAAAGTGTGCCTGCTGCAATGGGGAAATAACCTTAACTGATGGACACTCCTACTGTCTTCCCTCAGAGAGGATCACAGGGTGAATTCCTGTACCCAGTGCCAGGCCTTTACCACACAGGCCAGAAGGGATAGAATGGCACATTTTTGTGCCCTCCTGTGGGAACAGACCCTCAAGGTAGCAGATACAGCTGTACTGCATAGGCACACCACGCTGTCTTCCATCTGCAAGAAGTCTGCAGCGTCTCTCAACTTATCACAGTACATCCATCCATGGAAAGCGCTGCAGGGCAATCCCGTTATCAGGAGTACCAGCCCTTATGCTGCTGTCGGCCTCTGCAGCAACTTTAGAGCAACTGGCAGCCCAAAGCAAAACTGAGCCCTGATAAGGGCAAGCCAACCAAGTCCCAAAACAAACACCCTGCTAATTCCTGGGCTCCAGGACTAAACAAGAAGAAAAAGACCACCTGCTGAATCGAGTGACGAACCAATGACTATGTCTGCTCCAAGGGAAGCAAGAAATCTCACAATCTACGCTCTGACAAGTGACCCCAATTCTGGAAAAGCTGCAACTCATATGAGACCACAACTCCCCTGATGATGTTCAGTGTATTGGGTCGATACTAGAGGGCAAATCTGGGGAGTGCTTCTCCCCGGAACCGTACCAGCTTGCTGCTTGGGGTTGCTTCCCATGTAGAGTTAGATCCCCTAGATACCAAGAAACCTCCCCGATTTCTTCAGGAAGTTTTCTTCAGCATTGCAATGATATGCCTTGGGATGGCCATAGATGCTCCTACACCAGCAGATCTCTTCCTTACTTCTATGAAGACTGGTCTCCACCATGAAGACACCACAACTCCTCCTGGTGGTATCATGATTACAGGTACAAAAACACTCATCGTGACTACTCTCGCCATTACTGCTGTCGCTCCTCTCCTTATGTGGAATGATCACAGGCATTTTCTAATCGGGTACCACCAACCCACACAGTACCCAAACTGCCTGATACGCAGCTACCACAAACTGCTATAGTACCCAGATTCCACCCTCCTCTTCTGGCCAACTTCTTCCAGGACATAATCCTGCCAAAAAACCCGGAACTAGGCTATTGGCCACCACTCCATAGCCACCATCAATGGCTCCACCAAATGAAACATCACCCATTCCTAAGCTGGAAACACATGCCAGCCCACATTCCTAGGATCACTCTTTGGGACAGACGCCTATTGCTCCGACACATCCTCCCAGTCAGCTATAGCGGCTTCAACCTCCCCACCAGATGCTACTGTGGGAGACCAAAACCCTCTCTCTCTCTCTGGATGACATTAGGTGGTATGCAGAACAGATTCTACACATGGTGAAGTCATTAGGGCTAGAGATAAAACCCCACCAGTCCCTGTCACTGACCCAGTCTTTAAGAGGGCACAACCAAACTTGACTCCCCCAGTAGGCATTGCTATGCTCCCAACACTTTTGTATGTCATCAAACTGTTGTGGTTGAAACCTGCTACGGTCCCCCCTAATTTTAGAAAGATAGAAAACCTTTATAGGGTGCAAGAAGAAGACTGCTCCTTCCTCTTTAAGCACCCCACTCCTAACTCCATAATTGTAGAAGCATCCCAGTCCAAGACTAAACAGAAACCTGACTCTGCCCCTGTTGACTCAGGAGAAAATTAGACTCAATGGGATGTAGAATCCAATGCACCGTGGTGCTAGTGCTTTGGGTACCCAACTAGGAGGCCTGCATGGCAGCCTACCAACAGTTTTTTGTGGGGAAAAAGCAGCAACCTTCTTTGAATGCCTCCCTGATGATGTGAAAAACTCAGCTATGATTTTTCAGGCTGAAGCTCATAGGCTTGCCAGCCAACAATTCAACACAGCTCGCCAAATGGCCAACTTCAGCTCCAAGCCCCATGGCAGCCGCCCCATCCTTATACTGCCATGCCTGGCTTCATATGGCAGGGCTTCACCAGGAAGCCAGATCAAGAGTGGAGGACCTTCCATTCAATGGTGAAGGCCTCTGTAGCGTGTCTGCAGATGAGACGTTGGACCATGTGCATAAAATGAAAACATTTGCATGAAAGATAGGAATGAGAGTCAATGGCCCATTTGACACCAAACTGATAAACTCAAACTGACCCTCTATTCAAGCTTTTGCACCTCCTTTCAGTCCAGGTGATCCTTTTAGGGCAAGCACAGGCAGCCAATCTATACAAGGCAAACACCCTGACCAATTGGCTCTTTAGCTCTTACAGAGGGTTCTGATCTGCTCGCTCTCACCCGAACAGAGTCAGACACTTTCTTGCTGCCTGGGAATCCATCACCACAGAAACATGGGTACTTTCCATCATTGCTCAGGGCTACTCCATTGAGTTCACACAGTCACGAGTCACCCCACCCATAGGTGTCTTCTACTCTGCTCCTTGTACTCCAGTTCTCTGACATGAAATCACCATGCTTTTAAGCAAGGGTGCCATAGGAAGAATCTTCCCCGCTCAAAAGCTCACTGGTTTCTGCTCCAGACACTTCACAGTCCCCAAAAAGGACAGAGGTCTTCAGCCTATATTCAACCTATGGGACATCAATTGATACTGTACATCTACCCTTTGTGCTACCTACTTTCACATATCTATTCACCATGCCTTGCATGATTTTCTCAGGTTTGCCCTGGGCAACAAACTTTTCCAGTTCTAGGTCCTCCTGTTTGGGTTAGCCATGGCACTGAGGGTCTTTACAAAGTGCATGGTGGTAGGTGCGGCTCACCTGAGACTGAAGGGGATCGTTGTCTTTCTATACATAGACAAATGGCTCTTTGTAGCTCCCTCATCCCACTGGCTCTGGGCCAACATCTCCGTAGCCATGTCACTTCTGAAATCCCTCGGCTTGTGGGTCAACAAGGAGAAGTCCTTATCAAGCATTACCACCACCTCGACATCAGGGCTCAGGCAGATGCAGCTTGTGGCAAAGTGGTCGTGTCTACAATTTTGGCGTGACATCCCTTTCCTCCAGTAAGTCTACTGCTTTGTCAGTCACCCATGTGAGTGAGTCACAGAGACCATGAATACAGTGCCTTGCAGAAGTATTCACCACCTTTTACTTTTCCACATTTTGTTGTGTTACAACCTGGAATTGAAATATAAGGATGTGGGGCTTACCTTAATGTTCTCCCCCCCCCTTTTTTTTTACATATTCCCATCAAACACACACATACTTCCAACATCCAGTCAACAACCAGGCAATCTAATCCTAGCCTGAGTTAATGAAAACTTTTATAAAATACTAGATTGATATAATTGAAATTGTTGACCTCTTGACAGATATAATTACGTTTTCAATAGTAATTGCTTGGTTTAGATAACAGTCTCATCTAGCATTATACTTACATAATTACTGATAAAAGATTCATTAAAATCCAGGAAGCCAGACTCTTAAAAAGGCAGTATCCTTAAGAACCTGTACAGATACTGTTGGGACTTGGAGATGTTATGCTCTCTCTGTAATAATATAAAGGATCATATTTGCAGAAACTGAAAACACACACCACAATTGATTTACATTTCATTTATTGTAAAGGCAACCCAAGATAGGTTTTAGCTACAATTTACATTCAGCATCATTAAATACTAACATTACATAGTAGCAGAAGCTGTTTACAGATATAAAATGTTTTATTAAAAAATATAGCCAGGTTATCTATCCCCTTACTCAGTTACCAGCGGTGCCTGCAAGGGCCTCCCTAATTCTTGCTGCTTTCTCAGCAAATCTAGCCAAGTTAGTCATGATGGATTGGTCTCTATTTGAAAGTAGAAATCTTATTTTGTCCAGATCTGTAAAATTAGCAATCAGAGCCAGAAATCTCATTAAATGTCTATCTCTGGGGACTTTGTATAGTTTACAATGTAGGACATAATGTATGGTGTCCTCCCCTGTCCTGATCTCCACAGATACATAGGCGAAATTCTCTGGGGATATTTTTAAATCTTCCCTCTCTGAATTTACACAACTGATTTACAATTGCATTAGAAGATTCTAATTCTTTTTTTAATATTGCAATTCATAAATAAATATAATAGAAATGATAAACAAATATAACATTCATGCAAAAAAAAAAAAAACAAGTATCAACATTATCTAAGATTCCCACAACATATCATTCAGAACAGCTAGCTAGTTTGATTAGTCAAGTGAAAAAACAACAATTATATGTAGTATAGACAAAGAGTGACAAATTATACACCTTGATCAGAGGTTATAACAAGGAAAATCTTTTATATTTTGTCAATGTCCACATTGTATCTAACCCTCATGAAGTCAATAAAAGGGCACCAGACAGAGAAACAGGCAGTCTTTTGTCTCTCTAAAAGCAGGGATGGGGAATGTACAGTACCTCCAGATGTTACTGAATTGCAGTTCCCACCATCCCTATATGGCTATACCTGCTACAGCTGATGGGAATTGCAGTCCAGCAACATCTGAGGCCTACAGGGTCCCCATCCCTATCTTAAATGAACATATGCTGTTCATTTGGTCATCTCTGCAACTTCCCAAACTTTACACAATCATATTTTTAAAAAAGAAAGAAAATTTTTATTCTTCTCAATACATGAAAAGGGGTTCTTGACTTTTACTCAGCCTCACTGACTGCCTAACAAACTTGAATGATTCCTACACAAACTATCTTTAAAGGTGCTTTTCATTGGGTCCTCCTTTCCGGCTCTTCTGCTCCTCTCTGAGTCTCTAATTCCTCCTGCACCTACAAGAGTAATATCATCCTGAGTAAACCAGGTTTCCCTGCTCCCTTTCTTCAGCTGGATTGTCCCTCACTTCCCACACAGGGCTTCCTACCATCAACTGCCCCGTGGGATGGATCCTTATGAGTTGTTATTTTTAATATTGCTTATATTAATGCTTGTATTAATGTTAATTGTTGTTGTCTTACTTGTAAGCCGCCTTGGAAGGACTTTTATCCTGAAAGGCAGGATATAAATAATTGTAATTAATAAATAATTAAGTAAATATCGGGATGAGAAGAAAAACAAAAGACTTCTGTCTTCTCCCTCTCTCTTTCTATATTAGAACCTCCATGGCCCACTGTTTACACAACAAGACCACACAGGGACCTTGTAATGCTTATGACACAAAATAATTAAACTTTGGTAAATGATCCTGGGGTCAAAGTTCACTTAGTCCAATGTTCTTTGGAAGAATCCCAGCAACAAGCAGGAATTAGGTGTCCACCGGTGGAAAACACCCTACTTTCTCCCCATTTCTCCAGGAGTTGACTAAAGGCACAATCCTATTTTTAGACAGAATAAAGTCCTACAACTCCCAGCATGCCCCAGCCAGCATGCACTAGCATCCATTAAGTTCAGATGTGTGTCCCCCACACACATTAAGCATAATCTTTTATGAATCAACCTACACCGGAAAAGCCCTATTCATTTTTGGATGACTTAATTGATGCATGCTCATCTATTTCAAATTTAGCACAACTGCCGTAATGTGTTTTGTTTTGTTGACTAGATGATTCCTGAAATGATAAAAACAACAACAGAGAAATATTAGATCATTTTGTGCTCTGTGAAAGGGCTGCAAAACTAATTTGCTACTGTGAATCAGTGGGGAAAGCATAAATCCCCCATGAACACCTACTCACTGTGCCAGAAAAATGAATGCATATGGAAGGCACAGCATACCTGAGAATATGGGCATTAATTTGTGACCCACAAACCATTTAAGCTTTTCATTTAAAATGGCAGGATCTGTTCTTCCGAAGGGGCAAGAGAGAGCCACGCACATAACCAGCCTTCTACACCTATCGCTAAGGTGTACTTGCATGGTAATGCTCTCTGTTGAACTAGCGGGTGGGATGCTTGGCTAAGAACAGGAAGTCACAAGTTCAAGTCATCACAGCCATGTTATCAGGTGACCTCATGTCATGCAAGCCACTGTCTCTCATCTTCAGCCCCCAATCTGCAATATGGGAAAATAGGGGCTTAATATTTACAGCACTTTTGTATGGATTGCTGAGATAGTGTATGTGAAAAGATCCCAATGCTAAAAAGCACAATAAAAAGTAGCATTTACTTGAGAATTGCCATTCCTCTACAGTCCAGATTCTGAACTGGATCACACATCCAAACTGATCACCTCAGCTAAGCTCAAGACATCTGATCCGTGTGTCTTAGTCTTTACCTATTCAGTCACTCCTAAGTGGTGCTAATTGAATTATGCTTGCTGTCTTAAATATCTTACCTTTATTTCTTAGCCTATTATGTCTTTAAAATGTATGTAATTTAATGTATCCCTATTTCTGGGATACCAGAATGGCTTCATTCTCTTTTAGAAAATTAGAGATAATTGCCAGGGTGGGGCGGGGGTGGGAATGAATCCAAATCAGTTCAGTTATTCATTTCCCATTTCCCCTCTCTTCCTCTGCAAAAGTCTCCATCTTAAAAAGTAAACGGTCTGCCTTCTGAAACCCACCCAGAATATAATGGGGAAATCTCTTAACTGTTCACATACCACATCCAGAAAGCGGGGAAATCTCTCATATTCCATTTTTAAAAAGATTCTGTAGTAATTTCAAAGACCTGCTTGAAATACACATACACACACCCCATTTCCCACAACAAATGAGTGTTAGGCCATTTGAAACTAGCTGAATTAGGATGTGCATCATATTTAACACATTTTGAAACCCTGCAGTGACTCATTTATGTGCCATTAAAAGTTTACACTTCATACACTTTGAGTTCAGCTGCTTCAAAAGTGCTGTGTTACACACCCACGGGATCCTAGGCAGGCGGGCCTGCTCTTGTATTACTTTTTGTGTTCACTGACTGATAGGGTCACTCAGGAACAAGCCGCGTAGGATGAGGCTGAGTGGTGTGTGTGTGTAGGTGGAATCTCATTGCTCCCCACAGTCGTTTTGGACGGACATTTGCGAGGCACACAAATGCCTGCTAAACACAGTGAAGGTCCGCAGATGAAGTCATGGGGTTTTTTGTGTTTTAAGGAGGGAGCACAGGACTTGTGAGAATGGATTTGGAAGGCATAGCCTTGAGCATGAATTGGTATACCCTGTTGCATAGTCTCCAATTGCCCTGAAGGAACCATCATGAAAACCCTTAAGTCATCATGGCTTCTCACTTTGTCATGCAGAGTCCCGAATTCCCCTGCCTCCTGCAACTGCAAGCTACTTAAAGGGGACATGGGCAAAATTGCAGCTAAGCTTGCAGTTTTAGCTTAGCTGCAATTTTGCCCATGGCCCAATTAAGATAGCTCTGCTTAGGCTCAAACAGCCACAGTAAGCAGGGAGGGAACAGATGCTGCTAAGCTAGGAGGCTAAGCTTTGTACTTGACCATGCCCTTTGGTTCCCTGGCCCATACCCTTGGCCACGCCCTCAAGTTGCCTGGCCACACCCTCTTGATCACACCTTCATGTTACTTAACCATACCTCTTACAAATTCACATATGTGTCCCTATTTTCATCTGTGAAATGTTGGAGGGTATGCTGTTGGTTTAACTATTATAGGGATGTTAGGCCAAATAATAAATCTCCATTTTTCTCCTCCTCCTCCTCCTCCTCCTCCTCCTTCAAAAAGGCACAACTAGAGCTAGATCTGGGGCTGGGTTCTGCCTAACAGTCCCAGGAAGCAGCTAAAACAGCAGGTGAGTCAATCTATTCGTGGGCAGCTGCTGCAGTACAAGACATGGTTAGTGGGCTGCATTTGATTGGTTAATCATGGTTGTTCAGGCTTGGGCTAGCGTTTCAAAATAGCCTGCATCATATTTTACCTTGCATGGCTCAGTGTTTTTGTCAGGTCAGTCATCTTTGGATCCAGGTTTTCCAAGACACCCTTTCCAAAAGCCTGTGGTGGCAGCAGGGCTGTTGCTAGGCCTAGGCCCATGGGGGCCTGGCCCCAGATCTGTTTTCCGATCTATTCCAAGAGCAATGAATGTCCACTGATGCCAATGGAAGATATCTTTCTTATCTTAACTGCCATGCAGCGGGTGATTTTCAAGAGGGACTGCAGTGGAGAAGGGAAGGGTTACCCCTCCCCACATGATGGAACACCCTCCAATACCCCCAAATATGGCAATTAAGTTTAGAAAAAAGAACTTCTATTGGTGTTAATGGACTCCTAAACTTAATTGCATGAAGTGGGGGGAATTTTCTCCATGAAGGAGGTGGGGGAGGGAAGTCGGGAGGGGACAGTGAGATGGCTTTGCCTTTTGTGAAATTTAAATGAATCCTAGTAATTCTAAATTCTATATATGTGCACTTATAGATATGAATTAGCATATGCGAATTTTATTCAGGTTTGAGCTCCAAATCTTTTAAGTGCCTAGTAACATCCCTGGATGGTGGGGTGGGTGGGGTGGGCAGCTTGCAGGGAAGGCGTTGCACTAGAAAAGCAGTGGACAGGGCTAAGGGCTCCATACACCACTTCCCCCAGAAACTCCTTTATTTTTATTTAAGCAGTTTGATATCCTGCCCTTATATTGTAGTCACAATAGACAGGGTGCAATTCCCTCCTGAAGATGCTTCCCCCCCCCATGATGTTCAGCACAATTTGAACTCTAGCACTGCAGATACTCCAAAAATCTTATGAGGTTGGATCGATATTTAGTCATACTTAGTGTAGAGCTACTGAAATCAGTGAAACTTAAGTTAGTCATGACTGACTATCTTAAATCTCATTGATTTCAATAGGTCTACTCAAAGTATGACTAAGTCTGGATCCAACCCACTGTTTTAATCCTCTCAGTATCTTTGTGTCTGTGTGTGAAAGAGAGAGAAATGTTAGTATACACATGCATTGATTTAGTGGCATTGATGTACGTGGCATTGCAATGTAATAGTTCCCTGTCCCACATAATCTAAAACAGCCTTCCTCAACCTGGTGCCCTCCATATGTCCTAGATGACTACAACTCCCAGTATCCCCAGGCAACGTGGCTATTGGTGGGAGTTGTAGTCCAACACATCTGGACGGTACCAGGTCAGGGAAGGCTGATGTAACATTTGACTATGGAAGAGGAAACAAAGGAAGTGAAGCAAGGAGCAAGGGTTACGGGTTAAATGTGAGTGAATGCAGTTGTCCATATTTAGAATTAGTTTTAGCTACGGGTAAGGATTCTCTGCATTGGATCCAGATGTGTGCTCAGCGGAATTCTCCTGGTGTTGGAAGAAGGAGGCAAAGCAGCAAATTTCTCTGAATCACTCTGAAGCCCCAAGCATCATGTCCATACTGTTCCAGAGGCTTGGGAGACCCGCTGGATCAGTGTGGGAAGTGGCGCTGGGAGCTGGAAGGGGGAACTGGAGAAAACTGCCACCCCACCTCTTTCCTCCAGCGGAAAGCCTCCTGCCAGATCCCTTCTATTTGCGGGGGGTAAGCGTGAATCCAACCCTCTAACTTTACCCAAAGGAACCCAACAAATCAAGGACTGAACTGGGATCTGACCTCCATTCCAGCAGTCTACTGACCAGGCTACATTTCTTCTGGGTGGTGTACATTCTATACAGCTAATCAAAAAGTAAGGGAAGATGGTTGCAAAGCGAATCATGAAAACAGAGAGAGAGAGCAATAAGGACAAAAGTATATCCATGTTAGAAATATGCCGAAGGCCAATAATGAACAACTGTTGGTCCTTTAAAATGCAAGCAGGCATACCGTCTGAACAAATGTGAGATAGAAAGTCCAGATGAGCCTAGAATTCTCATCACTGGACTCACTGCCAAATCAGAAGTGGAGCAAGCTTGTTAAATGGCTCATGTCCATTAGCTCATTCCATTGACCTCAGTAGTGTTATGCCAGATCAATTATTGGTGAAGACAGATGTAACATTTCTAGAGCAAGGGCAGCTGGAAACAACCCTACAGTGCATTCAGCCCAGCAATACCTTTCCTCTCCAGGCTTGAGCTCTGAAAACAAACACACACAGTTCTGCAAGTTGGAAACAGAAGTTGGCTGCTGATTGGGTGGCCCCCAATGATGTCAAGAACACACAAACACACACTTCAGAGCAGCTTTGCAAAACATTTGTTTTTAAGTTTCCTTTTCTTTTCATTCATTTCCTTTATTACATTTCTATACCGCCCAATAGCCAAAGCTCTCTGGGCAGTTTACAAAGATTAAGAACCTTAAAATACAATATTGTACATAATATAAAAACTTTATATACAAACATAGACAGCATGCACACACCCCTACAATTCTAACAATAAGAAATCCAGGACCCAAATTAAAAACCTTATCATATGCTGCCAAATGTTTGAGAGTAGAGGACAGTCTTAACCTGATGCCGAAAAGATAACTATGTTGGCACCAGGTGGGCCTCGCTGAGATTGTTCCACAGTCAGGGGGCCACCACTGAGAAGGCCCTCTCCCTTGTTGCCACCTTCCAGGCCTCCCTCAGACGAGGCACCTGGAGGAGGGCCTTAGATGATGAGTGTAGTATATGGGTAGGTTCATGCCGGGAGAGGTTCTCTGTTAGGTATTGTGGTCCCGAGCCTTTAATTCATAAGGTGATGGATCAACAGCTAAACAGATCAATGTTCATGCAGTGTTTTTTCAAACCAAAGAAGGCCTGTGTGAAGCTTGAGAGGAGAAGTGAGACTGACAGCTGAGCTAGCATGCAATTTGCTGGTATGCATGCCCGTCATTTTAGCTATGAAGCTGTACTCTCCCGCAGCCCATGGAGAGGGAATGCACTGTGAGCTCTCCTTTCATATTATGCCTGTTGTCACCTGATGATGAAAATGTGGTTGTCTCTTTTTGCTTTTTAAGATCCATTTTCCACCAAGTGTATATAGTGTTTTCAATATCTCACTTAAAATATTTTTCTTATTTTACCAACTAAGCGTCCTGCAATGTTTCCTCTTCCCAGTTAATTTCCACTCTCTCCTTCAGCACTTTTTTGGGGTGGGGCTGGGGGGCAGGATTGTGCACATATGTATACATTATAGATTCATATGTGCACATGCACATTCATTATTTGAGGTTGCAGTATGTTTTATTTCATATTAATTTCTTTAGCATACATCAGCTCACATACATATTAGAACCAAATCTTCTTCTTCTTTTCTTCTTCTTCTTCTTCTCACCTGATTAGGCAGCAGCTGTGAGCCATGACATGCTGCATGTTTTGACAGTTACTGACAGGCCTCTGATGCTGTCAGGAGTGTCTGAGAGCCCAGAAGTGCAGAATCTCCCTACAGTATTCTTGTATGATCATAAAATAGTTATAAACTTTAAAACAACAACAACAACTATGCATCAGGTATAACATATCTTTTTTTCTATTGTGGTGGTGCAGAAGATCGTAAAATACATGAGTAAAAACTTTCAGTTGACATTGAAGCTGTTGCCTCAACTTTTTAAAATATGGCAACTGGAAAGCCCAAGAAAATTCATAGAAAGGTTTTGATTTGTGTGTGTGTGTGTTTTGTGTGTGTGTGCTTATTGGGGGTGGGGGGGAGTGCCTTATCCCCTGTGTGTGCCTAGGGTTGCCAACTCCGTCTCGGCTGACCGGCCTTTAACAGCTGTGTGATAAGCAGAAAACCAGCAATTGAAGCTATTTTCTGCACACAGAAGCAGTGGTGGAAAAAATGTTCAACTGCTGGATCTGTTCCTCTCCTATCAGGAAAAAAATGGTCACCATAACCTGTGTCTAGCAGCAGCAGCAGCTCCCTGATAGCAATACGATAAGCCTCAGTGCTGCCTGCTCTTGTCCTTTTCCCCTCTCAAAAAACAGTGCAGGGCCTCAGGCAGTGCTAACCCTAGGCAGAGATTTTTGGTGTCAAGAAAAAGCAGCAAATAGTTATTGATTTATGGTTATTGTATATTTACTGCCAGGGTGGTAGTGGGGAGGCACTTTTGGGATTGTCTGCCTCAGGTGCCAAAATAACTTGGTTGAGCTTGCCTGGGGGAGGGGGGTGGCTAGTCTCAGAGGCTCCATTTGCTGCTCTGCCTCAGACAGCAAAATGTCTCACGCTAGCCCAGTCCTGCTCCCCAAAATCTGAAGGAGCCAGTTCCTTGACGTGTCTTGCAACTCTTCACCAGACCCCCACTTTTTAATAACAACAACAACAACAACAACAACACACAAATACCCTTAAACTAACCAGTATGCTGTATTAATGACATTTTAATTATTCAACCCAGCTCCAAACATTTTTGGTGCCCTGGTCTAGTTCTGCTGCCTTTCTGCAACATATGGGCTATCTCATGTTAACAGCACGTATTCCACATAATGGAAGACTCCAGCTGAACAGGTGGCAGAAACCTGTGTGAAGTGATAATATGCTAGAAAAAGCTGCAAATCAAGTGCAAACCTTTTAAATTAGCACCAAAGATTAGATCAACAAAGGATTATAACAGGTGGGTCTCTCTTCCTGCTCCCTTTCCACCTCCCCCTCATTAGCGCTCATTTTATATATTTTTTTGTATTCTGAGGTGTAAAAGGAGAAATGTTACACAAACAAGAAGCCTGAAGTTAAGGCATTAAGTTTTAGCATCACACTCAGTACTAATAATGAATTCAGCTGGTATTGTATTTTTCAAAAGCATGTATAGATGTAAGCCACAACCATATATTGGGTTGTGTGTTTGAAACCGCCTTTGATTACAGTAACACGCTCAGCAGTGCATGGCTTTAAACCCGGGTTGCCATTTAAGGAGCCCTCCCTGCTGAATATTTCACACAGTGCCCTGGATCAGTGCTACATCAGGCACTCCAGGGCACTGTGAGAAATTTAAAATGGCAGCTGCCCAGTGCCATCGGGAAATGGGGGCTGCCCAGCTCCAATTGGAAGAGCACCACCACCAGGTAAACCTGCTCAGGGATCGACCAGTGGGAGAGGAGGCCCATCAGTGCACACCATGCTGAAGTCCCCCTCAAGCCTAGAGCTGGCCCTGGGGCCTTTACATCTAAATCTTGGCTCCACGCTGAAATGCTCAAAGCACTATTCAAAGTGCTGGTACAGGAGATTTTGCTGTCCGAGGTGAGCAGCAAACAGTGTCCCCTTCTCCAAGTCAGGGTGCATAATATCCAAGGTCAGCCAAGTTAAAGGCCTAAACAGCTTGGAACCTGGGTAATTTAAGGACCACCTTCACACATTCCTTCTCATGTGCCCTGGTCATCATCTGAAGCACTTATTCACAGAGAGCATAGTTAAACTATGGAACTCACTTCCACAAGATGTAGTGATGGCCACCAATTTGGATGGCTTTAAAAGAGGATTTTTAAAAATTCACGGAGGAGACGCTTATTAATGGCTACTAGTCCTGATGGCTATATGCTACCTCCAGTATCAGAGGCAGTATGCCTATATACACCAGTTGCTGGGGAACATGGGTGGGAAGATGCTGTTGCACTCATGTCCTGCTCGTGGGTTTCCCGTGGGCAGCTGCTTGGCCACTGTGTGAACAAAATGCTGGACTAGATGGACTCTTGGTCTGATCCAGCACAACTCCTTTTATGTTCTTATGTTCTGATCTCCCATCCCCATGAAGTACTGTGAGTAGCTGCCAGGGTTAGGACTCTTTTGGCGTAGTGGCACCAACCGTGTGGAATGCTTTCTCTCTTGAGATCTGTTAGGCCCTGACATTATACTGTTTGCATCAGCAGGTAAAAACTTGGCTTTAAAAAAAAAGGTTTTAGCTGATATTTTAGTTGTTCTTTTTTTAGAAAATATGATTCCTATTTTTTCATTGCTGTATTCAAAAAATGTTACTGCTTGGTTTGTAATATTAACTATGGGGCTTTTAAATTATTTTGCTTGTTAGAAACGGGGGAAGTGAAACATTGTTTTAAAATATTATGTGGTGTTTCTGCTTTTGTTAGCCACCTTGAGTTCCTTTTTTGGAAATAAGACAGGCTGTACGTTTTTAAAATAAAATAATAAATAAATAAAGGTATAAGGCAGAAGATCCAACAGCCACCACTGCTTCCTGGCAGTAGAAATACAATAATAATAAAAAATAAATAACAATTTGCTGCCCTTTCATGACATCCGCCATCAGCTGCCTGAGGTGGCCTCCTCACTCTCCCTAACAGTAGGGCCGACCTTATCTACATCCTGGTAACATTCAAGTTAGACTACTGCAGTGGGGCTGACTTTAAAAACTACTCAGAAAGTACAGTTGGTTCAGAATATGGCTTTTTAGCAAGCCTGTCTTGAGAACTTGGAACTGGGTAACAATACTGACCTAAAACTATTAATACTAAAGACTAGAGTTGTGCAGAACCACCACTGCCATGAGAAATTTCACTAGTCTAATAAAAAAATATTTTGTCTTCAAAATATTTCTTAGGTGCCTAGTTGGAGCAGGTCAGGAAGGAATCTCAAAATTTCCCTTGAATTTCACTTCAGACAAAATTTGGTGGCAACTCTCTAAGGATACCTCTCTCGTCTTTACTCAATTCGCTGAAAAACAGCTCAGATATTTTTTAAATGACAGCAGAAATTTTGAACAATGCTTGAGCTTTTGGCAAGTCTCCAAGGAAAGGAGTTATTTATCTCTAACAGTAATAGATTCAATTACATCTAGAGCTCTATTAAACATACCTTACAACTGAACTGGCCTTTGGCAATTTTCTGTAACTGCCCTAGGCCTTGAATTTGTATTGTGTTTTCCTGCTTTAGCCTGATATATATTTCTCAGAAATAGTTATTTATTCATTACACAACCTATCTCAGAGCAATCATTTTTTCACTCTCTCAAATGACAACCAGGATAATAATATACAACCATAATTTCCCCCTGTAAACTGTTTACTGCTTGCACCACACCCAGCCCATCACTGTCAATGATAATTGATCTTTAAATGTGATTTATTACTCAGTGTTGATTATTTGTTTTAACTTTTGCTGTTTGTAACAAAATATCTGATCTGGCCACAGTTATGCATACCTTAGTTACATCCTGTCTGAATTACTGTAACATGCTACGGGTCCCCGGAGCGCCCCGCGCGGAGCCAGCGCAGGCAGGGAGCCCCGCCCCGCGGGGAGCGGCGGGCGCCGGCTGCCCAGGTCACGTGCACTTCCGAGAGCCAATCCCCACACGACCCGGGATCTCCTTAAGCGGGCCGCCGGTTGCCATGGGGACGACGGCCGGGACTTCGCTATGGAGACGCCGGCCGCGCCCTGCAGCGGGAGGCGCCGCGCGCTGCTGGCCATGATCGGCGAGGTCGCGACGGAAACCGGAGCGGGAGGTGGTGCGCCAGAGCCATCGAGCGCAGTGAGCCGGGGTGCGCGGGCGGGCTACGCCTGCCGCGGCAGCCCCAGCCCAGAGGGCCTCCTGCGCGGGGCTGCGGGCCGGGGAGGCAGGGAAGGAAGCGCCTGTCCGGTGCGCTCTCCAGGGCGTGGAGAGCGCCCCGCCCGCCCCCTGCCGCGCCTTCGCCTTCCTGCGCGGCCTGGGCTGGGCCGGGCCCGGTCGGTGGCGCCGTTGCTCTGCTCTGCTCTGCTGTGGGGCTGTCTTTGAAAACTGTTCAGAAACTTCAGCTGAACCAGAATGCTGCAGCCAGACTGTTGATCTGGCTGGTTACAGGGAGCATGTAACTCCCTTGTAAGCCTGTGGCTTACGCTGGCTCAGCTTGTCTGAGCGTGGAAAGCTAAGCAGGGTCAAGCCTGGTTATTACTTGGATGGGAGACCCCTCCTCTAGTTTCCTGCATTGAGCAGGGGGTTGGACTCGATAGCCTTGTAGGCTCCTTCCAACTCTATGATCTATGAAATCTATGAAACAGCTTTACTAGCTACTGGTCTGTTTCTGGGCAGAATTTAAAGTGCAGGTTATTACCTATAAAGTCATATATGGCTTGGGACCAGGCTACCTGAAGGGCCACTTTCTCCCATATGAGCCTGCCTGGGTTTTAATATCTTTGGGAGAGACCCTTCTTCCGAGACAGTCACCTTCAGAGGCACTGTGGGGGTTCAGTGTCAATAATACAGTGGGCCTTCTCGTTCATAGCCTGAAACTGGTCAGCAGTAATCTAGAAGGGTTTGGGGCCTAGTCAGTCTGTGGAATGTCAAGACCAGTGAGAGCTCATCACTGTCAGAGTTCTCAGGAGAAAGCAGGCGGGAGCTGAGTTGTCTCCCCCCCCCCCCCATCCAGCTGTAACTTCGACCTTGCAGAGATAGGAGCTGCCTGGCAGCCTTCTCTGGGAACTTCAGGAGAGGGGAGGGGTGGTTTTGCAGAGGTGTCACTCTGGTTGAAGCCTCACCCCTGAAGGATAGAAGGGAAACACCCAGGTGGGATATGGGCCTTGTGGATGGGCCAGTTCCCTTGTCAATTAGTAGTTTGGAAGGAGGGTTAAGCTTTTAAGTCAGTGCTTAGCCTCCAGAGTCTTTGCTAGGAATATCTCTCTCATCTTCCCTGTCTGCATCTGTTTGGATCTATCACAGACTGAGCTATTGGGAGCACTCTGCATGTGGACTCTACCTAATTTGGACTTTCTTCTCTTTGGACTTTTACTGTAAAGAACCTGCCATGAAAAGGACTGTCATACTTTTCATAGACTGTGCATTCTTGTGGCTATGAATGTGTCTTCGTTGAGGAGCCCAGAGCCTGGCTGGCTTGGGGCTAATTCCTGACTTCTGGACATTCCTGTGCCTCAACCCATGAGGCGTAGTGATCCCAAAGATGGGAGCTTTTGGATGTTGGAATCTCTGTGTGTGAGGAAGTACTTTGGACTCAAGTCTGATCTTGTTTTGGACCCTTATTGTTGAGAGGCCTGGACTCACAGAATCCAGAGGGGCCAACCCAAGTGGCAGGATTTGTCTTGACCTCTGTGGAGGTGTGCATGCTGGTTCAGGTCCTCTTCTAGAATCCCTTCCCTGGTCTCATGAGCAATAGGGCTCAGATCCTTCCCCTGTTGGAGGAGCAACTAGGAGTTGCTCAGATCCTAAGGCCAAGATGCATGGCACCCTGGAGGTTCCAGTGCAGTGGCACCCCCCAGCTCTCTATGGGTGTGTGTGGGTAGTCAGGCTTGTTTCTAGAATCCCTTCCCTTGTTGCAGGAGCATCTGGAATTGGCTCTGATCCCTGCCTGAGGAGCAGCGGGAATTGGCTCTGGTACCTTCCTCGGTGTGGAATGTTAGGGAATTTAGTCCTGAAGACACATTCCAGTCCCCTACCTTGATGTGGAACAATTTCAAGAGCCTATAGCAAAATGCCATCAGTTATATGATTTCTGAAGACTGTTAAGCTTATGCCATGAGATTTGCTGTAATAAAAGGATTGAGAGCCAGCGTGGCGTAGTGGTTAGAGTGTTGGACTGGGACTTGGGAGATCCAGGTTCTAGTCCCCACTTGGCCATGAAGCTCCCTGGGTGACTTTGGGCCAGTCATGGTCTCTCAGCCTAACCTGCCTCACAGGGTTGTGAGGATCACAGGCCTGTGGCTCACGCTGGCTCAGCTTGTCTGAGTGTGGAAAGCTAAGCAGGGTCAGGCCTGGTTATTACTTGGATGGGAGACCCCTCCTCTAGTTTCCTGCATTGAGCAGGGGGTTGGACTCAATGGCCTTGTAGGCCCCTTCCAACGCTAGAATCTATGAAATCTATGGATAAAATGGAGAGGAGGTGGAAGATTATGTAAGCCGCCTTGGGTTCCTCGCAGGAAAAAAGGCAGGGTATAAATATAATAAATAAATAATCTCACTGATTTGGAGTCTCCTGGTGTCAAAGTGCTAGAACGCATGTGATTGCAGGACTGGGGCCCCAACAGGCACGTTTGGTGGTGATGCGAAATAAGACCTCATAAGAACATAAGAAGAGCTGTGCTGGATCACACCAAGGTCCATCTAGTCCAGCATTCTGTTCACACAGTGGCCAACCAGCTGCCCATGGGATCCCACAAGCAGGGCAGGAGTGCAACAGCCCCCTCCTGCCCATGTTCCCCAGCAACTGGAGTACATAGGCATACTGCCTCTCATACTGGAGTAGCATATAGCCATCAGGACTAGTAGCCATTGATAGCCTTCTTCTCCATGAATTTGTCCAATCCCCTTTTAAAGCCCTCCAAATTGGTGGCCATTACTACATCTTGTGGAAGTGAATTCCATAGTTTAACTATGCGCTGTGTGAAGAAGTACTTCCTTTTATCTGTCTAGACTCTCCCACCAATCAGCTTCATGGGATGACCCCGAGTTCTCATATTATGAGAGAGGGGGGAAACTGTCTCCCTATCCACTTTCTCCACATCATGCATAATTCTGTACACCTCTGTCTCGCCTTACTTGCCTTTCTCCTAAGCTAAACAATCCCAGCTGTTGTAACCTTTCCTCATTGGGGAGTTGCTCCAGCCCCTTGGATCATTTTAGTTGCTCTTTTCTGCATTTCTTGGTGGGTGCTCCCAGTCTCTGGAACTCCCTGCTGAGGAGTTCACTGCTCTCTGCTGTCCTTCTACCGGCAGGCCAATATCGCTTTATTCAAGCAGGCCTTTGGCGTGTAAATGGGTCTGTTGGGTTGGATGATGTTTTTATTCTGTTATTGTCCTGCTTTTAATTGTTTTCCCATGTTTTATTATTGATTTAATCAAGTTTTATTTATGATTGTATGCCGCCTTGAGTGCCATTTTTGCGGGGTAGAAAGGTGGGGTACAAATCAAATAAATAAATACTCTATGGAAACAATTCAAGGTGGTTTCATATATTTCAACTACCACAGCTGGTTATGTCAAACATGGTAAGAAATTGCTTTATCAATCTGAAGGGTGCTACTTTAAGCATACTTAGAGTTGGAGCTCGGTGGCAAAGCATATGTTTTACATGCAAAAGGTCCCATATTCAATCTCCGCCATCTCCAGGAAGGGTTGGGAAAGTCTCCTGTCTGAAACCCTGGAGAGCTGTTGTCAATTAGTGTAGGCAGCACTGAGCTAGATGGTCTGATTCAGTAGAAGGCAGCTATCTATGCTGGGCAGGGACATATTGCTCTGTGGCAGAGCACATGCTTTACATGCAAAAGGTCCAAATCCCTCACATCTGTTTGAAGACCTAGAGTCGCTGCTAGTCAACAAGTAAACACGAATAAATGAACCAATGTTCTGTCTTAGTAAAATACAGTTTTCTATGCTTCCTAAAAAGAATAGGACATATATTCCTATGAGCCTATTGTGGTCTAGTGGTTAGAGTGTTGGAGTGGGACTCAGGAGATCCGGGTTCTAGTCCCCAATCAGCCATGAAGCTCACTGGGTGATTTGGGGCCAGTCACTGGCTCTCAGCCTAACCTACCTCACAGGGTTGTTGTGAGGTTAAAATGGGGAGAAAGAGGATAATGTAAATTGCCTTGGGTTCCTTGGAGGGAAAAAGGTGGGACATAAATGTAATAATAAATAAATAAATAAATAAAATATACGGTATACAGGCAGTCCCCGAGTTAAGAACGTCTGACTTACAGACAACCAATACTTAAGAATGGACTTCTGGGTTCCCCGGCGCTACATCGTTTACGTAGAGTACATAGTGTAGTATACTACGCAATATGCATAATTTACGCAATTTGCGTAAATGCCAATTTTAACGTATAGAATGCTATGCTGTTCCGACTTACATACAATTTCGACTTAGACATTCTTAAGAACGGAACGCGTTCGTAACCTGGGGACTGCCTGTATTTCTGAATAAACATATTTAGGAATGGACTACAACGGTCTTAACAGACTGCACCCAAATCACTATGTTGAGAAGTTAGAGAGGAATGCCTTTTCACATGTCATCTGCATACATTAAATCACATAAATTACTACATGTTATGTTTAATTCTAGAATCTTGAATTACTCCAGTTTTAACCAAAAAAAATGTAACAATATATGCCCACCACACAGTCATTAACATGCACTGAAGGCCAATTAATACTATTTTATACAAGATTGTCCTGGTGTCTGGAATTTGGGTTGTTTACACTAGGACACCCTATTTTTGGACCATAGTTCAAATTGAGCAATTAATATTGCATGCCAAATTGGTCTTAGGCTTCAGTTCTACAGAATAGAGTGTATTTAAAATAAGCAACTATAGAACCTGTATAACTTTAAATCCATGCTTGGATCTAAACTTGCCAAGACTTCTCCTTCTTTCTTTGGTGTAAAACCTCACACTTGGAGACAAAAATCTGACCCTCCTGGAGTCCCAATCCAGCCCTCTGGGGTTTCTTGGAAGGCCTCACCCCCTTTTCCCTGACCTCTGTTCATTTAGTGGTTCCCCAGCTTTTGTGCAGTTTTTTCTCCATTCTAAAAAGTTGCAATGTCTTTCCTAAGGCTTAGTGACTGGCAGTAAGAGCTTTACGCTAAAATATGCTGCTGTTTTGGCCCCACCCACCACTGTAAAGCAAGCCCTAGGAGCTTCTTCAAAATGAAATTCGGCCATCAGGCTGAAAGAGGTTCAGCAACCCTGGGGTTTGTGGAGTTTTTTGTGTTTGTCTGGAACGCCAGAGATCCTGAAGAGCTAGTGCTTGGGATGTGTATAACTCGTTAGTACATAAGAGATTTCATAGATCATAGAGTTGGAAGGAGCCTACAAGGCTATCGAGTCCAACCCCCTGCTCAATGCAGGAAACTAGAGGAGGGGTCTCCCATCCAAGTAATAACCAGGCTTGACCCTGCTTAGCTTTCCACACTCAGACAAGCTGAGCCAGCATAAGCCACAGGCCTGTGGAAAAGATAATTAAGTTATTGCATCAACATGTCGAGTAGTGTTATAGTTTTATTTGGAAACTCTTTCACACGTCTGCTGCCCAGCATTGGTGGCTGCTCTTTTGGCATATCCTGGATTAAAAAGAAAACTGAAATCAAATGTCAGTCGTACAAAAACGTGCAACCAATGAAGTGTAGAACCCTCCACTCTTGAAGTTGGAGTGAAAGGAATACTGTGAATCTAAGGAAGAGGCAGTATTTAGAGAGAACGTTTGTTACAGGGATTGTTTGTACAGCAACGTCCCCCATGTTAGCTCTGTGCTGTAACACTAAATTGAGAGTAAGGCGGTGGGACTACTAGCACTAGTTGTGGTTGTGCAACCATCACTCTTTTGGACTGTTCCCACCTGCACTGGTTCCTTGTCTGTCGTTTGCACTAGTTAAATATCATCATGGAGACTGCCAGTGCCCCTGTATGGCTGGCAGGTTCCTTCCAGTTGTGCTGATTCCTGACATTCCCAAAATATACTTCCTAGAGAGCAAGCTACAATGGGACACAGCAGGACTTACTTCTGAATAAACATGCACAAGATTGTTTTCACCTTTCACTTTCTATGGAACCTTTGTCACATCCCAGTCTCTTTACCTGGTCTTTTGTTTCTTGCCCTCTGTGTCCAGTCATGCATATTTCCCCCTGCCCTCTCATTTTTATTTGTTTTACTTGTGCTCACATCTGATTGTATTCCTCCTCCCCTATTTGAGGTTGATGTACTTTGATGTACAACTCTTTTGAGTCATTTATGAATAACCATCCTCAGAAATGAAACACTGGGATGCCTATGGGTTGACTGCTACGGAAGTCATCAGAGCAGTCATCCCTCCACTATGGAAGAACATTGTCTTGCTTACACACCTATTCCAACATAGCTGGGTGCACCTTCTTAGAGGTAGTAGATCCAAAGGAAACTTGCAGCAGGTGGTATTGTCAAATGTATTTATGTGGCACTAAAGTTATGGGCAGGGTTTTGTTAAGTGATAAAGATCCAGTTATTTCATTTTTCCACTATGCACACACATGCACACACATATACACACCCCAAAATATTTCTTAGTGTTGAAGGGTGCGGTGAAGGAAAAGAAGTACAAATCAGAGAATAACTTAAGCCAGTATGTGCCATCATGTTTTCCCAGTGTTTCATCATGTTTTCCCCTGCACTGCCTCTGACTACAAGCCTGAACACATTGGAATGCTCACAGTGATAAATTAACAAATATAAAGTATTTTTTCCCTTCATGACTGTAAGACTTGCTGTGAAAACTGGAAATGTTAAAATAAATGTACAGAAAATTCTCACAGAAGGCCAAATCTGCTTTTCTTTCAAAAGTCAGATAGTTCCATTCATGCTAGAAGGATCTCTACTAGGAGAACACTAAACTAGATTTTGTTCAGTGGAGAAAAAGGATGCCCATTTTGCTTTTATAATTTCTTGTTCCCTGAAAGTTAGTGTGGACATCTCATAATTGCTACTCTGTGCAATGATGAAATAAGCTACAGGAGAACCTGAGCTAGCAAACGCAGGCTGCAATCCTACACACACTTACCTGGGAGCAGGTCCCATTGTACACAATGAAACTTACTTCTGAGTAGACGTTTATCCACTGCATGAGACGCAAACTGGCTGGGATAAACAAATGCAATGCACCTCTTAGGGCAGTGGTTCTCAACCTTTTTTGCCCCATGCGCCCCTTTCACCATATGTCATGTCATTCCCCCATTTCCAAGATTGTCTGACTTAATCTGTGCCATACGATAAGATGTGATGTCCTGTAGATTATGGACAATCTGTAGAATTGTAGTTTGTAGAAAGATCAGTATTCCTTCCAACAGTTTGAGTCTGTGGTCCCAATCCCCCCCCAAAATCCTAAAATTTCCCCCCTGGGGGGGGATTCCCCCCTGGTTGAGAACCCCTGTTTTAGAGCATATTTGCACAATAATTCCTCCCACTTTAATGTCAAATGAAAAATTCTAGTTAAGTTTAGAAAGCAAGCAAGAAAACTATGGCTTGGGAGAAGCCATCAGCCATGTCTTCAACTGTTGAGAATATAGTCCCTCCCTTCCTACTTCCCTTCTGCCATATCGTGGTGGTGGGTGGGAAGCGAACCAGGATAGATTTGGCTTAGAATGTATGTGAAATACAGTGATCTAATCAAATGAAATGTATGACTCTGAGCCCTCCTTGTTGGAAAAGCCCCACGTCTCATTCTCACTTCATATCATTGGATAGTGGGGGGGAATACACAGTATGATTTTTGTCCCATCTTAAGTTTCATTACTACACATTACAGGGGACAGGATAGGGAACTAGACATGGGGAGATTGTTTTCATCTTGAGCATGCTCTCCTTTTTGCATATCATCACTAGTGTCTTTTGTTTCATAGATTTCATAGATCATAGTAGGTTTGTATGCCCCCTTCTCTCCCCCACCCCTGCTTTTGACAATACTGATTGATATAGACATCAGTCACATTCTGAGCAAAACTGTTTTCTGCTTCCTTTGTGTTTTATTCATACATCTAGCTAATTTTTTAACAACAAAAAAAGGTTGTTCTCTACAATTGCACAATTCTTGTTGAAAGAAAAATATATATATATATATATATATATATATATATATATGATTATAATTTCGTTGTTACATTTGCATATTTTGACATTTCTCCCGAGGATCTCAGGGCTGTGTATATGGTTTTCCTGCCTTATTTTATCTTCACAACAACCCTGTGAGGTAGGTTAGGCTGAGAGAAAGTTGGGCCAAGATCATCCAGTGAACTCCATGATTTGAACCTGGTTCTTCCCTGGTCTGGGTCCAGCACCCTTGACCACTTCCCTGTAAAGAAGAATGGTTGATGAGGGTGACAATCAAAATCCTCAGTAAGATGGTGAGAGAACAAAATAACATTAACAAACATGCACAGACAGAGAGTTATATGTATAGTTTTTACAGTTAACTGTAAGTCGCCTTGGGCTGAAAGGCAACTCATGATTTTACGAATAAATCTATATATATAAAAGAAGAAGTCCTGACTGACTGACTGACTGACTGACTGACTGATCAACGCCCAGCTCAAACCGTTTAATCTAGGAACGTGAAATTTTGAAGGAACATTGCTTTTATGATGTAGACACCCACTAAGGAAGGATTTTTGGAAATTCCATCCCTAAGGGGGTGAAAAGGGGGGGCAAAATCACCCCACAATCATATCTATGGGCAAAACAACAGGGGAGCAGTTATGCAAATCGGCCTCACCTCAGAATTGCTGCAGGAGCCAATAGGAGCAGTTATGCAAATAGCCCATATGACACTTAGAATGTTTGTATGAATTCCTGCAGGGGCCAATAGGGGTGGGTATGCAAATCTCCCCTAGGCCATTTAGAATGTTCTCTGAGCGGGTGAAAAGGGAGTGAAACTTTTAAAATGACTGACTGTTGTGTGTGGGGCGTCGTCGCATAGGCTCCATCACCTTTTGACGAATCTACCCCAAACTTGGCACAGTCACTCTTCATCACCTGTAGACTCTCAGGATTAACCTGATTTTTGTTTAAGATCAGATATTTCTGTCAGAAAAGTTTTCTGCTGCCAGCATCCAGCTTAAACGTTACACTTTCAGTCAGAGACACTGTATCTTTTCCATTGTACCAAATCCTAAAATCCACACGAGCGCAGCCGCGGGCAACAGCTAATATAATATAAAACATCCAAGCCCGCTATGGATGAAGAAATAAATTCATTCTAAAGCGTGGTTGAACCATCATGGGAAGCCATGTATATGAATAAGCTGCATGCAATGGGCCTTGGGTTTGCCCGCTTCCCCCTCCCATTCCTGGAAATGGAAGCTTGTGAACTCCTCCTCTGGCACGCAAAGGAACATCACAAGCTTTCATTTTCAGTTTTAAACATAGTTTCCTGTTATCTTGAATGTTGGGAACAGTGCTTAGTTTAAAATTGGAAGCAAAAACCTTCTGATCTCCTCCTCTTGGTGCTTGAAGGAGGAGACTGGAGGGGGTGAGCCCATGAGCCTGCAGCTCATTCACATAGCTGGACACAATGGTTTCCCATCACAGCTTAACTAGCCCTATATCTTCTTGTTGTTGTTGTTGTTGCTACTGCTGCTATTATTTGTTATTAAAAGTTTGATTTTTTTAGGGTTTTTCCCAACTAGTTTAACTACAATTTCCCAATGGATTTTCCTTGGTGGTGTGTCTATGGGGGCTGTCAGTTCACTTCAAACTGGTTGTAATTCTTACAACAATGCTGTAAGGTAAGTCAGTATTATTATGCTCCGTATTGCAGATAGATGGGGGGTACTGAGGCTGAGAGAGAGTGCCCATCTTCTCCCTAAAATCGCTGTATGAGCTCTAGTCGTCAAAGCCCTGTGAACCTAAGTTGTATTATCATATTAAATACAGTTCCACTTCTTTCATACCTGCTGGCTGATATCTTTTCTAGAAAGCTGAAGAATATCCCTAAATGTATATTACAAACCACCCGAGTGCCAAACGTTAAAGTTGACACCTCTATTTGTAATTTCCTGTTTCCATTTATAGTGATCAAAGTCTCAGTAAAGGAGATTGTGTATAGACGGTATTTTCTCTTCAATAGGTTGTTCAAACATATGTGGCACATCAAGAGGCATAACATTTGTTAGTCATACTATTCAGAAATGCACAGAATTACTATCAGTTGTCCTCTTACTAAGGCAGTGCATAATTATTGATAAGCCCAACTAAATCATGCATTGCTGGGCTTTGCAGAATAAGAGCAGAGCTCATGACGCATTGGCCCAATGCAGCTGCTTACTAGTTGAACAGATGATAAAATCACTGAACTAATTTGTAATTTAAATTCTCTTAATAATACTGTCCTGGATATAGTCCACATTGCATTGTGATTGACATAATTCCCGTTGCTTTTAATGGACCTGGATTGCACTCCTTATGTTCAGAGCAGCTATGTGGCTGATTGCAAGTGAGCTTTTTTTTAATCTTTATTTTTAGCTCAGAATAAATTCCAGTCAATTGGTTACACTTGATATATTTAAGTAAGCAAATTAGTAGTGGTAATTTCCCATCCTTTTGTGGTTTCGCAGCAAGCCAGCAACCCTCTCTCTTACATTTAAGGGCCAAACTTGAATCAGTAAAGCTCTAGTCTTGGAAAGTGTTACCAAGGAATAGGAAGTAATGCTTTGAACCATATCTGCCACTGGTCATTCACCCCTTCCCATTGGCTGCTCAATGAAGCATGAGTTTATGAACATCTGATCTGCTACTTCCTTTTACAAACTAAATTCTCAAAAGGCACTAGAACCCAGTGGCTGTTGTGTCTTTCTAAATTAAGGTCACTGACAGAATATCCTGGGAGGCTAAAGTGTTCTCCCACTGGTTTTTTAATATTTCCATTTCTGATATGCTATAATAAACATGTTGCTCTTTAAGGTGCCACAAGACTCCCCCCCCCCCCCCGACTAACACAGCTACCCCTCTGGAAAGCATGGGAAATGGATGTGATGCATATGACCTGGAAGAAAATGTGACCTAATTAAAGCCCTCTTGCAATTTAAGTAGCTATTGGATCATCTTTCCACAAAAAAGGAAGAAAATAATAATGTAAGTTTAAATACCAAAGGGCCTCTGATTAACTTGAATGCAGTTAAATAATACACTACATGCAGGTAGCCTGAAACCTTCATGATATATACCAAAATTGGCATAAAAAGGGATACAAGTCACCATATCCATAAAGGACAGGGCAGAAAGCAACAGAAATGAAATAGATTGGGACGGCAGGTGGTTAGGTGAAGAGCCAAAGCTCAGTGGTAGAGCACATGCTTAGCATGCAGAATGTTCCAGGTTCAATCCCAGCCATCTCCAGGCTGGGAGAGACTCTTGTATGAAACCCTGCAAAGCCGCTGCCAGTCAGTGCAGTCAGTACTAAACTGGATGGACCAATGGTCTGACTCAGAATAAGGCAGCTGCTTAAATATGGGGGAGTGGGAAAAGCACATCAGAAGGGCGCAGCAGTGGAGCAAGCTGTTCGGGGAGGTTGGGAGAACTAAGGCTTGTGGCTTACGCTGGCTCAGCTTGTCTGAGCGTGGAAAGCTAAGCAGGGTCAGGCCTGGTTATTACATGGATGGGAGACCTCCCCCTCTAGTTTCCTGCATTGAGCAGGGGGTTGGACTCGATAGCCTTGTAGGCTCCTTCCAACTCTACTGATCTATGAAATCTATGAAATTCTTTGCAGATCGTCTAGACTAGAGAGGAATTCTGTACGATAGGAAAGTCTGCCTCGGTGAAGGAGTGCTGGTTGAACTAGATAACTTATTTATCCACCCCCAGCACAATGTTTGCATTTCCCATATATTCCAGCTGTAGCTTTGGCCTCCCTTCTTGGCTGTGAAGCAATTAATGGCAAAGAACACAAACAAAGCTGTTGTGCAAGGGCTTGAGCAGGCTGTGGATTCCAAAGCTCATTTGTGAGACATTCTCGCTGCAAACCTCTGCTCCCACATGCCTCTTGGCACTGTTGCAAAGCCTCCCACACGCCCACCCACCCATGCTCACAGCCATACGGCCACCCACACACATATGTCATGTTTGTTCCATCTCCTGTGGAAAGCAACTCTGGCTATGGGAAACAGTTAATCTTAAATACACAGACATGCATCATGAAGCAACACATATCTACAATTACGAAGAGAGTGTGTGTGTGTGTGTGTTCGTTTGTGCCTCTCGCTATTGGTTTTAATGGATGTCAGCAGTAGGAGAACCAGCAGCGACAGTTTAACTTCCAGTATTCAGGACAATCTGCAAAGAAAAAGAAAATGGGAAGGCAGTGCTGTTGAGTTTTTCAGTTCATAAGAGGGTTTGAGTCTGGGCCCTTCTGCATGCAAAGCAGGTGCTCTACCACTCAGTTAAAGTCCTTCTTTTTGCCCTTTGTTATTATTTTTTTTTTGGTTGGGTGGTGGTGGATAAAAGCTAACCTGTGCAGAGCAAATAGCCTCTCACATTCAGATTGCTATGCTAGTTCCTTAGAATTCTGATGAAGCTAAAAAGAGAGAAAGATGCTAAGGTTTTTTTTTGAGAGAGAGGTAAATTGAGAGATGGAGGTATGAAAGACATAATTGCACCTGGTCAGTTATGCTCATCCCACTGTCATAGGATGTTGCCTTATACCAAGTCAGACCATTCATCCATCTAGCCCAGGGGGGTAGGCAAGCTGAGATCTAGTCCCCGCTCAGCATGAAACTCACTGGGTGACTTTGGGCCAGTCACTGACTCTCAGCCTAACCTACCTCACAGGGTTGTTGTGAGGATAAAATGGAGAAGAGGATTATGTAAGCCACCTTGGGTTCCTTGCAGGAAAAAAGGCGGGGTATAAATATAATAAATAAATACTTCAGATTACAACTCCCATAAGCCCCAGCAGGGTGGCAATCACCAGGTTTATGGGAGTTGTAGTTCAAAATGTTTGGCGGGCACCAGCTTATGTAACCCAGGTCTATACAGTAATACCTTGGATTGCAAGTAACTTGGTCTGAGAGTGTTTTGCAAGACAAGCAAATTTTTAAAATAAATTTTGACTTGATAAGCAAGCAATGTCTTGCAATACAAGTAGCGTAGGGATGTAACCGCTCGCCTCGAGTGGGCGTAGCGGGCCGAAATCGGCCCCACTCACGCCTGCCAGAGACTCGCTTTGATATTAGAGTGTTTTGGATTACAAGCACGGTTCCGGAACGAATTATTCTTGCAATCCAAGGTATTACTGTACTAACGAACAATGGCTCTCTGGGGTTTCAGATGGGGAACTTCCCCAGCTCTACCTGGAGATGCCAGGGTTTGAGTCTGGGACCCTTCTGCATGCAAAGCAGGTGCTCTACCACTCAGTTAAAGTCCTTCTTTTTGCCCTTTGTTATTAAGTTCCCAGTACTTCAAAGGAGGAACAGTGGAACAAAATTTAATGGGTGTGTGTGCAGGATCAGTTGCAGTCAGATTTCAAGGTCCAGACCATTTATGGCATTAAAGGTCAAAAAGAGCTCTTTGAATGTCAAGTTGCCATATTACCAAGTTGGTTGGCCTTTACCTGGATTCTAGCCATACCATCTAGTGCCTATAGGCACCATTAATTAACTGGCCCAGATTCCCAGCTTTCAATGGTAAAACGCAAGTTTTGCAGAACCAGAGATATGGGGCAAGATGTGCAGGCACTCTTCTCCCCATTTTGTGAGAAACCAGCCTGCTACCACCTTTCAGTGTTTTTTAGCCAATGAGTGAAGTCACAGCTATGACTGACATTTGGGTGGAGCAATGATGCACATAGAAATTTTTAAAAGAATAGAGTGACATACCCATTGCCTGGAGAGGGACTTCCTGGTTAATTTTTAATCCATTTTATTTTTTCCTGGTAGAGAAGTGATTGCTACTTATAGAAGGTAATTGAGAAATCCACAATGTTAGTGTAGCTGTGATTTGGGAGTAGCACATCTGCCCTTAACAGGTAGCAGAAAATACAAAGGTTTATGCTCTTTCTAACTTTATTTAATGCAAGAAAAATGAATTATCCCCCCCCCCCCCAGTTTGTAAATAGTTTAAAATTTACCCTGCCAATACAAGCCCACCATTATACTCAGTTTGTAGGGAGGTGACACTGTGACTGAGAGAGTATATGGGTTATGTCAGCCCTACAAAGTAGTCCAGTGTTGTTACCGTATATCCATACTTCTGGGAGTGGGTGACTAAGGGAAAGTCATGTATGACAACTTTGCAGTGTAGTCTAGTGTTATTTCCAGTCTCATGGCATGTGTTTTGTTTTGTTTTTTAAAGGGAGAGGGGTGTTTGTGCTTTGTGAAACTGATTGTAGCATCATGGGAGGGTTGATTAATTGCTTTCCCACTCATGGGGTGTGGGGAATAGGAGGATCATTGAGGCTGGGTGGGTGGATTTTGATTACAAAAACAGTCTGAAGGGAAAGTGTTAATCATACACACCCCAGTGTTGCTACTACAATCAACTTTGCAGCCTTGCCCCACCTGCATTTCCCTGAAAACAACAGAAACCTAGACCAACCTCAGGTGTGTGTTTTTCCAGCTTCAGAGTTGTTAAATAGTGCTTTAAAATGGTGCAGTAGAAGCTATTTATTACCACTACCATCACCGTACCCCATCTGGTCACTTTCTGTCGATGGTTTGATTTTTCAGCCAAAAATATTGCCCCCACCCCACCCCACAAACACACACACAAAACACACCTCAGATCACTGAAAGGTCAGTTTAGTTCAGACTCCCATCTCAGCCCAATCCAGGGCTCAGTGGTATGGAGTAGTGTTCTCCAACCTTGGGTCCCCAGATGTTTTTGGCCTACTATGGAGAGTCTTCTCCTCCTCTGACCTCCATGCAGCCGCATACACACAGCCCTTTTGCCCCAGCAGTGCATCACAAGACCCTACTGAGTCAGCTCTTAAACTGAGCAGTGTCTCACTCACTCTTGCCTGTTCCTATCTCAGTGGGGATACTCTGATATGCTTTCTTTCTGCCACGCAGAGTCAGGGATGCAACAGGTTAAATTGCAGGAAATGCATTAGGGTATTTCCAGATGAGGCTTTTATCATGAAATCACCCTGCCTCATTTGCTGAGTTTTAGGGGGGTTCTAGACAGTGTTGTCTTCCACTTGTAACCAATCCATGGTTTTCCACCACTACTTCCATCTTTTTTTCTTTCCACAAAAGAATCTGCTAAGGTGGGGGAGGATGGAACAGCTGCACAAAGCCTTTTGACTGGTAGCACTAGGAGCCATTTGTTTGGAGGCACCGTAAAACACGTAAAAGTCTATGTGTCTGACATTTTTCCACTCAGACCCCAAAACTGCCTTTCTAGGGGCAAAAATGTCCTCCAGTTGTGTTGGACTAACACTCGCAGCATCCCCCAGCCAGCCATGTGTTATAATCCAACCCATCATCAGCAGGGCACCAGGTTGGAGAAGATTGTCATAGTGCTTCTTATTAACAGCTGCCCTTGGTTTCACCCCTGGCCGATATCCTAACGCAGATCTTTCCACTGCACCACTTCTGCAGGAAAGGCTCTGTAAATATGCCGTGCCCTGCCTTTTGGCAATAGTCTTTTGGTTGGAGCTAGAAGGAGCTAGACTTCTTTTCTGGACCCCGTGCTGAATGTTCTGCAAGAATGGCAGGGAGAGACCCTTTTTGTGAGTCTCCAAATTAGTCCACTGTTTCAGATTCCTAAGCAGAGGCGGCTCTATATTTGGAGCAAATGGGGCAGTGATCCCCTGCCAGTCCCCCGCCCACTTGTGGCAGAGAGATCCCCCCACAGCCTGGTACATTTGTTCCACTGCTTCCAAGTGCCACACGTGGTCTACTCCTCCAGCAATCTCAGCAGAATATTGAGCATCTGCCCTGTCCTCTACCCCACCAGCCCCAATGGGCACCAGCAGCCACCAATGTGCCTAAGGTAAGCCTATAGTTGCCAACCACACATTTTCTACCTCCTTCCTCCTAACCCTAGATCACAACCACCCAGTGATCCAAATCACCAGCCCCACTCTTTCTCCCTCCCTCCTGTTTCCAGATCCGACTTCCCCCACCCCCATTGCTCCAAGTCCAACCCCCCCCCCCAAAGAACATTATAAAAGGAAGAATAGCAGTTCATGTTCTAAAAGAGCTAGGGGGACATTTGCATCAAATTTAGTACTAATTAACAACACAAACATATCAATGTCTACTCAGAAATACCATCATGTTCAATGGGACTTACTCCCAAGTAAATATGTAAGAGATTTGTGTAGATGAGGGGACTTTTGCAGGTGTCGCTTGCAGGACAAGCTGCACCTGCTCCCATTCTAACTTCCACACTACTCTTAAAGGTGCAAGAGCCCTGGCTCCTTTTGCATCTGGCTACCCTAGTGGGGATCAAAGATATAATACCATCTGGTGTCCCCTGCCTACTGCCCCCCACTCCCTAAGGGGCTGGTGGTATTTCCAATGAGCAAACTTTGGCTCTGTGCATGCAGTAGCATGGGGCTTCATAGGTATCTGGAACTGGGTGCAGCAGCAGCCCCTTTCAGGATTCCCAGTTCATCTCGGCATATGTGCGTCGAAGCCCGTTTCTGCAAAGCCACCTAACATGCCCTAGTCTGAATTGTGGGATGGTTTATTAAAAAGGAAACCGAATTCTTAAGGTCCCAGAAAGCACCCAAGTTGGCCAGACTCCAGGAAAGATTTGCCATGATTTGGCCTTTCTAAGGCAGGTTTGCCAAATGACCAGAAATAAATGGCCTGGCCTGCTCCTGTACCTTCAGCAGTAGCTGGATGTGTAGTGCCAGGAACCAACAGCACAGCATGGAGATTAACAGCATTTACCTGCTAATATCTGCACAGCAAGCCACTGTTAAAGGCACACTTACAGTCGGTGGCAGGTTAGAAAAGTTGGTAACCCAAGCTACAGGGTCTGCCACTTCTGTGTTTCGCACAGTGTAGAGGCTGGGATTCATAAATGTAATTAGTAAAACATTAACAGCTAGTGAATTAATAGTACAATGCTGTCATTATTTATGTGTGGCTCATATCCTCTTTGCTTCTGTGGGAGTCACGCATAAGGTCAGTGACATGTTAAATCAAGTCTAAACCAAATCCACTTAAAAAGAACATATGTCTGTTATACATCTCTCCCCCCACCCCCCAGGTATCTAAAAAGAGTAATGGAATATGGTCCTCCTTCTACGCTTTCTTACTGCAAGAATTCATCATTTTAATCAGCAGCAGTAGCCTGGCTAATTATACCATGTCCAATTGATATATATGATAGAAATTCAAGCCTCATTGACTCCAATGAGGTTTTAAAATAATAACCATCCCATCCCACTCCACTCCGGCAGAATCTTTCCTGTGACGCATCATGCAGTGCCCTGCCTAAGCAGAAACAGCTTGTGTTTTTATTGGCAAGTGTGTCTGTGACAATGCTTCCTCTTTTCTTTTTCTTCTTCTTCTAATAGCATAATTTTAAACAATTAATTAAATATTAAGAGATGGAACACATAGGCAAAGCTGGTTGGAAGGGCATGTGGGCTTTACGTTGCATCAGAGAGTGCAGCCCCCAAAGTCTCAGACCCCCAAACCATGATTTCTCTTTGGGGGATTTATTTGCAGGAAAGGAAAGCATGCACCCACATGAATGCGCCCACAGGCTTGCTTCCACCGCATCCCAACCCACTCAGCTACTGGAGTCGTCTCCTGGAGTGGATTCCACTCTGCATTTTTGCCAAGCCAACAGTATTCTCAATTTTCCTTGGAGTGGAAACATGCCTGCTGCTTCTCTCTCTCTCTCTCTCTCTCTCTCTCTCTCTCTCATGTTAAGAAAATAGTGTTCTGAGTTTTAAAATGGAGGGAGGGAGGCAACCTTGTGCCCTCCATACTACAACTCCAACAATCCCTGCCCATTGGCCATGCTGATGGGAGCTGTAGTCCAAAATATCTAAGCATCCTTCCCCAAGCTGGTGCCCTCCAGATGTTGCTGGACTTCAACTCCCATCAGCCCTAGTGAGCATGGCCACTTGTCAGGAATGCTGTGAGTTATAGTCCAAATTGTCTGGAGGGCATGAACTTGAGGAAGGCTAATGCAGAGGGCACCGTGTTGCCTACTCCTGTCGTTTAAAAAAATTAAAATAAAAAAAGTCTGTGCCAGGACTATGATGGGTACACCCATCACCCTGGGAAACTCACTAAATAATTATTCTGTTCTCTATTCTGCAGCCCACCTGTTCCACCCCATGGTATTAGTGACATCATTGTTCAAAGAAATACATATGAGTGTACATGTGCATGCATTTGACATTTCATTACCCTGTTTCTCTTACAAATCAAGTGGGCTTACAATATATTTGAAATCTAACACACACTACCTCTTAAAAAGAATTTTTAAACCGCATCAATTCCAAACAGCCAGAAAAATAATTTTAGATCTAGTCATATTGCACAAACAATTGCGACCTATTTACTCAGATCTGGTTTACAGTGGGAGAGCAACACATTGCACTGAGGAATGACCACGGTGAGTCATGCTTTAGTCACATCTAGATTAACTACCATAATCTGGTCTGTGTGGGGTTGCCTTTGAAGTGTTCAAAATTGCAACTGGTTCAAAATGCAGCTGTTACGGTGTTGACTGATGCAGGATGCATGGGGACATTTAACAAAAAATTTGCGATGGACAAGGAAATTGACAAAGCGAGACTGCATATAGACTAATTTGTGCACAGTTGCCAGGGACCGATTGCCAAGCTGTCAATTGAAAAGCATCAGTAAAGGAGGGGAAAGCAGCAAAAGAAGGTGACCAAAGGGTGGGTGGAGACAGTATCTCCCCCTTAGCAATGTAATCCTCTTGATTTTAAGTGTTGAACTGACAGTTCTCAGTGCCCTCCAACTTTTCAACACTTCCCTGAGTCTCCAGCTACTTCAGAAAGGGGAAATATTAACTCCTTTCTGCAGCTCCTATTTGTGTGTTTGTAGCACTTACTGCTGCAGTTATCGAGGCTTCCTGATAGTTCTAAAAAATAAATTAAAAAATAACAGAAATATACACAATTGTAATTGCTGGGAAGTAAATGGAGGGGAAATTTGTACACCTGCTCTGAAAAGAAGCCACGGAGAGTGGGGGAGTTAATATCTCCCCTTTCTGGAGTAGCTGGAGACTCAGGGAAGTGTTGAAAAGGTGGAAGACACTGAGAACTGTTAGCTCAACACTTACAATTGAGAGGATTCCATTGCTAAGGGGGAGATATTGTTGCAGAGATTGTTGCACCTTCTTTTGCTGCTTCCCCCCCTTTACCAGTGCTTTTAATTGACAACTTGGCAATTGGTCCCTGGCTACTGTGCGCAAATTAAGCCTATATGCAGTCTCGCCCTGTCAATTTCCATGGATGTTACCTACTCCACTTTGCTGCTCCCTTTGACAGATGAAACAGACAAGGAAATTGAGCAGGTAAGACCACATATCAGAAGAGCGCACTTGCAAAAGACTAATAATTATTATTATTTAAAAATTACAAACCCGGTTGCACAATTTTCAGGGGCTGATTTTTATTTTTTATTTTTTTTAAACCACCACCCCAATTATGCTTTTTGGAGGCTCTGAGGAAAAAAAACTGTGGGAAATGAAAAGGGGTAGTGATCAGAGTGATGAGGGGGAGACAAGACAGGAACTGCCACAAAGGACACTGGGATACTGGTGGGAGAAGCTAGGGGGAATGAGTGGGAGAAAGAACCAAAGTGAGCCTGATCGTCTGTCAGGCATACCATTCAGCGAACAACCAACCCACTGTGTCTTATTCTCAGGGTGGCCTTGTATGACGTGCAAACCCACCCATTGGCCTTCCAGATCCAATTTAAAGTACTATATGTATGTCTTGTTAACCAGCTTGGAAATTTTTAGTCAGAAGGCTGGTTGCAAATAAATAAATAAAATGATTCACCACTTGCTTTCCTCTCATGGCATTGCTAAGGAGAGTTTCCACCTATTTTCCTGGCCTTAAACTTTTATGTGAAAGGAAGAACATCAGCTTGCTTGGCTTTCCATGGCATTGCATCTACCTAAGGATTCCTGCTTGGCGTGTAGCTTTTAGCAGCACTGAGACTGTGTCAGGAAAACAGGCAGCAGTTCTACTGCCAGATATTGTAATACAACCCAAAGGGGAATTAGAAGCTGGAGATGCCATGCCTCATTGATTAAGAAAGTTAGGGATCCCATAGCAGTTCCCCCCCCCCAACATGGTGTCCCCCAGATGTTTTGGACCACAACTCCCAGCATTCCTGATCAATGGTCATGTTGGCTGGGGCTGATGGGACTGGAAGTCCAAAACATCTGGAAGGCACCAGGTTGGGGAAGGCTGCAATAGCAAGTCTCAGCTCTAAAGTCTAATCTGAGTTACTGCACAAAGCACAGCATGCTACCATGAACGGGTATGAGTCTGGGATTATCTTAATCCTTAACCCCGTGTATAAATTCCTAGATAAATTGAACCCTTGCTGAACTGGGTTCCATTTTTGGGATCCGACACCTCTCAGAAGCTCTATTTCATCTGTTGTAAATACAGCCAATTAGCCTCTTATGTAGGACCAGATATCAATATGTGTTAAAATCCCCAACTGCTGTCCATTATTATGTTTCCAGTAATGATGAGGGGGAAAACATGCAGACAGATTTAAAGGTATTCTGTGCATTAAACATAATGAGTACAATTGCCATGCTGAGGTATTCCCAAATAATTGCATTTTAGCTTGATGGGTTTCCTACTCTAACGCTTAAGACAGCCTTCCCCAACCTGCTGCCCTCCAGATGTTTTGGATGACAACTCCTGGCATTCCTGACCATTGGCCATACTGGCTGGGGTCAATGGAAGTTGAAGTCCAAAACATCTGGAGGGCAATCAAGTTGGGGAAGTTTGGCTTATAGAGGGTATGTCTGCAGGGAAGATTCTCCTGGTCTTTATTCAGCATTTCAGTGCTAAACTGGAAGGGCCAAGAAAGTTCTCTGAAAAAGGTGTGCAATGCAGTTTGAGGGATCCATTCATGGCTGTGGTAGACTCTGGAGTCCTTAAAGTGTGTATGGGGGTGCTCTTTAGATGGTAATGTGTATGACTTTGAAATGTATTAAGTCAGCCCTGCTACATTTGGGGACTCTCCTGCTCATTCTGCTGAGTGGAGCCCTGGACTTCTGCCCCAAAGTCCTGCTCGGATGGCACCACTGGTGCATGGATGTATCACCTTGGGTCAGTTCAGTTCTGCAGTTTGTGATGATTCCATGATGGTCTTCGTCATCTGCCTTACAGGAAGGGAAGTTATGAAGGTGAGCTAAGGATGCCTTATTTACTTATTTATATCCTGCCTATTTTCCTGCAAGGAACCCAAGGCGGCTTACATAGTCCTCCTCCTCCTTTCCATTTTATCCTCACAACAACCCTGTGAGGTAGGTCAGGCTGAGAGTCCGTGACTGGCCCAAAGTCACCCGGTGAGTTTCATGGCGAAGCGGGGACTAGAACCCGGATCTCCAGAGTCACAGTCCAACACACTCACCAATACGCCACACTGTCCTGTGGAGATCACACGCACGGACATGAGTGCACCTGATCTACTGGGAGGAAGCAGGGCAGGGGTGGAATCCCCTTGCAAAGGCGCTGGTAAGTCCAGAGTCCAGCCCTACTTAATTTCTTCAATCATTCATGAGTGGAACCTCTAAGAAATGCATCCGAGCATTGCCAAACCTATTTAGAGATCAGAGGGAGATTTTCCATCTCTTTCTGTTGGAGTAAAAGGAGGCCCTTCCCTCACAAGTGTCTATTTTTGGTTGTTTTTATTGATTTTCCTAATACTTATTATTTTAAATATGATTCAGTGGCAGCGTGGATAACTCCAGCTGGTGACTCTTATTTTTAATTCATAAGTGATGTCATAAGCTACATCTATGCTGTGTAAAGTTAAGGAACTTAGCAGATGTAGATGGGTGGGGGAGTGTGTTTTGGGGTGCATGTGAGCTACCAATTTGGACTTCTGACAGTCCCGATTGGTGAAAGCAAGCTAGGTATATCCTTTTCCAAAAGCTTCCTTAAGAGGTGAGGGTGCAGATGACTTTCAGTCCAAAACTTTTGACTTCTCAGAATATCAAACATAGGGGTTGATAGCCGCTGCTCCCACAGTTATGTCTCTGTCTTCAAAACCCATCTGCAAAAGATTGTTCGTTTTTATTTCTTTATTACATTTATATATTGCCTTTCCCCCAAGAAGCCCAAGGTGGCTTCAATAATCCTCCTCCCCGCCTCCATTTTATCCTCACACCAACCCTGTGAAGTAGGTTAGGCTGAGAGTCCGTGACTGGCCCAAAGTCACCCAGTGAGCTTCATAGCTGAGTGGGGACTAGAACCCAGATCTCCCAAGTTCCAGTCCAACTCTGTAACCAACTATACCACAGTGGCTCTTCATTGCAGAATGGAGAGTTAGACTGCAGATTCAGACACTCTAGGACGCTCAGGGCTGCTTGACCCATTATATTAGGGGTGGCTTCCAGATGTTAACTTGTGGCCCTCCAGAGGTTGTTGGACTGCAACTTTCATCAGCCCTAGCCAGCATGGTGAGGGATGCTGGAAGTTGCAGTCCAACAACCTCTCGAGGGCCACAAGTTGCCCACCCCTGCATTATATTTTTGACAGGCGTATACTTAACAGGCACACGTTTTTACAGACCCTTTGTGGGAACCCATTCAAAGATCCATTTATTTCACTAGCTTTCATTGCAAAAACACCACGCAGGGAACAGCAGCCAATTGAACAGTCCCCATGGTGTATTTCCACAGTGAACAGACGGCAAAGTAAGTTCCCTTAGAGACCCACTAAAGTCTCTGAGCCCAGTCACTTGAGCTGGCATTTGTTGGCAAGCATTGCGCTGATTTTAGAGCAAAAGAGATGGGATGTAAATGTGTTCAGTCTTTTAACGAACCTATTTCAAGTTCACTTTCATATATTTGAGGTTTTTTTATATTGTTGTTACCTGCTCTGAATCTTTGGGAATGGGTGGAGTAATCTTCCACAGAAGTCAATGAAACGTCCTAGGAAATATCAGTGAAATATTGATGCACTGGGACAATACTCCCCTCGCTATCTCTGAGAGAGACCGAAGGGGTATTTTTCTCCTAAAGCACTTTAGTCACAGTGCTAATCCCTATGTCAGGTTCTTTGATAGGGCAACATCTGTGAGCAGAACAAAGTGATTGAGGAGTGTGGGAAACACAGCATCAGGGCCAGCTCCAGACTTGGGGGGGGGGAGCACTAAGCAAAGTTCCCTCTGGTGGGCCCCCGTCCAGTGATGTAGTAGAGCCAGGGCGTGGAAGATCAACACGCCAGGACTTTTCGATGCTACTGACTTCTGGACTCCTGCCTGGCTACTCTCCTATGTTTTGATCTTGACTGCACCTCAGACCTCACTTCTGGAAACCACCTACTTGCCTGGTAATACTGTGCTTTGACCATTGCCTGTATCTTGACCACTCCTGCCTTAGACTGATCCCAAACCGGACCAAAACCTTTGTGCTTGACCATTTGCCTGCTTATTTGATGCCTACTGGATTCGTCCCTGTATCTGCCCAGCTAGAGCAGGACAGTTTGTTCTCGCCCCACTACATAGATGGGGGAGCTCACACAGGAACATCTCCTCCTGAGGAATCAGGTGGCTCAGTTGATGGCGGCTGCTGCTACATTACAGGCCCAGTTGGTCCAGCAGCCCGCATCTTGTCTCTCCCTGCCGCAAGTGTCCTGTGGCACCCCCTGAGAAGTGTGATGGCACACCTGACCAGTTCCCGTCGCTCTTGGCCAAATGTGCTCTGTACATGAATTTGCGCCCAGAGGACTTCCCTGATGACTGGACCAGAGTAGGTTTCCTGATCAGGCCAGCCTTCTAACAGGATCTGCTGCTAAATGGGCTACCCATTTGTCTTGGAGTCTTGGTGATACATCTTTAAGAAGGAGAGCTGGTGATATCTCTTTAAGAGGCAGCTGTGATGTCTTCCATATCGGTGCTACAGCGAGCACGCCTTCCATTCTCATGGCATGCTCGCAACCGACACCGATCCCGTTGCTTAATTGCTGTTCCTTTATCTACTGTGACAACATCTGTATCACTACTATTATTACTCTGGAATGCTCGTTCACTTACTTCTAAAGCAGGATTTTTGGCTGGTTATCTAACAGATCATAGAATATCTGTGGCAGTGGTCACAGAGACTTGGTTATTAGAAGGTGATCATGTCCCTCTAGCCACCCTTAATGCACATGGTTTCTCCTGTGTGCACACTCCTCGGGTATCAAGCTGTGGGGGAGGAACTGCAATTATTTTTAAGTCATCACTGCTGACTAAACCTTTGCCTGTGAACTGTGGTGGCCCTTTTACATCTTTTGAAGTGACGACGCTGCTGGTGGGCCGTCCCCCTGTGGCGGTAGCTGGGATTTATCGGCCTCCTGGAATAAACAGTTTTCTTGGAGGAGTTTTCAGAGTGGTTATCAGTATTTTTGTCCTTAAACCCTGCCCACATTATTTGTGGGGATTTCAACATTCACAGAGATCTTTCTTCATTTTCTCAGAATTTTTTCTCCTTTTTGGAGGTATTTAATTTAGAAGTGGTGGATACTCCTCCTACCCACACAGCTGGAGGGACCTTGGATCTGCTTTTGTATAGTAAACTGGATGTCGTATTTAAAGATATCATAGACTCAGGGATGTCGGATCATTTTTTATTTTATTGTCCTACCAGTTTGACATTGCTCGTCCTTCCCCTCCTCCTCCTAGAATCCGGCAATGCCGTGATTTATCTGGAATATCCGTGGACTCCTTCTCCCATGCTCTTACCCAGCTATCAGGCTGTATACCAGGACTAGTTATGGGACAGAGGAAAGTTGCTCTGGGAGCTAGCATAACAAGTGAGGAGGGAGTTATGGAGCCTGAAGAAGTAGAAGATCAGTCATCTGCTGGTAGGGCCTTGGACCCAAATGTCCTGGCCCACCAATTTAATACAATAACTGAAGCTGCCCTTGAAGTGGTGGCACCATCTAAAACTCGTCTGGTAACACAGCGTCATCCTCAGCCATGCATCGTAGAGTTGCGACTGGAGCGAGCCTCAGTCCGCCAGTTAGAGAGGCGATGGAAGCGGAATCCATCAGATGAACTGCGTCTGAATTTGAGATCTGCCCTTACTACTTATTATCGTCATGTAGATGAATCTTGGGAGGGTTATCTGCAAAGGAAGATTCAATCCCAAGCCTCTATGCCACGTCAGCTATTTGCTACATTTAATACCTTATTGAATCCATCGGCTGGTTGTAATGAGAATCACGCAATTTGTGATCTTACAGCAAGCGACTTGGCTTCCTTTTTTGTTCAGAAAGTGTCTACAATTGTAAATTCATTTTCGCTGGATGGGTCTTCACCACCATTTTTGTCAGCAGGTTTGCCACAGCCTTCAGCTCAGTTTGCAGACCCGTCTCTTCAGACTGGGTTTGACTTTGTTCCAGTTACTGAGTCAACTGTGGCACAGTTTATTTCCTCTTCTCCTCCTACCTCGTGTCCTGCTGACCCTTTCCCGTCCTTTATTTGACGCTTTATTTGACGCTTTTACCTTTGTTTTTGCCTTCCATTCATATAATTTATATATAATTCATATAACCAGATAAGTTATAATCATATAACTTATCTGGTGAATTCTTCACTTTCACTGGGTATTTTTCCGGAATGTTTCAAGCATGCTTTTGTACGCCCCTTGTTAAAAAAGCCTAATTTAGACCCTTCAGCTTGTGTTAATTACCACCCTATTTCACTTCTTCCTTTTCTTTCTAAGATTTTAGAAAGAGTAGTTCTCTCCCAGTTGATGACTTATTTAATTAGATTTAATCTCCTAGATTCTTTTCAATCAGGGTTTCGTTCAGGCCACTCCACAGAAACAGCCTTAACTTATGTGATGAATGATATCTTAGTGGCGAAAGCTCAGCGTCAAACATCTGTGTTGATTCTGCTGGATCTTACGGCAGCTTTTGACACACTCGACCACCATATTCTGCTTTCAAGGTTGGCATCACTGGGAATCAAGGGCAATACTTTATCTTGGTTTGGTTCCTTCCTTTCTAATCGCTCTTGTTCTGTTTTGTTTCAGGGTTCAGTTTCAGATGTTTTCCCGTTATTAGTGGGAGTTCCACAGGGTTCAGTCTTGGGTCCTCTTCTTTTTTCATTGTATACTTGTCCTCTTGGACGTTTGGTTTCTGATCGGGGTTTTCAGTATCACACCTATGCAGATGATACACAGATATATCGAAGCTTTGCATCCATTGATACTGCAGTGTGGCAGTCCGTGACGGAATGCCTGTCAGGCGTTTCCTCATGGATGACCGCACATCATCTGAAATTGAACATGGATAAGACTGAAATTCTGGTATTTCAACCTGATCGTGTGTCAGCTCCCTTATTATGTCCTTCTTTGCATATCCAGGGCTCAGTGGTGGCCCCGGTTTCAGCTGCCAAGAGCCTTGGTGTTTTGCTGGATGATCGTTTGTCCTTGCATCCTTTTATTAATAGGACTGCTAAGGCATGTAATTTTCACCTTTTGAACATTCGCAGGATTTGCAAGTTTTTGTCTCCTGAAACAGCCCATCTGCTTGTTCAGGCTTTGGTGGTATCCCGCTTGGACTATTGTAATAGCTTAATAGCTGGCTTGCCCTCTTCTGTGCTTCTTCCACTGGTTCTGGTTCAGAACAGCGCTGTTCGTGTTGTTCTGAACTTGCCCCGATACTCCCATATTACTATGGCCCGTAGGAATCTTCATTGGCTACCCATTCAGACTAGGGCCCAATTTAAATTATTGGTTCTTGCCTTCAAGGCTTTGCGCTCTAATGTCCCTCATTACTTAGCATCTAGGCTTTCCTGGTATGTTCCTGGTAGGAATTTAAGATCAGTGGGCCAGGGATTATTAGCGGTCCCACCGACACGTTCTGCCTTGTCAAGGCTGCGAACCTTTCAGGACCTGGTTCCACTTTTGTGGAACAGGCTTCCCATGGACTTCCGATTCCCCGCTTTCGAACGGGATTAAAGACTTATCTTTTTAGTCAGCCAGAATGAGTGGTTGGGCTAATTTGGTGGTTGCTGGGATTTGATACTGCATAGTAAGTGGTTGGTGTTGGTTATTTTATTGTATTGTTATGTTTACTGTATATGTTATTTGTCCCCCCCTTTGGTATAAGGGGAGTTATAAATAAATGTTTATTATTTATTATTATTATTATTACCCCCTAGTCTCCTCCTGACAGACTTTGCTGGATTTACAGCTCAGATGCAGCTGACTTCTGAAGACCCCCCAGAAAGCCAAGACTGTCCTGCTCTAGCAGGATCACTGAGCCAGCGTGGCGTAGTTGTGAGAGTGTTGGACTGGGACTCGGGAGATCCAGGCTCTAGTTCCCACTTGGCCATGAAACTCACTGGGTGACTTTGGGCCAATCACTGACTCTCAGCCTAACCTACCTCACAGGGTTGTTGTGAAGATAAAATGGAGAGGAGGAGGAGGATTATGTAAGCCATCTTGGGTTCCTTGCAGGAAAAAAGGTGGGGTATAAATATAATTAATAAATAAATAAAAAATACTAACATTCAAAGCCCTAAATGACTTGGGGCCAGGGTATCCGAAGGATCGTCTCCTCCCATATGTACCTGCCCGGACACTAAGATCTTCTTCAGCAGTCCTTCTCTGAGAGCCCCTGCCAAAGGAAGTGAGGCAGGTGGCTACCAGGAGGAGGGCCTTTTCTGCTGTGGCACCCCAGTTGTGGAATGAGCTCCCCAAAGAGGCTTGCCTGGAGCCTACATTGTACTCTTTTTGGCGCCAGGTGAAGACCTTTCTATTCTCCCAGGAATTTTAATCATTTTAATCTTGTAGTTGTTTTTAACTCTGTTATTGTAATTTGAACCGCTGCTGCTAGCTTTGCTGTGTGTTTTTTAATCTGTTGTTTTAAATCTTATATTTATATTACATTGTATCTTATGGTTTTAACTGTTATAAACCGCCCAGAGAGCTTCGGCTATTGGGTGGTATAAAAATGTATTAAATAAATAAATAAAATATTTGGGATGGTCAGTTTCTGTGATTTTTACTTGTGGATGCTCTCTCACAGAAACACATGCCATATGAAACAGGAGTGGTGCAATTCCAATATCATCGTCATACGCATTAAATGTGTGTGTAAGCATTAGACCTAAGAATGAACAGGGCTGCAGTAGAGACTCAGATGAAGAAGATCAACAAAAGGACAATTTAAACACATTGTGTTTGTCACTGAAAGGCAACGCAGCTTTTGAAATATATCATCATGACCCTAAGAAAGCACAGGTGTGGGTGCATTGTAGCCTTGATTTCCTTTAATGAGTGTGCTTTGATATATATAAGCCATTCTCCTTCAAGGAGACACAATCAATCAGAAAACATTGCATGCACTTTCTTATCACATCATTCATCTTTAAGGAACAGTACAAACCTTGTGATTCATCATGACTACAGTCCAGAAGGTTGCACAGGGAGGGCACAGTCACAGCTGTGTGAATGTGTGTGTTATATGGCAGAAGGGGTAATGCAAGGGTGTGGAACCTCTTTCAGCTCAAGGGCCAAATTAAATTTCGGGGAAGCTGTTGGCGTGCGGGCAGCTGTGTGTGCTACATTCCAGTGGTAGGCAGGGCCAAAGGCAAAGAGGGCAGGGCCAGAAGAACACAAAAAGTCCCAGCATAATTTAGCTTAAGGTTCTTACTGCCTGTAACGAAGCCTTCGGCATTTCAACCTTTTAGAATGAGAAAAACCGCTTGGTCTTGTGAATGTGCCTCAACAGCAAGGCTGCACAACTTGTGACCCACCAAGCTGAGTGCACTAGGCCAGCCATGCACTGCGGCCTTCCAAAGGCCTGAATATCCTTGCCCCTCCCTTTGTGTTTTGTTATTGCAGGTAAGCAGCAAAACGGAGATGTGTCAAGATTCTGCTGGGCCACCAACATCCTGGCTGGTTGGCCTCATTCTGTCTGGTGGGTCACAACAAGTTGCCCAGCCTTGCTCAACATTGACTGCAATGGTCACTGGGTATGGTTAATGTGAGGGTGAGCTTACCTGCTCAACCTGAGGTCCATCTCTAGGCCCTGCTCTCCAGGCAACACACTGCATCATACTCAGAAACTCTCACAACAGCATTCATCATCATCATCATCATCATCATCATCATCATCATCAAGATGAGAGCAGACTAACTCCTCAGGAGACACACACACAAGATTGACTCAGTGTTCCAAGGCCTGCACTAAAAGGGAGAAAGAGAGGCCAGGCCCAGACCTCCAGAAAAGAAAGTGAAACAAAAAGTTGCAGACTACTTAAAGCAGTGCTTCTCAATTATTTTCTGTCATGCCCCCCCCTAGGAAGAAGAAAACATTTCGTGCCCCCCGCGCGACTGTAAATAGTATCATTTGTCTATAAAATTGTTACAAGTACACCTCTGCCATAACACTGTATCCTTATTAACGTATAAGAGAATAAAAAAAGAAAGAAATGTGGATCAATTTACAACAAAGAATAGCTTTATTAACTGTAGCAGAAAAGATTTAAAGGAGCACAGGATTTAAAGGAACACAATATTAAAAAAACTTTTAACTGAGGTCAAACGAGCTCCCCTTTACGGAGCCTCACGCCCCCCTGGGGGGCCCGCCCCCACTATTTGAGAAGCACTGACTTAAAGGTAAAATACATACCATATTGACCCTGTAGTGTTGACTGTGGTATTGCACTCCTCTTAAATCCTGTTTGGGGACAGAAAGTGAGAACTAAAAATGTCTGGCTGAGTACCTTCCAAACACCGTGATTCTAAGTATATTTACTTACAATAAGAACTTACAAGAAGTACTTACAAGAAGAACGTTCCATAGAATTTAATGGAACTTGCTTCCATGTAAATCCATTAGAAATGGGATACGTCACATATCAAATAAGAATAATTTAGCTTCTGTTTAGTTGCAAAAACACTAGGAATTCTTTAGGTCAAGTATGTGTAGGTGTGTTTCTGATTTTTTTCCCCCCTGATATGTCTCTGGGGGATTTTGTTTTTGCTTAAGGACACCCTTATCCCTGTTATTTTTTTCAATGTGTAGAATACACATGGTGCTTTTAACTGGAATTAACTGCTCTGATTTAGGTGGGGAAACAGTAAAAAAAATTCGCTGTCTTAGCTGTTTGCGCTTCCTAAATGCAGTCACCCCAATCACTCGCAATGTATGCCAAATGAATGCAAAACATCATACATGTATGTTCTAGCCTACTGGTTTTAGATCAGAGGCTGATCAGATGACTCACAGAAATACGTGGAAATAGATAAAAAGAAACAGCACACGTTTGAAGACCATGTTTGCATTAGGCAGGGAGTGGGGAATTCTATTATTTTTTTTGACAACCATTCGGCACATGAGTCAGAGAGGAGGTTTGTGTGGGTGGATATATGTAGGCGGATGCATCTGTGGGTGTCATAGTGAGACAGACGCAGATAGATGGCTGTAATTAAGTAGTTAGTGAAATGACTATAATAGTCAAATGAATTTAAAGGCACTGGTTTCAAATGGAGCACTTTAAAAAAGCTCATTTTTAAAGAATGTCCAGGCTTTTTTTCCCTCCTCCTTCTTTTTTAAATTGCCATACTCTTCCGAGGCATCAAGAGAGGCAGCAATTCTATCTGCGTGAAAAGTCTGGCTGCCGATTGCTCAGCTCAACCTGATCTTCATTTATTTGCTTCCCCCTGGAAAGGAACATTTTGTGATCAGTTTGGGACCTGTTCTTTGGGAATGTTGTTCTTTAGCCATATGAATTTGTTAGATGTTTGGGGGTGGGGGCGGCGAGAAAATTCAAGAAAAAGGAGGTATGTGGTTGTGGTGAGGTGATTTTTAAAAATTCATTTTTCGTGTTTGTTTGTTTGTTTGTTTGTTTGCACAATCCAGCCAAAGTTTATGTCCCTCTGATTTTTTTTTTTGGGGGGGGGAGGGGAGTTAGGGCTTCATGATGAGGCTTTTATGATACCATCACCCTGCCTCATTCACTGAAGCTTATGGGGGTCCAGACATCATCCTTTTCTAACCCTCCTGTGTTTCCCCACTGCTTATTCTGTCTTTTTCCTTACTGCAGAAAATCTGTTAAGGAAATAAAAAAGATGGAATTGCTACACAATGCCTTCTGACTGGGAGTGCTAGCAGCACTCAGTCTGGAAACACCCCTTAAGCACCTCTTTCTCTCACTGAAAACAGTGGGACTCAAAAGTGCTTTGGCTTAATCACACCCTTATTTAATCATTCATTTGTATCCTGCCTCCTTATGTTCAAGGGGGCTCATAAAAATTAAATAAAGACAACTTTTTTAAAACCGCCAACAATAAAACGTCATAACCCAGCAACAAAGAATAAAATAAAAACAACAAATATGACTGAAGCACATAGAACTTTTAAGAATCAGAATTATTCCTGAGAGAGGTATGGTTTGCCGCAGACTGTTCAGAGTAGAGCCAGGAGAGAGGAGGAGAAGAAGCCTGAAGCAATTGTGCCTTCCTATTTATATAAATAGTTTTGTAGATAAGGATATTTCATTTAGGGATGTGTGAGGAATCTGCTAGGGGGGTTGAAAATCCAATGGATTTTCATTATTCGGCCTCCCAGATTCCAGTTCACCAGCCCCACGCTGGCACTGATTCACTATGGTGCGAGTCGAGCCAGCTCACAGACTTCCATCTATAGGATGGGCCGTTATTTGCGCATTTAAAAAAAAAAACACTAAGGAAATTTGTGTAAATTTACAAAATTTGCACAAATTTATGCAATTTGGGGGAAAACAGCACCCAAAAAGCACGTGGATCTAGCTTGCTTTGTGTAAAATCAGCCGATTTGCAGATATCGGCACCTGAAAAGCACATGAGTTGCACAAATCAGCCAATGTTGAGCAAAGCAAGGTAAATTCACATGTTTTTGGGTGCTGATTTGCGCAAAATGCTCAAAATACCACTGTTTGTGCAAATTGTGTACATTTGCACAAAATTGCATAAATTTACGCAAATGGCACATATTGTGTGATTTGCACAAATTTCCTTAGCATTAGAAAACCGCCACGAACCGTGGCCTGTCTTAGAGACAGAAGTCCGCAGGAAAAACACTGACTTGCCCCACTTCCGATCATTGGATCGGAAGTGGGCAGGAAGTCCGTTGAGCTCAAACAAGGTGGACCTCTGAGCATCAGCACATCCCTAATTTCATTGCATTATTAATATCCGATTCGACACATGTGGAACTGTGAAGGGAAATGGTGCCTTACTCTGTAAAACAAAAGGCATGGGAATAGATTTTACTTCTACCACCCAGCCCAATCCCAAGATCCTCACTGTAGGATCACAGGTAGAACTTGCATTCATGATGCACATGCCCCATCAATATTTCCCTGTAGTTCCTAATGGCTGATATGTATTCCCTTTTCCCTATAAAGCCTTCAGTGACTTCAGTGGGAACAACTTACTACAACTACCTTGTTTGAACAGACCTGTCTTTTTAAAAGAATCTGGAAAGAATACCTGAGATTACTCACTATAAAAGGATGTAGTAGCCATGCCAGTTTCTCCTGCCCTGCCCTAGTGATGCAGAAGAGATATTATTGTACGCTCTTGATTTGCCTGGATCACAACTAAAAATGTAAAAAATGTTGAAGGATTCTTTTTTCAGGTTACTTTGGGGGTTGGGGAAATATTTCTGGGGAAATTGCTACATAACCAAGAATTACTTGACAACACTAAACATGGTTATATTCTTTGGGTTCAGCAATAAAATAGACCTGTCCCTGCCTCTCTCTCTCTCTCTCTCTCTCTCTCTCTCTCTCTCTCACACACACACACACACACACACACACACACACGTGATGGTAGCAGAGGAGCTAATATATTTAAGTGTATATCCAAAATATTTTAATATTTCAAAATATCTTCACAATTGCATAGCCTTTTATGTTTGTTTGTTTTTACTACAAATTAAACACTTGGCATACAATCCAATCAGAAAACAAATTGAAACAAATCAAATCCTAGTAATCAAAGTCCTTCTGTGACCAATGGACATATGCATGATGTCCTTTGCAGGCCTAGTCAGAAACTGGTGGGGGAGTTTCAGAATAGGATGCAGAGGCATCATAAGTCCATTCTTTTGCCCATTTATCTTTTTTTCTTTCTACTTAGTTCAGCAATGGGGTGATGCACTGGGCTTGCCAAAAGAACGGAGCCTGACAGTTGCACACAAACATCTCCCAAACAGTGCAGAAATAGAGGTAACAATCAAGGAAACTGCTCTCAGTTCGAGAGCATCATCAGGCCAACCCAGCATTTACAGGAATTTTAGATGTCCAAATTATTAAAGGTGTTAAATGAGAGTTTTGCAGCTTTGTTTTTTAAGGAGAAAACCTGTACAACCTGCTAGGCTGTAAACCAGAGGAATGGACAGAAGTATACACCTACCTTGGCTTGGACTGACATCATCTTGTCTTGTTTTTCGTATTCATACAACGCCAAAGGATTTCAGCGCAACTTTTATCCTGCAGTGCTGAATATATAGTTCAATTACCCTTTCCTCGGGTGGCCAGGTGTCCTACTTTACAGGGGGTAGACTATTGGAAGTGCTGCCTGAGGACAGTCCTCTCTTTGAAGGGCGGTCCAGTCCAAGTTCTTGTTTAAAGATAAAGAACCATCAGAAGGGCGAGCAGGGAGGGGCCTTGCATTTGCCCATCAACTCTGAACACCTGTACAGCAGACTGAGCAGGCACACCTGACCATTTGATCATTTCAGAAAAACAATGAAACCAAGTATGCAGGTTGGGTTCAAGTTACTCAACAGATTCCAGTTCAAAAGAAAACTATTATATGATGCTTTATACGTGATATTGCACTCCTACAAGAATATGTAGAATGTATGGAACAAATAATTCCAATGGATGATGATGCAAGGCATCAGGGACAAGCTTTTAAAATATATCTGGTGGACATGTATCCCTTTTTAGGATTATTGAAAAATGACAATAACGAGTATTATTTAAGATCTACAGGTGAAGCCTTTTTGAGGGCATCATTACCTGCAGAGGCCTGCTTGTCAGGCACGTGTGAAAGGCCTTTCTTCTGTGTTGCCCCCAAACGATGGAGTGTGTTCCCTCAGGAACTATGATTGGCCCCACTGCCTTGGCTTTTAGAAAGGGCGTGAAGACGCATCTCTTCAATGTAGCATTTTAAAATGTGTAGTTTTTAAAAACATTTTAGGGCGCGATCCTATGGATTGTGCCCTCGATGCTCATAAGCCTCCGAACTCAGAGGCTTATCATGAGCATCCATGAAGAGCAGGAGGAGCAGCTTAGGTGATCTCCGCCTCCCCGTTCTGCAGTTAAGCTGGACAGATGATTTCAGCCATCTAGCTGTGGCACTTCGGAGTGGGAGGGAAGGAGGCTGGAACACCATCAGGATACCTTGTATCCTGGCTGCCCTTGTCTCCTCCCCTCCCTGCCCCCTGAACTGCCCCCTTTCCCCCCCTCTCTGAGGTTCATTTCCCCCCCCCCCTCTCTGAGGTTCATTTCATTGGAGAAGCAGCTGGCGCGGTTCTTTCCACATCTGCTGCGGGGGGGGGGGGATCCAAGCGCAGATTCCCAGCTCTGAGGTCAGAATTCTGTTTCCAACCTCAAATCTGGGAATCGGAAGTATCCTATGCCCCCGCCCCTAGTCACTGTCTAGGGGGCCAAAAGAGTGCTCTCTTAATGGTTATAATATTGATAATTTTCATGGTTTCATTGTTGCAGGGTTTTATTGTTTTAAATTGCTGTACACCATCTTGATGGCTTTTTAGCAGATAAGGCAGTATATAAATGTTAATAATAAATAAAATTAAAAAAGAAATGATGCTGAAATGTATTTAGAAGAGATGGCACTTTTCCAATCTGCTCATTGTTCCTTGGGTATTGATAGCGAAAGTATGGAAACAGTAAAAAAATATCCCTAAGTTGAAAAATTCAGCATTATGCAAAGGCAGCTTCTGCACTAGTCTGTCCGAACCAGTTTTCCCAGAGTTCAAGCTTGGGCAAGATAAGGTATGTCTGACAAGAACACAGCAAAGTGAGCTTCCTTCCACAGCACAGTGACTACTCTTTTTAATGTACATTTGGATATAGCAAAGATAGAAGGTGTGTGTAATACCACCCTCTATTGGGCAGGATCAGAACCACTGGACTACATAGAACTATTGAGGTTTTGTACTTTTGAGTATTTACAAATGGGACCCGCAACAAAATGGGACCCCATAACAGGAGTGCTCATTCAGGGCTCCAGCCAGCCAGCCATGCGCTATAAGCTGAAAGTGGAGGAAGCAAGGCATTCCACCACCACCCTCCCCATTTCATTTTTCTTTTCCAACTGATATTCAGCGTCCCATGACTACTCAGCCCTCATTGCACTAGGGTAGGGTTTTTTTTTAGGGGGTGGGGGAAGGTGCTTCCTTAGGTGTTCGTTTTTGAAGATATTTTGTATTTCTGTATTTGTATTTCTGCAAACACTGGGGTTTCCCCGAGCAAGCTAATACCCTAGTGGCCCTTTTTCACAGCAATCCTGTCAGCTCTCACTCTCACCACCTGAGCTCACAATTAGAGGAAGTGATGTTCACTTTCCCCATTAGCATGAAAAGGTGCAGAGTGTAGTATAAAAAAGGATGAAGCTACAGATACCCCGAAACGATATAATGCATAAATAGCCATGTGCATTTTCATTTTGGAACTAATTGCCCAGTAGAAATCTGCCTTCCGAAGATAAACTCTTAACCCAGTAGTAAGTAACTATCAAATTCTACTTAGACCAATGGAAACTGGAATATGTAAAGGATCATGTGAGAGTCAGATGCATGCCTGTTTGCATGATGGGGGTTTAGAGGGTCAGATTACCGTTGGAGAATTCTAGGTTCAAATGCCCATTCAGCAATGAACCTCCCTGGGTGCCCTTGGGCCAATCACTATCTCTTCGCATAACCTACCTCACAGGGTTGTTTTTGAGGATAAAATGGTGGGTGGGTGGAATATTTAATTAATTAATTAATTAATTAATTAATTTTTGAATCGCCCATCTGGCCGGTCACCCGGCCACCCTGGGCGATGTACAATCATAGAATAGAATAATAGAATAATAAAACAGAATTAAAATACAATTAAAACAGTATAATTTTTTTTAAAAATCCTAACCCACCCCATATTCCCACCTGAAAAACCAAGTTTTTAATGCACGGCAGAAGCTCATCAAAGAGGGGGCATGGCAAAGGCTCACTGGGGAGGGAGTTCCATAACTTGGGGGCTGCCACAGAAAAGGCCCTCTTCCTAGTCCCCACCAGCCTGGCCGCTCTGGTTGATGGGACAAGGAGAAGGCCATCCGTGGCAGATCTTGTTGAGCAGCCTACTTGATGTTGCTGGAGGCGCTCCTTGAGATAAACTGGGCCGGAGCCATATGGGGTTTTAAAGGTCAAAACCAATACCTTGAATTCGGCTCGGCAAGCAACTGGTAGCCAGTGCAGCTCCTTGAGCACTGGAGTGATGTGATCCCGCCGGTGGCTGCCTTTAACCAGGCGAGCCGCCGCGTTCTGTACCAGCTGTAACTTCCGAACTGTCTTCCAGGGTAACCCCATGTAGTGCACATTACAGTAGTCTAGGCAAGAGGAGACCAAGGCATGAACCACTGATGGGAGAAGATGATTAGGAAGGTAGGGGCGCAACTGTCGTATCAGATGGAGCTGATATAGCGCCGCCCGGCTCACAGCTGACACTTGAGCCTCCATGGACAGCTTAGAGGCCAAAATTGACTCCCAAGCTGCGGAACCCGGTCTTTCAGGGGTAGATGTACCCCATTCAGCACCAGGTCCACATCCCCTAACTTCCCCTTGTCTCCCACCAGAAGTACCTCGGTCTTGTCGGTGTTCAGTTTCAGCATGTTCCCTCCCATCCATATATAAATATAAATCCCTTGGAGGAAGGGCAGGATATAAACAAATTATATACATTATATTTATCTGTGTTTGTGGCAGATCATAAGGCATGACTTCAACTGAGGGGGAAATACAAAAGAAAAGGTTACTGTGAAACTGAGGGTGGGTTTGTCTGCAGAGTTTTGTGCTTTTTAATTCTCCTGTGGCACTCCCTACCATGGAGACAGGCATACATCTAAATGCACCCATTTTCAATAGCAGTGCTCCAACGTCGCACAAGAGAAACCAGCTGCTGTGAAGAACATAAGAAGGGCAGTGCTGGTTTAGACTAAAGGCCTATTTAGTTCACACATGGCCAACCAGATCTCATAGATTATAGAGTTGGAAGGAGCCTACAAGGCCATCGAGCCCAACCCCCTGCTCAATGCAGGAAACTAGAGGACGGGTCTCCCATCCAAGTAATAACCAGGCCTGACCCTGCTTAGCTATCCACACTCAGACAAGCTGAGCCAGTGTGAGCCACAGGCCCAATAGAAAACCCACAAGAAGGGCACACTTATGTTCCCCGGCAACTGGTACCGTACTGCTTCTGATACTGGAGATAATATATAACCATCATGACTAGTAGCCATTAATGGCCTTATCCTCCATTAATTTGTTTGATCACTTTTTAGAGCCATCCAAGTTGATGGCCATCACTGTTGTTCTGTCAACACTCCTTAAAAAGTAGTTGTTCTCTTTCCAAATATCCAGATCACCACAACTTTGCCTCTTATTATTTAATGCCAGTCAATTTCTCAATAGAACACTACTATAGCCCCCTCATGTCAGCTTTCTTCTGAAATTGCTTCCGATTGAGTTGATCAACAGCACTGATTTTAGAACTGACTTTAAAAGAAAATGTGGCAATATTTGGAACAATCTGAATGAATGTAGGTATTTATCTTTGTGGATGATCAGTTACCAAGTGGAAACTTACTACAGTGTGAATCTTTGGTAAGCCAGACATTAGGGTGATTCCAGATGATCAAAATTGTGACAGATTTTTCCACACATCATGATGTGTGGTAAAACTCTAATCACTTGGCCAGCTGATACAGATAACCTAGGGTGCTTCTAGCTGAGTCTTTTATAGTGCCATCCACATGGCTTATTCACAGAATTTTATGAGTCTAGATTATGTTATCTTCCACTCTTAAACCTCCTGTATTTTCCCACCACTTCTTCCATCTTTTATCTTCCTGCAGATAATCTGTTAAGAAAGAAAATATGGAATAGCTCTACAATGCCTTCCCATTTGTAGCACTAGGAGCCCCCTGTCTGGATGCATGCCAAGATACCCCGTGGTGATAGAACTTACCTTTAGGACAGACTTGTCATCTCTATGGAGTCAGATGCCACATTTGCATGTCAACTTTAAGCCAGGAATCCTGCTTTAATAAACTATGATGTGAACAAGCAGTCTGCTGATGCACATAGCCACTTCATGTCTCCCTTTGTAAGAGCATGTAAACAAACCAAAAAGAGATATCTTTGTGTGACTTCCAATCCCAAGATTACGGTTAAGTGCGCCCAAAGAAGCCAGGATTCATAAATCAACAACAAACCCTGGTTTAAAGCTGGCTTATTATCTTGGGCTTGCTTGGGCACACTTAACTATAATCCCTAGTCAGGCATCATGTGAAGCTATCCCTTCTTGGTTTGTTTACTCGCTCTCATGAAGGGTATAAGCATGATTGTTTATTAAGCCAGAATTTTTGGCTTACAGTAGCATGTGAACGCTAGAGTATCATTCTGCCAAGTGTTGAGAGTTTTTACCACTCCTCTGCTTATCTGGATTTCTGATCTGGTGCTGAAGTGTTGTAAGGTTCTTTTCGCCGCTTGGGAAATGGTTGCATCTGAATTATTCCAATGGCTACTGGTTATTTTGTCAATTATAAAGAGTAAAGTTGTACTAAAAATTAGGTGTATCAAGTTTCCAGGGAACATCTCCACTTCCATTTTCCTGTGCACTTTTAAACTTGAATCTGCTATCAATGGGCTCAAACTCAAAGTTTCATTTACTGGTTTGGATTGCCAGGCAGTCAGATACCGGCTTCTACATCACCTCTCAGACCTGCAATTTAGTTGCTTCTATTCAGATGACACTCAGCTCACTTTAATTACAATGATTGCTCAATCTGGAACAAAGCTACTTAAAATGTGACAGAAGCTGTGCATTTCCAGCCTCCGTTCATTCCGAGTTGTGATGCGCCCTGTGAGTAAGCAGGGCTAGTGCCAAATGGATGCTTGCTCCCCTCAGAGTGGTTTGGCCCTTTTCACAAAAGCTGGATCTCCTGATGAAAGCCTTGACGTTGTTTTTGTTAAGAGGCACTCAGAAATGACGCCTCGCACTGCAGCATCATTGCTCCTCTCTCTCGAAAACAAAACAAAACAAAACAAAACCTTCTGCAGGCCAAATGTTCTTTCTCACTCAGGTCACAATTCTGCATTTATGAATTTTTCAAAACAGCCCACAGGATACAGGGCTAGTTTAAAAAGCAACAATGCACAAATCCTCCAGCATCTTACAGATTTTTGATGTTTTAATTGTGTCTTTATTTGTTTTTATGTTATAAGAATTTGTTCTTAATCTGTATTTTATTGTTAGCTGCCTTGAGCACCATTTTGTGGCAGAATAGTGGGATATTAATTAAATATATGAAAAAAGGGATGCACTCCTAATAAGGTTCACTTGGCCGGCCAGCCTTCCCCAAACTGGTGCCTGCTAGATGTTTTGGACTTCAGCTCTGATCAACCCCAGCCAACATGGCCAATGGTCAGGAATGCTGGGAGCTGTAGTCTAAAATATCTGAAGGGCACAGCATGGGGAAGGCTGTAAGTAATCATTAACTTTGCAAAGCTTGTTCTCCACTAGTTTGAAAACCAAGAGTGTGCTTGTTGTTTGGGTTAAAGGAGGGGTGGGCAATTTCTAGGAGTCTGGGGGCTGCACTTCCATCAGAATCCACCTGGATTCTGGGTCTGCACCCCTCTCCCACCACCACTGAACTGTGCACTCAGGAGGCTTTCCAAACAAGCTGCATGCTCCCCGTGCACCTTGTTTTCTTCCAAAATGGCAGCTCCCCCCCCCCCACTGCAGTGATGGCAAATTTGGCAGTGGCAGTGGGGGGGCGGGTGGAAAAATGGTCAGGGGGTACACGTGGTCCGTGGTCTACATGTGGTCCACCCCTGGGCAGGTTAAGCATATAGAAGATACACAGGGAAAAGTAATTGGCTTACAATATGTTATCAACAGTTCAAAATCTACTACTGCAGCTGCACTGTGTGAAATGGCAGGCTGTGCTCTGCATAGCACTTTAGTATTCATGTGTGTACATTTGCGTGCATGCTTGTGCACTAGAGACAGGCACTTGGATCCAGACTTGGTCATGCTTAGAGTTGGTATCTTGAAATCAACAGAACTTACATTAGTAATGACTCATGTAAATCCCATTTATTTCAATGCATCTACTTCTGGGCTTTCCAACATGGTGTCAATGTGCCCATGATGAACACCTCTGTTGGTACCCACCAGGTTCCCTGCCCCTTCTGATTTGTATTGTTTCTTACGATTAAAAATAATAATAAAAAATAACTAGGAGGCTGGCATGCTGCAAAGCAACATGCTGTCCTCCAGCACCATCTCCATTTGGGTTCAAAAGAGTGGTTTTGTGTTTTGGAACTCAGACCTCACCTCTGCCTTGTACTTACATTCTTGGGCAAGTTACTTTTCTTTTAGACTCACCAGCTTGCCTTTTGGGAAATGGGTGTTTTGTGACTGGCTACTCCCACCAGGGCAGACATTTTATGAATGGGCAAGCCCCCCCCCCCAGCAGCCATTTTATGAGAGCACCCACAACAGTGTGGTGTAGTGAGTGTTTAGAGACTGGTACTTGGGAGATCCAGGCTCTAGTCCCCACTCAATCATGAAACCCACTGGGTGATTTTGGGCCAGTCACTGGCACTCAGCCTAACCTACCTCACAGGGTTGTTGTGAGGACAAAATGGAGAGGAGGACCATGTAAGCCACCTTGGGTTCCTTGCAAGAGGACAAAAGGTGGAATATAAATGTATTCCTCCTCCTCCTCCTCCTCAAAATTCCAAATGTGCCCACTGGCCCAAAAAGTTTGCCCCCCTCTGGTCTGCTCTAAGTATGACTAAGTCCACTCCACCCAGTACATATGCATCCCACCACCCCTTCAGAGGTTTAACTGATAGAGGCTAGGGGAAGGGGCTGAACCCTGATGAATGGGAACTTCAGCAATTCACACTAATAAAATTTTAAGAAGGTATCATTAAAGGCCAAAGAAATAAGAACAAAATAAAGACAATGATTCAGCAATGACCAGAAAACAGGCATTGGCGATAGTTGGAACATGTGATCAATAAGGATAACAACAACAACAACAACAACAACAACAACAACAGTGTTAGCAGCAGCAGTTTGGATCATATTTTAAATAGAACAATCTACCTTTATTTCTCCCTGCAAATTCAAGAAGCTATTTTCAAAGAACTCAACTGCTGTTGCAAAACACCCCAACTCTTCCCCCTTCTTTGCTCTGACACATAATTCTAATTTGCTCCTCTGCGGTGATACTCAGTCATAACCACCCACGTCCACTTGTATGCAGCCAGTCCTACTCACAGCTCTAGCCCCTGCCTGGTCACACACTGAATCATCCCTCCCGAGTGCCCATCCGTGCAGCTGTTTTCTATGGCTTTTTTAAAAATATCCCATAGAATAAGATTGGATTTAAAACAATGAAAATGCCCACTCTCCTCCATGCAGTGAACTGCACCGTGTGATTAAAACTAAAAACATTGCCAGGTAAAAAATAAATAAATCATGGACCTTCTCTTGTGGCTTTAACAACAGCCTGGCACAAAGAAATTTAGAAGGTCGCTCCCCCCCCCCCCCAGCCATGGAGATGTGGGTGGATTACAAGGTGCCATATGAAACTCACTTTCTTGGCAAATTGTTGTCTCCTAGCTCACTGTGGAATGAGAGGGGATTCAAGTGGCTGCTCTGAGAGGTTAATCTATCAAATATGTCATGACTTTGGGCCCTGTCTCCATCAACCCTGTTAAAGAGTAAAACAGATCTATACCTGAGATCCTATTCTGGGCCCTATTCTCTCAGTCCAGTGTCTCCCTTATATCAGGGGTGGCATGATGATATATCAGGTGCCACCCCACCCCCCAAGCACCCAGCATGCACCACTGCCAAAAAACAAAAGAGAGAGGCTGTCGTAGATCCGTCCAGTTCCAAGATAAGCTGTGGTCGTTATCACAGTCCGAGGATCGAAGCCAAAATATATCATTCCAAAATACAGCAAACGTAAACTAGTTCAGGGTCAGGCAAAGTCATGGTCAAGGTCGTTCCAAGGTACAAGTCTGAGGTGGGGAGCGTCTGGCTGTAGCTGTCTTAACAAACAATTGCTTCCAGCCTCTGAGTGTGTTTGGGACCTGCCTTTTGAGCAGGCGCTGATTGGTAAGGCTGCCTAGCTGGGTCAGGCTGCACCTAGCCTGGCCCCACACCAAACACACTCCGGCATGGCTGGTCTCGGCCTGACCTACTGGAGGCACAACAGAGGGAAAAACACTCTAGAAACAGGGTTTGTGGTTCCTGCCATAGAAGTCTAATTTCTAGACTACAGCATCCAAGAACTTTCTAGGAAGCAGTGCTGGAAGGATCCTGCCCGCTTCCTAGGACACTCTAGTAAGGGAGCTTCTATGGCAGGAAGCATAGAGCTAGTTTTAAAGTGGTTTTTCCTGACTAAAAGATCTGAGTAAATGCAGTGATGGAGTGAGTGGGGAAGGGAGCAGGTTGCAGCCTCTTCCTTTGACCAGCGACCCCTGCTTGTGTGAGTGGGATGTGTGTGAGTTGTATGTGAATGCAAGTGTGTGCAGTCCCTAGCAGACATTCAATGTGGCCCTTGGCCTCAAAAAGGTTATGCAACCCTTTCTTATATGCACAAGCTGAAATTTCCTTGACCTTTTAACAACAGGAGCTGCTGTCCACTGATCACAGGCTGGGACTGTTGTCCAGCTACAAGTAGGTGATTTGTTCTGCTGTCCCCAGAGGGCCAAGACAGGCAAAGATGACATATTATTACCCTATTGGCTTAGCTACTCTGATGTCAGAGGGAGCAGTGCCAGGTTTGGTAGCTGAACGATAAGGGGAAACAGAGAGACTTTCAGAATCAAAATTCGAAGGACAATGAGCAGCTTTTGTTAAATTAAACCACACAAGCATTGCCTATACACTACTGACATTTGAAGACAGGCCTGGTGTGAGTACCTGGCATAGCGGTGCAAATGTCGGGGCCCTCCAGGGCTGACACTGGCATCCCTTGTGTGCGTTTTTACTTGGTGGCTTTTTGTTTTGTTTTTCACAGCCTGGCACTGATTGGAGAAGCACCAAGATGGGCAGTTGCCACCATTTCTATTCCTTTTAATGTCTTGGAGCCTAAAGGCACTGTGAAGAAATCAAGTTGGCAGCTGCCGCAACTGCCTAGCTAAGTATTTCTCCCTCAGCACCGGGCTGTAAAAAAAAAGTTTTATAAAATGCTGCTGCCCATTCCTGCAGGCCTCCACTGCTGCCCAGTAAGCTTGTGGGAGGAGGAGACCCCAGCTGCTAGGCTGCCCCCCCAGGGCACCTTACCCAGGGCCCCCTCAAGCCTGGTGTCAGCCCTGTTTGAACAAATCTGAGTTGTTACAGAGATCTGATGATACAGGGCAAGGACCAGTATTGCTGCTTACTTAGTTTTAAGATGTCTAAAGGGATTTAATGCCACTGACTTGGTTTTATCTTTCTTAATGTGGCCCCAAATGGTACTACCGAGGTCATTTTAAACTTGACTACATGTAAATGCATTCATATATGTGAATAAGCAACAGGCAAGGTTCCCCCCCCCCCCCTTAGATAGGAGTTACCACCAAATGGATAGCATGCCACCAAGCAAGCTTTTGGTGTTTTCACTCAGTTTCCTCGGTCTTTTCCTCTCACTGCTATACTCAGTGGAGAGTAATGCCCATCTTTCTGAAATGTAAACATTTAAAAAATTAGCAAGCATTACTACTCTCAATAAGAGAAGATACGGTAATATGCAGGAATGGTAAAAACATGTCAAAATAAAGCTTAATGATGGATCAGAACAGCTTCTCTTTCAAGTTCAACATTAGCATCAGATAAGTGCCGTTAAGATACAGTTGAATAAGACATAATGCCAACATTTGTCGTATATTTACCTCTTTTCATTAAGACTTTACTTTTAACTGGGGCTATCCAAAATAGTATAATTACATCACTGAACCAGGGGGCATTGTTGGAATCTGTTTTCAGTGCCAGTTTTGCCGTGGAACCTGCGACGCTGTATACACATTGGCTGCAGTTCGACAGACATAATATGTTTGGACATACAATGAGCCTTGCTTTCCCCCAGATTCATGCACTGGACACATTCATGGAGGCTGTCAATGGCTACTAGCCATGATATACTACCTCTGCCTGGTACCAGATGCCTCTGTATACCAGTTACTGGGGAACATGAGTGTGAGGGTGCTATTGCCTTTCATGCCCTGTTGTGAGCTTCCCATAGGGATCTGGTTGGCCACTGTGTGAACAGAATGCTGGACAGCATAGGCCATTGGTCTGATCCAGGATAGCTCTTCTTGTGTTCTTATACAGCCCCCCTCCTCTCCTCCTCTGGTGTGGCTGCAAGAAGGAGATTGGAAACTTCCACATTAGATTAATCAAAGTTTGGCATGTTGTCCGCACCCAAAACTGTGGTTAATGTTAACTATGGTTGGTGAAAACAAGCCAGCTTCATAAACTATGGTTTGAAATTAGCTTGTTTCCACCAACAGTAGTTAAGATCAACTGCAGTTTGTCTGCAGTTTGGCTTTTATGGTAAATTTGGGTGATATGGCAAGCTACAGTTAATCAAAAAGAGAAGCTAAAGGCTTCCAGACACCTTGTGGCTACACCAGAGGAGCGGGGAAGTGCAGGCCCAAGGCTTGCTGTGGCTTGTTCTGAATACCACACTGCGCTTTAACTTTCTGTTTGAACCCTGTCCATCTCTTTTTCTTCACTACCAAGAAAACACAACATGCTCTCACATAGCTGGGAATAAGTGGATGAACATCCAGTTCAGACAGTGTGGCTTCTAGCCAGTAGGTCATCATTTGCTCCAAGAAAGCATACCTGTACCTAAAGTGTTCTCCTGGAACAACTATTGTGGGATAGTGTTGTCTGTTACATCATCATCATCATCATCATCATCATCATCATCATCATCATCATCATTTCTTGTAAGGTCCGGGGCGTGGGCGGCAAGGGTGCAGGGCTGGAATGCCGGGGCCAGGGAAGATGGAGGCGGAGACAGGCAGTAGGCCCAAGGGTCAGCACGGGTTCCAGGCAACGGAGTCCAAGCAGGGGCCAGAGGCAGAAGGCAAGTCCAGGCAGCAAGCAGAAGGTCCAACACGGGTTAGAGCAACAGAGTTCAAACAGGGGCCAGAGGCAGAAGGTGAGTCAGGCAGAGTCCAGGCAAGGGTCAGAACAGGGCCGGTGCAAAGCAGTTTGGTGCCCTAGGCAAGATCAGATATTTAGCGCCCCCCCCTTGTTAAACTTGGGATCAAAAGGTTGAGAGCCGGGGGGGCGCACGGAAGGGAGAGCGCGGAGGCAGGAAAAGAAAAGAGGGATGAAGAAAGGAATGAGAAAGAAAAACACAGGAGGGACGGAGAGCTGCTGCAAGCCGAGGCGGAGGGGGGAGCGAGGAAAAGGCACTTACATTACGTAGCGTTACGTTATGTAAGTTACGTAGCGTTTCAACTTCTTCTCCAGAGGCGACTTTCGGAGCCGGCCCGAACAGACCACCTCGGAGTGGTCTGTTAATTCAGATTATTCAGAATTAACAAGCACACCCTCCATATCTTTTCAGAACAGTATGTCCCTCTGCATTTAAGTCGTGTCTCTGCCTCCCTTAAAATAGGCGCCGGGCCACGTGGTTTGGGAAATGGTTTGTTGGGGGTGGGGGGAGGGAGAGAAATCTGATTCCAAGGGAGGGCAAAGAAAAGGGCAGGAAGGCTTCAGTGGCTGCAACTGAGCATAGCCAGAGCACAGGCAGGCCCTTTGAGCAACGGACAACCGGAAACGCTCCATGCTGAGGTGTTTCTGCATTACAGCCCTCCGCTGAACCTCAATGCAATGGGATCCCCTGGGAGGATCGGTTCTTTTCAACTTCTTCTCCGATGGCGACTTTCGGAGCCTCTGAAAGTCGCTGCCGGAGAAGAAGTTGAAAAGAACTCATGGCGTGGCTGCGGGGAGGGGGGGATTCTTCCTTCGGCAGCTGCGGCGCGGCTGGGCCGAGGAGACAACCCAGAAACACAACAGGAGCACCGCGCCTGCCTGCCTCAGCGCCTGCCTGCCTGCTCCTCCAGCGGCTACTCTGGGGGAAGGGAAGGGGAAAAGGAGGGGGAAGAGGAGAGGGAGGAGACGACCGGGAAAGGGAGCGAGGGAGGGAGCCTCAGGGCGGGACGGAGGGGGTGTGCGAGTGTGAGAGACTGGGCAAAGCAGAGCTTCTCCCTCCCGTCACCCTAATCTTCAGGGGGGGGCGCCCGGACTGGCACAACTTTCAGCTACTCCGACCCAGCGGCCTGCAGCAGCAGCAGCAGCAGCAGCAGTAGCACCAACAGCGGAGAAAGCGCAGGGTCGGGGAAAGCCCTCCCCGCTCGGTTCTGTCTGACTGGCGCCCCCTTTCGCCCTGCGCCCTAGGCCACTGCCTAGTTGGCCTAGTGGTAGCACCGGCCCTGGGTCAGAAGCAGAAGACAAGTCCAAGAATAAACAGAGTCCAAACACGTACCAGGCAGAGCAAGGGCCAGAGGCAGAAGCGTAGGTCAGGATCAGTCACGGGTCGAACACCAGGCCAGGCCAGGACATTGCACTGATTCCAGGGGAATTCTTGGAGGAGGGGAGAGATGCTGCCCCTATTATGGCCCATGGGGGCAGCCACCATTTTTCTCCAGGGGAATTTTTGGGTTTGGGGAGAGATGCTGCCTCCATTGTGGCCCATAGGGGCAGCCATCTTTTTTCTCCAACCCAAGAATTCCCCCGGAAAGAAAATGGTGGCTGCCCCCATGGGTGCCTCCATCTGCACCTCCATCTGTGCTCAACCTGTATATTTGTAAATAAATACCAATATTACAAAGCACCAGTAATAAGCCTCCAGTGACCTCCTTCCAAAGGAAATCAAAGCAGGGTAAGCACTGTTCCTCTAGAACAGTGGTTCCCAACCTTGGGTCCCCAGATGTTGCTTGACTACAGCTCCTAGCATACCCTGCCAGCATGGCTAATAACAAGGGATGCTGGGAGCTGTAGTCAAGCAACTTCTGGGGACCCAAGGTTGGGAACCACTGCTCTAGAACTTCTTACCACTCGGAGAAGTGGGGTGAGTATAACAATATTATGCATTACTTTTGTAAACTACTCCAATTTTTCCAAAGGTACTTTTCTCAGCCTTATTTTTATAAAAAGATATCTATTTTGACACTGTGGTTCAGCAGCTTCTGAAAGACCTCCAAGCCACCTGAAAGTTCCTTCTAGGCAACTAACCAGATCAGCTGTCCTACATCATACACAATACAGCCAAAAATACTATCAACCAGCAGCCACACAGATATTCTCGAGAGGAGCATGCAGACAATGAACTATCTCAGTGTCCCAATCAATACTGTTATGTTTAATCAGGGACATATTTATTGAGGTAAACAAATAAACAGAAGCATTCCATCTTGATGATTGCTAGGATCAAGGGTGCTTCAGAATGGTATAGGCTAGGATCCACATCTTATACGAGAGATTGCTAAATTTGAGGTTTATGTTTGCTGCACAGTCTCCTTGCTTCTTACCTGGGCAGTAATAAGAAAGAGTTGGTTTGGTTGAGGAATCTACCTGCCTTACCTTTATAACTCATTTTTCACCCAGCTCCCTCAATGGATTATCATATTATCTTTCTTAGCAACTGAGACAGAAAGACTGTCATGTTCTCTGGAACTGATCCCCCTCTGGCTCAAGGAAGGACTCCAAGGTGGATTCTTCTAGTAAGACATCATCTATTACCTTCCAGGCCGGCCAGAGGGCATGGCTTTACCGGGCTCAGAGGGCACCCTCTTGATGCAATCACTCCCATGCTTCAGGAGCCAGTGGCTTCAGAATCAAATGATGGCTCTTTAAGAGACAGGCAACTCCTCAAACAGGGTGAGGTTAACAGCAGGCTCAGGTCAGTCAGCCTTCATAAAGCCTCAGAAGACCTCAGCATGTTGCTGAGACAACAGCTCTTCCTGAGTGAGTTCCAGCTAGCATTGATTTAGCCATGGTTCTGACAGACCCTGCCTGGTCAGACTTTGCCTTGCTATTCTGCAGAGCCAGATTTAACTCTGCTTCATTGGACTTGACTCTTCTCTGTCCTTCTATAAATATACCTGCTTCAGACTGGCTCCCATGGGAACCTTCAGCTCAGCTAGACTGGACAAGGACAAAGGTATTCACATGTGGTGAGATAATCCTGTTGGAATACCATATTGGAACAAACAGGTTTTCCTAACCCAGAGGTTAGGTTTATTACTCAAATCAAGTCAGGTCTGTTTCAAATGCCTTTTCTGCATGTACTGCACTCAAAGTGGTTTACAACCAATGATAAATAAACTGACTTGGATCTAGAGAAGCATTGTTAGAAGGGGGTTGGTGGATGGTGACTTTGTCACCCTTCTCCTCCCTTGGATGGGGGACTCTTCTGAATGGGGTAGGCTGTGGTGTGAGGGTCTGAGGGGAAGGGGGATTGCCAGGGCTGCATTAAGGCCAGCTGATGCCCTAAGCAAAGCCCAATAATGGTGCCCCCTCGGCCCTTCCATTGCTTAGCTGGCAAGACATTAAGACTCAATAAGTGCTGACGGTGAAATAAGACATTAAAAACTGTTTTCTTCCCCCATGCCAGAACACGCAACTATATTAAATATAACCTGTTTTTTATTATATTTATTTAACACTAAATAGCAGCAAGCAATATAAGCCAATTACTTACTTATAACTAGGGCAACAGAAAGAAATACAAATTTTCATCACTGTTTTATGCATTTTTAATAAAACTGTTATAAGGGGGAAATGCAAATGCATACATTTGTGGTACTCTGTGGTAACCCCATTCCCTTGGGGTGTCCTAAGCACGTGCTGATATTGCTTAATGGTTAATCCACGGCTGGGGATTGCTGAAAATCAGACAGAGGCACCTTCTGTGAGTAGTCAGTGAGTATAGCTTTTGCTAATTCCATTCTCAAGACCTCTAACAGCCTTGGCTGTATACTTATATGAAAAATGTAACGGTCTTAGACTGAGCAAGGAAGAACAATAGTTGAGGGACTGAAATGATTCCCCCATATCTATCTATCTATCTATCTATATGTAAAAGTGAAAGTCCTGACTCACTGACTCATCAATGTATCTCCTATTTCCTGTTAAGCTAGAAAGCTGAAATTTGGCATGGTTGTTGCTTATAGATCACTAATAACATCTGTTGTGATTTTTTTTAAAACCTTCATCTTGGGGTGCTTTTCTTACCCCAGGCTCACATTCTCTAGTGTAATTTACATGTAAGTAGATCAACAATCCTGTCTTGGTAGGACTTTCACCTCCTTCAAAAAGAAAAGAAATCCATTGAGGGAAAACTAGGGATGTGCCGTCTCGCCTCAAGCGGGCATAGCTGGCCGATTCCCGCTCACGCACGTGTGAGGCTCGCGGGGACTTACCGTGTCCCCCGGGCAGCTCGCCTCTCCGCAGCGAGCCACCTGCGCCGCCTGCGCAGGGTCCCGTCGCATCACTTCCAGCCTGTCGGAAGTGACACGACAGGACCGGTGTGGCTGGCGAGGGCGGCTCAAGCAGCGCAGAGAACAGCTCCGCGTCGCTCAGAGGATCGAGGTGGCAGGGGCGCCGCCGCGGAGAGGAGAGGCGGTGGCGAGGGCCCCCCGCCTACAGGTTCATGGACACCACTAGGGGAAACACTGTTATGATGATTTAAAGTTTTATAGACCTCAGGCTTTTCAACTGCTAATTGACTCATACTAGCTCTGACTAGGCCTCGCCTTTGTTACGTAGATTTCTTGCATTTACATTGCTGAAGAAAAGATTAAGTCTGAACTTACCTTAAGTAGCTGAAACTTGAAATCCATTCTTATTTTGATCCTAACAGCCTGGGGGAAACATTAAGTCAGACAAAAGCCTTTCATATGCACAATTTGCCTTGCCTGAGGCACTTTTTTCTGGGGTAACTTTGGCACCCCAGATTCAACGTACGCAAAGTTGCATGTTTCCACAAGATGAAGTTTAAGTAACTTGGTGATATTAGTGCCAGAGGGTAAAACTTTGAACATAGTGGACCAAGAAGCACTAGCCATGTAGCTATGCAATTCATTAAATCTTAGATGTTACACCGTCCACAGGGTAGAAGTACAGTCATGCCTTGGATTGAGAGCATAGTTCGTTCCGGAAACGTGCTTGTTATCCAAAACACTCTTATATCAAAACGAACCCCACCCCAAAAAAACTTGTATAGAGATTTTTAATTTAAGCTGTACTACAGTACTTGTATTGCAAGGCGTCGCTTGTATATCAAGTCAAAAAAATTAAATAAATATTTTAAAATTTGCTTGTCTTGCAAAACGCTCTCAAACCAAGTTACTTGCAATCCAAGGTATTACTGTAATCAGTTTTTAAATCCATTCAAAGAACAGGTCCTTCAGCTAGTATAACATAAGGCAAGGCAAGTACAGGCTTGTCCTAGCAGGACAACAATAAACCTCTGGGATAACTTGCCAGCATCTGGGGTTCTCAGAAATCAACAGCTGGGAGCAGCAAATAGTTCAGCCTTCTCCAACCTGGTACCTACATTTTCCAAGATTCCTGACCATTGCCCATGCTGACTGGGGCTGATGGAAGTTGAAATCCAACATCTGGAGGTTACCAGGTTGGGGAAGGCTGCAGTAGCTACATGCAACCTGGCCCATTAGTACAAGAGGCTGTCTGACCCATGCAGACATACATTTAACAAAAGATTATATTTAATGAAGACAACGTAATTCCTAACTCTATGCAACAGGTGTTGTTTCAGATTTTAGTAGAAGGGGCGAGATTTTCAGTAAACATTAAAGTCCCCCATATCTATCTATTCAATATTAAATTGGAAGAATAAGAGCAATATTTTAAGAGCAGGTCATGCTGGTACCCTTTTTAAAAACAAATGGGTTTGTCCATTTTGTACACATATCTAGTACATCTAGGCCCTTTAATTGTTTGTAACAGAAGCCACTAACTATGAGGCGTCAGTGAGCAGGCTGAAGATACAGGTACTACTGGGGGGAAATCACATCTGAAACAGTGGAGGGGATTACCCCCCTACCCTTCCTAAGTAATACCCCATCCAATATGCCAGCCAGGGGTGGGGAAACTTTTTCAGCCACGAGTGCATTGCCTTGTAACTATGTAACCTCCTGGAGGGCACATGATGGCAGAACCAAAGCAAAAGGTGGGTGAGGCTGATGCTAAAGTAGTCCACACCACACTCTCTTCTATATACACACCATGGCTGGCCCAAGACATTTTGCTGCCAAGATGAAGAACAAGATGACATCCCCTTCGTGTGCAAAGACCAGACTGGTAGTTGAATCTTTCTTCAGCGCTGGTGATGAGACCGTGTCCTTCACTGCACCTGATGACAGCAGGCTAGCTTAGGGGGCACAGTGCAGCCTATATGGCACACAGTTCTCTCCTCCAGCACCTTGCTGCCACCTCCCAGGATGTGCTGCCTGAGGCAGCTGCCTCACTATGCCTGATGGTAGGGCCAGCCCTGATATGCACGCACACACACACACCACACATTCATAACACACACTTTGGTTGGGGAGGCCTCATGGGTAGAGATTTCCCACCCCTGCTATATGCCACCATTGTGAAAAGCAGACAATTGTGAAAAAAGCAGAACCACTCTATAAGGTAGCTATGGTGATGGTCATGTGAGGGGAGGGATCTGACTGCTGGATTGTTTTCTACAACATGAACTTTCTCAAACTCTACATTCATCCTTGGAGCGGAGGCTCTCCTCTAGGTCCCTCCTACCATCTGAAGTTATGTGGATGGTGACTGGAGAGGCCATGGACGGACCCTCTTTATGGAATGTCCTCCCAGGAAGGCTTACCTGGCTCCATCAGTGTTGCCTTTTGGATGCCAGGCTAAATTGTTTTTAATTGTCCACACCTTCCAACAGCAAATGTGAACGGGACATTTGGGGTTTATCCACTCTGAGCTTTTGATGCTCTATTTGTTTTTATGCTGTTCTGCTTTGTGGTTATTTGATCGTGATTTTATTGGTGGGGGGGGGGCTTTAAAAAAACAATTTTATTTTACTCTACCCTGACAGTTTTACTGAAGGGTGGCTTTAAAATACCCTAAATACATAAATGAATGGCACCTTTGAGCAGAGCCAGGTGCTGTTGAGCAGTTCAGTTGTATTAGTACTCTGGCTGTATGGCATGCACATGAGCCCTTTTTTTCCAGTAGATAGCCTGGCTGTGGACAGAGAGGAATCGCCCCCTTTTTCTCAGGAGGCTTCCTTCCTTCCACCTGCCTGTCTCCTTATCTATTTTTCACTGCTTTATTATCCCAGCAACATCTGAATAGCTGCTGAATGCTTTCCTGCACTAGGAGACTGCTTTGAAAGAGGATTTATTTTGCAGATAATTAGATAATAGATCCTTTTAGAGGTTTGCTGATACACATTGACTGACATCTTTCAGCATTGTTTCAGAAATCATGTCTAAAAGCCGAAAGCTAAATATAGCTGGGCTTTGCAAGAAGCAAAAGGGCCCATGAAGATTCCTCTCAGAACTTAATTTCGACACGACCCCTGCTGGCTAAAAAAATAGCAGCTTAAGAAATGTAAGATTATGTGGATGACATTGGGCACGGCAGGGGAAGGGACAGAAAGTTTGAATTTTGGTGTGTTACTTTGTGAACAGAGAGATTTTCAGTCTGTAAGATTCCTTATGAGACCAGGAAAGTGCATTGAAGCAGTCTAAGCAGAGTATGGTTTTATTACAACCCGAACCAGGATTTTTCACGGCTCTCTGACCAGGTCTGGCTTATGGAGAGAAGTGGGGGCATAGTAGGGTGGTCATGTGTCCTCTTTTACAGAGGACTACCCTCTATTTGAAGGGCTGTCTGTCCAAGTCCAGTTGAAAAATAACCATAAGAAGGGAGAACCGGGGCCTTGAACCTGCCCGTCAACAGCACCTAGACAGGCAGGCACACAGGTAACCTGCTCACATCTTCCTCACTATGGAATTGTATTTCTATTTAAATTATAATAAATATTTCAAAATTTGCATTTACACATGTAAGTTAGCACATGCACATTTTATGCCAATCGGTGTCCTCTTTTTCTTGGAGATGCATTTCCTCTCTCCTCTCTCTCTCTCTCTCTCTCTCTCTTTTTGCATAAGTGTCTTCCCTAGCAGAATTGTCCCAGATTCTAGTATGCTCAAGTAGCTAGGAAAACACATGGACTCTTCCCCGCCCCTAACGATAATTTTGTTTTATTTGGAACAAAGGAATCTGTGGCTTTGGCATGTACAGCTGGTACATATAGGACCACTTCATTGTTGACAACCGTAAGTTATTGCTTGTATAGAACCTGTGCCAGCCAATGATTTTGTTAAATTAATTTCTCTAATTGATATTGATGTTTGCAAATATACATTTTATAATCAGCAACCATTGTCACAACACATTAACAATGAACCGTAAACAGGTAGAAGAACACAAGAAATATTCACATTTATTCTATTTTATTTTTTAAATGGAGTGGACATTTAAACATTACACAGGCTACAATTTTACCAGCAGGCCATGATGCATGGTTGGTAATCTGTTTTTGGTTTGGGGAGTCACAAGTTTTTCAGGCCTCAGTTACAGAATCAAAAGGTGTTTGTTTTTAGAGTTGATATGCCTGTGTAACAGAGCTCCAAGATTTATACTTTCCTGATCCTTTGACTCCTCACAAATCTCAGAAACAGGGGCAGTGCCAGGTACCAAAAAGTTTCGGGGCTCAGGCCCACAAGAAAAAAAGGCACAAATTTGCATATGCTAATTTACATACACTCTAAAGTATCTTTAAAGGACCCTGTCTCCTAAGGACACCCCTATTTGTAAAAAAGGGTGTATGGATGGGGAGAGGAGGGCATTTGACTTCAGAAAAAAACCCTCAGGCAGAAAGATTCAAGGGGGGGGGGCAGCAGGAGGGAAGCGCATGTGGGCAAAAAGCCCACTAATCTAGGGGGATCAGATGCAACAGAGATCATCGGGGGGCCTGTACCTCTTTATCAAGTGCCCATGGACAGCAGGGTGGTGGAGCAGATGGCCTCCCAGAGATTCGGGGCTCCAAATGAAAAATTCAGGGCTTCAGCCCTAGTGGGCCGCCCCCTAACACTGCCTCTGCTCAGAAGGTTGCAATATTAAAGGTAGTGGGTGAGGGGAAGAAACCTGAATGTTCAAAGCCATGTAATTATCAGCATCCAGGCAGGTAAGAGCTAAAGGCGCTTTCTGGCATTCGGCTACTACAACTTCAACTTGGTGCCTTCCTGATGTGTTCCTGGGGACTCAGAATCTGGGAGTTGTCATCCAACACATGTTAGTCCAACCCATTTTCAGCACACCAGGCTGGGGAAGGCCGGGCTCCTACTTCACATGGCAGCAGGCACTGCTGAGAACTGTACTCGGCAAGTCTGAATCTGCCTCCTCACTCTCCGCTGCTGCAAGCAAGATAGATGCTTACCAAGAGAAATGCAAAAGACTCCATTCCAGATTTGCAAGGACTTGTATTTGTGGTATCAGCTGGCAGGCAAGAAGCTGCTGAGGAGAAAGTTGCACTGGTAGTTAAGAGGGACAGTCAAGTTGCCCCTTTTCCATTAAGCAAAAGTCATGAAGCTTTTCAGATAGTGCTATAACTACATCATGTTTATGCCAATTATACCCCATCCTTGGTTTGCTGGGCTACTTTGGACCAAAGTCACAGGGTCCCCAACTTTCTCCTCCCCATCACTGTTCAACATGCTGTTGTACACAGGGCTAAAGAGGAGCTGCATTGGTGCCACTCAGCCAGGTTATCTGCCCTCAGTAAATGCCTGAGCAACTTGATACCTGGCTTCTTATCTGCCATCTTGAAAGCATGCTTTACAGTGCACTCCTACAGCTATCTACGTAAATCCCATATAGTTCAATTGGGCTTCCTCCCAGGTACATGGGTACATCATTACAGGCAAAGTGTCCCATACTGAAAAGAAAATATTACATATTTTTTGTTGTTTTATTCATAACAAAATATTCATTATTTTAATAAGTACTAATGCATTCCATGGTCTTTGATCCCCATTTTGTAGGTCTGTCCAGGTTGCCCTCCCAGAGTCGGGCTCTTTATCAGTCCACCCTATTTACACCACTGCCTTCAATTTGATGAGTGTCAGTGTTGGAGTGGGTAGAGAGTCATACGCTTTTGCGGGAGAGGGGAAATTCAAGTCATTTGCATGTGTCTTTTTAGCCTGGTGTGAAGAAGCTGATCTGATGCTCAGTGCAGATGACTAAGGAGTGCATCATTATAACAAATCCTTAAAGTATTTTAAGTATTGCTAGAATTAAAAAAATCAAACTTTGCTAAGCTATGAATCAAGAGGTTCCCAGTTCAAATCTTGCCTCTGCCATTAACTCACTAGGCGGCTTCCGCTCACCAGTGCAAGGAGTCCCAGTGATGAAGCATCAAGGTAAAAAAGAAGTGAACCACGCAAGCAAGTGATGCACCCACCCGTGTGAGTTTAGCAACAGGACGAGGAGGCCAGGGGAGTAATGGCTTCCATGCCTTTTGCTAGTGAATAACATGGTTTTCCAAGTAAACAAACCCAATAATAACAATGAAAAAAACAGCTATGCACATAGAACTGTCTAGTTTATTTCATGGAGTGTCACCTGTATGATTATCTGCCTGCTGCACAGAAGCTGTGGATGTGTGGTCAGTGTAATGAGCTCCTGGACTCCGGGGAACAAGTTCATTCCCTTGAAGCCAAGACCGCTGACCCAGAGAAGCAGAGGGGTTTGTGGATGAGACCGTTGACTTGAGGATCAAACACTAGTGTCCCAATCCCTGGGTGACAGTTCCTTAGTGATCACAGAGAATGGGAGTCTTGGGGTTGGGGAAGGAGGGTGCCACTATAAGGAAGACAGAAATGATCCCTTAGGGACTCATTTGTTGGAGGACAAACAGATATCCTCTTTCACTGAGGATATGCCTCCTGGGGCTAGGGGGCTCGTGGTAGTGAGAGATTCAGTCATTAGAGATATAGACAGCTGGGCTGTGATGTGGCCATGTAGACTGCATGATAAATTTCCTGCCTGGTGTGCAGGTTGATGGATATCATGTGTTGTCTAGATAGCTTTATATTACATCCAGTATCAGAGGCAGTTTGCCTCTGTATCCCACTTTCTGAGGAACACAAGCGGGAGGGTGCTATTGCATTCATGCCTGGCTTGTGCACTTCCTATAGGCAGCTGGCTGGCCACTGTGTGAACAGAATGCTGGGCTAGATGGACCCTTGGTCTGATCCAGCATGGCTCTTCCTATGTTCTTATGGCTTAGGCAAGCCACTCTTTCTAAGCCTCCCATCATCCCATCTGCAATATAGGGGATAATACTGACTTACCTTGCAGGGTTGTTGTAAGGATTGCAATTAGATAATGCATGTGAAGTTATTCAAACACTAGAGAACACTATACAAATGTTTATTATTATTTTCATCATCATATTAATGAATAATTACTATAATAATTATGATTAATAATAATTTCCACCTGAGGAAGAGGTGAGATAGCATGTGCAGAAAAGGGCAACTAAAATGATCAAGGGGCTGGAGGAGAAAAGGTCACAACATCTGGGAAAGGTTACAACATCTGGGATTGTTTAGCTAATTAAAAAGGAGAGTAAGGGGAGGCATGATGGAGGTGTACAAAATTATGCATGGTGTGGAGAAAGTGGACAGGGACAGATAAAAAGTACTTCTCCACGCAGTGCTTGGTTAAGCTATGGAATTCTCTTCCACAGGATGTAGTAATGGCCACCAATTTGGACGGCTTTAAAAGGGGATTGGACAAATTCATGGAGGAGAAGGCTATCCATGGCTACTAGTCCTGATGGCTATAAGCTACCTCCATCATCCGAGGCAGTATGCTTATGTACACCAATTGCTGGGGATCACGGGCGGGAAGGTTGCATTTCATGCCCTGCCTGTGGGTTTCCCGTGGGCAGCTGGTTGGCCACTGTGTGAACAGAATGCTAGACTAGATGGACCCCTGCTCTGATCCAGCAGGGCTCTTCTTATGTTCTCATGGATCAACTCCCATTTGGCTCCTTCTCTCCCAAAACTATTTGTATAACAGCCATTCCCCCTGGCTGCATCTGAGGGAGAAGTGAGATGGCGAGGCCTCTTCATTGGCCTGGCTGGGACCAACTGCCGTTGGCTCCTCCTCTTCTAGAACTGTCTCCTGCACTGGCCATCCTAACTGGACATGATGTTACCTTTATGTAATACTATAAGGTAAAGCAGTGGTAGGCAACCTAGTGCCTTCCAGATGCCTCAGCCAGCATGGCCCATGGTCATGGATTATGTGAGTTGCAGCCTACCTGCATTTCCTTATTTTCCTGTCTCCCCACCACACACCCAAGTCTCATTTTCTTTTTAGGTTGTGTCTATTAGATTGTAAGCTATTATTCTGGCTTGTTAACTGCCTTGAGTGCATTAGCAGGAAGGTGATATATAAATTTAGCAAATAAATAAGCAAGCAAGCTTGGCTGACGTGAATGGACCTGTTCTGTACCCTTCAGTTCTGTGAATCACAGGAATGCATGGCACATTGATTTGTTACAATGGGAGTAGATGGCAGTAGTAGCAAAGTAGTAGTAGCAAAGACTACTAGCGTTGAAAAAATGATCCTTCAACGCCAACTTCAATGGACCGGTCATGTTGTTCGAATGTCTGACTGCCGTCTCCCAAAGCAGTTACTTTATTCCCAACTCAAGGATGGAAAGCGGAATATCGGTGGTCAGTATAAGAGGTTTAAAGATGTTCTTAAGGCTAATCTAAAAAAATGCAATATAAACATCGAGAACTGGGAAGCTCTGGCCCATGAACAATCTAACTGGAGGTTGGCCTTTCACAAACGTTCTATGGACTTTGAAGAAGCCTGAGTGCAAGGTGAAAGAGAGAAACATGCTAAGCGAAAAACACGTCAAACGAATCCTTTACAGGACCATCTTCCATCTGGTAACCTGTGTCCTCACTGTGGGAAGCTGTGTGGATCTAGAATTGGCCTCCACAGTCACTTACGGACCCATCACTAGAGTCTACACATTTTTTTTAGAATTTCCTCTTTTTAAAATTTTCTTTTTGTAATTTTGTCCTGGAAGGCAATCTTACTCGTTCACGAGTGATCGCCTATGTATGTATGTAGATGGCATACCCTTCATACGTGCCTAGTGAGAGGTTATTCCTAGAGATGACACCCTGTATTATGTGCTAACAGTAGTAATATGCTGGACATCCTTCCCCACTACTTCCAATGGCAAACATTCCATCCCCTGAAAATGCTAGAGAGAGAGTCAGGAGATCCTGGTGAATGGGGTAAGTTATGGTGTGGGGGGGGAGGTGGGATCCCCCAAAATCTGGCAGACCTTCCGCGAGCAGACCCTTCCTGTTGCGGGAGGTCCCATCCTCTTGTGGTAGGCAGATCCTGGATCCAACCCATATATTTCATGTTTTAATTGAAATACAGCGTCACTGGTGAGAATTTTTAAACACACACACACACGTTGTTGTCAGGGTCTGGCTTTAAAGGATGCTCCTGTAATTTTGCCTGAAAAGTCTGCAGATGTATTTATGTAGAACGATTTGCAAACTCACTAAAAGAGCCTGCCAACAATATTTTTGTTCCATTTCAAAATAAAGAGAAACAGCAAATTACATTGACACAATTATATATTTTGGAAACCGTACACTTTTATTCATGCTATCCAATAGCTAACCAGTTGGCTGCATTGTAACACAAGTTAACATTTGGTATAGTTGATATTTCCCTGAAGGTGCCTAAACACAGATAATTTCTTTAGGTACATATCATTCTGAACTTTAGTCAACCTGAGCCTGTCATGATCGAGGCCTCAGCAACAAGGACACTGATGAGAAGCCAGAAAGCTCAGGGGGATGGAGTCCTGTGGTTCAGGCAACAAAAAAGCCTAGGCCCAAACAGATAATGACCCTGATGTTCTGAGCCAGAAAACCCTGAGTCAGGCGACCTCTTGAGGAACTGCTGCTGTCCTATTTATTTATTATTACATTTATATCATGCTCCGCCCCCGCCCCCCTGCAAAGACCCCAAGCCAACTTACAAGGTCCTGCTCTCCATTTTATCCTCACAACAACCCTATGAGGTAGGTTAGGCTGGGAGTCAGTGAGTGGCCCACAGTCACCCAGTGAGCTTCATGGCCAACTGAGAGCCTTGTGGTCCCCTGCATCCTCTTACCAAAGATTCCAACAAACCTATCTGGAGTTAACAGAGCAGTAATGGAGTACAAGGATTCAGGAAAGCAGGCTGTCTAAGATCTGGACTCCTCAAGGAAGGGGCGGAGCCTGGGATAGACAATGGGGCTGATGGGAGTATAAAAGCTCAGTCTGGGTCTTGAACTTGTTGGAGCAAGTGGTCTGCTGTCTGGGAACTGTTCTGGGTGCTGCATAGCTTATATTTGGGCTTGCTCATGATTCCTGTTCCACATATGTTCTTTTATATCTGGTTTAGGCTTGGATTTTGCCCTGCCTATCAAGTGGACTACGGCTACTGGGAACCCCAGATCACTTGTTTGGTGAGCTCCGCCAAATGCTCCTGCGGGATTAAACTTGTTAGGACAGGATACAGCCAGTTTTAATATGGATTTCCAGTTGCTGGATATAGTCATTTTTGTACTTGTTGCCAATTTATTCACTACTTTTAAATTACTTGGCCTCACTGATGTCCTATAACTTTTTCCTAATAGGAAAAACTACCCATAAATATTATAAAACATTTTTGATATTCATTGTGGTGTGTTAGAGAAGCTGAGGAAGGCTGCAATTCTTTGCACACTTACCACTTTTTTAAATGTTTTCCGAAGATACCAAGTGTAGATGTTCTTGTAAAAGTCTCCATTAAGTTCCCATGTATATTGGCCTTGATTCAACAGTAGGTGCCACCTGTTAACAGACAATGAGCATGCTTCAGATTAGAATGTAAATTTGGTTTTCCTTTTTCAATTTATATTATCTTAAGTTGTCTTTTTTAGAAAGAGGTTAAAAAAAAAACTAAGTATGAAATGAATGGGATGTACCATGGTTAACTTTGACAGGAGGATGTCAGTTGTTTTTAGTCTGAAGAGGTTTACTGTATTTTGTTTCTTACAATAGAAAAGAGTGGAGGCCTTCATCTGGAAATTGTCACTCTAAGGGCAGTGCTATCTTCTACGAATGCTGTGGAAAACGCCAGCATTACGCCAGCGTTTCCTGCAAAAAACATGTTAAGCAGGGATGCGGAACTTTAGGCCAAGGGGCCAAATCCAGCTCTCTAGGGGCCTCAATCTGGCCCTCGGGGGTTCCCCAGAATGCCACACCCTCTTCCCCCAGGCCTCACCCCCTTTCCCCCCAACCACCAATTGTTTGGTGGCTTCCTGGCTTTTGTGCAGTTTTCCCCCTGTTCTAAAAGGTTGAAATGCCTTTCCTAAGGCTTAGTTGCTTGTAGTCAGAGCTTTACAGTAAAATGTGCTGGTATATTTGGGGTTTTTGGCCCCACCCCTCTTGTCTTCGGCCCTGCCCATTGCTGGAATACAGCCCCCACCCCAAGACCTTCTCTGAGATTGAATTCAGCCCTCGGGATGAAAGAGGTTCTGTGCCCCTGATGTAAAATGATGTTCTTGTATGTGCATCTTGCAACACCCATCTGATTGCATCAGGTTTCCCAGATGTATTACACAAGTGTTGCTTCCACGTTTTTGTGTTTGCCACACAAAAATGTTTCTAGTCGGTCGTGTCACCAGGGTCCTCTGATAGCCATACAAAACCAGTCAACTAGTGCCCATAATTGGGCCACTTGGTAATACAGGTTTATAAGTGGGGCCTGCAGCAAAATGTTAGTGTGTGTGGAGTGCTCCTGTTCAGGGTGCCTGCCAGCCATGCTTTTTCCAGGATACTCCATTCCATTCCCCCTCTCTGGTTTTCCATTTTATTTCCCCACGTTCTCTGTGGCCACTGAGTATGTTCCGCCCTTAATGGACAGGGTTTTTGGAGGGAGTGGCTCCTTAGGGTTTTTTCTTAAAGATTTCTAGTACATCTGCAACGGGGCTGTCTCCAGGTTTCTGGGGACCCTTGGGCAAGACACCCTCAATGAGCCCCCTCCCTCAGTGGGTTTTCGTCTCACCATCATTGTCACCAGCTGCTATTGCTCCTCATTCTTTTTCTCATCCCTTCCTTGCTTGATAGGTGGAGAGCCAGTGAGCAAGTAGGCAGTGGCATCTCCTGCTCCTCCTTCTCGCCACCACCATTGTCTGGGCCAGAGTGAGAGGCAGGTGAACAAGCAGGTTGCCATGGTGAAGAGGAGGAGCAACTCCAGGGGGTTCTTGCCAGTGGGCCCCTGCTGGAGTGTGGGCCTTAGCAGGTGTCCAACCATACCTACCCTTGATGCTAGCTCTGACCTGTAACCTTCGAGTCACCCCAACCCTGCTGATCCTTCCCTCTTGTGCATTTTTGCTACATAAGGATCAGCACCCAGAGAATATGTTTACTTTTATAAAGGTTAATATTTTATCTGTCTCTGTGTGATTTCATTTGGAGGTCTGTTAGCTCCTGTAATTCCTCTCCACTAAACAGGATTGGCCTGTTCTCACACCATCTGCAATCTTATTAGCCCACCACCTATCACCATCCTTAAAACCACTCGGGCAATCACAGGAGCGACTCAAACAAAAGGCTGGTTTTGGTGTGCAGAGGCATGTTGGTGAAAAATTAAAATGGACAGCCTCACCACCACCTCCACACTTCGCACGAATTCCTCTCTGCAGAGTGTATATGGAGATATCACAGAGAAAATAACTCCAGAATTGTACATGCGAAACTTGGTCTTCCAACCAGCTGCAATTCAAAATCCTGACAAATCTACCAGATTTTCAATGAAGGATTCCCAGTGGTACCCCGGTTGGGTTCTTTTGCTAATTGTTGAAGATTTCTGTAACACATAAACAGTGTATGAAATTCACTGGTGTCAAGTCAAATCATTCTTCTTGAATGATTTCCTTGTCAGGTATTCATTAAAGAAAGTTTCACATCAAGCTGATAGTCACTAATACAATGAAAACATCTCCTGTGGATTGCAGATCATTGGGTTGCATGACTTATGTTACATTAAATCTAGCAGCTTGGTTCTAACCTCTTGTAAAAGTCATGTGCGCGGCTAGGATAAGATTTCAGTGCTTTGGACTGTAGGAGGAGTCGTAGCTCAGTGTGGTAGAGCACATGCTTAGCGTGCAGAAGGTCCCAGGTTCAATCCCCGGCATCTCCAGGTAGGGCTGGAAAAATTCCTGCTTGAAACCTGCCTGGAGAGCCACTGCCGGTCAGTGTCAACAAGACTGGGCGAAATAAATGGACCAAGGGTCTGACTCGGTATATGGCAGCTTCTTGTGTTCCTAACCGGTTAAACAGTCCTTGATTTGGCACCAGCACAAGCCTCTTAAGGGAAGAAGCGCCACCGCACAGTGTGCCGGTTCCGGTTGAGCACATGCCCGGGTTTAATCCCTCACTGCTCCTGTTCAAGTAGCATAGGAGGAGCTGGGGAGATGTGTTTGGGATCTTGGAGCGGTGCTGCCAGATCAGAAGAGACCATACTGGACTTGAGGATAAGGAAGGTTCATATGATCCCTTGTGCAACCAAATTGCTCAGAATGCCCACGGGAAGCCCACGAGCAGAACATAAAGGCCAGCAGCTTTCTCCCACCATCTGTTTCCCAGTGGCTGACTGGTATTCCAAGGAGCCATTCCCAGGGGCATCTGGTTGGCCCCTGTGGGAAACGGGATGCTGAACTAAATAGGCCTTTGATTTGATCTGATCCAGCAGGGCTTTTCCTATGTTAAGACATGTGCTGCAATACCACTGTACACCAATGTGTGGCATCTGTGAACAACATATACCGGTACCTAATAATTCACATGAGACTGACCGGTATTAGCAAGTGGTTAGTTGTTCACTTTTGGGGTGATGTACACAATTTTGTTGTTGTTGCTACAGTTAGGGGTGGCTGGCTAAACATGGAAAAACTGCTGTTTAAGGGCTCCTTTAAATTAAAAAGGGTGGAGGTTGCCTGGTGGTGAGCTGTTCATCACCATCTACCTTAAGCCATGTTTGAGGATATATGGTGAAAGGAGGCCTCTTTCTTAGAACGGCAGACTACTCCAGATAAGAACATAAGAGCCCTGCTGGCTCAGGCCAAAGGTATTCATGGTGACTCCGATTCTAGAGGTAGTGTGTAGCCATCATGACTAGTAGCCTGATGACCACCATGCAAAGGCAGTCTACCTCCACCTGGTTTGATTTAAAGCAGCTCCCGACAGGCACTAAAGCAGGGTTTGGAGAGGGGGGTTCACCAGGACCACCGTGCAGCGGGAAAGGGCTGCCTCCCTTTCCTGTATACTGTGGTCACAGTTCTTATTCATAGATCATAGAGTTGGAAGGAGCCTACAAGGCTATCGAGGCCAACCCCCTGCTCAATGCAGGAAACTAGAGGAGGGGTCTCCCATCCAAGTAATAACCAGGATGGACCCTGCTTAGCTTTCCACGCTCAGACACAAGAAGCCTATCCCTGAACTTATTAGGGAGCTCCTAGTACGTAACATACTCCATAAAGGCAAGTGGTGAGCTTGGAAATCAATCACTATTCTCTCAGTGCCCAAATTTAGTGACCACTCATTCAGGCCTGTAGCCAGCCTAAACGTTTGGTGGGGGCACCCAAAAATGGGGGGGCAGGTCATCCGGTTGCAGGCCTTTTAAAGACAAAATTGTAAACTGTTTTTTAATTATTTGTTTGTTAAAAAATTGGGGGTGGGCAGAGAAGATTTAGGCGAGGCCAGGCCCCCCTAGCCCACCCCTGGCTATGGGTCCACACTCATTTCAGGGCTTACTTTATGAAGTACTAAATCCTTGTTGTGCAACCAATGATAAACCAACTGTTTATACCAGTGTTCTCCAACCTTGGGTCCCCAGATGTTTTTGGCCTACAACTCCCAGCATGCCCCAGCCAGCTACGCAGACTGTTTATACAGTCTCCTTGGCCTTGGGTACAACCCCCGTATTAGTATTTCTTCAACTTCATATTCATCTGGAGCACCTGAAGTCCAATGAACATGATTACTTCTAAAGTCATGGGGAGGACCTACACTAGAGTCTCTTTCATATGTGATGCACAGCTGTGCCGCTGGTAGTTTTTCGAAACGAAATCGTTGCTCTGGGGGCACATGCTGATGAATACAGTGCAGTATCCACCATCTTTATAATGCAACAGCGTGCCACACACAAATGCATAGTGTTCTCATTGTGGGAGAAGCAGGAGGAGTTTGAAAGGGTCAGGAGTGTTCTGTTGTTTGTTTGTCTTTGTAGTGCAAGCGCATGATACAATCCTCAATATGGTCCTGCATTTGTGGGGGAAATGGGAGGGCAGGCTGCCGTTTCAGTTTCCTTTTTCTTTTTGAGTCTGCTGACTGCATGTACACTTTTGATGGTGTTCATGCAGTCAGGAAGTTTAAAAATAAATTGCATGGTAATTAACAGCTGCAGAGCTCTGTCTCTCTCTCTCTCTCCCTCCCAAAAAGAGCCGCCCCCCAAAAACATTAAGGAGGAGGAGGAAGACGACATGGTGGGGAGAAGGAGGGGAGGTCATGGTGCCATTTTTACTGTTTGTTTGTTTCCTGCCTGCATATCCCATAAAAATCAGTGCAAGGAAAGAACAAGGAACAAAAGAGGAGAAAACATGAGGGGGTAAAAAGGGGGGGGATGTTGCAAAATAAGTTCTACAGCTTTAAAGCCACTGCTAGGAGTAAAATGTGTAATTCTGCTAACTTGAAACACACATGTCTTTGTAGGATGTGGAAGCCGCAAGCACAGGAAAAACCAACAAAAAAGTGATTTGGGAAACAACAGAATATTGATGGAGAAATAGCACAATCGGTTGGGGGTAATGTGTGCCACTCATTAGAGTACCAAGATAAAATGCTTGTTTAGATTAGCCAGGGGTAACATTATAGGTTACCAATACCATGTCCTGACAAAGATTAGAAAACCATTGGGTTTTAAAAATAAATGCTACTTGCTTCCCACATTGGAAATCTGTTGGAAATTGTAATATTGCCTGCTCAAAATCAACAAAGTGATGTACTGTAACCAGGGCTTTTTTTCTGGTGGAACTCACCGGAACTGAGTTCCAGCACCTTTTTTTCTATTAATTGCATTGCAATTTAATCGCCATCTACTCCCGAGGAAATGTAATCCAAGAGTTCCGGTACCCTTTTCTCCAGAAAAAAAGCACTGACTGTAACTACTGATTAGAGTGGGAGGAATGGGTTAACTAAAGAATATTCTCTTCCCTACTTTTGGCCTCTCTGGCCAGAGCTCTGCTGCTCTCTATCTACTTCCTGCTTCTTTGTGGAAGTTAGGTGGCTCTCTGCTCGCTCGCTCTCCTCCCTCCCTCCCAACAGGGAAGACGCAAGTCAGAGCTGTCTTCCAGCCAGAGATCTTCTACGTTGAAACTAATCTGCCTATGTGTATCTTGCATATATGTGAGTGATCTGTAAGTAAGAACTGATAAATGTCTTTAGTTTAAACCTTGTGCGGACATTCCATTCCTTTTAATAGCCTTAAGACAAGAGACAAGAATTTAGCAACTCACATGGTGAAACCAGTTTTAATAAAGCAGGCTGTGCTTAAGGAGGAAACTCTGCTTTGTCCTAATCACTTTAGGACTGACTCCTTTTAACCATATCCTCCAACAAAATCATTTCACATGGTGACTGCCAATGGCAGCACCCATGTTGTCTATGCCTGTTTACTCAGAAGTAAGTCCTACAATGTTCAATGGGGCTTAACACTTGCCCCCTAGATAAGTGTGTATATGATTGCAGCCTTAAAGCCCTAAGCAGCAACCAGGATCTGTTATTCTCACATATGAATGTTCCTGGCCTCTGAGGCATTGCTTCACATTCATGCATATATTATTTGTTTGTTTTAACCATTTTTACCCTCCTGGTCAGCCAACAAGGCTTCCAGAGTGGCTTACGCTAAGCTTTATAACAAGCAAGACAGTCCCTGGCCACAGGCTTACGAACTAAAAGGCATGGCACAAAAGGAAAAGGGGTTGGGGAGGGTGGAGGGGGAAAACGCTGTGCTGCGCTGAACTCCGACACCAGTTCTAAAAGTTTCATGATAGATTTCATAGATCATAGAGTTGGAAGGAGCCTACAAGGCTATCGAGTCCAACCCCCTGCTCAATGCAGGAAACTAGAGGAAGGGTCTCCCATCCAAGTAATAACCAGGCCTGACCCTGCTTAGCTTTCCACGCTCAGACAAGCTGAGCCAGCGTAAGCCACAGGCCACAGTTATAAAGTTCGTATAAGAACCAGCTTGAATGAAAACTGTTCAGGGAGAGGAGGAGCAAAAGGCAGCAGAGCCGATGGAGTGAGCCCGTTTCAATCTCTTTGTCTGCAGTAGCCAGTGGAATAGCTGTTACTCGAAGACTGTTGAGAGAGAGGAAGAGCCAAATGGAGCTGTACCATGTGCTAAGTCTGACTATTGATCTATGTGTCCCACTAGGCTGATGGCAGTGGAGGCTGGTGGCATCAATGGCAGTGGGGCGGTGTATCCACTCCAGGTTTTAGTCTGAACTTTTAAGGAGCTATCCATGGTGCTGTTTGATGGGGCTAGAGTGGATACACTGCCCCACTGACATTGGAGCCACCAGCCACTGCTGGCTGATGGGAAGTAGCTGCCTGAGGTTTCAGGCAGAAATCGTGTCATTATGAACATAACCTGCCTTGCCTTCATTATCCTAGAATCATCGAATCGTAGAGTAGAAGGGGCCTTAAAGGTAATCTAAGTCAAGCCCTTGTTGATACAGGAAATCCATGACTACAGCATCTGCGACGACACACGGTCCCTTACACTTTAGGACCCGCCGCATAAACCCTTCTCAGGCCAAGCATCAACACTTAAAAACCTCAGGGGAGGGTCAAATGAAATCCTTTCCCCTATTAATGAGGGAAAAGATTAATACTGGTTATTAAGGATCTAGCTTAAATTTGTGATACTGTAGGTACATCATCATCATCAGGCGATCACTCGTGACCGAGTAAAATTGTCTTCCGGGATAAAAGGAGGAAATTCTAAAGAAGATTGTGTAGACTCTAGCGATGGGTCCGTAAGTGACTGTGGAGGCCAATTCTAGATCCACAAAGCTTCCCACAGTGAGGACACAGGTTACCAGATAGAAGATGGTCCTGTAAAGGATTCATTTGACGTGCTTTTCGCTTAGCACGTTTCTCCCTTTCACCTTGCACTCGGGCTTCTTCAAAGTCCATGGAACCTTTGTGAAAGGCCAACCTCCATTTAGATCGTTCATGGGCCAGAGCTTCCCAGTTTTCGATGTTTATATTGCATTTTTTTAGATTAGCCTTATGAACATCTTTAAACCTCTTATATTGACCACCGATATTCCGCTTTCCATCCTTGAGTTGGGAGTAAAGTAACTGCTTTGGAAGACGGCAGTCAGGCATTCGAACAACATGACCGGTCCACTGAAGTTGGCGTTGAAGGATCATTTTTTCAATGCTAGTAGTCTTTGCTTCTTCCAGTACACTGACATTTGTTCGTCTATCTTCCCAAGTAATTCGCAGGATTTTCCGGAGGCAACGTTGATGAAACCTTTCAAGGAGGTGGAAGTGACGTTTATAGATAGTCCATGTTTCGCAGGCATACAATAAAGTTGGTAATACAATGACTTCATAAACCAGTGTTTTGGTCTTCTTACAAATATCCCGATCCTCGAACACTCTATGTTTCATTCGAGAAAATGCGGCACTTGCGGAGCTCAAACGATGCTGGATTTCACTGTCGATGTTAGCTGTAACAGAAAGATAGCTGCCAAGATGGAGAAAATGATCGACATTTTCCAGTATTGTCCCGCCAAGCTGGATAGATGGCATCACCAAAGGGTTAGCTTGCACTTGCTGATGAAGCACTTTGGTTTTTTTGATGTTAAGTGAGAGACCAAGTTTTTCGTATGCTTCTGCAAAAGCATTTAGGATAGTTTGGAGATCATCCTCTGAATGTGCGGAGACCACATTATCATCAGCATACTGAAGTTCCACAACGGAGGTTGTAATTACCTTACTTTTTGCTTTCAGTCTGCTGAGATTAAAAAGCTTTCCATCTGTTCGATATATAATTCCCACACCAGTGGGAAGTTTCCCCTTGACAAGATGTAAAACCATGGCGATGAAAATGGCAAATAATGTTGGGGCGATAACACATCCCTGTTTAACACCTGATCCCACTTTAAATGGAGCACCATGAGAGCCGTTGTTGTCCAAAACTGTTGCTGTCATGTTGTCATGGAGAAGTCGCAAGATATTCACAAATTTATTGGGGCATCCCATTTTCATAAGGATAGTCCAGAGAGCTGTACGGTCTACAGTATCAAAGGCCTTAGCCAAATTGATAAATGCCATATAAAGGGGTTGATTTTGCTCCCGGCATTTTTCTTGGAGCTGACGTGCAGTAAAAATCATGTCTACTGTCCCTCTAGAGGGGCGGAAACCATATTGAGTTTCAGGGAGGATCTCTTCTGAAATAGATAGAAGACGGTTTGCGAGAATCCTAGCAAATATTTTACCTGCGGTTGCTAAGAGAGAAATGCCCCGATAGTTTCCACAGTCTGTTCTATCACCCTTCTTAAAGAGGGTGATAATTATGGCATCCCTGAAGTCTTCTGGGATCTCTTCTCTTATCCAGATTTTTTCAATGAGTTTATGAAGATGTTGTACAAGTTCGGGGCCCCCTTCTTTAAAGATTTCAGCAGGAATCCCATCTGGTCCACTAGCTTTGTTGTTCTTCATTTGATTAATGGCTTTTTTTACTTCATCCAAAGTGGGGAGTATTGCAAGTTCCTCTTTAATTTGTTTTTGTGGGATTTGCGAAAAAATCTCATTATCCACCTTAGATTTACGATTTAAAAGGTCATAATAATGCTCTTTCCAACGCAGTGCAATAGACTCTTTGTCTTTTAAGAGTTTGGTGCCATCTTTTGATTGTAAAGGGTTTGTACCATAGGTTTTTGGTCCATAAATGGCCCTTGTGGCCTTAAAAAAGCCCCGTGCATCATGAGATTCTGCAAGTTGTTGAATTTCTTCAGCTTTCTTTTTCCACCAAGCGTTCTTAAGTTCTCTTGTTCTTCTTTGGACAAAGGTGTGTGTGTGTGTGTGTAGATTTAAAAGTAATGCAGGTTAATAACACCAAGCTGACACGTAGGATTTGGGTAGCAAACAAAATAAAAATAAGTTTATTTTAATTCTCAAAATCTTAGTTCCAGAAAATAATTTTAAACCTGCCTACCCCCAAACACTGTAATTAACCTAAGTCCCTATAATTCTAAATACTTTCACTCCTCATACAAGTACTGATTTCTCTTAAAACTCCTGATAAGACACAAATATAACCCAACTAACCTAACTCCACAACTCCCAAACTCTCCCCACACTCCAAACACACTTCCATAACACTACAACCAACTCACTCAACCACTCCTTATATACTCCCCACCCTTTCCAAGACATCACAAACCACACCCACTCGGTTCAATGTTCTAGACACACTAAACATACTAAAGCAGACATACACCAGGGAACTGAATTGTGGGGTTACGCCACAGCATCTGATAGGTGGCCATCCAGCCTCTGCTTAAGATCCTCTACTACCGTAATTTTCTAATGCAGGAGAGTCCACAACCTTCCAAGGCAGTCTGTTTCACTGCTGAACAGTTCATACAGCCAGGAAGTTCTTTCTAATGTTTTCGTTGAAATCATTTTGTCTTGTAATTTGAACCCATTTGTTTGGGTCCTAGCCCCTGAAGGAACACTCCAGTTGAAAGGGGTGTGCACGCACACGCATGCATACATGTGCCACACATGTTTGTATTTTCTGTTTATATGACAGATTATGCTGCACATCATCAGTTTTCAATTTTATGAATGACATAATACAGGTCCATATAAATTTTACTTATTTTTTGCTAGAGATCCAGATTTTTTAAGTTTGTTCTATATGATCTGGGTTTGTGTTAAAGTTATATAAATATGTTATATTTGTATTGATACCTACTATCCTTTGTTAAATGTTTGTTTTGATGACTATACACAATTAACTACAAATCTGACCTGAATGACATAGGAGCAGAAATAGCTGAAGAATTTATTTATTTATTTATTTATTATATTTATCAATCGCCCATCTGGCCGGTCACCCGGCCACCCTGGGCGATGTACAATTAAAATACAACAAAACAACACAATAAAATATAATAATTAAAACAATATAAAAAATTCTCATTAAAAACCTAACCCACCCCATATTCCCGCCTGAACAGCCATGTTTTTAATGCACAGCGGAAGCTCATCACGGAGGGGGCATGGCGAAGGTCACTAGGGAGGGAGTTCCATAATGTGGGGGCCGCCACAGAGAAGGCCCTCTTCCTAGTCCCCACCAGCCTGGCTGCTCTGGCTGATGGGATAAGGAGAAGGCCGTCCGTGGCAGACCTTGTTGAGCGGCCTACTTGATGTTGCTGGAGGTGCTCCTTGAGATAAGCTGGGCCGGAGCCGTGTAGGGTTTTAAAGGTCAAAACCAACACCTTGAATTCGGCTCGGCAAGCAACTGGTAGCCAGTGCAACTCATTAAGCACTGGCGTGATGTGATCACGCCGGCGGCTGCCCTTAATCAGGCGAGCCGCCGCGTTCTGTACCAGCTGAAGCTTCCGGACCGTCTTCAAGGGTAACCCCACGTAGAGCGCATTACAGTAGTCTAGGCGAGAGGAGACCAAGGCATGAACCACTGATGGGAGCAGGTGATTAGGAAGGTAGGGGCGCAGCTGCCGTATCAGATGGAGTTGATACAGCGCCGCCCGGCTCACAGCTGCCACCTGAGCCTCCATGGACAGCTGGGAGTCTAGAATGACCCCCAAGCTGCGGACCTGGTCCTTCAGGGGTAGATGTACCCCATTCAGCACCAGGTCAACATCCCCTAACCTTCCCTTGTCCCCCACCAGAAGTACCTCGGTCTTGTTGGGGTTCAGTTTCAGCATGTTCCTTCCCATCCAGCCAGCCACTGCCTCCAGGCACTTGGACAGGGTCTCAACGGCCAACCTCGGTGAGGACTTAAAACAGAGGTAGAGCTGCGTGTCATCCGCATACTGATGACACTGCACCCCAAACCTCCTGATGATAGCTCCCAGCGGCTTGAGGTAGATGTTGAATAACATCGGGGAGAGGATGGAACCCTGCGGCACTCCACAAGTGAGCAGCTGAGGGTCCGAAGCCTCCTCCCCGAGAACTACCCTCTGATACCTTCCAGAGAGGAAGGACCGGAACCACTGCAATACAATGCCTCCCAAGCCCAAGCCCTCCAGACGGTCCAGGAGGACACCGTGGTCAACGGTATCAAAAGCTGCTGAGAGATCGAGGAGGATTAGAAAGGAGCATTCGCCCCTATCCAAAGCCCTCCTCATATCATCCACCAAGGCGACCAAGGCCGTCTCCGTCCCATGTCCAGTCCTGAAGCCGACTGGCACGGATCCAAATGAAGATGAAGATATTGTATGCACTTCTCATCTTTGAGAGGTTGCTGGTTGAGTTAATCTCTGTTGATTTTCTGTAGTGCTCTGCTGCCACGTAGTGGGGAGGATAATGAAACTCTAGCCTACTTGATCTTCACACATTAAGCTGTTGCACTGTTTCTTATTCACAAATTGCACTAAAGAGGCATATTAATGCAGGTGCGTGAGCAACCTGGTGCCCTCTAGATGTTTTAGACTACAACTCCCATCAGCCTCAGCCAGCATGACCAGTGGTCAGAGATTATGGGAGTTGCAGTCCAAAACATCTGGAAGGTGCCAGGTGTAGCAGTTAACTATCGTACAATGTGGGATTAATGGATGGGAGGGTGATGGCATGATGCTGGAATCACTGCCTCTCCTCAGCCTATGTTCATATTCCTTTATTCCTTGAGCCTCCTGATTACATGCTGTAGTGGAAATGCAGAAGACCATTATAACCCTGAAGAGTTAGTGGTGAACAGCAATTGTTTCTTTGGAGAGGCGGGTAAGAAATAATAACAACAACAACAACAATAATAAATTATTATTGTTGTTGTTGTTGTTGTTGTTGTTGTTGTTATTATTCGTGCAGAGATCTCCTTTGGGGGCTGGGTACTTGTAAGTGGCAGCTATGTTTCTCTTCTTATTTTTCAGAGTGTTTATTTATTTATTATATTTATACCCCGCCTTTTTTCCTGCAAGGAACCCAAGGCGGCTTACATAATCCTCCTCCTCTTCCTCTCCATTTTATCCTTACAACAACCCTGTGAGGTAGGTTAGGCTGAGAGTCAGTGACTGGCCCAAAGTCACCCAGTGAGTTTCATGGTCGAGCGGGGACTAGAACCTGGATCTCCCGAGTCCCATTCCAACACTCTCACCACTACACCACACTGGCTCTATTAGCTATTTGTCCGAGATGGTACTGCTTGGGAGTAGTACTACTTGGGAGTCTATTAATTACCTTTAAATAGTCATTGGTGAGATCTCAAGGTCGGCCACCTAAGGGAGTATTGGGAATGGTTGTACAGTTATTTATGCAAGCTGCTTGTCACCTGCTAAGGCTAATCTTCAGGCTTTGCAAGAATGTATGAGCATTCTTGCAGTTATTGCAAGTTATATAAATATTGAAGTATAACCCAAACACAGGTATGATTGTTGTGAACATAATCTATATAAAAGAAGGTGTCCTGACTGACTGACTGACTGATTTTGACTGACTCATCAACGCCCAGCTCAAACTGTTTAATCTAGGAATGTGAAATTTTGAAGGGACATTGCTTTTATGACGTAGACCCCCACTAATGAAGGATTTTTGGAAATTCCGTCCTTAAGGGGGTGAAAAGGGGGGCAATCGCCCCACTCTCATATCCTATGGGCAAAACAACAGGGGAGCAGTTATGCATATCGGCCTCACCTAATAATTGCTGCAGGAGCCAATAGGAGCAGTTATGCAAATAGCCCATACGACACTTAGAAAGTTCATATGAATTCCTGCAGGGGCCAATAGGAGTGGGTTGGGTATGCAAATCTCCCCTAGGCCATTTAGAATGTTCTCTGAGGGGGTGAAAAGGGAGGGAATGTTTTTAAATGACTGAATGACTGTTGTGGGGGGGGGGCGTCTCATAGGCTCCACTCCATCACGTTTTGACGGATCTACCCCAAACTTGGCATGGTCACTCTTCATCACCTGTAGACTCTCAGGATTAACCTGATTTTTCTTTAAGATCAGATATTTCTGTCAGATATTTATGAACTGCCACAGGGGCCCAATCAGGAGTGGATATGCAAATCTCTCCTACGTCAAAACAGAATGTTCATATGAACTGCAGCTGGGGCCTACTCGGGGGTGGGGTGGGGAGCTGGGATTTCATTGTTGGGTAGTCCCGGGGGGGGGGGAGAGCAGGGATTTCATTGTGTAGTCTTGGGGGGGGGAGCAGGGATTTCATTGTTGTGTATTCCCCGGCGGGGAGCTGGGATTTCATTGTGTAGTCCCGGGGGGGGGGGGGGGAGCAGGGATTTCATTCTGTAGTCCCAGGACACACACACACAGATTTGATTGTGTAGTCCCGGGCGGGGGGAGCTGGGATTTCATTGTGCAACCCCGGGGGGTGGGGCACAGGGATTTCACTGTGTAGTCCCGGGGGAGCAGGGATTTCACTGTGTAGTCCCAGCAGGACCGGTGCAAGGCAGTTTGGTGCCCTAGGCAAGATCAGATATTTAGCGCCTTCCCACTTGAGCGCGCTGTATTTTTTTTCAAGGCGTTTCTGGCGTCCCCTTTAGCCCTGTGCCCTAGGCAGCTGCCTAGTTGGCCTAATGGTAGCACCGGCCCTGAGTCCCGGGGGGGTGGGGGTGGAGCAGGGATTTCATTGTGCAGTCCTGGGGGGAGAGCAGGGATTTCACTGTGTAGTCCTGGGGGAGCAGGGATTTCATTGAGCAGTCCCAGGGGTAGATGAAGACCGACTCCATGCTCTTCCCGTCCTGCATAGGATGCCCATAATTCTTAGAGTTCCGAGGTTTATGGGCATCCCAATTAGATTGTGCCCTAAATCTTATAACTACACCTTAACTGTTACTGGACTTTTACCTAACCTGCAATGTGAAAACTGCAATGTGAAAACTGTTCAGTGCACCAAATATATTTTGGGAATGAATGAACTGATTTCTATTGTATTGGAAACAAACAAGCAGTGCAGTGCCAGCATTTTAACAACTGCTCTAGCTCCATTTCTGTACACAGTACAAGGTGCCGATGCTTGCCTTCAAAGACTTAAATGGCTTGCGGGTTCGGTACTTGAATGTCACCTCCTCCAACATACGGTAAGCTGCCCACGCATTGCAATCATCTTCAGAAGCCCTCCTTTAGGGGCCAATCTGGTTTATGCATGGGACACACGACAGTCTCCCTGGCATGTTGTCCTGACACTATTTCTTCCTCAAGATCCCATTCTTCCCATAATACTTCCATGATGACAACTTTTTCAGTACTTGCAGTTTCCATGCATTACATGAAAGTCATGTATGTTCCAATCTGGTGGTATTATAACTTTTACAGGTGGGAGTGGCTTTAAAGTTGCAGAACCTATGTTGAAACATTCCCTTCAACTTCTTCCCTGCCTCCCATGTCTTTCTCCTCCTCTTCCTTCCATTCCCCTGCTTTTTTCTTGCAAGGATTTTGATGGAATTTGTGGGCAGGAAATCCTTGATTCTGTGTGTGTCTGGTTATTTTTCACTGGGTATCTATGTAGCTGCACAGCTGTGAACAGCCATATATTTAATTTTTAAATTGCTGTACAGCTGTGAAGGTGCACATGCAGTTGCTGGACTTAAAAAAAAGAAGAAGCTAGAAAGGACACCACCATGACCTCCCTACTTTTTCCCTCACCCCCCATGTTTTTTTTTCTTTCTCCCCCCCCCTTCTGTTCCCTGCTCTTTCTGTGCATTTTTATGCTTCTTTTATCTGCCTTTTAAATTTCATTGTTTTACTCTTTATTTGATTTAGGCCACTCTGAAAATATATATATTTTTAATGGTAGCATATAAAGTCTTAAAATATGTCGGTATTGTTGCAGGTGGGGCTTAATTTGACCTGTGGTTTATGAAAGCTCAATCACAACACCTGTTTTCAAAGTTAAGGCTCAGTCTGGGAAAATAGGAGGTAATGAAAAAGTAGTCCTTTAGGAAGTGCATGTAAAATAGATATATATATATATATATATACATATACAGTCATGCCTTGGATTGAGAGCATAATTCGTTCCGGAAACGTGCTTGTAATCCAAAACACTCTTATATCAAAACGAAATTCCCCCCAAAAAAATTTGTATAGAGATTTTAAATTTAAGCTGTACTACAGTACTTGTATTGCAAGACGTCGCTTGTATATCAAGTCAAAGAATTTAAATAAATATTTAAAAATTTGCTTGTCTTGCAAAACACTCTCAAACCAAGTTACTTGCAATCCAAGGTATTACTGTATTTGAAGTTCTTTCTAGTCTTTTGTAGGTCACTGTAGCCTTTCCCAAGTCTGCGGGGGGAAATCTTTACCCCTTTCATCAAATATTGAATTTTAATCCCAGATGATCTATTTACTACTGTAGAATATAGAAACATGTTATGAGAGAACACTAGGCAGATTACCATAACTAAAGGTCAAAGCAGGACACTGGTAGAAAATCTCAGCTCTCTCTCTCTCTCTGGACTAAACTAGAAGTTTCACAGCAAACACACGTAATGATTCCTAGCTTTTTTCTCCCAATGAAAAGCAATCTCAGGATGCTGTGAATTTGATTGGAGGAATGGCAGGGTAGAAGCATGCCTAATCCATTACCCTCTAGCCACAGGTGGAAAAGAACCTGAGATGGAAAACGGTCAGACGGGAAAGGGTTAACCTCCTCCTCCCCTCTGCTGTTTCTTTGATCAAATTTGTAGCCTCCTAAACAAAAACGTTATCGAGCAGGCTGTCATCTTGTGTGTGAGTGCATCTAATTTTCTTTGTGGATTGGTGTAGCAGAAGCTCCAAGTGCCCCTCCTTTCATTCTGTTGTTTTAGTGATCCTGTCCTGTGAGTGTGTAAGAGGAGTTCCCTCATTCCGGTCAAACTGCCTTGTGGGGTGTGGTATCTTTCCTCCGTCAATTAATGAGCTTTTCTACACAAGGCTGTTAATCGGCTGTTAATCTGCTGTATCTGCTTTTGGTTTCATCACAGAACTGAGATCCGAGCACAACACAAGGAGCATTTCCTTTCCTGCTTTTTCACTACACGGACTGGGTTCGGGTGACGTGAGCAACGGTGGTGACTCACCATTGCTTGCTGGGCGTGTCGTTCGAACCCAGTCATTGTGACTCACCACTGTGCCTTAGCGTTGTTTTGAACAACGCTAAGTCACAATGGCCTGTTCTAGGGGTTTTTTGTACCATGATGGTTTGTCGTGTCGTCTGAAATTGGACAACACGACCCATTGTGGCACAAGCCCTAGAACTAGCGAGCTGCTTGGCAAGAGCGGACACTGCTGTTGTTGCCAAGCGGCTGGCAGCTGCCCCCAAAGTGCCGAAACGGTGCTAGGAGGCAGCTGTCAGAGGCTTTCTCCACCCCTGCTGCGGAGCAGATTGGGCACCCCTGTCTCCTCCTCCAGAGTAGACCTCTGGAATTGGAGGCGGGACGTGGCGATCTGCTCTGTTCGGCTGCTCGGCATGCTGAGCCACGGGGATCAGAGCACAGCCTTCTCCCTGAAAGTTTTTCTCTCAGCGGGAGGCTATGCTCTGATCCCCGTGGCTGCTCCATGTGCCGAGCAGCCGTGGGGACGGAGGCGCTTCCTGCAGTCACCAGGGCTGCCAGCCCGGTGAGTGTAGGAAGCACCCACCTTCTCCGCCCTTTGCTTTCCCTGGAGAACCCCGGAAAGAAAAGGGTGAAGAGTGCAGGGGCTTCCCGCCGCCCGCTCCGCCGGAGAAGTTTAGTTGCCGGAGGTGGCAACTGTGTCCCCACCTCCAGCAGGGAAACCTCTCGGGTGGCGGAGCAGGGCGGTGGGAAGCGCCCGCCCCCTCCGCCCTTCACTTTCCCCACCCAGGAAAACAAAGGGCGTTGTGGGGGGCTGCATCCTGCCGCTCTGTTCCACCACTTGAGAGGTTTCCCTGCCGTAGCCAGGGACGCGGTTCTGACTGCCGCATGGAAACCTCTCAGGGAGCGGGGCGGAGTCTGCTCCTGTTACTGGAATGGCTGCCGCGCCATTGACAAGAGCAGACTTGACCCCCTCTGTGCAGCCCAAGAGGTTTACTTGCTGGAGGCAGATACTGCGTCACCACTTCCAGCAGGTAAACTTTTCAGGCGGCAGAGCAGGGCGGGGGGAATCTCCCGCCCACTCTGTCCGCTTTCCTCACCTGGGAAAGCAAAGGGCGGAGTGGGGTGTGTGTGCTTCCCGCTGCACTGCTCAGCCGCTCGAGAGGCTTCCGTGCCATAGCTGGGGACGCAGTCCTCGATTGCCACGGGGAACCCTCTCAGGCACTGCAGAGGGGTGGAGTCTGCTCTTGCTACTGGTGCGGCCGCCGCACCAGTAACAGGAGCAAGCCCCGTTCTGCTCTGCCGCCCAAGAGGTTTGTTCTCTATAGCCAGGGACGCGGTCCCTGACTGCAGCGGGTAAGCCTCTCAAGGAGCAGGGCGGAGGCTCCCCCCTCCTCTTTGCGCTTCAGGGCACAAGTCCTGTTTGCGCAGTGGGGAGTGACAGCGCCACAAGCTGAAATTGCGGCTGTCAAAGAGAGGAGCCTCATTCCTCTCCACGATGTACCATGGGATATTGCTGGGAGGAAGGAGGGGGAAGGAGGGGAGGGAGCGAAGAAACAACTATGAGCCTGATCGTCTGTCGGGCTCATCGTTGTTGCTTTGCGCGATCCGGCAAACAATCGTGGTAATGTACCACTGTGGTATAGTGGAATAGTGCAAATACACAAGAGGTAATCGTGCTTTCTTTCACTTTCACAAATAATATTGCATTTTCCCAGCTCTAAAAAAAACTTGCTGAAAGTGTTAGGCACAGAAGCGAAACTGGAGGGTCCCAATGTTTGTAAAGAACCATAAACAACTGTGAGTAGGGAAAGATGAGCACACGATAGATGCCTCATGTAGAAAAGCCCATTGTCTCAGCATGTATGAGCTCTGAGTTCAAATTCCCTCCTTTTGAATGAGGAACAGAGACTGTAGATGTCAGCTTCTTTGATTAGGTGTTACAGTCCCTGATTTCATGGTTGTGTCGGGCCCAATTTCACAAAGGGATTTGGCCATTCCTTCTCTCTCCCCGATTGTTTCTATTTGGGACGTAGGAAATTCAAAGATATTTCCAGTTGGAACTTGCTTACTATGGGCCGGGCTGGCTTCAGGTTTGATGGGGCGCTGGGCAAAGTGTCCTCTCCCCTGGTGGGCCCCTCCTTTGTTAGTGGGCCCTGGTGGGCTTCTCCGGCTGCAGTGGCAGCACTGCATAGCTGTGACTAGTCTAGTCACCCTTTTAATTTCCCACAATGCCCCAGAATGATGCTTTATCAGGGGCATTATGGGAAATTAAAAGGATGGTTAGATCCTTACACTGGCTCAGCTTGTCTGAGCGTGGAAAGCTAAGCAGGGTCAGACCTGGTTATGACTTGGATGGGAGACCCCTCCTCTAGTTTCCTGCATTGAGCAGGGGGTTGGACTCGATGGCCTTGTAGGCTCCTTCCAACTCTAGGATCTATGAAATCTATGAAATCCAGCTGCCTGGTGGTGCAGAGTGCTGGGACTGAAAAAAAAAAAATCAGGGGTGGGCAGGGCAAGCATCAGCAGTGGGCCCATCAAGGGGAATGGGACCCTATCAGCTGCCCACTGGTGCCAGGTGCTGATGCCAGCCCTTACCATGACGTATGTTTCCTGCATTTCCTTGCTTTTTTTTTTTGTTCAGGGACAACATGTGGCTGTCTCCATTTTGGAAAGGCCTGAAAATTGATTTGGAACCATGTCAATTATGGGGGACCTGCCTGGCCTAATATGTGGCACCAGTCAGTGTGGAAAGACATTTGCCTACGTCAGCCTTCCCCAACCCTCCGGATGTATTGGACTGCAACTCCCATCATTTCCAGCCAGCATGGGATATGATGGGAGTTGTAGTCCAACACACCTGGAAGGCACCATCTTGGGGAAGGCTGGCCTAAGAAATTCTGTGTTTTTTCTACTAGTTATCTGCTTGCCTGTTTTAGAAGGATTATTTTTCCTTTTGCATTTAAGTGCCATGTAAGATCTGATTTCCTTTAAAATAAATTCAAGTGAACTTTTCAGTTGCCTACTGTGCTTTGGGATTATCAATCACTGCCTAGTCCATATCTCCACTATGGTCCACATGTACTAGACTGATATGATACCAAGACCCAATCTACACTGAGCATTTATTTTGGTGCTACTGCATCTTGGACATTGGCACAACGCGTGATGCATGCAACCTGCATTCTGCAGCCATACCACTTTTTCCTTTACAAAAATCCACATTTTCCCGAGACTGCTTGTGTGATGTTTCCTCCCTTTATTGTGTCTTCCCTGCAATTCTTGTTTTGTGTCTGTCTTTTTTGCTGGTTTGAAGTGGACATTGGGGGCACATCTTATAATCCTATTTGTACCTACACAAAGTGATGTGTAACACAATATTCCATCACTTTCTATTTAGTGCATGCCAAGGGGGATGTCCCCAATGGATGTCCCCCCCCCCCCCCAATCATCTTCACATATGTGAAGGCACTCTTTCGTTTCTGGTTCCCCAACTGCTCCCTCGCACCTCCGCAGCAAGGGGTCTGGAGATACTGCAGCCAAGGGCTGTGATGTCTCATGGAAACACCTTATAGATTTCATAGATCATAGAGTTGGAAGGAGCCTACAAGGCTATCGAGTTCAACCCCCTGCTTAATGCAAGAAACTAGAGGAGGGGTCTCCCATCCAAGTAATAACCTTGAGATCCTAGATCTCCTCGACATTTAGGGAGAGCAAAAAATACAGGACCAGCTCCGATCAAGCCATAGGAACACTGATTCCTTTGAATTAATTGCTCATGAAATGTGCAACTGCAGCCACGAATGAACTGTTGTAGAGTGCCGTACTCCACTTTCTCTTCCGCTAGCTCCAGTTCGATGTGAGACAATGCCATTTACTTTAAAATAGTCCAAAGCATGTTGAAGCACATTCCTTGCCCTGCTGAGGCACTGGTTGAAGTGTGCTGGACGTCTGTCGTGGGGTCCCCCCATGTGTTTTCATGAGCCATTTTCTTATCAGGTATGCTCCATCTGCCACGATGAGTGGTGGGATTTGTACTCCACCCAGAGTAATGGTTGGGTTCACAGGAGCAAAATTCCAGTGTCCGTGGTCTCGAAAAGTTCCGAAAAACATACACATTGTAGTTTTTACCACTCCATCTAATCTCTATGTCGACAAAGCATCCTGTGTGATCTGTTGTTCCCTGCCCTAGAATTGAGTAGAATTTTTCCCGTTGATGAAGTCATTACCCTGTCTTATTAGCGAGACAATGGGAATGTGGCATTCGTCACATGCTCCGACACAGTGGGGAAATCTCAGGGTTCCAAAACCATCCATGTTCTGAAGAGAAAAATAGGCGTACTGTAAGAAACCTGTTCAGTTACTCATAACGTAGGTGAAACATGTTGAGGCATGTCACTCCAAGAATACCGTATTCTCCACAGTGCAGTGGAAATACTTGGAGTTTCAGTACAATACATCTTGAAGCACAAGACTCTACAGAGAACATCACATATGAAGTGAGTAGACGTGCAGGTGTGCATCTGTAAATATGCACATATATGTTTGTAAACATGGAATATATACTTGTCTGATGTTCCCAAGTTTCACAGTGCAGCTCAGTAACAAATGCTCCATGACAAAGCAGACTTCAACAATGATGACTGTGACAGTTGTTCTACCAACTCCAAATTGTTGTGATGCTGTCTGCTAGATGCAGACATTGGCAAGCCTCCATATCACGATCACAACATGTTTGAGGACAGGGATGGCTCGTACATGTTTGTGGTCCTCCACTGTATAATTGGATGGAGCAGCTCAGAATTTCAAGCAATGTTGTATTGGACATTCTGAAATGCATCAGCCACTGTTCATCGTCTTAAACTTGAAGGACAAAATTATCCTGCCAAATACAACTGGCAGGCAAAACCCAACACTGTCGGTGTATCTTAGGTCTACCTAAGTTCAGAACACAGGAAATAGTTCCACTCATTCTATTCCAGTAGTAATTTGAGTACAGGTAAACACCTCAATGATAGCGCTTACATATAATGCCCCGTGTCTTCCATCTCCAAGCATGCCTAGTTTTGAGCTCAACATAGGCTCAAAGAAGCCATTTAATATTGCCAATAAGTATGGCTAGCACCAGTAGGTATACCTGCAATGCCTGCACATCCATTTTGAATAGGTATGATCAACCTTTGAGAGCACATGTATGAACCTGCACAGAACTGGCTAGCAAATACTAAGAAAAATAAACTTGCCCTGTACCTGCAAACCTGCACATGTGCAAAGGAATAGTTTTAAAAAGTGAAAAAAACAGCTACTAATACCAACTTGAATAGGTGTGTGACATCATAGAGCGGAACATATTGCATTACTGAACTGGAAACTCCATCGCCCAGAGTGGTATGGATTAAAAACTAATGGGACACAACAAAGCGGAATTTATGCTGACTCAAAAATGTATTCATTGCTAGGAGGAGTAAATGTGAGTTCTAGAAAATGCATGATTGAACTGGGTCAGCTTCGAAAGATACTCCAGTGTAGATTAGGCCCTAGATAAAACTGGGGTTCTTTTTATGAGGATTTAATTTTAAAAGCATTCTAGTATCTGGAAGAACTGGACAATGGCAGTGTACTGTGGTTTCTTTCTTTTCTTATACAGGTTTTGTAAACTTTGGTTTAGACTCGGGGTGAAAAATTTCAGAGCTGGCCCTCTGGGGTTCCCCAGAAGGCCATGTCCCCTTTTCCTGGCCTCATCCCTTTCCCCCAACCACCAATTGTTTGGTGGTTTTCTGTCTTTTGTGCAATTTCCCCCCAATCTAAAAGGTTTAAGGCTTACTTACTAGCAGTAAGAGCTTTAAGCTACAAAATGCGGGTATTTCTGGTGTGTTGGCCCCACCCACCACTGAAATGTGGCCCCTGATTGGTTCTCCAGAATGGAATTTGGCCCTTGGGCTGAAAGAGATTTCCCACCCCCGGGTGTAGAAAAATGCCCAGGTTGTTTTCTGAACAATGCTGCTTTCCCCTCATGCTGTAAGACTGTTAATTCACATCCACCAATGTGCCACGTCTAGCACAGCCTTCTCTATAAGTTCACTTAAGAGTGCAGAGATTAGTTGTTATTTTATTACTTAACATTATTTTTAGGCCACCATTAAGGGTAAAAACCCTCTCAAGGTGGCTGGTTAGAGGCCAAATTGACATCGGAGACTCCGGTGGAAAGCAAGTCTTCCGTGAAATGATTTCAGAGGCCCAGTTCACACAGTTCATGCTTTGTCTGTCGGCTGCCACAGACCATGGGAATTGTTGCTGACTCTATTTATGGTCACCTGATGCACACATGCCATTCCGTAAGAGTTTGTGCCCACCGATGGTCAGGACTGTGCGAATCAACCCTGCATTAGAACAGAGAAGGCCCTTATCCAGCCCTCAAAATAATCTCTTCTGGCCCTATGTACCCCTACCAAATCTTAAGGGGTAGCTAGAAGTTTGCCCACAAGTTCACTCACAAGGAAAAGAAATAAAACATTTTTCAAATTGTGAGGCATAGATAGTGGAGCTGGGGCTCACAGCACCAGCACTTTGTGATTAGTAGGACGCTGACCTCTGCTATCTGCCACCCTGCTCAGAATCTGCAATCCTCACAGTTGCTGGCGGGGGTGGGTGGGTGGGTGGGGTGTAGGCGGGAGATGAATTTTACCAGTTACAATATATTGTTCCTTGTTCTAATGCAAAGTATTTGGGGTGGTTTGGTCTTGCATGGGCAATTAAGATGCAGTAGCTTTACCAAACACCTGCTCCTGGCGGAGACGAAAACTGCTAGAACTGGTGGTTTGTTGATGTGGTTCAACACAGCTGCCTGCATATTTGGACTCTCCTTGGACTTTCCCCCCAATCTAAAAGGTTTAAGGCTTACTTACTAGCAGTAAGAGCTTTAAGCTATAAAATGCGGGTATTTCTGGTGTGTTGGCCCCACCCACCACTGAAATGTGGCCCCTGATTGGTTCTCCAGAATGGAATTCGGCCCTTGGGCTGAAAGAGGTTCCCCACCCCCGGGTGTAGAAAAATGCCCAGGTTGTTTTCTGAACAATGCTGCTTTCCCCTCATGCTGTAAGACTGTTAATTCACATCCACCAATGTGCCACGTCTAGCACAGCCTTCTCTATAAGTTCACTTAAGAGTGCAGAGATTAGTTGTTATTTTATTACTTAACATTATTTTTAGGCCACCTTTAAGGGTAAAAACCCTCTCAAGGTGGCTGGTTAGAGGCCAAATTGACATCGGAGACTCCGGTGGAAAGCAAGTCTTCCGTGAAATGATTTCAGAGGCCCAGTTCACACAGTTCGGCTATGGGGATCTGCTATGATGCGGCTATGGGGATCTGCTATGATGACCTGCGCATCAACATCTACTACTACACCACTAGACATAAACATAGTCCATATTTTAATGCTTTATTTCTTCTTCTTTTTTGGTTTTGTGTGCAACGTCTTGGCTGGAGTGCATGCAATGCATTCTTAGAGCATTGGCATTATATTTTTTTAAATAGTGTCACAGTCATGCATCGGTGTATTTTGCTAAGCAATCTGAAAGAATGCATTGAGGATTCTGTACCTATAACATCCTTTAAGTGGCCTTGTTTTCTTGTTTCTGTTCTGATTTTAGATTGTAACTCTCACTGTGGGGAATGGCAAGCTGACAGTGTACACTGAATGTTGCTATATGTGGCAACTGCTGAAACATGCAGTTCTTCAATGAGATTCTTTGTTTTCTGAGGGCAAATGTGTGAAGCAAATACATCAGCATATATACATATACATACATACATACATACATACATTCAGGGCTTTTTTTCTGGTGGAACTCACCGGAACTGAGTTCCAGCACCTTTTCTTCTATTAATTGCATTACAATTTAATCGCCATCTACTCCCGAGGAAATGTAATCCAAGAGTTCCGGTACCCTTTTCTCCAGAAAAAAAGCACTGCATATATTTGACAGCCCACAAAATCTTGCAAATCCTTCTGCAGGGCTTTCATTTTATCATCTCTGGTAACATCGCAATATCTGAAGTGATGTGATACCTTCCATTATTTTGCAAATCATCGCCCAGGGTGGCCGGTTGCCGGCCAGATGGGTGATTAATAAATGTAAATAAATAAAATAAAAATAAATAAATGGCAAAAGAGTAAAACTGTGATGCTTTGAGGGCTGCAAAGGTGTTGTTGTTGTTGTTGTTTTTAAAAAAAACCCAGAAGCACAGAGAGAGCGAGAGACACACACAGAGAGAGAGAATCCTATAGTAATAACATTTACAGCACAGTGCTATACCCACTTACCTGGGAATAAGGCCCATCAAGCGCAATGGGTCTTACTTCTGAATAGACATGCATAGAGTTGCACTGCTAGCTAGAATCCAGGGCATGACATATCAATGAACTGTTAAAATGGGTCAGGGTGGGATGAGTTGTCCTCATCCAAAGCTATGCAGTGCATGCATACTGTGGGAAAGTTCTTGGATAGTTCTCTAGGGAATGTAGTGAGATGTTCATTGAATGCTTTAATGCAGGGATGAAAAGCATGTGGCCTTCTAGATATTGTTGTACTGTAACTCCCATCATCCCTCACCACTGGCTATGCTGGCTAAGGCTAATGGGAGTGGCAGTCCACCATCTGGAGGGCCATGTGTTCTCTATCACTGCTTTAATGTAATCTTCAACTTTTTCAGAGCTGGGATGGACTTTCAATCCTAACCATCAGCATGGAGTTCAGTCCTCCTCTCTCTGACCTGGTTTGCACATCACAGAGGCAATTCCTGGGTTGTTTAACCCAGGAATTGCAGGAATGAATGGCGTGCACATGTGACGTGCTCATCATTTCTGCTTTTAATTAACAACCCAGGAATGCCCCATTCCTGGGTTGTTTTGTAGTATACAAAACCGGATACTCTGGGTTATTTATGGGTTAAACAACTCAGAGTTAACCCAACAACATGCCAAGGGCAATTGTTGGGTTAAGTCTGGGTTGTTTAACCCATAAACAACCCAGAGTTTCTGGGTTCACATGTCACAAAACAACCCAGGAATGGGACATTCTTGGATTGTTAACTAAAAGCAGAAACGATGAGTATGTCACACATTCACTATACTCATTCCTGTAATTCCTGAGTTAAACAACCCAGGAATTGCCTCAGTTAATTAATTAATTAATTAATTGACGAAAAGCAGAAAGGACGAGTACCTCAGGAATTGTTAATTAAAACAGAAACAACAAGTACGTGGCTCATGCACTCCACACATTCCTGTAATTCCTGGGTTAAACTGTCAGAATATGGAGCCAAATATTCTGGTTTGCCTTCGGGCAAGAAAGTCTGCCTTAGCAACAGGCAGTTCTGTCCAAGGTCTTGCAATGAGGTAATTCACCTTTGGCACAGTAAAACGGTATTACAGTTTTTTCTTGGTGGCTCCAAGGTCAATTGTATGCAGGTGGCATGACCTCATACAATGGGTGTGCCTGTACAGATTTGTATTTAAGGTGAACAGTGTGTGTGTGTTCTCGTTGGTTGGTTGGGTGTTGGACGATGGGCGTTGAGAGTAAGGCATTGGATGTTAGTAAGGAGAAAGTTGTGTATATTAAGACAGTTATTCTTTTTGGGTCTAACATACTGTTCTCTGATATTTTTTGTATATAGCACTCTGTACATGCTTGTGTTCCTGTATTTTGTTTCAAGTCTTAGTTTTTTAGTAAACCTTTTCTAAGAAAACTGACTTGGGTTTTGTTTTACCTACTGGACTAGCGTTTTGCCACTAACGCCACTGTCACACCACTGCTGCATCTGCAGCTGCTGGGGAACAGGGTTTCTGACTCTGTTTTCCCCCCAGTTTCAGATTCCAACATAAACAACCCAGGAATTGCCACTGTGATGTGTGAACTGGCCCTCTGTCTCTCTCTCTTACCTGACAATAACCAAAACCCTTTTCAAATAAAATGCTAGCACCACTGGTGCAATCCATGTTCTATAAGGTTGCATCTCTTTTCTGGACTGCCAGTTGAGACCAATGCTCTAAGACAGCCTTTCCCAACCTTGGGTCCCGAAATATTGTTGGACTACAACTCTCATAATCCCTGATCAACACCTGGGGGCCCAAGGTTGGAAAAGGCTGTTCTAAAGATTATTCCAGCCCAGTTTGATAGAACCTTGGGGTTCAACTTTATATATGATTGTGTGTCCTTGTTTAGCCCTTGGTTTGCTAGACATTGGCTCATTTTCTCTTGGACTTCTGTAAATTGTTTAATGCCCATATTGACCAAGGCCATGCCAAATGTTCTCCCATTTTGATTTTTGGGATAAAAATAGTGCTTTCAGGCAGACTGAAATATCACCACCTCCCCACAAAAGCACACCTTCCTTTGTGAAAATTTTCACTTTTCTGAAACGTGTTTATTGCCATTGCTTCCCCACTCAGGTGCAGCTGCAGCACCATTTTCTCATTCTTATTCCTGTGTCTCCTTCTTTCTTGATTATTCACATGGGCAATCCCAGGGGGGGATTATGTTGTGAACAGTATCACATCAGATGTTACGTACCCCATTACCCCATTACAGGTCTGACTAGACTACATACTAATGTCATTTGGGGCAAACCAAACCAATTCAGAAATGAGGCAGTGCTTCCTGAGTAGATGAACACATTTGACCCCTTCTGAAGCATTCACCCCCAAATTGCCAAAAAAAGTGCACCTATCAACATCACCAAAAATGCCTGTTGTAAGCAATACCCTATCAGCTCAGTATTGATGGTATTTTAAGTTTCATAAGTCACTTTGATCTTAAGTGGTTGGTGTGTGTACTTGCCAGCCACTGTTCTGCATTTTGCATTGAAACTTCACTGTTTCCGTGATGAACATTTGGCTTGGGGCATAAATATTCGGGTGTGGAAGGCTGTGTTGGACTAGCTCTCACAGTAGACTGGATTTTGCAGGATGTTTCTGTATTAGCAGCTGACTCATGCGCCGTGTTCTGCTTCTCAACAAAACCAGGCAGTGTTCTACAGGAATGCAAAGGAGTCAAGGGAAAGATGCAGAGCAAAAATAATCATTTGGAGTTCTGTTCTCTGCCATCTAGTGACTCATGTATATTATGTGAAGCCCGGAGCTTTTTAACAATGAAAATACCTTCTGTTGTTGTTGTTGCACTGTTTATGTGGGAGGGAGGGAAGTGTATCTCTTTCCAACACCAAGTTAACAGATGTTCCACAGAAGGAGTACAAGGGCAGGGCAGGGCAAGGAATGAAATATTGCTAGATACTGATAATATACGGCAAACAAAATATTCTCAAGCAAAGAGTCATGATAAGAAAAAGTTCTGTCCTGTTCCTTCTAACAGTGCAAGAGCCTATGCATGTCTATTCAGAAGTAAGCCCTGTGTAGTTCAATGGAGCTTACTCCCAGGAAAGTGGTATAGGTTTGCTGCCTACGTATCTCTCATTGAGACAGATTAGATTATACCTCTCCCTGATCTTGTGGTTAGAGTGTTGGACTGGGATTCGGGAGATCCGGGTTCTAGTCCCCGCTCGGCCATGAAACTCACTGGGTGATTTTGGGCCAGTCACTGACTCTCAGTCTAACGTACCTCACAGGGTTGTTGTGAGGATAAAATTGAGGAGGAGGAGGAGAATTATGTAAGCCACCTTGGGTTCCTTTCAGGAAAAAAGGCAGGGTATAAATATAATAAATAAGTAAGTAAATAAGCATGTATGATCTGGTTCATACATTTGGAGGGGAGGGAAGTAAGAGCGCATGTGCCCTTTCTGCCCACGTGTCCAACCTTGCCTCCATCACACCCCAGACCTCCACACACAGTAGTAATACACACACACACAATCCAATGTGCCTATGCCCAGATCACATGGACAATTGCCAGATTTTATTTAGAAAATCAATTGTGTGAAATCAACATACACACTGCATTTTACACACTTTGGCTGTATTAAAATGTCATTGCCCCGCCCCCATGGATGTCTGGGGACATCAGTGATGTAATATTTGTGACAGACTGATTCCATGATCCAGACCAGGATTTCCAAATGCTCTGAGTTAATCACATATTCAGGATTTATACTGGATTGGCAGGGCAAGGGGATTCATTCTAGAAGGACGAACAGCAGTCTGCTTGTGGCTGTATGCAAGCAAGGATGCTACAACTATTAAGCTTAGTCTGAATCTAGAGTCCCATTTCAAAGAATCTCAAGCCCTTGAACACAAAAGGTGACAAGATGGGTGTGCTTTCATTCCCCTCCATGCCTTTGAACTATGTTCAGGAGAAGTGTTATCAGGGTCGGCCCTACCATGAGGTAGGGTGAATCCCATGCCTCAGGCAGTGGATTGAGAGAGGCAATGGATCATGTGTGCCCACCACCACCTTGCAAAGCACCAGGGAGGGAGGGTGCTCCAGAGAGCTGCACTGGCTGCTCTCCTGCTCCAAAGAGCTCGCCAGGCTCAAATGTCTCACTCTGAGGGGTCCTTTCTCAGAGCAAGGCATTATGGCAAGGTGGCCCTGGAAACCGCCTGACAGACTATATGTTGTCTCACTTTTTCCTTCTACATATGACACCTCACAATATGTAAGACATTGCCTTTTTCAGGATTTTATATTCAACATAGTGAAGTGCTATGGAAAATAGGACATTTTCCTATACCTTTAGTTGCTGTGCAGAAGAAGGAATTTCAGCAGAAGCACCCCCTGCATGAACAAACTGCACCTGCCAAAATTCCCTCTGAGATATAGGAGCGCTGTCTCCTTTTGTAGCTGCTTAATATCAGATCTACCTCTGTTTTACATAATGTCCCACATTCTTTTGTCACACCTGCCAAGCCTGCCTCTTCAGCTGGATGTTCTCTTCTGCTCTTAGCCACCAATATATGTTTGTTTGTTTTTCAGATCAGAGTCACCTTTTCCTCGAGTTTTCCTGATCAGCATTACAGACAATTGCAAAATAAACAGGGTAAACTTGGAAGAACTGAGCTGCTAAATCCAAACAGAGCTTCTCACAAGTGCTCAGTTCCTCCGTAGGTTAATCACTGTAATAAGATAAGCAGTGCAAACTTAGTAAAAATGTGCCACAAAATACTTTAGACTTAAAATATCACGTCTTTATTTTTTGTTTTTAATCTGTTTTTCTAGCCACGATTAATCACAGTACTTAAATGCCTGAGCTATTTATAATATTGGCTTTAATTTCTGTTTTGGTCAGAGTGTGTTAATTTCTAAGTTGGAGTGAGGGGAGAGCTTAGCTATACCACTTTCCAGTTTTTCAAATGTGAAGTGTGGAGTAGTGGTTAAAGTGTCAGACTAAGGCTGGGGAGACCTAGACCCACCAGGTTCAGATCCAAACTCAGCCAATAATCTCAGCAGATGATATTGGTTGTGAGGGTGATTGTGAGGATAAAATAGTGGGACATGTATGCAGCCTTGAGCTCCTTGGATAAAAGGCAGGTGATCAATGGAATAAATAAAGCACATCCATCTAATGCAAAGTAAAAAATAAGCCTCTTTGTAGCCTTGTTTCATCAATATTCCTGGATCCTGCACTTTGACAGGAGGAGACACTTCCCAGGACAATGACAAGGCAAGGCTTTTCATTTTGGTCACCTGAATTTGCGCAAGTGCACACTTGCAAAAGACTGGGGGAAAGGGGGGTGATTTTTTTTTTTTTAAAGAATGAAGATATTTGTGCAAATTTCAGGTACAAAAATAATTTAAAATAAGGTGGGAGAACAGTGATAGAGCCGCTCCAATGTGCCACTTGGGCTACCATGGGCTACATTCCCCTCAGACTGACAACCAGTATCCCTTCAGGCCCTAAACCTGACTATTTTGAGAGACTGGGTCCTCCTGAGGCCTATATAAACAATAGCTGGTGAGGTGATTAATAATCTCCCTACGTGTTGTTAGTTGGTGCAGCTTTCTTCATGTGCAAGGGGGAACCCGAGATTCAAGCAGCCATTTAGCCAGACTCAATCCTGTTATGACAGATTTAGCCTCTCTTGTCACAGCTCATCACTGTAGTTTTCAGGTTAGTTAAGAATAACATGATGTACTTCTGAAAGTATTTATCGACTGCATGTCTATACTGTCCAATAGCCAAAGCTCCCTGGCAGTTCACGAAACAAAGGTTAAAACCATGAAATAGATAAATATAATAAAATAATTTAAAAATCTAAAACAGATTAAAACAGCCACAGAATAAAACCAGCAGCAGAGTCCAAGATCTAAAAAGCATATTTTTTAACATATTTTTTTAAAGCTGAAAGGCTAAACTATAATATTCCTAAGTGTGATATCTGTGTGTGTGTGTGTGTGTGTGTGTGTGTGCATGTTAGTGCACACAAACACAGAGAGAGAGAGAGTCAGTTAAATCATGGCTGGTGGGAGTATTAATTTCCTTCTGCTCCTGTGACCTTTCTGGTTCAGCTGTAAATACGTAAGCTGCTGGCTGCACTCTTGACACAACTTCCTCTCTCCCCAACGTATCTCTGCAGAGCAGATATACTTTGGGCTTTGGCCCATATCAGGCTACCACTACGCCATTTATCAAGTAAACATGTTTTGACACGTGACTGCATTGTTTGTTTCAAAATGTGAGCTTGGGCGTAGAAGGGCACCAGTGGAAACCGTCTATTGTCCATGGTTTTGCCAGCCAGTTCTGCTGAGCGCCTGCAAGTATCTCTCTGGCTCAGTCGCAGAGCGATATGTGAGCTATATGACCTATTGAGCTGTCGCTTGGAACCAATTTGCAAGCAGCACGATGCATGACTTTGCTTGTGCAAGGTAGCTGCGCCGGTGCCCTTTCTGTGTCTCTAACACGGTGTTCCATTTATGGGTTACACCTGGTGTGACCTATATATCACAAAGTGTCATTCACTTCGCTGGTACAGTTACATCTACAGAGGAGAGTTTCGGTCCTTTTTTTAAAAAACCCGTGGCTTAGGAGAAAATGCGTAGTACTCAATCAATCAATCAATCAATAACCTGCCCTATATATCAAACCCCCAAACATTTTATATTTTATATTATTTTATATTTTCCCCACTCTTCAGACATATATCGAAAGGCAGACCCAGCCCTCAAGCTTACGAGCGAAAAAGGCAAGACACAGAAAGGAGGGGAGGGAAATGGAAGAGGAGAGAGATCTGTTTGACCATGCCAGAACAAACGCAAAGAAGCATTTATATATCCGTTTGGGGCCAGGGTGGTTTTCCCTCACAGCTGAGATACTGCAGCTGACCCAGCGGTCCTTGGTCCACTATCCCAGTGGTTCTGAACCTTTCCTATCATATATCCTACCTGTCACTGTCAAAGAAGCTGGGTCCCACCATGCTAGAAGCCAAAAAGCCACTTTTTCTGAAAAGGATATTTTTTTTTTATGTTTACAGGCGTTCTGTTATTATATTTATCATTTACGGTAAATTTTAAGGACATGAAAAAATTGCAGTAGTGTTACTGGGAATAAATTTTATTCCTATGAGTAAACCACAAACAAACAAACAAACAAAATAATTCCATTAGTCGTTAAAAATGTTACCGCTAGCATGCCAAAACGTCACAGATGGATATTCCGTGGCAGGTAGGGCCGGCAGGAGATGGCACGTCACACTGATGGATGGATAATCCGTGGCGGGTGGACATGGGGACTGAGGGAGAGCAAATTCTTAGTAATTTGTTATGAAAGCACTGCATCCCACCTAGATGACTTCTGCGTACCACCGGTGGTACACGTGCCTCGTACCACTGGTTGAGAGCCACTGCTGTAGCCGACAGCAAAAGCCAGAGCGTGCTCCCCTTCTGCTCTGCAGTCCCAGGGCAATTGGCAGTTGGAGCTGAGTTTGGCTGGAAGCGGGGAAAGCAAGTTCCCTACAGCTACTCTTACTCAGGCCAGTGGATGGGGCCAAGCTGGTCTTCCTCTTGCTGTGATATTCTTCCTGGGAGGCAGGAGGCACAGCCTCCCAGTGGTCCTTGGCCCCCTGGCTGATGGGTGGACCAGAGTGTCCTTCTGCTCTACAAGGGACTGCAACAGGCAGCAGTCGGAGTTCAGGAGCAGACTGGTTCAAAACATGGGGAATATATTTATTTAGCACATATAGCTGAGTTTTAAATGGTTTCCTGAGGTCTGGATTAAGCCCAGGCAGGTCAAAGTGGGGCCCACATCAGATTTGAGAGCTCTTGTATATAGAGAGATCCTGTCTTGTACCCTATGTTGGTCTCTTTTTAAATGCCCCATTGCTCAAAATATCATAGCTGTTCCTTTTGATATGAAAGGAGAACAGTCTTCTTGTTCACTGCTACGTAGACATTCCGGACCCTGTTATCCTGCCCAATGTAAAGAGCAGAGGGCCGGGGCAATGTAGGAAAGGGTTCACTGCCCCATAGATACTGCATAGTTGTACGGCATTGTTGTGCAAGGGGTTGGTTTCATATAATCAGAGCAGTTGTGTCAATGGCAGGAGACGTTGAACAGGTCCAAGTGTTTTGAGAGCACCATCTGTGCCCTTGCACCAGTATCTGTGCACTTACTTTGAGATCCAGCCCTATCAGCAGAGGATTGGCCAGTAGATGAGATTAAAGTCTAAGCACTTGTATTCTTTTCTTGATTAGACGTATAGCTTTTTAATACCCTTTCCATGGTCTGCCATTTTAATTTTAAATTGGTTGCCAAATGATTTCCGTTTTGCAAAACAACAACAACCCTGAAGGATTTAATCCTTTTTATGAGTGTTAATAAATTCTGTACCAGGATGAGCAGGAATATACTGAATACATCATAAACATGTAGAACAAATGTGTTCCTCAATATGTTAACACTATCACATGCATTTCACTCTAAACTAGATTTAAGAATGAGAGATCACATTGTTGAGTCTTGTTCACCCAAGATACACTATTTAATACTGGTTTCTCTTTGACTGATTTGTTACATTTTCTTTCAAATAAGCCTTATATAGGCTGTTAGTTTCACCATTATTATATCCCCCCCCCTTTTTTTTAATGAGCCAGTGCTCTTTAGTTGGAGATAAGACTTGAAGGTTAAATAATTTCAGATCCTAACTGGAATAAGCAGGTTGACTTCATAAATGAAGTCTGGACACACAAAGGTTATACCTATAACCTTTCAATTACCTACACCCTTGAAGGGTGAATACTGAAGAACACGGGACAATGGAGAGACAGAGAAACCTGCTTTATCTTGTTAAATTCAAGGTTCAGGGCTCCCAAACAGATATTATTATTGTTATTGTTATCATCATCATCATCATCATCATCATCATCATCATCATCATCATCATCATCATCTTCCTTGTGTTACAAAATCAAGATGACTATTTGCTACCAAATATTCAGTAAACTTAGAATTTGGTTTATAATAGCCAGAATGAATCTCTCTCTCTCTCTCTCTCTCTCTCTCTCTCTGTGAGATCTTCTATATATGGCCTGCACCACATCCTCTCGTTAGGTAATTTACACTTAGGGCACAATCCTATGTGTGTTTAACAGAAAAAAAAGTCCTACAACTCCCAGTATTCCCCAGCTTGCCGTGCTGGCTGGGGAATGCTGGGATTTGTAGGACATTTTTCTGTCTAAAGTTGAAAAAAGCGTATTCTATATTATTCTCTTTAGAACAAGAGGAACTATGAACTTACATGGTCAAGATATAGTTGTGAGCCAGAGACACTTACCTGGGAGTAAGCCCCATTGAGTACAATGGGACTTTCTTCTGAGTACACTTGCATAGGAATATGGGCCTGGTTCACGTGACACGACAGCTCACCGTGGCTTAACAAACCGTGGGGGGCAGTTGCATTATGTCAGGTGCCCATGGGCACCTGGCTTGCCAGGGCTTGCGTATTGTGCGAACCCAGGTGGCAGGAGTTGTTTGTTGTTGTTGTTTTTTAATTGAATTTTTTTATTGAATTTTCCAAAACAACATTTGGCTTCCGCCTCATTGTCTGACAAACATTACCAATCCTTATCCAATCTAAGTTTCTTCTATTTTCACAGAAAGAATTTCTATCACCTTACCAATATTCAGAAATCAAAACCAAAAGTTATTAAGTCACTTTCCCTCCTCCCCAAGAAGTCCACCAGAGGTTTCCAGTCTTTCTTGAATAAAGTTTAAAAAATTTCTCTAATTAAACAAGTCAATTTTGCCATCTCTGCTAAGTCCAACATTTTCAACAGCCAGTCTTCTATAGTTGGTATAGTTGCTTCTTTCCATTTTTGAGCATAGATTATTCTTGCTGCCGTCATCATATATTGTAATAATGTTCCATAGTCTTTCTCAAGTTGTAAGTCCATTATACCCAATAAAAACATTTCTGGTTTCAGTTTTAAAATCTTTTGTATCCATGTGTGTATTTGTACCCAATATGTTTTCACTTTTTTACATGGCCACCAAACATGATAAAATGTTCCTTCATGACCTTGACATTTCCAACATACATTTGACACATTATTATACATTTTAGCCAATTTCACAGGAGTTAGGTACCAACGATACATCATCTTGTAAAAATTCTCAGAACACAATGTAAATTTTATACCTTTAGTCCACATGCGTTCCCATTGTTCCATCATTATATTATATCCAAAGTTCCTTGCCCATTTAACCATACAGTCTTTAACTTGTTCTTCTTCTGTCCCAAACTTCAACAAAAATTTATACATTTTTGCAATTACATGATCATCACCTGTACACAATTGTATTTCAAATTCAGACTTATCCTGTTCTATATCATACATTCTTTTATCCACTTTAAATCTCTCTAATAATTGCATGTATGAAAACCAGTGTAAGTTATAACCTTCTGTTACTAAACAATCCCGTGTTTTAATCCAGTGTGTTCCCTGACGCAATTCCAATATTTCTCGGTATTTTAACCAGTTCTCATTGCTTGTCATTTCTTTCCTGTATAATGCCTCTTGGGGTGATATCCATAAGGGTAATTTTGGGCATAACCTAGGCTTGTATTTGTTCCAAACTCTTAATAACGCCCTTCTGATATAGTGGCTCTTAAAATCTACATTAACCTTAGCTTTGTCATACCACAAATATCCATGCCATCCAAACCTTAGATCATGCCCTTCTAATTCTAGAAGTCTGTTATTTCTCAATGTCACCCATTCCTTCAACCAAACAAAACAGCAAGCATTAAAATACAATTTCAAATCAGGTACACCCAATCCACCCCTTTCTTTCGCATCCTGTAGAACTATATATTTAACACGTGGTTTCTTTCTTTGCCATATAAATTTAGATAAGTCCTTTTGCCATTCTTTAAAGGGCACATCATTAGTTAAAATCGGTAGTGTTTGAAATAAGAACATCATTCTTGGTAAAACATTCATTTTTATCACAGAAATCCTACCCAGCAAAGACAATTTTAGTTTCTCCCATTTCAACATATCATTTTTAATTCCTAACCATATCGTACCATAATTGTTTTGAAATAACGTGGAATTCGAATTTGTCATTATGATACCAAGATATTTTACTCTTTTTTCAATTTTAAAACCCGGTGTTTGTATCAATATCTGTTGGTCTTCCGCTCTCATATTCTTCACCAACATTTTTGTTTTTTCATGATTTACCTTGAATCCTGCCAACCCTCCAAACTCATTTAATTTATCCAACAGAGTTTGCACTCCTTGTAGTGGATTTTCCAAGACTATCATCAAATCATCTGCAAAAGCTTTCAACTTGTATGATTCTTTTTTAATTTTTATTCCCAGGATTCTTCCATCTTGCCTAATATCTCTAAGCAAAACTTCTAGAACTAAAATAAACAGTAGTGGAGATAATGGACAGCCTTGTCTTGTCCCTTTTGTATCATACAGGGCTTTGTCAATTCACCGTTAACAATTATTTGTGCTTTTTGTGTCGAATATATCGATTTTACTCCTTTAATAAAATTCTCTCCAAAATCCATTTCATTCATTACTCCAAATAAAAAACTCCAGTTCACGTTGTCAAAGGCTTTTTCAGCATCCAAAAAGATCAGTGCTGCTTGTTTTTCATTATGACAATTTAAATATTCCAACACATCCAACGCAGTTCTAATGTTATCTCTTAATTGTCTTTTAGGCAGAAAACCACATTGATCCTGATGAATAAATCTTGTAAAATTTTCCTTAATCTTTCAGATAGAATCATTGTAAATAATTTGTAATCATTATTCAATAGTGAAATTGGCCTGTAATTTTTAACAGAAGTCAAGTCTTGTCCTTCTTTAGGTATCAATACAATATTAGCCTCTCTCCATGTATCTGGCAACTTCCCATTTTGTAGGATATTATTCATAATCCTTTGTAGTGGTTGTAACAACTCATCTTCAAAACATTTGTAATAAATTGCTGACAGTCCATCAGGACCCGGTGTTTTCCCTTTTTTAGATTTTTTAATTGCTTCAGATAATTCTTGTATAGTTATAGGGCCATTCATAATTTGTCTTTGATATTCTGTAATCTTTGGCAAATTTTGCCATTGCAAATAATCTTCTATTCTTTTTTCAGAAATTTTTTCCCCTTTATATAATTGTGAATAAAATTGAAAAAACGCTCTTTTCATACCCAAACTATCCGTTATTTCAGTGTTGTCCTCCAACAGCTTAAGTATTACTCTCTTCTCTCTCTCTTTCCTTATTTTATATGCCAACCATTTCCCTGGTTTATTAGCAAATTCAAAATTCCTTTGCTTGGCATAACTCAATTTCATTTCCAGTTCTTGCGTCGTCAACATAGATAACTGCCTCTGCAGTGCTTTAATTTGCCATGAAATATTAGTATTATTTGGAGATCTTTCTAATTCCTTCTCTTTCTCTCTGATTTCCAATAAAATCTTTTCTGTCTTTTCTTGTCTCTTTTTTTTTAAGAAAGGAGTTATGTCGTATAAATTGTCCTCTGATGAAGGCTTTACTTGTATCCCAAACTATTTGTAAGTCCACACCTTTGTCTAGGTTATTTTCAAAAAATTCTCTCAGTTTATGCTTACAGTCTTGGACCACCCTTTCTTGTTTCAATAGTGATTCATTAAATCTCCATCTAAATGAACCCTTCTTCCTTTTGAAAGTCACAGAAACTGGATTATGGTCAGAAAACGTTTTTGGCAATATTTCAGCTTTATAGATTTCCATAGCCATAGCTTTCGACAACTAAATCATATCAAGTCTTGCATGTGATTTATGTCTATCAGAAAAAAATGTAAATTCTCTGGAGTCTCCATTTTTAGTTCTCCAAATGTCCACCAACTCCAGATTTTCTATTAATTCAAAAAAACTTTTTGGCAATTTTCCCTGATTTTTTCTTATATCTTTTCCCGAATGTCTATCTTGTTTTGGTGACACCACTCCATTCCAATCTCCCATTAAACACCAGTTTTCGTATGTAGATTCCAAAAGTCTATCCATAAGACCTTTATAAAACATAGATTTGTTTTCATTTGGTGCATAAACCCCTACTACCAATATTTTCTTTCCAGAAATAGTAACTTCTACTCCACCGTATCTACCTTGTTCATCTGAAAAGATCAATATTGGAGAAAGTTTATTCTTTACGTATAAAACCACACCATTTCTTTTCTTTGTACTAGCTGAAATAAATTCTTCTCCAAGTTTCTTTTGTATCAAGTATTTTGAATCTCTTTTATTTATATGTGTCTCTTGTAAACAAATCAAATCCAACTTCAATTTATTCAAATAATGAAATATTTTTCTTCTCTTTTGTGGTGCATTCGCACCATTTATATTCCAAGACAAAAATTTGTAATCCATTTTTAATCAGATTAATTTGTAATCCACATAGGAGTTTCTAAACTGCACCTCCAGTCTCATCCCGAGACCCTTGTGGTTTTATTTCCCACTTTTCCACAAAATTTCTCGCCTCCTCCACCGTACTGAACTTATATCTCCTTTGGTTCATGGTAAAACTAACTCCTCCTGGCAGTTCCCATCTATATCGAATATTTTGCTGTTTAAGCTTCTCAGTCAAAAATATATATTCTTTCCTTTTTTGCAAAATCCTTGATGGAATTTCCTTCAAAACAATTATTTCCACCTCTTTCCCCTCATCATTCAGCATCATTTTCTCCTTATAGTGTTGTTGAATAACTTGATCTCTTAAACTTTTCCTGACAAACCAAATCAAAACATCTCTCGGGACTTTATTTTTAACAGCAAAACGAGAGTTAATTCTGTAAACTCTATCAATTTCTGCTTGCATGTCTTTCATTTCCATACTCAAAAAATCTGCTAACAGTTCAATAATCCTCTTTGTAATGTCTTCTGATTGTTGTTCTGGAATTGATCTCAATCTTAAACAACACTCATTTCGTCTTAACTCCATCAGCGCCAGATCATTTAAACATTTTTCAAGATGTTGTTCTGTCTCTTGACATTTAGCTTCTAAGGTCAAGACCTTCTGATTTGTGCGACCCAACTCCTGTGAAACTTGTTCATGTGATGTTTGCATTTTATTAATTGTTACTTCTAAACTTGTCAATCTTTCATCAAGTTTTTTCTCTAAGTTCTCAAAGGATTGTTTTTGTTCATTAAAATTTTTTGCTTGCTCTTCTGAAGACTTTTGACATTGATCCATCATGTTCGTCATTTTTGACATCATTAAATTAAAACTCTCAGCCATTGTTTGATTTTCTTCCACATGGGAAGATTTCCTTCTTTCTTCCAATTGCCTTACGTCTTTTTTTGGTGGCATCATGCAATATATATGTTCTTTTTAACACTGCTATAGCTTCTGTCTGATTTATGGCAGCACTTGCCTAATCTTATCTTGTTCTTGGTATTTCAAAACAAGCAGAGTTTCCCCATAACGTAAGAGCAAAAATAGTTCACATTTAGCAACCTCCCATTCGACATTAAGTTCAAAAAAAAAATACACAGTCCAATTAATTCTTCTGAAACTCCCCTCCTGTATATGCTCCTTATTTCCTAATTACTTCTTGACCATTTATTTATTTCGGTTTTGGTTTAAGCAGTTTTATTTCTTCACCCCCCTTCTTCTCCGATACAGAAAATTGAAAGTGACCTGGGAATGGTGAGTCTGCCAGACGCTGGGGTCTTTAACTCATAAATTTTTCTTCTTAAAAAGATGTTACAAGGAGGCTTGCGGATCTTGTCTCATAAATCAGAGCATAAACCCTAATTCAGAGATACGGAACCTGGTTCGAGGACGTTGTTAACTCCTGCCACTCCCCTGCCGCTCAGAACTTGCCGGAGGAAGAATCTCTTCCCGCCTCTGACAAGGAGCTTGCACTTACGGAGCATATGAGGTTAATCCTTCGATCTGTCTCTTATCCGAGGCAGATTGGTAGCCAGAAGTTTTATCTGGTTACCCCAGAAGCCAGGCTGCTTCTTTTCCCTGGGCGAGAGCCCTGCGAAAAAGCTTCAAACCGCCATTCCTGTTCCTCCGGAAGTCGTGGCAGGAGTTGTTTGAAGGTTAGACAACCCTCAACCCGCCACCCCCGCTGCCACCTGGGTTTGCATGACATGACAAGCCACAGCAAGCCAGGCACCCTTAGGCACGACACGGCCGTTCCCATGGGTAAATTAAGCCATAGTGGGCTGTCGTGACTTGTGAACAGGCCTATGCCATAAGGGATATAAGGACCAAGGCATCACAATTTAGCAAAAAATAAATGAGAGTGTTATGCTTTAAATTCTGTGGGTAGAATTTGTGGTGAACTTACGTGTTCTGTGTGTGTGTTTGTCAGGTGTGATTCTATATCCTATAGCTACATACTTGAGAGTAAGCCCCATTGAACTCACAGGACTTAACTTTTGAGTAGACATGCATAGGATTGCTCTGTTAGGGACTGTGCGCACTAAACTCAGGTATTAGCCCAAATCCATGTTGTGTGGCTAAAATCTATTCTTAATACACATTCTTCTTGATTAAATTGAATTAAGCTATAACATTTTAAGCACTAATCTAAAGGTGGAGTGTTCAGAAGCGCATCCATGTTTATACTAGGTCACACCATTGACAAATGACTTGGGGCCAAATTATCTGAGATCACCTTCATCGTAGGAACCCTGAACACACGCTGAGGTCATTGGCTGAGGCTCTTCTTGTTTGCCTGCCTTTGAGATCAATCAAATAGTGAGTACAAGGGATAGGACTTTTTCAGTGGTGGCATCACATTTGTGGATCTTTTTACCAGGTGGGGTACATCAGGCTGCAGTCCTTCAGAAGAGCCCTAAAGACACATTTATTCTCAGCGGCTTTCTCCTAAGGGTTTTATGGGGCTGCGTGATGGAAATTGTTTTAGTACATGATTGACTTCTATGGGTTGTATCCAATGTTAGCCTAACTTAAGTCCCATTCATTTCAATGGGTCTACTCTAAGTAGGACTAACATTGGATACAGCCCAATGATTGTATTGTATTTGGTTGGTTTTAGTTCTATTGTTTGGCTTTTATTAGTTATTAAGTTGTTAATATGATTTTAGTTGTGCATTACTGATATTTTATGAATGTTGTAAGCCACCTTGAGATGGCTGTTGTTGTTTTTCTGTCCTATAAGCATCCTTAAATAAATATACAATAAATCAATAAGCTTTAGATTTTGAAGTAAATCACATATATCTATCTCTGGTTGTGGTATGTTTACACACGTTTATAGCATGTGACCTTTTGCTGCACAGACCACACTCATAGTGCCTCTGTAATGAAATAACTGTGGTACATTGTCAATTATTAATCTGGACAGGCCTGACTATTTCTCCTTCCAATGACTTGGTCAATGTCATAAACATTCAGTCATCACCAGGAATTCTTATGCTTAGGAATAGTTTGAAAGATCAGAATCTTGTTCAAACACTAAATGACCTTAGGCTGCAATAAGACACTGTGAGATGATGCAGTTAGTATGTTGTCCAAAACTAGAAACATGAGATAAAATTTCCCCTATAGAGACAAAACAAATGTATATCAATGTATTTTATTAGTCATGGATTGTTGTTGTTTGTTTGGCTTTTTTATCCTAACTTTCTAAACAAAAGTAGATGTCAGAAGAAAACCCCTGCTACATGCTCATAGTTCAAGAATTGTTAAATGGAACTGTTGTATTGGTTTTTGTAGATTTTCTCCTGTGTTGCCATATCACACATCATATGATACTGCTACTGCATTTCTGTAAGCTCAAGATCCTGCAATCAGAAAAGCATTGCTGAATAGATAGGACAAGGAATTCAAGCATAAAGGGACAGAGTCAGTCAATGTCCTCTGCCTGCCGACCTTACCATGCTGCTAGAGATTACTGTCTCATACTGTCAGACCAATGATCCACTGAACCCAGCATTATCTGATCTGACAAGTAGCAGTTCTCTAGGATTTCAGGCACAGGTCTTTCTCAGGACTGCTTCTTTCCACTAAATCCTTGCCTTGCCTTGCCCAGATGCATTATTTTGTGCTATAAAACTGGAGCATTCAGATCAGACAATCAACTCGCAACTACCCTCCCTCCTCTCAGGGTCAAAGCACTACCTCTTGAATAACTCTGCTATGTTCCATCATATTATGCTCCATACCGTAAAAGCCTTATTCCTTACCATATGTAGTATTCCTCACTGGCATCCAGAAGTAAGTGTCTAGATCTTACACTTGCAAGACACAACTTTGAAGCAAAATGTGTTGTTGATGTTAAAGAGCTTTTCTACAGCTTTTCTACATGAGGCATATATTGTGTGCTCATCATTCCCTATTCATGGCTGTTTACAAGACGATGTCATGATCCTCCAGATTGGCTTCTGCTTTTAAACAGCACTTTTGGCAAGTTGTGTTGTTGTTGTTTTTAGAGCAGGAAAAATGCAATACTATTTATGAAAGTGAAAGAAATTGCTTTTTCCACTTGCATAATTGCGCTATTCTGCTATACCACAGTGCCACCTAGAGGCTTTATAGCAGAAAAGCAGGAAAGGAAATGCTCTTCATGTAGTATTCAGATCTCAGTTCTGCAACAAAATCAAAAGTAGATACAGCAGATTAACAGCCTCGTGTAGAAAAGCTCAAAATGGGAATTACTATATGTTGAGATGCCTCACATTCACCTTTTTCCAATGTGAGGCAATTCATTATATACTAATTACATTTTTTAAAAATACTTTTTTGCATGCCCTGTTGTTTGAAGCCCTCACTTGGCTTTGGGAATAGTAATACTTCACTTCAATCACTGAGAAGGCAGAAAGGCATTGTAGTGACCAAGCTAAGATCAAGCTTTCCATATTGTTATGTGTGTGTACCCCACTTACAAGCAGTGAGAACTTTCAGGGTTTCCATCATCTATTCAGGGTAGGGATGTCATTTGGGGGGTGGAGCCCAGTGAACTGGTCAGGCTCGACCTCCGAACTCCATCCCGCTTACCTTCTTCCCCGGCTCGACTCACGTTCTCCTGAGTTGAGCCGGGGAAGTGACTTCCATGTTCCTGACAGGCCGCTGTTTATGTAGAAAATGCCGTAAGATACGCCAAAAGCGGCCGCAATTTTGATGTATCTTATGGCATTTTCTACGTAAACAGCAGCCCACCAGGAACCCGGAAGTCCAATGAGCGGCACGGCGCACGTCTGCTTTTGGCCCGGCTCAGCAACACAGCAGTGGTTCCCACCAAGCCAGAGGTGGGTCGGGTCGTGGAGGATCACCCACCCCTAGTCAGGAGGGTTCAATTTCCTTAGAAGGTCAGTGGAGACTTCTGGTGTTTCTGTCACATAAGGTTATTTACACACACATACAGGCTGAGCTTAAGGTGAGGATTCTTGCTCCCCATCAGCTGTGTAGGGGAACCCAGTGTGCCATAGGATTTCCTCCAAAGAGCAAAGTTAGCTCTCTTGGATGTGAGGGTTGTTAATAAGCCACGGTGGCTTGTTTACCGCCCCTGAGAGTGTGGATTGTGTGCCGCCCAATTTACCTATTTACCCTCACCTGGCGCAGCTTATTGTGACGTCCAAACCCAGCAAAGGTGGGTGGCTGGGGTGGTTCACAAGCCACCCACAACCCTAAACATCCCATGGGTTCTCGGTGGCTTGTCAAGCACCCCAACAACCCACCCTCGCCAGGTTCGCAAAATGAGAAGCCACAGCAGCCTGGATCACCAACCCGGCGCCCACAGGTGCTGCAACCACCCATGGTAATAAGCCACAGTGGGCTGTGGTGATCATGCGAACCAGGTCTCTGTCTCCTTCTCAGATTCAGTCCCAGCACACACACGGCAGGTTTTTAATAAAAGGGATTATTTCTTACCAGATTTGGAGGCTGCAGTAGAACCTTCATCATCTTGCAACTACTTTTGTTTTGTTCTCAAAACTACCCTAGTCTCCTCAGGCCGGGCACATTGGTTAGCTGTAGCCAGCACAATCAGCTCGTAGAAATGGTGGGGTAATATAATCTGTCCCCAAATCACCACACATTACCTCTGCAGAAAGCAAATAGTCGTAGGCCAATTGTAGTTAGCTGGACCACTGCCATGGGTGTGAAAACATTGATAAGAGAGGGCAGGAAAAGGGCAGAAATGGAAGTGAATGTATTTACCAACCAAATGGAAACAGGGCAGAAAGCTAAGCATGTCTAAGTGCCAATAAAAACAAGTACATCGCGGAGGAGTGTCAGTTGAAGTATCAAAAATAGATTACAATATAGAAACCTGACAATAAATAGATGGCAATATAGACATTGGTATTTTTTTAAAATATTTTATTTATTTTTCAAAACAAATTATAACACAGAAAATATATTTAGCAAAATACAAAATTATCACACAAATATAACATAATCAACATACAATAAATCATAAAGTGCTCCCCCCCACCCTCCAAGGGACCAATTAATATACTTCTATCCTCTTGATCAAATAAAGTCTAAATTCCAAAAATATAACATATCCTGACAAGGCATGTTACCCTTCCCCTTTATTAATACATAGTCTAGTAATTGATTCCATATCTCCATAAAATTATTCTTCTTTAGCAATCCTTTTTTGCATTTGATACTACTAGTTAGTTTATCATTTAGGGCTATGTCCCAAACTTCCTTATACCAGTCTGTTATTAGGAAAACATGTTGTACTTTCCAATTTCTCGCTATCATTAGCCTGGCCGCAGTTAACAAGTTTACAATTAACTCCTTCGTATTTTGATCACAAATAAGCTTCTCAGTTATTGATAACAATGCTAATTTTGGACAGACCTCTAAATTAGTACCAATAATTTTCGATATTTCTGTAAAAACCTCTCGCCAAAACACCAATACATTTTTACAACTCCACCACATATGAGCATATGTCCCTTTTCCTGACATCCTCTCCAACATAATGCAGAACAATTATTAACTATTCTATTTAATCTTACTGGAGTTAAATACCATCTCCAAATTAGTTTATAAAAATTTTCCTTTATCCTAATTGACATCATTCATTGGTATTGTGGGTGTCAATAGAACTGTAGTAGAGATCCAGATTCAAATCTCTGCTTAGTCATGAAATTCACTGGATGACCTTGGGCCAGTCACTTTCTCTCAGCCTAACCTACCTTACAGGGTTGTTGTGAGGATAAATTTGGGGAGGGAGAACCATATATGCCACCTCAAGCTCCTTGGAGAAAAGGTGGTATGTGTGTATATATACAATAAATGAACAGATAAATTAAATACAGTAAAACCTTGGATTGCAAGTAATTTGGTCTGCAAGTGTTTTGCACGACAAGCAAATTTTAAAAATAAATTTTAACTTGATAACCAAGCGACGTCTTGCAATACAAGTACTGTAGTATGGTCAAGAAAAATGAAGACTTTACACTATCATTCTTTATTGCAGCTTAAATTAAAAATATGTGTACAAATTTCTTATGGGGAATTTCGCTTTGATATACAAGTGCTTTGGATTACAAGCACGTTTCCGGAACGAATTATGCTTGCAATCCAAGGCATTACTGTAATAACTTTAGAATTGAAATAGAGAACAGCTTGCCATTTGCCTGAGTTTCCCCACAGCCCATCTCTGGCTCAGCTGCACCATACAAGGACCTTTAGGAGAGTGAAAAGGAAGTTACAGTGAGGATTTTCATTTACTGTACTCATGCAGCTGCCCCCCAACACAAATTCTCTGAATGGCTCACAAAACAAATACAACATGACACAACAAAATTATTTATTTCCAATATACCTTCTGACCTTGTCATTCTATGCCTCATTCAACTGAGGTTATTCTGTATATGCCAACTCTCCTCTGTACTCTCTCCTCTGTACTCTCCTCTGGCTAATTTCTGCAAACTATTGTAAGCAGATTATGTATCTTCTACTAACTAAATGTTACGATGACGTGCCAGCAGTAGCAAAATTAAGGCAAGGGGACAGAGAGTTTTGAAAGGAGTGGGCAAAAATGTACTTGTACGGCTTTGTCCGCATATGCAGCTTGTTGCAGTTTAGCTGCTTCTCTAAACCAATGTTAGCTAACCAGGTGCAATCTCCTTGTATATACATACTTAAATCGGTCTAGGATATCAGTGTAGGTCAAGTTGATAAGATAAATTTATCAATGTTAAACAAAAACTTTCCAAATGAATGGACTGTGTGACTGTCACATGTACAGATCTGTTAATACAAGAGTTACACAGTCATCAACACTCTATACTTTCTCAAAGAGAACTCATTGGATAGGATATAGTTGGAATTATGGGTTGTTGTTTTTACCACATTTGTTGCTGATGGAAGTTAATATTTTTGGAGTTTTGCAATGTTGGGAATAATTGTGTAAGCACAGTTAAGGTGCTTCCAAGAATTGTGGTTTCTTCCTATGTAAGATTGGGGTGTTCTGAATTTTTAGCGGTAATTGTGTTTTAGATTTTAGTACTGTCTAGGCTAGATGTTTTATTGCATCTTGTTTGTTGATTGTATTAATTTGTGATGTTTTATCATTGTATGGGTTTTTACTATTTGGGACTAGAAATATTTTAAATAAATAGAAATAAATAAGATAAGCATGCTGATTTTAACATCAGGCTGGCTGGCTGTGCCACCAGGGCTGCTAATCTGAGTAGGGAACTATAAACAGTTCCATCTGGGACATTCACACCATAATCCTTGTGTCCCAGCCAGGTCTCCTCTTCTGATGCAGTCCAGGTTCTGGGCCTAGACAGTGGCCATTAGTGCTCTTGAAGAACAGTCCACAGGCTAGAGCTGGCTAGAGCTGGTGAGGAAAGCTGCCATTTGATATCAAATGGGAAAGTGCCATATCAATGCCACAGAGTCTGCATATGCACTAGTTTCTATGGCATTCTAGAGACAATGCAGTGTGGAGAGTAAGAAAGAAAGGCCAGCAGCCATGTTGAAGTAGAAAACTGAAGTGCCTCTCTCTCCCAGAGGAGATGGCCCTCCTTTATTGAACCACACCTCTCCTTCAACATTTTTATTAATGACTTGGATGAGGAGGTGCAGGGAATGCTTATCAAATTTGCAGATGACACAAAGTTGGGTGGAATAGCTAATACTCTGGAAGACAGAAACAAAATTCAAAGCGATCTCGATAGGCTGGAGTGCTGGGCCGAAAACAACAGAATGAAATTTAACAGGGATAAATGCCAAGTGCTGCACCTAGGGAAAGGAAACCAAATACAGAGTTACAGAATGGGGGACACTTGGCTCAACAATACCACAAGTGAGAAGGATCTTGGAATTGTGGTAGATCACAAACTGAATATGAGCCAGCAATGCGATGTGGCTGCAAAGAAGGCAAATGCTATTTTGGGCTGCATTAACAGAAGTATAGCTTCCAAATCGCGGGAAGTGATAATTCCCCTTTACTCGGCACTGGTTAGGCCTCATCTTGAGTACTACATCCAGTTCTGGGCACCACACTTTAAGAAGGACGTAGACAAACTGGAGAGGGTTCAGAGGAGGGCAACAAGGATGATAAAGGGACTGGAAACAAGGCCCTATGAGGAGAGACTGAAAGAACTGGGCATGTTTAGCCTTCAGAAGAGGAGACTGAGGGAAGATATGATAGCACTCTTCCAGTACTTGAAGGGTTGTCACACAGAGGAGGGCCAGGATCTCTTCTCGATCATCCCAGTTTGCAGGACACGGAATAATGGGCTCAAGTTACAGGAACCTAGATTCCACCTAAACATCAGGAAATTTTTCCTGACTGTCAGAGCAATAAGACAATGGAACCAACTACCTAGGGAGGTGGTGGGCTCTCCCACTCTGGAGGCATTCAAGGTGCAGCTGGACAACCATCTGTCAGGGATGCTTTGACCTGGATTCCTGCATTGAGCAGGAGGTTGGACTCGATGGCCTTGTAGGCCCCTTCCAACTCTACTTTTCTATGATTCTATGATTCTTATTCTCCCTTTAAACCGTAGAGAACCATAACGTATCATGCCACACACAGTGCTATTTTTGACATATAATGCCTTAAAGGGCATGGAGGACCCTGCATACTTTAGGGGAAAACTCCTTCTCTATGTCCCATTGCAACATTTAAGATTTTCTGAGAATATAATTTTAACACTGCAGTATGGAAGTGTCCCATTGCACAGAAACTTGAAAGCTTGTATGCTAAATTTTGAACACTGGTTGGGCCTAGTATTTATTTATTTATTTTTTATATTTATTAATCGCCCATCTGGCCGGTCCCTCCCTTTCTAGGTATCCGGACCACACAGCCTTCCCAACTGCAGCAGTACAAGGTGACTTCCTTGTTGCAGAAAGGAGCAATCCAATGAGTTCCCACACATGACTTGCAGAGAGGCCTGTATTCAAGATACTTCATGGTACTGAAGAGGGATGGAGGGCTTAATCCTATCCTGGACCTCTAGGGTATAAACCTCTGCATCACCCCAAGAAGGTTTCAGTTTTTTAAAAAAATTTATTCATGCAAACAAACAAACACTAAAACACATATACAACAAACAATAAACACAATTATAATGGACTTCCAATCTTCTCCACAGCTTAAGCAACCACAGTTATTCTTAAAACATTTTCTGTTAACAAAAAATCACTTCCAGTTATGGCAAAAAAAGAACCCAAAAAAGGACAAACACCAGTGGTCTCCACCCTCCCCAAATATAGATCAACTATTTAATCTAGTTTAAATTCAACATTTATGGATAAACCAAAAAAGAAAACCTATAGTTTCATTAAATAGTGTTTTCAATTCCAAAATACAGTATATTAAGAATCCCAAAAGTAAAAAGTAACTATAAACTAATTAGTAAATAACCACATGACAAAAGTTTTTTGTACTTCCCCCCCACACTCTCTAGTACCTAACCATCTAGTCAACACATTTATCTTATTACAATTACTCATTATTTCTTTCTATCTATCGAGAAATTCCTTCACTTTTAATCTTAAAGATTTTTTTAAAAAGAAAGAAAAGTCTAGAAATTAAGAAATAAGTGACAGCTGACAAAACAGCAGAAGCACATAAGCCATCATTCTACTTATAAAACAAAAGACCTTCCCCTTTAATACTTCAAAGCCTCCACAAAACAAAACAACAACAACAAATTTTAAGTAAATATTTCCAAACAGACCAAATATAATTATATCTTAATTATAATAATTTCTCTTACATCACCATTAATATTTAAAATCCAGATAAGTCATATAAGCAATCCCTTTACCTTTGCCATTAATATTTAAAATCAAGAAATTGTTTATATTTCCGACTAGACAAGTAGTTCAGTATACATCAACCCTTTATCTTTTCCCAGTAAAAGACCATGTAGATAGTCTCTTTCTTATCACTTTCCTCTGTCAAACGGATAATCATTAAGTTCCAGATTTTGAACAAAGAATGAAATCAGTCTGTTCTGTTGTTTTGTGGATTCCTGCATACCAGTCTCCGGCTCCGCCATCTTAGATTTTAAAAAGTGTGTCACAGCCTTTCGCTGAACCTTCTTCTCAAACCAGTTCAATCCAATTAAAACTTCAAAGCCTCTGTGAATTTCTGGTAAATTTCCAAAATCCTTATTTACTTCTATCTTCTCCTTTGCCGGTCCTGTAGAAATATCCGATTTCCATTGTTCTTGTGTTTGATCCATTTTAAGATTTACGTTCAAGTTCTGGATTCTTACTTCCAATCTGTTTAGGATTTTTCTCTCCATTTCATTCCACAGGTTTAAGAATGCTGTAAACATATTGCCTTGTGTATATTATTCAAGACACTTCCAAACATAAAAGATTGATAGACCTCCTTTCAGGTTTCCTCTTCTTATCTTTTTCGCCTCCCAGATAAACATAGTCTACTTACAGTTAATTATAAATCCCACTATGCTGCAGAAAGATTCCAAATTAGCCAGTCCAGATGTAATCCTTTATTTGGAAGCGAACATGAACGCTTCTAATGATCGGTAAAAACCGGTCTCCGAATACAGCGCCGTTTTCCCCCACCTCAGGTCGCAAGCCGCAGATCTATCCGTCATAGGGCAGACAGAAAGCAATTTATGACCTTATGAGATAATTTGGGGGTAACATCAAATCTTAGCTTCTTTCATCAGAAGTAGACTCCCCAGTCAGAATTCTCTGGCCAGGAAACGCTGTACCAGCTGCCCCACAGAATTTCTGTGCGACTTTCAAAGCTCCATGTTCACCCGGACGTCTTCACCCCAAGAAGGTTTCAGATGACCACACTCCAGTCGATCTTGCCGCTCCTTCACAGGGGCAGTTGGTTTGCATCCGTCGATCTCAAAGATGCCTACTTTCACGTGGCCATTCACCTGAGCAGTCAACGCTTCTTCCAGTTCAGCATTGGTCCAGAGTTCTTTCAGTTTCAGGTCCTGTCCTTTGGCCTGGCTGGCTACGGCTCCTCAAGTCTTCACAAATTGCATCGCGGTAGGATGCGCTCACCTTCACACTCAAGGCATACAGCAGTTTCCCTACCTAGATGACTGGCTTATTATGGATTCCATGGAGCAGAGCTTACAGGCTGCGATCAAAGCAACACTTACCCTTCTGAAGGACCTTGGCTTCTATGTGAACTGGGAGAAGTCTGTTCTCCCACTGAGGACCATACTGTTCATTGGAGCCTTTCTTGATGCCAATGTTGGCTGCACTTATCTGCTGCGGGACAGTTGAGAGCAACTTGACCAGAAGACTGCCTTTTCTCCCTCAGTCTCCCCCCCACCAGTACTCTCACTATGGATGCCTCCCTTCTGGGCTGGGGTGCCCACTGCGGGGACAGGACTGTGCCTGTGGTCAGCTCGCAATGATCTGCCTGTATAAACTATCTGGAGCTTCTGGCTGTATGGAACTCCTTGAAGGCTCTCAAGACTAATCTGAGGGGACACAAGACATGGACAAACTACCATAGTCGCTTATACAGTCATGCCTTGGATTGAGAGCATCATTCGTTCCGGAAACGTGCTTGTAATCCAAAACACTCTTATATCAAAACGAAATCCCCCCAAAAAAATTTGTACAGAGATTTTTAATTTAAGCCGTACTATAGTGCTTGTATTGCAAGACGCCGCTTGTATATCAAGTAAAAAAAAATTAAATAAATATTTAAAAATCTGCTTGTCTTGCAAAACACTCTCAAACCAAGTTATTGCAATCCAAGGTATTACTGTACAAACAAACAAGGGGGAATGAGATCATCCAAGCTCACCCGTTTGACCCTGCAGCTTTTCAACTGGGCCATCTCAAGGGGAATGTCATTCGTGGTGATCCATATATCGGGGAAGGACAATTTCCTAGCAGATGCCCTCAGCAGAGTTGCCGTAACGTCTCACAAGTGGCATCTGAACGATCGAATTCAAAGAGGCCTCTTCAATCGATGGGGTGTCCGTGATGACAGAGAATGCAGCCTGCTGCAACTTCTGCAGCAGATCAGGCCTGGATCCCAGCTCTTTGGGAGATGCCTTTCTTCACCCGTGGATGGGGGGGGGGTATATTTTACATCTTCCCTCTGTTTCCATTGCTTACACAAGTGCTGGTGAAGATCAGGTCCAACAACACCAACTGCATCCTCATTGCCCCATGGTGGCTGAGGCAGGCCTGGTTTGCTCCCCTTCTCCACAGGAGCACGGGAGAACACCTTCATCTACCCATGGATCCAACACTGCTGTCTCAGGATCAAGTTTGCATTTGAAACCCAGTTCTCCTCACACTCTGACTCATGGCATAGAGGACTTTGGTAGTGAGCCCTGGAATGGTACTCACTTCTGAAATTCAAGCGGTTTTGGGACGTGGCAAGGAAACCTACTACTGAACAGGGCTGATTGAAGCGTTTAAACTGTTGGTAGATTTCATAGATCATAGAGTTGGAAGGAGCCTACAAGGCTATCGAGTCCAACCCCCTGCTCAATGCAGGAAACTAGAGGAGGGGTCTCCCATCCAAGTAATAACCAGGCCTGACCCTGCTTAGCTTTCCACACTCAGACAAGCTGAGCCAGCGTAAGCCATAGCCAGTGTTGATACTGAGATGTCTCTCAGTTCCGAGAGGCCACAATAGGCGGTCTCAGGGGAACTGAGGGAATAGGTGGGAACCCACTAGGAGCATGGTCAGTGAGATGGTGGGGGAGGGGTTCCTGCCTAACTTCCTCAGCTAGAGAAGTTTCCTGAAGGAGGCTCCTCGCAGGTGCAGAGCCCACATGTGTGAGTGCACAGATGACCACTTGAAAAACCACAGTTATAGGTAAGCAACCTGTTCTTTCCTAGGATACTAACAATGAAAAATAACCTGTCACATTTTTGATTTAATTTAATTTTAATCAAATTAAAATTACCTGGATTAAAAACCTCATAATACCAGTGGCTACCTTTCAAAGATCCTAATTTTAGGGCTGAGAGCGTTGGATGACAAACGAAGAAACTTTCTGATTTGGATAGGTTGGTTTGTGAGCGAAGACATGAAAATAACCTCTTATTTGACAATCGATCAGATCTTTGTTAGCCTGCCCCAACCTGGTGCCGTCCAGATGTGTTGGACTACAATTCACATAATTCCCAGGCTAGAGATGCTGGGCATTATAGTCCAGCCTGGAGGGCACCAGGCTGGGGAAGGCTGTACTATGGTATGTAAGTACCTATTATGCTGAACACTTGAAGAAGATTTGTGCCCTTTTCCTGCTGAGATTTGCACATAAACAGGCTTCAACATCCATATCAGTTGCTGAATAAGGATCAACAGGTATAAATCTGATGATTGTCAGAATGCACCTCCAAATGCCAGTGTTATTTATCCACATCACTTTCAATGGGATGTGCATTCAAATGCATATTCCCACTCATATTCTGGAGCAACTAAAATGTCAAAGTTTTTTTTTTTAAATAAAGCCCTTAAAAATGCAAGTAGAGTCATACTGGACCATCTGTGTATTAGAAGTAAGAGTAATATTGTGCTTGCCTCTTCAAATTATCTGTCTGTCTGTCTGTCTATCTATCTATCTATCTATCTATCTATCTAATTCATAGGAGAAAAAAAATCAATAGATGCCATGAATATCCTGAATCAAAATCACTGCAGATGCAGAAGCTGGAACACAGAGCTGCACCCACTGTGGACTATATACCTTGTTTGGCCCAAAAGTGATGCTTATCATCAGCTGTAAGACTTCCCCAATTGTACTGACCATGGATCTTCTCTGCCTATACAGGGAGTGCTCTCTCCTCCCCACTGCTACATCTTGAATCAGAAGGCCTGAATTCAGGCAGGCTTGAACCTGAAGATCTCTCTGTTTACATGTACGGTATATTTAGCTCTGATTGAAGTCAAGGATGTGCCCTTAAGTGCTCTGTTAAGAGATGTCTGCTTAACTTTTGATTAAGAGATGTCTGCTTAGCTTTTGATTAGTTACAGTTTGCTACCCAAATGCTCAAACAATAGTAGCATTCTAGTCACACGTGTAACATATACTTCTGTTGAGATTGTCCTTTATCAGAATTATAGGGCTTCACTTTCTAAGAGGCCACTCTGTAGATACCTCAGAAGTGCTGACTTTTCTTCCCTCCATACTTGGAGTACTTTGTCTGGTTTAGTTTTATATCATTCAAGAGAAGCAGCTTCTTTATGTCCATCTTTTGAAAAGATTATTCTATATTTCAAAAAACTGTATGCAATAGAAAAATAAAAGAGGGGATTACATTTATGTTTGTGACATTGGACATACATATTATTTTCCATGTGCAAAGCTAAAAACAACGTCTGTGTTGGTTATGTGCCCTGTGGGTCTACTGTCTATATTCATATTGATAAGCTGTGTTGACGATGGCAGTTAGATTCAAGTTTGCTGAGAGGAATATGATTTGCTCCTAGAAATAAGGTTTAATGTGGCAGATCCTTAGCTTCTTGCTCAGAAAAGCATTTTTCTACATTATGTGATGCAGCCACCCAAACTGCTTAAAATAGCAAAATAAAAATGTCCATGTTAGTTACTTTTCAGATAATCCTTCATTTCTTCTTATCTAATATCTGTTCTAGAGATCTGATGAGCGGATTTATAGGTTTACTCAAACTGTTATTGGTGGATGTACCTGAACTGGAAAGACCTCTACCTCGTTCTTTCCAGATCTATTTTCCACTAAGGGATTAACAAAGTTTCCCTTGCACTGCCTAATGAAAATGCAACCATGAACAAAGGATCATTTGCATGGAGTCATACAGTAGGATGCATTTATTGTTTCTAAATGATAGGACAGAAAATTGTGTATAGATATAAAGACGCTTGAGCCTTATTAATTCATGTGGGTTTCCCACAAATTAGGAACTTGAACTTTGGAACATCTATAGTCTGAGACTGAGACAACCCGATTACTAGTAGATTATGAAAATTCCAATTTATTACAAAATGGGGGGCATTGTTTGGGGGGTACAGTTGGTCAAGCCACTCCCATACTAGCTAGGGAGCTGAAATATGGTATAGATACAGTCCAATACACTAGGGTTCCCAAGACATTTTGCTACCTGAGGTGAAGGATAAGATAGATGCCTCTCCTGCCATTCCATGTACACATAAGTTGACCACACTGACAGCTGAATCTAACTTCAACACTGATGGTACAGCAGCATCACCACAGCACCTGAGGGCAGCAGGCTCTCTAAGGGGGCTCAGAGCAGGCCATGTAGTACACAAAGCTCTGTCCAATAACACCTCACTGCCCCCCCATATCCGCCACCTGAGACAGCTGACTCATTCTGTCTAATGGTAGAGCTGGCTCTGCGAGACACCCTGATTACTAGAAAAGTCTAAAAGGGGGATATTTTTACATTCAACAGTCACATCTCAAGACATAAAATTTACTCCATAATAGAGGCAGGACTCCAGTGCAGAGCAAACAAAACCACACATAGGACAAAATCTTGGACTGTTGGAGTTCTGTCTGCCCTTGAATGAGCTGGAGTGAGTTTCTAGTAGAAACCGAGAAAGTCACAGGCATCTATGCTTGCAAACTGAGATAGGTATCTCTAAAGGATACTGACTGGATTTGCATGACAACCATTGTGGGTTGTTACTCATGATGGGTTGTTGTGTCATATGAACCTGGACTGATTCCTGCAAGGTAGCTTGTTTGTGGGCAACAAGCCATCCTGACATCCCATGGGTTGTTGTAGGGGTGGTTGTACCCGCCACCATGGGTTGTTGTGTCATCTGAACCTGGGTGACCGACCCCATCATGGGTACTGGGAATCAGCTAGCGAGCCGCTTGGTAAGAGTGGCAAAAACCCTTTGCTGCTCTTGCCAAGCTTTCCCGGGCACCCTCAAGTGCCAGCCTCCCCACAAGTGCCCAAGCGGCACTTTGGGGTGACTGGCACCAGCTGGGTGACCCCTGCCATGATTGCAAGCCATTTGTGGCTCGCCGTGGTTTTTTTTACTGTTTAACCTTTTTTTGCAGGGGAGATACAGTAACGAAAACTGGCTTGACAGTTGGCTTTCGCGACCCCCATTTTGACAGCCACTGACAGCCCATTCAAAGTGCCCAAATGGCACCTTTGGGGGGACTGTCAGTGGCTGGCAAACCATTTTTTTTAAAAAATGTTGTGCACACAAATGTGCACAAATATGTTCGTTTTATTTTGTTATTATTATTTTTAGACTCACTTGAGCAAATGTGGAGATCTGCAGTTTCGCGAGTGTGGAAATTTGAAGCCTTGGCTGGGTCACTGACCTGGGGGGGTACCTGCTGTCAAAGGGCAGCAGGTACCAACCCTGGACATTGCCCCAAAGAGGCTCCAAATAGGCTTTTTCTTTCCTTTTCTTTCTCTTGACGGCTGAAAAAAGGAGAGCTGTCAAAGAAAAGCAAAGGTGCGAGTGACCTTTGCTCATAAAAAGTGGGTGGTGAGATTTACACCGCGTTTGCAGCAAGATTCTCATCTCTCTCTCTCCCCCGGACATTGTTCAGGGTGATGCACATTTTACACTTTTTCCAGAGACTCTAGCTGCTCAAGAAAGTGCAAAAGAGCATCCCACCCCCCTTTTTCTGGGGAAAAGGAGTTTTGAGAGCTAGCTAGCTATCAAAACTCTTGGTCCCCTTTAAAAGGGTTTTTTGACAGGGCAATGGATGGTTTCTGACTAGGACATATGGCTGCATATGTCCCTGTCAAGAAAACACCCATTGCCCCATCAAAAAACCCTTTTAAAGGGGACCCAGACTTTCTTGGCCCTAGGCCAAATTATATTTAGCGCCCCCCCTCTCGTGCCGTGGGGGGGGCCTCCGGAGCAAAGCAGCCCTGCTCTGCAACACCCCCCCGTGCTGCCGCCGCCACCACCACCTACCTTCCCCCCCCCCCCCGCTGCTGGCTGCTGCTGCTGCCGCCGCCTCCTCCTCTGACGCGACGGGACCCCCGCGCTTTTTTTTTTTGCCGGGGAAACCAGGGCAACAGGGCTGTTTAAGCCCTGTTGCCCTGGTTCCTCCCACCAAAACAACGCCGGCGGGGCTCCGGAAACGACGTGAAGGTAGGTAGGTGGCTGGCAGGTGGGCGGGCGGGCGCGCGCGCGTGGGGAGGTGCAGCGGCGGCGGCGGGCGGGCGGGGAGGCGCGGCGGAGGCGACAGGAGTTTCTGCGCCCTCTTCCACCACGCGCCCTAGGCAGCCGCCTGGGTCTGCCTAGCGGTAGCGCCAGCCCTGACTTACACAATTTATTTCCAGCTTTTGCAAATTATGATATTAAAGGCTCAATCCTATACTGAAGACACACCAGGTGAAGGCCTATAGCAGGGGTGGAGAACCTCAGGCCTGGGGGCAATATCTAGCCCTCTTGGGGTCCCAATTGGGTCCTCTGGGGTTCCCTAGATGGCCATGCCCTTTTGCCCAACCACCAATCATTTGGTGGTTTCCTGGGTTTTGCGCAGTTTTCTCTCCATTCTAAAAGGTTGAAATGCCTCTCCTAAGTCTTAGTTACCAGCAGTAAGAGCTTTAAGCTAAAATATGCTGGTATTTTGGGTAATTTTAGCCCTGCCCATTTTACCTTTGGCACCACTCACCACTGGGATGTGGCCTCCGAAATCTTCTCTGAAGTGGAATCCGGCACTCGGGCTGAAAGAGGTTCTGCACCCCTGCACTATAGGATTTTGTAGAAGCCTTGCTATCCCAGCAGGATGCCAGATATGCTGGGACCCATTCTGTTGGCAAAGATACACTAGCAGATTGGCTGAAATGGGGCAAAGTCATGAACGGGACAGGGGAGGAGCACACTTATGCCATATCCTATACCTGTTCAATCCACAGCCACATTCCTGTGGATAGCGCAATTTTACCACAGAACTGGTGTACATAATTTCCTTCCCGCTGAATTTAATGAGAGGAGTTGTGTGTGTTTTTTAATAGTCGCCCCTGGGTCAACTACCACCTTGCCCACGTCTCCACAATGGAGCATAGCACACCAATACCCAATCACAGCACACTGTGAGAGCTGGACTGACCCGGGTTCAAAAGCTTCCCTAGCCAGTGACCCTCAGTCCCAGTCACACAGGCGGAAGGAGGAGATAACAGCAGTTAATAAAGATTAAAGAGTTTATTTGTAAGACCCAATTACATGGGATTAAGGCAAGCAATGCATCTCTTACTCACTACATCATTGCAGATACAAATCCAATACCCCAGTAGTAAGGCTAGATGAAGTGAAGTCCAGAACAAGTCGAGACGAGTGAAGAAGGAGAAGAGAAGGAGTGAAGCTATCAACAAGTGTGTTAGCTTTATACCATAGACCCTGCACCTATAAATAGGATATTACTCACCCCAGTTGTATAACCTATTCATCAACATGTTTACTGCTAAACCTGTCCAAGGTTGCTGAGTCATATCACCTTGAGACTATGTCTCGTGACCAAAGACCTTGTGTACTTGAACTCAAGAGACACCCACCAGGTCAGGTGATAATCTCGATGTCAGGTGGGTAATCTCGTTCTGCCTATGCAAAACCCAACATCCCCCTGCTTTTGCATTTGCGCAGAACGTGGTTATTTACCTCATACAACAGCAACAGCTTTGTTGACATCTGATGCTGTTCCTTCATCTATGGACTTTGATAAAAAACACTTTTGCAGGAATGACTTTACCTGCCAGAAATTTGAACCACCATCAAATCACTTCTGATGTATCCCTCCTTATGACACAGTTTTATTTGCAAACCCAAAACGTTGTGTATTGCTATCTGCCTGCAGCATAGCAATCCTGCCTTGGTTTCCTGAAAAAACTGTAATAGGTTTTTCACATCAATCCCAGCATCATTTAAACATTTTTAACAATTTAAACTATTTAAACAAATGCAATAACTATTCAAGCTTTACAATAGCATAATAGCACAATACATAATACAATGCATTCAGTTCAGCTTCAGTTGAACTCTAACTTCTAGATGATTGTTTCTTACAAAATCAATCAAAGTATGGTTATAAAAATAACAAACTTCAGGTGTGTTCTTGTTGTTCTTACTACCACAACCACAACTGGCATTTCTGTGAATCTGTAAGCCACCTGTGTTCTGACTTGTAAATCTTAGTCTGAAGTATGATGTTCCCTCCAGATAACACACAATTCCTTTTCAGAGCTCTCCAAGCATGTCCTGTTGGTCTAACAGTCTGCCCATCACACTGACAGCAATATCTGGCCTTGTTGCTTGTACAGTAAAGCTCAACAGCCCAATGCTCCTGTGTAGCATTCAAACTGCTTTTCCATCAGCATGTGCTTGAAAATCCTCAATTATTTGGAGTCTCTCACTGAGTTAACTATCTCCAAAATTCTCAATCACATCCATGATATTTCTCTGGTTTGTTGCAGTAAGATACTGCCCTCTTGGTTCTTCCTCAACTTTATTACAAATAAACAGTTGATCCACCACCAAGCAGTTTCATTTCAATGAAATTCCAAACCCTGGATCAATTATATCATATTGCTTTTATCTGTCCAGAAAAAACAATAGATCATCTATTTAAACAAAGTACATACAGTCTATGTCCCTGTTCCTCCTGTTTAACAAACAAACATTGATCTGCCTCTCTGTGCAAATCTCAATTCAGCAATGTTTGAGTTCAAAACAGAATTCCAGCCTCCAGCTGATTTCTAGCTTTCCTACAGAAAATCTCACAGACAGTTTTCAGACAGTTTTCCAAAGACTTCCTCTCATTTAAAATGCTTATGTTCCAATATTTCCAACTGTGAAATATTCATACATCTTCCACATTCTTAAACATCAGTCTAACTGTTTCCAAAGCAAATTGTTGTTGCACTCATCTCATGATTATCCTGCTCCTTTTTAACTGAGCAAAATCACAAGCAACCAATCTTGCTATTTTTCATTTAAAAAATCTATCTGGTAACAATGAGTTCCATGGACTGCTGTTTGTTTCACCAGCTTCCATGTTTTGTTCTTTATCCAAAGAATTCAACTCAGCTTGCATAGCCTGAAGCTATGGTTCAGCTTCCTTAACAGACAATTTTTCACCTCTTTGAAATTTTTTAAGTTTCAAATGGCTTTTCCCTGCAAATTCATCCTGATATCTCACAGGTTGTTTGACTCACCTGTTCCTTACCTCATCAGTTATCAGGTTCTTGTTCCAATAAATTTGCACCAATGATGAACAATCATTTGTTTAGTCTCCACTAAACCAAATGTGTATCAGAGTTTGTCAAATTTACCTGACTGTCTTTCAGCAAATGCTTTTCTATTCTGACTCTGAGCTTGATGCATCTCCTGCATTAACAGAATTAATTTTGAAAAATGATCTCATCTTTTCATTCAGCATTATACTCAACACTTCTAGATAATCTCACTATCCAAGTGTTGTTCATGTGAAACACAATATTCTCATTTCTAGAAAAATCTCATGTAAGCTCCCTTACAGATTTCTTCTAACTTTGAGGTGTATGTACCTACATATCAGATCCAAGATCCTGAAATGTTTCTCCAGAAGATTCCTCCTTCTACACTACTTTCCATAAGGTGTACAGTTCAATACAGAACTAAAACTTCTATCATGTACATAATCAAAACATTTAAGAGCTTCTACCCAAACCTCATTATCCAAATTAGTATCACCTCTTCTGAGTGTTTGTTTACTCTTCCACACAATCCATGTGTTCAATACCACATCCTGTTCAAACATGCACTGAATTGAACTTCCCCATATCTCAAAAGAAAATAGGTAACATGGGTAATATGCTTGTTTCTCACCCAAGCACAAAACACCTTGACTTTGTTCAATACTCCAGCTTTCTATCTAACATGTACACAACCTGTACCTCGTGTATTGATCAATTAACATCATGAAATAACGTGCCTTTCCTCTAAAAACCATCAGAGTACCCACAAGATCACCAAGAACAAATTGAAATGAAATGAACTGGTTTTTCAGCTTGCCTTCCAGTTTACCTGTTGAAGCTAGCATACCTTGTTTATGTGCACAAAATACCTTTCATGTGAAAATTACAATTTCCAAATGCTTTCCCCACCAACAGTTTGCATTTTCTTTCACAGGCCTGTGAATCTAAATGGCCAAACATCATGTGATATGCATGCATGTACATGTCATACATATAAGCATTTAACCTTTTTATAGTTGCATCAGTACAACTTTCCATTTCTTTATTTACACCATTACAGTATGAAAGAAATAATCCATCTCTTAGCTTTGCCATATAAACATACCTACTAATTATTCAGTATTTTACATTTTGCTACAGAAAATCCAATATACTCAAGTCATATATACATTCAGTACATTTCCTGACATTTCAGAGCATATATTACACTTTCTTGAATCCAAGTTATTCAAACTTTCAAGAAATACATTTCCAAAAACATGACTGTTAAACCTCTGACCATTTGCATAGTCCTCTTCCTGTTTATTTATGTCCAACACAGAAAGCTTCGTTTAAACAATCCACTGTTTCTGTTCAAACAAAATAATGTCCATTTTGTTATGTCCTGGGTTAAAACACAAAGTTTTTCCCATCAGCAGCACCCCTGCTGATTTCAAGCTCCTTTCTTCTGTGATCCCACATGAAGAAAATGAAGAACAGCTTCCCATTTTAAGCACAGCTTTCTCTGTTCAAAACTGCCGCGCTGTTTTTCCCCTGCTGTTTTAAAACCACGCCTCCGCTGGTTTGATACAGCCTTCCGTGTAGTATCAAGTTTCCCAAGATACGTTTCTGTCACACGTGACTTTGCTTTGCTGCGACACACGCTCCAGACGCTTTGCCCACGTCAGACGTAATCCACGTCATTTGTAATCCAAGCCACTTGTTGATACAATGCAAAAGATAGCTGATCCGCTGCTGGCGAAGAAGCAAACTGTAAAAGAAATATGATCCTCCTGCTGTAGCCTTGACTCAAATGAGTAGACACAGAGCCTCCTGGAGATATTTCCTTGCCCGATACAGCTCCTTAACAATCACTCCAGCAAGCTGTGGAAAACGAAATCCTTGTGTCCAGCGTTGTTCACTTTTCAGCCTAGTAGCTGCCCGAACCGGCACCTCCGTTCCAGCTTCTTTTCACAGTCTGTAGCCTTGGAATTTTGCCAAGCCTGGCACCTCCGTTCCAGCTGCTTCCAAAACGAAAAATCCTCCGTCTCTCTGTTTCTGCATTCTTCAGTTGTGCTGCATTCCAAGCCGCTTTATCAGCACCCAGCTCTAGCAACATCACATCGCCTTCCCGGTTTGTTTACAAACCGTTCTTACAAATAGTAAACAAATCCTTTAACTCTATAACTGCAGAATTTCTCCGTACTGCGTCTCTGTGGGCTTATCTGCCCCATCTGAGGTAACAATCTTATCTCTGCTGATTATCTGGGCTTAACCCATAACCAGATGTGAGAGCTGGACTGACCCGGGTTCAAAAGCTTCCCTAGCCAGTGACCCTCAGTTCCAGTCACGCAGGCGGAAGGAGGAGATAACAGCAGTTAATAAAGATTAAAGAGTTTATTTGTAAGACCCAATTACATGGGATTAAGGCAAGCAATGCATCTCTTACTCACTACATCATTGCAGATACAAATCCAATACCCCAGTGGTAAGGCTAGATGAAGTGAAGTCCAGAACAAGTCGAGACGAGTGAAGAAGGAGAAGAGAAGGAGTGAAGCTATCAACAAGTGTGTTAGCTTTATACCATAGACCAGTGATGGCGAACCTTTTTGAGCCCGAGTGCCCACTGCAACACAAAACCAACTTATTTATTTCAAAGTGCCTTAAATTTGGCAGGAAGGAGGAGGGGCACTAGCTAATCACGCCCCGCTCTGTCTCAGGGCATGGCTCTTCACTGGGCCCGCAAAGATTCGGGCGCGCCGCGCATGCGCTGTGCTTCTGAGGTGTCTGTTCAGTTAGAAGGAAGGCTGGGTCCCTGCACAGTCTGCTTCTGGGGGTGGAGATGTTGGAGTGTGCCTGCCTGTGAAGGCCAGCAAGGAATGAATGGAGAGGAGTTACTATGGAAACCCGACGCTGAATGCAGAAGGGGACGGTCTTTTAGCGATCTGACGACCAATGGCTCGAGTGCCCACAGAGAGGTCCCTGCGTGCCAGCTGTGGCACGCGTGCCATAGGTTCGCCATCACTGCCATAGACCCTGCACCTATAAATAGGATATTACTCACCCCAGTTGTATAACCTATTCATCAACATGTTTACTGCTAAACCTGTCCAAGGTTGCTGAGTCATATCACCTTGAGACTATGTCTCGTGACCAAAGACCTTGTGTACTTGAACTCAAGAGACACCCACCAGGTCAGGTGATAATCTCGATGTCAGGTGGTAATCTCGTTCTGCCTATGCAAAACCCAACACACACCACCACCAATAAATAAATACCACAGAGCAAGACCATAAGTCAGATGATATGGTTTGTGGCATGGGGCTCTGTTCCTCTAGCCTCAGGTCACAGACACCTTCAGCTCACAAGGGGAAACTTTGATGATGGGAAGGGAAGAGGGAGAAAGGGCATGTTCCACACAGAAGTAGGACTTTGCACAAAACAGCCTGTCTCCAGAAATAAGAACTTGAGCACATTGCTAACTGTTCTCTGCCTAGGACTCTAACCGGTACCTCGCCTTGGAACTGCAGATGAAAACACCAACACCACTCCATGCCAACAACTGGGGGTTCTAGGACAGGGCACCTCACACAGGTAAGCAAGGCAATTGGGAACCACATGCTGTAATGTAACTGCTGCAACTGCCTTGCAGCATGTGTCTTCCTGCCACATATATGCTATATGTGGCTTACGCTGGCTCAGCTTGTCTGAGCGTGGAAAGCTAAGCAGGGTCAAGCCTGGTTGTTACTTGGATGGGAGACCCCTCCTCTAGTTTCCTGCATTGAGCAGGGGGTTGGACTCGATGGCCTTGTAGGCCCCTTCCAACTCTATGATCTATGAATCTATGAATTTATATTTAAGTGGGAAATTGCCAAGGAAGTCCAACAAAGTCACATTTGACTTCAGAAAAGTAAATTTGTCTAAAATGTGGGAACTTGTAAAAATAAAGTTGGAAGTGGGAGTCAAGAGTCCCACTGCTCAGGAGAAGATTGCAAAAAACAGGATGAACATACTTTAGAAGTAAACTCCAAGTAAACTTGAAGTAAACTCCAGGCCTGTGGCTCACGCTGGCTCAACTTGTCTGAGCGTGGAAAGCTAAGCAGGGTCAGGCCTGGTTATTACTTGGATGGGAGACCCTGCCTCTAGTTTCCTGCACTGAGCAGGGGGTTGGACTCGATAGCCTTGTAGGCTCCTTCCAACTCTATGATCTATGAAATCTATATATTTGCTATATGTGAATACTGTGTCTTCTCTGAACTGTATTGCTCTAACACTTTTGCACTGCGACAGCAGGGAGTAGCATCTCCACACACAGGGGAATAACTAATCCCCACATGCAGGTAAGCTCTCTGTCTGCAAAGGCCAGGCACTCCACTCCAACCATTGCCACTGCTGGCGAAACACTCATGAGCACTTTGGCCTTGCAGGATCACAGCCCAGATGCATGCAGCAGAACAAGGAATCACCACCCACTGCAACCCCCTAGTGGGGAAGGGGTATGTATAGTCACAATCAATGTAGTCTCCTCCTCCTCCCCCCATGGGGTGGGCTGAGGCATAAACATTAGCAGTGCACTCAGGTGGCACCACTCCCTCTTTTCTTTTCTTTTCTCTCCCTCCTCTCAAACACCTATTGAGCTTCCAGGTTCAGAGACTGAGTGTTTCAGCTGCTGTCTATTGCTCCCTGAGTTGTCTCTCCCCTTGATCTCTGCAAGCCAGACTACCACAAGTACACGATCTATCCCGCACCCCATTCTGTGCTGACCATGAGGGAAGCCCACCCCCAAACCAGCAGCAGTGACCAGGATGCATCTAGCTGTTCCTCTGTGGGGTTGTGTGGACCTACTTATTCCAGGCAGGCTCCAGCACCCTTGCAAGCTGCATGGCAGTCAGTTATGCAACAGGTGAAGAAGTACCTAGCATGGAGCTGGTGCCATCAGGGACACTGCTTGTGCTACCCTGCTGTCTGTTGAGCCACTGCCCAAGGCACAGGAACTTGGCTGCTTAGCAACCCCATTAACCAATGCTGGTTAGCAAGAGGTAGCCCCTCTTTCTCTTTTAGGATCTACTCCACTCTGAATGTTGATCAATAAAGGCTATAACTTTGTCACATGTGTTGTTTCTCTGTTGCCAGAGACTGATAGGTAGGGATCTCTTTTCCACACACTAGTGTGATCTGGCATCAGCTGGCATCAGGATGGGGCTCTGAGTGGGGCAGGCAGGGGACTTGATGCACTCAGGCACAGTGGCCCCTCTTCTTTCTGTTTATTCAGGTTCCCTGTACCATGAGAGCACAGAGTGCACAAGTGGGATGGGTATTGCTGACAGGGTGTATGAGGCAGTTAGTTTTGTAGGGGTGTGTATGCTGGAACAGTGATGGCAGGAGATCACACTAATACATATTTTTTTTACCAAAGGTGATAGTGTTGGAGAGGTAATAGCAGGGATCACTCAGAGCGTAGAGCTAATGCCTACTAGTAAGGTGGAGCCAAAGCTGTTTTTGCTACCTTAACCAGGGCTTCTTTTTGTACCAAAAAAATAAAAATAAAAGTTCAGTTCTTATGTGTGTGCCTTTTGCAAGAGCTGAGAAGAGGGAGGGGCAGTGAGTCTTGCTGGGATGCTCTCTGCCAGGGCTGGCCTATTAGGCAAAATAGTGGGGGCAAGGAATTGGTCACATGGGGTGCTAGGAAAAGGGAGTGGGCCAAAAAGGCTAGTTGGCTCATGCAGGCGTCAGGCTACTGGTCCATGAAGCAGCACTCCTGATTAGCTTAGGTGTGCCTAGGTGTGTGTGGAGGGCCTTCCCACCTTTCTGAGTGTGGGGTTATACCCTGGATTTGATCCTGGGACCCCCTGCATGTAAAAAGTGAACTACCTGGCTAGGGCTCCTTCTGCAGCCCTGTACTCCTGGCATCTATGACCAGGTGTTGAAGCCATGGTTGAGGGGAAGAGAAATTCCCCACGATGTGCCTGTTGCCTGTCTACTGCTGTGGCTGAATGGTTAGGGAACTGCTATCTGGAGCTTGGTGCGTGGGGTCTGAGTCCCAGGAATTCCTCTCTAACATGACTTTCCCCCCCTGGGCATGCAAAATGTGACTGTTGCATGTCTTGGCCCTTCCCTTGGCTGCTTGGCAGAATAATATTTTCCTCCCTGGAAGGGTCTTGAACTTTGTCCCAGTAGGGCTGCGTGTGTTCTTTGCAGGCGTCCTGCCTGGGTAGTTATGTGGGTGCTATGTTATGTGTCTTTTCCTTCCTCCCCTTTGTGAGCATTATGCTTGTGAAACAGTGGTTGTGTGTGAGGCTCATAAGGGAATTCAAACTCCTTCCTTGGGGATGCCTGGGGACTGGAAGTAGCAGCAGTGTCATTGCTGCTGACTATGCCCCTGGGGCTGATGGAGTATGGGTTCTGTGGTATTGTCTTGTGTGTGTGTGTGTGTGGCAATGCAAGGGGTATACTGGGATGTGTTCCCATCATTATAAGTTCAATGGCTCCCTCTTTGTGGGTAGTGTGTGGATGTTGTCACACCAGCACAGTTTGTGATTGTTCATTGACTCATTATATGTGAGCATAATCACTGGCACATTTCATGATTAGTGGGCACTGGTGGTCTCTCCAGGAATCGTGGAGGCATGTCTGTCATTTTTATACCATTTGGGGCATTTTTTGTTTTTGTGTTTTTCCCCTCCTCTCTTGAGCTGACAACACACTGGATATGGTACCTGTTCTGCTGGTGTAGTGGTGGCGTATCTGCATTCCTGGTTTAATGTGAGTATAGGATTGCTCGGTAAGGCTCATTAAATTAGTTAGGGAAGAAGTATATCATTAGTTGCATAAGTGCCAGATGTGTTCAAGAGCCTAGACTCCGTGACTAACAAAAAGAAGCAAGTTCAATAAGGACATAAATGATCATGTTAAGTTAAACATTGATGAACCTCATGCAATGTTGTAATTTTCATTAAAGTGGCATTCACAGTAGGGGTACAAAGTATACATAAATTGTGTTCAGTGGACTGGGACATATGCCTCTTCTGCCATGACTGAATGTGGTTCCTGAGCACTGTGAGTCAATGTAGGGTTTGTACAGTGCAAATGGCTTCCTCTTGAAACTCAGTAGTAGATAATGCAGAATGCCCTTCATTCCACTATATTAATTTCAAAGTATTCAGTACACAGAGCATTGTACTGACAGCAAAGTATACAAATAACATTACACCATTAATATTATTATAGATCATAATTAACCTAGTGCTGTCACCCTTTTCCTGGCAGGGCTCCTGTACCTTTAGCAGCTTCATGGCAGACAACAGTTGAGGAGGTCAATTTCAAGCAATCCCTTGTCAAGGATATCCAGTTGGCAAATATACTTCTCCTGTTGAATTTCTTCGCATCATGCTGCTGTTAAAGGCACATGAGCCCAGCCAGGAAAAACCCCACCGTCCTGGATCAGACCAAGGGTCCATCTAGTCCAGCATTCTGTTCACAAAGTGGCCAACCAGCTGCCCACAGGAAACCCACAACTTGTGGCTCACGCTGGCTCAGCTTGTCTGAGTGTGGAAAGCTAAGCAGGGTCAGGCCTGGCTATTACTTGGATGGGAGACGCCTCCTCTGGTTTCCTGCATTGAGCAGGGGGTTGGACTCGATAGCCTTGTAGGCTCCTTCCAACTCTATGATCTATGAAATCTAAGTGGGACATGAGTGCAACAGCACCCTCCCACCCATGTGCCCTAGCAACTCATGTACTGCCTCTTTATACTGGAGGTAACATACGCATCAGGACTAGTAGCCATTGATAGCCTTATCCTCCATAAATTTGTCCAATCCTCTTTTAAAGTCATCCAGATTGGTGGCCATCACTATATCTTGTGGAAGTAAATTCCATAGTTTAAGTAAGCACTGTGTGAAGAAGTACTTCCTTTTATCTGTCCAGAATCTCCCACCAATCAGCTTCATGGGGTGACCCCAGGTTTTAGTACAGTGTTCTCCAACCTTGGGTCCCCAGATGTTTTTGGCCTACAACTCCCAACATGCCCCAGCCAGCGCATGCTGGGAGTTGTAGGCCAAAAACATCTGGGGACCCAAGGTTGGAGAACACTGTTCTAGTATTATGACAGAAGGAGAAAACTGTCTTCCTATCCACTTTCTCCACATCATGCATAATTATGTACTCCTCTGTCTCCCCTTACTTGCCTTTTTTCTAAGCTAAACAGTCCCAGATGTTGTAACCTTTCCTTGTAGGAGAGTTGCTCCAGCCCCATAATTATTTTAGTTGCCCTTTTCTGCACTTTTTCCAACTCTACAGTATCCTTTTTTAGGTGACCAGAACTGAACACAGTATTCCAAGTGTGGTCGCACCATAGATTTGTATAAGGGCAGTATGATCTTGGCAGTTTTATTTTCCATTCCTTTCTTAATTATGCCCAACATTGAACTTGCCTTTTTCACAGCAGCTGCACACTGGGTTGACATTTTCATTGAGCTGTCCACCACAACCCCAAGATCTCTTTCTTGGTCAGTCAGCACTAGCTCAGATCCCATAAGTTTATACTCAAAGTAAAGTTGGGATTTTTCTCCCCAACGTGCATCACTTTACACTTGCTTACATTGAACTGCATTTGCCATTTTGATCCCCATTCTCCCAGTTCAGAGAGGTCTTTTTGGAGCCCCAAGCAATCCCTCAAACCTGGAAAGAAGTTACTGAAAAGAAAGAATGAAAATATTTGTGTGTGTGGTGGTAAATCCTTATAACTGGTACTAACTGTAGGGACTTTTTAAAAAGATTGTAAGCTTGCAGGCATTAAAAAAAATCATTATTGTACAGCAGCTAGCATTGAAGCATGTTAAAAATAACAAATATTATTATTAATGTGCTGAGGCACTTGCCTATGGCTGAATTTTACAATAGATTGCTTCCTTGATCCTTTCAATTCTCTGCTTCTGTCTGATTAGGAAAAATCTGCATCCTCTTATACACCTTCTGTTACATACCTATGGACATGTTCACAACCTGCAGTCTGTGTGTGTCATCTGGAAGCGAGTGGATGATGTGCTCAGCTTTCACAGTGGGCCAGGCTATAAGAAATGTTATCATAGTTCTCTCTGGCTGTTCTTGGCCAGGCAGCCATGGCAGCCATGCAACCTATTACAAACTAAGATGTAATTGACAATCTTATACATGTCTACTCAGAAGTAAGTCATACTGAGTTCAATAGGGCTTACTCTTGGAAAAGTAGGCATAGGATTACAACCTAAGATACATTACTGTTTGAACTTCAAGGTCAATGAGCAACTTCTGTTAAATTAAGCTGTATAAGTATTGCCTACACACTATGTTCTTTAAAATGATGCTGCCTTGGTGCAAATCAATTGACCAGTTAGTTTTAGAGCTTTTCAATAAACTCGAATAATGTTGCCTGATAGCTAATTTGTGTGATTTTGTATAGTAGGTTAAAACACTACCTTTGAAACACAAATGAATATTGATTTGCAAACAATCATAGAAGTTTTAACAAGAGAAGCTCTTCATGGGCTTGAAGTGAAACACTTACACACTATTAATCTGTAGCCCTTTAGGATTGTGATTTTTGTATATCTGTTTAAAGAATATGGTTTTTATAACCTAACTTTTTTTTTTGCTTTATTAACCCCTAATATTCCACATTAGTCTGGGTGTTCAAGAGATTTCAATCAAAATGTATTAACTGTTAATTGCTTAATGGCTGTGTTATACATTACAGCCAGTGTGTGGTTTTTAATACAGTAATACCTTGGATTGCAAGTAACTTGGTTTGAGAGCGTTTTGCAAGACAAGCAAATTTTTAAATATTTAATTTTTTTTTACTTGATATACAAGCGACGTCTTGCAATACAAGTACTGTAGTACGGCTTAAATTAAAAATCTCTGTACAATTTTTTTGGGAGGATTTCATTTTGATATAAGAGTGTTTTGGATTAATTTACAAGCACGTTTCCGGAACGAATTATGCTCTCATTCCAAGGCATGACTGCATTACTGTACATCGATTAAGATTTCTCCCTTTCTCCCAGAAGGTGGCAGCACATTTGGTATGTCATGAAAGTGAATTGTAACCATGGTAACTATAGTGTGACGTTACAGCTGTTCCTTCCAGTTTTAACACGTTTTAAATTAATCAGGAATAGAAAGTGCTACATACGGTATGTAATATGTGCTCAGATTAACACCCCCGAGGAACACGTAACTGTTTATGTTACCACGTTTACTTAAGAGGTGATAAGTGGTCATTTCATTGCCGTCGTGCTTAATGCTTATTGCTTTCATTTTTTGTTTTGACCTTTTTACAAAGGGGAAAGGGGCTTCTCCCCTTTTCGAGGCAGAAAATGCAATATGCATCCTCCTTGCTAATTTTAGTGAACCTCACCGCCACACTGGTGTTCCGAGCGCTGTTTCCTCTCTTCTGTTTCAGTAACTCAGTCAAAGGCACATGGATCTTATTCAAACTTCCAGAAAGAGAGGAGTCTATAAAATGCAACCGGTAGAAACGAGAACGTAAAAAATGTCTGAGCCTGTGAGAGGAAGGGGGGCGGAAGCGGGCACAATGACGCTAAGCTTTCAATGGGGCCTCTGAACTAAGGCCAGTGCCCGTCAATCTAATCTTAATTCTACAGCCGACTCGTATGGCTACGTGCCCTCCTGAGCGTCTGCCTGCCCGCACCATTGTCCTGTCCATTTGTCTCACTGGCCTGTCCCTGTTTGGGCCTCTGGGCAAGCTGTTGCTCCCTCTCTCTTGGCACTCCCCCCCTCCTCTTGAACTTTTTTCGGGCGGAGAAACTCTTGACTGTATATCCTAGTCTTGGGGTGATGCCTACACTTTTACTGGGGGGTGGGGAGGAAGGCAAATGTCCAGCGTGCACACCCCCAAAATGTCTTGTGGTTCTTAAAAAGGAGCATGTTATAACGACTAATTGTGGTGTAAACTTTCGAAAGCGTCTGCCTCCATAACTTCTTTAAAGCGCCACAAGACAGCTCCCCCTCTGCTTTTTGCGTTTGATATCTAGCAGACTAACACATGGCTACCCCCTTGAGATTTGCCTCGAAGATGTATGCATTTTGTGCAGCGAGGGAATAATTGGTTTTAGGGTCCATTATAGTGTGGAGATCTGTCAGCTGTTGGAGAAAGTAGAAAATTATTGAGGCAATCCATGGCTTCAGGGATGCAGCCTTATGCAGCAGCGAGGCTTGGTTAGCCCCGGTTCTTTTCTCCTGAAGTCCTGTTCTCCCGTATCACTGTCCATCTCCCTCATAAAATGCTCTTTTCTCCCATACTGAACTGGGCAGCTAGGAATCCTATTATATATTCATTTATCTCAGGCCTCTGACCCAAGACTTTAATATAAAAAATAATTATGTTGCAGGTTTAATAAGTGGCAATTTTGCGTATACACTTTAATCAATAAGCTGCATATACTCGGGGCTGGAAGAGGCTGCGTCCCGGAGTCTGGTCGACTACTTCGTCTTCTCCCTTCTGTACCTCCCTTTGGCTCTGCAGGCCCAGCTCCAAGTGCGCCACATCTTCCAGTCTCCTGAAATGGGGCGGGAGGGGGAGTGAGGCGGCGGCGGCAGAATTTAAATTGACGTGCAGGATGGACCAATCATCTCGGAAAGCGCCTGACGGTCACGGCAGCCACCGCCCAATGGGGTGGGTTCTAAGGCGGGGCCCGTTGGGTGTGAGCAAAGCGCGGTCGGTTGGTGGCGGCTAAGGCACTTTCCTTCTCACGAGCGGCGGCGGTAGCAGCAGCAGCAGCAGCAGCAGCAGCAGAAGGCGGCGAAGAAAGGCGAGCGTGAAGAGGTCGGGCGGCGCAGAATGATGCGGCTCCGGAGCCCTGCGTTGTTGAGGGATCTGCTACGGCTCAGCCAGACTGGCGGGACGAGCGTTGGCGGCGGCTTGGGCTGCTGCCGTCGCCTTGCGCTGAGGTGGCTCCATCCCGCTTTGCCCCCTGTTGCCGGTTGCCGTCCGCCCATACGGCTAATACCAGGCGGCGGCCGCTCCTTATGTACCCGCTCAGAGGGAATCCTGGAGGAGCCGGGCAAGGGCCCCCCACAGCAGAAGCAGAAGCAACAGCAGGCGGCGCCATCCACGGAAGCTCCCGCCTCAGCAGCCGGCGGTAACAACCACAGCTCGGGCCCAGGCATAGAGGCAGGCGGCTTGGGGGAGAAGTGAGTGGCGGCGGCGGCGGCAATGAGGGACGGGGATCGGGGTGGGTGGATGTGGAAGGCCCCGCGGAGGGAGAGGGGGAAGGGGAAGGATGCTCGGGGCTGGCAGGCGCATGCCTGCCTCGGCCTGCTCGCTTCCTTCCCTCGTCCATTGACATGTGACAGGACGCCGTCTTGTCCGCCGAGATGGGACGAACTCCCGGCTTCGGGTCTTCTACCCACCCAAAAGAGGTGATAGTTTTCTAGGAAGGAAAAATAGAAGTTGGAGCTGGGTTGCTTCTACCACCCACCCGCCATGTGGCTTCGTAGCGAGGGCGGGGGGTAGGCAGAATCGGGAGTTTCTTAACCCGGCCACCATCCTCCACTTGACGTAAATTTTCCTCGAAATTGGAATCATTCGTACGTCTGGTCAAATTAAGGGAGTTGGGGCTTGCCAGGCTCCACCTCTGGACTCGGTGCCAGGGCCAAGTTTTCGGAAACCATCAAGGAATGGTAATCAGAAGGTGCCTCCGAGCATGTGCTTTTTTCACTACGTAATTCCAGTTAGCCCTTGCACATCTAGTACTCTCAAGCAGTGGGTATCTGGGTCAGAGAGTGTAGGTGGCCTTTTGTTACCTTTGAGCCCTTGTACCTGCATTTAAAAAAATTAACACTCCTGTTGTTCATGTAAGAAATTCTGTATTTTTGAAATACGTTGATGTAGGCTAGTTATGGCTTTAATGCCTCTTGGCCACAGTCATAAGGTGACTGACAGTGGAATCCTGAGCATGCTTGTGCAGAAGTCCTACTATGTTCAGTGTGGCTTACTCTGTAGTAAGTATGTTTAGGATGGCAGACTAGTTATAGAAGAGTGATTTACCATCCTCCCTTTTAGGTATATGCATCTAGAATGTGGAAATATGCTGTTCCGTTGGATGTCCTGGACTAAAGAATGTGTAGAAAAGTGATATTTTCTATATAGTTAATAGGGAATGTACTCTTCAGATATGAGCAGGCAGTGATTAGCTGTATCTTACCACCCCCCCCCCCCCCCAGCAAGGCTTATCACTGTACAGAGTGAGAGAGGATGAATTCAGGAAACTTGCCCCTGAAATGCCACATTGAGTGCTGTGTCATCCTTTACCCTCCTTGAATGAGCTTTGCTGTCTCCTGCATGTTCCCAGCATCAAGAACTGAGCATTGCATATACCATGAGATGAAACATCTATCTTTAACAACAAAATATTGGATGTAGCTTGTGAAGAATCTTCTAGTTGATCATTCTTTATTTATTGGTCTGTACTGGCAAAAGAGACAAGTGGGGAGGTATCTTAGAATGAACTGGGTTGTTAGGCTTGGAAGTGCCACAGAAGTTCTTGTTTTTCTCTCTAGGAAACCACCATGATAAATCACTATTTTTCAGTGAGGATAATATTGCTGCATGTGGAAATATGTATTTAAATTATTGGCCCCTTTGTATTAAATGTGATGCTGCAGGGTTGCTGTCTCTTTCTTGGAGAATATAAGGGGGGAAAGTGAAACCAGTGACAACTGAGGGTAATGAAAAATAATTATATACTGATTGGTTTGTCAAGGTTGTACAGTTTTCTATTAAAAATAGTTTAATTTTCAGTGCCAGTTTAGTTAGCTGTATGACTGCTGACACATGTAGGTATTACTAGAGGTCACCTTTAAAACTTAGACTTACAGAGTTAACAAATGAATCCATGAGAAATATCACTTTCTAGAACGCAGCTATGTTCCAAGTTGCTTTACTGCAACTAATGATAGAAATTGGCTAGCGTGCAGATTAATTGAGACTTTAATGAGGTAAAGAGTTAATAGGGTAGATAATGAAAAGAGAGAATCTATTTACATTCTATTTCCCATGTCCAGAAAAAAAATATGAATTGATTTCTGGAGCACATAAGGGTTAAAGAATTACTTCTGTTGATAGGATGCAAAACCAAATCTCTTTGTGCTTGCTCTTAATTTGATACTTCAGTGCTCTTAGTCTGTGCACTTGACATACCGGTACATACTTTGCTTTATTGTCTAAAATGAACAAAAGCTGCTTGCTGTGTAGATGATAGTGACTAAGGATTAATGTAATCTCATACTGTTTTCTGTCGGCTGAATAATTTTAAAGAAACAAGAACTCTTTTTTGCCTTTACTCCTAAGAAGTGTAATAAATTATATTACTGTGCCCTAATAGAATATGTGGAGCAGAACCTATTAAAGTAGTCTTCTATCTCCAGAAGATAGTACTGTTGAACTTCTCAACTGTTCACTTCAGTTTGGGAAGGTTTATGAAAAGTTCAACTCAAAATCTTAGACTGAGGCCCATGCTAGTTATGATACACAGGTGTATGACTCTTTCTCCCAACGTTGGTTTTAAACCAAAAACAGTCTTGGGAAGCTTTGAGTTTGAGTGGAGGAATGATGGGAGAAAGGGGCTGCTTACCTCTTCCACTCCAGCCATTTTGTGTGTGTGTTTTGAGGTTGTTCTGATTTTATGATTGTGAACCGCCGCCACCCCTGACATTTGTTGGGGGTTGGACTCGATGGCCTTGTAGGCCCCTTCCAACTCTATGATCTATGAAATCTAATAAATATATAAAAAAATAAAATTTTGTGTTCTCTGTCACCCCACTTGTTGCTAAAAACAACAAACAATTTGCAAGGATGCCAGGCTTTGCAACTAGAAAAAATTAAGTAGACTAAAGTCCAGTAAACTGCATAACTTATTCTCATACATATTTGGATCTGATGATGATAGACAAATATAAGTACTTTAGCATGGGATAGTTTTCTACTTGTAGTTGCAGTTAGCTAACATGCTTTTCACTGCAGTGCCTGTTGCAATTTTTACAGTGTGTATGGCAATTCTAAGGCTTGGTCCTTAACTTTCAGGATAATGTGGGCCTTACTTGTTGTTGGGCTTTAATATTTATGCCTATGCAGTATATTGAGAGTTCTTGTGACCAACAGTTAGATTAAGAGTTGGAAGGGGTCTCAAAATAGCTCAATGCAGTTCTAACATAGCATACCCTATACTTGAAGCACTCTGGCTTCAACTGTCTCTAGTGATGTGGGTTTTCCAGGAAATTTTGAATTGGAAAATGTTGCTATGCAAATTAGGTTAACTTGAACAGGGTAACTTGCATCAGAAAATTTTCAGTTTGCCTGGACATTTTTTTGATGCGCTAGCACAGCCTTCCCCAACCTGTGCCCTTCAAATTTTTTGAATTATGACTCCCAGTATTCCTGACTTGGCTATGCTGGCTGGAGCTAATGGGGGTTGAAGTTCAGCACATCTGGAGGGCACCAGGTTGGGGAAGGCTGCCTGAGAGAGCCCTCTAATTTAACATTATTTACCTGTATTTAGTAAGCAACAAAGCTAAAAAATAGTACCACATATTCATTCAATCAAGCACACTTAATGTGATTTAAATGTTATATTATGTAGATTTTTTTATTAGAATACTGTACTTGTATACATTTAGATGCCAGTTATGACCTTCCTCTTTGAGTAAGCATTTAATTTCTAGTCTGGTGCTCTGATTATTAAGCGGAGTAATATTTCTATATATTGATATTTTCATTTGTGTACTGTTTTCATGGTTGTTTTATTGTTTGGGTTTTTAAAAATAGATTATAAACCACCTCAAGGCATCTCCCAGTTGGGTGGTATATAGATGTAATAATCTATTACCAGATTTCTAGTCTGGTGCTCTGATTATTAAGCGGAGTAATATTTCTATATATTGATATTTTCATTTGTGTACTGTTTTCATGGTTGTTTTATTGTTTGGGTTTTTAAAAATAGATTATAAACCACCTCAAGGCATCTCCCAGTTGGGTGGTATATAGATGTAATAATTGAATACATTGTTAAACTTTGAAGAAAAGAGCATGTCCTTCCTTTACATTGTTTTAATTTAAGGAAAAAACAAAAGTACTGAAAAACGTTCACACTAATAAATGTTAGCAACCCAAAGAACTGTGCATGATATGCTAACAATTACTCATCTATAACTTTGAAACTGCCAAGCTTGCCTAATATTGTATTTGTAATTGGCATCCATTTATTGTTGCTAATTAATTTAGGAAATGGGAAATTTTCTGCAGGAAAATAAAGCATTGGGACATTTTCCGCCCCACATCACAGGCTCTTAAACATTTGAGCATGGACGTTCCTCAAGCAACATATTTAATTGCTGTATATAAATTATAATTAGGAGTTACTTCCTATTGATCAGCTTAACTTTGATTCCCTGCAGTTTTATACCAATGTTTCTTGTCAGCAATAGGGTGAAAAAGTGCTTTCCTTGACATTTTTGAGATCCTGTTAAATCTGTTAGAATCCCATTCCCTACCTCTAAAACTTCCTTGCTGTTCTCCCATTTTATATTTGTGCCTTTCCTAGTTGTAACATTTTACATTTCCTGTTATCGAACTTCATTAAGATATGCTTTATTCTTTATCTATTCAAATATTATATAATCTGCATATTACACCCAAGTTAATATCTGCTCCCTTATTCAAGTAACTCATGAAGCTATTGAGCAGCACAAAACCTAGCACTAATCCTAGTGGAATGCTGCTTGATACCTCTTTGAATATGATGTTTGTTTGTTCATTCATTTATCACTGCCCTTTGCATGCAGAATTGCATAACGGTCTTATGGTGATTTCTTTGCCACATTTCTTAAGGTGTTGCAGGTTTTTTTGGAATATGGAGTTGGTCAAAGTCTTTCTGAGGATTAAGTAGCTGTAGAACTGCATTGCTTGTCAAACCTGTTGCTTCATCTAAGATGGAAACTAGGTTGGACTGCCACAGCATTTCTTTATTCTGGTTCCTGTGACTCCATTTCCTTCTGGATGTTTGAGGATGAGCAGCTTCATAACTCTTACAGCTTCTTGAGTATTGAAGTAAAACTAACAGTATTGTAATTCAGACCTATTATGGTTAATTTTTAGGTGTTGCTCAAGCTAAGAATACCATGTAATAGTTTGAAGTATTTCTGTATAAGGACAAAACTTTGATATATGAGGGTAGAAACAAAAACACAAGTTATACAATAGATATAGTTCCCATGAACTTTTTGTAGAGGGAGGAAGGGAACCTTAGATGGCTTTAAAGGGGGATTAAACAAATTTGTGGAAGATAAGTCGTATCAATGGCTACTAGTCATGATGGCAGGATGCCTCTAAATACCAGTTGTTGGGTGGGGTGGGGGGAACAGCAGGAGGTAGAAGAAATGCAGGAAGCTGTGCTCTTCCCTTGAGCCCAAGAACCTGTAGGCAGTGATGTTGATTTTCTAAATAATAATAATAATAATAATGAAGAATTGGATTTTTTTCTAGAGAGCTTTCTGAAATTTCCAGTGCTCTACATTCATTGGGGTCTGATCTAGCATGTTTATTTGACTATATAGTAAAGAAATATCATGGTATATCATGTTAATTTTACATGCTATATAAATATCCTAGAAGTGTTTCCAATAGCCAATATTTGAACTGAAATATTCGATTAGGAAAACCTGAAGCCCTCCAGATGTTTTGGACTGCAACTCCCATTGTACCTGACCATTGGTCATGCTGGCTGGGACTGATGGTAGCAGTAGTCCAAAACTTGCTAGGGCACCAGGTTGGGGGAAAGCTGGTTTAACTACTACACCTCACACCCATATCAACATAGGGAATTTGTTTTGCAGATCTGGGGACCCTCTGGAACAGTATGGTATATGGGATGAAGGGCTGTCATAGGTAGGAACGATCAGCAAAAATTGGGTGGCCCAGCTTCTGCTAGCACAAAATAGAGAAGGAAACCACAGAGTGTGGCAGGCAGAAGAGGCTGTTTTAGGCCCCAGGGGAACAGAGGTACAGTGAGAATTTGGGGTGGTTGTGGCTAGGGAACTGATGGGCCTCTGGGGAGATTCCTGAGAGCCTCATGTGACCTGCAGGTTGCCCACGTGTGGCTTAAAATATTTACACGTATTCCAATAAAAATAATTTCCAAGTAAAGATTTGAATTTGCTTTGATACCATTTAAACCACAGTAAGCATGCTTTATTCAGTGCCTCCCTCCCCCCCTCAGATATTTATTTTAAAACTTTGTAGGCCACTGTTTAGGATAAAATTCCTCTCAGCATTCCACAAACCTGGGGGCACCTCTGTAAATACCATCTCCTTTGTGCCTGCCAACCTAGTTCTTGCAGAGGGCATGTAAGTAGGTAGGGCTTTAGATGCAGATCTCAAAGTGCAGGCAGATTGATAGGGGTGAAGGTATTCCTTCAGATAACAAGGTCCCAAACCATTTAAGGCAGGGGTCCCCAACTTTTTTGGAACTATGGGCACATTTGGGAATTTGAGAAACTGCTGTGGGCACCACCACAAAATGCCTAATTAGTGGATCGCTGCTTTGCTGTCTGCCTGTCACGTCTATGGATCTCAGACTGCATCTTATCAAGCGTAAACTTTTGTATCGTGTCTATTGGACACCGCAACATCTCTTCAATAAGGGATTGTCTAATTCAGCTAATTGCTGTGGTACAATATGCTTCTTTTAAATGTATCTTTTGGCAATGTCCAGCAGTTGTTTGTTTTTGGGAGGAGGTTATTACACAGATAAATTTTGTACTGGAACAATTGGAAGGATAAACACATCTCCTATAATGCAGTGGATTGCGGACTTTAAAGCACTTTCAATATATGAATGGGTGGCATATAAACACCACCTTCAAATGCATACTTATTTGGATATTTGGTCCACTTTTGTTGAAGCCTATGTATAATTGCTAGAAAGTTGTATGCATTTCATACAAATCCATGTACGTATATTAAAAAACCAGAAAATAATACTATTTTTTAAAAAAAATCCTGTGGGCACCATGTTGGGGACTTCTATGTTGGAAGTGCCTGAGGGCACCACATTGGGGACCCCTGTGGTCCCTTTAAAAGTCAATAGCAGCACTTTAAATTTGGTCCAGAAACCTGTAGAAAATCCACTAGAGCAGGGGTAGGCAACCTTTTCGGACCTGTGGGCACACTTGTCATTTTTGTTTGGGTTTGAGGTCTTGTCATTTGGGCCCGCACACATTTCTTTTCAGAATTCTGTCTTTCCTAGCCCCCACTCCCCTTGCTGGAATTCTGTTTTTTCTAGCCCTCCACTTGCTGGGATTCTTTCTTTTCTAGCCCCCCTTTCTTCTTCTCAAGATTTCTTTTCTCCTCGCTGCCCCAGCATCTGCTTTCTTCTTCTTCTTTATCCCTCTTCTGCTGCCTACCCTTTCTCCCTGCCACTGATTTTCTCCTTTCCTTTCTCCCTGCCACTGATTTTCTCCTTCCCCCTACCTTGCTGCTGCTCGCTGCTTCTGCTGCTCACTGCTTCCTCCCCGCTGCCCACTTGCCCACTCAGCTGCTGCTTCTGCTGCCTTCACCTGCCCGCTTGTTGAGCCAGTCGCCTGCTCTCTTGACTGTTGCTCCTGTGGCAAACATCCACCTGTTGCTGCTTCTCAAGGTGAGGAAGGGGGTGGAATGAGGAAGGAGTCTTGGCGGACACCGGGCACTGTCAGGCGTCTTGCCAGGTGAATAGGGTGCTCACAGGTGTTGTGTTGCTGGCCCTGCCCTTGAGACTTCAGAAAACCATGTGGATTCATCAGCCTCTTGAGGCAGACCATCAAGTTCAGTACTGTACTCCTGCCAAGGTTACAGATAAAATTTGATCAGATGATGGTCTAGCCATGATAATGGAGTCACTATTGGCTTCCCCACCCACAGGTCACCTTCCCTCAGTCCAGCACAGAAAGACAGGTCCAAAGTGAGTTCTATCACATGTATTGGGCTAGATATAATTTGAGACAGGCCCATGATTGACATATTGGCCATGAAATCCTGAGTCTTGAGGTCCTCAATACCACACTTGATACCACTCCATCACCTCAGGTTGGGAGACTGTTAAACAGTAGGTGGGGTGGGGATAGTACAACAACAGAATCCCTATCCTGTTTCAGGTTCCGAACAGCAGATTCAGACATTTAAAAACTGTCTTACTGTTGGATAGTGTATCTGCCCAGGGAGATGGAATCCTTATAGACCAAGGCTACCCACCACTCACATTGATGCTGTACAAGATTCCCTGGAGGACACATTTGGGAGTGGTGTATCCCTTCCCCTTCATCCAGCCAGGTCTTGGTGACGCTGGCTAAGTTGGCATGCTCTTCTGTAATCAATAAATAAATATTGGTTTTAGCAGTCGTGTTTTCATTAACTTGTTTTTTTAAAAAAAAATTAATTGGTTAAATTTTTTTTCATAATGTTTTAATTATATTTTTAACTGTATTTTATTGTTTGTTTTTAATTATTGATGTACACCGTGCCGAGAGCTTCAGCTATTGGGCAGTATAGAGAATGAATGAGTGAATGAATAAATGAATAAAATAAAATCAGAGGTGATACATCCTCTTCCATTACCTGACCTGGCATTAATTAACAGCACCAGCAGTTTTGAAAGGAAGCAGGTAAGACACCAAGATTACCAAGGTTGGGGGCTGGACCAGAAGGAATCATCACATAGATGTCTCAGTTACCTTCCCCTTAACCAATACTGTCAACTGTCTGTAACACCCTCTGCCCTACATGACATAGTGCTCCCTTTCCCCCCTCGTAAACTCACAACAGACTGTACTTAGCCCAAAAAAACCCATCCAAGCTCCGACCCAAGTACTTCTTAATATCCCTCATGAAAATGACTAACCCCTCTCAGTGACTTCTGGTACTAGCAGCTGCAGTTCAAGGAAGCTCTGGGGAATGTTTTCAAAATACAGTCCTCCCCTGGCTCCTAGATGTTCTGGCTGCTGTTACGGTTACTCCTAGTGTTGTTGGCTAACACATTGGTTGGACCTTGTGTTGATAGCAGGTTGGCCATTAGCAGGCGAAAGATGTCAATGTCTCAACATGACATTCTTCAGCTTCTCAACATAGACTCATGACTTCGGCTCTATGCCAGAAAGATCATGCCTTAATTCAAATGCTTTTAGCTATTGGAAACACTCCTGAGATATTTATATCCCATGTAAAATTAACATGGCATACTCCTGTTTTCTTAGCTTTGTTTACTGAACTGTCAAACATACTAAATTGGATCTGAATTGGTTCTAGGACAGTGGGGGAGGTCACCAACGTGTCCATTTTGCAAATGGTAAACTGAGGCTTAGAACTTGTTTCAGATTCACTGTAGCCTTGTACCGTGTATTTGAAGGCCAACACTATGTTTGCTGTATCACAGTGCTGTCATGTGTTCTGCCTTCAAATTAGCTTGTCTATATATTTTTCAGATACAGGCTTTGCAAGAACAAACACTCACTTCCATGTAGTAAAGATAGCTATGACAATACCATGCCCGCTTTGTATCTTAGCTCTTTTTGGCATATGCTATGTGTTTTTCGAAGTGTTTAATGATGCTAAAATGCTGCTCTTAGGCTGAACAAACATTACATAACATTATTGACCTGGTGAATAGTGGGAGAAAAAGCTTATACTGCAGTTTAAACTGATAAGCTTTATCCAAGAATAGTCCATTTAAAGTATTTTCTGTATGTAAATTGAATGTTTGCCATGTTTGCTTTATCAGTTGGTTCAATGTCATAGCTAAATATTGGGCTAGTCTGCTTGATTTAACTGCAACAGGTGTGAATGATACACAATCTATAAAGTATCTATCACAAAATTGAACTAAAGCATAATGTTTGGAATTTTGAACACTAGGGTGAAAATCTTTAAAGTATGCTGTATACGTATTTTTTTCAACTGGTACATGACTCTGTGGAACATAAAGCTTGCAGTAAAGCAGATTAATGTGTTACACTTGTTTTATAATGTGCCTTATCAATGAGAGAACATCTTTTTCTTTGAATTACAAATTCTTAGACTTACACTGTTTCAATGACTGAATAGTTTGTCAATTTATAGGGAAGCATTGCTGAAACCCATCCCCCCCCCAAAAAAAATTGCCTGTAAACATCTATGATAAATGTTTACACTCTTTTGCAGAAAGATATTTAAAGCTTTTAAAAATACCTTATTTTTTGCAGAAGATATTTAAATTCTTAAAGTACTTGAAAAGCTCTTTACTGAAGTAAAGTATACTGAAAAATAATAAGCATTGCGTTCTCTGAGGGAAGGATCCAACAGTCATCGTGCGCTAGCACTATTGACGTTGCACTAGCGTAAACCAACACTCGTGCAATGTCAATAGTACTTCCTAGCGCAACGGGAAACTTGGCAGCACACGGGGAGTGCACACTTGTTTTCAAGCAAAATTGCACTCCTGGGAGGCTTCCAGGTGCATGATTTTGCTTGAAACCAAGGCGTGCACTCCCCTCACACCATGTTTTAAAGGAAATAGCCCCTCTTTTGCCTCTCCCAAATTTCCTGTTGCAGTAGCAAGTGCAATTGATGCTGCAAAAGCATTGGTTTATGCCGGACATGGTTGGATCCTTCCCTGAATCTTTAACCCTATTCTTTCTGCACCTGGGAAATATCTCTGAAGACTGAGGACGGTTTCACGCTTTGTTTTTATGATGTGCACTTCCATAGTTAAATATTAAGGGAACCTGTTGTTATCAGGTGGGGGGACGGGGACTTTGCATAATATTCAGCTTTATTTTGTAGTTACCCGGCAAGGCACTACACCAGCAGTACTGGATGCTCTTAGGTTGATGTAAAATAAAAATTTAAAAACACACCCAGGGATGAGGAACTTTTGACCCTCTAGATGTTGGACTCCAACTTCCTTTAGCTCCAGTGAGAAGGGTCAGTGATCAGGGATGATGGGAGTTGTGGTCCAACAACATCTGGAGGTCCACAGGTTCCCTGCTCCTGATGCAGCTGAAGTTGCTTTTGATGGCAATAAAGCACTTCAGTCCTAGTTTTATATGATGAATTTATACAAAATTGTCAATTTACATCAGGGGTTTTGAACCTCTTTGAGTCTGAGGGCTGAATTCGGAGGCTGTATTCCAGTGGTAGGTATGGCAAAAAGGGTGGGCCCAGAATGCGAAAGAATACCAGAATATTTAAGCCTAAACAGCATCTGAGGGACATAGGATATTTCGGATACCGCAGTCCAAGATTGGAGACAGAGCTCCGACCTTGTGGGGTGGGAATCAGAGCTCTGGCACCCCCCTCTCGCACCTGCATGGAAAGAACTTGACCTTGGAGAAGGGGGCATTTCAGTGGGTGGGAAGGGGAGGAGTTTGGAGAGGCCAGGATACGAGTTATCCTGAGGCCTCTCCAGCCTCCTTTCCTCCCCCTTCAACAGGTAGATGGGCAAAAAGCAAAAAAAGCAGGGTGGGAGGATAGGGAGGCAAAGATGGCCTCCACTGCTTCTCCTGCCCTGCATAGGATGCTTGTAAGCCTCTAAGTTCGGAGGCTTATGCTCATCAAGCTGTTACTGTCATTATCTAAGCCTTAGGAGAAGCATTTCAATCTTTTGGAATGCGGGAAAACTACACAAAAGCCAGGAAACCACCAAATGATCAGTGGTCGGGGAGAGGATGTGGCCATCTGGGGAGCCCCATGCAGACTGGATTTGGCCCCTGAGCTTAAGGTTCTGCACCTCTGATTTGCATGTTTATAACAGAACAAATACAGTTAATTAAATAGTAGTCAAATGTGTTTAAGGCTGCAGTCCTATATACACTTACCTTGAAACAAGTCCCATTGAACTTTATGTGACTTAGCCATGTGTAGATTGAACTGTATGTGTTTCATTGGTGAACTGTTAAGAGGATGACCTAGGAACTTTTCATTTCTCACTTTTTCCCATATCTTGTTTCTTCTTAGTAAGACAAAGCAAGGTCTCTTGCCTAGTTTGGAAGATTTGCTGTTCTATACTATTGCAGAAGGCCAAGAAAAAATACCAGTTCATAAGTTCATCACGGTAAGCTTTGTGTGTTTTAAATAAACTGTACACTTAATACGTTAGCTAAATTATTTGCTTTTGGTACTTTTGAAAAGGAATGCATGTCATAAGCTTTCTAATTATCAACTGATGGGAAGGTTATGTTGTAAATTAGTCCTGTCCAGAGATAAACCGTAGTCATTAACACAGTCCAAGGTTAGAAGCCAAAATATGTGTCCGAAATCAAGATAACACAAACCAGCAGGCCGAAGAGTAGTTGAGGTCGTTCCAGAGTCAAAATGCACAAGTCTCAGTCCAGGGGCTGGCAGGAGCATCTGGCTATGGTTGATTGCAACAACAGTTGCTTCCAGCATCTGAAGTGTGTTTGGGGCCTGTCTTTTAAGCAAGTGCTGATTGGCATGTCAGTACAGCTGGGCCAGGCTGCAGATGACACGTGCCTGGCCCCTCCCCAAACACACTCTGGCTTGGTTGCCCTATGTCTTCCTCCTCCATCCCAAGTGGAGGCACAACAGGTTATTAAAGATGAACATTTCAGATGTTCATTTCTCTCTAGATGGCTGTACTTCATATAATGGGGCTGTCTGCACGACACGACAGCCCACCATGGGTTATTTAACCCATGGTGAGGCTGTGATGTGTGCAACCGCCATTTTGAATATGCAACCCCTGCTTGGAGGTTGGCTTTTCTTGTGAACCCAGCGAGTATGGGTTATGTGTGGGTTAAACAACCCTCACATAACTCATGTTCTAATTAAGGGTTATGAAAGGTTTGTTTAACCCACGCTTGCTGGGTTCACACAACAACCCCCAAGCAGGTTTGCATGTGCAATTTGCCACCCATAGACACAGTGGCTCATCCAGACATTCTGTTTGTTTATGTTGTAAAACTGAGGGTACATTGGTGTATATTTTCTAAACACAATTATGAGAAGGCATTGAAAAACATAGCTGCTCTGTAAATGAATTTGCGAGCATTGTGTTAGAATTTAAGACCAGATGGTACTCAGAACTACTTAAATGTTAACTGAATTAGTGTTCAGAAAAAGAAATATTTGTGATACGTCTTTATTTTACAGGCTCTAAAATCTACAGGTTTACGTACATCTGATCCAAGGCTGAAAGAATGCATGGATATGCTAAGATTGACGCTTCAGACAACATCAGATGGTGTCATGCTAGATAAAGATCTCTTTAAAAAGTAAACACCTCTTTATTGATCTAAAACAATGTCTTAAAATTTGCCACAGCATCCATTTTATTGATATGGAGTAATTTTGCTGCATATAATGGGTAAGAGAGCATGTTTATGATCATTCACTGGAGTATGAATATTTTTTAAAAATATTTGTAGCACAATGCTGTCATACACTCACTCTCTCTCTCTCTCTCTCTCTCATTCTCATTATATTAGATCACTGTTTGGGTTTAACTACATGTGATGTTAATTGCTTGATTACACTTAGATATCAAATTCTTAAAATTTAAGACTCTGATCAGGAATGGGACTCTTGAGCTGGTTTAACTCTCTCCCCCAATCAAAAAGTTGCTGGTCTTCCTGGAAGGGAAGCATAATTATGAATTCATAATTATGAATATTAAGACTCTTGGACACTTAACTGGCATATAACGGAGAAACACTATTCTGCCTAGTTACTACTAGCTATTCTGGAAAGTTCTGAGCATGTACGTCTTCAAATAATTTTGCTTTGGGTCTTTACATGTGTATACAGCCAAACAGAAATCCTTCAGTTTCACAATTGCTTCCTTAAGCAGTTATAAAGGCATATGGGCTGCATGTCCACAGGCTTTGGATTACGCTATTACGTTGTAAACACACTTGCCTTAATTATTATAGAAACCAATTGATAGGCATGTTTTCTCAGGAAATAGTAAGTTGGGAACGAGATTTTATGAATTCTGTTTTCTGGAGATTTAAAACATAAAACATTTTCCAGCCATGTTGGAGGATATTTACAGTACATTTCTCTGTGTATAGAAGCTATTCACTCTACAGATCTTACACTGAGTAACTTCTCTTCAGAGTCCTAGAGCGGCTGATATTACAAAATCCTTGTGATAGTCCTTTTATCAAATCTTGTATAATATAATACTTCTCCATTTCTTAATATACTTTAATGTGGTGGTGACTTTTTAATTGTTAACAGGCAATTAGTTACTCCTTTGCTGTTTTTCATCATGTCAGGTAATTAAACTTGGGGAGCATTATGCACATTAGAACTCCTCCCAGAGTTGTGGCTTGTTATAATATCACAGGAGCATAACATTGGCACTTATCCAGGCATTTTAACCTGGCATTTGAACAGAAGGCAAAGTTAAACATAGTGTATGTAATAGCACTAAAGACAAAACTGTATATTGAGTGATAATGTACATACTTTGCATTTTCACTCGTAACCATTTTTTTCTTTCACAGATGTGTTCAGAGCAATATTGTCTTACTTACTCAGGCTTTCAGGCGAAAGTTTGTCATTCCAGATTTTATGTCATTTGCCTCTCACATCGATGAGTTGTACGAAAATGCTAAAAAACAATCTGGAGGAAATGTAAGTGTTCTCATGAAAGAATTGTTATGTTTTTTTATATTTGCATAGCATAAGAACCACACTTTAATCACCCAAGAATTGTTTTCTTTTGCATTGAAATGTTCGTTCCTTCTTTACATTTTCATCAGTACTTACAAGTTCTCTAGTCTCCCATCTCCTCCTCCTCCACTCTCCAGTTTTTACTACTTTTGGAAACCTGGTTTAAATTAATACATTGGGAATAGCTTTGGTTTATTTAGAATTCCTGCCCTGCATTTTGGCTCAATAAATTCCCCATGGCAGCTTCCAAATTAGGAGAGATAGAGTAAAAATAACAGCAGGGATGGGGAACATGTAGCCCTCTAGATGTTGCTGGATTGCAACTCCCATCAGCCCTAGCCAGAATAGTCAGTGGCCAAGCATGATGGGAGCTGCAGTCCAACATCATCTGGAGGGTCACATGTTCTCCATCCCTGGTAATAGCAATGCAACAAAAACATAACTGCATAAAATCAATACAGTTTGTCATGGTCTAGGCCAACAGTATGTATAAGCAGGGTTTTTGGGGCACACATAATAATTGATGGATTTGCTGTTTTGGGGCCCATGGTAAACCCATTCATACAACTAGTAACTCCCCACAAAAGGCTGTGTGATTGATCCCCTATTATGTTTAGGATTGAAGAGCCCTCATTTTGTGTGATAGTGGAAGTATTTACTGTAAACTTGGAGTTTTGGCGATTTTAAATTTGTTTTTTGTGTTATTTTTCTCACTAACATATTTTTTTAATGGCTGTACTTCTCCTGTAAGTCATTTCTAGCCTGGCAGTATAATTTTAAATGGACATTATTGATTTTGTTTTGGTTAGGTTGCTGACTATATTCCACAGCTGGCTAAGTTCAGTCCTGACTTGTGGGCAGTGTCTGTTTGCACAGTCGATGGACAGAGGTATTGTATTGCATCTTAAATATCTGAACTGTTCAAATAATGTCAGCTATAGTGATGGAAGCAGAAAGCTAACTTTGAGGAACTAAATTTGCTAGAAGATAATTCTGTAACATTCATGGTGTGTGTGCCGTACGGTGCTAGCTGGTGGGCTTGCTTTCTTATTATGTTCTGTTTAGTGCAGTCCCTCATTAATAAAGGGCTAGGATGACATTTCCTTGGATGAATTTTGTTGTGAGATTATTGTTATGCACTCCCTACTTCTCTGAATAATGCTGTTGGAGACTTTGATCTGTGTTCTTGTGGGTTGCAGAATTTTGATTTCATATGCCAAGTGCTCTGTCCAAAAATAACTAATATAGATGATAGATGTTGTGTTAATCACCAGATATACTAATGACAAACTCTATCTCAGCGCCGATCCTTACATAGCCAAAACAGCACCATACACAGAAGAAGGAGGGATCAGCAGGCTTGGGGGAAACCCTAGGGTTTGCAGGAGTATACAAAATCTTTAGGAAAAGATTCCTTCCTGCTCCATAAACATGGTCTGGTAAATACAGTACATATCATATCAAACTTTATTGTGCATAGCCAAAGGCCTTTACAATGTACAACATATGATAGAGAAGCTTACAGTACATTAAAATAATTTAACAGTATTATAATTTAGACAATTTTTTATAAAAACTCAAGAGAATGTTGTTAGCGCAGTTTTTAACATTCTTGTAAGATATAAATAGATATTAAAAGAAGAAAGAAAAAGAGCTCCAATTGTTCAAGAGTTAAAATTTATGCTATAATATAATCCTTGAGAAAGCGAAGACGCAATCTCTTGGCTGCCAAGGCAAATTGAGCTACCGCATATGAAATAGTTAATTGGTTATCAACTAGCAGTGTAATTACCACATCCCGAGGCGTACAATCTGAAAATGGCTGAACAATGGGTATCAAAAATCTTTCCCTGGGAACTGAATAAAGAGGGCAGAACAGCAGATAGTGAACTATATCATCAATTTGGTTACAGCCAAAAATGCACTTTCATTCTGAAACTGGTATTCCCAGGTATCTCCCTTCAAGGTATGCAGAGGGCATCTGTTGGAATCTAAGTTCTGTAAAAGCTCTATGGAGCTATGGAGAAGTCAGTGCCTCAAAATAATGTGGCCTTGAATGATTAAGTTGGAGTTGGGAATACCAAATAGAAAATCTGGCACTGATGATGGCTGCCCTATCTTGGCTGGCATCAAAATCGAGAGTCCAATTCCTAAGGGCAAGAGGACTGAAACATAGATATTTTTCCATAGTAACATTATAGACCTTTAACTTATCTTGGCACAACTGTGCCCATCCTCCGAGCCGCCATTGTTCCAGCCAACAAAGCTTGGTGAGATAATGGACATCCATACCATTTAATCTGCACCAATATCTAAAGTAAACCAAGTCAATTTTGGCTGCAATTGATGGGAGACCTAGCTCAGCCCTGAGGTGAGCTGAAGGAGATCCTGGGGGAAAGCCCCAGTATCTGCCTCATAAATTTATTCTGCAGAACTTCCAGATCAGACTTGACTCCTTTGCCCCACAATTCTGCTCCATATAGCAATTGAGCTATAATTTTGGCATTAAATACCTTAAGAACAGGGAATATTAGCTGGCTCCCTCTAACGCAGAATCTTTTGAGCTGCCCAATAGATCTGTCACTTAATAATTTAATGGCATCTAAGTGTTGTTTCCAGAAAAGTTTCTCACCAAAGTGCAGACCCAGGTATTTGAATGAATGAATCTGTTCAAGGACATAGCCATCGAGTGTCCATTTGGACTTAGGGGCTCTCTTCCCAAACACCATAATCTTAGTTTTTGCATGGTTAACTGTCAGCTGCTCTTCTTTACAAAGCTGTCCAAATTTGGCCAGCATTCTTTTAAGACCAATTTTATTCAGGGAAAGCAGGACCAAATCATCAGCATAAAGCAGGATTGATACCTTGCGATTACTAACTGCAGGAGGGAAGAAGGAAAGGGAGGCCATTCCGGGAATCAAATCATTAATATAAAAATTAAACAGAAAGGTGCCAAAATACAGCCTTGTTTCACACCTCGGTTGATATAAATTCGTTCTGATAGGGCACCTTGTGAGCCAATTCTCACCTGCATTGAGTTATTTTGGTGTAATAGCTGTATAAGCCATAATAACCTTTTATCTACTTGTCTTGCCCAGTTTGTGCCATAATCGCTCTCGATCTATCATGTCAAAAGCTGATGAGAAGCCTACAAAGGCTGTAAAAATGAACTTATCTATATGAACTCTTGATGGATTTACTAATTAAATGGTGTAGTACGAAGGCCTGGTCTCCGTTCCTAAAACCTGCTTGTTCCTCATGGATGATGCACTCATGGTTATCCCACTCATGCAGTTCGTTTAATAAGTATCGCGCATAAAGTTTGGAGGCCACGTCTAGCAAGCTAATGGGTCTATAATTGCAGGGATCTAATGAGTCACCTTTCTTAAAGATTGGTACAACAATGCTGCATAGCCATCCTGAAGGAAGATTGCCTGTGACATTAATATAAGTAAATAAATTTGTTAGGATTGGGGACCACCAGTCAACATCCATAGCAAACACCTTGGGAGGAATCGTATCCTCTCCCAGGGCTTTGCCATTTGGGAGATTTAAAATCAAGACCCCAATTTCTGCAGGAGAGACAGGCGGCCAGTTGGAAAGATTGGAGGGATTCACACTCATGGCTTGAATACTTAAATTGCTCCCGAAAATGCAGCTGAAATGGGATACCCAGTTTTCAGGTGTTATTGGAGTAGCAGCGTCATATGCTTTATAGGAGAACCCTCTCTGGATCAAATTCCAAAATTTGGAATCATTCCCCTCAATAAGGGCAAGGCCCAAAGATTTCCAGTTATTTATGAAAAAGGCCTTTTTCTTTCTCAGCAGAGTTTTATATTCTCTCCACCGCTGTTGCAGAAAAAGGATAACTTCATCGGTGTGAATGCTTTTCACCTGTATGGTTAATTTGCTCAGTTCCTTTTTCTTGAACTTGCAGTCTCTATCAAACCTGGATTGTGGGGCCATGGAGGTTTTATCTGAAAAAGTTGTGATCAAGTAGGGCCTAAGTGCATCAGTTATGTCTTGATAGGTTTTGCAGATATTCTGAGTCTCATCAAGAGCATGCTGTCGTAGCTCTTGGAGCTTATTTGATTCCAGCATTTGTCTTATATCTGTATCAGTTTTAAGGGACCATTTTAGCTGCTTTTCACCCTGTAAAGAGCCTAACATTTTGAAATCTGTCAGAGCCCCAGATTGTGGGCGTGTTCGCACAACACGGGAACCGCGGGGGAGCAGAAGTCCCCTGCGGTTCCCATGTTGTGTGAACGCCAACCGGGGTGCCCCTGCAGGACAGCCGTGCGCGGGACGCACACAACGTGACCATGGGCGGTAGAGGGGTAAGCCCCTACCGCGCGTGGCCACCCTGCCGTGCGAACAGCGGGCGGCCGTCCCGCGGGGGCCGCACAGAGGCGGCAGCCCAGAGTGACCGGAGCTGCCGCCGCTCCATCCTGTAGGGGCAAACGGCCCCTCTGCGCATCCCGGGGCCCCGCCCCCTAGCGCCGGGAGGCCCGCACTGTGGTGCGGGGACTGCCGGCTCCACTGGGGTACGCCCATGCGCGCAGGGCGCAGGTTGTCTGCGGCGCCCCGCCGGACCCCGCAGATCACCCCGTGGTGCTCCCCCGCCCACAGCCTGGGTCGTGCGAACCGGCCCTGTATTTCTTGAAATTTTAAAGACAGTTTAAGAGGAAGATGATCACATTCAGGTCTATCCTCAGTTACCAAGAACTGCACATATGGAATCATGGAAGAGATCCCATAGGGGCTTTGGGGCTCCTCCCCGCAGCAGGGGGCAGGGGAGCTCACAAAACAGCCCATTGAGGACTGAGCATTGTCAGTGGCTGCAGAATGATGAGTGTCTGTTGGGGTGGGGAAGGAAAACTAGGTGGGAGGGGAAATGGAATGGAGCATTCTGGAAAAGGGCGTGACTGGCTGACTGACTGGAATCTTGAACAGGAGCACTCCATACTCCAGTATTTTGGTATCGTTGTTAATACGATAAATTATGGCATTTATCTCTAGATACAACTCCATTCCTCAGGACTAGAAATGGGTTCTTGCAAATAGTGTTGCCTCTGTAGTGTTAGGATAATCTAATTCTAAAATTGTGGAAAGCTGAAAGGACTAAGGACTTGTATGTGTTTTTTTGTACATGTGGCTGATGAGTTGCCAGTGCTCTCAAGAGTTGGAACAGGGAGATGTAAGGAATGAGAGGTTACCCTGGCCACCTACTCTGGTCTTAGAGGCTCTAAGCAGCAGTGTCTTGTCTTACAGTTCTGAGTATGCAGCATATATTCTTAATGATACATTGCTAGTTGCTGTAGCCATCTGGCATACATAGGGTATAAATAAAACCTTGGAAGTTACCTTAACCAAACTACTTAAATCTAGTAGAAGACATCCCTAATTCTCTTCAAAGCTAAAGTAGGCTTGTATCCTGCAATATATTGTGCTGCTATAATTACGTTTATTAACAGGCCAGTTGAAGACTGTATGGATAGGGAAATGCCTGTGTTGAAATGTATTAGCTGCTAGTAATGCAGTAAAACATGGCAATATGCCAGTTTTGCAGGTAGATGTGCTAGAATAAATGTATATAGTTGGGGAATAAAACATGCAATAGTTTACTAAGGTGTGATCCTTGGCTATAAAAATAATGAGAGATTTGCCATTTGACTTCATTGGGCTGTGACTTGTACCCCTGAAGTTGCTAACTTAAAAATATACCTCTCTGCTACTCTACACCATTTTGGTGTGTTTGCTTTTGTTTTTATATGCTTGTGCTCACAATGGATGTCCGGCAAACTTTTATGCAAGTACAGTCAGGCCTTGGATTGAGAGCATAATTCGTTCCGGAAACGTGCTTGTAATCCAAAACACTCTTATATCAAAACGAAATCCCCCCCCAAAAAAATTTGTACAGAGATTTTTAATTTAAGCCGTACTACAGTACTTGTATTGCAAGACGTCGCTTGTATATCAAGTTTTAAAAAAAATTAAATAAATATTTAAAAATTTGCTTGTCTTGCAAAACGCTCTCAAACCAAGTTACTTGCAATCCAAGGTATTACTGTATCTCTTTGGAAACAAAAAGAAAAGATGTCTGTGGGTTCCTAGCCTTTTTGCTTGGATCAGATAAACAAACAGTGGAAACATTCATTATTCAAAATACCAGGGTCTTGATGCTTTTTAGGTGTAACTCTTCCTCTGAGGATGCGGAAAGAATAAATAAAGCAGAGTTTACAATAGAGTTTAACCAAATTCTATGTAGTTTTGCTTTCATTTTCATTATTATCATGATTTTGATTTACAATAGCTGGATCAAATCCTCATTTTAAAAAAATATCCAAGTACTGGACATACATCTCTGCTCGCAGGGGGCTGTGCAGGAAGCTCCAAATAGCTGTTTTCCTGTTTTTAAGGCTTCATGGAATGTTTCAGACTTGGAATCAGCCCAAAGGATCATGTTCAGGGAAGCTTCCCAGTCTTGGGGGCTGTGTTCTCTGAGCTACTGTGCAAGGATAAAGCGTCCTGATGTGACTGAACAAAAACTCAGTTGGCTTCCTTTATATAACCTGGCCCTATGCAGATGTTACACTTAATTATGTTTTCTTGAATCTTATGGGTTAAGCATTTCATTGAATACCTTAACTATAACTAAGGATTGGCTGCAAACCAGAATGTGAAACCATAGGCTGGCTTGGATGTAACAGCCAAATCATGCTTAAGGTTTTTGGTTCAAGCCTTGGCCTTGCATGCTCCGTCCTCGCTCACTACTTTGTTCTAGCAAGCCACATGTTTCCATTTTATCTGAACCAGCAAACTGTTTTGCACTTGCACTCCAAGCCTGAACTGGAAACCATGGAGGGTAAGCTTAAACTATGGTGTTTTGTTGTAAGAAAAGGAAATAATTGAAGCATGCAGAGGGAGGAGAGAGTGCTTAAGCCTGAGGTTGGATATCCCATGTTTTCATGTTATGTGAACATCTTTGCAGTGGGTTTACAAACTATGGCTTGCAGTAAGTATTGTATCTGCACTGACCAAAACATGATTAATATGGTGTTCCCACCTCTCTACTTGCAAGGTGACAAGCAGGTCTCATTATAAATCCTTCCAATGGCAGAGCCTAGCTCGATAAGCTAAACCATGGTTTCACTCTAATTTGGGATCTTAATCAGAGGTCAGGCAGATAACCATGGTTAAAGATTGAGCTGATTCGCATGATATGGCACTGCTTGTCATGGGTTATTTAACCCACAACAAGTTACAGTGCCCATGGGCACCATTTTGCATATCCCAGCCCAGCTCGAGTTGTCGTGTCATGCGAAACTGGTGAGCGTGGGTTATGTGAGGGTTAAACAACTGTTCTAGGGTTATGGTCTGTTCCAGGGTTATGCAACGGTGGTTTAACCTATGCTCTCCGGGTTCGCACAACATGTCAAGCCCCAAGTCAGATATGCAAAATGGCGGCCCTATGCGCCACAGATTAATTAACCCACGGTGGGCTGTTATGTTGTGTAAGCTAGCCCACTATGTCTACATTGGGTGCACATGTATAAGCCCTCCCAATTGCATATTGGCATCTGTGTTACAGCAAATAAAGTAATTGTGTTCTTTGGGGGCTTTGCCTCTTCCTGTGTGAATCTAGAGGCTCATGTTAAAGTAATTTACTTGTAACAAATACTTATTTCTTTAGTAGTGGAATAATACAAATGAAAAACTCTGTTCTATTCTGATGGGTCATAGGAATTGAACAAGAATAATAATGAGTCCCCTTCCAAAGTCCCTGCCCCAGGACTTGCCTGTCTATTTCTCAAAACAAATTGACAATGTGCAATGACTAATATACTATTTACCTTGCAGGCATACTGTTGGAGATACTAAAGTCCCATTTTGTCTTCAATCCTGTGTAAAGCCTTTGAAGTATGCTATTGCTGTTAATGACCTTGGTACTGAATATGTACACAGATATGTTGGTAAAGAACCTAGTGGACTAAGATTCAACAAATTGTTCCTCAATGAAGATGGTAAGTTAGCTATTCATGTACGGTAATTGATACTTCCCAATATTTTATTCAGTGAAATAGAACAGAGTGAGAGGGGTGGAGGAAGATGGAGTGGGTAGGAAGGAGAGAAAAATGAACTACTGTAAGTGCTTCTCTCCCTCTGTCTTTTCTGACCATGAAATTTCACAGATCTTTACTTGGTGTAAAATATAAAATGCCCTACTGTTGTCATATGATTAAAACAAATATCCTTTCATGGTTTAAGGAGTGGGTGAAGAGGGTGTACGTGTTGGTATGTGCTTGCCAGAGAGCTCAGGTTGACTGTGTCAAAAACTGAGGGCACACTGACACTAGCTATTTTCCTGGGGAAAGTTGGTGCTGTTTATATTATCCCATGGGTGTATTCCATGTCTGGATTTGGTTGTGGGAAAACTAGTTTCTCTCTTGAAGAACATTACTTCTCTGTGCGGTCCTAAAATACATTGTGGGAACAGTGGATCTGCTAGCTGGGAATCTGTTAGTAGCTGCTATAACTAGTGAATCTACTAGTGAGCAAGCACCTCTGCTTGAAACAAAATACCTGTCAATCAAATGGATAGTCTCATGAGTGAATATCTTAGCATGGTACTTCTATAATTCTGCTGCTGCTGTTTGTGGTTGCAAAGAATAACAGCAGAATATTCCAGGCCAAGGAGAATCAAAAGGTAATAGTCCAACAGATTTCCTGTAGTCAGTGTGGCTGCACCCTAAAGCTGACTCGGACACCAATGGGCTTCATTGGCACTATGCATATACCTTGTTCTAGAATACAACAACTTTATTTTTCTTGATTTCTGGTGATAGGATAATGAGAAGCACTGTTTGTGAACCTACTCACTTATAGAATTTAATACCATTGGTAACCTCACATCTGTGAATTGTGTATATGATGCTACCAATATGTGTAGCATATTGTGTGTGATATCTTTGAGCATACATGCTCTCTCATGTGTGTTAGGTATTCTGACCACTGCTAGTAATTCTTACAGTGCTTGGTATATGTTAACAAGAATCAGCTGTTATAATATACCACTGAGTACTTGTAACTGCTGTCAAAATTGTTTTATTTAAGAGGATTAAATGAAGTTGGGATCTTTCTCTGTTCTGTGGACTGGTACATTCAATGCAATTCTTTTATTTGTATGAGTATTTCCAACAAAACTCAGTTTCATTTTTTCACATTGCCAAATGTAATGTATATACCAGGCTCTTGGGGGTGTGAATGGTAGCAATTCCAAGGATTGTGGCAACTAGAAAACTGCTACTAGCCACATCTGTGACTGACTAGTTTGAGTGTTGTGATTGTTTATGAGAGTATGTTCCTGAAGAAAATCAGGGGTCTATTTTTCGTGAAGAAAAGAAATCCATTATATGAACTGAGTTTTGCCAAAATGCAGTGTTAATCCTCCAAGTCTTGGATCTAGACTGAGTACAGTAAGTAGAACCCCACAACAGGGCTTCCGTTCCTTCCTCCCCACTGCAGCCCCCTGAAAAGTGGCTCCTGAGGGCAGGTGACCCTCCAGAATGGCATGGAATGTAGCAAGGGGGGTAATTGAGCAGGGGCACTTTGCAGTAGTAGAGTTCTGCTTTTGCTATTCTGGATCCAAGACGGAAGGTCTTAAGTTAACTGTAATAAACCTGACTTCAAATTCTCTTGCCAGCATACAGCAGTACCAAATTAAAGCATAAGAGGAGTTCCTATAATAAAGGTGGAAGCTATGGCTGCTGTTTTTTGATCATCATTTGACAGAATTCAGCTCCTGTTAAAAATAAATTGCCCTTCTCTAAGTTTAAAGTTTCTATGTTTTTGTGTGTGCTTCTTTTGTATGGTCTCCTTCTCACTAAATATTTGTTGAAAGATGAAATTGAATTGTGATCTGGTAATTTATCTAGCTCTGAACAAAATGCTGAGCTTATTAGTGAAAAATGGGCGTATTCCCAGTAGTTTTTGTCTGATAAGCGAAGACACCTCTCAGTTGCTATGATACTGAATTAATTTTTAATAGAATGAGAATTAAGAGATGGCATTTGAAGACCATGTGATATGTCCACTGTGCAATAGATTTCTTCTGTATATCTGAAAGGAAATGCTAGTAATTTAAAATACATTTGATTTAAAATTACTGTTAAAAAGCAGATATTTATTCACATAATAAAATTAACTAGTCTAGCTGCTTCTTGTATTTTAAATTCATTTTATTAGTGCCCATAGATGCTGTATAGACTCAGGAAACATGGATCGGGTTTGCATGACCGGTACACACGATGGGAGAAATAAGCCACCATGGCTTATTTCCCCCGCTGTATGTACCGGTTACATGCCAAGGGGATTTGCAAAATTACCCTCGCCGGTGTGGCTTACTGTGTCATATGAACCCAGCTAGGGTGGCTTAGTCACCCAGAACCCATGGGCTGTTTTAGGTTTTGGGGTGGCTTCTTAGCCACAGCAACAAGCCGACATTGCACAACATGGAAAGCCACACTAGTAAGGGTAATTATGCAACCAACCAACCACCCCAGGCACACACGGTTGGGGAAATAAGCCACTGTGGCTCATTTCCCCTGCTGTGATCGTGTGAACAGGCCCAAAGTCTTAAGTTTACAATGAATATGAAGCATTTAAAATACCTCTGTATGGCATGTGTGTGAGAGAGAGGGCTGGTTTGCATCATCAAACAATCATGTGCCAGGTGCCAGTAGCATAATTACCTGGCTGGGCGCAGTTTGTTGTGTTGTCTGAAACTGGGTGGCATGGCTTGTTTGAGGGGAAACAACCCTCTTGGATTATTTGAAGGGGTTTTCCCTCTCAAACAAGCCATGACGCCCAGGTTTGGATGACATGACAAGCTGTGTGTGGACAGGTAATTAGGCTAATGGCGTTGGCATGCATTGCTGATTTAAACAAACCACGGTGGCTTGTTTTGATTGTGCAAACTGGGTCAACATGTGTTCATTTTTATATAATATATACAAACACACTCACACTCTTCTAATACTGAATATGGGCTTGAAATACATGAATTTAATGGACCATAAAAATTCTGATAAAAATAACTTGGAAAAACATCCCCATGATAATCAGATGTAATTTAAAACAACTACTTTTTGGTTGAGGCATTACAAGTAACTTCAAGGCAGAGGTTTGCTAGTTTGTTTATTTATTCATTCATTCATTCATTTTCTATACTTCCCGATAGCCGAAGCTCTCTGGGCGGTGTACAACAATCAACGATAGTTCCATAGGCTATCTTGTTAATTTCCTCCCCTGTTGTTCTTTTAGGACCCATCTGTGGGAATCATCAGCCTTTCAGCATATGCAACTTTGTGCACTTGTAGATGTATTTAGCCTTGAATTCCAGGCCATTAACTTCTTGATGGTGGTTACTAAGTACTTAATAAAAGCTAGGATACTGTTACATCCTTGGCAGAATTCCAAGTGTGCAAGTGTTTGTAGTCTGTTCCAAAGGCAAGATGCATCATCTGTTGTGTCTAAAAATTACTGCTACATGCCAACTCAATATTTCATTAGGAACAGAGTGCATGTACTTTCACTGACCATCCTAAATATAGTCTACTAGTATTGATTTCATATCAGTATTTTGGATGACCAATGTTGAAATGCAGAAAATAGCTGAGGTAATTTCACTTCTCCGTAGAGACTTTTTAAAATTAACATTTGTTCAAGGACTTTGAAACTTTTTGTGCGTCTGTTTTCTTCATTGTGCAAATGTTGGCAGCATCTTGTATTGGATGCCGCAACAGCACTAGGTTATGCACTTGTTCTGATTTTCCTAGTTCGGTGGCAACTCTTTTTCTGCATGTAGAGTTCATAGCCAAAGCATAAATGGTGCCTGATCAATAGAACAAAACTAGTTAGGAAATCTGGCAGAAGTGATGCATTAATTGCAGTGTGTCATATTTTTATGTAGGTCATATTTTTATTTTACATATATTGTCTGCTTGAAAAAGTAATCCCTTTAGTATTATGTGGAACTAAATATATTAAGTTTTTGTATAGGTTGTATTCACAAAATTGGTTAAAATGTTTGAATTTACTTTTTAAACAAACCTTGCAGTGAATGCATATGCCACTCTATCTCTGTCATACACAGCTCTACATGTCCAAGACCTCTCCATTCTTTTCTTCTACTTCGGAAATGGTCCACTTATGTAATAGATAATCCTGATTCTGCATGTGGAGTCTTCACTGAAGCAGAAGAGAATTGGACAGCTCTTAGGAATACATGTATTTGTCCCAAAATGTTCTGCTAATTTTAACAGTAAATACACAGACAGTTTTGTTAGGAGTTAACAAAAGTTAACTCCTAACAGTTTGGTTAGGAGGCTCTGCTCTGGGTGCATCAACATTCAAAGGTTGATGCACCTTTGAGTGGCTACCAGTTACTTGGGGCACTTCCATTTTATTGTGCAATTGCCTTGCCTCATTCATGGCATTTTACTAGGGAGTCCAGACGACATCCTCCTCCATTTGTAACCCTCCCATATTTCCCTCTGTTGCTTCCATCTTTTTTCTTACCATAGAAAATCCATTAAGGAGGGAAAGATGGAATAGTTGCCAATGTTTTTTTGTTTTTTTGTTTTTTGGTAGTGCTAGGGGTTGTCTCTATGGAAGCATGCAGGGCCTTCTCAATTGTGGTGCCTTGACTATGTAATACTCTCCTTGAACATATTTGTCTGGTGCCTACACTGCTATCTTTTGAGCCTGGTTGAGGCTGATTTATTCTCTTCTTTAACAGCGGGTGAAAACGCTACACTCATAGTTTTAGATCTATTTGGTTTTTTGCAGTTAAAATGCTGCTGTTGCTGGTGTCTAGCTTTAACTGTTGTAACTTGTGAACTGAGTGTTTTGATCTTGTTTAAATTTTATAAGCTGCACTCGGATAGGGAGGAAGCTTGTGTGGTAGATGTGATAGAAATCTGTTAAATAACCTTTCAGTCTGCTCTGCAAGTCCTTCCTAGCTATTGACTTGAGATGCTGTGATATCACAGAGGTACACTGGTCAGAGCTGCTAGATTCTCTAGTTTCAGCCTTTAAATGGGCATATACACAAGTCCTAAGCTTGCCTGCTTGTAGTTCAAGTGGGGTCAAAGGTGATGGAGGGACAGACTGAGAGAAAATGCTGTTACTTTGAGTGGAAGACCGACAACCTGGTCTTCTGCGCGGGTTCAATGCTAAGGGGGTAGCGAGTCCTAGGGCGGGCCTTCTCTGAGGTCCCCAGCGACTATCAACCTTAGCCCAGAACAAAGGGATAACTTATAGCCACAAAAGTATCTTTTATAAAACAAGTTTATTTACAAAATTACCTTCACAAACCCAGACACACGCCAGCAATACAGCTTATCAGTACGGTACAAAGTAGCAAGCAAGAAGTCTCAAGGACACCGTGTTTTCAGGGCTCTCAGCTAGTTAGTTCAGCTCGGGCTCCAGCAGAGGCCCGGTCAACCGCATGCTGCTAGCTGGGTTCCCGGCGGAGGTCCGGTCTACCCAAGCGGCTAGCTGGGTTCCCGGCAGAGGTCCGGTCTACCCAAGCGGCTTGTGAGTGATTTCAGCTTGGTTTCCCGGGGGTCTGGTCAACCCAAGCGGCCAGTGATTTCAGCTTGGTTTCCTGGGGATCCGGTCAACCCAAGTGGCCAGTGATTTCAGCTAGCTGGAGCACGCCGGGTGCTGCTACCCGGGGTTGCCGATCCCTTCGTTCCCTTACCCCAAGCATGGGGCAAGATTGCTGATCAGGTCCAACAACTCAGTTCCCTTGCGCAGGGTGTTTTATACCTTGGTGTTTCAGGTAGCCCCTCCCTCCGTAATCAGGTGGGTTGCCAATCAGGTGGGTTGCCACCCTCCCTGAGGGGCGGCCTTTTGGGTCAGGTGGGGTGACGCCTTCCCCCTGTGGGGTGGGGTCCCTTTGAAGCCACTTGCTTAATGGTCCCATCCTGTGGTGTTGAATGGTCCTTTCTTATGGGTGCCGAAGTGTCTGCTCTGGCGAGGTATTCAAGTCTTATGTAGATGGGGCTGATATACGAGAGCATTGACGAACCTGGCGATGCTTCCTGTCTTCCCCCCTGGGGTGATTCTATGCAGATGTTGTTTGTCCCCTTTGGTCTCTGAGGAGACTGGCTGTCTCCCCCCCCCCCCCCGGTCTCCTTCCCCCCACCTTGGTGAGTGTGTGTGTGTCAGAAAGGGGGCTTAGGTTGGCTTTCTCCACACTTTGGCATTTAAGAGTCGAAACAGTTACTATATTAAGGAGTGATTGCGCTAAACATATGTGTTTTCCTTTTGAAACTATGTGTTTTCCTTTTGAAACTATGTGTTTTCCTTTTGAAACAGTGTGTGTTTTCCTTTTAACATAGTCATTGTAGAAAGGCCCAATTAAGATTTGGGACTACAGTACGTGGGGAGCAGGTTAATCCTTCCCCCCACATCCCAATAAACATCCGCCTGCCCTTAAATTGATATTCACCTCAGGAGGAACCTTCCCAGCTGGGTTGAATAGTTGCTTTAATGGAGGGCGGGGGGGGGATGATTTTTATCGGGACTGGAGTATGGAGAGGGAGAGAGAAGGGTGAAGCTCAGCACTTCATGATCCTGATTCTGGTCAAGAGCCACCATGAATACATGGTTTAAAACAGGGGTGGGCAGCCTAGGCCACTTCCCCCCAATTTTGTAAAAAAAGGAAAGGGGGGGAAAAGGTATCTGTAGTGACTATGGGGCACCCAAGGGGCAAATTTAGCTTGCAAGCAGGCTAATTATGACCCTTTCGATGTTCTGGAATTTAATTTTTAAACAATTTTTGGTACTCGCTAGGGGGGGTGGCAGCCAGTGTCTGGGGGGGCGAAAATGGCTCCCAGACCTCCTGCAGGTACCCACCCCTGATCTAAAGCATAAAACACATGTTAAATCCAGTCATACATTTAACATTGCCTGCTTTGCCCCTATGTTGGGAGGAAATTGGAGCCAGTTCCCAGTCTGGAGCTGATGAAGCAAATCTGAGAGAAGCCCTGAGTGAAGCAGAGAGAATTGTGATTTCAAACCAACTGGTGGGAAAACACAGTTGCTTGTTAGCCCACTCTGGGGCTGGATGCACAAATAACATTATGATTGAAAGAAGCAGAAGGAGAGGATATAGACTGGACATAGGTCCAAGTTGTAAATGTAAAATGTGAAGGAAAGGGGGTCCTCTAGGATCCAGCAACTTGATGACAAAAGGGTGGCATGTAGTGCCCATCAGCTGCTTATGTGAACTATCAGAAGGATAGTGTTCATGTAAAATATGGGTGGTGGCCTTTATTCTGGTTTTGTAAATTTAGTTTGTTGTGGGAAGTCAATGCATGTGACTGAATAAACTTCTTATTTTGCAGACAAACCTCACAATCCTATGGTAAATGCTGGAGCCATTGTGATCACCTCCTTAATCAAGGTAAACCGTTTACCCTTAATTTTCCTGATAACTGCACTATGAATAGTTTTTTTTCTGGAAAGCTATGTTGTGCAGTGTTAAATTCCATACAGACATGGAAACTTTATGACCTGAACTGCGACTTGCAGTTCAGAGAAGCATGTAGTCAACTGTTGCACCTGCAAAACAGTTTGAATCCAAAGGGGCATGTGTGCCTCTTAAACTGTTTTCAGTGTTAGTTTTTCAGAAGCACCCTACTCCCCCCCCGCCCTGCCCCAAAGTTCAAAAAGGAGTTTTGGGATATGGTGCAAGAGAATTTTTAAGGGGAAATGCTGCTGGTGTTTTTCTATTACTCTGTCCTATGCCCCTGTCCCCCTCTGTGAGTTTATTGCTTGAAAACTGCTGTTTGAAACCAGGTGGGTTAAAGAAGGGGATCTTTTTGTGAAAAGGTGGATGCATACATGCATGCATACTAGATTATGGCCTGAAATACTATATAGTTAGAGGAATATTAGATAAGCATAATACCTTCTACTTGGGATTTTGTGTTCTGTGAAGCATGCAACTTATTTTAAAGTTTTTTATATAGGAACCTGTACATTAGTTTTAATGTGCAATTTTAAGTGTTTTCTAAACCCTTTTCTGAGCATTTTGTTGTAGTTAGGCTCCTGTAGAGAACTTAAAACAAAAATGGCTTTATTGTAGACCACTAAAGAGTATGCTTTATACTTCAATTTATAGTTTCATGAGGTGCAAAGCCAAATCCCTTGGTATTTCTTTAATATTCAACATTCTCACATTTTACCTATTCAATAATTTCTTCTTCTTTAGATAAATAGATTTGAAAAATAGTTGGCTTAGGGTGCAATCCTATGGGTTGTGCCCTTGATGCTTGTAAGCCCCCAAACATGGAGGCTCATGAGCATCCTATGCAGGGTGGGAGGAGCGGTGGAGGTGATCTTTACCTCCCCACACTTCCCGCTCTGCATTTTAGATAGATGCCCATTTTTGGACATCTAGCCGGGGTGCTTCAGAGGGGGAGGCTGCAGAGGACATAGGATACCTCATACCCTGGCCTCTGTAGTCTCCGCCTCTCCCTGTCCCCCAGAATGCCCCTTTTACTCCCTCTCTGAGGTCGAGTTCCTGACCTTGGAGAGGCAGCCTGCGTGGTTCTTTCCACACCAACTGTGCACAGGAGGTGTGAGTGTGTGGGGGGTTGGAGCATCGATTCCCAGCTCAGAGGTTGGAGCACTGTCTCCGACCTCAGATCTGGGAATCAGAAGTATCCTATGGGCCCCCCAGATGATGTCTAGGGGCCATAGGATCACTCTCTTAGTAACTTAATGCCTGTAGTGCTTTAAATAATTTTTTTCTGCATAAACTCAAATGTATGTTTTGAATTGCATGATTGTTCTTAATATTTAACATACTTTTGAATTTCTGCATCACTAATATACCTTAATTATTCATTCAATGTAACGGAGTCTCTGCTATGAGAATTAAAACCTAATCTTGCAGTCATGGATCTCTAGAAATAAGTGACTTCTAATGAACATTTCACTCTTCCGTAGTTTTGAAGTAGAAGGCTTTAAAAATGGACAGCTTATGCAGTTGATTACATCTTAACATCCATTCATTTGTTCCCAGACTTTTCATTATGCAAGGCTATCTTCAACTTGGCTCATGATTTTCTGCTTTTCTTTATATTTAAGAAAGTATAAAAATATCCTGCTTTAAACATTTATCTTTAATAGCTATAGGTGAAGGAAAATGGCCTTAAGTATGACAGGTAAATTTATTCATGTTTAACTTTTTCTGTAGGTTTAAATAACTTAGAAATTCCTTTTGACAATGAGTTTTAAAATAAGTGGTAGACAGTTGATCAAACAACTGAGTGTAATTCTTGTGATAGTGTAGCCTGTTACACAGTAATCTAAGGTATGATCCAAAGAGCACACTTACTTGGAAATACGTTCCATTTAAATTAGTGGAATTCCAAGTAAATGTGTTCTTTATTGTGGTGAAAATCTAAGAGCACACCAGTGTAGGTTTCACGCCATTGTAATTTATTTATTTTATTTATTATATTTATACCCCGCCTTTTTTCCTGCAAGGAACCCAAGGCGGCTTACATAGTCCTCCTCCTCCTCTCCATGTTATCCTCACAACAACCCTGTGAGGTAGGTTAGGCTGAGAGTCAGTGACTGGCCCAAAGTCACCCAGTGAGTTTCATGGCCAAGCGGGGACTAGAACCTGGATCTCCTGAGTCCCAGTCCAAAACTCTCATCACTACGCCACACTGGCTCTAATATACTGCAGCTTTAGTTTTTATTGCTTGCAGTTATGGCATTACAACAAGAAAATTATAACAAACTTTCTAGCCAATACTGGATTGCGTTGAAACTTTGCATGTACCGTAGTTATCTGCATGTCCAGCAGTTATAAATCACCATATTGCATCATTATTTGTTTAGAGTGATTGTAAGACATTTCATGTACTACATCTACTGAGAAGCTATTTCATGAAAATCAAGTGTGTGATTACAAAAATGCAAGAATATACACATTGGACCTTATACTTTGGTAAAATCTTGCTAAATTAAAGCTGTCATTTTCCTGAGCTAATTTAAGCTCATACTTAGTAACATTCATAAGTGCAGCCTGATCATTTGTTTACTTGAAAGTAAGTCTCATTGTTGTCAGTGGGACTTATTTCTAAGTAATTATGCATAGAATTGTAGCAGCCTTGCAAATAAGTTCACAGAACTTACTAGCCCATGTTGGTAGGAAACACTCTTGTAAAGCTTCTCTGCTTGATCCCCTGGAGGCAGTTTGGTCTTGTGCAGGTTGATCAGGCAAATGGCTATTTACATGTCTGGCTTATAGACTTAATCAGTTTTATTAAAGACGGCATACAGTCCTGAGAATCCACTAGTTAAGCAACTTAAATGGATATCTTAGTACATATTAAGTGTGTCATGTATAGATGTAATAGGACCAATAGTTCTAACTCAGTTAATGTACCTTCTTTTTTACTATTTTATTTTGTGATAGCTTTCTTAATCAACTTGCATTTGAAGCCAGTAAAATATAGCACAGTGCTTGTATGAAGCTGGCCAAGATTAGGGATGGGAACCTGTGACCCTCCAGATGCTGTTGGACTACAACTCACATCATCCATGACCATTAACCACGCTGGATGGGGCTGATGTGAGTAGAGTCCAACAACAACTGGAGGGTCACAGGTTTCCCACCCCCCCTTTTCTAGATCAGGCAGATCTAGAAAACTAAAACTAATTAAAACTAAAGTTGCCTTGTACTTAAGGCCAAACTAGACATTAGTTTAATAGCAAGGTTAAGATTTTTTTAAAAATAATACTAGCCATGGGGTGGTGGTGGTTTCTAATTGGGACAGCAGCATATAGAGAGGAAGGATTAATCCTTCCTTCCCTCCCCAGCCATTATCCAAATGAACATCCCCCTGTGCTGCAGTTAGTGTTTGGTGAGGGAAAAGGTTCCTTTGGTGCCAATGGGATCTCTTTTTCTTAATACTAATTATGGTGTGAGGTGTGTGAGATATTTTTGTTGAGATTGCAGCTGGGGGAGGAAGAATTTAACCTCCCCTCCCTGCATGTTGTGGTCCCAATGAGAATCACCCTCTGCCCCATAACTACTATTAAATTTGAAACTATCCCAGACATACTTGCTAACCACCTATTAAAGTAACATTTAGTTTGGCTTACAGATGCAACTGTATTCAGTGTGTGGGGTAATGGCATTTCTGGATATCTTGATGGCCACTACTGAAGAGAGTGCTTGGCTAGATGGATCTTTAATTCAAACAAGGAAATCAGTTGTTATCTTCTTAGTGATTAGGGATTCTTTGTCTCAGCCATGCTTTCAATTGCTTATCAATCAATGTGCTGTTCTATAGGATTGGATTTTGTATTGTAGCAGCCATATGGAGAGTTGCTTAAAAGGTGCTCCTGTATTATATGGTAGCTGCTTCACATGACAGCCTTAATGAATGAGAGTTACTTTTAATGTGGGCTTACTAAATAATAGTATCTGGACTGACCCAGTGACACAGAACAGAGCTAGTATACAGAAAAAGTTGCTTTAAGCAGCCTGCCACACCATGTGACAGCTGTTAATAAAAAAATAGATGATCCAGAGAGAACAAACAAATAAGAGTATTGATCCTTGGTGAAACAATTTTTAAGAACTTGCTGCTCAGTAAGAATACAAAATGGTGATAATCATGGAGAGTGGAAAATGCAGTCTTAACCAACAGTTGATATTTTATTTATTTTATTTATTTTATTTATTTATTTATTTATTTATTACATTTATACCCCGCCTTTTTCCTGCAAGGAACTCAAGGCGGCTTACATAATCCTCCTTCTCCTCTCCATTTTATCCTCACAACAACCCTGTGAGGTAGGTTAGGCTGAGAGTCAGTGACTGGCCCAAAGTCATCCAGTGAGTTTCATGGCAGAGAGCGGGGACTAGAACCCGGATCTCTTGAGTCCCAGTCCAACACTCTCACCACTGCGCCTCACTGGCATATTCACTTTCATCCATTTTCTAGTGTGCACCAACATAACATTATGGGGTAAATTCTTCCTTTAATTAGGTATTACACTTCTGGCTCTAAGATTTATATATATAAATTAGGAAATAGAATGTAGACTTGGAATTTCTTTTGTTATTTGCCCTTACTATCTTTCTTCCTCCTTTAGTTTTAGGCGTTAATGCTAGCCAGCATAGCACCCAATTAATTTCAAAATCAATAATAATCAAAATATCAGTTGCACAATAAACATAAAGGATATAAAGAATCAATAATTTTGAGAGAGAATGTATAAACAAGATTGCCTATTCCTGATATCCCAAAGATCCAATCCATATAATGAAAACCATTCCCAGTTCTATCAAACCGTTTGCCCCTTAAAGAAAACCTAAAACCTATGTAATCCCAAACTACAGCCAATAGATACTTGTGTCTTAATGAAGCTTGTTTTCTATCTGCATGTACTTGGTAATCTCTAGATTTCAGCTTGAAACAATATTAGCTTTAAGTGTAGTTAATAAAAACATAGCAATTAGAGGTAAGCAACAATTGTTAGCCATTTGCCCTTCAGAAAACACTGCTCTTCAATATTGAAATATTTGTCTTATTGCTTGTACTGATCATTCAGTTATTATTTGATAAATTTTGCAGTGTCCAATGCAATCCAGAGTGAGTTTCCAAAAAAGACTAGACTGGTTTAGAGTTTGTCCTAAGCTATGTTGGAGGACCCATCTTGTTATTCTTTTTATTGAGGCTGTAAAAGAGTCTGAATAACTATATAGAACAGGTGATGAAAAAAATATTGTGGAGGAAAAAGGTTTTCTCAAAGTTTTTTGCAGCAAATTTAGAGGAAAAGGATGGAGATTCAATTATGTTTATGGCTTGGTCAGTATCGCAGTCGGTATTGGATGGTATAGCTAAGATGCTGTTAAATACGGTAACTGAAGAATTCCAGTGATGTTCTCGGGGTGGGGATGAGGGTTGAAGAAAACCATTTATACATGGTGTTTAGCTTCTAAGCATTATTTAAACCTTGTGACTAATACATACAAATATATTCTATATTCTGAATACTATTGTATATAGTAGAATGGTTAAGTGTACCACTTTTCCTTATTACTAATATTTTTAGTGAAACTTATATTAACTATAGATTATAGGCTATAAATATTGGTGTTTATACTATGGTTCATGCTGCTGTGTTGTCTTCAAGTGCAGCTCTTTATTTCCCCCCATGGGAATGAATGGCAGCCATTCACTTATATTGAAAAAACTGAGTGTTTGGATGCCCCTAGTGACCAAACTGACTGGGGTAAGGGACAGGTCTCCTTCCTATACCACAGGCTGTGTCCTAGATTGTAGGTCATTTACTTGGTTCCATGGAAGTTGTTGTATAGACTCTCCTCAGGTTCAGTTTCTTAGCCACACTACAATGTGCTGAAAATTAGCAATTGTATATGTGCATGTGTCAGTATCACTATAGATGTGTGATAGAACAACTCTGTTCTTCATGCCCTAAAGCTACAGAATATACATGTGCACCCTTTTGTTCAGCGTTTCAACCAATTATGCAATTTAATAATTCTGCAAATAAATGGTTATATGTACATTATTTATTTATTTATTATATTTCTACCCAGCCTTTTTTCCTTCAAGGAACCCAAGGTGGCTTACATAATCCTCCTCCTCCTCTCCATTTTATCCTCACAACAGCCCTGTGAGGTAGGTTAGGCTGAGAGTCAGTGACTGGCCCAAAGTAACCCAGTGAGTTTCATGGCTGAGTGGGGACTAGAACCTGGATGTCCCGAGTCCCAGTCCAACACTCACCACTACGCCACACTGGCTCAGAAACCACTAATCCTTGATTTCTTTGAACATAGATCACCTTCCCCAGTGTTTCTGTTCACTCAATCGTGATAACTGTCTTATCAGTTCTTCAATTTATGATTTCTGCCTGAAAAGTTAAGAGTAATTTATTGAAATGTGGTTTGTTTGATCCAGACTTAGTCATGCTTAGAGTAGACCCACTTAAATTTATGGAACTCAAGTTAGTCATGATTTACTTGTCACATTGATTTCAGTGGGTCTACTCTAAGCATGGCTAAGTCTGGATCAAACCAATAATCCAATTATTAAACAATGCAGTCCACTGTGTTTGAAGGTTTTAATGTACCAATTGCAAATTGAGTTATAGACATTAGGCAAAGTACTGTTTTTAATTGGTTCTGGGGTATCTTCATGTATAGGCACTGTTTTAAATGGTTAAAGCAAGCCCTAATCATGGGTTGCATTATGCATACTAAAATTTCTCTTCTACGTCCCTGTTCGGGAAAGCTCCATGTGTACAGTGGTGATTTTGTGGATGACTCATTTCCTGACATAAAATGATGGGATAGTTCCTGTGTATACAGAGCTCCACAGGTCTCCAGTATACATATAGAACTTTGGGTCAGGGCCCTAATTTAAAATACTAGGTGGGTAAGAGAGTTCTATTTGATCATAATATAATTAAATTGCTAAATGATGACTCTTCAGAAATGTGTTGGTTGGTTAATATATTCAACCCTTAGAAAAACAGCACAAGGTTGTAAAATACAGCTCAGACAGCAATAATAAGAATAGAATTACCGTAAACATGCTTTTCTGTTTTACATACCTACTGACGTAGTATCTCAAAACTGAAAATAATCTTTAAAACATATTCCATAAGTTGTTGAGATCCAATTGCATGCTGATGTAATGTTAGTATAAATAAAATGAGATCCTATCCAATTCTTAAATATTGGCATTATATATCTCTTTAAGAAATGTGCATGAGTGATGTGCGTATCATTAGATTGTCTTAAAGTACTTTTGTATTCATATACATGCATTTGTATATACACAGTAGTGTGCATATACACATAAATATACATGCAAGCATGCACACTGTAAGTGTATATATGTATATATTATGTTTGTGAAGTTACATATTGCATGGTACATCTGCAGACAGATTAATTGCTTGTAAAATTTCATAGGTAAAACTTGAGAGGTTCCACAAACTGGAAAATTAGACCCAAGCCAAAGAAAAACTTGGAGAGAACAAGAACTGCCTTGTGCTCCACCTTCAAAGGGGTGGAATTATCTTCAATATTGCCATAGGGCAAAGCAATCCCTACAATATTTGGTGCCTTGTTTCTTCTTGTTATGTTAGCTCCACTTCATTTTAATTTGTTTTTTAAAAGGGGGGAAATTAGCCATGGCTACATTGTCTACAAAGGTGTAATGGCTGAGTTAAAAATATACATTAAGATTTCCATTGGAAAGAAGAGTTCATGCACTACAAGCTAAATCCAGGTTTAGGGTTTTGCCATTTAAAGGTGTTCATCAGCATCTTTATCAATATACTTAAAATGGTATCTAAAGGTGCTGTGGGGAAAAAGTTTGTTTCTTCTGGAGTTTAAAGACAAGAAAACTCTGAATTTGATAAAAGCTGAAATAAGTTTGCTTTGATTATATGTCCAGACTCTTGTTTACTATGTTTGTTCTGCTAACTATAAAACTGTGAAAGCCTTTTTTGCAGTTAAGGGGTTGGGTGGGGAGAGAACCAAACATTTCTGTACTCGTGCATTAAGCATCTTTCTCCTTCTCCCTAAATGTAGGGGAGAAACGCAAAACTTGTTTCAGTTTAACTGTCTTAACAATACAACAATGATCAGTACAGCATCCCATAACTAATGGTGACCCACTTTCCCAAAGCAACATTCACTGTGCATTTAAAAGGTTTTTGTGGTTTAAATGTTGTTACATATTTTACAGCATTAGGATCTATGGAATATTTTGACAACTGCAACAGTTCAATGAAGTTGGTAATTTCTTCTTTTAATTATTTTTCATTGAACAGATTTGGAGTTACACTTTTTAAAAAGCTTGTTTTTCTAATAACTTTCAACACAATGCTTAACCTTTTTAGCATATTTCTTAAATAGTCATTGACTTTATGGGTAGCAGCATTTTGACTTTATTGGTGCTTAACATTGACACAACAGTGTGGTATTCTTTCAGCTGGTGATCATACGTGTATGACTGCACATCACTAGATGAGCTGGTGCGTGTGGCTTCAACAGATTATTTGCAACTCCCTAATCCACTTGTAGAATGAGAAATGAGGCTGGCTTTATGCATTTCATTGAATATAATGCTGGTACATACAGGCTTCAGGTTTTTTCTTCCCCCCCATTCTAAACACAGTGCAAGTAATGTTTCTTGGATTGTTTTTGAAGCAATCTTTTAGATGACAGAGCTAAATAAAACATTAAGCAAATGTTTCTGTGGCATTAACGGAGACATTAATCTGAAAGAGTCTGTTTTTAAAATGGTCATTGAAACATATACCTCTTTGAAAATGTCTGGCAGGTTAGTCCTTTGGACACAGAGAAAGTTGCCAGATGGTCCTTATTGGATACAAGAATGTTCCTTACACTACGCCACTGTAACCCCATAAAAAGCAGAGAATCTGCCTTATTTAAAGTGCCCCACATCCTTAGCACTTTATAGCTATATTTCCATAGTATTACGGTATGTACTTTTGAAATTTTGACCTGGTGACCATAGTTATTCCTGAAAATAGGAGGCTACATCTGGAAAGAAACACACATCAGTTAAGATTTGGTTTTGGACTAAAGGAAATGTCCTTTTCAATATCCAGATGTCCAAGTACTGTATCTGTAACAAGATTTTGATTCTGTGGCCAGAACCCATAGTAGTGTGAGGAGAGATCACAGTGGGGCTCTTTCACTTTTTGGTTAGAAAGCTCTTTCTACCTGTATAGGCCCTGTTTGGGTCAGGGTACACACACACACACACACACACACACACACACACACACACACGATTCTAGACTTTGTACATTAGCTGCAAGATATACTGGTATGTATAACACATTGCAACAGGAATTTGTAGAGTTACTGTTTTACAATTCCTTGAGTTTCAAAAGTAGTGTGTGATGCTGAACTAGAGCTCTGTCAAGTGTGTGTGTGTGTGTGTGAGAAATAGAGAGGGGGGAGGGGTTGCATAAGGATTATGTGCAGTTCCTTAGCTTCCAGTGATTCCAAACTGGACATTACTAAATATTTGTCAGTTCATACAATCCTACTTTTTAAGGAATCTGTTGAACTAGCTGTGAGCAGTATTTTTGCTACCCAGTTTTTGTTACACTAGAGAACATTGGATACAAAGATGCTTATGAGCACACACAAGATTTCCCAGGTGTGTATCAGGGATTCCCTGATACTTTCCCTGATTGCTATTTATTATGCTGTGTTGAAGACATTTTCTGAGTTTTGAGAGCAGCTTTTTCAAGTTAATATGGCCTGTTGCTCACGCTGGCTCAGCTTGTCTGAGTGTGGAAAACTAAGCAGGGTCAGGTCTGGTTATTACTTGGATGGGAGACCCCTCCTCTAGTTTCCTGCATTGAGCAGGGGGTTGGACTCGATGGCCTTGTAGGTCCCTTCCAACTCTATAATCTATGAATCTAAGTGGCAGGAGGGATATACAAGAAGTGAAAGCTCCCAGCAGGACTCTTTGATTCTAGCCAAAAATTTTTTTAACGCAGTTGTCTTTTTAGCAACTTGGTAAACATTCTTCTACCCAAACTTTTGTCTTGGTAACACTCTTCTACCCTATTGTTTAAATGCTACCCCACAAAATAATTAGCAATATCCTAGTATCCAGCAAAATGTAAAATACAACCTCTGTCTAAGAGATTGGAAAGTTAATGTATCCACTGATTACAATAAATTGCAAGTGAATTTCCCAGGCACTAATTTGTAATTGGGTAGAGCATTTAAAATAAAGCTAGCCTTATTTAATGTTCAGTTCTGTTCCCTGCACGTTGGTAACTTTTAAATTGAAATTTTCTGTAGTATTATTTAAATTTTTATTAAAACAATTTAGAAATCTATAGGTATTTTGACTAATAAAACAATAGTTTAATATTAAATAGTAATATATAAGTAGCTATAGACTAAATTAAACTAGAACGAAAGCTTTTCATGTATTAACAAAATTTGTAAATATGTCTTTTCTTTCAGCAAGGAGCAAATAATGCTGAGAAATTTGACTATGTAAGTGAGCATTACAACATTTAAATATTATTTTCTGTACTTATGTTTGAAAGTGCAGGGTAAGATTTGTTGCTGTATTCCACATTTTTTCCCTTCACTTCTGATTGTGAACTTGTATTCAAAATTGGTTGGCCTAGTGTGGGGTTGAACACTTAAGCACATAAGCACTACTAGCTATGTGGTGCAACTTAAAGCTCATTTAATACTTCATGCTAAATCCTGGTTTAGCATTATGGGGGCAAGCCTCAGGCTCACATGCTCTCCGTTTCTTCTCTAGCACAGAAGCATCCGCTTTCCAGTTTAAACTAACCGCAGTCTGTCATTACACCTGAACTGTAGTCCTTTTTAAAACTATGGCTTTTTAAAAACAAGTCAGGATCATAAACCATGGTTTGAGCTTGCTTATTTGTTTAAACTAGCCACAGTTCCTGGTTCAGACATAACTGCAGCCTAGAAGTGAATGCTTCCATAGCGTGAAACTATGGTTCAGCATTGCAACCGAACCAACCCTAATGACTTGTGTTATGCAATCTTTTATTGTACATTTTGAAAAAGTTGTGATATTCCTTTAACAGGTGATGCAGTTCATGAATAAGATGGCTGGAAATGAGTATGTTGGATTCAGCAATGCCACGTAAGTATCTTTCTCAGTTTAAAATTTTCTTTATTTCTAATTATGACACCATGAGCTAGGTAATAAAGGGTTCAAACCAGTGATTTTCAGATTTTGATTTATTAGCCAAACCAACAACTTATGATTGCCACCAACCAACTCCTCCCTTCTCGTGAATACTGTGGCATGTGCAGAGACTGTAGGGAAGGGAGTTGTGTTTGCCCTTGTGCTGGGCATTTATAGAAGGTTCAAGCAGCACCTTGTTGGTGCTGCCCCCTCCAAAACCCCAATGAGAGAAATCATCCACCACCCTTCCCCAGCTCTCCTGAAGAGGAGAGGAAGCATTGTTTCTTTCCCTATAGGGTTTTGCAGGAAGCAGCAGTAGCAAGGCTTGGCTTTCTGCAAAAGCCAAACTTGCAATACAGAAGCTAGCCCTCGTATCCTCCACGTTTTCTGTGGAGGAAAAGTGAGGTAGTTTTTCTCCTGCAAGGAGTTGGGCTTCTGGAGAACACATCACCACTAGCACTTTTTCTCCCCAGGGAATGGAGAGGTTTTTACCACAAGAACGCCTTATAGTGGTGGAAGCACAGCAGAGCTCACTAGATAGGGGAGGGAAATGCCACTGGCGAGGCAAGTGGGGTTATGAATCCTGCCATAACCATGCACAAGATGTCTCCCCAAAAGGAACATTCTTAAATTCCATAGGTTCATTGACTTAGTTGCAGCCAACAAAAATCAACCCAATTAAAAATACCTTAGTCTTTTGAAAGACATTTTGGCATTGAAGCATCTCCTATGGAAAGGCAGTCATTGCTCTGGGGCAGCCACTGAGAAAGTGATTTTCTATGCCTTTTGCAGTCAGAAATTGGCTCATGGGATTATTTGGACTGGCTCGAGGAACAGACTCTTGGGTATGCTGAGCCCAAAGACTTAGTAGCTTTGTAAGTGGGGAGGGAGAGACAGCACCTTGGATGCTGTTCTAAAGCAACGTGAAGCCAGTGCAAACTCTAGAGCACTTCTATAATTTGCTTCCAGGGCTGGCTTGTTGGGAAGCAGCCTCTGCTGTGTCTTCTGTCAGCTAAAGCCTGGCCTAGTTTCAAGTTATGAGGTACTTGTAGCTTTTCACTCCCTCTCCCAGTTCACATATGTATTGAAACACAGCCTAGAAATGATTTTTGCAACAAAATTGAGAATTGTGTGTTGCATCTGTGAAATTCTGAGCGAGGACAGAAGGGAAGAAGTATCCCCCCCCCCCGACCTTTATTTTCCATGGCTTGAATCCAGGGCAGTGGTCACAGACACTTGAAACTTGGGCTGCAACCCTATACCCACTTACCTGGAAGGAAGCCCCATTGAACTCTGAATAGATATGTACAGGATTGTACTGTCAATCTTTTCTGTCACTTTCTAGTTTCCTTATTTGAATTGCAATTTTATTGGAAACTTGTTCAAATCAGACATTGAAGAAATACCCAATATTTTCAGGCCAGTAATATTCCACAATGCTAATTTGTTCTTTATTTGGAATAATCTCCATGGTGTAATATTTTCCCCACTCAACAGTAGTTTATGCCTTGCCAAACATGTATCTATTTAGCCTCCCTCCTAAAGAAGGTAGCAGAGTTATCACCATTAACATAAAGTTATCAGCACATAGGTGTATGATGATTTCATTTCTCCTATCATGTTTTAAAAGTGGCAAGAGTGGTGTTGAATCCCCTTAAATGCTGTTCGAAATTCAGCTTCTCAGATTGATAACCATGTATACACTCTTTCTAGATAAATATTGTGGATTTGTTTTTACAAAGGTCCAGCCTATCTTTAAAAAAGCTTCATCCACACCGGAAACTTTCAGTATTGTTAGTAAGTGTTCAGTTCTTGATACACGTTTCTTTTCTTTTTTTCCTAGGTTCCAGTCTGAAAGAGAGAGTGGAGACAGAAACTTTGCTATAGGCTATTACCTGAAAGAGAAAAAGGTATGTTTTTGGATGACATTGCCACCATTTTCTTAAATTTACATACTATCTACTAAAAAACTACACGGAACAATCTTTCACTTCACAGTGATTATATAAAGTGATGCAATGCTGATTCACTACAGGGTACATACAGACATACAGTAAAATAGCAGTTTCTGCTCCCTGAAAGCTCACTTCATTCATTTGTTAATTCTGTGTACCACTTTTCCCATGCTCCCAAAGCAGTTCACAACATATCAGATGAACAACAGTAGCAATAAATATAACAATTTACTTGCACTTGCCACATTCTGGTCATATGTACCTACTCCTCTCCAGGAATAAGCTCCATGGAAAAATACTGTATGTCTACTAACGTCAGTGAGATACTATTGAAATCACTGTCATAGACTTCTATTAAAGTTAAGCCAGTTGTCTTACTTGTGGTATGATTGGTAACTTCTATCCTGCTTGGAGGACCAAGTATGATACATTAGCAGCTGGTTGGGGATGGAGGAAGGCAGCAACACCCACCCACCCCAAGTTGGTTCAGGTGGTGGAAGGGAAGCACTAAAGCAAACAGAAATGGGGCAAGAAACCTCAACCTTCTCATTACACATATCCTCAAGTCTCCACCCCAAAAGGCTTCATGGCCTTTTGCTAGTGTTATGTAAAATTAACTGCTCAGAAATGCACTCAGGTTTCTGTGATTTGGAATAGAAATAGTTGAAGATGCTGTCACATAAAGATAGAGTTAATTGTTTGACAAATAAGTTTCATAGATTTCATAGATCATAGAGTTGGAAGGAGCTTACAAGGCTATCAAGTCCAACCCCCTGCTCAATGCAGGAAACTAGAGGAGGGGTCTCCCATCCAAGTAATAACCAGGCCTGACCCTGCTTAGCTTTCCACGCTCAGACAAGTTGAGCCAGCGTGAGCCACAGGCCTGGAGTTTACTTCAAGTTTACTTGGAGTTTACTTCTAAAGTATGTTCATCCTGTTTTTTGCAATCTTCTCCTGAGCAGTGGGAAGAGTTAAAATGATTGTTTTCTTCAGTATCCCAAGAACTTTAGTTCAAATATGGTAGTTTCTTTAGGGTTCATAATATACTGAAAACTGCTACTATTTTCCAGTGTTTTCCAGAAGGCACAGATATGGTTGGCATACTCGACTTCTACTTCCAGGTAACTATTTAGTCTTCATCACATCTGCAGTCCTCAAAGAGAAAATGTAAAAAGCTAATAAATAATAGGGCAACTATACTGTTGATCAAAACCTCAAAACTGGGATCAACATTTACGGTAGCTATAGTACAATACTAACTTATTTACACATGCATGTTTTGCAAAGACAATAAAACTATCCACCAATCTCATGTGTTATCAAGGTCTAGTGCTGCATTAGTCAATCATAAAATCACTAGCAACTTGTATCTAACAATTCAAGTCAAGTTGGATATTTAGAGTACATTTGGGAATCAACAGAAAGAGTTTCCAGCTTGTTTCAGAGGTCTCCCCTGAATTCTCCACTGTTAAGATTAGCCTCATTCTGACTTCTGTAGGCTGCACATATAATCAGCATATATGCATACGCATTTGTAAATAGTTAGCAAACTAAAGAAAATTATTGTTGTTGTTGTTTTATTTATTAATATTTTATTTATTTTTCAAAACAAATTATAACACAGAAAATATATTTAGCAAAATACAAAATTATCACACAAATATAACATAATCAACATACAATAAATCATAAAGTGCTCCCCCCCACCCTCCAAGGGACCAATTAATATACTTCTATCCTCTTGATCAAATAAAGTCTAAATTCCAAAAATATAACATATCCTGACAAGGCATGTTACCCTTCCCCTTTATTAATACATAGTCTAGTAATTGATTCCATATCTACATAAAACTATTCTTCTTTAGCAATCCTTTTTTGCATTTGATACTACTAGTTAGTTTATCATTTAGGGCTATGTCCCAAACTTCCTTATACCAGTCTGTTATTAGGAAAACATGTTGTATTTTCCAATTTCTCGCTATCATTAGCCTGGCCGCAGTTAACAAGTTTACAATTAACTCCTTCGTATTTTGATCACAAAAATTATTGTTATATTTCAATGAACCTTTCCACAAGTGAACTTAAATAATGCAAATATATTTTTCTCCAGTTTGCTGTATTTGCAACTGTGTATGGATACATGGCGGTTATATGTTACTCTGTGCAAGTTAGAATGAGTTATCTTATGAGTGGAGGGTTCATACTGGAGTCCTCTGAAACATGTTTGAATAGTTGTATATATCTTGCAGATGAAGACCAATGATTGAAACAGATTCAGCTAGTACATGGGTGTTTTATAATTTGATAATATAGCAGTAGCAATCTTAAGGAGACCATTGATAGTACATGAATAATCTGATTGCTGCACATTTCATGAAGACAATTAAAAACTGCATTTGTACATATTAGTAGTTGTGAGGGTTGTGGCATCTATCTTTTCACAGGTTACTGTTGTCTTTGACTTGGAAAAGCTTGAGACACTTCCACTCAAGGGAGGTGGCCTCTTCTCGTCTCTTCCCTCCCCATCTCCCTATGGCACATCCTATTCCTATGCTGTCTTGGAGGCAGGGTGAATAAAAATCAATTTAAAAAATATATCGGAATTTTAAAATTGTTTTTAATTTAAATTGGATTTAAAAAAAAAAAAAAAAGATCATGTCATACTAAATTTCCCTCATTTAAAAAATAACATCCTTACAATTAAATATCATCAAACGTATGCTAAACCTACACTTACAATCTCATAAAAATGAATTAATGGCTTTGTCACACTCTCAAACATTGACTTACCTATCAGTTGAATATGGGCATTCATCTCAGTTTTTCATCTCATGAAAATGGCTCTGTCCAACCTATCAGCTCTTGCTCTTGAAAGTCCTGGAGTTTCAGTTTGTTTCCCTGACTGAAGTCACATGTGCAAAGGCACAGACTGGATAGGATTGTTCTGTGCTTATGTGGCAGTGGAGCTGGGCCAAACAAGGCAAAGGAGCTAAGACAGAAAGATGCTATAGCAGTATGGATAAAAATCAATGATTAAAAAAAAAACAACAACGCAGAAAAATCAGATTTTAAAAAATTAAATTTTGATTATTTAAAATATGTAAATGCTAAGTTTTTCTTAAATAATAATTTGGGGTTAACATTAAATCTAGATATCATATTATCTGTAAAGTTAATCTCTAGACTGAATCAATACCTACCAGATACTTTAAAGAGGCTTTTTGTGGAGGAAGGGGGGCTGGCTGACCCGCCACAACCCACCCTTTCCTACCCAAAGGCCCAAGACCCCCAGAGATCTCAAGGTGCCAGACTGCCAGCCTCAGCTCTCTGCAGTCCTACTTGAATCTCTGTTCAGGGACTTGCCCTTGACTATAACCTGGATTTAGCTGCTGAACCAACAGAGCAATCACAAACGCCATGTGGGGTAAAAACCAAGAAGGTTTATTCAGGTAGCATATTACAACAAAAGTTGGGAAATGAGGGAAGGACACAAAAAATAGAGAGACGCTTTGGTACACACAGTAAAGCTGCAAAACAATAAAAGCTGATTCCTTATATCTCCCAGGCACACAGCCAGTTACCTGGGGGTCGGTTCTCTTCAGGGTTGGTTTCAGCACAGCCCTGCCGCCCGAGGAGACTACCACACCTACCCTAAGGTCCGAGATGGGTAGCCCTCCACAAGGCTTGCCTTTGCCAAAGCCCTCATTCAGCTAATTTCACCAGGAGCTAGCTGGGGCCGGATCCTGAGGCCAGCTGAAGGCTTGGACCTCCACGTAGCTTGCCGCCATTGATCCACAGCAACCACGCCACGACAAAAGACAAAAGCCACACCTTGGCAATATATCTTTTCCCCCCTCCCCTCCTCCTTTCTGTAGCTCTGCTGCTTCTAGCCAATCAGGATGGACTTCACCTGGCCAGGCAGGGAGGAGGGGTGATTCATGACTCATGACATTTGCATTTTGCATCTCAAAAGCCTGGTAGACCTTGGGATGCCAGGCAGGGGAACTATGTACACCCCGCCCCCCCAGCCTCTAGCCGTCCCGGTTCACACATGAGGAGGTGTGCGCGTGTGTGTGAGTGTGTGTGTAGGAACCCCCAGAGGCTCTTTTCTCCACACCCCTCTTTTTGGGAAAAGATGAAACTGAGAGGTTAACCTTCTCATTTCATCTACACTAACTTAAAAAGAAAAGAGCCTTCGCTAGCCTTCTACCACTAGTACACCTTTTCTCACTTACACACACAAAACAAAACGAAAAACAGCAAAACAGCAAAACAACAATCAATAACCATCAATCAGAAGTTTACAGGTTTGCATTACATCAGTTTGCATACACAAGAGACATCATATACAATTCAAATGGGAACCCCAACCCTTCTGTTGCCTGACTGGCACTCTTGTCTAAAAACTTTCTAGGGTTGCTGCTTCTCACACAACTGTAGGGGGCAGATTGCTGACTGAAATGTGGACTCTTCAATTTGCCTTTATGTTTGCTTCTAAAGGCTTGCTTCTGCCACCCTCTACCTAACGACAGGAACACACCACCCCTTTTTCCAAAGGCTTGCTGGTGGCCTTTTCTACTCAATGACATGAACACACCACCCCTTTTTCCAAAGGCTTGCTGGTGGCCTTTTCTACTCAATGACATGAACACACCACCCCTTTTTCCAAAGGCTTGCTTGTGGCACCTTCTACCCAATGACATGAACACACCACCCCTTTTTCCAAAGGCTTGCTGGTGGCCTTTTCTACTCAATGACATGAACACACCACCCCTTTTTCCAAAGGCTTGCTGGTGGCCCCCCACCACCCAGACTTGAACACACCACCCCTTTTTCCAAAGGCTTGCTTGTGGCCCCACCACCCAAACTTGCACGGGATGACTGTCTCCCTCAGAATCAATGCTGAGCCAGGGAGGCTCCACCCAGGCGGCTAGAACACACAGCCTGGCAATCTTCCAGTCTCTTGGGCTTGGCTCCTTTAGCCCACCACCCAAACTTGCACGGGATGACTGTCTCCCTCAGAATTAAATGCTGAGCCAGGGAGGCTCCACCCAGGCGGCTAGAACACCAGCCTGGCAATCTTTCAGCCGTTAGAGGGCTTCCCGCCTCTAACATTCCTTTTAGCCCTCTGCTTTGTTCTCTCGCCTCTGACTGATTCTTCTCTGGCAACTCTTCCCTGCCCTGAGGCACTTTGAACACATGCAGACATCATCATTATTATTATCATCATTACATAAATTTCAAATTGACCTGATACAGTTTGGACTAGCTTTTGCACATGATACAAGACACAAATAGTTCAATTGCTTACACACTGTATCACCGTCCCAGGCCCCCTCCCACTCCAGCAATCTTTATTGGCTTTAATCAACACTCAATCTCAGTCCTTTGTCTTCCCGCTGGAGACACCTGGAGGGAAATTCCTTTGTCCTGTGCTTCTGCTTCTCTTCGCCAGCTTGGAGGGAAATTCCCTTTTCCTTCTGCTTCTCTCCGCCCTCCATCTTGGCAGCAGGGACAAAGTCTCTTTTTCTGGGGGAGGGGGTTCTGATGTGCAAGCCGGGGAGCAGTTTCTCTCAATGCTTGAAACTATGCCTCCTCCCCCTTGCCCCCTCCAAATCCTGCCTGCTGCTGCTTAGCCTGGCCACTCACCATGGCCCTCCCAAGAGCAACTGGACAGTCCAAGTTCAAAATCTGAATCCTTCTCCCGTGGGAGAGATGTAGGGCAGGACTGTGCCCTCCCCCCCCCCAAAGTCTTGACAACTTCTCTGGGGCACATAGCACAACAAAATCACTCACCTAACAGCTGTTGCCCTCCTTCACACAAGTCTCTCAAGAGAGGCTTTCTGGTCTTCTGCACCTCCTCTTGGGAACAGATGCACGCACACAGCCTATTTCTTCTTCTCTTTGCCCCGGGCTCCTCCAGCTCCGGTTCTTTGGGATCACACAGCTGCAGGTCGCTTTCTCCCATCTACAGCCTTTTTGCACTCGATGGGGATGGTAGAATCCTGCTCCGCTTACTCACTGGCAGCCGTTGCTGCCAGCCTCTGGGAACACGCACACGCAGCCTATCTCTTCTCCTTGCCAGGGCTCCTCCAGCTCTGGTACTTTTGGATTACACACTTGCTGCCCTCTGCTTACTCACTCCACAGTTGAAATTTCTTGCCTTCAACGCTCCCCGCTGGCAGCTAGGCTTCCACAGACTGGGGTAGCCCCTTCCAAGCAATCTGAACGTTTTCCCTGAGGCTCAATTTCACACCAATCTCTAAAAAGCAACAAACCTCTACTCAAATGTACCAAAGTCTCCCCAATCTTCCCCATTTGCCCACGTGCACCCACTCTGTGGTTCAGTTTCGAATCCCAGCGCTTGCCACCATGTGGAGGAAGGGGGGCTGGCTGACCCGCCACAACCCACCCTTTCCTACCCAAGGGCCCAAGACCCCCAGAGATCTCAAGGTGCCAGACTCCACACTTTTCTATAGAAATGAAGAACCAATATGATCATTTCTCAAATATGAATATTCCACTGTACCTATTTATTTATTTATTTATTTTATTTATTATATTTATACCCCACCTTTTTTCCTTCAAGGAACCCAAGGTGGCTTACATAATCCTCCTCCTCCTCTCCATTTTATCCTCACAACAACCCTGTGAGGTAGGTTAGGCTGAGAGTCAGTGACTGGCCCAAAGTCACCCAGTGAGTTTCATGGATGAGCAGGAACTAGAACCTGGATCTCCCAAGTCCCAGTCCAACATTCTCACCACTATGCCACACATAGGTTTTTCATTTTCACTTGATGAAAATAAACTCTTCTAGTCTTCCCAGTAAATATCAAACCTTGCTTTGACCTATCAGTCTTGGGCATTTCATGTTTGTTTACTACTGAAAAAAAAGAAGACAAAATTGTCCAGTGTGCCATCTCTTGTGTTCCCATACTTAGGCTGCAATCCTATAACCATTTGCCTGGGAGTATGCCCCATTGAACTCAAATGGCCAGGTTTAGATGCCATGCCGCAACTTGTCTTGGTTTATTTAACGGGCATATCCAGCCTCTGCTTGGGGGTTGTTGTGTTGTGCAAACCTGGTGAGCATGTATTATGCGAGGGTTAAACAACCCCTGCATAACCCTAAAACAGACCATGGGTTATGTGAGAGCTGTTTAACCCTCACATAACCCACACTTGCCAAGTTCACAACATGACAACCCCTGAGTGGGGGGCGGGGGGCACTGCGTATTCAAAATGGCAGCTGCATCCAACCCACATGCACTGCAGCATTAAATAACCCACAGTGGGCTGTTGTGCCATGCAAACAAGCCCAATGGAACTTATTTTTTAGTAGACATGTACAGGATTGCACTGATGACCTCAAACTGTTATGAGTGCTAGTTATAAGAAAGACCTTATATGGGAATATTTTAAAGGCATTCTCTCTATTGGTAAAAAAGAAAAAGGAAATCCTGCAAAATGTATACAGTGAGACAAAGAGAAGGAAAGGCTGCTTGTAAGAATGAAAGTGTGTCAATAATACTCTAGTTGTAAATTAACATGGCTTAGGGGTCCAATTTGCACCATTATTTAGGAAATACAGGAAAAAGTTTCAGTGGGGAAACTTGATTTAAATCATTTATTTTAAATCAGCCTCTTCTTTGCTGATTTAAATAATTGTTTAAAATCAGTCCAGCCTGCCTTGAGAGTCCCCTGATCTCAGAGTGTCTTTTCAAGAAGTTCATGGCGCTGCAAAGGGTGGAAAAGGCTTCCCCTTGCACTGTTTTGGATCCAATCCTTTGTTTTTACAAGTATATTAATGAAAAGGATAAGCTTCCAATTGAATATGCTATAAACAATCTGCACTTCTCACTGCCTGTTCTTAATAGGAAATATGCAGTTGACAGACATCTTTGTCTAAATATTTGCATCTGCTTTCAGTGATGATATGATATGCTGTGAAGCCAGTGTAGCTTTCTAGTAGTGTGTTGGAGCAAAAATGGTTCACCATATCCTATGTGCCTTTGCAGTGGCATAACATAAAATTAAGCTGTTAAGTAGAAAATCACCAGAATACGTCCTGATCCCACAAAAAGTAGCTGATTGGAACTTGAGATAGTTTTCAACAATTCTGTTCAAAATTAGTGATGAATATGAATTGTCATGATTCTGCCATAAGATTGGCTTGTTCTGTAGTATGGTATACTTCCATAATGATTGAATGATATATTTTGATTATAGAGAACCGTCGTCATTAAATCAGAGCAATTTACAATATTGTGCTGACTAGAAAATAAGCCTGGGGAAAATCTCATCTTCCAGCTGGCTAGCAACTTAATATTTGAACATTTAAGCCATAATAACAGCATTGTCTTGTTCATTAAAATACTTGCCTACCATTAGTTTGAGAGCCAGGCATATGTGATATGTTCTCTAAGGTATGGCTTCCTTCCCTAATCTGCTGACAACTGTTTATGCTAACATTGTTCACTGGGATGCTACAGCAGTCTATAGTTGGATCTAGTTTTTGCAAGGCAGTCCTTTTATTTACTTATACCAGCCTTCCCAATCTGGTGCCCTCCACAGCTCCCAGCATTCCTGACCATTGTCCTTGCTGGCTGGTGCTAATGGGAGTCCAAAACATCTGGAGGGCACCAGGATGGGGGAGGCTGACTTACACAATATACTACTAGTTTGTAACAGTTCTCCCTCTCTCTTCCTACCTTTCTCTCTTTTAAGCTGTGCTCCATAGAAGTGACTTGTGAATCTGCTAGTGTAATGGCAGCGACGTTGGCTAATGGAGGGTTTTGCCCAATCACTGGTGAGAGGGTACTGAGTCCTGAAGCGGTTCGGAACACTCTAAGTTTAATGCATTCCTGTGGCATGTATGACTTCTCAGGACAGTTTGCCTTCCATGTAAGTACCTTTCTCAAACTAGCATTTTATAAAGAGGTCTGTTACAAGAAATATTCAGTCAGTTGATTTTATTGCATATGACCATAGGTTCTTACAAGGAAATATTCAAAGCTAAATGCTGACATTCACTTTGTAGAGCAGCAGATGCTAGGTTTTGTTTTATTTTACTAAAAAGTAGTGATCACCACTGTGTCACAGGCCAGTTGAGCCTCTAAAGACAAACCAGGAGAACCCCCAAGTTTTGTGAGGTTACCAACTAAATAATACATGGGATCTGAGTTTACCCCAATAGGTGGAGCCTTGAAAGAGAATGCAATGTATAATTGCCAACACTTTTGCTTCAAGAGATGCCCAGAACCTTCTATGACAGCACTTCATAAATAGCGGAGCAGTTGATGCAGCAGTCAGTTGCTTTGGGTTCAGCTGCTGTTCACAGGCCTATAAATTACCTCCTTTGGAATTGTGCCTCTAAGAAAGAGGATTAAACTTCCCTTTTGTATTGTCATGCCTTCAGTCCTTCTTGATGTGTTTTTCTGCTTACCCTAGTATAGGCAGTCCCCGGGTTACGAATGTTGTGACTTATGGACAACTCATACTTAAGAATGGACTGCCATATATGTAAAAATCTGAGTTAAATACAATGGTTCGTACTTACGAACGCACACACTATACTTTGCAACACTTGGAACAGAAGCCATGCCATATTTTCAGACTTATGTACACATTCGACTTAAAGACAGACTTACGAACAGATCTCGTTCGTAACCTGGGGACTGCCTGTAATAAATATGTGGAAGGAGAGTTGTTCATCTCTCCCCTTCTTCCAAACGGCTTACTTGCTTTGTCACTGCTGAGAACCTAAATGGTATTTCATCTATCTTTGTCTTAATTTTGTGTGTATGGGCACATGAGGAAGACGCAGTAAGGATTTGTGTGAGGACATACTGTTGTCTTCAGCTCAACTCATAGCTTACTTCTTAACATCAGTAATCAAGGTAGTGTTAAAGGTCTGGCACTTCATTGGTGCTGTCATAGTAGCAGGAGTTATGCCTCCTTAACGGTAGGACTGCTACTGTTGTAAATGTCCACTGAACACCATTTAAATATTTAAGCTGGAGCATTCTGGTTTTTCCATTTCATATAGGTTGGTCTTCCTGCAAAATCAGGGGTTGCTGGTGGCATTCTCCTGGTTGTTCCTAATGTTATGGGCATGATGTGCTGGTCACCACCTCTGGACAAGATGGGCAATAGTGTTAAAGGGATACACTTCTGTCATGTAAGCAATGCTCTTTACTTGAATATTGTCTTTTTTTTTAAAATTATCACTTACTGGTCTGCATCAGAATTACCATAGTCATCCTGCTTGAACACCAACCTCAAATTTGCTAACTGCTAATCTCAATAATGGGTGGAAAAGGTTGAACTTGAATTTCAAATTACAATTTCACAGGTATTTGGAAAAAGTGATCTGGAAAAATCTTTGTGGGTGCACAGATGAACAATGGTTCTCATACTTCCATTGTTAGGGCTGAGCCAGATAAGGATTGAACATTTTCAAAGAAAAAAGCAGTGTTCAGGACCCCAAGAAGCTTGCTGAAAGCTCAACTCTCTTGTGCTGGCAGGCACACTGCTGTTCACTGCCCCAATTGGTTGCAACTTTGATGCCATTAAAAAAAATTGTTCTGCTAGAAAGCAAATTGCCAATATTCTATCATGATGTCACTAGGAAGAAGACTGACTGTTAAACAAAAGTGGTTCTGGAGCTGCAGCCAGTCAGCACTTCAAATAAATGGGGCGTATTTTGTAGGTGGAGAAAGCATTCACAAAGTGCGCACACCTATTTTCAGCTCAGCCCTACAAGTACTGTTGGTTGCTTTGGCTGCCAAAAAATGTAGAGTCTTTTGATTCTCCTATGAATTCATACATTTCAACTATTTCAGAACAATTTTAGAATTTTCTTCTAAAATTCAGATTAACAAAGGGGCTTTTCTTATGGGTTCTGAAGTTCGCTGTGTAATGGTGAGAGTGTTGGACTGGGACTCAGAAGATCCGGGTTCTAGTCCCCGCTCAGCCATTAAACTCACTGGGTGACTTTGGGCCAGTCACTGACTCTCAGCCTAACCTACCGCACAGGGCTGTTGAGAGGATTAAATGGAGAGGAGGAGGATTATGTAAGCTGCCTTGGGTTCCTTGCAGGAAAAAAGGCGGGGTATAAATAGAATAAATAAATAAATAATACCAGACTTTTAGGTCAGTGTTTCCTAATCTGGTGCCCTCCAGGTGTTTTGGACTTCAACTCCTATCAGTCCCAGCCAGCATGGCCCATGGTCAGGGATGATGGAAGTTATAGTCCAAAATGTCTCAAGGGCACCAGGTTGGGGAAGGCTGCTATAGATGAGCAAAGCATAGTACAGTAATACCTTGGATTGCAAGTAACTTGGTTTGAGAGCATTTTGCAAGGCAGGCAAATTTTTTAAATATTTATTTATTTATTTTTAACTTGATATACAAGCGACGTCTTGCAATATAAGTACTGTAGTACAGCTTAAATTAAAAATCTCTGTACAAATTTTTTTGGGGGGATTTCATTTTGATCTAAGAGTGTTTTGGATTACAAGCACGTTTCCGGAACGAATTATGCTCTCAATCCAAGGCATGATTATAATTTATAAATTGTGTTGGTGTATGTCGGTATTTAGAACAATGTTATGTTCTGACCATTGCAGGAACTGGTTTCTTTGTGCAATTTCCATAATTATGATAATTTGAGGCACTTTGCAAAGAAGCTTGATCCTCGCAGGGAAGGCGGTGATCAGCGGGTAAGTTGAAGGTATTTTATGATATTCATGTGTATACTAGGTTTCTTATTTTCCAAACAAGATTGCTCAATGACATGTATTGCATCAATACTTTAACATCTGAGTGTTCACATACAGTTTATATCAAATCTGTCATAACTGGAACTTAATGCCAGATGCGGAGCATATATTGTTTTAGTCACTGCCTTTTGCTGTTCTGCCTATTTTACTGGTAACTTGGCATGTGGCAGCACACTAGTTGTTACTGTTTTAGCATACCTGTTTTTGTCTATCTAGACTAGCCTTAAGCAAGGCTGGGAACAGTTTGTTTATCACTTACAGATGGGCCTAAAGTCATCCTGGGACAATTTCTATAAAGTGAAATTGGCATGTTCAGCAATCTGTGTTCCAGTCTCCTTGTATCATAGTGTGTTTGCTATCATAGATGTGATGTGGTATGAAAAAAAAACCCGCCACTGGTAACTGGAGAACTTGGCTTAAAAACAACAACTCCCTATAGAAATATAGTGCAAATTACCAGTTGTTTTTGGTAACAACTTTGGTCCAGATACTGGTGAAGAAAAGAGCCCCAGTACTATCCATGGTGCTCACTGTAGCACCATGGTAAACTGTCTCCTGCAGTTTCTGATGCTTTTGGCTACATTAATTGCTGGGAGATGTAGTGAAAAGGATGGCGGCTTCCCAGTTAGCTTTTCTTCTAAATATACTAGCTGGGATTTAAAGTTCTGAGTGCATACCCAAGCACTTTGGTCATCTTCCTTTTATGAATACAGCTCCTCTTAGATCTCAGAGAGTAATCTGGGGGAATCCTTATTTTGATGAGGGACAGAGGCAGGAGTCTACACTTATTGGGTGGCCTTAGTAGCCAAGCCAAAAATTGTGTTTGCCAAGACCCTGTTCTTCCCCTTGTCATTAACCTTGTGTGCAGGTTTAGGGACAATTCCCAGCTCTCATCTACAGCTCCAAGTTTGAAGCTAGAAAGGATGACTGGGGCTTTCTGGTTTGGCCCTGCATAGTCAAGGTGCTCCCACAAGTGCCTTAGCAATGCAGAGGCCAAACAACCCCAGCTCTTCCTCCCAACCTTATAGTTGGTGAGTTGGCAGGAATCATCATACAGTTATGGGGACAGTCTGTCCATCTAGAGCTACAAGGTTAGGTGGAAGGCTGGGCCTCATCATACTCCCTACAGTGTGAAAGCCTGGGTTTTGGAGATAGTGACTGAAGTAGAAAGAGAGCCTCTGGAACCCTAGTATGTTGTGAAAGCTCCTGTGTGACCTGAATACCACCAACATATCCTGTTGTGAATGAAGTTGTTTGGGGGAGTAGCCCTCCTTCCAAATCACACAAATCCCGTTACTGTGTCTCCAAACTGAAAAGTGTGTTAAATAGCAGTATCAAAAGGTAGTGGGTGGTGATAATTGACAGCCTGCAAATGCTAATTACTAAATGTCAGTAATGCTAGAATGTTTCTCTTCACCGGTAATCTAATAAATAATGTATGTTGCTTGAACAACTAGCATTCCTTTGGACCATTGGACTATGAGAGTCTTCAGCACGAACTTGCATTAAAAGAGACTGTGTGGAAAAAAGTGTCACCCGAGTCAAATGAGGACATCTCCACTACTGTAGTATATAGAATGGAAGGTCGGGGAGAGCAAAACTAAAGGAGTGGGCTCTAGTTTCAGAGAGTTTGTTTTCATCTTTAAACACGTTCCAGTTTCTCTAGATTGCACAGTTCACAATATTTTAGTTTTGTTCTTTTGTTTTCAATGTTTTGTAAATACTGCTTGTGATACCAAAATTTAGTATCTAATTTTATACAAATTGCTTTAATTGCTTCTTCAGAAAGCAAATTGAAACAAAACCTGAAAATGTGTGTTGTCTAAACTTGCAGTTGTATCGTGCTTAAGGAATGAATTCAAAAGGGAATTTGTAGGGGTTGTGAAAAAATATATAGAAATGTTTCAACACAGCAAAATACAAACAGCATAACTATTAATAAAGAAAAATGAGAGCCATAGATGTAGGAAAAAATTAATTCTCAAATCATCTATTTTTATAAGTGGGTATTTACTGTTGTCAGGACTTTCTGGGGTTTTAGCAGATACTTACATTATTTAAATTTGTTTTTTCTATGATCACTTTAGTATCTTGATCCTAACCACTTGGAAGCAAGTTCTGTTGCTTTCAATATAAACAGGTGTATGTAAAGTTAGTCATTCAATTTATGCTATGTGGGCAAGGCTGAAAATGAATCAAGGTAACAAGATTTTTGTATAAACCATTACATACCAATATTTAGAAGCCTTGCTTAAATTTACTTTAAAATATTAATGTACCACTGTAAAAAAGTGTTTGATAGTAAACCCAAGTAAATCTTCTAAAAGCAGTATATTACAAAAGTGCTTGTATTGAGCTTTCAGCTTCTGAAAGATTGATTGTGACAATTGTTTAGGTACCAAGATTTAGATACATATTCTAGATTCTACCAGAAACTTACCATAGGAGTGATAAGTGTGTATTTAAGAAGCTTGGGGGAAAAAATACTAGCAGTGATGGTGCAACACAGCGACTGTGTTTGGACTCAATAAGCTGGGTTTCTGGAGAATTCTGGCTTATAATTTATGAGCAATGTACTTGTGTATGCTGCCTAATCGCTTCTGCTTGGCTTTTCCTGCAAGCGGGAACTGTAAACAAACCACAGACACGTTGACCATGGTTTGTTTATGGTGATATCTGAACTGGGAATTCTGGTTTGTCTCTTCCCAAACAAGCCAGAGTTATAAGCCATGGTTTGTCCATGGTTTGTTTAGCCACTCTTGCTTGCAGGAGGATCCAAGTAGGAGTGATTAGACAGTGTGCAGCAGCAGCACACTGCTCGATGCTGATAAGCAAGGGTACCTCCACAGCCCTGGCTTATTGTGATGTGCAAACTGGGCCAATTGCTTCCACACTAGAGCCCTTTAGGCTTCATTTTTCTGCAGTTAGGTGTAAATGGGGTTAAATGCTGTGTGGAACCTCAATTCTCAGTTTGCTCTGAGGAGGTGCAGTTCCATGCCTCATTCCAGTATTAAGAAAAAAGAAAAGAAAAAAGGGGTGATGGCAGGGGGTGGGGCCATGCCCCCTGATTTCATCTGGCTTATGGTGGGCCTGGTGGGGAGCAACTCGGCCCCACAACCCAAAACAGTTCTGCACCCCTGGTATAGCTAATACTGAGCTAGATGGGCCCATGGTCTGATCTCTGCATAAAGCAGCTTCCTGTATTCCTATGTGATTAGCAGGACCCTTCCTCATGGCCAAAATTCTTTTGCAATGTCTACTTGTAAGAAAGTTTCATTCAGCAAATGTCCTTTCTAATGCTAATTGAAAGCGTCTTGTTCGCAAGTTCAGCAAGTTTTATTGCTTCCCTGGTCAGTGCGGCTGGGGGATTAGTGACTGACTGTCCCTTATTTAGTCTGCTTCTGTACAGGGGTTGGGGGCAGGAGTGGCAGGCCAAAGGCCTACTGTTAATCTGTTTCCAGGAAGAATCCTAGAAATGAGAATACTGTCTGAACAGATAAACATGGACGTCTTCATTGGTGGTAGTGGTTTACTTAGAAAGGTGGACCCAAGTGAAAGGAAAACATGGGAACACACCAGCCCTGGGTGTTCCTTGAAAGCCTTTGTGGGGAAAAGGAACACAGGAAACAATAGGCCCATGCAAAATACATCCCAGGATACATCCTGAATCATCAGTCAGTGCAGCCGTTGGATGACAGAAATGTGGCTGATGAAAACCTCTATATTGTAGTGAGTGTGGGAGGATAATCATGTAGTTGGACTGGTAGGTGTATGACTGATAATCATATAATTGGACTGTGTAAATACTAGTAGACAATGTTTTCATTTCTAGTGTTCTTCCTGGGGATAGATTAATAGTAGGCCTTTGGCTTGCCACTCCCTACCCCTACCCCTGTACAGAAGCAGATTGGTAGGACTTCTTTTAAAGACAATCTGGAAACTTCAGGTGGTGCACATTCAGCCATCAGAATGCTTATGAGGGCTAGGCACATACTGAGCATATTACACAATTTTTCCTCACTTGCGTTCGTTATCTGTTTGTTTCTGGGTTTATTTTAAAATGCTAGTACTAATGTTTAAAGCCCTGAATGCTTTGGGATCAGGTTATTTGAAGGACTGTCTACACCCATATGAACCTTTCTGGGCCCTAAGCTCTGACTCTGAATCCCTGCTTTCTGGCCTGCCATCAATCAGGTGGAGATGGGGCCTTTTCAGTTAATGGTCCCTTATTTGTGGAATTCTGCTTCGCCCCTTCTCTCGTGGCCTTTAACGAGAACCTACAGAGTTAAAAAAAATATGTTAAGCTTTTTGTTGATTTTATTGCTGGCACCCCACATCTGATTTTATCTGGTGCTGTTGTTTTTTTAATTTGTTCAGTTGTTAATTCTTTTTTGTTACACTTTTATTGTAAGCCATCTTACATTAAAAGGCAAGGTAGAAATAATAAAAAATAATTCTCTCCTCCTTATGGATTCTCCCTGTGGAGTGGATCTTGGCCTTGTCAGCTTGTGCACTCCCCCGTTCTCCTGCATATTTCTCTTCCCAGGTTTCCTTAGGGACATCTGCCTCACACTTTGAAAAAGGTGAGCCTACACAAGACTTATGGAAGACCATGAAACCATTAATGTGTGGCATTCAGTTTGATTGAAATATAGATTGGGATGGAAATGATGCTCTCCTGCTGACCCAGCGGCACCTTTACGTACTTTCCCGGGCAGTTGGTTCAGTTGTTAACTACAAGATATTGTGCGTCTCTGAAGCATTTGGCATTTGTTTTATCCTTGGTGTCCTTGGTGTTGTTGCATTTAGCAGGCCTCCTGTGACTCACTTCAATATATTTAAATATATAGCAAATTAAACACTTCCCTGTACTAACATAATGTCTGGGACAAAATGGACATCCTAGTTAACCCAAAGCTAAGAATGTTCATATATGAGGTTTAGGATGCAGTCCAATGGGGATGCCTGTAAGCCTCCGAAATTAGAGGATTATGGGCATCCTATGGAGGGTGGGAGGAGCAGGGAGGTGAAGATGGCCCCCGTGGTCCTCCCATCCTGCAGCTCAGACAGATGATTTTGCTGAGGTGCTTTGGACAGAGAGGGAAGGAGACTGGGGCACCACCAGGATACGTATCTCAGCGACCCCAGTCCCCTCCCCTCCTTGTCCCCCAGAATGCCCTCTTCACCCTCTCTCCAAAGTTGGGGACACAGCTGGTGCAGTTCTTTCTGTGCTGTCTGCGAGGTGGTGGGGAGGGTACTCCAAGCACAGAGTCTCAGCTCTGAGGTCGGACCTGTTTTCTGAACCTGGAGCGAGGTCTCAGAATAATCCTGTGGCCCTCTGGTGGCCATAGAATTGCTCTGCCCATCGTTTTTGACTTGCACCATTTCTGTTGAGCATTTGTGCAGAAGAAAGGCATTTGTAATGTGAATGAGCATTCTGACCAATGTAGGTTTGCATTCACATTAAAAACCAGTTGAAGCAATCTGTCATTTAAACCTTGTGTGAAAATGCCCTATATATGACCTTAGGAAATAGGATGTGAGCCTCAGCCTAATGAGCATGATTATATAAAGCAATGGCTTCATTCCAGTGAGAATCTGTCATATAAGCAAGACCCTGAATATGGTATTAAAAGCTGGCAGAATATTATTAAATATTTTTAATCTAAATATTCTTAATAAAGCTTAGTATACATTTCTGTTCACGGCAATACCAGTTCTTGATATTCAAGCATTTTACTTGTCGTATTTCTTTTTTTCTTTTTCTTTCTTGGCATCATTAATGTTTTATTGGAAATGTAAATGCTTTAAAACTTCGTTTTAGCATGTGTTGTATTTCCCCCCTCATTTTAAGTGATTTGTTATGTGTTCCATTTTTCATTTGCATTGTGTTATTTATGTATCTTCAGCACATACAGTCTTGTACTATAATAAATTTTACTTGAAGCTGATCATTTTGTATTTTTGTTCTTTTTCACTTGCAATTGGAGCCATGATTTGAAGCTAGGAATGAAAAGCACAGTCCATAATGTCATATGATTTAAATCAAAATAGTGTTCTGCATAAAGTTGAAATATTTGATTGCAGTATAAGTTCAACTACTACTTTTTGGTTACATTTTGAATTACAACGCTTACTTTCCTGTATAAGTGAATTTATTTTATTCATGTTCTTTGCTACTTTTTCTAGTCCTGCAGTTTTCCTATACAGCCACCTCAAACTTGATGTGGTGTTTTGGGAACACATTGGCTTGGATCCAAAGAACCTCATACTGTGCTCTACATACACTTGGGCATTCCTGCCCCACTCCTGCTGCAGCCCAATGTACTACCTGAAAAGACACTCTTGAGGGTTTGAGGAATCTTTGGTATGGCGTGCAGTGTGACATGGGATGGGGAGGAAGGACTGTAGTTAGGGGCTATTGACAGAAATTGGTGATTTGTGTGTCCCTCTCCACTTATGTATATCCCCCCCCCTCGCTCTATATATTGCCATTAGTTATAAGCCTAAAGTATCTCCAGCTATGATGTATAGAAGTTATATGCATGTGTAGGTAAGAACTAATCACACGGATGAAAGTTTTTTTTTTATCAAAGCAGTTCCCAAGAGCTGAATTTGCTGTTGGGAACTGTGAGCTCCTGGGCAAAACGGTTTTTTAAAAGCTTGTCTGCCTCTCTCTCTCTCTCTCTCTCTCTCTGTGGCTGTGCGTGCGTGCCTGCGTGCGTGCAGATATATCTCTTTGGATCATGACTTTAGGCTCTAATCAAGAGAGTTAGGGTGCAATCGTATGCATGTTTAGACAGAAAAAAGGCCTGCAACTCCCAGCATGCCCCAGCCAGCCATGGTGGCTGGAGCATGCTGCGAATGGTAGGCCTTTTTTCTGTCTAAACATGCATAGGATTGCACCTTTAGTCAATTTTGCATCCCACTGAAATCAGTGGCTCTAGTTAGTCACAACTAACTTAAGCTCCTTTGATTTCAGTGAGATTCAGGCATGACTAACTTCTGGATTTCATCTTGTACTCTTTGTTACATCTTTAGAAGTTACTTAATAGCTAAGGCTGTTGTGGAGAATATGTAGAATAGAACAGAAGACTTAAAAATGGAAATGATGGGGTGGGAAAGTAACATACAGATATCTGGCTAAATAAATGAATGAATGAATGAAAATTGATACATGTCATTGAGACTACAATCCTATACCCGTTTACCTGGCAGTAATCCCCATTGAATTCTATTGGACTTACTTCTGAGTAGACATGTATAGGATTTTGCTGTGAGTAACCCTGATACTAAATGTGTTTTGTCATATCTACTCTGAGTTTTATTTTACTAAATAACTCTTCAGGGAATTCAATGTTTGGTTTAAACTTTAAAATGAGCAGATACTTTGCAAAATATTTTTTGCAAGAGTTATACATCTAAAACTCCTTTCCTGATAAGCAGGTTTTGTGTCCAGTGGGTTAACTAACTGCATCCTGCATCTATCAGGGATCCAAAGTTGATAGAGGGAAACATATTTAATATCTATTTCTGTACTTTGCTAGATGACTCTCAAAAGATTTCTCTGTACTAAGGAATTTACAGTTGTTTGAAGAATGTGTAGATTTACTGATCAAAAATGAAATACAAACTCGCTGAGTAAACAAAACTGCACCTGTCACTGACTGAGTGCTAGTTGATTTGTGTAAAGAACAATGATATAACAAAGTGGATTTGCACCACCGAGATTCAGTCTAGAGCTCCATGTATTTGTTGTTTACACATTGATCCTGCATACATATGCTTCTGTATTCATTTAAGTGGGAGCATCTATGGCATGCAAAACTTAGTCCTAAGTCTAACCCACAAGATGTATTTCAAGCTATGAAGGTGTCTCCCCCATTCCTTTGTTGCTACCTACTTTAAAAGTAAGCTTGTAGACCAAAATCTTGCTTCCAATATTTAAGGTTAATTAGACCATCAAAGTTAAGACACAAGGAGGAAAAAGTAGCCCAAAGCAACCTTAAATCATTTCAAATCCAAGTGCACTAGCTTAACCAAATAGAGATTTACAGCACACTAAGCTAAGTAATCCTCAGCTTGGCCATGCAACATCTATTTTTATTTTTGGTCTCAACACCCACACATGGAGACAAGGTTTGTGGAACTCCAAAGTATTGCTTCAATGTATTTTTAAAAGTAGTTCATTGTTAAAAGGTATTGCTTCATTTGGTTTGTCTGTTCTTTTGAAATCAGTGTGGCTATTAGTACTGTGAAGCCAAGTTTGTGATATGCAGTTCAAACACACAGAAGAAAAAGAACGTACATATTCAGTATAGTTCTATACTGCCATCATCTTTACACCAAATTTATTCTTGAGTGCACCTTGAGTATATTCTTTCAAGTCTTCTTTAATCCACTAATCTGACTGGCAATTTAAATTGGTGTATAAATTTTTCCAGCTATAACCAGATTCTGGCTATAGCTGGAAAACGGACTCTCTGAAGTTCAAAGATAGAAGTTTAATACTTTCCCCACATCCTTGAATAAACACCAGATTTCAAACTGAAGGTTGTGTACACAGTTATTCTATTAGTAATCAGTGTGCACACACATTTGTGTGAATTGAACAACTGTTTCAAAAATCAAACAGTTTACATGTAATCTGAACCATAGCTTTCTACCCTTTTTATTTAACAAAATCCAGATCATACAAAATATCACAGTGGTGAGAAGTAACAAATATGGTTGAAGAAGATTACTATACTTGAATGAATTAAAACCTTGTTTGGGAGAAGTTATCGTCCTCTTGATATACATTCTTACCAAGTTTGCTCATTTAAACATTTCTGCTATTTGCCATATTTTTAAAACAATCATCAACTGAAGGAGGTTCCTTTATTTTTCTGTCTTGGGGAAATACAGATTCTTGCAACAAATAATAAATTTGTTTTTAAAAAATCTCGTTCGATTAGACCTTTCACATAATTCAGCAGGGATACTATCATCCATTGGAAGTTCACACCCAGATATTGCTTGCCTAGTATGATTGTGTCTTTTGTCTTACACTACCATAAATTATACATGCATAAATTCTCCTGGTTCTTGATTACATCTCAAACACTTAGCATTCTAGCTTATACAATTTTGTAACTTTATGTGGTGTCAAATACCATTGGCTTATAACTTTATACCACTTCACCTCAATGGTCACACATCAGTTTTGGAAGTATATTAGACCAGGTCAAGATCCATGTAACTTTTGAAATATTAATCCTCAGGTTTTCCCCTGCTTTCTTTTAAATAAATGGGATGGTGAAACATTGTTTCTTTATGTAGTAATCTGAACCTTTATCAACTAACAGCACAATTCTATGAGGGTGCCCGCAACCCTCTGAACCCAGAGGATTGAGGGCATCCTATGCAGGGCGGAAGAAGCACGGCGGATAGGATATCCGCTGTGCTCCCCTTGCCCTCAGAAATATCTAGATGGCCAAAATTGGCCATCTAGAAGTTTCTCCTCTCGCAAGGAGGAGAGGCTGAGGCACCACCTGGATTCCTCAGAATCCAGCGGAGCCTCGCTGCTCCCCTCCCCACCCCCGGGAACAACCCCCCCCCCACACACACACAGGAGAACCAAAGACGGAAGACCTTTGGTTCCCTGCCAGCGTGGAAAGAACCGTGCCGGCTACGAGGTGGGGGGTGGGTGCTCTGTGGCACTGTGAACTTGGAATAGATTTCCCAAGGTCGCAGGGGCTTCCAGCCCTAATCCTATGCCCCCATGCAACGTCGGAGGGACATAGGATTGCACCCTAAACAAGCTTTTCCCATTTTGAGCCAATTCCTACTTGTTCCCTGCTCCTTCCCCCTTGGTCCTCCAGCTGTTATCCCACTGTCCCTGGCAGCAGAATCCATCTTGTCTCCCCCTCCCCGCTCTGATTGCTACGACTTTTGATTCACTGCCATATTTTTTTAAAAAAATTCAGAGCCTCAACAAAGCGCAATTGGGGTCAGGGATGGTTGTTGGGGTTTTTGTCCCCTGAAAATTGTGCAACAGCATTCTTCATTATCATCATCATCATCCATCATCATTATTGTAAGTCACAAGTGCCCGATGATGATGATGATGATGATGATGATGATGATTGTAGGTCTTTCGCAAGCCAGTCTTACAGCTGTATGATATATGTAGTCTTGCATGGTCAATTTCCTTGTCTATTTCAGCTGTCAAAGGGAGTGCAAAGTGGAGTGCCTAACAGACTGGCAAGGCGAGACTGCATATAGGCTAATTTGCTCACAGTGCAGTACCTAACAGACTGGCAAGGCGAGACTGCATTTAGGCTAATTTGCTCACAGTTGCCAGGATCAATTGCGAAGTTGTCAACTGAAAAGCACCGGTAAAGGGGGGGGGGGATGGCAAATGAAGATGCATCAAAGGGGGGGCAGCAATATTTCCCCCTTAACAATGTAATCCTATCAATTTTAAGTGTTGAACTGACATTTCTCGGTGTCCTCTACCTTTTCAACCCTTCCCTGAGTCTCCAGCTGCTTCAGAAAGGGGAGATATTGACTCCCCCACCCTTTTCGTGGCTCTTTTTGTAGCACTTACTGCTGTGGTTACTGCAGTTCCCTGACAGTTCTAAAAGAAACCTGCAGAAATATGTGCAAATTTAATGGCTGGGAAGTAAATGGAGGAGAGATTTGTGCACCTACAGTAATGGACCAGTTAATGCAGGTGCACAATTTTCCCCTCCATTTACTTCCCAGCCATTAAATTTGATTGTGTGTGTGTGTGTGTGTTTTAAACTGTCAGGGAACCGCCGTAAAATTAACCTATATGCAGCCTCGCTGCACTTTACCTGCTACACTTTGACAGCAGACACTTACCAGGACATGAGCCAGGCAAGACTCCACATTTCGAGCAGCTGTAAGTGCGCACCTGTGAAAGACCGGGGAAAAGGGGGGGGGATTAAGGTCTCAATTGTGCACATTTCTGCCACCCCCTGCAAAGGGTAATGAGCCAGTGATGGGCACTCCAAAGTGCCGCTTGGGCATTGGTGGAGTGGCTGTCACTGGCGGTGGCACGGGGCACTGGGGGGGAATGGCAAATGAAAAAGTGTTGCAATCGGAGCAAGGATGGGGGACAAGATGGGTTCTGCCACGCAGGATCCTGGGATACCAGCTTGGAGGACACTGGGGGAAGGAGCGGGAGAAGAAGCCATGGTGAGCCCAATTGTCAGGCGCACCACGGGTTGTTCCATGTACAATCCACACTGTAGCTTATTCGCAGGATGGGTTGTTGTGTCGTGCGAACTCACCCATAGTCTCCAAGTACTTAACTTCTTTCTTAATACATGTTTTGTTATTGGTAAGGGAAGAACATCTCCTTTCTCCTTTTCTATTTAGAGAATGTTCACATTTCCCTTGATTATTTAATCCTCTGACACTTACTGGAGAACATTTAAATGCCATCAGGTCTGAACTTCAATATTAATGAAACCGCTATTCCTCTACGCTGGCTCAGCTTGTCTGAGTGTGGAAAGCTAAGCAGGGTCAAGCCTGGTTATTACTTGGATGGGAGACCCCTCCTCTAGTTTCCTGCATTGAGCAGGGGGTTGGACTCGATAGCCTTGTAGGCTCCTTCCAACTCTATAATCTATGAAATCTATGAAATCTCCAGTACAGTGGGAGAATAACCTTACAATTCCACCTTACAATCATCGGTTGAGCCAACCATAGTTTGCCATTACATTGAAATAGGGTAAGGTACATGTTGTGCGAACCATGATCTACCAGCTTCAAACTAAAATTGGAAACCACATTTTGAAATAAGTTTCCAATTCTGGTTTGGAGGTGAAGTATGGTTTGCACAAACCATTGTTTGCCTGAGTTGGGTGTAATCACAAACTCTGGTTTGCCTGAACCAGGAAGTTAGGAGGGAATGTGTCACGACCCTTACGCCAAACCATGGCTAGGTTGTTTCTTTCAAACATAGCCTTAAAAATCTCTTTTTGAGTACCTCTAGATGGATATTGCTAAAAGCTTGAACTTGTCCATTGTGTTCTTTCCCATCTTTTGCTAATGATGTTTTATTTTAACACTGTAAACTTTACAAAACCTCTCTCCTTAATTATCTGTTTTATGTCACTGCTGGATTAATTGTATAAGGCAGTGATGGCGAACCTATGGCACGCGTGCCAGAGCTGGCACGTGGGGACCGCTCTGCTGGCACACGAGCCATAGGTCGCCAGGGGCACAGAGCTCTAACAGAGCTCGAGATCAGGGGGGTGAAGCGGCCGCTCCTGGCCGCCGCGTTTCACCCGGCATCGCGCAGGCCACCTCCTCTGCAGGGGAAGGGACGAGAAGGGCGTGTCACCCGGCCTCCGTGGCCCCTTCCCGATTCGGAGGATGCGCCGGCGGCAGGCTGGGCCCGGGCAAAGGAGCCACGCCACCACACCCAGCGCTCCTAAAGCAGCGCCGGCTGGGCCAACTCCCGTGCCCGGCCGGCGGAGAAGAGGGGCCTCCGCAGCCCCTTCACAATCTGGAGGACACGCCGCCGCCGGCCCGGGCCCGGGCGGGGAAGCCACGCCGCCACGCCTGGACCCAGGCCGGCGCTCCTAAAGCAGCGCCGCCCGGCCCAACTCCTGTGCCCAGCCGGCGGAGAAGAGGGGCCTCTGCAGCCCCTTCCTGATCCGGAGAATGTGAAAAGGCTTGAAAAGTGGCATTTGTAGCCCTTTTCTCTTTCTGCCACCCTCTTTTCTCTCCCTCCCTCTTCCTTCTCAAGGGAGATCTGGGTTCTAGTCCCCAATTGGCCATGAAACTCACTGGGTGACTTTGGGCCACTCTCAGCCTCAGCTACCTCACAGGGTTGTTGTGAGGATAAAATGGAGAGGAGGAGGACGACTATGTAAGCTGCCTTGGGTTCCTTGCAGGTGCTTCATCTGTCTTTTTTCATAAATTTTGTGTTTTTGTAGACTCCAAGACTTGAACAAACAAAAACATGAGCCCCTTTTGTAAAAAAAAACAAAAACATCAACTCATTTTTTTTAAATAGTACTACATTGTACAGGTTGACTTTTACTTTTACTAATCCAACACCTGTAGAAGCAGGGAAAGGACCTGGAGTAAAGCTTGCCCCATACAATTTCAGTCTGGCATATAATCATATTACAAGTTGAGAATCCCTTATTCAAAAATACATGCGCCTAATTATTTAAAAAGTTTATCTAAATTACCTTCAGGCTGCTATGTCATAAGGATGAAGGTAATTTAGATAAGGATAAGGGATTCTCAACTTGTAATAAAATTATATGCCAGACTGAAATTGTATGGGGCAAGCTTTACTCTGATGCTTCTACAGGTGTTGGATTAGTAAAAGTAAAAGTCAACCTGTACAATGTAGTACTATTAAAAAAAATTGAGTTGATGTTTTTTTCAATAAAAAGCTGTTTGTATCATTGAAAGCCCTGTTATTGTGTTTTTCTTTTAAGACAAAAGATGTTAATTAGTTTGGATAACTGTATGAGTTGTTTTTACTAAACTAAAAACCCGGTATTCAGGTTTAATTGCAGTGTTGGCACTTTGAAATAAGTAAGTTGGTTTTGTGTTGTGGTTTGGGCACTCGGGCTCAAAAAGGTTCGCCATCACTGGTATAAGGCATCTCACTTCTTCTCATGCTATCTTCAGTATTCAGGCCTTAAATCCATTTCCAAAATAGTAAATGATCTTTCCCTGCTTTTTCTGGAAGTTTTCTTACCTTGATATTTCAAACTTCACTTCTTTGATCCTTGCTGGAAGTTTTAATAACAACTCTTTGCATGTATTGCTCAGTGTAAATTTACAGAACCATAGCTCTTTGGGCTTCTGACCTTCTGTTCATCTCATCCAATGCATGGGCTTTGTCTTTGTCTCCTGCAATCCAATTCTGTAACCTTTGCAACCTTCCATTAGGAATGTTTTTTCGCACTTGCTACATTTGAGATTCATAGCTTTCATTTAATAGTAAAAGAGAGAAATTTGAAACCTTGCATGCTGTGTATGTAGAAGGCTTTGGAGGTGAGAGCCTGCATGATTACTTGCTGTCTAGTCCATTTTCCCTTGCCACTGCCCATCATACAGGTTTACCTACTGAGAAAGGTGAATATTCCTTGTAGATCAAGTCCCAAGCCCAATTTATGCTAGAAAATGAAGTACTAATGAAGATTCCTTCTTGCCTTATGGTTCCCCATTTGCTTGTTTTGACCTGTACTAAGGGCTGAGACTATCCTTCTCTCACTTTTCTTCTGTGTTTATGTGGTCCTTCCCCACGCATTACCCACAGCTTCCCACTCTGACCCCATTAGCACTGCAACATTTGCTGAAAAGGAGAAGTTGAAGATTCGTTGAAATAAGTTGCCAGGCTATCCTCGTCTATTGGCTATCCCCAACCCAAAACTGATCCATAGCATCTTCCCCAGCCATCACCAGCAAAGATCCAATTAAATGTAGTGATAATGGGTGAGATCCACATACATCCCACAAGTGCAAATCGCTTTGGCTTGTGTCCGGGGGAGGGCAAATATTCCTTCTGATGACAGCCCTCTGTACTTTATAGGGTGCTGTTCTGGAGACCTCTCAGCTTTGGGAGGGAGCTTTTCAAGAGTTTACTGGGCTGCTTGAAATGAGAAGCTTGTTTGTTTTCTTGACAGTCTTCCAGTGCAATCCTATGTGTGTCTACTTGGAAATAAGCCCCATTGAGTTCAATAGGGCTTACTCCCAGGTAATTATGTATAGGATTGCCGTCCGAGGCATGGTTCACACAGTTCGTTTCTCCAACGTGTAAACAACTCTGATCCCCTTGTCAGGCACACATCTGTGATTGGATGGAAAGTTGTGCGAACCCACTTCATGATTCCCATGTGGACGTAGCTGTGATTGTGGCTCAGAAAGCATGGTTGCAATGGTGGCAACTGCTGTTGGCTCTCTAAGTTAGCCTGGTTGAGAATGTTTCCCCATGATGCCATTGCTTGTGCGTAAGGAGTTTGACTCTATGAACACATCTGGAGAGGGGCTGATTATTTTCTGCAGAGGTAGAGAAGCCACATGGGTAGTGCCTTGTCGTTTGTATTCCCTACCTAGGGGAGGGGGGGAAATTGGATTTCAGAAGAGATTATGTTCTTGAGCATATGTAGAAGGATATGATAGACCTTTCTAAGGCAAGTAGTGTGTAAACTCATGTTTACTTAGGCTTCCTCTTTCAGTTGTTTTACTCAAAGTTGTAAGGATGAGAATGGTCATAGCTGCAATCACTACAAGCAATTAATTCCTAATGGCTTGGGATTTTTGAACTGTGTAATAGACACCAGCAGCACTTAGTGCTTCTTAACATAAATAAAATTTGTAGTGGTGTCTCATACTTCCACATATATTAAACAGTTGTCAAGAGAAGCTTGGGATGAGCAAGCCAAATTGTTACCTTTTACTTTACTGATGTCCTAGTATAGTTTATAAGATCTTTTTAGAAATACAAATGCTTACAGTGTCAACTTCCTGTCAAATATTCCTGAACTTCAGAAATCATATACTTCTCTAGACAGTGTAACTCCCCTATTTATATGCAACTATTTGAGTGGAGGCCAGAAACAGCTTCTTGCTTAATCTATTTGGACTTATTTTATTGTATTTGTTATATATTTAAAATTTTTGAAACAGTTGAGAGCAAATTAGATCATTTGGGTTTGGGAAGGCTTGGCTTTAGCTGCACAAATAAATGCTAGACGAGCATCATTTCAAGTTAATTCCGCATGTGTGCTTTCAAAATAAACTCCATGGAATCAGCTTTGCAAGTTAATGCTGCAGCCAGCCTCTAAAAATAAAAGAGACATTATAACAGCATTGTAAAGCTAATGCCTGTGCATTTGTAGGGAAGCAGAGGATTGACCAGGAGGAGAAGGAAAAATGGCTTCAGGCCCTATTGAGAAGCTTTGAATGTGCACCACCTAGAGGACAAAAATATATTTGAATCCTGAAAATTAATCCTGAGTTGAACAATTCCACAGTATTGATGAAATCCCTTTATGCTCATATGCTTTGTCATGATACAAATTGTCATGGTTTTGGTTGGGTATCGGATTCTAGATCATCGTGGTAGGTACCACCCTACCATGACCAGTCTGGGTGGTATACAAAGAGAGAAGTGAAATTTGGTCAAATTGTAAGTACTGTACCAAAATCAACTTTATTGTCACTGTCTGTCTTGAGTCAAATGTGGAAAGTATTTTGGTCTTTCTTGCCCATTCTCTGTAATTGTCCATTTCTTCCAACATTTAGGGTGCAATCCTATAAATAAACAATGCATTTATGTAGACAGAATGCGTGTTTTTCTGTCTAAACATGCATAGGATTACACCATTTAACAAGTTCTAGATTTGAGATGATGCTGACATTTCTTACCTGTTAGATTACTGATTTTTCTCCTCTGGAACATCGTGCATAATAAGCACTTCCAGTGACATATTTCTGTGTCTGCATGCACATGTGCAACTGATCTCTGTAGGATGTGTCTCTTAATGTGGTGTTGGGTTTCTTAAATTCTGTTGCAGGCTCTTTTAAAGGCTTGGTTTTCGAATATGGAAAGTGCTATGTCGTGGCACACAGATCAGTATACTTCAGTGTAATATAGTGTTCTACTTTGCATCTGAATCCAGATCTCATATATTACCTGTGAACAGTTGTGAGCATGAATGAGGCTGTTTTTAATGTCCTTTCGTACATAAGCACCATATAGATGATACTTCACACTCATTTTGGCATTGCCTTTGTCTTTATATTTGCCAGACTTCTCATGCAGCAGAGAGAAATGTTGTGATTGTAAATATGGAATGCTCACAGTAGAATACTGATCCAGGTTCACCAGAAACTCATTCACCTCAGACAGTACAGGATCTTTTTTCTTGCATATTGGAGATAATCCCCGTTTGAGCTGGATTAACGAGGGCATATCCTGTTAACAATATGTGCAAAGGCTCTTTGAGGACAACAGCTGTTGCCACATTTTGTTTTTGGATGCTTGCCCTTAATACAGCCCTTGGATACATGCATGATCAAATGGCAGCCTATGAAGTGGCACTTGCCAATTTGATTGACACACGTAAATTAAGGACTACTTCTTGAATGTCATTAGAGAGGGGCCAAGAGTAAACTCAGGGTTCCGATCTCCCACTCGGCCATGAAGCTCTCAGAGTGACCTTGGGCTCGTCACTAATTCTCCGCCTAACCTACCTCACAGGGTTGTTGTGAGGATAATATGAGGAGAGCACCATGTAAGTTGCCTTGATATCCTTGGAGGAAAGGGGGGAGCCAGTGTGGCGTAGTGGTGAGAGTGTTGGACTGGGAGTCGGGAGTTGGGAGATCTGGGTTCTAGTCCCCGCTCGGCCATGAAACTCACTGGGTGACTTTGGGCCAGTCACTGATTCTCAGCCTAACCTACCTCACAGGGTTGTTGTGAGGATAAAATGGAGAGGAGGAGGTGGATTATGTAAGCTGCCTTGGGTTATTTGCAGGAAAAAAGGCGGGGTATAAATATAATAAAAAAAATAAAATATAATATAAATGAAACAAGACGCCATTTTGCCATGCTTTTCAAATAATGAATCCCATTTTGGAAGGCATCCAAATAATTTGTCAAGGAAAGCCAGTAAGTGCTGCTAATGTCGGGATCACTTGGTTAGAGCCATGTTCTGCCCACCCATGTGTTCTTGCGTCAGTGGGCTAGAGAGGATCAGTTACATGTGCGCCAGTGTGTGCTGTCTCGGAAGCTGAGATGAATTTAGTTAATTATATTGAGCTATAGTGAAGTTTTAAGAATTGGAAAAAAATAGATTATGCACACACAGTTCAAGTTGAATGGCCTTTAATTAACTCCTTTTTGCAAAGGTTAGAACCTTTGGCAGCAGACTAGAGGTCCTCTGTGTTAGGAGTGCCTTTGGTGAATGCTGGTCTCTTGCTTTGCCCTGATGACATAAGCAAGAATTTCCCAACAAACCAAACGTTTATATGGAGAGGTTGTTCTGCTTCTCTTCATCCACAGAGAGATCATGTGCAAAGATTAAAAGCCATTAATATCTATATTTAATCAAAAATCTAAAGCAACTATTTTGGAGAGTCAGGGAGGCATTGCCAGGAAAGTAGGGCATGCTAATATCCAAAGATCAAACCACCCGGACCTCAGGCTAGAAATTTTCAGGGAATTAATCCAGCTCTGAGCAAAATTAATTTATTCAAGGGGTTTGTTTTTGTATGCATTACAATTCAGAGTCTGGGTGAGGAGGGAATTGGCCCTCTTTTGAATTGGGAAGGAAAATGTGCATTCTAAGTGAAAACGAACTACCACTAGTCGACAACATTAGACATGATTCACGTGGGGACTCCCAAGCAGCTTGTTGGAAGAATTAAACCGAGATCATAAATTCTCCATTACATCCTAGGAGCTCGATGTTCCTTCATAAGGGTAGCATTCAACAGTGTTTGAAATGACCTCCTCCTTGAATCAAACAGCAGCCCTCACAGACACACACACACACACACACACACACACACACACACACACACACGATACAACCATCTGAGCAATTTTGTGGATGAAGATGTCCACTGCTTTGGTTCTTTGCAGGGATATGTTCACCAGGTTTTTCAGAGGTGGGAGGCAATATCCCATATATGTTGGTGCATACTATGCATGACTCTAGCATTGTGTTACAATCTACCCCCCCCCCCCCAAAGATGCTACTTTGCCTTTGTAAGCTGCTTTGAAATACTTTTGACAGTCCAGGTCCCAGTATTTTTAAGCACTATATTTCTGTTGTCATGATATTCCTCTAATTAAAATGTACAATTTGGGCAAAGCATGCACAATTTCAGTTCAACCTGTGAAGTATGTTTTGGTATGGACATTGTTCAGCTTAACTCAAGTGAAGGATCAGATGATACGTGCAGCTACTTGGAACTCTCTCCCAGAATACCTACAAGCTGCCACCACCTTCCTCAGATCCCTCTACAAAACCCACCTCTGCTGTGAAGCCTTTGGAATAACCCACTAACCCTCGTTAACTGAAACCAAACCTAAGCACACACAACTCTTGTTTTCTCCCATCCATCCCTTGTTATCCATGTTCCATTCCCTATGTTAGGAATGTTGAACCTCTTTCAGGCCAAGGGCCGAATTCCATTTTGGAGAAGCTCTCGGGGGCCACGTCACAGTGCAAGGTGGGGCTGAAGTCAAAAGTGTCAGGGCTGAAAATACGAGCATATTTTAGCTTAAAGCTTTTACTGCCCAGAACTAAGCCTTATGAGAAGCATTTCAACCTTTTAGAATGGGGAAAAAACTTCGCAGAAGCCTGGAAAGCACCAAACAGTTCGCGGTCAGGGAAAAGTGGAGGGGCCAAGGGGAGAGGGCATGGCCAAATGGAGAATCCCAGAGGGCCCCCTGGGTCTGATGTTCTGCACCCCTTGCCCTATAGTCTAACCTACCGGTGCTGTATAAGTAAGACAACTCTGCCCACATCATCATTGCCTGTTTATTGTTTAGTGGGGGAGATCCTGCTGTGAACTTCTAGTGGGCTTTGATTTGGCTCTGACCTATTGATCATGGTGGGCCAGTTCGCACAACACGACAGCCCATTGTGGGTTAATTGACCCTTGAGGAGCTGCATCATGTGCTATCCGCTGTTATGAATATGCAAATACCAACCGGGGGTGGTGGTGTTGCTGTGTCGTGTGAACCTGGCAGGTGGGAGTTATTTTATGGGTTAAACAACCGTTGCATAACCCTAAAACAGACTGTAGGTTATGTATGAGTTATTTAACCTCAAATAACCCCCGGTGGCCAAGTTCATACAAGACGACAAGCCACAACAACACCCCAGTTGGGGTTTGCATATTCATAATGCCGGACGGCACACACCGCATCTCCTTGAGGGTAAATTAACCCACGATGTACAAACCAGGTCATTGTCTCATTCCTAACATTTGGATGCAAAGAGAGTGTTTTCCTTCCATTGGAATATAAACAGTTATATTCTCTTGGCACACTATTTGTCCCAAAGATCTACAGCCAAGCATGGTGGGTCATATCCCATTTAGTCCTTTACTGACAATCAGATGAGACGGTGGGATGCTGTAGATTTAAGCCTAAGCTCACATCCCACTTTGGATTCATGATTGGCCTTGATCTGAAAGCTAAGCAGGGTCAAGCCTGGTTATTACTTGGATGGGAGACCCCTCCTCTAGTTTCCTGCATTGAACAGGGGGTTGGACTCGATGGCCTTGTAGGCCCCTTCCAACTCTGGAATCTATAAAATCTATGAAGTCATAATCTCTTGGCTTCAGTTCTCTATAGAAAGAATATTGACTTGCCAACAAGAGGAATTATTATCAGGGCAGGCAAGATGAAAACTGAATAACTTTTTATTTTAAAACCAAGAAGCTGGTCAGTTGCAAAGCGTAATGTGTTATGTCATTGACTTCTGCTTCTTGTCTTGCACATGCTTCCATGTGACTTCCTCTCTTGCTTAAGCTTGAGCAGAGGAAAGGGACAGCCCATTAGCCTTTCCAAAAAACCCCACAAAACCCTAAGCACAAATGTGAACCATTTCAAGTGACAGCAGTAAAATGCCTTAGGTTAGTGAACTGATGGAAGGACTAGTAGCAGCTATCCCAACTCCGTTCAACTCAGTAAAACTTGTTTGACTAGAGCTCATGTTCGATAGCTCCTGAGCATAGGAAGCTGCTTTATAACTGAATCAGACCATTGGTCCATCTAGCTCAGTATTGTGAACCTTGGCAGGCAGTGATTCTCCAGAGTTTCAGTCAGGAGCTTTCCCCAGCCCTAGCTGGAGATGCGGGGGATTAAACGGGACCTTCTGCACGCAAAAGCATGTGCTTTGCCTCTGAACAAAAAAATTAAAGCGTAAGCATCATATATACCGTAGGTTTTTGGAACAAGCATGAGCCTGGAAAACATTCTGAAGCAATCCACTTAGGAGTCTTAACAGTGGCTGGATTTCATTGTTCCCGAGGACATTGATTACCCAATATTCATAGAATTTTGGAATTATTGCAATACACATATTAAACAGGTTTATAATACATAGACTTTGGCACTGAGGACCAAAACAGACACGATCCATGCTCTAATCTCCCAACATTTTGGTTTTCTTTAAGCAGCCACAGGGGAACTCTTGATTTTGATCAGAACAGCAATGCAGGATGAGGAGGTGTTGAATCCTTTCCCCCTGTTGTTTTTCTCAGTCTAGACCTCACCCAATCTACTATTAGCCCCACTTGGGGGAGGGGAACAGACACAACATGGAAACCTATATGCCCCTTACCCCCCAGCAGGGCAGAAGAAAAGCTTCACGTGGCATAAAAAGGCCGCAAGAAAAAGAGTTAAACACACCTTTTTATGTACTAAAGAAAGTGACTGACTTTTCACAAGTCCAGGTGGTTCTCCTCCTCCTGAGGAGGGAAGAATGATATTTAGCCTACTCATACTACCCTCCTACAGAAAATGGCGTTCTTGATCCTGCACCTTTCCGCTGTTTAAAAAAACTGTCTAGAGCCTATTGCACTGTGGTTAACTATGTGAATTGGTGGTAGTTGAATATTTAGATATAAACTAGCTTCGCCTATAATGCTTCATTCAACTCACCTCAGTTTTGTCCTTTAACACACTTGGCCTTCACCAACTTATCTTACCCCGGTTTTTCTGCTCTCCTCTTGAAGATCCACCTGCTGCCTTCTCAGCATCTATAAGTGTCCCGTCCCCCCCCCCCCCCAGTGAGGTGTAAGTGCAAATCCCTTGCCAACCATCTGTCTTAGTTCCGCACATTCTGTTAACTGCATTTTTGGTAAGTAATTGCATTTCTGAGGTTGAAATTTCAGTTCTAGGTGAGTTAATGAATAGAAATTCAAGATTATTTTTTTTTAGTTCAGGAATAATTTAAAAACCTGACCCTGTTTCTAGTTTAGAGCAATCTTTGGTGTCCATCAGTTGCTTTTAGTCATTTCATTGTGGACTTGTTCACTTAGACCAGTGTTCTCCAACCTTGGGTCCCCAGATGTTTTTGGCCTACAACTCCCAGCATAGATTTCATAGATCATAAGAGTTGGAAGGAGCCTACAAGGCTATCGAGTCCAACCCCCTGCACAATGCAGGAAACTAGAGGAGGGGTCTCCCATTCAAGTAATAACCAGGCCTGACCCTGCTTAGCTTTCCACACTCAGACAAGCTGAGCCAGCATAAGCCACAGCTACGCTGGCTGGGGCATGCTGGGAGTTGTAGGCCAAAAACATCTGGGGACCCAAGGTTGGAGAACACTGACTTAGACCTTAGCTGAATGAATTCAGGGATGGAAGAGAAGTAAAACGACGGAGGGGCGAGGCTTCTGTCCCTTCAGAACCAAAACGTTTTGCTCTTTTTGTTCTTAGACCCACAAAAGAAGAAGCTACTTCTTTTCCATCATAGAAGCTTAGAAAAGGTTGGATTATTTGGCCAAATATTATATTAATGAACAGGGTGGGTGGCTGGAAACATTTGACCTTTGTGAATTCATAGTTATCTCGGTTCTCACATTACTCTGCCAATTTCTCATCATCTTTGTATCTAAGCAAAATGGTCAAGGACTGCTTATCTTTTACCTACATGTGCAAGGAAATAAGCCACGTTTTGCGTCAGGCTTGCAAATATCTGTATCACAGTCACGCCCCATAGCTTCCTGCATCCTTGGCCCTTGTTCATGGTCTGGAATTCTGTTTGTAGGGGACAGTAAGAAGAACTGCTGCCAACATTAGTTGCTTGCGAGGCATTGGACTTCCCCCCCGCTAATGGCCCAGTCCAGACCATGCTGCTAATGCATGCACAGATTAACAGCAATACAAACAGCTTTTGTAGAAAAGCGAAGTCTGGGAGAGGTGCCACTTGATCCCTGTAGCTTCCACTTGGGGGAGACTTGCAAATGTGCCCGGTTTGTTCTGGGAGAACAACGTTCACATGTAAGCCACTGCAATTTCTTCAACAAATGGCCTCATCCCAGCACAGTGCTAAAGAGTAAATGAAGAGCGGTGATCTCACAAGAAGAAATGGACATGTTTTCTGACCCTTTGTGAGATGAATCTGCAGGACCATTTGTCTGAGTTAGATATCTTGAAAAGTGCTGAAGCTCTCACAAAACATTTTGAAGGCAGGAACCTAAAACATGAGTTGGGAACTAGGTGAGTCCAGATGAGCCCCCCCCCCCCCCCAGTCCTGTGTCAACTGAATGATGTCAGGGTGTGTGGCTCTGCCTCTGAAGTCAACTGGTTCTGGGCCAGCACGTTGGCTTCCCACATTGAGGAGTATTTCAGCTGCCAGCTTAGCCAGAGATGCTTCGCCTGTGTGACGCCTTCCAGACTTGACCAGCCTCTGTATGTCAGGCCCAACTGCAGCCTTCCCCAACCTGGTACCCTCCAGGTGTTTTGGACTTCAACTCCTATCAGCCCCAGCTAGCCTGCCCCAATGGTCAGGAATGCTGGGAGTTGTTTCAACTACTGCAGGGCACCAGGTTGGGAAGTCTGCCCTGGTAAGAGGACTCCAGAACAGCAAACTGCATGTTAAGTTATTGTCTGCAAGGAGATGGATTCCCTAGATTATTTCCAAATTGCACTAGATGGGAGTCACTTACGACGGGGCTTCCCCATCCATTTGTACATCCTACAAGAGGTCCCTGTGCTGCATCATATCTTACTGTGTAAAGTGACAGAGCCACTTGAAGAGAACACTGCTTGCATGAGGCACCTCCATTTTTCTTGGAGAAATGTTGCCACAATTCAGAATGCCGGCTGTGTTCAGAAGCACAAAATGGCCCAATGGAATGAAGACTTGCATGATATCAGAACTGACTGCCAAGCCCCTGGGCTTGTTCATCCCCCCAGCTCAAATCTAAAATGATCTGTCATAGTATCTGGAGAATGATCCCGTCTGTTTGACTGTATGTTTTTGTACACTTGCAACTTAAAATGGACATACGGGAGGATAGGTGGGAAGGGGGTAGCTGTCCCTCAGAATCAGGCGGTGACAAATGTGTGTCTACTGCTCTCTGTTTTTGTAGGGTTGAGCTACGGCAGATCCTGATGTATGGATTGCATGCCCATAAAAACGGTTGTATGCGATTGTGTTGTTCTGCTCATGGAAGGCGCTTTGATCCAACGGAGGTGTCTATGAATAGAAGGGGGAGGGGGTGGATTCAGTGTTCCCCCCTTCCTCTACAGCCCCTGCACCACCACCACCACCCCAATTTGCTCCAGAGGGTTGTGGGACCCTTTGGAACAGTGTGGGAGGTGGCATGGGACCTGCAGGAGAAAGGAGGAATTTGCAAACATTGTCTCCTCCCGCTTCTGTTCAGGGATGCTTCCGCTGGGTCAAAGAGCTTTCTGTGAATGGAGGGACCCAAATACAAGATACGTTTGAGTTCACATTAAATGTCCTGTGTGAAGAGGCTGTCCCATCAGTCCTGGGCTCTGCCACTTGTCCTCTTGTTAAAGTGACAAATAACCGCTAAGCCTAAAATGTGAATTAGAAAGAGCTCGAGTAGTGTGCTCTATACAAGTACCTTCTGGTAAACTTTTTTTTTTAGCCCTCTGGTTTATTCCTTTTATTTACTCACTCTCTTTGGTATTATTGTTAAAAAATAGAGTAATCTTGAATAATAGACCGTAATAGAAAGTTGCTACAGCAAGCTAAAATCAATATCAAAAAAGAAAAGAGGTTTTAGGTTACCTGGCACTCAAATAGTCTTCTGCAGATGTTGCCTTCTATGCTTTTTGAGCACCAACTTTGGAGCGTTCGGTTACGTTGAAATTGCCTGGATCTACCTGGAATGCCGCAAATGTACATACCGTAGATGCAAGGTTGTAGTCAGTAAGATTGATAAGAAAGTTTCAGGTGTTCTTGGCATGTTTACACTCCCTATCAAGCCTCCTGAGAAAAGGGGGGGACGGACAACAAATCTATAAATCGGTTTTTCTTCTCTTTTTTCCTTACAGGTGAAATCTGTAATAAATCTCTTGTTTGCTGCCTACACCGGTGATGTGTCTGCACTAAGAAGGTAAGATCAATGTGTGGGGGAGATGTTTAGTTTGTGCTGCAGCAAATGAAATGTGTACGCAATATAATTATATTTATGGCAAACAGACACACACTATTAGAATCAGCTAACTATGTTAATAGAGATCATGGGTGAAGGAACACCCACACTAATAGCCATATTGGGTGCAATCCTATGGGGATGCCCGTAACCCTCCGAACTCGGAGGATTAACGGGCATCCTATGCAGAGCAGGAGGAGCGCGGAGGTGAAGGTTGTCTCCGCACTCCTCTCGCTCTGCAAAACAGCTAGACGGCTGACTTTGGCTGCCTAACTGCAGCACTTCAGAGTGGGAGGGAGGGAGGCTGAGGGCCACCAGGATATGTCATATCTTGGCAGCGCCAGTCTTCTCCCCTCCCCCTGCCCACTAAACCCCATTTTCCGCACTGACTGTGGGGGAGGGGGGAATCCGAGCACGGATCCTCAGCTCCAAGGTTGGAGCGATTTACTGGCCTTGGAGCTGGGAATCCAAACATTCCTCCTATGGCCATTGAGGCTCTGTCTAGGGGTCATAGGGTTGCTCTGACTTTTAATTGGTTTTTCATCTGCTGGTGGTTTTGTTTGTATATATTGTTTTTACTTTTTGTAAACCACCTTTAAATCCTTGATAAAAGGTCGTATATAAATGTTGTAAATGAAATATTTCCTGTCCCTTCCTGCCTTAAAACTGTAACAGTGACTGTTATGTCATAGAACAGTGCAGAATGCAGAACCTTGAGGTGTAGAACAGGGGTGTTCTACTTCACCTATGTCCAGAGCCCCATATTTGCTATAGATATAGTTTTCGGCAAAAATAAATAAAACCTTCACTCAGGGTGAACATGCATTTAACATGAAAAGTGAGAATTCTTATGCTGCCATGTGAGCCCAGTTTCGTCTCCACTTTTCAACTGAAATGACAGAGGAACATAGGAAGCTGCCTTATACTGGCCCATTAGCTCAGTTTTGTCTACACTAATTTGCAGTGGCTCATAGATTTCATAGATCATAGAGTTCAAGGAGCCTACAAGGCTACTGAGTCGTCTAACCCCCTGCTCAATGCAGGAAACTAGAGGAGGGGTCTCCCATCCAAGTAATAACCAGGCTTGACTCTGCTTAGCTTTCCACACTCAGACAAGCTGAGCCAGCGTAAGCCACAGACCTGTGCTCTCCGGGGTTTTAGATGGGGGATTTTCCTAGCCCTACTTGGAGATGTGGTGGATCATGCATAGCATATGCTTGCTCTTCCACTGAGCAATGGCTCTTGCCCACGCTGACATGCTTGCCAACTAATTGAATGCTGGGCCCAGCTGCCAATCTTATCCCTCGTGTATGCGTCAGGCGGGTTTCCCCCACTTTTCTTAATTTTTAAAGGTACTTCATGAACATTCATTCATTTATTGTCTTATTACTCAGAAGGACTCAAACTGCTTTTGAAATGGGGGAGAGTTTTCTTATAGTGGATGGCCAACTGTTCAGCAATGTGCATGGCAGATGTCTGCTTCAGACTTCCACAACTGGGTTTGTTCCTTTCTTTCTTTTCGGAGCTCCACCTTGGAGAGAAAAGATGTTTGGAGTTTGGACTGAATGTAGTGAGGCTGCTTCTATAGCGGCCTACCGTCTTGAACAATGTTGCATCTGTCTTTCCCCTTCTGTCTTCCCCTACTATCTCTCAATTACAGCAGCCAGTGTTCCCAAAGTATTACATTTTAGAAGACTTTAATTGGCGAATGCCTTTTCTTCACTCTTGGCCAATACTTTTCCAAACAGGATTTTAATTCCTCAAACATTCAGTGCATATTGCAACTATTGCCTCCTACACCCAGTTCTGTCCCTCTCCAACTCTTTGGCTGGCTGTTTCCTGGTTTCTGACTCCTCCTGTCCGACAGTGTAGAACAGCATTCCTGAACTTGGTGCTCTCCTGACGTTTTGCACCACAACTCCCAGCATTCCTGACCATTGGCCATGCTAGCTAGGGCTGATGAGAGTTGAAGTCCCGCACATCTCTAGGGCAACAGGTTGGGGGAAGGCTGGTGTAGAATTTCTTTAACCACTCACTCACTGAACCCAGGGCCGGTGCTACCATTAGGCCAACTAGGCAGCTGCCTAGGGCGCAGGGCTAAAGGGGGTGCCAGAAATAGGGAGGGAGGGCTCAAGTGGGAAGGGGGGGGCACTAAATATCTGATCTTGCCTAGGGCACCAAACTGCCTTGCACCAGCCCTGACTGAACCATTAGGGCGGCCTTTCCCAAACTGGTGCCCTCCAGATGTGTTGGACTGCAACTCCTATCATCCCCCAGCCAGCATGGCCTTGATCATGTTAGCTGGGGATGATGGGAATGTGGTTCAACACACCTGGAGGGCACCAGGTTAGGAAAGGCAGCATTAAGGAGTAAAGCAGTTAATTTTAGCAAGTCTCCTATTCCAATATTCAAAGCTAGGAGGAGCCAGGACCGGTGCAGGGCAGTTTGGCGCCCTAGGCGGAATTATATTTAGCGCCCCCCCTCTCGTGCCGTGGGGGGGGCTCCGGAGCAAAGCAGCCTGCTCTGTAACCCCCCCCCCCCGCGCCGCCACCACCTACCTACCTTCCCCCCGCCCTGGCTGCCGCCGCCGCCACCGCCGAGGAGGAAGTGACGCGACGGAACCCCCGCGCTCTGTTTTTTGCCGGGGAAACCAGGGCAACAGGGCTGTTTAAGCTCTGTTGCCCTGGTTCCTCCCGCCGAAACAACGCGGGCGGGGCTCCGGAAGCGACGCGGAGAAGGTAGGTGTCGGGGGGTGGCGGGGGAGGGGAGGCGCGGCGGCGGGAGGGGAGGCACGGTGGCGGCGGCGGGCAGGGACGTGCGGCGGCGGCAGGCGGCAGGCGCGGTGGAGAGGCACGGCGGCGGGCAGGGAGGCGCGGTGGCGGGCGAGGGAGGCGCGGCGGCGGGCAGGGGGGAGGAGGCGCGGCTTCGGCAGGCGGGGGAGAGGCTTCTGCACCCTCTTCAGCCACGCGCCCTAGGCAACCGCCTAGTTTGCCTAGCGGTAGCGCCGGCCCTGGGAGGAGCCAATCACTGCCTATTCCTGTTCCTCTGTGCCTCCAGTCCTGTCTAGTTTCCATGACTGGTCTCTTTCAGCTGTCGTGAGAGTCAGGGGAGACATGCTCTCTAAGGTGGAAAGATGATCACTTAGCACCTGGTTCCTTATTAATCACACGTCTCATGGGAGCTAGTCATCTGTAAGCTCCAGCCAGCCATATAGTAAGACAACCGTTGCTATGTTCCTGCAATTGAGGGCGAATGGAGCATGAGAGCACTTGGCTCAAAGAAGACCACCTCTTCAGGGGGATAAAGCCGCTATGTGGGAGACTACTTAGTGGTGGCTACCAAACTACCTTTGGTAGTTTCTGCTGCTATTCCAGTGCAGCCCATGAGTAAAGGAAGAAAAGCCTAGTGAGTTCTTCTCTGCCTCCTGCATCTTAGAAATACAAGAGCCTGGGGCTGTTTGAGATGTTTATCAACCAATGAGATCTTTTTTCCTTTTGTTTTTTTGTAATCCACCCTTTCTCTGGGAACCTCAAGGCAGCATGGAATTATCCCATTTCTTTCTCACAGCAGTCATGTTAGGCCAAGTGGTAAGTTAGGCTGAACAATTTAAGACAGGCCCAGGGGCACCTAGAGCACTTCATGGCTGAATGGGGATTTGGAGCTCAGTTTCCCTGCGCCAGGTCCGTCACGCTCTCCATTCTACCCACGCTGACTGAATTTTTAGCCGACTGAATTTTTAGCTTCAAACCAATTTGAATTTATACTCAAATTTCAAATTTGAAAGAAACAAAAACGGCTGCTGCTCCATATTTGCAGAAAAGGAAGCCATGTCTATGACTTTTCATCAGCAGGCAATGCTCTCATCATACATTTGTGCGTTTAGCTGGGTGACATGTGGATGGTAACAGAAGCTGAGGATACTTGATTGCTATTCACCCAGTCAGAGGCTGTTCTTTATCCACATTAATGAGCACTCTAGCTTGTTGACCTTGGCAGAATCAAGAGATATGCATAGATCATTCACAATAGAAGCTCCTTTTTGTAATACTGTGTTTGAGATACACACTCCCCACCCCCCTTTGGGCTCAATTATTTTAAGCAAGGGTACTGTTGGGAACACAAGGAATCCATTCCACAACACCAGTGGTGTTTCCAGTTTAATTGCAGGTTTTAAAAAGCATACCAATTAAGGCTTTCATCAATTAAGTGCACATAGTAAGTGATTAAAGCTTACAGAACCATGACAAAAATACTACAGGAGCAGGATTAGATGCTCTCTGCTAATTTTTGTTTGTTTGTTTTGAAAGGTTCCCGCTTTTCTAGTGTGTAGGCACAACCAATGATACGGTCTTGCTTTAGAAGCCAAAGGACAGAGTGACAAAAAAAGAGGGGAAGAAAGCTAGTGTTATATGGAGTGATATAACTAGTATAAAACAGTTGAGATAACTGAAACACATTGTGTCCAGTCAATATATTTTTACTTTCTAGTTTTTTTGAAATCTGCTTCTCTTATCCCTTGCATCATATCAAGCTGTTACAGGCTTGATATACAATCTGTCCTCGATCAGACGCATCTGTCTTTTGGACTAGATTTGAGATTTGTCCAAATTCTAAGAGTACACTTCGTTCAGAATATTGTAATCAGGTAACAGATTCTGCACTTCTTTGAGAGTTTTTCACAGCTAAGGTGCATGGAATAGAATTCTGGCCTAGAATCATACAGTGCTTCCAGATGAGGCTTTTAAGGTTCAATCACTCTGCTTCATTCATAGGATTTTATGGATGGCTCCAGATGCTATCATTTCCCATTTGTAACCTTCCCATGTTTTCCCACCACTTCCATCTTTTTTTTCTTACCACAGAAAACCCATTAAGGAGGAAAAAGGGGAAATAGCTGTGCGGTGCCTTTTGATGGGTAGCACTAGGAGTGCTCTGTCTTGAGGCACCCGTAGCAAAAGGGCAAGGCAGCCCCACAATAGAACAATCTGGATATCCTTCATGTCTGAGGCATTTCGCCTGCTTAGTCTGTTGTTGTTGTGTCTGTGCCCAGCTCCTGGTTCTCTTTATAGTCAAGCTGTCGAGTCATATTTCTAGTCAATTACTTTTATTATGCAAACTACAAACAAGCAAGCATTGCTTCAGGCTGCAGACAGTATCAGTTTGCAGGCAGCCAAAAGAGACAAAAGTTCCAGACAGGCTTTGCGTAGCACAGTGCCTCATAAGCTTCAGTTAGTTCCCTGGATTAGAGCATCATGAAAGAGAGTTATCATGAAACTTACCCCATCTACTACGGCCTGCCTTTCTCAAGCTGAGTGGGCTACCAAGTCCCACCCGCAAGGTGGGTCTTTCGACGGGGTCACCTCCCTGGCTGCAAATCTCTTTGAGTGCCATGTGACCCTGTATTGCCCCTCCCTTTTCCTCTGATGCCGAACTCCTGGGTCTTGTATTCCCGCCTCCTCCTCTTCGTTAGAAACCTGCGTTCCCATGGTTCCAGAGAGGGCCCAGGTTGGATGTCCTCCGAAAGATTAGACGACAGCTGTGTTTCCTCCTCTCTGTCTCTAATTTAACACACTCTTGTTTCTGCACAGCTTGCCCTAGAAGGCAGCTTGTTTGCTTTTGGTATGTTAAATTAGTAATGTCTAGATCAGGGCTCTCCAGCCTTGGGTCCCCAGATGTTGCCGGACTACAGCTCCCAGAATCCCTTGCCATTAGCCATGCTGGCTGGGTATGCTGGGAGCTGTAGGCCAGCAACACCTGGGGACCCAAGGTTGGGGAGCCCTGGTCTAGATGGTGTGCTGGGGGACATACTAGTGTGACGTGTGATGAGGTTGAAGTTTGCATTGGAACACTAAGACGGATGCTTTATTGAATGCATCCACCGAGGTTCTATGCCCCTTGGAGCAGGGAAGCATTGATTTCCCCCTCTCTCTATCCCCAGCCCAATAAATGGATGGTGGCATTATTATGTAGTAATAATGATTAGTAATAATAATTACCCGCTTATTAACCTTTGTGAAACACTCTGGGAATCTTTTTTGGCTGAAGAATGGGGTAAAAATGTAAGTTAATCAATAAATAGCCTGAGGGAATAAGGACAAGTCCCAGACTCCCTTATAGAGTGACTACAGCTGACAGGCAGTTTGGAATCCCTGAACCATCCCATTGCCCAGTCAGTCAGTAAGAGATGGGACTGTGTTGTTGTTGTTTTTAAATTATTATTGGTGTTGTGTTTTTTTAATTTTTGTGTTTTTTGGGTGAAGGGGACAGCAGGAGGCCATCTTAAATGGGCTGTTCTGCAGGCGCAAGTAGGATGCCCGCCCAATTGTTCTGGGGTGTGATGGTTAGGGGACGGAGTGAGAAAACACACACACATGTGCATCTTTTTGAGTGTAAGGGCCTCCAATTTTAATCCAGAAAATAAGTGCTCCAAATATCAAAGGCTTGGGAAACATCCTACCAAAGACTTAGTTCTTTTTTAAAAAATAAATAAATTTTATTGAATTTTTTCCCCAGTCATAACAACTAATAACAAAATAATGACAAATACAACATTAACACTGTGCACCCCCCACTTCTTGGGACCAAGTTATATTTCCCAAACAAACACTTAGTTCTGCCTAATTTGTGATCAGATTTCTCTCTCTTTTTTCCAACTTTCCCTCCAGGTTTGCCTTGTCAGGTATGGATATGGAGCAGAGAGACTACGATTCCCGGACAGCGTTGCATGTAGCGGCTGCAGAAGGTAGTGGCAGTGAATAATGGTCAACGTAGCTATTCCATTTTAGTATGGTGAATAGAATCCGTATGTGTAATTATCTTTTTTTTGTATTGTAGGTCATGTAGAGGTAGTTAAATTTTTGCTGGAAGCCTGCAAGGTGAATCCTTTCCCCAAAGACAGGTGAGCATCTGTGCTAAAGGTAGAGTATTAACAGTCAATTAAATTATGCCATTGTTGGCCTCCCAAGCAATGTCCTCGAAGGAGTTTGTGCACTGAAAAGCTCGATACTTGATGTGGAACATAATGAGAATCCTGTCCATTTAAGCCAGCCATCTAATGCTAATGAGGAGGAGGGAAATTAACTCTAGATTTACAGAACAAAATGTGTACATACCCATGTTGCAGGGGTGGCGAGGGATCAAGGCAATAAAATTATGCTAGTAGATCTTAAGTTGACATTGTGCTCCAGTGTATTAATCTTTTGTCAGCATGCATGCCTGGACAAAGCAACAAACTTGCAGCATGATCTTAGGCATTGTTAGGCATGCCTTGATTTCACTGAACTTAGGCTGGGAGTGGGGGACGTGTGTTGGACTGCTGCTCCCATCACCCCTAGCCAACATGGCCAATGGTGAGCCATGATGGGAGTTGCAGTACAACAACATCTGGAGGGCCACCCCTTCCCCATCCCTGGCTTAGGCGTACCTGACTGTGCAGCAATCCAGCTATGAGTGTGACCCTGTGAACCCAGAGGATGGAACATTCAGCCGTTAAAATGTCTGAGATGGGTATCCATCCATGACATTCTTGGTTTACAAAAATAATCATTAACTCCATTTTGAATTTCACCTTCACTTTTATTGTGTTGCACATAACACGGACAGAGCAGTCTCTGCTAGAATGAACTGACTTTCTGGAATGAGCCCTGTTTACAGAAAACCACCTTAGGATTGCGTCAGGTGGTTTAACTACTTATGCAGATAGCACGCTGCCTGGGGAGGGAAGAAAAGATGCAACTTGCATCTTGGTCGAGAGCACATAATGCAGGCCACATGCTAAGCAGGTATGAGCCGGGTCAGTGCTTGGATGGGTGACTGCCTGGGCTGCCCACAGCTGTTCTCCTGCATTGAGCAGGGGGTTGGACTCGATGGCCTTATAGGCCCCTTCCAACTCTACTATTCTATGATTCTGTTAACATGTATTGACTAGGTAAAATGGGGGTAAGAGGTGGTGCATGCTCCCAGATTTTACCATGTCTTGCACAAAGTAAGAGTTCCCCCAGACTCTGTAGTAGTATCTTTTTTGTGCAGTCCCATGCTCCCTCACTGGCTGCGGTACACCCCCAGCCAATTTGCCCTAGGAACCTCAAAAAGCTTGAGTTGGTCATGACATGGTAGTGTGATGAAATGGATGTAATCCCAAGCAAGACCCAAGCATGGGTTGGTGGGAAGGGGACACTTCCCTTTGGGCCTGGGCGGCACCCCATTACCATGGGGAAAAGGTTGAGGTTAGATCATGCTCAAAGATGTTTATGCAGTGTTACTTCTCTTTATCCACCTGCGGTATCTAGATAGCCAATCACAAGCAGTGTTAGAACAGAACAAGCAACATTCTGAACCATGAGCTGCTGGCCTGGGGCTTGTTTGAGAGACAGAAGTGTGCTATCTTCTAGGACATGGGTGGGAAACTCGTGGCCCTCCAGATGTTTCGGCCCACAGCTCCCATCAGCCCTAGCCAGCACAGCCAATGGTGAGGGATGGTGGGCGTTGTAGGCCACAACATCAGGACCACAAGTTGCCCACCCCTGCTAGAGGACATGCTCTCTCCAGAACTACAAGTCCCAGAGCTCCTTAGTACCTGCTGGCATTTCCTGTGCAGAGGCAGGAGGAACCAACAGGATCTGGCAGCAGGAGGAAGGTGCATAATAATCAGGGGCATTGAGATCCAAGGAACAGTGGAAGCCGATGCTGTTGAATAGAATGCAGTCCCCAGAACACGTGAGAGTAAATAAGCTAGGCCTCTGGTTTCCAGAGTGCATAGAAGCTAAACTTTAAAATTCTTCATATTACAGATGGAACAACACTCCTATGGATGAAGCTTTACACTTTGGACATCATGATGTATTTAAAATTCTTCAAGAGTATCAGGTTCAGTATACACCTCCAGACAATTCCACCAACGGAAAGGAAAATCAAACTGTACAGAAAAACCTGGATGGCTTACTATAACCTTCTTCCTCTGCTCAATCCCAAGAATTGAAATGACCCATCTATTTAATTATGGGAAAAATGATTATGAAGAGCGTGTGTGTTTCTATTGGATAGTGCTGTATATTTTCCAGAAGTATCGCTTTGTTTTCAGTGTTACAGGCGCTTTCTTCGTTGCGCACAGAGGACGAATCTCGTTTCTCTTTCAAAAATCAAAAGGAAACAAAGTAAACCTCCCCAAGAGTCTCCATTCTTAATGTGAGCAATATTACCTCGTGCTACATGTAACTGATAGAAAAGAAGTATTAGATGTTGTTGGCTTTATGCACTTATTTTTTGTTCTCCATGAAGCTTTACTCCGTGGTCAAGAACTTTTTTTCTGCCCTGCTTGCTTTTTTTGATATATATACATGAAGCTATCTGAAAGTGTGCCTGAGTGGAACACTGCTGCTACCGCAAGTGTAACTGTGGTCTTGCTAGATTTCAAGAGTTGCTGCAGATGTAGATTTGATGCGCTGAGCATAAATCTGCATTCGGGTGCTTGTGTTTTAATTTCCCATGAGACCTGTTTACATCATGTGATTCTCAAACTATAGCCTGGTGACTGTGATCTAGGCTTAACTGTTCAGTTTTATCAGGGAATCTGTTCCAAGGTTTGTTTGACCAAAAGGTAGAAGAATGTAATTAGGATACTCTTGCAATATTAGGGGTTTCTTTCAGATCCACTTGATCCCTTGACAGTCCCCCACACATTTAGTTCTTCAGTCACTGAAACCTGCTGCTTCCACTCGTTTTTGTCATGTTCTGCCTGGACCGTGGCTGATGGCAAGTGTGTTTTCCCTTGTATTTTCTTTAGCAGTGGCAGCTGCATTTGTTCTCGTCATGGACCTGGATTTACATACAGAACTGGATGTTTTAAAGTAGTGCTAATTTTGAATAAGCTCATTTGTGGATGATGAAGAATGGGGCCTTGACGTCATACCAACAGAGGTCAAGTATAGGTGTAGTGAAGTCAGCAGAAGAGTACTTCCAGGTAACTAGTGGAGCCAGATAACCTACATTCACAACTCCCGACACCCAATGCTGTGCATGTAACTTGTGCATTGGGCCTGATCAAAGCAGTAATGGTGGCGTTACTATGGGTGTTCACTATGTCACAACAAATCTAGATACCAACCTATGGTTTGTGGGTGGGTGTTTTTTATACGGGATGGAGCTATGCTACATCTGTGTAAACCTTAAATAAATTAGAAATGTGGGGCTGATGCCATCATACACATTCTGTGGAAAAACAGCTAATGTGAGGCACTAATCTTGAGTGGACTGGGCTTTGCAGCAGGTTGATAAATAAGAACGAAGTAGGAGACAAACCTGACTTGCACCCAGCTAATTCCTTAAGGAAACATGACAGGGAAAGAAAAGATGTGAGATTCAGCAAGTGAGGGACAGATGAGGGCTTCCATTGGTCTTCAACCAGCGGACTAAGTTGCAGGCCAACCTAAGGTGGTGGGCCATTTCACGGGCATAGTGCCACTTTCTCCCTTCCTGGTTTTACTGGGTTTGGATGAGAAGGAATAGCGAGATGGTAGTGCAGCAGGGGGGCAAATGAAACAAGAGACACACATTGAAACAAAATTCAAAGGTGGTCACATGTAACAGCCTCATTAAAGGTGGGTTCCCACTGGAAAAGGTTGACGGATTACTTGTACTAGCACTTTTTTTTTTTTTTAATCCTCTTATTATTGGCTTTACAGTCCGGTCTAACATCACTTCACAAGTTTGGGAGTTTCTTTTAAATACTCGTTTGTTTTTTAATTTGTGCTACACACTGCCCACTTGACACCTGGGAACCTTGTTCATTCTCTGTGCCACACTCCTCCACGGCTGTTGTTTTAGCTAAATTGGGAATAGAATTTACTGCAACTCCTGATGAATAGTTAGCAATATGGCATGATGGCCATATTGGTCCTGTAGGTCTAAACCATGTAAAGTCTACTTGCAGAGGCGTAGAGTGGAGCCTTACAGCAGCTTTTTCTCCGAAACGGATGAACAGCTATGTATCTCCCCATTAAATTATTCAAATTTATCCTGACAACTCAATTAACATTTCAGTAGTCTATATTTATCGATCATTATTTTATCAAACAGTAACACTACCCCCCAAAATAATTATTGTAATTATGTGTGCAAGCAAGTAAAGCCATTTTACCCAAATAGCTTAAGATACCATATTAGCATTTCCCCCCTGCCAGCATATAGGAGTTACTTTAGCATCAGCCTCTTTTGCAAAGATAGTGTTAGCTTTCCTCATTATAAGAGGAAGTTGTATTTTGTAAAATATTGGTGTCCATTGGAGGCAGTTCATTTCACATGTGGATTTCTTTGTGTTATTCCTCAGTTGCCATTGACATGATTTAGTTACTAAAAAGCTTACATTCTGCTCTAAGAACACACACCCCGGTTTTGAAGTATAAGCATCTAATTATTTAATCACAGCAACTAAAAGGGATTTAAGCTAACTTCATGCTTTGTACACCAATATTACAATGGTCTTAGAATCTGCAGTCCCATCTTTTTGTAGATGTGCTATGTTGGACTGGTGTCCTCTTCAGAGCAGGACTTATCAATTACTGTTTTTAGTGACCCTATGCATAATTGTGACTGATTTAGCTTGACATTTCACATTCTTTATTGTAGGGAATAAACCATGATGAATGTATTTTGCTTTTTGACAGTTTCCCCATGACTTAATCTAAACTTAAAATACTTGAGCTGTACCAGTTCTGAAAGTAAGATTTATTTTCAGGATTATAAATCCAATGGTGTTGCATTTTACAACATAATAAACAAGCATACCAAAAGAGTGTTTTCTTATTTAGCTTGTTGTTTTGCTTGGACTCTTCTCCACTGAAGTGTGAATTAGGCTTTTCACACTTGTTTTTCAAAGCACAGATTTGTTGAGTGACTGGGGAACATCCTTCCTTTATGGGAAGGTGTGAAACTGACAGCTACTGGGTTTAGCATTGCCTTTCTCTTCCCAATAACGTAAGTAGATGGTAGTGCTATGTAAAATTAACACCTGGTGGTGACTGAATCTGTGGAAGTATGTAATGTGCGTTGCAGGGCCTTGACACAATGCTTTCAGGATTGTACACCAGAGCCAACTATACTTCACACAGGAATCATCTTTTGAGTTAGTGAGGCACACTTGGCCACCACTGCACAATCCATGTACAAAATCAGTCTGGAAGGGTCCTGTCTTGTCACACGTGATCTAGAATATTCTGCTTTTAAAGCTGCTGAGAAGCAATTCCTCCTACAGCAGGTGCATCTACTAGAGTTCTTGTATTTGAGCTGTAAGTACTTGAATACCATTAGGTACTTCTATCCCTAACTGACCTCTATAGTAAAGTGCTTTTAAGGGTTGAATCTGGGATCTGCCTTCCATGAAAGGAAGAACTCTGCTTGCGGAAGGTCCCTCTGCCCAATTTTTTTTTTTTGGGGGGGGTGTCCCCCTCCCCCCCACAGCTGATCCCATTCAGCAGGGTCACCTGACCCTGTGCAACTTCTTCAGGGGGCTGGAGGGGCTGCCATGGGAAGGACGAGGGCAGGGAAGTCCACTTTCATCAGCTCAGCTGATCCAGTGAAAATCTGGATCTAAACCAAAATCTTTTAAAGGCAAAATGACATGGTACATGCACACACACGTACTGATCATCTGCTGCTTCTCAGGAAAAGCAGCTTTCGGTGGCATTTTGAAACATCGGGGGGGGGGGGGGGAGTAAGCTTACCCTTCCAAAAAGACATCTGAGCCCTCCAGAGGAGAAAAAGAGCAGGGGGTGCAGAGGAACAGCAGTGGGCAGGGGAAAGGTGAGTGCCACATCTACATGTAATGTGTAATTTGCCCCTAGCATCTTACGAGGTAAACACTAATGGCTTAAAGGAATTGAGATAGTTCCTATATCCTCTTCCCCACACCCCTGCCAGTCCACTGCCATTTTAGTGATTTTGTTTGTTTCTCTAGACCAGTGTTCTCCAACCTTGGGTCCCCAGATGTTTTTGGCCTACAACTCCCAGCATGCCCCAGCCAGCTATGCTGGCTGGGGCCAAGGTTGGAGAACACCGTGTCTAGTACTTACCTGTTCCACTGTCGCTAAGCTCCTGTGGTGGCACACTGCCCTTGATTCCACAGCAAGGCTATCCCCGCCCTATTACACGACGGCAAGAAGTGGTGCTATTAATACCACACCCAAGTCCTGCTTTGTTTTGAGGTGATTTCTGTAAGAGCGGACAGCTCGTCTTCAACTGCACACCATCTCTCAACCACTCTTGCTGCCAGGTAAAATAATGATCTACTTTACAGGGGAAGCTAGGCAAGCATGCAATATCTCCCGCTAGTTTTGGGGAACTTTACTAAAAAAAACAAAAAAAAAACCCGCACACACACCTTATATCTAACCAAACAGGGTAGCAGGAAATACTATATTCAGGACTGCTAGCGAAACAACCATTTTGTAGAAGCATATAAGCATTTCTAAGTTTTCAAGCTGCTCTTTCAATAAACCAGAGCGCATGAAATAGTAAAATTGTCTACCAGAGAGCTCTGAGCCTCTTAGGTGACCCAAATGCAACTAGCTCCAGATTGAAAGATAAGAAAGTGAGTAAATCTTGATGCAGACTGCCCCAGGAAGCACCTACGATGCGTATTCTGAACATATCTGGAGGAGAAAAAGCAGATTGTCAAGTCAAAAAGAAGAATCCTACTTACTGTATGCCAGCCTCAACCTGATGCCCCCCACAAGATGTTTTGGACAACCACTCCCATCAGCCCCAGCAAACATGGGCAGAGGTCTAGGGTGATGGCATTGTAGAGCCAAATGTCTGGAGGGCGCCACAGTGGGGAAGGCTGAGGCATGTTGTGGACTGGAGTATCTGATCCTACACCATAGCTTTTACTCAGCCCAAATAAACTATGTCCCATTGTCCCATGCTCTGAGCAGCTCTTACTTGAGGCAGCAAGTAAGAGCCCCTCCTGATCCTTATTTTACTTCTTAAGATTTTTTGAAAAATGAAAAACAATTGTTTTTACGTGGGAAGCTGGCATGCAGCAAAGTGAAGTATTGCCCTCCACAGTGCCATCTTCCTTGGGTGTTCAAAAGAGTCGTTTTGTGTTTTGGAGCTCAGGCCCCACTTCTGCTCTAGGTTTTTGGGCTCAGTATTTAGGTTACTTTTTCTTTCAGCATCACCGGTTTCCCTTCTGGGAAATGAGTGTTTTGTGACCGGCCATGTCCACTGTGGCAGCCATTTTATGAATGGGTAGGTGTGTCCCCCCCCCCATTGCAGCCATTTTGGGAGAGCGGCCCACAACATGTTCTCAAAATTCCAAATATGCCTACCGACCCAAAAAGGTTGGGAACTCGTGTCGGCAGTCCAGTTTAACCCTCTGTTCAGTGAAAGACATCCAGATCTAAAACACCCCCAACGGGTGGCTGGAAGACCTCCATCAGCAAGGGTGGATTACAATTATAATGAAAATACACACAGAGATGTGGTTTTGGCTGCCAGCTGAAGGGCCAACCAAACTGAGGACTGTTTGCATTTCCGGAGGCATTGCTGCAGCACATATGTGGGGCTTATTAACTGTTGTGCAACCACAATTATTTGCCTGTATCACAAATATCATGCTAACTTCTTTGGGATGGCTGTAGTGTCGGTCTCTTAGAGCAGTGTTCTCCAACCTTGGGTCCCCAGATGCTTTTGGCCTACAACTCCCAGCATGCCCCAGCCAGCATGCTGGGAGTTGTAGGCCAAAAACATCTGGGGACCCAAGGCTGGAGAACACTATCTTAGAGAGTCTCCCCTTGCACCTATCACAAAAGAAGTCTCAAAGTATCCCATCTGTCATCTTACCATAATTTCAGCCGGGCTTATCACTCGTCTTACTTCATCAAACTCTTCTGGAGACATAGGCAAGAGGTTCTCTGCACTGAGCAATCTGGACGGGTGGCTGCAAGACACAAAGGGACAAAAACAACAAGAACGTGACTGTTTCTAATGAAATTGGGAGCAACAATGGATCATCCGCCCTGGCAGAACTGCCTCTGCCCAAGACAGTGTCTTGGATGGTCATGCTGTAAGCCATAAATGTTGCCCAGGGGCAAGGTATGCCCAATAGCAGACCTACCTTGCCCTACTGAAACCAAATTGGCTTGGTTCAAACTGGGAGCACAGTAGGGTCACCATATGGCCTATAACCTAAGCACTATCCTTGCCAATACACGAGTACTACACCAAATATGAACTGGACCCATGTGGTTATCATGCCATTCCTCCTCGGCACACATGTGCATGGAAGGCCAACTGACATGCATATGTCAAGGAAGAACAGGGTCAACACGTGGGTACGGTTCACCTTTGATGCACCACTCATGTATTTTGCATTCAGGCATTTGCAGCACAATACAAATAAATCCAACGGGAGGCAGCGCAGACCAAAGATCTACACTCCAGAGCACTTAAAGAGTCTTCACCAATTCAGGTTGAAAGTAGTGGGGAGGCCAAATTATATCTTTGAATGTTCTATATTGGAGAACTGAACAGAGTAAAGTAGCCTATCAGAGGGAACCGATGAGGTTAGTAACTTCCTAAATGAGCTATGCCTAGAACATAGCTTGATCCATTAGAAAGCACCTCTTCCTTCCTGCTTGCACAATGATGCACCATAACAGGCAAAAGTAGCATAGCATGCTGCAAAGAAAGGGAAGTCACTTTAGGTCTTTAAAATGCTAAATGTCACTGCATTTCAGACATTATAAGCACAACCTTACTGGGCCAGATCTACCCACATAGATGCCTGTCAGCTACCATGGAGAGGGAGCCCCAGTGGGGTGTACAGCTGCAACATTCAATGATCAATCAAATCAACCAAAAAGAAAAAAAAAAAGGCATTTCTGACCTTTTTTTGGGCAACACATTTCTTAAAATTATTATTAATATAACAGACAACAAGAACCATCTTGGAAAAAGCATTTCGCCTTCATTCTCAGGCAGGAGATAATGCCTCTTTTAAGAGAGTGCCTGCTGCGGTTTATACAAGCAACTTATAAAACCCAAAGGAAAGTATGCCTTTTTCCCTTTAGAACCATTTTAGTCATATGCAAATTCATTTGATTAATTGACAGATTTTTTTTATTTTTTTTATTAGGGAGGCCACAGTCCTAATTAAAACCTCTCTGCTGATATATGGCCAGTGATATCATTCTAGGGCAGGGACTAAAAGCATACATCGGTTGGTGCCGCTTGAAGCACATTGATAAATAAGGAAGAATCCTAAAACATTACAGTCATGCCTTGGATTGAGAGCATAATTTGTTCCGGAAACATGCTTGTAATCCAAAACACTTATATCAAAACGAAATTCCCCCCAAAAAAATTGTACAGAGATCTTTAATTTAAGCCGTACTACAGTACTTGTATTGCAAGACGTCGCTTGTATATCAAGTTAAAAAAAATTAAATATTTAAAAATTTGCTTGTCTTGCAAAACGCTCTCAAACCAAGTTACTTGCAATCCAAGGTATTACTGTATTTGATGAAGAATCCTAGAATATTTTTAAACACCTCATTATGGTATACTAGCTTTAATTATTTTGTTGTAAATTGCTTTTAAAAACACACACAAGAAGAGGCCCTACCCTCAGACTTACAGTCTAATCAATTTAGAGACAAGACATATAAGGGAAAGAGAACAGATGGAAAAAGGGAGAGGAGGGAGATCAGGTGGGTTTTTGTTTTTGTTTTAAAAAAAGGCCAGAATGGAGTGGCGTTTTGTTTTGTAAAGATCAGACAATAAAATACACTAATGGAAGGAGTAAGCTGGAAGCCAGGAGGTCAAGTGTTCTAATGGTAAGGAGAAAGGGGGTGCAGTCGGAGAATAGAGGATGTAGTTTTGGGTTTACAGAGGCAGGGGTATCAGAGGAGTAAAGAGAACGAGGTAGAGCATGGAGAGAAAAGTAAAGTGGGAGGAAGAGAATGGAGGGAGACACATACAGAGATTTGACAAGAGAGAAGATAACCCATGCTGGAGTGGCTGGAAGGGTGAGGAGGAGGGAGGCAGCAGCATAGACACCAGGCTCCCCTCCCGTTAGGAGAAGGATGTGCACTGCTTCTCGTGCCAACCCACCAATGCAACCATAACAACCTATCTGGGTTAAGTTCTCAGCCCTGTCTCTGCCAGTCGGCCACATAGGTCCCGATCCTTCCCTTGGAGAAGCTACTCTCTTGCCAACTGCAGTCTCCCCGCCCTGCCCCGACACAGTCCCTTTGCCGGGGCAGCTACCATGTAGCTGCAACACTGCGCCCGCCCTGCTCCCCCAATAGAATAGAATAAAATGAAATAACAAAACTCGGGGTGAAATCTGCTCGTCCTTTCCAGGACATATTGCATTAAAATTAAAGAAGCACATTATACCAATATCCAATATTCACAGTTTATTTTGACAGCTATATATACGCATGCTTTTTCCAAGTGCAGGAGTCAAGTGAGGGCAGATGGAGGCGGTGCGTGCCAGCAGGCATCACTGAGTGCTGGTGGTGGTCAGGAGAGGTAGGGGGGGTTGATCCGCGTGGTAGCCTCCGGAATCAGCACAGACACGGACCAACGAGATCGCTCGGCTGTGCTGCTCCCCGGAGGCCACTCTGAAGGCACCTGTTAGCACTGCACAAGCAGTAAGGGAGGAGGGGTGGGTGGGACGGATACCTTCTACCCTGTTATAACATTTTGACACGCCCAGCATTTTGAAAGTGAACTCAGGTGTCTTCTCAGCAAACTCACACTTCAGATACAGAGATCAATTCAGTTTTGATATATCCTTTTCCTTCACGATCCACATCCATGGGTTCTGAGGCTATAAGGGAAGCAAACAAATATCTCGCTTTAGTGTCCACGGAACTGACAGTGCAGCTCATCGAGCCCCAGGCCGTGCTATGAACTTAAATAGCACTCCAGACTTTTGTTTATTAAACTTCCTAGTGCAAATCTAGACATGTCTATTCAGAAGTAAGTCCTATTGAGATCAACCGGGCTTACTCCCAAGTCAGCGTAGATTTTCTCTTATGATAAACTTGCAGCCTAAGTTTATCAAGAAGGAAAAAAAAGAGACAAAAAATATCTGTCCTTGTAAACAAAAGTCTCTGAAATTACACTGGACGCAACAGGAACCATCAAACGGTGTGTCTTTAGGCCAGGCCTGTGCATTATGCAGTCATCTCATCTTTTTAAAACCCCGACAGCTGATGCTTCTCTACAAGCAGCATCGGGGGGTTAGCTGACAGGCACGGGGAGGCACACTTAAACCTTCACATGCCTGCTGCTTCTCCCGGATGATTTCACCACGGCTGCTTTCTGCCTCCTCCTCACTCCTGCTGCCAGCATTCCGGACCCACATTTTGGGTCAGGGGGAAAAAAAGGTGGCACTTTTAATGTAGTCTGCGATTGTAAGCTAATTTTAAAAACAAACACATGGACTACTAGAATTACAATTATAGACCTTACCACAGGGATGCAGGACCTCAGGCTTGGGGACAAAATCTGGCCCACTTGGGGACAAAATCTGGCCCACTTGGGGGCAGAATCCAATCGTCCAGGGTTACCCAGAAGACGTCTTTCCCCCCCAACAACTGATCATTGTGTGGTCTCCCAGCTTTTGTGTACCCCCCCCCCCCAATTCTAAAAGGTAGAAATGCCTCTCCTGGCGCTTAGTTACTGGCAGTCAGAGCTTTCAGCTACAATATGCTGGCATTTGGCCCCGCCCCTTTTGCCCTCAGCCCCACCCACCCCTGGAATGCGGCCCCCAAGAGCATCTCCAAAATGGAATTCAGCAACCGGGTTGAAAGAAGGAGACCGAGGGGAGATATGATAGCACTCGTCCAGTACTTGAAGAGTTGTCACACAGAGGAGGGCCAGGATCTCTTCTCGATCATCCCAGTTTGCAGGACATGGAATAATGAGCTCACGTTACAGGAACCCAGATTCCACCTAAACATCTAGGGAGGTGGTGGGCTCTCCCACTCTGGAGGCATTCAAGGTGCAGCTGGACAGCCATCTGTCAGGGATGCTTTGACTTGGATTCTTGCATTGAGCAGGGGGTTGGACTCAATGGCCTTATAGGCCCCTTCCAACTTTACTTTCCTATGATTCTATGATTCTAAGTTCTGTGTCGATGCCTTACCAAAAGGCAGATTTGCGAACCACCCAGAGAGCTTTGGCTATTTGGGTGGTTTAAAAATGCAACAATTGGGGGGGGAAAAAAGAAGAAGCTACTCACGCTCTTTGGGCCTGGAGCAGTATTTTCCAAATGCGATGTCTTTGGGAATATCTGGATAAAGGAATTTCAGTGGATTTTCAGGAATATTCTCCGCCGCCATCACTTTGTAACTGCGAATGATATCGGGGAGGCTAACGGCCGTGAGCTCCTTCCTTGTGTAGGGCTCCACTGAATGGAAGCAAGGATCTGGTAAAAAGGAGAATGGCAGGGGTACGAGAAGTGTTAGTGCGCCATTAAGAGCTCGTGTTTCAGTGCACTCTGCCTGGCATGAAGCTAAGAGGATGCCACAACTGCTCAGAGCTACTTTTCCTCCTTCATTTATTTATTTGTTTACTAGTGAACGGACCCGGCCTTTGCAGGGGTGGGAACAGCCCTTACGCCGATACAGCGAAGGCTGCAAGCAAACTTACACAGCCGTCAGAGCTGGCACCCCTAGGCACGGCCCCTGCCATGGTGCACTCCTATAGCCCCCCCCCCTTGGGAGGGGTCTGTCCATTCCATTCCCTGGGGGCTATACCAAAGCAGGGTGGAGGGGGCAGACCTAGAACTCTGTCCTTTTGCCTACTAATCTCTCCCTGGCTTCAAACTGTATGGCCTGCAAAGCTATGCGCAGCTTAGGGAAGTCTGCCTCTAGTGCCTGGTTAGTGCAGGCTTCAACCACATGGACACACAATAAAATCAATCACTGCATTTTAAAAACAGAATGACCCTGAGGTGCACACGCCCAGGGTCCCCTTAGTATGCATGTCAAGTTTCAGACAGACACCTAGGTTTCACGGTCTTGGTATCGCGGTGCTGATGGACTCTGTTGGACACACATCTTCTTTTGGTATTATAGATTTATGAAAATTTTGCCCCACTTTTCCCCTCCCCCCCCCAAATATTGGGATAGCCCATGGGAAGAATGAACCTGTTTAAAACACACACACATGAAGGAGAGCAAATCCTGGACAGCAAAACTCCTGACAGCAAAAGTCAGAAATTGAGGAGGTCAGGGATCCCCAAGCCTATTCCAGACTGGGTCCAATCCCCCACCCATGAATCATCCCTGTCGCTTGGCCACACTGGCTGGGGCTGATGGGAACTGGAGTCCAACAACATCTGAAGGGCTGCAAGTTCCCCCACCCCAGTTGCAAGTAGATCTTGACACCCACAAGGGCTAGACATTTGCTTTTTAAAAAAAAATAATAATTGAAATTTCCGGAGTCTGAATTCCGCAGCCAGTACAACATTCTGCATTCCAATGTGATCACAGAGTACACACAGTCCTAGTGAACAAGAGCTTTATTGTTTTTGGAGATCAATGTATGAAAAATTAAGACTATGGAAGGAGCATAATAAAGCTCCTATTCCAATGCATTACTATCTATTGCTTCCAGCACTTCCAGGAGATTGGACACTCCCCTGCATTGTAAACTTCAGTGAAGGAATGGTTCTTGTTCAAATCAGTGATGGAAACCAAGAGTGCCAAACTGGAGAGTACCGAGCAGTAGGGTTGCCAACTGACCAGAAAAGACAGGCCCAACCCAATCCTCTGTCTTCTAAAAGAAGCTTGCTCTGCAGAAATCAGCCGGGGCACTTTTCCCTGGCATGAAGATGAGCATAATCACCTGTGCACAACAGCAGGGGCTTGTGATTTTTAGAAAAAGTGTGCTACTTGGAGAGCAAGACTTCCCCTGAATCTGGGGGGGATTGATGTCCATGTGCATTTCAGTGGGCTGTTAAGTTTTGCCAGCCGCCACCAGAAAGGGAAGCAAACCACTTTTCAGGCTTTTTCCTTCCGTGCCTTTCTAAAGAAATTAAGAATAAAAGAAAGCCTTTTGGCGCATAATGAGAGACTTTTTCGATTTTTGCTTACCGTGTGCTGGCCCTTCTACCCAAGTAAACGTGATTGCTCCTTCTCGGCTACTTTCGCTGAATCTCAGGAGGAATGTACCATTCGCCTTATCCTTGAGCAGGGCACGTTCGTGCTCTTTGCTGATAAAGCCCATGATGCTTCTGCAACATTGAAAAAAACACAGGGATACAATTTTAATGCTGTTTGTCCTGTGTTACTATGTTTTTATCCGATTTACGGTTTTTATATTTAGGACTGCCTTGATTGGTCTAGAAATACTATAAATAAATCTTGCCCATGTGTCCTCTACACACACACACACGCACACGCACGCACTGTTTCGGATTAATGGGTGGTGGATCCAGATTTACCCTGAAGGGGGTGGGGCTGCCCTTTTTGCAGATTCCTCCTTCCTCCTGCAGCTCCAGCACCCCCCCTTACTCTTCCAGAGGGCCCCCAATGCTCCAGACCATATTTTCATGGGACACAAAGGGGAGGGGGAGTTGCCCCACCCCATTCCTCCTGCATGAGTGGAACTCCACCGGGCGCAAGGCTGCATCCAACCCTACAGTGCCACCCCTGTCATGATTTAGCTTTCATAATTAAAGCAATCCAAGGTGAATTTTTAAAAACATGCTTGATATGCCATGGATAATGTGCTACGATACCTCTCCAAAGGTTAATTTATCTCCAGCTTCCCCCCAGCCACCCCAGATATACTTTATACTGCTCCGTAAAAAGGGGATTTCAGGGCCATTCAAGTGGTTTTGAGGAACGGACACACATGCAGCACTGCCTGCCGTCTCATGGTCTCCAAGTTAGGTCATTCTGGCTCACCAAGTTAATTAGACAACTTCAGATTGGGAGTTTATTAGCAAATCTATAAGAAGTCTTTTAAACTGTGGACATCAATGGGTCTTCTGGCTCCTTTTGATGATGCCAGTGTGGTGTAGTGGTTAGGGCGTTGGACTGGGACTCGGGAGATCTGGGTTCTAGTCCCCGCTCGGCCATGAAACTCACTGGATGACTTTGGGCCAGTCACTGACTCTCAGCCTAACCTACCTCACAGGGTTGTTGTGAGGATAAAATGGAGAGGAGGAGGAGGATAATGTAAGTTGCCTTGGGTTCCTTGCAGGAAAAAAGGCGGGGTATAAATATAATAAATAAAAATGATAGCAGACCGAGGCATCCAAAATTAAGCTGAAATCTTCACTTTGTTTCTCTTATCAACCTTAGGACTGTTCTATATGTAATGCTACTGCATAGATACCTGGTTCTTTTGAGGCATGGACAGAGTAAAGCACATTGAAGTCCCGCTGATTTCAAAGGACCATGTTAAGAATGTAGTTAAGTACTTCACTTTGGCTGGATTGTATGCAGGGACATTAAATGTTGCAAGACTTCCGTAAAACCGATACAAGACCTTTTAGATTTTGTTCTGGAATGGACTGGGCTTCTTTTCGTTCAGAATCTGTTGGACTCTTGTACCTATCTTTATGTTACCTTTCTTGGTATTAAGTATTCTGTTTTAAAAATAGAAAAAATGGGTTTGTATCCAATGGTAGTCTAACTTAAGTCCCATTCATTGCAATGAGTCTACTCGAAGTAGAACTAACATTGGATACAACCAATTGCGGGGGGGGGGGGGAGCTCAGCAAGTAAGAAAATGCAGCCCCTTCACATTCTCTTCCAACGACAAGGCCTGTTTAAGTCTGAAACCCAGGCTTTTAAAATAGGACCTTTTATACCTGCTAGATCATCAAAATAAAACACAGTCCTAAAGTCACCAGCCACTTCAGTACTCTTACATGCAGTCTAGGATATTCGCTCAGTAGGCAATATACAAATGGTTAGTTGGTGAAACAGACAGCCTACTCTAAAACTCTGATCTAATCTTGTCCTCAGTTACTATTCAGGCTCTTTGCAAAGGAATTATTTGCTTTTCCTTCTATGCTAGATTCATTTGGCCCAGGGTTTTATTTATTTATTTTATTTATACCCCTCCTTTTTTCTTGCAAGGAACCCAAGGCAGCTTACATAACCCTCCTCTCCATTTTATCCTCACAACAACCCTGTGAGGTAGGTTAGGCTGAGAGTCGGTGACTGGCCCAAAGTCACCCAGTGAGTTTCATGGCCGAGCGGGGACTAGAACCCGGATCTCCCGAGTCCCAGTCCAACACTCTCACCACTATGCCACACTGGCTCTCATTATTATGATGATTATTATGATGATTACCAGGTCAGTTTTAAATAAGAGGGTATCAAACTGAAACATATACAGAATTCCCCAAGGGAATTAAGATGCCCAAATCCAACCATGGTAACCACGGTAAATCCCTTTCAAACGTCTTTTGATTTGGGATCCCAAGCAAGTCCATTCCACTAGAAACCTCTGAAATTCTTACCCATCGTTCCAGAGGAAGAGAAGGTGTTTCTTAATGAGTTCAAGGATCCCTTCAACCCACAGCCAGAAGGGAAAGCTTTTATCATTTATGTTTTCCTGAAATGTAGACAAAAGAATGCAGTGTTAAGAGTTGCCAGTTTCTCCAGCTACACTGGAACTCAGTTACAGCACCAATTATGTACGTAAAGGGCATATTTAGGGATGTACGTATTTCATTACATCTGCTCTGTCTGCGCTTTCCAGATCGCCAGGTGCTCTTCATTCCATCGTCTGCTCAGACGGAATCAGAAATTTTTTTTAGGGACGTATGAGCATTCCAATCCTCTTTGCAAATGCACAAATCCCCCTCCCCCAGTTTTAAAAAAAATGGTTTGCAAGTCCGCAGAATCCGTGCGACTCGGGAAAAGCCCGTGTACTGTGGAATCCACAGGGTGGATTCATAGAAATCCGAACTCATTTGAATCAATTGTGGATTTCTCCAACATCCCTGCATATACTTTTAATTTCCATCTTTGTGCGGCTGTTCTTGGTCTTCTGCATCCTTGGTGGGAGGTTGTTATTTTTTTAATTTTTACCCCCTTCTCATGCTTATATGTATTCAACTCCCTGATAAGCCCAGAGTCTTCATCAAATCTAGGTTAGTGTGTGTATGAAAGGGTGTTAGTTGCAAGATGCTCTTTGGCAGGCAATCTGCCAACCGCAGAGACTGTGCTACGACGACAGCCCATATGCATCGGTGCAGTTCTCCCAAGCTGCAGAAGGCCGCAGAATGCACGCTATACACTTTCCACCTGGCTGCATCAGAGGAAGGGGTGAGACAGCGAGGCCCCCTCCAGTGGTTTGGCTGGGACCAACTGCCACCTTCCAAGGCTGTCTTACACAGCGGCCGCGGCCCCCGTCATACCAGAATTGCGCTTAGGGTTTCCCCCTCTTCCCCACCCACTCACTCAATCCCTTTTGTATCACATCCATTACAGTCTGCCCTCATTTTAAAATGCGAGTCGCCTTGAGTGCATCGGCAGAAAGGCGGCATATAAAATACTGTAAAAAATTTTAAGAGCGAGCAAAATTCCCCCAGACTTTGTACCCCAGACTGTGTGAGTGGTGCATGTAACCTCACAGGAGGGGAGACAGCACAGTATCATTAGGCCTGGATCTGACACACCCGAACGAGAAGGTAATCTTTCAGAGACGGGGGAATGCAAGCAGCATTAGGGAACCCAAGGTGAAAATGTAGTAATTTCACGGCATTGTAACTCAAGCTTATCTGCTTCTCTCAGTCTCCCTCCATCTCCTTCTCCTACTCCCTGTACTACATCTCCTGCTATGCCAAGAACATCACTTCCCCCTCATGCAACTCTTTGGCAAGTTATTTACCTCTCTTCCTTCCAGGCTCTCCTCCTCCAGGCCCAATTCAGCAATGTACTTTCCGAATCTGTGCCTTGTCTACACCTCCACTGCCACCAGAGTCTACCTCCCTTATCAGCACTACTATTTTATCAGATGCTGCCCTCTTCCCTCCATCTAAGGCAGAGATCGGCAACGTGTGGCCTTCCAGATGTTTTGGCCTACAATTCCCATGATCCCTCACTATTGGCTATGCTGGCTACCACTGATGGGAGCTGTGGCCCTCCAAATGTCCTGACCTACAAGTTGACCACTTCTGCTCTAAGGGCTTTGCCCTACAATCTGAGAAGCGCATCCTGTAGCACTTTTATTATTTGTGGGAACAGCTCCACATCTGCTAGTAGTTACCATAATGGCGAGAACTACAGTGCAGTGATGTAACTTTGACAGTGGTTGCGCATGGGCAGATGCGAGACGGTCTGCTTTTCTGAAAATACAGGATTCCTCTCTTCGGTGCCTTCCCCTGCGCCCCAGTCCTCTTTCCCCTGCTGCTCACTGCTGGGGAAACGGGTCAGTAAAACCACCAGCAGCTCCACAGACTGTTGCTCTGAACATTTAAGACTTCTCATAAGGAGCAGAGGCAACTGTGGTGTTTTCTGTACTAGTCTGCGCTCTCTGCTGGCAATCAACAAGAACGCAAGACTACAAAAAACTGGAGGTCAGGTTCCTTGATCAAATAAGCGAGTCTTTTGGGAAGTTGAAGACGGTATGGCAGAGAGGCACCGTTTTCCAGGGTGTGCACATTCAACACCCATCACTGTCTCTGCCCACAGATTTTTCGAGTTTCTGTAGCTGCTCAGAAAACACCTCTAAGCCACCCTGAAAAGCTACTGGCTGCCTCCAACCCAGATAGCGAGGTCAGTGGATACATTTGATCCCGACTCAAACCACAAAGGAAGATGAAACCGTTGCCATCGTCAGGCATGACTCATCCCCTCCTGCACTCTGCAGCTCTGGGTTCCCACATAGAATTACTGAGTCATCCCCCGGCCTGGCCCAGTCGCCCCATCCCCTCAGTGCAATTACACTCTCCAATGATGATACACCTTCCCCAGAGTGATCTGGTGGCCTACTCCTTCCAAGGGCCCCAACGTGCGGGTGATGGTTACTTGGAGCAGCACAGAAAGTCAAGCAGGCAGGGGAGTCGAGGGAGGAGGCCTGCCGGAATGGCCTCGCATTGGGTACTCGGCAGCTTTCCTGGCAGAATGGCCAGCGGAGGGCTGGTGTGGGAGAGAGATCAGTGATGCCCCATGGCAGGGGTGGGCAACCTTTTTTCTGCCGAGGGATGCATCGTCTTGCGGGTAATCCAAAGGAGATGCAGGTTGGCGATAGGCGGGGCTGAAGCCAACAGTGGGCAGGGCCAAACCCAAAAGTAGGTGGGTCAGCCCTTCTCTCTCTCTCTCTCTCTCTCTCAATCTCTCTCCCCCTCTTCCTTCCCACCCAGTGGACTGCCAGGAAACGACAGACCGCTCTTGCCAGAGGTATGGCCTGATCACTTGCAGAGGGCTTCTGAAATTAGGTCGAGAGCTTCCTGAAACTGAGCTGAGGGCCGCAGCTTGCCTTGCCTTATGGAGACCCCATCCTGGGCTCATCCTTTGTACCATCCACTCACTATGTGAAACAAACTTCTGAGCAGTATGCAATCATGTGCGCCCTGATGGAAAAAGCTGCTCTACACACTCTTCAAGAGGAATGTTTTATTTCTTCACTAAGGGCATGATAGATATAGCCCAAACTGAGCCCAATTCAGGCCCCTCAATTTCAGTGGGAGAAAGTTAGCGCACAGGCTTCATTCCCCCACTGAGATCAATGGAGCTGAAGAGGGCTTTACTTATGGCTGGAGTCTGCCCCATTTAATTAGCTGAAGAAGAGGATATCCTACCTTACAGAACCTCATCCAAGAAATGGTGCCATCTGGAGTGCAGGCTTTAGCTGAAGGAAACAGTTTAGTACTGTGTTAATGACGTATGCAATAGGAATTACTTCTATATCTGTTAGAATACAATGTTGAGATTAAATCTCATGGCCCAAGAACACAAAGCATTAAAATCTGTTATTATTACAGCTGTCCAGGGACAGGGTGTGAGGAAGGACCTCTGGAAAAAACAGTCTGAAGAGAACATACAATGGGGCCTTTTCTGTTGCCACACTGTGGCTTTGAAACGCCCAGAGAACCACTTGGAACCATTCCTAACGACATTCTGATCCAGACTGAAGACTTTTGTTTCTTACAGACTTCTGACTTTTAGATATCTGGTTTTCTTTCCGGTTTTGGGGTTTTTGCCCACTTCCCTTGCTATTATTTTGGGTTTTATTTATCTATTGGCTGGGTTTCACAACACGATAACCGACACTCAAGAGTTGAATATGGGTTGAGTGTGGGTTGTTGTTGAACCGTGGGTTGTTGTTGAACCATGGGCTATCATGTTGTTTGAACCCAGCCGTGCTAACAAACCATGGCTTGTTACCCATGAACAACACACAGTTCACAACCCAACAACCAACTATTGGTTCTCCTCATGGGTTGTTCGTGGTTAACAAACCATGGTGTGTTAGCGCGGCTGGGTTCAGGCAATACAACAACCCACGGTTCAATGGCAACCCACACTCGACTCATGCTCAACCCTTGAGTGTGGGTTATTGTGTTGTCTGAACCCAGCCATTGACTGGGTTTTCACAACATGACAACCCACCATGGGCAGCCAGCCATGGTGGGTTGTTGCATTCGTGCGAACCCTCCACGCTTTCTGCAGGGCAGTCTATTATTCTCAAACAAGCCACCCTGAGAATCCATGGCTTATTCTAGGGTTGTTCATACTCATGGTAGGTTGTTGTGTCATCCAATATTGTCCCTCTGCTTTTGGTACACTTACTCCCCCCCCCCCCCCCATTTTCGGTGCTTCTGACTTGCGCTACTGGGTCCCTCCTTTCTCTTACTGTTATTTCTCCCCTGGTCCTTTGCAACTGTGTGCAAATTAGCTAATAGGCAACCTTGTCTCGTCAGAACTCATATCAGATAGCCATAAGCACACACTAGTGCACGACTGGCAAATTTATATATATATATATATATATATATATATATATATTACAACCCCAATTACACATTTTTGAGGCACCGAAAACTAAAAACCGGGAACAAGTGATGGTCCTTCCAAAGTGCTGTTTCAGCATTGGTGGAAGGGCAGTCACTGGCAAGATGGCGAAAAGCGAGCGGCACAGGCTTTTTGCTTCTCACTGGGTAGCTCTGTAGCCAATCGTAGCAAGCCATGATAAAATCGGTCCTCTCTGTTGTTTTAAATCCTTTACTGTATTTTAAATCTCTGTACTGCTGCTAGGTTTTATTTCAGCTTTTACTTCTATTTTATACTGTGGCTTTAAATTTTTATACTGTATTTTGTGGTTTTAATTGTTGTGAACTGCCCAGAGAGCTTCAGCTACTGGGCGATATAGAAATGTAATAAATAAAAATGAAAAAAAGTCCTACAACTCCCAGCATTCCCCAGCCAGGAGTTTGGAATGCTGGGAGTTGTACGACTTTTTTGTCTAAGCATGCATAAGATTGTGCCCTAAGTTTCCCAAGCACAAGTTTCATATCAGGTGGGCAACTTGTGTCTCTCCAGATGTTTTGACCTCCAACTCCCCTCACCGTTGGCACAACTGTATAGGGCTGATGGAAGTTATAGGCCAAAACATCTGGAGAGCCGCCAAGCTGCCCACCCCTGCTTTACCGCAAGGCAAAATGGGTTGAAGTCCTGATATAACCACTTGCAATTTTAGCACAGTTTGGTGGGGAGCTGGAAAAAGGCAAGCACAATAAAAAGGACTGTCAAGGCAAGAAATAATGTTGAATGCCACGTACAGAGCAGCTTTTCCCCCAGCATGTTCAGCTGATCCGCATTGAGCCCCCTTTTTGTGACGGACGAAAACTGCCAACTCAGCACTTCAGAAAGCTGGGCCCATCTTGCATGCGGCGGATTAAGAAAGAAGGACAAATTCTAAAGGGAGAGATAAAAATGGAAAAGGGGAGGTGGTGGAGGAGAGAAAGATTTAGAATTTGCAATATTACATTTCCCACCCTTGCTTCCAAGGAACTCAAGTTGGCATCTCACTCCCCCCACCATTTTATCCATACAACAACCCTGTGAGGTAGGTCAGATTGAGAGATGGTGACTGGCCCAAAGTCACACAATAAGCTTCATGGCTGAGTGGAAATTTGAACCCGTGTCTCCCCAGTCCTAGTTTGAAACAAACTAGGTCTTAGTCGTATATAGGCAACCGGTGGAGGTGGGGGTGGGGGTGGGGGTTTAAACTGGTCTACGATTATCAATATTGGTAATTTAAGTAATTTCTGTACATATTATCAAGTAAAGAACACTTTTTGCCTGTGTAATTTAAATCAAGCAACTATTACTTTCATTTCAAACTTCCGGAATATGCCATGTAATCCCATACTAATATTACTGCAATAGGGTGAAATCCACCACCACGTGAGAAGTCGGCTCATGCAGCAACATGACTTCTTGCTTCCTCTCCTCCCCCCTGCAGCGCGTCTCACCCAAATCTTCTCTGGCAGGTTCCCCAACCCTCTGGAGCACATTCTGAGGGCACATCGGGGTGGGGGGGGTGTCTGCAGGGGAATAGCCTTCCCTCCCCGTGCCACTGACAAAAGCCATTCTGTTGGCGGGAGGGGCTCATCGGGTGCAATCCATAGCAGTCACTTAAAATGTAAAACCAGGCTTCAGCAGACATTACTGAAGAAACCAATAGAACTTTCTGATTTAATCAGAAGATGTACCATCAGGCCCTGCAGAGTTCAGTTGGCTTTACTCCCTTGTGATGGTGTCCAGGACTGCAGCCTTAACATAGTTTGCTTTAATGGTGTTATTTTTAGCCATTTTAATTTTCTGTTTTCTTCTCTTCTTGAGCTTAAAAGAAAAAAAAGAGGATGCCTGTTAAGTTACCTTGGGTTCATTAGTCAGCATGTTGTACCATAAAATAGAAGCCCAACCGCTCGGCAGCTGGCTGACGTTGGAAATTACGACGATAGGCAGGGAGGCGGTCTGGAAAAGAAAGATTGCAGGGGAAAGTTGAGCAAATGCGTATAAGATTGCAAGTATCAAGTATAAGTGGGAAAATGGCAAGAAAATACTGAAATCCAGCCTTACACAAGCTAGTGCCATCCAGATGTATTGACTACTGAGGATTATGGGAGTTGGGAGTCCAACACATCTGGAAGGCACTAGGTTGGTGAAAGGGTGCTAAAATTCTTTGTTCAGCATTGTCACTTCTCTTAGGAACTTCAACAAAACACGGCCGGATATTCACCAGCCAAGGAAATTGGCAGAGGCTGGAGAATATGAACCAACTACAGTAATACCTTGGATTGCAAGCATAATTCGTTCCGGAACCGTGCTTGTAATCCAAAACACTCTTATATCAAAGCGAGTCTCTGGCGGGCATGGGCAGGGCCGATTTCGGCCCGCTACGCCCGCTCGAGGTGAGCGGTTACATCCCTACAAATAAGCGACATCTTGCAATACAAGTCAAAATTTATTTTAAAATTTTGCTTCTCTTGCAAAACGCTCTCAGACCAAGTTACTTGCAATCCAAGGTATTACTGTAATACATATGTGGGGTTTTTTTGCTCAGAGCTTTTTTTGCTTCAGACTGATGAATAAAAATAGCTTGATTTTGCTGGTCAGCCTGCAGTTCCCCAGATCTTTTTTCTTTAAAAAATAAATCTGCTCCAACCATTTGTAGCTTTTGGAAAGGGAGTCACCAGGGCAACCTCCTGCATGAGTCAACTGGAAGTTTTTCCAGTGGAAAGAAACAAAGCCCAACAGTGCCATGAGTTACTAACGCTCTCCCCTCTCGATACTTTGCATTACAGCAGGGAACAATATGTTGTTGCTGGGGAAATCCATTTCTCCCCAGCTACTGTGAGGATTGCAGCGAACCCCAGAGGGAGCAGGGGATTCTGAAGGGGGTGGCAGGTGATGTCACCATCCCTGCTAATAAAGAAGTGTCACTGCTGCGTCCCTGTCAGCTCTGGCTCCACTGCACCACCGCAACTGGCTCAGAGGAGAAACATAGGAAGCTGTCTTATACAGATTGGGCTATTTGTCCATCTATTTATTAATTAATAATACTTATATTTTCTTAAATTAAGCAGTATACAAGCGGTAGAGAGCCCAGCATTGTCTATTCTGACCAGCAGCAGCCCTGCAGGGTCTCAGGCGGAGGTCATCACCCACCCACCCCCACCTGCTACCTGATCCCTTTAACTGGAGACACCCGAAACGGAGCAGGAGACCTTCTGTGTGCAAGGAGGACAGAAACAAGCAGACAAAATGGTGCTCTACCGAGTGCTTCAGAACGCCCACGTGGATGAAGTTTCTGATATCCCATTCTGTGCCTTTGCCTCCTCAGCACACTCACCTCTAGCTCAATTATCAGGCCGCTTTGTTCCAGCGTAGTTTCAAAACAGAGGGAATGGAGTTCTTCTGTTACTATGAGAGGACCCTTTAAACACAAACAGTAAGGGGAGTGATGTAAAGGCATTTAAGCAAGGCAAGCTCAGATATCTAAAGCCTTTATGTAGCACAGGGATAGACAAGCTGGCGTCCACCAGATGTTTTGGACTACAACTCCCATAAGCCACAGCAAGCATGGCCAATAGCCAGACATTATGGGAGTTGCAGTCAAAAATTCCTGGAAGGCATTCGGATTGCTTACCCCCATAGCATGAATGTTTTCTAAGATGCCTGCATGACCACAAACGCTAGAATAAAATGTTCTCGTTCTATATGAAAAGGTGAACAGGCAAGGTCCTTCCTATCTTCTGTGGTTATACAATTAGTTATTCGTTTTCTGGGTTCCATCCAGACTTGCCCTTCCTCTCCCCCCACTCACAAACCTGTGAGGGAGGGTCCCTTAGCCCTCCAGACCAGATTTGGGGGGCACAGGGTGGAGGAAAGGCTTCAGGGAGGAGGGGGATCTGTTCTGCCAGCCACAACCTGTTCTGCTGCTGGACAGACACGGTTGAATCCAACCCATTTGCAGCAATGGCAGTGTTAACATTTGCAGGTTACAGTTAAAAGCAAGAATATCCTCAGAGGTAGCAAACCATGGGATGAGGTGGTCTGGACCACTAACAGCTTTATAATAAACCATGTTACCTTATTAAAAGAAAACAAAGTTAAGGAAAGTGACATGGGCATTGGTTCCTCTTACCTCATTAGTTCTTGAGACATTCTTTTGCTCCTTTAATTGCTGCAAATAAGGAAATACCTCGAAGTAAGTGACATTTATATTTCACGTTTTTCAGTATCTGGTAGACCAAAAAGCACATTTTACATCAACATGTCCGTTTTTGGAGCACGGCACTCATTTCGACCAGGAGGAAGCGGGCAACACTCCTACAGTTCCTTCATAATCACATAAACCTTTCAATTTATGGAGCAATGCAGAAAACTTTGGGTGTATATGAATACCCCCTTTTTAAACAGTAAATATTTACGCTGAGGATAGGTAAATGTATTTACAAACTAGCACTTTTACCTACACTGTAGTACCAAATTTATCTCTCACCATTTGAGTGCCAAGTCACAGCATAGATTCACGATGAAAGGAACAGCACACTGGACTTGCCGCGAGGGTTAAATGAACTCTTACAAAGCTGTCAGCTTGTCCCTAAAGGCAACCTTGTGGCAAGAGACTAGAGCTGGAGCACTGAACCTCTTTCAGCCCGAGGGCCAAGTTCCATTTTGGAGTAGCGACCAAGAGTGGGCGGGGCAAAGGCAAAAGGGGCAGGGCACCAATGCCAGCCTATTTTAGCTTAAAGCTCTGACTGCCAGCAACTAAGCCTTAGGGCTTAGGAGATGCATTTCCACCTTTTAGAATGGGGGGGGGGGGGAACTGCGCAAAAGCCACCAAACGACTGGTGGTTGGGGAAAGGGGACGTGGCCACCTGGGGAACCCCAAAGTGCTGGATTGGGACCCCAGGCGGGCCAGATTTGGCCCTGGTCCTAAGGTTCTGCACTCCTGGACTAGAGCGTTTGAAGGAAAGGAGGTAATTAACACTAAAAGTGAGTAAGAGAAAGGGATTCTCTTACTCACGAGATTAAGAGATTCTGAAATACGTAAGCAGCCCACAAGGTATGCCAAAGAACAACCCTGCAGGCATCAGTGAGTAGGCCGGAACCTCTCAGTAGGAAAATCATTGGGCGGAGCTGAATGCCTTTCCATCACTAGACAGAGGAGAAATTGTGACTAAGTTCAATTTGTCATCGGTGAGGAAGGGCCGTCTGGAATCAGGTGCCCAGAAGTAGTGAATCACCCCGGGGAGGAAGAGAAGAATTCTTTCCGGTCCGTCTTGCCAGCCACCCTGTGCTTAGAATCCTACCAAAGGAGGCTCTGGCAGAGTTTCAGTAGGGCAGCCTTCGCAACCTGGTGCCCTCCAGTTGCGTTGGACTACAACCCCCATAATTTCCAACCCCCATAATTCCCAGCCAGCCAACAACAGCTTACGACTTACGAGGCCAATCATGACAAGTTTAGCCAAGTTTTAATAAAGGAAAAAGAAGATACTTTGCCAAGACAGGTTGCCCTCGTGGCAGCTGACGTCACTGTTAGTTGCAATGGTGTCCATCAAAATAAGAAAGCACATTTGTAGACGGTACTAGAAGAACTCAGAAGGGCAAGGAGGCTCGTCTGGAACCCTGAACGGCTTATGCTCTGTGGTGGCCCTGCTGGTGACTGTCTTCCTGTGAGATGTTTTAAAGGAACTGACCAGGCATACCATTTTGAATCCCTGAAGTTCTAGGACGGGGACCTGCAACTTGAGGCCCACACGTGGCCCTCAAAGGCCTTAACTGTGGCTCCCATGACTCCCCTGCCACTAAATCTACCCCACCCACCCACGGCCAATTTTTGCTTCTGCTACAAACAGACCAGGTTTCCTTTGTCTTGCCAACCTCCGTCTGAGAAGATGCTCTAGCAGAGCTCTCAAAGGGCTCTATGACTCCTGCTCTCTGAGAGTGGTCGTCAGAGTGTCTATTAGACTTGTCCCATGAGCACTGGTGGTGGCGCAAGTGACAGTAGACGTGCATGAGCGTGTGCGAGAACGGCTCCTGACCCAGCGTCACATGCTGCTCTCAGGGGTGAAAAGGTTGTGCACTCCTGATCTAGGAGGTCTGCATTTGGAGAGGACTCTCTTGCCCAGGAAATAGCCCAAAAGGATCCCCAGTGTCAAATATTCTGGAATTGGCCCAGTGAACACAAGACCCTGCTGACCAGGAAAAAACAACAACCACCCACAGTAACTTGAGTAGGTTTTACCCTCAAAGGCAGCTTAAAAATCATTTTTAAATAAAATAAAATTCAGGCAGACTAGTATACTTGGTTTTTGTTTCTGGAGAGGGGGGAAATGATCTGGAAATCGGGGGTATATCCACCACCCCCTTGTCATGGTCAGATCACTATCTGGTGGGGTTGGATTTCTCGGTGCCACAACCCCTCTGCAGGGGTGAGGGACCTATTAGGATGGTCCGCCCCAGGCGTCTTATGGATCCGGATGGATTCCTGAACGTGCTTGGGGAATTGGAGCACACAAACAGTAGCTCGGTCGAGACCCTGGTGGATGACTGGAATGCTGCAATCACCAGGGCATTAGACCGAGTTGCCCCGAAGCGCCCTCTTCGCCTAAACAGAGCTCGCGCGGCGCCATGGTTCACTCCGTCGCTGCGAGCTCTGAAACAAGAGGTGAGAAGGCTAGAGCGCCGATGGCGAAATTCCCGCTCCGAAGACGATCGAACACGGGTTAGAGATGCATCTTCAGCCTACCGGGTGGCGGTGAAGGCAGCAAAAAAGAATTTCTATGCTGCCTCCATTGCGTCTGCAGAGTGCTGCCCCAGGAGGCTGTTCCAAGTGGTCCGGAGTCTGGTCGGTCCAGTCGCTCCGGACCCACTGGAACAGTCAAAAGCCTCCTGTGAGGCTTTAGCAAAGCACTTCGCAGATAAAATCGATTGGATTAGGAGTGGGATATCGTACGTCGTGGACACAGGGAGTGAGCGGGAGGAGGCCAATGGCAGACCGGTTTTGTGGGATCGGTTTCGGCTTCTTCCTTCTGATGAAGTGGACAAGGTGCTTTCATCTGTGAGGCCGACCACCTGCTTGCATGATCCTTGCCCGTCCTGGCTCATCATGAGCTGTAGGGAGAGACTGGGTGAGGGGATCAAGGCGGTGGTGAATGCCTCCCTCGAGGAGGGAGTGATGCCATCAGCCCTCAAGGAGGCAGTAATAAGACCTCTTCTAAAGAAGCCCTCCTTGGATCCCCAGGATCTGAACAACTTCCGCCCAGTCTCCAATTTACCATTTCTGGGCAAGGTGATCGAGCGGGTGGTGGGTGCTCAGTTGAAGGCACACTTGGATGAAGCCGATTATTTAGATCCGTGCCAGTCGGGCTTCAGGTCTGGACATGGGACGGAGACGGCCTTGGTCGCCTTGGTGGATGATATGAGGAGGGCTTTGGATAGGGGCGAATGCTCCTTTCTAGTCCTCCTCGATCTCTCAGCGGCTTTTGATACCGTTGACCACGGTATCCTCCTGGACCGTCTGGAGGGCTTGGGCTTGGGAGGCACTGTATTGCAGTGGTTCCGGTCCTTCCTCTCTGGAAGGTATCAGAGGGTAGTTCTCGGGGAGGAGGCTTCGGACCCTCGGCTGCTCACTTGTGGAGTGCTGCAGGGTTCCATCCTCTCCCCGATGTTATTCAACATCTACCTCAAGCCGCTGGGAGCTATCATCAGGAGGTTTGGGGTGCGGTGTCATCAGTATGCGGATGACACGCAGCTCTACCTCTCCTCAAGTCCTCACCAAGGCTGGCTGTTGAAACCCTGTCCAAGTGCCTGGAGGCAGTGGCTGGCTGGATGGGAAGGAACATGCTGAAACTGAACCCCGACAAGACCGAGGTACTTCTGGGGAAGTTATTCAAGGGAAGGTTAGGGGATGTTGACCTGGTGCTGAATGGGGTACATCTACCCCTGAAGGACCAGGTCCGCAGCTTGGGGGTCATTCTAGACTCCCAGCTGTCCATGGAGGCTCAGGTGGCAGCTGTGAGCCGGGCGGCGCTGTATCAACTCCATCTGATACGGCAGCTGCGCCCCTACCTTCCTAATCACCTGCTCCCATCAGTGGTTCATGCCTTGGTCTCCTCTTGCCTAGACTACTGTAATGTGCTCTACGTGGGGTTACCCTTGAAGACGGTCCGGAAGCTTCAGCTGGTACAGAACGCGGCGGCTCGCCTGATTAAGGGCAGCCGCCGGCGTGATCACATCACGTCAGTGCTTAATGAATTGCACTGGCTACCAGTTGCTTGCCGAGCCGAATTCAAGGTGTTGGTTTTGACCTTTAAAACCCTACACGGCTCCGGCCCAGCTTATCTCAAGGAGCGCCTCCAGCAACATCAAGTAGGCCACTCAACAAGGTCTGCCACGGACGGCCTTCTCCTTATCCCATCAGCCAGAGCAGCCAGAGCAGCCAGGCTGGTGGGGACTAGGAAGAGGGCCTTCTCTGTGGCGGCCCCCCCATTATGGAACTCCCTCTCTAGTGACCTTCGCCATGCCCCCTCCGTGATGAGCTTCCGCCGTGCATTAAAAACATGGCTGTTCAGGCGGGAATATGGGGTGGGTTAGGTTTTTAATAAGAATTTTTTATATTGTTTTAATTATTATATTTTATTGTGTTGTTTTACTGTATTTTAATTGTACATCGCCCAGGGTGGCCGGGTGACCGGCCAGATGGGCGATTAATAAATATAATAAATAAATAAATAAATAAATACTTCCTACAGTCCTTATGCCTGGGGTTTTGACCTGTGTGGCAAACAAACAGAGATATCTGTACTTTTCCAGTACAGGTGAGCTTCCAGCATCACAATCAGTGTGGAGAAAACTCTTGGGGCCAAGACTAGCCCAAAGTAACACCAGTCTGAACCATCTAACTGCCTGGTTGCCAGTGGTGAAGCTTTCGAGATTTCGGAAATCAGAATACACCCCTCTCCCTCCAAAAACCAAAACCAAACATATTCCTCACCAGATGTCTAAATTCTGCTGATAGGCTTCCGTTTGACTCCTCCAAGTTCATCACTTTGGTATTCGTCCCCAAGATGTTAAATTTTCTAAATCTTTAGCAAGACACAGATTTTTTTTTAAGTATATTTGAGAGAAATCCATTTGCTATTTAAGCAAAAAAAAATACAGCAACACGCATGAGCAAGGAGTCAACATACCCTCGAACTGTGTTTCTCTCATTCACGTCTCTGCAAGTGAAAAAAACCCAGTCAGTTTATATGGTGATGAGTACACCACTTATATGGGGAATTTCTACGTTTTATTAGTTCTGAGTGGTTGTTGTGCACAAGTAACAAGAGCATTGAGCAATATTTGAGCTCAAGACCACAGAGATCTTTCAATCTGGATGTCAACCACAGGCAAGAACCCACTCACTTGTCAAACACAACTTGCACTTTCAATTTGTAATTCAGCTCTTGTAGCTTCACCAGCAATCTGGAAAGACAAGCCAGACAAATGTTACTACAGCTGTCGGAAGAATTTTCTCTAATTGATTTTGCAAGCCCCTGAATAATGCTTCCTTCCAAATGTCATCTTCTGCCTCTGTGTGAACAGGACATCTGAACAGCCCAATCTTGTCTGATCTCAGAAGCTAAGCAGGGTCAGGCCTGGTTAGTACTTAGATGAGTGACCACCTTGGAATACCAAGTGCTGTAGGGCGGGACCGCATCTCAGTGCGATAGAGCACCTGCTTTGCATGCAGAAGGTCCCAGGTTTGATTCCCGGCCTCCAGGTAGGGTTTGGAAAGAATCCTGCCTGAAACCCTGGAGAGCCATTGCTGCCAATCAGTGTCGACAATACTGGGCTAGATGGACCAATGGTCTGACTCAGTGTAAGGCAGCTTCCTATGTTCCTAATTCATACATTCAAGATTAAGGGGTGTATCCAATTGTGCCCCTCCAGACGGACAGCTCTTTGAGTCAGAGGAAGCTTCCAGGAGTAGAAAAGGAGGGGGTGCTTTTCACAAATTCCTCCTTTCTTTGGTAGCACCACACACACACCCCTGATAGTCACAAGGGTCCATCCTCCGATTCCCTGGGGAAGATTTGAGAGGAGGGTGCAGGGGGCTGCTGAAGAGGGAAACTGGCAAAAACAGTCCCCCCTTCTGTTCATGGAAGCCTCTGCTGGCCCAAGAGCTGTCAACCTGCAGAGGGGACACAACTGGGTACAAAGCCAAGAATGTGTGCAGCCTACAGCCGGGGGGGGGGGGACTTGTACCCCTCCAGATGTTTTGGCCTACCACTCATGTCAGCTTTAGCCAACAAAACAAATCATGAGGGCTGATGGGAGTTGTAGGCCAAAAGATCTGGAGGACCACAAGTTGCCCACCCCTGGCCTACAGCTTGATATTTTGAAGCGCTCCCTGGATCTGTTTTATTGCTTGCTAGGAGCCAACCACGGCTGGAATAGCCATGGTTAGACCCTAGGTGCATCCCCTCAATTACCAACTGTGCATTCCGTCACATCTACTCAGAAGAAAGTCCTACTGAGTTCAGTGGGGCTTCCTCCCAGGTAAGGAGGTGTAGGACTGCATCCTAACTATCAGCTCTTTATTATAAAAAAAAACAAAAAACGCCAGTGATGAAAGTGAGCGGAATTGCAAGTCAGGACTGGACCACTGGCTGCAAGTTTACAGGTAATTCATGGACAATACCAAAAGCTAAAAAAGATTTTAAATTATCTGCTTTTGTTTGGGCACTTTTTTTCTCAGTAGCTCGGGTAAGATGTGTGTAATTTTCTCCCTAGTTCAGAGTTCTAATACTGAGTTAGAATGTGCTGTTCCTTTAGAGCAGCCTTCCCCAATTAGGTGTAAAAAAAAAAAAAAAAAGGCATTAATTTTGGCACAAATAAATCCTTCAAGGAAAAAAAGAATTACCTCAGCTTTACTGTAAATTGTACCCCAGTCTTCAAAACCAACGGTCTTTGAGGATGTGTGGGCATGCAAGGCTGCCTTTCTACCACGAAGGAACTGGAGAAGGAAAAGAATAGATGTTTGAATTTGCCTCAATAAGGGGTGTGTGAAAATTGTGGCAAGAAATGCACCCCAAAGTGTCAAACATTAATCTATTTTCAGTCCATTAAACACACACACAATATTTTTAACAGCCAAGGGTTTTTTCCCCTTCAAAGCTACCTCTCTTGAGGTAGCTACCATGCTACCATGCCATGAGCTACCATGCCATGAGCACTCACATCTTGCGTGAATGGTAAGCTTCTAATGACTAAAGATATAATTTGTTTTAAAAATGAATGCTATCAATGCAACTTCCTATTTGCCCAACTCACATCTGTCCAACTCTGTTGGACTACAACTCCCAGCATCCCATGCTGGCTAGGGATGATGGGAGCTGTAGTCAAAACCATCTGGAGATCCGGGTTCTAGTCCCCGCTCGGCCATGAAGCTCCCTGGGTGACGTTGGGCCAGTCCCGGTCTCTCAGCCTAACCTACCTCACAGAGTTGTTGTGAGGATAAAATGGAGAGGAGAAGGAGGAGGATTATGTAAGCCGCCTTGGGTTCCTTGCAGGAAAAAAGGCGGGGTATAAATATAATAAATAAATAAAAATAAATACTCCGTTTTCCCCCCAGCTGGATCAGATGCCAGCAGAGGCTGCAGATGTACAATCTGCAAGAAAATGACTGAAGGTTGCCGAGTCAAGTCAATTCCCTCAGATTTCCATAAACAGCTGCCAGTGGAAACAGCCACCACACAATGATACTCTGGTCACTCCGCTTGAACACCTGCTCTACTCACATAACACAAGCACGAAGACAGTTTACCATTGAATGAGCTGCTTGAAGAGGCCGAGTGTCCGCTCGTACAGTCCTTTCTTTTGCTGAGGGATAGGGTCTGTTTCATAGGTAAACTTCTGCTCCAGTTCCTCCAGTTTTTTAAGCTGCTGACGAATTTGCTGAAGACTCTCAGCTATTGTAGTAAACCTGCCGTTGCAAACAAGGGTTATGTACTTATAGTGCTACACTTCTCACTGGGGTAGCGGCCATGGAAGCCAGCAGGCTCAGGATTACGTATTGCAGTGTTCTCCAACCTTGGGTCCCCAGATGTTTTTGGCCTACAACTCCCAGCATGCCCCAGCCAGCGTAGCACTGATGTATTGACTACATTTATATCCCACCTTTCCTCCATCGTGGAAATCAAGAGGGCATACGTGGGGTTAGTCTCCCATCCAAGCACTCCTCCAGAAGCCTTGGGGGAGAGGGACACCACACCCACCCCTACAGTGCTGGCATCCGGTCCCCATACTGAGGGGACTGTTATCCTCCACTGGCTAAGGACTTTCCAAACAACACATCACACTTAATATCAGCTTCGGCTGGGGTCTCCAACTGGGTGCCCATGGGCACACCAGTGTGCCACAGATACCTCTCTTGATGCCTGTCAAGCTCCTTGCCTCTCCGGATTTTTATTTTAAGATTTTTTTTAACTAGGAGGCTGACCTGCACAGCAAAGTGCTGCTGTCCAGCACCATCTTTATTTGTGTTCAAAACACTGTTTTGGAGCGCAGGCCCCCACCTATTTATGTTGTTGGGGCAAGTTACTTTTCTTTTAGTCTCGCCAGTTTGCCTTCTGGGAAATGAGTATTTTGTCACCAGCCATGCCCACCATGTCAGCCAATAATAATAATAATAATAATAATAATAATAATAATAATAATAATAATATTATTATTATTATTATTATTATTATTAATTTACGGTCATAGACCAAAACCAATTTATACAAAATCGTACCGGCTCATACGAAGCTACAATAGTGCATAACAAGATCTCTTAACATACAAGAAGTAAAAATTTAAAATTTCTCATAAACATTAAAACTAAAAACTAAAAGGAAGCAATATTAGATTAAAACTAGATAGAACTAGATAATATAATAACAATTTTACTTCTGTTCATATTTAGTGCGGATTTTAACCACATAGGCACAAAACTTAACTACCTGTTTTGTAATGTTAGGACTATCATCGGCTAGCAATTTTCCTATACAGGTCTTATCTGGCAAATGTAATAAAGTCTCTAAAAAGGGGGAAATAAGTTTAGTCCTCTTTTCAGTATAGAAGGAACAACGTAAAAACATATGACCCATGGATTCAACTTCTCCTGAGCCACATGGGCAAAGTCTCTCTGAGTACGGTATTTTCATATATTTTCCTCGCAATACGGCCGATGGAAAGGCCTCACATCTAGCTAGAGAAAAAGCTCTCCTGTGAGGATGAACCTCCAAATTCATAAGATACAGAGACATCTTCATAATATATCTACGATTTGTAGAAGATATATATCCGGGGGATTTCCTCAGATCTTGCTGCCTTTCTATATCTAAAATCCTCTGTTTAATAATATTTTTTGCCCAATCAACATTTTGAGCTAGAAGAACATTGGGCGATAAACCCAGACTTATAAGTTTGCATTTTATCACCTGCATCCATCTAGGTTGAAAATTATCTCGAATTATTAATGGGAATAAGCCACTTGTATTACTATGTAATCTCAGCCACAGACAAGCAGTTGAGAGGCAAATTTTTGCTTCAATTTTCATTACGCCGGTTTCAAGGCGAATTAGTGCATTGGACACACAAGAGGGTACTTGTAAAATGGCGCGTAAAAATTTAGACTGTACTTTTTCCAGTAGGGACAGGTTTGAAGTTGTCAGCCCCATGTAAGTGCCATAAAGCAATTGGGAAATAACTTTAGACTGGTATAATTTTAATGCTGCTGGGACGTAGAATCGTCCCTTGGATCGAAAAAATCTTAGGATGGCATACACAGATCTTTCACCTTGATCAGCCAACATATTACAATGACATGATCATGTCAGGCACTTTATGCACGGGGAAGGCAGCCATTTTGTGAGAGTACCCATTATGCTCTCTCAAATGTTCAAATGTGCCCACTGACCCAAAAAGGTCGTGGACGCCTGAACTAAGGAGTGTATTACACATATTCCCATTATCCACACATAATGGGAATTATGCCTATCCCAGAGATTAAGAAATATTCCTAATATGACGGGGGGGGGAGGGACTTCCTCAAGATTCGTAATGAATACCTTTAGATATTTTTTTTAAAAAACCCTTCTGTATGGAAAATTCTCAGGTAAAGTTTTCCCAGGCTGAACTCTTTCCAGATGGCTCTCAAAAATCCCTTGGTAATATCATCCATGCTTTCAGACTTACCAATTCTGAAGCTGGTCTAGGCAGGCATTGGGCGGCCCTCCAATACAAGCACGTTGTTGCCGCTCCTTCCATTCAACCAGCTCTTCCCTAATCAAGGCATTTTGTGTGTGTTCGGTCACATTCAAGGAAGCTGTTATCTTGCGTAACACATCCTGAGGGCAACGAGAGATCAAGCCATTTTTATTTATTTATTTTCAACTCAGTGTTCTGCATTCTAAAAATCAGTTCCAATTAGATGTATCTGAAATTTAACAGAACACGATCCCTTCATTCTTTAAAAAGAAAAGAAAAACTGACAACAAATATTTGCATGGTCTCTAAGGGAATGCAAGGCCATGGAAGAAACCAGGCCAACAATTTTCAGATTTTCTAGCTTCAGGGGACCCTGTTGAAAAAGGATTCATGCAGGAGGACTGTCGCTCAATAGTTGAGCACGTTTTCCCTGCACAACATCTGAGGCTCAATCCCTGTCATGTTCAGGTAGGGCTGGAAAAGACTCCTGTCTGAATACCTGGAAAGATGCTCCCAGTAGACCTGCCTTCCCAAACCGGGTGCCCTCCAAACTGGCTGGGGGATGCTGGGAGTTGGGTGTCCAACATGTCTGGAGGGCACCCGGTTGGGGAAGGCTGCACTGGACAGTACTGACTACTGAGGTAGATGGACCAATGGTCTGACTCAGTATAAGACAGTTTCTCATGTTCCTATGGAGAGCGTAATAAGACACAAGTAGTTGATGCTGGGAGCTGACCAATCCTGTTCAGCCTATCCTGTGCTGACAGTTTCACCTAGAAAAGAGGCGGGCAACATGTGGCCCACAGGCTACACACAGCCCCCCTTGGCCTTAAGTACGGTCCCTGCCACCACCGAATTTGCCACTACGGTGGCAAAACAATTGACGGCTTGATGCCGAAGTCTGGCAGCAAACCATGACGGTGGCCTAAAAGGGCCAAACTTAGCTTTAAAGTTTGCTGCCAGAATTGGGCCACAAACCACTGATTTGTTTTTGATGTTGCTGCTGCTGACATTTGGCAGCATGCAGCGGCTGGGGTGAGGTCCCCGGAGCCCACGAAGTTGCCCACCTCTGACCCAGAACATGAAGATCAAGAGAGGCGGGCAAGCTGTTTTACAGGGAAACAAGTCTGCCATTTTCAGTATCTTCGTTGCTAAGAAGTCTCCGGATTCTCTAGAAAGCTGTTTGAAAATCATTACACTAAGCCCATTTTTTTTTATTATTCAAAGGAGGGGAGCTGCACACCAACAATTTAGACAAATGTATGATGCCCCTCCACAATTAATCCAAAAGAGCACCTGTCTCATGTTGTGAAGCTGTAAATACATCGTGTGGAGCTGCATTTTTTCCTTTTTACACTCATCCTGGCTCAAGCAATTGGCTTCACATTCTGCAAAACAAGAGCAAACCAGAAATCCTGTAAGGAACATCTCAAGCATTTAAAAGGAAGGCAGAACACATTGAAAAGAAAAGAAGAAGATACCAAATGCCTCAGCAGCTGGGCGATGCTGCAGAAAACAAGGAAGTTATATTCTTACCAGCAAATTAGTCACCTTCAAAAGCAGAAGTGCTGTCAAAAGCGGGAACATCCCTTCGCCCCACCCTCACAATTCGGATTATGGAGGAAGGTTTTAAGCTCGACTTTCTGGTGAATGGAATTTCCCAGTTCTCCCCAGAATGCCCACAAATTTCTGACATAGGGGTAGGAGTATCTCATTAGAATTGCTGTGAATTTGAACTCCTCACCTCTGACCTGCAAGGTTTTAAATTTGAAATCATATTCATCTTGCGCATCCTCCAGAGTCTTGATGATTTGCTCCATTTCCTAGAAAAGCAACAACCTCATTAGATATTCAAGTTGATTAACTGGGTAATGGTACATATTACTAGAGGTTGCAAATAGTTCAGAGAGATTTTTTAAAATTTATTCATCCATTGCCTTCCTCTAAGAAGCTCACGTGGCATACATGGTTCTCCCTCCCACCCCATTTTATCCTTACAACAACCCTGAGAGGTCAGTCAGGCTAAAAGATAGTGACTAGCCCAAGGTCACCCAGTGAATTTTGTAGCTAGGTGGATACCGTGTGAGACAGTGTTGCTTGGTTAAAAGTTGCTTTAGGCTGTTCTAGAAAGTGGGGAGAACGAGAACTCTGGTGATGGGAATTGTGACGCGGGGAGTGTCTATCTGTGTATTCATAGTGGTGCCATCAAGGCAGTGAGTGGTCCTTGTAATAAGAGGGAGGAGACCTACAGAAGTGGTGGCGTCTATGGCTCTTTCATGGCATATCGTAATGATGGCGAAGAAAACGTCCCAAGGAAGCCGCTGAGGTCTGCCAGTATCTAGGGCAGTGTTCTCCAACCTTGGGTCCCCAGATGTTTTTGGCCTACAACACCCAGCATGCTGGGAGTTGTAGGCCAAAAACATCTGGGGACCCAAGGTTGGAGAACACTGATCTAGGGGATCTATACTTCTGCGAAGAACAAGTCTCGAGGGAGGTGATACTGCTGTTCTGGCAAAAAAATGTTCTTTAGATTCACCCTCCGATGCCAAGCCCAGACATGGGATATCGTCTGGGGAGTTACGGTCCTTTAGGAGTTGTAGTTTCTCTACGATTGGAGTCGGCAATTGTTTAAAAGTTAGAGGCAACATCTGTACTGAGGGCAGCTGATTTGGAACGGCATACATTTGGGTTCAATGTCAGAATCTATTCTACAAGCCGTCTTTTTCTTCTTCAGCTCTGGAGCCTGTTTGACCTGTTCAGTCTTGACTGTCGGTACCAAAGGGCCAGTTTTGAGTTGTTGGGCTGAGGGGATGACTGAAGCTGTCGGTATGACAAGGGCCAGTACTCCTGAAACCGGAGATGGTTGCCCTGAAGTGCTTTCCATGGTAGTGTGCACTGGAAGGAGCTGAGAGAGAGCCGAGGCCGGTTCAGTGCGGCTATGTCTGCTGTCTTGAGGGCTTGTTCCCACAACAGAGCATGGAGGTGTGCCGTTCTGTTATTCCTGGCCTGCTTCGTAGAGACCTGGCAGTATCCAAGGAAGAGAAGGCAGCTGGAGTTGGTCAATGGTAACTTCCTGCCACAGCAGGTACGATTTTTGAAGAAGGCCTTGGAGGCCATGCGCCCCAGAGGGGCAAGAAAAAAGGAAGAAAACTCAGAGAAGATAGAAAAGGAAGAAGAAGAAGGGGGAAAAGAACTCTGTTCAGCATCCCAGGATGGGACAGTAGGATTTTTAGAGATTTTTTTTTGCTGTGAGGCGAGAGAATGTTCCAAATGCTGCTAGTCACTGCAGTGGACGAAAAGGAACTGAGAAGCAAGTGGGAGCCATGCCCAGAGTGTGCACAGAGGAGGTGGGCGGGACTCCTGCCCAGAACTCCGTTAGCTCTAAAATGTTCCGAATGACTGTTCTGTGCAGGTGCATAACTCACATGTCCGAGTCACGCAGGCCACAAAGACCCATCTGCCGCCATCAAAAAAAGGGAGAGAAAGGAAGAAAACACTCTAGGAACAGGCTCTATGGTTCCTGCCATAGAAGCCTCATTCCTAGTGTCTGTGGCACATTCTAGGAAGCAGTGTTTGAAGGTTCCTGCCAGCTTCCTAGGACACTCTAAAAACGAGGCTCCTGTGGCAAGAACCATAGAGCCCGCTCCTATGGTGTTTTTTGTTTCTTTTGCCAAATGGATTGGGATGGCTGAGGAGGGGAGGGGCTTCAACACCTTGATACTGTGACATGAAACAGATGTGATTGCTTCAAGACCAAGATCTGTTGCTACTGGGGTGAGTGCGAGTGGTCTGTGTGCACACATGTGACCCCAGCCAAAAAGGTTCAGTACTGCTAGCTTTGGCGTTCTTCAGGAAGTCAAATCATGGTTAAACATTCCATCCAGAAAGGCCAATGTTTGAATATCAAAGCAGTTTTTGATTTCTATATTTAAATACAGGCAGTCCCCAGGTTACAAACGAGTTCCGTTCTTAAGAATGTCTTTAAGTCGAATTTGTATGTACGTCGGAACAGCACAGTGTTTTATATGTTAAAATCGGCATTTACACAAATTGCGTAGTATACTACGCTATGTACTCTACGTAAACAACATAGCGCCGGGGAACCCAGAAATCCGTTCTTAAGTATGGATTGTTTGTAAGTTGGTCGTTCTTAACTCGGGGACTGCCTGTATATACTCCTCCTCCCAACTCTGTTAGCAAGTCCAGACTACCTTTAGGTGACAAACTGTGGTGCCATTTGCTCCCACAAGTAAAATAAGCGATAGGCTAACAGACCCTACAATTTTGACAGTAGCACTGACGGACTACAACTTGTGTGTGGCTCGTCAACGGCCGACTCCTGTCCTAATGTGGCTCCACAAAAAGGGATGCCTTTTGCTCTTATGTATCTCAGCATGCTTTCCAAGACATTTTCCAAAAACAACGTCTAGTACCTTTTGGCCATGGCAAACCAACAAACTACTGGATTTTTACTTACGGTGACGCTGTCCTTCACGTTTTTGACTTTGCTATCCAGCTCCTTCACCCTACACACCAGCGCAGTATTCTGCATATTCCCCACTTGCATCTGGAATTTGAAAGGAGGAAAAAAAAGCAAAACACAACAATGATGCAGCAGGTCAACGTACTGCATCCCTGGAAAAAACAAAACAAAACTGAAGCCGAGACTGCTGCATGAACATTGCAGGCTTCCTTTCCGCTTGCCCCTCTGCTCACATCAAGGAAAGAGACTAACCCAAGATTCCGCATAAACATGTTAGGTTTGGAGCAGCGGCCCATAAGCTGTGCCATGTGGAAGCAGCTGCAGAACTTCATGAGATGATGCTCAAACACAGACAATGCTCTTTGCCCAGTCCAGAGCCAAGAGAGGGAAGAAAAATTACCTGATCGGCTGACTGGGCAGCTTCAAGGATTTTCCTTTCATCATGCAGACACTTGGAGATCATCATAGCCATGTACATGGGGTCTTCCTCAAAGGTTGTCTGGGTTGCAACATAAAATAACAGAATGGTATAGTCTAGGAGAGGTGTGGGCAGACTTCAGTCTTCTGGGATCTACTTTGGGTTTTTTTTTACTAGAACCTTGAGGTGCACCAAATGCGGTGAGGTGCAAAAGAGTTACTCAGGGAAGACATACACTAAATAAAATTAAGGAACAGGGTGCCTCTGAGCACATGGCACATACCAAGAATTTTGTGTTCGGTATCGGAACTGAGCCTGCAGTCCTTTCACACAAAAACCCATTCCTGGTTCTCTCCTCTCCATCCCCCACCCCATATTTCTTCATTTCAGCAGTCTAAATTAGAGAGGTGAGGCAAAAGGCTTTTTGCTCCCGTTGTTACACAATTTGGAGTCAGAAACCACTGTAGACCTACTGCAAAGTACCCAGAGATCTATCAGTAGATCCCGACAGATCTTCTAGTAGATACTAGTAGTAACACAGATCTACCATTAGATCTTTCCACCCCTGGGCTGGCACCTTCTCAAGCTCCAACCTTTCATCAAAGTTACAGAGCGGGGTGGGCAACTGGTGGCCCTACAGATGTTTTGGCTTGTAACTCCCGTAATCCCTCACCATTGGCTACACTGGCTGGGGCCGATGGGGAGTTGTCGGCCAAAGCATCTGGAGGGCCACATGTTACCTGCCCCAGTCATAGAAGATTTAAAAAAAATAATAAAGATGTTTAGTACTCAACGGTCATACCTTAGAACAGGGGCAGGCAGAAAGTAGATCTCCAGATGTTTTGGACCTCAACTCTAGAAATTTACCTTCTGCCCACCCCTGCCTTAGAACAGTGGAACTTCCAAGAAGCAGAAGTAGAGCTTGTTCACACAGCCACCTGGGCAACAAGTAGCCTTGTTCACACACACACGCTAATGCCATCACCTTTCTGCTGCAAGATCACGAACATCCAACGTCCCACACAAAGCCAATCTGTTGCAGGCCAAGAACATGCATAAGCTTTGCTAGTCATTTCCCCCAGAGCATATCCACGGGAATCCCAAACCATGTGACTACTTCGAACACACATGAGACTGTGGGCCAGTAAGAGTTAAACATTAAGAAGAAATCTGCCAACAATGCCTTTCATCTGAAAACAGGGAAACCCTTACAGGACCATAAAACACATATGCTCCACTATGGAGCAACTGTAAACATTCATTCTGCATCGGGGGGGGGGGGGAGCAGAAAATACCCAACCAAAATGGAAATACAAAGAGGCATGGACCAAAGTAGGACTTTAACTTGTGTGAAAGTTTCAATGATTTTCAATGGGCCTCACAGGACAGGCGAGCCCTTCATTTGTTAGTGTACAATCCAGTTTTCTGGTGCTGCTGGTCAATGGGGCTTGCACAGGAAAACGTCCACTGTTGTTCTGAGACATTCTGAAGGCTTTTCTAAAAGGCAGGATCATTGTGTATGCCTCACATAAACAAAAACAACAGAAAACTGAGCTGCTGGCCCCGAAAACTGCCCTGGAAACTGCTGGCCGTGAAAACTGCTAGCCGTGAAAACTGCTATAATGTTGTAAAGGATCTGCATTATCAAATTAATAAGGGACACCCCAACAACTCCCATCATCCCAGGGGTGTAGGCACGTAAAAGATTTGGGGCCCAGGTCCATAGGACACAAGTCTGCATAAAATCTGTGTATGTTAATTTAGATCTATATATGCGAATCTGGAAATTATTACTAGAATTTATTTTACAGGAAGGAAATAATCTCAAATAATTCTTTCATGTAAATTGGTCTAGATCCCAAACCTACAAGAAACATTTTTTTTCTAAGCTTAATTGTCATGCAGGGGAAGAATTTTTGGGGTGGGGTGTTCCAGCAATTCGGAAGGGAGGAGTTAACCTTCCCTCCCCAGCTGCAATCCCTCTTGAAAATTGCCCCCTGCACGGAAATTAAGCTGAGAAAAAACCCTGTCCACTGGCACCAATTGACACCAAGGGCTAGAAAGAATAGATCCAGGGCCCTGGGAAACAAGAGATGAGGCTGGGACCCCATAAGCCCAGGCTAGCAATGCCCCTACGTCTCACCATTGGCTATGCTGGATGGGGGTGACGAGGGCCACAAGCTGCCCACCCCTGCACTGGAGGGCAAATTTACTTAACATCAAGACGTGTTTCCAAGAACAGTTTGTTGATCTTTCATTAAGATTCTTTAAAATAGCTCTCATTCACCGATGTATACCTGTAGGTTACGTTTGCTCTTCCTGATATTGTGCTGCAGTAAGAAGTTGTTCTCCTGGGTAAAGCGGCCGTACTGGTCATCCAGCTGCGACAGGAGGTTCTGGAAGAGCAAGGTCGCCAGCGAAATATCACTGGCAGCATGGTCCCTAGGATATAAAGCATTGGAAGATCTGTTTCTCCTCCATTTTCACTTTCTGTCTCTCTCAACCATTTTCTCTTTTACTAACCCTCTTGCAAAGCACCGGACCTTTTCCTCTGCCCTTAAGAAAACGTCTGCTTAGGACAGCAGCTACAATTCCAGTTAACCCATTAATGCTGCACTGTATCTGGCAGAGCCCCCCCCCCCCCCCCCCGTCAATAGGTATGGGTTACACTGGCTGCTGCACCAGCGCTATGTCCTGGATTGGCTGGTGGCAACAGTGCAATGCCAGGAATTATTATACTGGGCAAGCGGAACAGCGCTGACTTGATCATGTATGTTTCTTTGCCGATATAACAACACCTAGGATGTTGCTTTCCATTTCCTTACGTCTCAATATTTTGCCTGACTTGCATTGCAAATCAAGGGCTTACACTGCAACATGAAATAAGCTGATTTCAATGTGTGTATTTCAAAGGGATTTATTTCCCAAACAAGCACAGTCCAGACAAAGTTCCACACTTTTTAAAGGCCCATTAGTTTCGAAGGAAGCAGTTTAAGCATACACCAAACTTAATTGGATCAGGCCCTTACTTAGGACCACAGGCTTATTAACTGCCTGACGTCTTACACAAGGTAGCCTCTCACCAGTCTTGGCCTTCCAGCCACTGGGCCAGATACTGTCGGATCTCCATGGGAAAGCTGTCATCGTAGAGCTGGTGCACTTGCTCCAGGTATCTGGAATCCAGCTGCTGCAGTTTATACCACTGACTCATCCTGTGGAATCAAAACGCTTATTGTTTTAGTAAGAACATACACCTTGCATGCTCTACCATGCACTCAGCGAAGGTTCTGGCCTAGTTCAAATGTCAAGTTCATTAGGAGCACCTCACTTTCCCCCCTCCTGCTAAATGGTATTCCCCACCACCAAATCCCCCCCCCCCTTGGGTTCATGAGAACTACAGTTCACTACTGAGGTTTAAACAGATCAACACTAGTTGCCACCAGTGATGTGGGACGGAAATTTTCCAAACTGGAAAATTTAACAGTGCTTTATTTTTCTGTGGAAAATTTTCCATTTCATCAGTTCATTAGTAATAATAAACGTTTATTTATAATAATAATAATAATAATAATAATAAACGTTTATTTATAACGCCCCTTACACCAAAGGGCGGGACAAATAACATATACAGTAAACGTAACAATACAATAAAATAACCAACACCAACCACTTACTATGCAGTATCGAATCCCAGCAACCACCACATTAGCCCAACCACTCATTCTGGCTGACTAAAAAGATAAGTCTTTAATCCCGTACAAAAGCGGGAAAGATCCTCCTCCAATCGGAGGTCCACGGGAAGCCTGTTCCACAAAAGTGGAACCAGGTCCTGAAAGGTTCGCAGCCTTGACAAGGCAGAGCGTGTCGGTGGGACCGCTAATAATCCCTGGCCCACTGATCTTAAATTCCTACCAGGAACATACCAGGAAAGCCTAGATGCTAAGTAATGAGGGACATTAGAACGCAAAGCCTTGAAGGCAAGAACCAATAATTTAAATTGGGCCCTAGTCCGAATGGGTAGCCAATGAAGATTCCTACGGGCCATAGTAATATGGGAGTATCGGGGCAAGTTCAGAACAACACGAACAGCGCTGTTCTGAACCAGAACCAGTGGAAGAAGCACAGAAGAGGGCAAGCCAGCTATTAAGCTATTACAATAGTCCAAGTGGGATACCACCAAAGCCTGAACAAGCAGATGGGCTGTTTCAGGAGACAAAAACTTGCGAATCCTGCGAATGTTCAAAAGGTGAAAATTACATGCCTTGGCAGTCCTATTAATAAAAGGACGCAAGGACAAACGATCATCCAGCAAAACATCAAGGCTCTTGGCAGCTGAAACCGGGGCCACCACTGAGCCCTGGATATGCAAAGAAGGACATAATAAGGGAGCTGACACACGATCAGGTTGAAATACCAGAATTTCAGTCTTATCCATGTTCAATTTCAGATGATGTGCGGTCATCCATGAGGAAACGCCTGACAGGCATTCCGTCACGGACTGCCACACTGCAGTATCAATGGATGCAAAGCTTCGATATATCTGTGTATCATCTGCATAGGTGTGATACTGAAAAAACAGTAACAATGAATGAGTGTCAATTACAAAAACACAAAATTAGGCAAACTTGGCAGTCTCAATGTTGTAATGAATGTTTTCCAGGTGATTATCCCGAGCGAGTATGAGAGAATACATGTTATGTTATTGAAATACATGTATGTCTCAGTGTGAAATAGAACTAAGAGGCAGTGTCAGTGAAACTGAAGGTGCCCCAACAACCGTAGCGGAAGAGAGTTGAAAGAGACGAGTGGTTGTCAGCATATATATCAGGCACAGTTCTTTGGGCTGCTAAAATTAGTTAAGTGTCCTCTTATCCAACCTGGTGGCCTCCAGATGTGTTGGACTACATCTCCCAACATCCCCAGCTAGCTATCTTGGCTGGCTGAGTTTATGAAGCTGGCTTGTTTCAACTAACCACAGTTAAGGGTTAGGGGCAGCACGCTAACATCCAGTTAATCAAAAACGGAAGCTCTGATCTCCTCATGGCCATGCTGGAAGAGGAGAGGAGCAGCCAGGAGAACACAAGCCCAGGGCTTGCGCAGGCTTGCTCATGGAATGTTAAACTATGGTTCAGTAAAACATCCGAATGCAGCCAATCTCTGGTTTGAAAGCAAATTGTGCAAGAACTATGGATACACCGGCTCAGACATCAAGGTAAACCACAATAAATCTATTAGTCTTCAAGGTGCCACAGGACTCTTTGCTGTTTTTTTGATTCAAAAGAGAAACATGACTAGGTAAGGTAAGCCACTGGTATCAATAAACATGCAAGGTAAGCCATTGGTATCTTATCTTGCATGTTTATTGATACCAATGGCTTACCTTACCTAGTAAGGTAAAAAAAAAAAGAAAGAAAGGGAGGGGGGAACCATGTTTTGGCAATTGCAGAGCACAAAGAAAGACTGTCTTGGATAAAGTGGAAGAAATTCTGGCCATGGATGTAGGAACCTACACCACCAATTATGTGACAGACACGCTGGCTCAGCTTGTCTGAGTGTGGAAAGCTAAGCAGGGTCAGGCCCGGTTATTACTTGGATGGGAGACCCCTCCTCTAGTTTCCTGCACTGAGCAGGGGGTTGGACTCGATGACCTTGTAGGACCCTTCCAACTCTATGATCTATGAATCTATGAACACAGGAAGCATATAATGAATGGCTGCAGTCAAACACCCGGTTAAAGATTTACTCAACTCATAAAGATCAAGGGAAGAGATAGCTCAAGTCTTACAATACTTTTTTCTCTCAAACCATTCTGTTGAAATTTACATTTTTTTAAAAATGCCACCTTCAAAAAAAGAAGTGGGAACAATTTCAAGTACCAGAAGTTCTGAGAAATTGTCTCTGCTAGAGCCTTGTATTTAGCAACTCGTCCAGTCACCGTAGGCAAAAAAGAATTTCATGCAGGTAACTGAGTGGAAAGGAAGAAAAGGGACACGGCGACCCTCCTCTGCCAGCTCGCTTTGGTAGAAAGCATGTCCTGTTTTTGTTAAAAGCAGCATTTTCTGCTGCTTTGAAAGTAATACTTTTTAATGCATCTCATTATTAGTTTTCATCACTGGATATATTGTTCTTGCTTTTATTGTGTATGTTGACCTGAGTGCTTTGACTATATCGCAACTAATAAATTTAATAATGGAATAACTAGCCTACTAAGGGGACAATCCTATGCATGTGCAGACAGAAAAAAAGTCCTACAAGTCCCAGCTGGGAATTGTAGGACTTTTCTGTCTACAGATGCATAGGACTGTCTGTTTCTTTGCTGCTGTGGAGGGAGCTCCTCCAAAGACAATATGGAAACACAGGCTACTAGCATCTTTGCAGGCCAATAAAAAAACCCTGCAATATATTAGGGGCTTATTTATAAGGCTGCTCTACCATATAATGGTGTATCTGCCAACTAACCAAGACCAGATGTACAAAAAGGGGGGGGGGGGGAGAGAACATTAAACAAGAATTCTGTGTCAAAAATGCTGAATTTTGCGATATATATAAACTACATAAATTGGGCATATTTGCAACAGGAAGAAGGTGGAGGAAGTGGAAGGAACAGGAAGGATGGAAGATTGGGGTGAGCAGTCAGTTATACATAGGTGAGTGGACAGGTAGGTATGACAAATGTATCTTTTTATTTATTTATTGTATTTCTAGATCGCCCATCTAGCTGGTACCCGGCCACTCTGGGCAATGTACAGCATACAATGAAACAAAACAGATTAAAATACAGTAATACCTTGGATTGCAAGTAACTTGGTTTGAGAGCGTTTTGCAAGACAAGCAAATTTTTAAATATTTATTTAATTTTTTTTGACTTGATATACAAGCAATGTCTTGCAATACAAGTACTGTAGTACGGCTTAAATTAAAAATCTCTGTACAAATTTTTTTGGGGGGATTTCATTTTGATATAAGAGTGTTTTGGATTACAAGCACGTTTCCAGAACGAATTATACTCTCAATCCAAGGCATGACTGTACACTTAAAACAGTATAATGTTAAAATCCTAAACCACCCCATATTCCCGCCTGAAAAGCCATGTTTTTAATGAAAGGCAAAAGCTCATCAAGGAGGGGGCACGGCGGAAGTCATCTACAAAGCAAATTTATCCTTTGGGTCAATCCTAAAATACTTCCCCATCAGAAGGTGCCTGAAGAGAGTCCAGAAATGCTCCTGCTCTCCATGTTTATGTTAATTCAGTAGCTGGCAAGAAGCAGCACAACTCAACCCTCAAGCTGGGAAATTTTACATGCCACTGGTTTCAATGGGCAAGGACATTTAACTGTCTACCCTCCACTGACATTAGTGGAATTTAATCATGCTTATCTTGGAACTAGACTGTGCTCAGCGCACATCTGAATTGGCCCAGGGTAACCTATGAACTGGACAAAGGCGTAATTCTGGAAGTCCCCAGTCAAATCTTTTAAAGCAGCCTTCCCCATACCGGTAGCCCTCTACGTGTGTTGGACTACAACTCCCAGGATGGCTGACTGAGGGCGCTGGGAATTGTAGTCCAACCCATCTAGAAGCCACCTGATTGGGGAAGCCTGCTTTTAAGCGTCTCAGTAGGCACTTTCTCCTTTTGCCAAGGAGGTGGGTTAAGGTCTTATCTACAATGTATGGAATACAATCCTCATGCATGGCATTTGAAAGCTTGCAATACATTCCAGCGAACACAACGTGCAGACAAACCCCCTGTGTTCACTCAGAAATCCCACTGGTTTCAACAGGGCTTGCTCTCGCATAACTGTGCACAGGACTGCAGCCTGATTTACTTTATACTCCGTGGCCACTCCAATGCACCCAAGACCAGGAAGAATAAAGCCCAGACTTACTTATTCCGCCGTACCCAAGAACCCTACGGGGCGATCCGCGGCCGGACTCAATCATCAGGACCTAGCCAAAAAACAAACAAAAAATCCCTCCCTTTTCCCTACGGGCCCACTCTTGGATTCGATCTCCTGTGCCTAGAAACACTGTACCCCGATTCACAAACCAAGAGGGATTTATTACCGGCCACGGTCCTCCTGCATAGTTAGCCCTAAAAGCAGGTGGAAAACCAGTTAGTTTTTAGGAGTGTAAGGGCGCAATCCTATGCGTGTTTAGTAAGAAAAAAAAGTCCTACTACTACAAAAATCCTACAACTCCCAGCATACCCCAGCCAAACATGGCTGGCTGGGGCATGCTGGGAGTTGTAGGACTTTTTCATTGCGTAAAAGGATTGCGCCCTAAAAGGCCCTTGCATAGGATCGCGCCCTCAAAGACCCTTCTCACGCAACACAAATGGCGTATTGGAAACCCCCGGATCTGTGTGCAATTCGCCGAAGGCGTGGAGACCGTATATATTTACCTCGCTGTTGCTACCACGATCGCACCACTGGCTGCGACTTCTCTCTTTTTTTTCTTTCCCGATTCTGTTAAGGAGAAAGTAATTCTGACCGGGAAATAGCAAACCACGACAGGCACGCTACCAATCAGCGAGACGCTGGCTTTACCGAGCAGCCAATCAGAAATAACTATATGGCTGTTACCACTATCGCTTCCTCCTCCCCCCTCTCTGGCCAAATATGTCCAACCCCCTTCCTAATTTAAGCATATAGCTGTGATTTTTATGAAAGCCTTCGTGTTGTGGTAGGTTGTTGCTGCTGAAGTTTAAGCGCTCTCTTTCTCTTGTCTTTAATTGGGGGGCTTCAAGACGTATCTGAACAGTTTTACAATGTTGCTCGGCTGTGTGCTTTCTAATAAGGCTTAAGAAGGTATTCTGCAACCCTATACCATTATTATTATTATTGAACACAACAGGACTTGCTTCTGAGTAGGCTTCTATAGGACTGCACTGTCAACTCACACACATCAGACTTCCTCAGCCTGGTTCCCTCCAGATGTGGACTTTGGCTCCCCTCTGCAGGAATGGTGGGAGTTGTAGTCCAAAACATCGGGAGGGCACCAAGTTGGGGGAGACTGCCATAAAGTATTCCTTTTAAAAGGATTGCATGGTGAGGATTTCCCAATTTTTGTTAATGTTTGGCATATAGTAGTTAGAAACCCAATCTGAAATGCAGATGACCTTAAATCTTAACACTGCATTCCTATGCCGGTTTATCTTTTACTTAAATTTACAGCTCATCCTTCATTTTACAGTCTCAGGGCAAGGTACAGACATCCGGATAAAACAACATAAAACCACCACCAAAGGCTCAGTTCACATCATAATCCAAAACAGTACCCAGTTCACTACAAAGGAAAAACAGCACAATCCCGTATCCTTCACCCACTCTCAAAGGCCTGGGTAAAGAGGTGTGTCTTGCCAACAAAATGTATACAATGAATGTACCAAAGGCACCTCAGACTGGAGGGAATTCCACAAGCTTGGGGCCACCACCAAGAAGATGTTTTCACACACTTCGACCCTACGAATCTACCGGGCTGGCAGTACTGGTAACTGGCGCTCCCCCACTGATCTTAGTGCGCCAAGCTGGTCTATAGAGAAGGAGGTGCTCTTTCAGGTATTGGAGACCCAAGTCGTTTAGAACTTTATATGTTAACATCAGTGCCTTGAACTAGACTCGAAAGCAAATTGGCAAAGAGTGCAGATCTTTTACGACCGGGTTGATGAGCCCTGGGCTGCTGCATTCTGCCCCCGTTGCATCTTCCAAACCATCTTCAAGGGCGGGCAGGCATCCCCACATAGAGTGCATTGCAACAGTCCAATCTGAAGGGCTATTTACCTCTTAAATAAGCTGTGCACCATGGGACATCCTAGTATAAGTGCCTAGGACTGGGTTATAAAGGCCATTTTACCGGTAAATGCCGCTGATATTCTTTCAAAATAAGGCTGCAACTGCATGCATGCTTTGACTTGGCAGTAACCAGTCACACTAATCAATAGGGCAAGTACAAATGCACCAGCTCAATGGGACTTACTCCCAGGTAAATAAGATTGCAGCCTCTGTTTTATTAAGTGAAGTCAGTCCGTCCCCCCCTTTCCCCATCACTTCGATGCACTCCAAAGGCCAACATACCGATTTTTTAAAAACTGTTTTACTGGCCTGTTCCAGTAAAAAAAAAAAACGACCACAGAGAGAAAAGAGATGGAGTGGATGCAGCGGCTTGGAGACAGGCGGGAGGGGAGAAATATTAGCAGAACAGCATAGCCACGTGTTTTCTGAGAAACAGGGACCTGTACAGGAAAGCCATCTGGCGGAACGAAACCGAAAGTTAGCCAGGATCCGGAGGGGCGGGGTATGTAAGAGATGAGGGTGATGTTTGGACTTGTTTTCGTGGAAGTGGCGGGAGGGTTGTATTTATTCTTTCTCTTTCAATACCCTTTTCTGAATTAGAGTTCTTGCTTTTCAGGGCTTGTGATCAATGCAGTCGTCTGTGCAAAACGCTCGTCCGTGTGGCACTCGGGTACCTTAATAAGTGAACTGCCCCACCATTCTGCAAAGCAGACAAAAAACTAAAGTTCAGAAGGGAGTTGCCAACGGACGCTGCAATGAAGTGAAATGGTACGGCTGTAATTTCTGCATGCCAAACATCCAGTGGTACCAGGGTTTAACTGGTGCGGCCCCCCCAGATCTGTTTTCAGTGTCAGGGCTGAAGTGGAATATGTGAAGTAACTGAAGAAACCTGAGCTCCTGATCATGTGTAGACTGTCCCCCGAAGAACATAAGAGCCATGCTGGATCAGACCAAGGGTCCATCTAGTCCAGCATTCTGTTCACGCAGTGGCCAACCAGCTGCCCACGGGAAACCCACAAGCAGAATATTAGTGCAACAGCACCCTCCTGCCCCCCCCCCCGGCAAAATGGGCTGGGCACACTCTCTCTTGGCAGTTTCGGCACAGCTAGCTCCAGAAAGCTTTGAACTGTTTAAAAAATAAAAATCACACTGCCTCATTCACAGAATTTTTGGGGGGCAGTGTTCTCCAGATGCCGTTGTCTTCCATTTGTAGCCCTCCGGTGCTTTCCCACCACTTCCTCTACTTAGAAGGCCTTGTGCAGCTATTCTCTTTTTCTCCATGGATTTTCTGCAGTAAGAGAAATGCTGGAAGAAGTGGTAGGAAAACCCTGGGGTGGGAGCTATGGGTGGAAGATGATGATATCTGGACCCCCGCAAAATTCTGTGAGTGAGGCAGTGTGACTCCATAATTTAAAAAAACAAAAAACAAAACTTGTTGGGAAGCACCCAAGGTCATCATTAGGGTGGCCACTTAGGAGTCACCAAAATAAGAGGACAATAGAGGAAAATTTGCATAAAATTTGCATGTACTAATTTATAAGTATAGCTGCAAATTTAGAAATAATTACTATAATTGAAGTAGAAATACAGTGCATCTCACCATAGTGTGAAAGACTGTGACCTGCGTACCTGCCAGTTCAGGTGCTAGCTGGTGACGGGCAACCGTTCTTAAGGTCCTTATATATAAACTAGAATTGGACAGGACTGCCCTTCAAATAGAGGACAGTGCTCTGTAAAAGAGGACACCTGTCTGTCCTGTGTAACCGTTAATAACACTTCTGGGAATGAGGCAGGGCGATGGCGCAATCAAAGCCTCGTTTGGAAGAACCCCAAAAAGTCATTTCAGGAAGAAAAGGGGTGTGGTGGAAGAAGAAAGAGGAATCGGCCCTTACGGCAATAGAATGAGGGAAGGCACCTGAAAACACCCTCAGCTTTACAATTTATTTGTAAAAAAATAAATAAATTGTGAAACCTAAGTTCATATTCCAGTTTTGAGTATGGTCAGGAAATTGCAGCAAACTGCAGTGAAGCATGGGGAACGGTGCTGGTGGGAGTTTCACCCCCTTCCTCCCAGGAAGAACAGGCCCAATCCATTGTCCAGAGAAGGAGCAGATGAAGGGAGCTCTCCCCTTGCAGGAAGAACTCTGCTCCAACTGCAGGTTGCCTTCAGACTAAGGAGGAGCAGAAGGGAAACAAACATCAGCCTCTTTGGTTTCACCACCTGCCCCCCAGAGAGAGAGAGGCCAGCCTGGACCCATCCATCAGCCAGAGGAAGAGGAAGAGCCTCCCTGGCAGAAAGAACTTTACTCTTGCCCTGGGACTTCAGAACAGTCAATTGGTCAGGGGACTTAAGGGCTGCTGTGTTGTGGGTCTGAGGTTTGTGTGGGGTATATTATTATTACAACCTGTTGTAAGCTGTCTTGAGAATCAGTCAAAAGGCGGGGATATAAACCTAAATAAATAAACAATTGGTCAAAGACAGGCAAGGTTTGCAAGGAGCTATGGCAGTGAGCCCGAGTGCCCAAACTGCAACTGCAAACTGCAACACAAAACCAACTTATTTCAAAGTGCCTTAAATTTGGCAGGAAGGAGGAGGGGGCACTAGCTAATCACACCCTGCTCTGTCTCAGGGCATGGCTCTTCACCGGGCACGCAAAGATTCGGGCGCGCGCGCGCTGTGCTTCTGAGCTGTCTGTTCAGTTAGAAGGATGGCTGGGTGCCTGCGCAGTCCACTTCTGGGGGTGGAGATGCTGGAGTGTGCCTGCCTGTGGAGGCCAGCGAGGAATGAGTGGAGAGGAGTTACTATGGAAACCCAACGATGAAAGCAGAAGGGGATGGTCTTTTCGCGATCTGGCGACCAATGGCTCGAGTGCCCACAGAGAGGTCCCTGCGTGCCAGCTGTGGCACGCGTGCCATAGGTTCGCCATCACTGAGCTATGGTGTTATGGACTGGGAGCGGGGAATGACTTTCCCTACTGGTGACTTTCCCTTTCTTTACAAGGGTCCCCCCTCGCCCCAAAAATAATTGCTGCCACCAGTCCGGATAAACCTGATGCACCCTAGTCTGTCCACCTGCTTGGAGAGTTTCCAAACCTCACTGCGAAGGACCTGTCCCTTCAATTTAGGACCCCTTTGATTTAGCACATACACAGCCTCACCTGCTGAAGATGAAAAGGAGAGATAGAGTTGCATGTCATCAGCATATTGATGGCAGCCCACTTCAAAATTCCAGATGACCCCATTCAGCAATTTCATGTAGATGTTGAATAGCATGGGGGATAAGACAGACTCCTGAGGAACCCAATGCTGGAGAATCCATGGGGCTGAGCAATATTCCCCAAGTACAGTCATGCCTTGGATTGAGAGCATAATTCGTTCCGGAAACGTGCTTGTAATCCAAAACACTCTTATATCAAAACGAAATCCCGCAAAAAAAAATTGTACAGAGATTTTAAATTTAAGCCGTACTACAGTACTTGTATTGCAAGACGTCGTTTGTATATCAAGTAAAAAAAAATTTAAATATTTTAAAATTTGCTTGTCTTGCAAAACGCTCTCAAACCAAGTTACTTGCAATCCAAGATATTACTGTACCACCTTGCATGAACTTGTCCAAGCACCTTGACAACATCCTTAGCTCTACCAACTGAAATTCATACAAGAAAACTTGACCAGGCTGTGCTCTGGGTACCTCACCTGATTCAACTTCTATAACACTGAAGTCTAAGTCCCAAGCAGCGGATGCAAGAGATTTTGTCTTGGAAGTGCCTAGTAAATACATTACAACAGGCCTCAGATGGGTCTACAATGTCCTTAGGGCCAGCCTGTAATAGGCCCTGGATTACCTTAAAAAGCTCAGCTGGATGGCAAATAGAAGAGGCAGAGAGATGTTTCTTTGCCGCCTTCACTGCCCCTAAGTACAGGCACATAACAGGGTTCAATTGCATCCACTAGGAGTTTTTCTCCATCTGCACTCAAGCCATCTGTTTTGTTTCATCGCTCTCAGCAATGGGGTATACCACGGACCTGTACGAGCTCTGCTACAGAGACGGTGCTCAGGAGTGTTCGTGTCAACCGCCTGGGTCATTTCTGTGTTCTAGGGATCAACCAGGTTTTTGACAGGGCTGCCAGCCATATAAGCCAGGAAGCCCCCTAGGGTCCTCTGGAAACCATCTGGATCCATTAACCTCAGGGGGAGGACCATCTTAATTGGTCCCCCACCCTTGCAGAGGGGAAAAACTATCATCAGTCTAAACCTCGGCAGGCAGTGATCTGACCATGACAAAGGGATTGAGTCAAAGCCTCCCCCCTTTCAGGTCACTATCCCCCTCCCCGGCCCGAAAAAAACAGGTCTAGAGTGTGTCCTGCTACATGTGTTGGGCCGATGACATGTTGGGACAGTCCCATGGTTGTCATGGAGCCCATGAAATCCTGAGCTGCCCCAGACAAGCTGCCCTTGGCATGAATGTTGACATCCCCCAAAACCAACAGCCTGGGGGACCTCAGCATCACATCCAAGACCACCTGTCAACTCAGACAGGGAGTGTGTTGAGCAGTGGGGTGGGCGATACACCAAAAGAATCCCCAATCTGTCCTGCTGGCCCAGCACAAGATGCAAGCACTCCGGACCAGTAGTCAGACGGACAGGGAGCCTGGAGAGAGAGAATTCTTATAGACCACGGCAACCCCTGCTCCCCAGCCCTCAAAGCTATCCCATTGCTGAACCAAGTACCGTACCCTGGTGGGCACCACTGGGAGAGACTAACTCCTCCCTGTTTGCCCACCAGGTCTCAGTTATACATGCCAGATCGGCTGCCTCATCCACTATTAAATCATGGATAAGGGAGGTCTTGTTCTGCATCTGGCATTTAAAAGCAGCATCCAGAGACCCGAGGGCAGGCTGATAGGGCAACCACCAAACCTGCGGGTTCAAGGAGGACTGGAATGCTGCACAGCCATTAACTGCCTGGGCTGCATTCCCCTTACCTGGCTAGCCCTCCTCCCAATGCCATATCTCCCTCTACCTGTCACTACACTGATTGGGTCGTCCCCCCCACAAGTCCCCCCACTTGGCTCCATATCCTCCCTCCCAGGCACACATTCAGGCCCTAACAAGAGATATAGGGGTTTGCCACATACCATGGCATCTCTGCATGTGCCTCACGTGGTTGGCTTCATATGTCAAGTGGTGGTGAGATTGTTGCCAAAGTAAAAAAGAAACTTCCACGTACGTGCAGTGGTCCCACATGGATATTGTATGTAAATAATCGGCTTCCTGCTGGCATCTGCCTGATGTTATGGTAAATATCCACACCAGCAGCCCTGAAGGATGTGAAGCGCTAGTGTAAAGATTTCCGATATGATCAAGAATAACACGGCCTTTATAGAGTGCTCAAAATGACCCGTGTACATAGTGCCAGTAACCCTTACAGTAGCCCTATGAATTAGGCCAGCTTTTAATTATTTATTTACATTTGCACCTATACCCTGCTTTTCTGTCATATTGCCCCCAAAGCAGCTTCCAATCTCATTAAAACTACACACCGCACAAGAATACCAAACATATGGCATAATATGAAAGCTTCAAGAAACCCCCAACTTACAGATATATAATACTCCAGTGGAGTGGGCCTGGCAATGGAGAGTTCCTCAAAAGGGAAACAAACCATCACCAAAAATGTGCTAATCTTACTAACAGCCAATCTTGCTCTGGCGCAGTGGCGTACAAAGCAACTGGTTTCATTGGCTGATCTTGACTTGGATGGGTGTCTGAGAGAAAACAGCTTGTTGGAGGCCAAATGGTGAATTCATGGCTCAGATGAGATTTGAAGTTGGGATTTCCCTGTTGATGGCTTTCGTTTTTACCCATTTTGCTACACCAGCTCTTGGATCAGATCAGGCAAAACCAAACGGGAAGCCAATTACATATCGTACAGAAGCATTTTTTCTTTGTAACCACAGCTTACAAAGGCAGCCTTAATAGGGGTGAACAACTTGTGGCCCTCCAGCACCCCTCCTTGCAAATCTTTTTTCCCATATTAATCATTCAGGACAGCTCCCTCTAGCATGGTTGGAAGCTGTTGTAATCCCTACTGCTGAGGCAGTGGTTCTTCAGGGTCTCAGGCAGAGGACTTTTTTGCTACCTGCTACTTGGTCCTTTTAACTGGAGATGCCAGTCATTGAACCTGGGACCTTATTTCAGAAAGAGAGGAAAGACCCACCTTTTAAAACTGGCTTTGGGGAAGTGGTTTTAGCAGTTTCATCTGCTCCTTTTGTATACCTTATTCTGAAGCATTTGGAACTCCCTCACCTGTGTCCCCAACTTCTTTATGGCTCTGAAATCTGAAGTGTTTACCTACTTAATGAGACTGGACATATTTGAATACAACATTCGTAGAACTATGCTTGGGGCTTCAAGAGAGACTTGCTCAGCAATGTTGGAAACCAAAAGGGAGACCAACCGCAGATCTTTTGATGAAATGCGTGTTAGCATTTTTAACAAGTGGCTGCAGTCCTGTGCTTGTTTACTGATTGCAGTGGAGCCCACTCCTATGGGAGGGAGCATGCATATGAGAGTGATTGCAGCTGCCTAATGACAGATTGCCCAGACAAACTGAGCACTGCTCGACAAACATCTTGGGCTAATAGCTTAAAGCAACCTTCCCCAACCTGGTGCCATCCAGATGTTTTAGACTACAACTCCCATAATCCCTGATCGTTGTCCATGCTGGCCAGGGCTGATGGGAGTTGTAGTCCAAAATATCTGGAGGTCATCAGGCTGGGGAAGACTGGCTGCAAATGGGGTTTCCTTGAAGTACTTTACAGACTGCCCAGCCAACCGTATGTTGCAAAGAAAGAATGTTAAATGGGACCATGATATGCTCTGAAAAGGAGTACTCTGAAGAGGAGCCAGGAAAAGGGAGGGGAGTTAATATCTCCCCTTTCTGGACTAGCTGGAGACTCAGGGAACTGTTGAAAAGGTAGAGGGCACTGAGAAATGTCAGTTCAGCACTTAAAATCAAGAGGATTACATTGCTAAGGGGAAGATATTATGGAAATTGGAATATTGCCTGCTTAAATCAATGAGGTAATGTAACCACTAGTTACAGTGGGAGGAAAGGGTTAATTGAACAATCACCAGGGTACATGTTTTGTGACCCCTACTTCTGCCTCTCTGTGGCCAGCTCTCTCTCTCTCTCTCTCTCTCTCTCTCTCTCTCTCTCTGCCTCTCCAACCTGATGGACCCACGGTCTGAGCTGGCTTCTAGCCAGGGACCTCCAATGAAGCAGACTCTTAACACCAAATACTCTAATCTGCCTATATGCATCCTGCATATATGAATAAACGGACTGTAAATAAAACAAATAAATGTCTTTATTAGTTTTAAACCATGTATGGACAATCCGTTCCTTTAAAGAGCCTTTTACCAGGGGTTAGAACCCACGTGGTGATAACCAGTTTCAATACCCAGGCTACACATAAGGGGGAAAACTCTGCTTCGTCCTAACCAGTAAAGGACCGACTCCTTTTCCAATATCCCTCAACGGTTTGTGGGCCCAGAACCCAGGACCCAAAACTCAGACCCAGAGCAATTAATAGTTTAACCATTATTAATGTGCACGAGTGTTTTTAGGCAGTAAGTTGAACTGGTATTTTTCAGGCTTTATTTACTGTTTTTGCTTTTGGATGCGTTTTTTGTTTTTGCCTCACCACATTATAAGGCTATCCAGATTGTTAAGAGTAATTTTTGGGCTGCAAAACTGTATTTTTGTTGAGAACGGAGCAAAGACAAGCCCCTGGCTACTGAAAGGAGAGAGCCATTTGCAAAACAAAAGAGCTGCTTTTTGTTGACTACAGACAAGCCCATAGATGATGGTAATACTGCAATGAGTGAAAAATGGAATCATCATCAGGCGATCACTCGTGACCGAGTAAGATTGTCTTCCGGGATAAAAGGAGGAAATTCTAAAGAAGATTGTGTAGACTCTAGCGATGGGTCCGTAAGTGACTGTGGAGGCCAATTCTAGATCCACACAGCTTCCCACAGTGAGGACACAGGTTACCAGATAGAAGATGGTCCTGTAAAGGATTCATTTGACGTGCGGGAATATGGCTGATGGCAAGGCTATAAGCCTGATGTTCACTGGACTAGACCCATTAGATCATGATCAGTTCATTGCAAAGGAATTGTTGCAAAAAATTAAGTCTGTGTTTGTATTTGAGAGTCCAAAATCACAGTAAGGATGTATGCAGCTCTCGATAGGGGGTGGAAACAGGGGCAAACACACCCTGCTTGATCCCCCCCACACCGAGCCCTGTGGAACTTACTTTTCCCCGGCTTGGCACATCTCCCCAGAGAGGAGCTGGGGAGAGATAGTTCCAGGTCCCCGGCGCTGCATCTTTCACGTAAGTGCCATAGAAAACAACCTTAAAACGGCCGCAATTTGCAATTCGTGGCTGTTTTAAGGTGGTTTTCTATGGTATTTATGTGAACAATGCAGCACCGTTGTCCCATTGTGTCACTTCCTGGCACAGCGCCGGGACCCGTCACGTCACTTCCGGGTCCTAAGAAAGTCTGACGAACCATATTGTGCGGCGGTGGTGCTCGCTGAGCACCCAGCGAGCACCCGAAGAGGTACGTGTATAGTGCTGAAAGAAATAATTAAGTTGCAACTAAATAGAAAGCAGGACTGTGATGAGTATATCAGAAGTTTCTTGCGTATAGTGGCAGACTTAAGAGCCACGGATTTTGAACTAATAGAAAAACAAATGCAATCTTTTCCTTGCATGTCTTGGAAATTCCTTTGCCCTGTTTGTAACAATAAATACCAAGGGAAATGAATCCCATAACTTGGATGAGTTGGGAAAAGCCTTGAGAGCAGAATGCATCACGTCTTATTCTGCAAAACCCCAGACTCCTGAGCGATGTAATCACAAGGTCCAGAGATACATGAAACCACAAGCTCCACCCCCAGAGAAAGACAGGAGTCAACCAAAGAGGTGTTTCAATTGCAATAAAAAGAGTCACTTTGCCAAAGACTGCAGAGCTACTAAGGGCTCACCTGACCAAAGACAAGGGAATTCCTCTCATCCCCCTAATTCCAAAGCTGAAAACCTTTCTTTAAACAACCACCATGACTTAAGAGTTGGGTCAGAACCAAGATCAAAGTGGCTAATAGGCTCGGGAGCGAGTGGGCATACAACCTTTGATAAAGGGTTCTACCAGAACTTTCATCCAAATGAATCAGGATTCATGTGCGTGGCAGATGGGTGCGCACTAAGCATTGAAGGAATAGGCACAGGAACCCTGCCACATATTGATGGGGAGAAAGTGACAAGAGCAGTCACAGAAGTTCTCTATGTGCCTCAGACTAAGTGCAACCTCCTAAGTGTCCCTGCCCTAGACAACTGCCCTACTGGCGTAGTGGTGAGAGTGTTGGACTGGGACTTGGGAGATCCGGGTTCTAGTCCCCGCTCAGCCATGAAACTCACTGGGTGACTTTGGGCCAGTCACTGACTCTCAGCCTAACCTACCTCACAGGGTTGTTGTGAGGATAAAATGGAGAGGAGGAGGAGGATTACGTAAGCCGCCTTGGGTTCCTTGCAGGAAAAAAGGCGGGGTATAAATATAATAAATAAATAAAATAAACAAAGGTTTCACAGTAACTTTTGGAAATGGCAAACACATTGTTGAACATGAAAATGTAGTGTATGTTGTCGCTAACAAAAAGGAAGGTGTTTAAAACTGTTTATGAATTGGATCTAGCAGGTGAACAGGCCTACACTGCAAGAGAGTTGGTAAGCAAGCAAGAGTCCAAATCAGATGATGAAATGTGTGCAGAGTCCCTGGAACTATGGCACAAAAGATTTGGACATCGCAGCACCAGCACATTACTGGAGATGCAGAATAAAGGTGTGGTAAGAGGGTTAAAGATAAAGCAAAGTACAATGGAAGAAATGCCAAAATGTACTTGTGTGAGAATGAAGGGCCTCAGACCTTCTTTTCCAAGTAGGACAAGACAATGCACAAGCATAGTGCTAGAGATAGTCCATTTTGATTTAATTGGACCTGTACATGTGGCTTCAAGCGGCGGTTCAAAATATACATTAATTTTGTTGGATGATTTCTCTAAGTATGCTGTTGTCTACTTCCTGAAACACAAAGATGAAACTCTGGAGAAACTGAAGTGGTAAGTGGAGATGGTGTTGAACAGATTTGGAAGACGATCCCAGGTGTTACAGACAGACAATGGGGGTGAGTTTATGTTGCACCACACACAGACATTCCTCTCTAAACATGGTATAGAACATAGAACCACTGTCAGCCATACCCCAGAGATGAATGGTACTATAGAAAAGAAGAACAGATATGTCATAGAAATGACAAAATGCAACTTTTGGGGTGGGAGTTTGGGGGATCTGTCTGCAGCAACATGCAGATCACCGCAGCAACACAAGAGTGTGAGACTGCCAGTCCATCTCTGGATTATGGGAGGGCTTGAAAAAGAGATCACAAAAGAGGCAAGGGACAAACTTTCAAAGGACCCAGTTCAAGGCTAAAGGCATTGTGAGGGCCACATTCCCGCGGAGAGCGAGGCATTTTGGAGGACTCATGTTGCATGCTAGGTGAGGCACATTGTAAAAACAGTAAGAGATGCGTTCCATTTAATTCTATGGGGTATAATGCAGTAATTTGATCACAAAGGCGCGCAGAGACCTTATATTGTAAGGGCAGAAAGAAAAAGTGGTTGTGGTAGAGCCTTCCATTAGAGGCCCAACCACTCCAGCCAAATTGAAATAGTTCACGATTAGGCCACATGCACTAAAAGTGAGCCAATTTCAAAAAGTAAGTTGGCAACCAAGAGACAGTCAAACAAGTTACCGTATATTATAGTCCCATTACATAAAGTGAATGCTTCCCAAAGTTTCTACAGTCTGCGCCATCCTGGGGATACAAGAAGGAATAGTGTAGCATGTAGCAGAGACAATCCAAAAGCCAGCGCATTGCATTAGCCTCAATGATGTAGGCAGGGGAAAAGAGCTGGTGGAGTTCACTAGAGGGGTGGAGGAGTCGAAGTCTTGCAGGAGTCTGGGCAATCTTGCTCAATCCAATTGGGGTGATGGCAATAGTGCAAGGTTGTCTTTTCATTGCAATGCTAGGGATGATTGTGTGGATGAAAAAGCTGGCTCAGAGGTTCCGGAGCCTCAAGGAGCAACTGAGCGCCCAGTACCAATTAAGGAGATGGTAGCTTCATATTCTCCAAATACCAAGCTACCACCAGGGGGACTGTTATGAGGGGATATAGTTATAATCATTTGGTTGTGACTATGGCTCACAAGGAAGACCACAGCAGGCCCCAATAGGAGCTTGGGTTCCTGAGAAATGAACAGCCCCTCAACCAGACTGGTGCACAGGATGCAAATGAAGGCGTGAATGGAGGGTGATTGAGATCTAGGAGATTCTTGCAGTGATTAGATTAGCACACATGACCAAGACACTGTACCTACTCTATATTTCTTCTTGAATAAACAGCTGTTCTCTTTCTAAATGTGTTGTGTCTCTGTTTATCGTCAGTATGTCAAGTCTGTGTTTCATGTTAAAAGGCAAAGTGTGCACTTCACGCAACTGTGTGCATCGTTACCCCAGCCAAAGATCCCAAACCTTTTGCAATAGGGTGTGGTTAGCCTCTCTTCTGTAAGGGAATCAAACAGCAGCTGATTTACAAATTATCATTACATTCCACGTTTTCCTGTGCCATTTTTTTGTTACTGACTTTTTGACACATATTCAGTTCTTTGTAAGAAGCATTCTTGTTCCTGCTTGTTCTTTGGGCAGAATGGAAACTTTCTTTTGTGATTCTAGCATTCATTCACAGCAGAGGCTTATTTTTTTCATCTTACTCCCATCCACTGTTTTAAACCAGGGGTGAGAAACCTTAGGCTCATGGATAAAATCTGGCCCTCTAGGGTTCCTCAGACAGCCATGCCCCCTCCCCCTAACCACCGATCATTTGGTGGTTTCCCAGCTTTTGTGCATCCCACCCACCCAACCCCATTCTGAAAGGCTGAAATGCTTCTCCTGAGGCTTAGGTGCTGGCAGTCAGAACTTTCAGCTACAATACTGCTGGTACTTTTTGTATTTTGTTCCCACCCACCACTGGAATGCAGTCCCCTCCATTGCTTCTCCAAAACTGAATTCTGCCTTCAGGCTGAAAGAAGTTCCCCACCCCCGTTTTAAATTGTTTGAGGCTGAAAGCCACACAAAGTTCAAGAGTCCAAGCTTGGCCTCATGGTTCAAGATCTTAGCTGTAAAAGATGAATTGCGTTTGCCAGGCCTGAAAACAACCAAGGTTCTTTCTAGAAAACAAAACCCGACTCCTTTATGTTTTCAAGAGCTATTGGCATTTTCATCTATATTTGAAAGGATGTGCTAGGGTAGTTTTATTAACCTTATTTTATATATGTAGAACTAATGATTTAAACCAGAGTTCCTCAAGCTTGGGTCTCCAGATATTGTTGAACTACAACCCCCATCATCCCTGAGCATTGGCCATGCTGGCTAGGTATGATGGGAGTTGTGGTCCAACAACTGGGGACCCAAGGTTGGGGAAGGCTAACTAAAAACAATGGTTTCTGAGGAATAATATAATAGTCATCCCACTTTATCAAAGCAAACTGCATAACATCTCTATAAACTTGCTATATTGTTATGCATACTGATTATTTTCACAGGAAATGCCACTTTAATAATGGTGCTTCCCTAAGACTTTGCAAAGTATCCTATTCTTCCTCTATGGTCAATTCTTTCATTGGCTGTTTAATACAGGGACTTGCATGTGGTTGAAAATATGCTAGGGGACAAACTACAACCATATAGCAATCATCTAAATAGTTACTACAGATCAAGAGGAAATTTATATGGACTCCTGCTCTGCTGAGGCTCCCCACTGTCCAGCCAAAATGATTTGCTGCCTTTTTGCCATGCAATCCATGCATGAGGGCAGAAATGACTTGTATTGCATTTGCACTCAAGTCCCCGGCCTATTTGGGATACAATATAAATGTATACAAAACAAATTCATGATTAATGCTACAAAAATGAAAATGGATATCAGTTAGTTAAAATAAACCTTTTATTTAAAATAAATGTCTTGAACAACATTTAAACAACAAAACAAAAATGTCATTAGGTAGAATGCTACGCACATCCAAAACCCTTGGAGGAATTCAGTGTCTTGATTCTAAGCAACAGGGCTTTGAAGAACTAGAAAACCCAACTGCCAATCTGAATTCCATATCTAGCTGTATGTAAATTCATACAATATTGCTGTTGAAATTAAACTGAGCTTTAACTATAGGTCCATGTCTATATGTCGTGTTTGCAGGCACACTGGTTCTGTAGTTTGAGGCTGCTTTAAATAGTTGTTCTCACACATGCACATTTTTGCTCAGGGCTCCTCTGCATCAAGATTTAAAATATCATGAGAATGATGGTTTGTTGTAAAAAGATTAAAATATCATCAGAATAAAGATATAGCAAAAATACAATTTTATTATTAACATTTATATACTGCCTTATTTGCTAAAAAGCAAGTCACATAGCCTTTGTTGATGTGGATGACTCACAAGACTAACTGAAATGGTAGACTAAATGTCTGCCAACATTTGTAGATCAAGATCCAGGAGTGTCAGAGTTGAAATATAGGAACTCAATTGCTTTGGGGGAGGGGATGTTGCAAAGTGCAGCAGAAATTTTATTTCCATTAAGTTATATCTGTATAGAGTGAATGTGAGTAAAGATTGTATTAAGCTTATTAGCCCTGCCTCAACTAATTTGTGCCTAGTTTGTCAGTGGTACATTCCTTTCCTCAATTTTCACCACCACTACTTTCATATACAGTCATGCCTTGGATTGAGAGCATAATTCGTTCTGGAAACGTGCTTGTAATCCAAAACACTCTTATATCAAAACGAAATCTCCCCCAAAAAATGTGTTCAGAGATTTTTAATTTAAGCCGTACTACAGTACTTCTATTGCAAGACGTCGCTTGTATATCAAGTTAAAAAAAATTAAATAAATATTTAAAAATTTGCTTGTCTTGCAAAACGCTCTCAAACCAAGTTACTTGCAATCCAAGGTATTACTGTACAGTATAAAGATCTTACTCCTAGGCCCAGTTTAGACATAACACTAAACCATAATTCAGTTCACCATTGTAAGAGCATACCGCACAGCATTGAGCCTCAGGTCTGTGTATTCCCCCACTCCCAATCCATTATGCACAAGCTGAGGAAATTGGATACTTCCACTTTCATTTCTGAATATACAATGTTCCTGTTATGCCCAAACTTGGGTAACTGTGGTTTACACTAACTGTGCTTATTTCAAGCAAACCAAGATCAAACCACAGAAAAAGGAGCAGGGGTAGACAAGCATGGGGCTTGCTACAATTTGTTTTCATAATGCTAAACCAGCTTCCCCTGACCATTAGACATGCTATCTGGGACTGATGCGAGTTGTAGTCCAAAACATCTGGAGGCACTAGGTTAGAATGAACTAAAATATGGTTTAGCATTATGCCTGAACCAGGCCAAGTATTGAGTTAAACAATGTATGAAACAGAGTTAGACCCAAGAAGTGTATTTTGTGTGTGTCCAGGAAACATATATTTACAAGGGAAACAAGAAAAATATTCTGTTAGGAATCTTCCTTAAAAAAAAAAACACCATTTGTCTGTACTGCAGAATCTTCAATATCTGAATGTCAGTCACTTGAATATGGAGAACTCAACTGGAAGAAAAGAAGCACATTAGTTCACAGGAATGCATTGCAAGATAAATCACAGCTTGCTAAAAATAGTGAGAATGCCAACTCCACAAATGGTTTGTAAACTAAAAACTGAAACAAGCACTAGATCTCCCCCCCCCCGCAAGCCTGTTTTTTGTTTTTTTTAAACCTTAATTTTCTACCTAGAGTGCTGTTGTCATGTTGACCCCAGAGAATGAGATATAAAGTTGGCACAAAAATACTTTTCATTGGATCAATTTCTGTTGAAAAGGGAGAACTGTGAGAGGACCTAGGCCCAATTCTATCTTTAAAATACCCAACTTTGTTTTGGAAGCTAGTGCCATATTTATCTGACAGATGAAGAAATACTAAACAGGCAAAGTGATATCTTCTCTTTGGTTGGTGTAGGAATATGTAAGCTTGTGAGTTACAGAATGAGACTGGTAAGTGGTCATCATCAGGCAATCACTCGTGACCGAGTAAGATTGTCTTCCGGGATAAAAGGAGGAAATTCTAAAGAAGATTGTGTAGACTCTAGCGATGGGTCCGTAAGTGACTGTGGAGGCCAATTCTAGATCCACACAGCTTCCCACAGTGAGGACACAGGTTACCAGATAGAAGATGGTCCTGTAAAGGATTCATTTGACGTGCTTTTCGCTTAGCACGTTTCTCCCTTTCACCTTGCACTCGGGCTTCTTCAAAGTCCATGGAACCTTTGTGAAAGGCCAACCTCCATTTAGATCGTTCATGGGCCAGAGCTTCCCAGTTTTCGATGTTTATATTGCATTTTTTTTAGATTAGCCTTATGAACATCTTTAAACCTCTTATATTGACCACCGATATTCCGCTTTCCATCCTTGAGTTGGGAGTAAAGTAACTGCTTTGGGAGATGGCAGTCAGGCATTCGAACAACATGACCGGTCCACTGAAGTTGGCGTTGAAGGATCATTTTTTCAATGCTAGTAGTCTTTGCTTCTTCCAGTACACTGACATTTGTTCGCCTATCTTCCCAAGTAATTTGCAGGATTTTCCGGATAGGTTTGGTTATAATTGCAGATTTTTTTTATCCCTTCAGACAGCAGCCTAACTGCAAAGCCACTTGGATTTCACCTATAAGCATACTTCACTGGACATAGTTCCTTAATCATCAAATGAACCATTTCTGGAATGGTAAGACAGGAAACAGTCTTTCATAGGCATGCACGTACAGGGTTGTTGTTGCATTTTAGAGTGGCTGCAAGGATTTTGTTTGGAAACTCAGCAGCTTATGCTCTGCTAAGCATGTTAAGTAGTAATTGTTTTAGGGCACTCTTTTCTCCCCCGGACTAAGTACCCAGTTGTCCCCATGAAGCTGCTTGAGCTCCAGTGGCACAAAACAAATATGGGGCAGACTGAGCCAGTCCTTGCAAATGCCATTTCCATTTTCTCATGTTTGTGCTTTGAATTAGGTTTGCTTGTTCACAAGGTAGTCCTTACGTCAGGACACTAGCTCTTTGGGGCTCAGTGACAATCCTGAATAAATATAAAACAGGCCTGAGCATGTGTGTTCTACCCTGATAAAGACATTCCCAACAGCCAAAATATTAGCGGTATTTGCATATGGCCCTTGAGCTAAGATAACAGTAGTGGATAACAACTACTAATACTGTTAGCACTGTTTTATCAACAGGGATAAAAACTTAGTTTGTGTATTGTATGAACTGTCTAGTATGTAATAGGTTTCTGGTCACTCTTCACACACCAATCCCTTGTTTGCTTAGCTTTGGTTTAGAAATTAAAAAGAAAACCTGCAACGTACAGCAGTTTCCATTACAGTAGGACTTAGATGTTCTCTCAAAACAGCATAGACACTTGGAGACATGGGGAGAAGGTCCAATGGAGAATGTGTGTCTGTAGAATCATTTAGACTTAAGAAAAACAGACAGACAAAGAAGATGTCTTTAATGAGTAATACATGAGGGAAAATTCTGTTATGTAGCATGTTATTTGATGAGAGAATCAGACAGTTGTAATGACTCTATCATGCATTGAATGTCTTCCCAAGTACTCTGTTTATATTAACATACTCTCACCCAATAAAATCAATGAAGGAACTTTACAATGCAATCCTATACCTGTCTACTCAGAAGTAAATCCTATTGAGTTCAATGGGACTTACTCCCAAGTATAGGATTCCAGCTTTGGGCTTCGTGCATGTGGACAGAGCCCAGAGTTAGAATATGCACCAGCTGGTATAGAAATTTAGACTAGGCACCAAGGTCCTAGGCACTCCAATTTACCCAAACTGCTCCTCTTTGTTCTATAACCCCAACCTACCCCTCCCCAAGCAACATAAGTGGTTCATGCGTATCTGCGGCCTCACTTTTAGGCCTGAAAACCTAGCTTCACTGAGAACACAGCTAATTCCCCGATCAAAACACAATTCTCCATGAAGGCTGAAGCATCCCCAACTTATGTAATGCTTAACAAATGCCTTGCTCAACTGATTCCCCCAAAATCAGCTTGTGCACTGAATCCATGTAAACCTCAATAAACGTGCCAAAGTGGCCTTAAATCCACTTCAATCTTGTCTGAGTGTGTGGATCTCTTTGGGTGAGAATGGCCTTCTTAGCCATAAATGCTCTATTTGCCAATGTTAAAAAGTCCTTTAAAATGGATGTCTCATGAGAATGTGTGCAAGTTTGTACACATGTCTACATGAGAGCACATTCTGTAACAGTTATAAGTAGAGCGTTACATAGCAGGAATGGGCACTGAGACCAAGCAGCGAAAGGAATTTCATCTCCTTTAAAGAACAACGTTCCAATGGCACTGGTTTGCCAGACCTCCCACACAGAGAAGTTTCAGGAAATATTAGTTGAAACAATTAGCAATGACTACTCACATTTTGGAGACTGGAATAAATACAGAGGGGACATAACCTTTGGCTCCTCCTTCTGTAGGTCTTGGCACTAAATATTAAAAATAAAAACATTGGGAACATTAAATCTGTATCTAGAACTAGAAGCGGAGTGAGGTTTTCATTATGCAGTGGGATGCCACTTCATTTTGCACATTCAGTGTAGCGCAGCAGCTCAATGCATTTGTTTTTCACAGAGGACTCACTGTAGGTGGGGGAGGAACTACAGCTCCCTGGAAGATGAGCACATGCTTTGCATGCAGAAAGTCCCTGGTGCAATTCACAGCTAAGGGTTAGGGAGCAGTGATGTGAAAGACTTCCATCCGAGACCCTGGAGAGCCACTGCCAGTCATAAATAGGCAGTAATAGGTCTAGCTGGACAGATAGTCTGACTTTATAAAAAGCAACTCCCTACATTCCTGTGTTCATTTATTCTACATGTACCAGGATTGTACACAGAGCAGACTTCCACTGGCCCCTCATCTGGGGCCGGGGAGAAGATTTGCGAGTGGGAGAGGAGAGAGGAGTTAGATAACAGGTCAGGTTGGTCACAGTGGCACCTTTCAAGGTGACTGACGTTTACCCAAGGCTGCCCTCGCTAATGCCCTGAGGCTTGCCAGGAGGGAGATTGGGACGTCTTTGGGGTTTTGCCTTTCTCGCCTACATTGGGTGCCTGGAGGCGTCAAAGTAAGGCGACGATGGTAAAGCCCTCCAGCTCCACATGGAGGGCAACTGGCCGGGGGCGGACCAACCCGCCTCCGGTGCGGTTAGGATGTATTTGCCAAATATTGGTTTTTTCCCGGCCAATGGCCGGGCTAGGTTAGTACCGCACTTCGCCCTTCACAGATCTTCAATTCAATAAATGTGGCCCTGATTTGAAACCATATACTCTGTGTCTGACTCTTCTTTATCTCACCCATACACTCGCAACAGTTATGCTTTGTTTCCACAATGCCCTCACCACTATTACAGCTGGAAAGAGATCACTGGGTCAGGGTGAAACTATCCAATCAATGGAACAAAGGAGTAAAGTTATACTAACAGAGCAATCCTATGGGCCCCTAGACAGTGTCTAGACGACCATAGGATTATTCGGATTCCCAGCTCCAAGGTTGGAAAATTGCTTCAACCTTGTAGCTGGGGATCTGCGCTCAGATCCCCCCCACCCCCCAATAACTGGCACAGAATGAACCCCACCGGCTGCATCTCCAAGGTCACAAAAGCAACCTTGGAGAAGGGGTTTAGTGGGCATTCTAGGGGGCAGGGAGGGGAGGAGACGGGTCACCAAGATATGAGGTATCTTGGCAGAGCCTCAGCCTCCTTCCCTCCCCCTCTGAAGCGCCGCAGTTAAGACAGCCAAAATTGGCCATCTACCTGTTTTGCAGAGGGGATGAAGCAGGGAGGTGACCTTTGCCTCCATGCTCCTCCCACTCTGCATGGGATGCCTGTAATCCTCTGAGTTTGGAAGGTTATGGGCATCCCCATAGGCCTGTGCCCTAAATTAGCCATCTTAATAATAATAATAATAATAATAATAATAATAATAATAATAATAATAATATAATTATTATTATTATTATTTAAGGGCGCAATCCTATGCACGTTCAGACAGAAAAAAGTTCTACAAGAATTATAAGAACATAAGAACAACCATGCTGGTTCAGGCCAAGAGCCATCTAGTCCAGGATTCTGTTCACACAGTGGCCAACCAGCTGCCCACAGGATCCCACAAGCAGGACATGAGTGCAACAGCACCTTCCCACTAATGTTACAACAAGGCAACTGGAGTACATAGGCATACTGCCTCTGATACTAGAGGCAGTAGTATGCCTCCATGATACATCATGGCTGGCTGGGGAATTCTAGGAGTTGTAGGATTTTTTTTCTGTCTAAACATGCTGATAGGATTGTGCCCTAAGTGTTCTTAACACATCATTATGTTTAACTGTATAAACATCATATTGTGTTAAGAACACTTAAATTGTTATTCTCCCTATATTTAGCATTCCAGTACTTAACAATCATTTTACCCCAGACTTATTAATCTGTTGACATACTTTACATATTGTTTATTTAATAATTTAAAGAGTTTTTCACACCCTTTGCAACTGTTCACCAATCACAGATTTCTCAACATTTCCCCAGTTTTGGAGAACAGTTATCAGTAACTGTTCTCCAAAAGTTAAAAATTAATTTGTGGGACAATCTACACATTACACATAATGCATGCAACGAAACACCAACTCCTTTCTAAATGAAAAACAGCCTTGTGGGGCTGTGATTTTTTTGAGTGGAAGGGCAGGAGGATGGTACTTAAACATTTCTCCACTGGCCATTTTACCACTCAAAAATGTTCCCTAGCTACTTCTCTCCCCAATAAGGGGAACACGACCATTTCTCCAACTGCCCTTATGCTCAAAATTGCTACCTCCTGAGGCTACTTTTCATTTTAAAATAAGTTGCGGGATTATTATATGTATTTGCATGTGTGCAGTTTCACCCTTCTGTTCTAATTTTTCCTTATAACTTCTACACATGCTATTATAGAATTTTTGGAAACTGAAGCTGAAATCCTATACCCACTTTCCTGGGAGTAATGTCCATTGAACTCAATGGGACTTGCTTGTAGACATGTAGAGGACTGTGCTGCAAATATTTTATTCTGTCTCTATCTGCTTTATTACTTCTAAATATAATTCAAATGTGGTAGAATAACACCCTTAAAGCCCTAAATGGTTTAGGACTAAGGTACCTAAAGGACTGTCTCCTCCCTCATGAGTCTGTCCATCTACTTAGTTCGTCCAGAGAGAATATTCTCTGGGTCCTGCTGCCATTAAAATTTTTGGTTGGTGGGGATGCTGGAAAAGACCTTCTCCATCTTGGTACCCAGACTTCGGAACACCCTCCCGCAAAAGATCTACCTGACCTTCTCTCTGATGGTGTTTCATTGTCCAGTGAAAACTATTTTATTTCAATGACCCTATGGGGTTATCTGATGGATGGATTCTTTCTCTCAAACTATTTTGCTTTTCTCCTCTGCTGGTCGCAGACTGCACTTTTGTTTTAAAATCTATTTCAATTGTAAGCTGCCTTGGGTGCTGCTATATGTAATGAAAGTGGTGGGGTATAAAAGTATCCACATTTGTAGTTAACCTCTTCAACATTTTTAATGTACAATTGGGTGGGGAGAATAGAAGGTATTCAAAACAATATCCAACCTTCACTTGGCTGAGAACTGTAGTGCTTTCCAAAGGCTTTGTCTTTGGGGATATCTGGATAAAGATATTTCAGTGGGTTTTCAGGAACGTTATCTTCCACAATAACTTTGTAATCTCGTAAAATGTCAGCAAATGGCAGTGCAGTTAAACGACCCTTATTATATGGTTCGACAGAATGGAAATTCATTTCCCCTGTGAAGAAAACATAGTTGTAAATAAGGAGATATTGCAGTTTGTTTTTCTTAAAATGTGAGGACAAGTCACAACTTATTTAAAAGAATAAAATGCCAAATGCATAAATGCTGTCCTACTGAGAACTGAAACAAGCAACAGATTCCCGCCCCCCCACTTTCCCGCTAAAGGACAAAAAATAATTTGCTATACAGGAGACTATTGCAGCACAGGGCCCAAAGAAGGAGGTAGACAGTAGGTACAACGGCACTTATTTTATCTTTACAACCCTAGTTAAGGCTGCTGCACTAGGACTTACAATAAAATTAATACATGGTTTGGGATCCAAAGTGACATGTGCATACATTCCGAGCATGCACCCAATTTTGATCCATAGCTATCTCTTCAGAAGGTCCACTGACTCTCCCATTCTTCTTTTCTCTTTGTTCGTGTTTCCCTTCACCCACTGTCAGAATTTACACAGGGCTAGGGCTTGTCTTTTGTATGTATTACTCTGTAAAACACCACGTGCACTGATGGCACTATATAAATAATAGCTACTATCAATAATAACGTGAAGCCTGCAAGCTCAAAAAGCAGTTCTGTTTTGGCAATTTGGCATGTAAAATGAAAGGCGTAGAAAAGGCACTAATGCACACATTCTATTATTGCACCTAATTTCCATTGTGCTTCATGAACTTGGGGCCTGGGTGTTGGTGGAGGAAGATGGGATTTGCACTTCAAAATATAGCTCTTACCATTTTCTGGCTGGGATACCCAGGTGAATGTAATCCCTCCTAAATTGCTTTCACTAAACCTCAATAAAAATGTTCCAGGCATCTTGTCTTTGAGCAAACCCCGCTCTTTCTCTTTGCTCACAAAACCCATGATACACCTGCAACCAAACAGGAAAAGAAATAGCAGCTTTATGTACATGCATGCCTATCAGAAATTCCCACTGAATTCACTTGGCAAAATGCTGTGCTGCAGTTCCAGATAATTGCCGATCTAAGCCGAAGGGTCAAACCACACATTACAGAGGAATGCCTGCTTTTTTTTACTTCAACACAACACAGGAGCAGGAGGGATTCCAAATTTGATTAGGGAAGTGGCACCAGAGGAATGGGTGTTACGGTACTTCCCCACCCGCCATGCAGCTATTAGCCACGAAACGGGAAAATAGAAGTACATTACTCATACTTCTCTTACTCCCTCCTGCCCAAGCAGGGTTGCTAGGAGTTTTGGGGAGGCAATTTAGATGGAGAAACCATGTGTGGGATGGGGGGTTAAATGCCCCTTCCCTGACACTGCTTCACTAATTAAATTCAGAGCTCCCTGCTCCCATTTTAAGAAGTCAGGAGATCATGAATCTCCCCATCATATGTGGGAGTTCTTAACTACTCAGATAAGCAAAACACTTGCTCACAACCCCCTTAATACATCTGCAAAAGCACAAGAAAAGAAATGTCAGATTTAGGTATACACATTTGTATCAGGAATTCCTCGGGTCAATCTTTATCTTCTAGTTCACTGCGCAAGGCAAAAACCAAGGCCAGCCCTACCATGAGGCAGAGTGAAGTGGTGGCTTCAGGCAACAGATGCTGGGAGGCGGCAGCCAGGTGTTGGAGGAGAGAGCTCTGTGCCAAGCAGTCAGTCCTGTGCCCCCTTAGCTAGCCTGCTGCCTTCAAGGGCAGTGGAGGATGCTGTCCCATCACCAGTGTTGAAAAAACAGCCAAGTGGGCTTTTCTACATGGAATGGGAGAGGGTGTCATCTTGTCTATTGCCTCAGGCAGCAAAATGTCTTGGGCCAGCCCTGGCAAAAACTAATCAGAATTATGTGCCGTTTCATCTGTGAAATCATGGTGCTACACTGGTGTGGCAAAATACCCAGGATATGACACTTGGGATGGCACAACAGCACCAGTGCAATGCCATTGTGCAAAGCCTCTTGCAACTGAAATGTAGGCAGATGTAAGATAACACAGGAGCGGCAAAAACTAACTACACCTTAGCCATGTTAAGACCCAGAGTAGTTCTCTGTACACCACCTCCCCTTGTACCTGCTGCATCTGCTTAAATCTTCCACTGAAATCAAAAGGACTTAATGATATAATTAGGAAAGAAACTGAAAATAAAACTGCCCATAACATACTCCCATATGGTGCAACTACACTTAGAATACTGTGTACAGTTCTGGTCACCGCACCTAAAAAAGGATATTGTAGAGTTGGAAAAAGTGCAGAAAAGGGAACTAAAGTGATCAAGGGGGTAGAGCAACTCCCCTATGAGGAAAAGTTACAACAGCTGGAACTCTTTAGCTTAAAAAAAGGCGAGTGAGGGGAGACATGATAGAGGCGTACAAAATTATGTATAGTGTGGAGAAAGTGGATAGGAAGACATTTTTCTCCCTCTCTCATAATACTGGAACTTGGGGTCATCCCATGAAGCTGATTGGTGGGAGATTCAGGACAGATAAAAGGAAGTACTTCTTCACACAGCGCATAGTTAAACTATGGGATTCACTTCAATAAGATGTAGTGATGGCCACCAGTTTTGGAGGGCTTTAAAAGGGGATTGGACAAATTCATGGAGGAGAAGGCTATCAATGGCTACTAGTCCTGATGGCTATATGCTACCTCCAGTATCAGAGTCAGTATGCCTATGTACACCAGTTGCTGGGGAACATGGCTGGGAGAGTGCTGTTGCACTCATGTCCTACATATGAGCTTCCCATAGGCAGCTGGTTTGGGCTCACTGCAGCCTTTTCCCCCCCTTTAAACTTTTTTTTCTTGATAGCAAAAGCCAGCTGTCAAGTCAGCTTTTGCCATCCCCCTTTTGACGGCTCTGGAAAGTCCCTTCAAGGTTCCCCAGCGACACCTTGGAGGGGCTGCCCATGGTTGCCAAGCATAGTTTTTTTCCTGCACTTGTGCAACTGTGGATATTCACAGTTGCGGGAATGGGGAGCCTCGGGTTCGCAATGTGCAGGGTGGTGCCTGCTGGCAAGTCTAGCAGGTACCCACCCTGCACATTGCTCCACAGAGGCAGCAAGTAAGCTTATTTTTCCCTTTGGTTGCTTCCGACAGCTATCAAAAGGCAAGCTGTCAAATTTAACCAAAGGCGCAAGTAATCTTGACAGGTCTTGTTTGTCCTGAAATTGTTTTAGCTGTTTTGTATATTGAAGAACAATTATGCTGTATTTTATGGTATTTGTGCTCTGTTTTTGTGAATTGTTGTGAACTGCCCAGAAAGCTTCGGCTATTGGGCGGTATAAAAATGAAATGAAATGGAAAAAAATGAAATGGCCACTGTGTGAACAGAATGCTGGACTAGATGGACCCTTGGTCTGATCCAGCATGGCTCTTCTTATGTTCTTAAAAGTGCTTAACTTTGGCTCAGCTATACCCATTGTCTGTACTTATTAAATAAACATAAAATGACAAATATTCTCCACAGCCAATTTATGTACCATTACCAAAATGCTTCTCACCCATCAATCCAAAGAGGAAGAATGTGTTTTTTAATTAGATCCAAGATTGCTTCAAGCCATATCCAAAATGTAAATGATTTACCAGGCAAGTGTTCCTGTTTATAAAACAAATTATTTTAAGTAAAGTACCAATATTGTTGTTTGTTTCTTTAGTCTTATACTGAAACAAAATAGTCACTTGGTATTCTAGAATTCTGAAGGGCACCTATGATACTATTTCTTACTAGTATTTAGTTTACTCCATATGCATGTGAGATTGCGGCGATTTTGCATATCAGCATAACATATCAACTTCGGAAGTCTATATACAAGTAGCAGTTTTGCCCTACTTCTCCACTTTTATGATAAGCATTTTTGTAAGTTGCATTTGTCATATTGCCCACTAAGATCTTACTGTTCTTTTTACTTACACAACTTCTGGTGTCATTTATAATAAATACTTTTAAAGTTAGGACTAAACTAGCCACTGTGATACCCCCACCATATATGCATGAAATCTGCTCTACCTGTTTGGTATCTTCAACATTTACTGTAATTTAATCTATACATTTTTAAATCCTTCTTGGAGTGGAGTGCCATTGATAAATAGTCTTACATTCCCCCCCCCCCCTTTATTGCAATATTTAGGATGCAACTCTATTGGGTGGCTACCCATTAGAAGGAAGCCCCTGATCTTGGAGGCTTCCAAGTATCCTATGCTCTGCCAGACTGCTAGCGACATTGCAGGAGGAGTGACGGAGGCGATTTTCACCTCTCCATCCTCCTTTGTTTACATTTTTCTTTAGACGGGGCCTGTCCTGGCAGTGTCTATGACCTCAGGAGGGGGAAATCTGAAAAATCCTATGGTCCCTGGGATTCTGTGGGATGGTCACCAGGGATCATAGGACTGTGCCCTTAGTGTCCCCATAGAAACTGTTGTATATATAAAACTCTACCCCTTTTCTGATAAATGAACATAGAGATCAATTTCTCATTTTCTTTTAAACTTAGCATTTTCCAGTAATTTATTTATTTATTTACATTTATTAATCGCCCATCTGGCCGGCAACCGGCCACCCTGGGCAATGTACATAGGCTAAAAACAAGATAAAATACGTTCCACAGTCCTTGATAGACAATCTTTTATGACTTTTTACATTATCAACAAACTCCGCTACTTATAATTCTTTTACATTTAATTCACCTTATTTCTTATCTGTAAATCCTGAAAAAAAAGAGCTTGAACCTGAATGTCCTCTCTTATTATATTATACACAACCAAAGCTGGTTCCAGGTTTGAAGGGGTCCTTAGCAAAGTACCCCCTGGTGGGCTCCCTGCTCTATCAGTAGATCCCCCTCGGGGTTTACCTGGTAGTGGTGGCAGCAGCACTCTGAATTAGTGATGAGCAACACAACTCTTCCCCACATGTTCCCATACCATTTTGTGACCATGTGTGTTTTTCCACATATAGTTCCAGCATATTTTTAAAGAAAACAAGATTAGCCCCCTGCAAAAGATCCCTAAACACTCTCCCTTGTATTATAGCACTCAACTAGCACATTGTGTGGGGTTGTTTTTTGCTTCACTCACCCACCAGTGAAGCAAGGGTGCTCCACCACCCATTTTACTTGCAGGAAGGACATTGTACTTTTGCCACTGCAAAGTTACATGTGGAATTATCATTCAAATGCTAAATTTGCTTGGAGAATAGACTGGTTGTATGTATGGAAATACCTTATGATGCAGAAGGATAAGACCAGTGTGCAAATGCAAACAATGAGGAAAGCAACATTTTGAAATATAATAACAACTTACCTTACAGAACTTTGACCAGGAAACTTGATGATCACCATGAGTAACTTGTCCTAAAATTTAGGGGGGGGGGGAATACAAGGCAGAAATCCTTCCAAAATTTTTACTTGTTTTAAATATAGCACGGCCAAATTATTTGAAAAGACGAGCACAATTTCTCAAGTTGATCCCAGTCTAAAACAGCCTTCCCCCAACCTGATGCCTTCCAATGTTTTGAACGTCAGTTCCCATCAGCAGCATGGCCAATGGTGAGGAATCCCAGGAGTTGTAGTCCAAAACATCTGGAGGGCAACAGATTGAGGAAGGCTGGTCTGAAGCCTGCTTAAATCTACACCAAAATGTTGAAATATTAAATTTCTAACAACCTTATCATCATACAACCCTTAAAGTACCAAAATGCATAGTTGGATACCTTTATTAGGACCAACCAAAATTCTTAATAAAGGTATTGCCCAATTGTGGATTTGGAGTTTTTATTTCTCATAGACCAGCATGGCTAACTTTGATTTTGGTTGTTTTCTAAATTACCAAAGTTATCTGCTGGCTTCTCTCTGGTTCCAGGTATTGGAACTATCTTCAGGGTAGATAAGGCACATTGCAGCTCTGAGGACATTTTGTAAGGAGTAAGACTCCAATCCTACATACACTTATCTGGGAGTAAATCCCATTGAACTCAGTGCAACTTACTTCTGAGTAAACATGTTTTATACTATGTTAATAAGATTGACAATATTTTTGGATAGGATTTCGAAAACAGCACAATATTACTCTTGGAGACTTCACCCCTGTTGTCTTAGTGTTCCTCTTTTGAAGGGTGAGAATTATATTTTGTATAAGTATACAATTTATACAATTGTTGTTTTAAGTACAATACTTTCAATGTTTTGATTGTAAGATAATTTGTATTATAGAATTTCTGAGGAATATATGAGAAGAATCAATTCAACTGTATTACACTGTGAAGAATCTTGTGTACATTCTGATGAAGACACCGAAACAAGCTGCTAGCCGGCACTCTTGTAAACTTGAACTTGTACTATGTGAACTTGTACTGTTATCAGTGTATTATTTTCAAAACACAATATCAGTATTCTTTTTAATTTGCACTTGAATGGTTATGAGTTTATTATTAGTCTCAAAGTATAACACCAGCATTCCATTTGCAAATTAGTGAATTATATTAATAGTCTCACATTCTATTTGCTTGTTTACATTTCATATATTACTCTTTTTCTGGCTCTGGTGCTGTTTGCACTTTTGTATCTTATCATTTTGGAGCCAGCTCCTTTTGTTTGCCTTTATTTCAGCAAGTGTCATTTTTCTCCAGTTACATGAAAAGCAACATCTTTCAAAAAAATAACTTTTTGTATAGTCCATGAAAGCTTATTATGCCACAGTAAATTTGTGAGTCTTTAAGTTGCTACAAGGCATTGTGGCTTTTGAACACAAAAGAGCAAGAAGTCCCTATCCTCCTCCCACATCTATTCACCTTTCTCTAGCCTAGTGCAAACCCCTTATGCCAAGCAGGACCATGCACCCACTAGAATTTGGCCACATGGATCATGCAAAAAGCAGGTGCACTCCAGAAAGATGATTGCAGAGCAAAGGAGCTCCGGACACACTCAAGCAAGCCAGGGCAAGCTGTAGACTCATACATTACCTTGCCCCAAATTCAGACATTGCTGCTCATTCAAACCCTTTTTTGCAAGCAAACCCACTTCTGTTTTCCCCCAAGGTAAGGGGCGTGGGCCATCTTGGAGGAAGCAACAGATGGGTAAGGCCTCTGGCACTCCATTTGACACGTGAGCAGCCAATGCACCTGTTTTTCCACTTGTCAGGGCCTCGCTACCTACAATGGCCCAGGGCACAAGTGCAACTGCCTGGTAGCAAATGGCTGGGCAGGTCTCTTCAGAGTCAGACACACTCTGAGAAAACTGAGTGACAGTGGTGCTGTTAGGCAACTTTGAACTGTGGACTTAATGAAAATAATGAGCAGACTGTGAAAGGTGGCAGTCTCCCCTCTAGTTAAAAAGTCTGGTGCCTTCATGCTACACTCCCTTTTAGTCTGCTAAGGGAGTGAGTCCTAAGGTCTCCTAGTAACTGCAAGGCTACTTGTTCAGAGGAAAGAAGCAGGCTTGTATTAAGGCAGTTGATGGTAATTAGGTCAGCTCTAAAGATCCGGGGCACAGCTCAGAGGATCTGGGGCCCATGCCCAAGTGGGCCTTCCCAATACTGCTCATGATCCCCACAGTTCCTACCTGTAAGTTTTTCAGTCAGCATACTGAGTTGATCAGAACTGAGTCCACGGCCAACGTATGATGAAAACTGCCAGCTCAGTACTTCTAAGAGCTGACTCAAAGCGACAGGTGGTGGATTATTAAAGAAAGCCAAGTTCTGCAGCCAAATAAAGATCAATATAGCATTTTGTTAGCTACTCTGATTGTTTTCTTAAATACTCATGAGTCATCTTGGAGGATCTAAAGGACACAAAGGTGGATTTAAAAAAATATATCTATGGAGGTTCTAAGCTCAAGAAACCCAAATTGCCCGTATAGTACATTTTTGAGACCTTCTATAAGAATAAAGGTAGACTGTAAAGATTATATATAATATCGGTGCATCATTCAAGCACCAGTAAGAATATACAAGTCCTTAGCAGCTCTCACAAAACTATGGGAATGCTGGAGCAGCTTTCAGATGTACTGGAAACAGCTGCAGTCATCTGGCTTTCATTCCTACACATATTTACTTGGAAGTAAGTCTCACTGTGTTCACTGGGGCTTACTTCCTAGTAAATTGTTTAGGGTTGCAGCTCTACAATGATTGCATGTTTTTTTGTTTGTTTGTTTGGTTGATTGTGTTTTTTTATTTTATTTTTTTACTAGCGTGAGCTTAAGAGATATGGTGAGCTAAGGCTAGGATCTTACATTAGTGGCTGTACTGTATATATGCTGCATATATCCATGACATGTCAGAATAATACATACATTTTCTGACCACCTATATATGCACATTTACAAGCCAGAAGACACCAGGGACGAGTATAGCACCCTCAGTTTATATATACAGAAATGTAGCACTCTCATGCATTATGGGGAATATGCCAGGAAACATATACATATAGGTGTATTTAATTTTGTAATGTGTGCAGCCCCTCCCAACTTTTAAGTGGATTATACTCCAGTCAATACGTAGGGATGGAGGACACATTTTTTTGGCTTGCATTTTAATGCAAAGCTACATAAATTCACACTTCTCGAACAGAAGTATGACCCAAAATGCAGTTATCCTTCAGTTTTCACACTTCTCCAAATTTTGCGATCCAGTGATCCAATTAATGCATACAAAAGTGTGTACATTAGGCAAAAGACAGGATTTTTCGACAGGGACACATGCATATATATATATGTATATGTCCCTGTCAAAAAAAATATCTGGGTAGCCCTGTCAAAAAACCCTTTTAAAAGGAAGCCAGATTTTTGACAGCTAGCTGTCAAAACTCCACGCTCCTGTAAAAGGGGTGGCTTGCACCTTTGCACCTTCCTGAGCACCTAAAGGATTGGGAAAGGGTGGAAAAGATGCAGGACACTGAGAAGAGTCAGGTCCAGCCAAAAAAAAAAAGACAGGATCTCGTCGCAAATGGGGTGATCTAATGATCAGCCCCTTTCACGAACAAATCACTTACGGCTTTGCTTTCCCTTGACAGCTCACCTTTTGACAGCTTTCAGGGGAAAGCAAAGTGAAAAAGAAACCACTCTGCAGCCTCTCTGGGTTGCACTTTGACAACAGATACCTCCCAGGATATTGCCCAGGCAAGGATGCCCATTTCAGACCCCTGCAAGTGTTCACTTGTGCAAGTCCAACTAAAATTTAAAAAATGTACAGAAAATTTGCACAAATTTCTTCCACTTAAAAGGTTTTTAGAAGGGGGCTGGTAAACCAGTGACAGTCCCTCCAATGTGTAGCTTGGACCCTTTGGAGGGACTTTCACTGGCTGTCAACTCACAGATCACGAAAGGCGGGGAAAAAAGGGAGGAAGCCGTGGCAAGCAAAAAAGGGCTTGCAATCGCGATGGGGAGAGGTGGCTTTAGCTGCCAAGTCCCCTGGGAGACAGGGTGGAGGACTAAGGGGCAAGGAGGGCAGGACAACCCACAGTGAGCCCGATTGTCTATTGGATGCACCGGGGATTGTTCAGCGAACAACCAACCCATCATTGGTTATTCGCAGGGTGGGTTAGCGTGATGTACAAACACACCCAATATGTATGTTGTCAGATCAAAAGATGCATCACAGGAGATAATCCCTGTTTGCTTTCACACCCAAGAAAAAGACATACAGTTTGCTACAGAAAACCTACCTGTGGTTCATTTGTTGACAAGTTGTACCAGATAATAGAAGCCCAAGCATTAGGCATTTGGCTGACATTTGAAATCATCACAACTGGTAAAGAACTCATCTGATGAAAAGGATACATAGATAGTGTCAGTGTTGATACAGTATAGAGCCAGAGGTAATTGCATGGAGAGTGAGCTATAGTTTGAAAATGAATGCATTAGACATACTGCTGCTGTAATGTCAGGAAATGCTGTAATCAAAATGCTGTGGATAACTCTCACAGATTTTCACAGATAACCAATACTCTTGAATCTCAGCTTTCTCTGCTGGACTTGACATACAGGGCTATTTGTATTGTGCACTAACCTACCACCCAAGCAAATTCTGCATTCAAAATATATTGTGTACGTTAATGTATGCAAATAGGCTTATTTTGTGATAAGCATGCACAATTTGCATACTTCATTTTCAGCTAGACATTTTAATTTTGCAGAATTTTATTTTATTTTTGGGATGAGAAAGAGGCGTATGAGTTAAATTGGAAGTTGTGAGGGATCTTCCTTGGGTAGGAGAACATGCCTGAAGAAACAAGTCTTTATGCAGGCCACAAAACACTCACTGGCCTCTGCAGCCTTTACAAACACTACAAGTTTTCAAACTGGCACTCTTAGCAAGAATCCCTAGGAAAATGCTTTTTACAAAAGCAGCAGCAGAATTCTGTGCCAAAATTTAAAAGAAGTTACAGAATAATGAGACAGAAAAGTTTTGTGCATATAATTGCACTACTATCACAGATGAGAGTAATCTAGGATCCAGGCTGGCTAGTCCAGAAACCCTGCTATACTGGCTCCAAAAATGAAAGACATTTAGTAATTTGTATCACAGGAGTCTAAAGAACTTGCTCACCATATCAGCAGAATAGTAGAGTCTTTGGCCATTTTCACAAACACTTCTTAAATTAGTTTTTAAATGTCTGTAATATATGTCTGTAATTTGAGTATAATAACTATTTTACCTAGAATGTATATATTTGATGCAAAAAAATTCTCTTTTCTATCTTCTGTCTTGCATTAATGACATTTACTTTTGCACACATAGCATACTTTAAGCTCAAAGGTGATTTTTGTTACATGTGAAAATGCTCTCTTACGGCCTGTATGAGCCATTTTAAAATGCATTTTAATAATTTATATCGTACATTTTAAAATTCAGAATTCCAAAGAGGCATTTTTCTGTAGAGTTTGGGCACCCTCATACATGGAAGCTTATAGTGGGCATGTTTTCCCCCTCTGTAAATTGGTTTACAATGTGAATATAAATCAGAATGTTCATTTGAATTACAAATGCTTCTCTTCTGGATTCACTAAGATGATATAAAGAGTGAGAAAGACTCAAAGTCATTAGGTATGAAAACACTGATTAATGGCATTGGCAACTTTATATGGTCAGCTTTCCTCACAGCGACAGCTCTCATCTGAGCAGCATTTGGGTATGTTTGTGGCTAGGTTGTTATCATGTGCAACATTACTCATGATTATTGTACAATAAGCATGTGGCAGACAAAGTCAGGGATGTGTGTGCTTGTGTGGCTATGCACCATTATAGTTGTATGATTATCAGGGCTGGCATCAAGGGTAGGCGTGGTAGGGCTCCTCCCGAGGGCGCACACCCCAGCAGGAGAAGACTGAAAAGAGCTCCCTGGGCTTGCTTCTCTTCTTCACCATTGCAACCTGCTTGTTGTTCTCCTGCCTCTCATTCTGGTCCAGCCAAAAGTGATGGTGAGGAGGATGAGCAGTAGATGCCACACTGCCTCCTTGCTTGCTGGTTCTCTGCCTGTCAAGCAAGCAGGTAGTAGCAATGATAACAAAAGGTGAAAAGGAGCAACAGGAGGTGGTGACAATGGCAGTGAGAGGGCAGACACTGAGGAAGGGGGCCCATTGGGGGCATCTTGCCAAAGGACCCTCAAAAACGTGGAGCCAGCACTGATGTTTTAACACCATCACTGCGCTAAGGAGCTTTGCTGGATCAGGCCAAGGGGACATGTAGTCTAGCATTCTATTAGCCACAATGACCAGATATCCCCAGGGATATCTGCAAGTCATGTTTTGTATGACTCATTCCTAATTGGGGAAAAAGGGAATGCGGGGGTAATTTTCTACTGGCAAAACCATAAACATAAGGGGTTAGTCACAGCTAACTTAAGTCCCATTGATTTCAATTGGCCTACTCTATTCCAAGTATGATCAAATCTCGATCCAACCCAAGATAAAGAGTACACAGTTAAGTAACCATGAATATGAAGTTGTACGCGAAAGTAAAACCAGGAGAATAACAGCTGTTCTGCAGATTTCTGGGAACCTGGTCCTTATAATGAAGGACAAGATAAACAAAAGTTTGGCATATAGCAAGACTGTGAGATGGGAAACAGCACACAGAAAAAGTTTTCTCAAAGTGTACTTAAACGCATTTTGGAAACAAAAAATTGATATCAATTTTAATAATAGATTATTTTGTTATGATACACTGTAATATACAACAGTCTTACTTTATTTTTTCTATATGAATAAAAATAATTTCTAAGGATCTGCTAGTGAGATCCTTAGAAGTATCTCTACTTAGCTTGTTTCTACTTAAAGTATTCTTCCTTTCACTTGGCCCACTCAAAAAAATATTCAGAGCACTTACTTCCAAGTCTATAGTCAGCCCATATAAGCAGACCTGTGCTTCAAAGGTGATAGAGTGTAGTTCTTCAGTTACCATTTGAGGGCCCTACAGAGAGAAAATAGTAAAAATGTTTTTATTATTAAGTTTTCAGTTTACACTTACAACAATCAGAAATCATAACATATCAACATGAAATTACAATTAATACACCCTGAGGAGATTAAGGGGGCTGCTTATTCAACCTAGGATAGCAGGTAAGTGATGTTCGTGAACTTTTGTTTTAAGGGGTTATGGTATCTCTCAAAAAGGAGGTGTGAGTGTCTGGCAAGCAATGGCCAGAGGAACTTGTGTGGATTATAAAATAAAAGGGAACCATGGGTTGTACCGAAATGTGTCTTTCTGCCAGTGGAATGCACACCCTGGTGGCTCAAAATTCCCCTCCCCCCTGCCCATATGTACCCCAAATCTGATCCAGATCTGTGGGCAATCTGGAGCAGATTTGGAGAGCATGTGGGGGGCTGCAGGGGGGAAAAGAGGAAGGGAACCTGCCACTGTGTGAGCAGAAATCCGGTCACATGATGTTGGCTTTAGGCCCATGTATTTAGAAATAAATCCTGCTTTATTAAACCTCTGACTAAACATGTACATGACACTGAACATAAGGGGGCTAAATGCCTACTCAAACAGTTCTTAAGATAGCATTAGAAGTTCACACTTCTATCAAATTAAAAAAAACAAGGCTAGGTGTGTAAAACAAAGGTTTATTGATTCCAATCCCCTTACACTTACTGCAGAAGGTGTGTGTCTTTCAAAAAATATAATTTAAATTAAAAATATTGTTCAGTGTCCTGTTGCTTTCTCAAACAGAACAGCAAAACTACCTGCACTATTATTTTATTATGAAGGCTGCCTTTGATATTGGCAGAAATCTTATTGCAAATTCCAGTGCAAATTATGGGTAGCGCGATCCAGTGAGGCTGCCTGTAACCCTCCGAACCCGGAAGATTATGAGCTTTCTATTGGGGGTGGGAGGAGTGTGGCAGATAGGAGGAGATGCTGGAGATGGAAATGGCAGGGTCAGTTGGTCTTGCAGGGGTAAGAAAAGCTTCCTTTGTTGAAATTTCCTGTCTTGACCCCCTTGTGATTGGTATCTGTGATAAAAGGATTACAAGTAGGCCACTTTGGGAGTGGATAGAAGTTGGGTGTACTGACCCACCAATGGCCATCTGGCAAAACTATGTATTTGCCAGAGCATATTATATGTATTACTTTCCAACCCAGGTGTGTATGCTGCAGATATTATTGTGTGTGTTCATTTTGTAGGTCTCAAGTGACAGAAAATAATTTATCCAGAAGGGGGAGCCCAAAGCCAGTTTTCTACTAAATGTCCAGAACGAATAAATGTAGTCATGCGAATGTCTACTGATAAAATCCTCGTTTTACTTTGCCTACTTAAAAACAGATTACCCTAATATTTTTGTTACCAGTTGCTCATTCCCCCCCCCCTCAAAATCAAACTTTTGACCCCACATAGAGAACACATTTATGTTTGGATAAATAACTTTATATTAAATTCTCTTGCTTCATATCACAGCCTAGGGGAATAGGCTCCTAAACAGTTGTGCCATTATATCTGCCTGCCACCAATTCATCCATCTTAAGCAGTTATTTATTGGTGCGGCAGGTCTTAGGATAGGATAAAGCAGTTATAAACTTACACTTAACTTTTATGCAGAGATGTTTTTATTTCAAACATAATAGAAGTCAGCTATGCCATGTTACAAACACAGTCCAAACCATTATTTCATCCTACCTCATTTCCCTTGTTCCCAGCACATGCCTTCATTTCTTTCGGTTGCTAGACAGATTAAAAATTAAGACCAAATTTTACACAAAGGGTTTATTCACAAAAATATTTATTCAGTGATGCTACTTTATGTGCAACCTCAATGATTCAAGTAGCACGTTGGACCCTCTGGTGGACACAAAAATCTTTCAGAAATCAGTATTATTCCAGTATTTTCTTGTGCCATCAAATCAGCCTTTTAGTGGCCCAGCCTAGGAGAACAAATTTCAGCAATAACCTGCTCTCTGGGTTTTGCCCCCCTCATTGATGTTTGTTTGTTTTAAAAATTCCGCATGGGCAGATTCCATGGTGGACCATTCCAAGGCTAGTTTTACAACATGTGAGTGTGCCTTAACTGCATAAAAGACAAGTGCTCCACTGAGACCTGGGACATTATCTTGCACGGCCCATATGCACAGCCATAAAAGAATCCGAGTTGAGTGGCATACTTGATGTTGCATGCCCAGAGGAGCTGGATTCTATGGGGCAGTGCAGGATTGCATCCCTGATGCTTTTATCAAGGCTTTGGCTTAAGATATGTTTGAGTTTGGTTTTGCTAAGGTGGTATTTCCCTCAAGAAGAAGTTCAATCAAGTTAAATTGTATTTGTTCTTTTCCTATTTACTTTTATACTGCATCGTATGACTTGATAGTGATTTCAATTCTCCAAGTGCCAGTCCTTGTTTGTGTACCTAAAATGGCACCATCCATGCACAAGAGGGAGGGATAAGAAAACGAACCCAAAGGCTTGCAGAAGTACAGGAAAATCTTTAGAAAAACCCTCAGGGAATGGAATCCCAAAAAAGAACCCAATGGGCTGAGCATGCTCAGTGGGCATGGAATGCTAACAGACTACAGGAAATCAGGGGGCGGTGGGCAGAGGGAGAACAGAATAGGGTTGGCAGAATCCAGTGCATGCCACACTGCAACATTCTGTTTGTATATTATACCTGTTTGTGTATTAGTACTGTTACCCACCTTGGGTGCCAGGTGCAAAAAGGTTGGGATATACATTTAAATAAATAAATGCAGCCTAAGAGTCTTTGCTGCCAAGGTTATCCCCCAGATGACATATGGGGCAGAAATTTGGGGTATTCCAGAGCCAACACAGTTGGAGTCAGTGCAGAACACCTTTATTCGTACCTTATTAGGTCTCCCACCAGGAATGCCCACAGTCTATTTGCGTGCTGAAGTGGGTGTAATGCCAATTCTATATTTTATTGTGAGGTCCATTTTCTTTTACTATTTAAAATTGAAATACTCTGGAAATGAATTGATTAATTTGTGCATTGCAGAGCAGGCACAAACATCACCCCAAAACTCTTGGTTAGCTAAGAGCAAATTGCTATTTCAGAAATATGGGTTTGATCCTGATGCCCTTTTAGCTGCTGGAACTTACTCTAGCAGATATAAAATCAAAGTGCGTCTTCAAGGGTTTTTTTGCAAAAAAGGATATGGATGCTATCTCTCTATCCAGATTTTCTAATGTCTACCCTTTTTAAAAAAGGACTGAGAAATACCTGTCTGATCTAAATCCTCCTCTCCACAGGGCAGTTACTGCCCTGCATTGTCAGACAATGAAATCAAACTTTATGGAAGGCAGGTTTAAGAATATCCCCAGGGATCAGCGTTTATGCACCTGTGGCAGCCAACGGGTAGAGGACACCTTACACTATATGCTACACTGCAAATTGTACGAAACACTAAGGGAAAAATATTTAGAGAGGTTTTTATGGGAGATTCTGACTATCAGTGATATGGATAAGGTTAAATATCTATTGTCAAGTACAGACAGGTCTGTCATGTTTAACATAGCCAAATTTGCTGTGAAGGCTGCCAAGCTTAGAGAAACCCATGTGGCTGGCCTTGAGATGTAACGTCCTAATCGCATGCATGTGTATGAATGTTTTAATGTTTTAATATTTTAATACTAAGGGTTTAGTTTTAATATTTTGTAACATTTTACTCATTTTTTTGTTAAGGATAAGTTTTATATTTTATGTATTTTATGTACTACCTTTTGTGATTGGCTAAAACCTATATTTGGTTGCCATAAATAAATAAATAAATAAATAAATAAGCCATGATTATAATACACAAATATAAAACAAATAACATCATTTCATATTAAGACTTTAGCCACTCCTGTTGAAGATTAAATACATCTTAATGGTCTAGGCTTGTCACATGCTTCGCCAAAAAAGAGGAAACGCATCACCAAAAAAATAGGACATATATTAGCATAAAATTTGCTTATGCTAATTTATATAGAGAGATACAAATTTAGAAATAATTACCATAATGTAAATAGAAATACAATACATCTAGATTGTGACCATATGACCTGTGTGCCTTGCTCAGTCTGCTTTCCAGGTGCTGCTGATGGGCAGCTTCAAGGCCCTGCTCTCTTTTCTTATCGTCAAAGTCCAGTTTATCTTTAAAGTGGACTTTGACTGGACAGTGCTTCAAATAGAGGACTGTCCGCTCTAAAGTAGGACACATGTCACCCTACCCTGTCAGTTAGGTTTTTAAAAATGCAAATACCATCAGCTGTGGAGGGGGGAGGGGGTTTGTTATAGGGACTACAGCAGGTGTGAAGGGAGAATTTAACCTTTTCCTCCCCTGCTGTGGTCCTGAGGAAAATCCCTCTTCTGCAGCTGGTATTTGCTATGTAGGGAAATCCCCCATTGGCATCAAAAGGGGGAGGGGATTTCCCTCCAGACAAATGCAGTTCAGAAAAGGGATTTCCCTCAGGACCAGCAGCATGGGAGGAAAGGGTTACAATCCCTCTTTATGCCTGCTTGAATCCTGTTAATTATCACGCCCACTCCACCCCATGCAGCTGATGCAATCTGCATCTTTAAAAAACCTGGATGTTAGATGCAAAAAATACATTTAAGTAAAGTGTAGTTTGGCCCTATCTGGCACCATTGGGGAATTTTCCCTTGGGTCATTTGTTGTGGTGGTGGGGCTGCAGCTCCTAATTAAACTGAGCCAAGTTCAAAGGGATCTACTAGTGCACAACTGATGGCAGTGCCATATGCGTAAGCACTGAGAAGAAGCAAGCAACTCACTCTCTCTCATTCCTGTGCCATAAATAATGAAGTATTGACTTACCAAGTGTCGAAATTCCACAGAAAGACTCCCATTTGCAGATTCATCCATGTTCATTGCTTTTACATGAGTGCCGCAAAGAACGAATCTGCGGTTGCTAGAAGACACATCCCAATAAGGTGCACAGCAGCAGGCAAAATAGTATGGAACAATATGTTGTTCATTGTTAAAGTTCCACTGTTTAAATGTTCTTACCTTACAACAGAAGCATTCCTGGGTTTAAAAAAAAAACACACACCAAGAGAATTGATTGTGAAAGTCTTCATACACACATAATGCCTAATTAAATGATACATTTAGAGAGAGAGAAAGTTCTAATCATGCTTCCGCTTTCAGAGCTTGATTCATAGATTCATAGATCATAGAGTTGGAAGGAGCCTAAAAGGCTATCGAGTCCAACCCCCTGCTCAATGCAGGAAACTAGAGGAGGGGGTCTCCCATCCAAGTAATAACCAGGCTTGACCCTGCTTAGCTTTCCACACTCAGAAAAGCTGAGCCAGCGTAAGCCACAGGCTTACATATTGTAGGATTTCTTTGAAGAAAAGTTGTTCTTTTTGTGCTCAACATCAGAATCACCTCTTAATATGAGTTGATACATCCTAGTATCATTTAAATATGAAAGGCACGACTGGCACTTCCCCTTCCCTTTCCCCTTCTTGTATCTTCTTAGCACCAATATTTTGCACATTCAACTTACCCCACAACAGTAACTACCATAGGATTGTAAAGCCACACTTACTACAGAGGCCTAAATACCTGACACAGCAGTATCCATGCTGTCACAGCACTTGTTTTCTCATGTGAATTGTTTGACCATGAGTTTGTTGGCTCAAATCCAGGATCAATATTAAACTGAGGTATGATATTTATTCAATAATTGACTGCATCTTCTAAACTATTTCTAACACACACACACACACACACACACACACAGTTTTGGAATCATAATTGTAAATGAAAAGCTGCTATCAGCTTCCTGTGCCAAATCGAAGAACTTATCTTGGTGAGGAACATCAAAGATACTACTATTCAGTTTCAGTTCTAGAGGCAATGCTGACTTCCAAGTTTCAAGTTCACACAATAAAGAACTCAAAGAGAACCACAACCAAAACTACCCAGTTTTGTTGTGGAGAAACTACGTCAGCTCAGAAAAGTGGAAAGTTTTTCATGTGTCACTGCTGTAGAGTTGATGGCTCTGCTCCCACCTACACTAGTGCAATCCCACTGAAACTGTGTGAGTAGCTGGTTTTCTTTCCCCCAGTCTTTACAGACCTATCTCTAGTCTTCCCCATACTAACTGAAAAACGAGCCTAAATATCTAAAGAAAGAAAATTGCAAAAAAATCTCATATTTAAAGAAAAACAGAAATTCTGGTCTTGCCTGTGAATTTGAGGGAAGGAAGACAGCTAGCTTCAGAAAGGCCCCCTCCTCAATGGTCAGGAGCATAGACTTCAAATTCCATATCTGGAGTAGGAGAGGCCTAATGTTCCCCAGATATTAACATCTGACCTCAAAAGGTACTCGAAACTTAGAACAAACAGAAAATGTAACAGAAAGGAGAAGCAAGGCCTAGCTAGGACAAACTGTGGCTGCTTCTCAAACCTCAGCTAGTAACTTATTGAGAAGACAAATTTGTCAATAAAATAACAGCATGCTCCGACAGCTAATAGGCAAACACAGAGGGGTCAAGATGCAGAACATGGATGAGTAGGAAGAGGAAAGTTGAAAGGGGCTGGACTTAACACATACCACTCTCCTGAATTCACAGGACAAAACATAAATGAGCAGGCCATAAGCAAGTGAAGAGGGAGGAACCAGCACAATGTAGGCCCTTTTGTAGGTTGAGCCTAGGGGTCCTCTTTTTCTCGAGAAGAATAGAAAATCAAAGATGAGACCAGAATTTCTGTGTCTGTCCACAGCTGAACCTAAGGAAGCTATGATAACCAGTTCTGATGGGAATGTGAAGATAGGCCTCAGTGAGGTGAAGTAGTCCAGGAAGTATGATAAAGCATCCAAACTAGATCCAGAAAGAAAGAACTAGTCTCAAGAGGCTGAAGAAAATAGTTTTATTCTTTAAGAATTCCATCTTCAAATGTATGACCCACCTATCTTCAAATGTATGAGACAGTCCTGACAGATTTCTCTGAAGGCTTTTTAAGAATTCCCCTGAGGAAGGCCACAAATAAAATGTTGGGCTGAAATGTATTTGGCTTCTTAAAGAATAAACCCTTTTTTCCAGCATCCTGAGACTAGTTCTCTCTTTTTGGGTCAAATAGTCACCCTGCTTGAGACAGGTCCTTCCGCCCTCCTTCCGCCCTCCATAGGATGCCCATAATCCTCCGAGTTTGGAGGATTATGGGCAGCCTCATTGGATTGCACTGTAAAATCATTATGGGAACTGGCAATAATAGGCAAAAAAAAAATACGAATCAGTTAAAATGAGAGAAAGAATGTGTTATTCTGATCATTTGAAAAATCAGTCATAACCTTTTTGTGTGTAAAGTGTATTTAACTATGCTACTTCATATCCTCAAGAAGTTGGGAAATTGTATGAAATATTATAATGGTCTGAAAAATGGTTGCATTTTTTCAAGTTACCTACTTGTCAATAGTTGCTTTCACTTTGATCTGGTAGGTCAGCTCTGGCAATTTAATAAGTAGCCTAGGAAATAAAGAGTGCAGAATTTAGCTTCAGAAGAAACTAACGTAAACCTTTCATAGCAAATAATGCTACAAGGGAAAAGTATAACTGCCTAGGCAAATTAGTTCTCTTATAACATCTGACAAATTAGCTGACAAATTAGGCAATTCATATACATTGCCAACAAGATCCATTACATTACTGCGGAACCTGCCTCCAAATACATGAGGCTTGTAGATGTATTCCAATAGTAAAGGAAAGTATGGGAATTGGCAATAATACTAGAGACAAATACAAATCGGTTAGAATGAGAGAAAGGTGTTATTCTGATCAACTGAAAGACACTGGGAGACACACTGACTTGAGGATCTGAGTCTTCATACAAAAGAGATCCATTTGTGCACTTCGGGTTTGTCCATAATCATTTGTTTGTTTTGTTTTTGTTTTAGCAGCTCTAGCTAACAAACCGCTATTACAGGAGAAAAGCCAATGGAAGACTTGATGCAAAGTATGTTGTTATGGATTTGGCCTAGTGTGCATGAAAAGTTTAGAGAGACGTTCTAGGACACAAAGCAAATCAGACAGATGGCAAGCAATATCCTTTACTCACCTAAGTTTAACTGTGAACTGTATTAAAGTTTTGAGAACCAAAGGCCTCTGAGGATGGGTCGGCATGCAGGGCTGTCTCTCAACTATAAATGAACTATTATGAAAGGAAGTACCGGTAAATAGCTTCATTAATACCATGCACAAACAAGCCTAGTGAAATACTTACTGCAATATATGCAGCATTCTTCAACATGGCATAACAGGTATGCATCTCCAACATCTGGTATAATTTTCAGACATTTCTTGCACACATTAAATATTTCCATAGTTGGAGCTTTCAGTCAAATTATACTTAGAAATGTCAATGGCTTACATACCTTTGGAAAAGGCTGTAAAGTAAAAAGTTTATTCTTTCCAACAAGTGAGGACTTTGCAATGGAATGGGGTCTCCCTCATATGTGAGTTTGACCAAAAGCTCATCCAGCTTCTCCAGTTGCCTTCGTATTTGAAAGAGACTCTCTGCTAACAGTGTGAAACTGAGCAAATACAAAGAAAGATCCAGGTTACTCACTCACTCACTCTTATACACTAGTATACATTTGAAATCAATGCTAAAGGGTAAACTATGGAATCAATAATTTTGCTCCTAACATCAGTTTTAACCCTATGTTTTGTCTCAGGCATAATTCAGAGAGAAACATAATTAAGTCCCATCTTATGGGCTGCTGGAGCATCCTTGTGTCGGTCAGAACCTTTGGCAAGGGAGCTGCCCTTATTTTAAAGGCCTAGTGAGATTACGATGGCCAATGGATATCATTATGGGTGGTTGTTGGTGCAAGGTTTTTGTTGTTGTTTGTTTTTTAGTGCACAGCTAAAATGTTTTAAGTGAACAAATGAAAAAATAAAAAGTGAACAAGAAATGGGGACAAAACGTGCATACATGAATACACATATCATGGCTGTGTTTTCCAGTTGAGTGTACTTTCAGAGGCAAAGCCAGGGTAAAGTGTGCACTGCAAAGGCCCATGTTATTAAACATTTAAGCTTTGTTGTAGGCTCTTCCAATTGGAAGTTATTCTCCTATCACAGAAACACTAACTATATAGCCAGCAATGGAAAAGAGTAGGGCTAGCAATGTAGTCTGGAAATAGCAAGCTAGATTGCCATGGGTAGGAGGCATGCATTCCAATGCAGCAGAGGGCGAGAGTCAAACTACACTTCACATCACGTAGCTCTCCCTATCAGTACAGTTATTTTTGTTTTAGAAATTACCAGTATTGGGCCTCTGATCCAGAGCAAAGGATTAAAGCTCCACTGCCTGCTATGCTAGTGTCTCGATCTGGATCGGTCCCCTGAGCACTGGTAATTCCTGGGGGCAAAAACTCTGCATTAAAGGGCAGAACTACATGTGTAATATCATGTGTAGTTTGGCCCCCGAGTGCACAGGTGTACAAGAGGGGGAAAAATATGCATAAAACAGATGGGTGGATGAGAAATCCAATCAACTGATCTTCTCTGTGTGTGTGTGTGCGTGTGTGTGATGTTTGCAGAGCCATCGATAGTTACATGAGACACAAACGCAGCCATCTTCCCCAGCTGAAGGTATAGCAGCACTGCTTTCCAAGGGTGGGGATATACCATTTATCAGGTACTTGTGGCAGAGGTTTCACAACAGTGGTTCCTCAGGCTTGCTGGGGTGATATCCTTTGGGTGGTTCAGCCACAGTCCCTCTTTCCTCATTGCAACAACTCTGTTTCAAAGAGCCCTTTTACAGAAGATTATGCCTGCTATAGTGACTTTTATTTCAGACCCATATATTCTTAGAAGATGCACAGCAATAACCTCAGTTGAACTCTCAGCTGAAACTTGTATTGTGCAAGCTGCGCTGGGGAGAAGCAACAGCAGCACACTTCCTGTTGTTCTTCACACAGAAACCAGAGTTAAAAGCCTACCAGTTTTGCAGCTGATCAAGTCCACGGTGCAGAGGGCCTCCAATGCAGGCAATTTGTTGTCGCCTCTTCCAGTCCAATAATTCTTCTATTAGCATGTTATTCACCAAGTCTTCAACTTCCTTTATTATCTGTGCTATTTTACTGAGAGTGTCCTACAAGAAATAGGATAAGTATCACTATCTAGCCTGGAAAAGTAAAATAAACTTTGGAGGCGAGGGTTTTGACCTTATAGATTTATTTTTCTTACAAACAAATCTAACATCAATTTAAAAGTTTGAAACAGCTATAGTTGATGTGTTCTATCTCCTGCTCCTTCAGCATTAATACTGATATTTAAAAGGTATATTCATTCAGGCATTTGACAATCCATTGACCTAAATTTTCAAGAGTTACAAGCACATTTAAATACCCTTCTTGGTTAAAAGAGGACTTGAATTTCCTGAGGTAAGCCAGCTTTAACACTTTCAATAGAGCAAGACTTCCTGAGCATACTCAAGATGAGATCAATAGTTTTGTTTGGGTGTTCTCAAGCTATCACATTTCAAGAGAAGTTAACCCACAATGGTAGGTTATGTTTAAAAATAATCTGACTTTACTTGTATCACTTTTCTTGCTATAACCACCCCGAAACTCATTACACTGGAGCATGAAAGGCTTGAAAAAGCCCTGAAATGATGGCTAACCTATGTTCATATTCCTTTAAAATTCATCTAACAGATGACACCAGCAGCACTTCATTATGGCATGAACATGGGCACCTGCAGGAACTTTTTCAGAGGGGTGCAAAGCTTCAGTGCATAGCAGTTTGTGGTTGTTATCTGTGCACACAGTGTGCACTGCTACAACACACTGATGCACTTTCCTTCTGTGTGTGCTTTGTTGCTTAGCATCACTTTCCATGACATTTAGAAGCCTACAGAGAATAGTAGAAAATCCTTGGAAATGAACAGTATTAATGCAGAAGAGTGTTATATTCAAGAAGCATCATGAACTGCAATAAAATGTTATTTGGAGTGAGGGATTAACCACCACCACCACCACCCGCCCCAAATACCTAGGAACAAGAGAAAAAACCCAAATGGACAAACACAGTACAGGTGTCTTAAGAATATCACATCAGATATTTTATGGCATCATTGCCCTTATAACATTGACAACTTCACATGACTTGCCTAGAATGATTTCCTTCATCTTGGAAACACTGGTGAACACTCTCTAGAGCAGTCTTTACCAAGCTGGTTCCCTCCAGATGTTCTGGAGTACAACTCCCAGCATTCCTGACCACTGACCGTGCTGGCTGGGGCTGATGGGAGTTGAAGTCCAAAACATCTAGAGGGCACCAGCTTGGGGAAGGCTGGAGTAGAGGGCTAGATGGACAACTAGTCTGATCTGGTAGAAGGCAGTCTAGAGCAAGGATTCCCAACGCCACAGGCACCTCCAAATATGGCACCCGTGAAGGGGTTGCCAATGTGGTGCCCATGGGCACCTGAATCCCCCTATTTTTTTTAATACACGCACATATTTTTGTATGAAATGCATTTACAACTTTCCAGCAATTATACAGAAGCCTCGACAAAAGTTGACCAAATATCCAAGCAAGTATCTATTTGAAGGTGGCGTCTATCTGTCACCCATTCAAATATTGTAAGGTCTTCAATCCATTGCATTATAGGAGGTGAGTGTTTATCCTTTCAACGTTGTAATATCAGTCTTTTAGCTGTCAAAGGGGAATTTAGCTGTCAAAAACTGTGCAGATAATTCATTTACTCTGACCATTTGTTAATTTCCATGAAGCAGGTAAATAATTTAAAAGAGCATGTACATCAGTGAATACTGAAGACTGTTCCAGTACAAAATTTATCTGTGTAATAACCTTGCCCCCAAAGAAGCAACTACTGGACACTGCCAAAACATATGTTTAAAAGAAGCATTAGCTGCATTGCACCGCCAGCAATTAACTGAATTAGACAATCCCTTATTAAAGAGATGTTGTGGTGTCCAATAAACATGAAACAAGAGTTTTTGCTGAATAAGATGCAGCCTTAGATCCACAGAAGGGACAGATAGACACCAAAGTGGCAATCCACTGATTAGGCATTGTGTGATGGTGCCCACAGCAGTTTCTCAAATTCCCAAATGTGCCAATGGGTCCAAAAAGGTTGGGGACCCTTGCTCTAGAAAGTAGCAGTTGAGTCTGTGGGGAGTGTCTTCAGCAGTGGGAAGAGAAATGGGTACGCTTGATCAGGTTTAGGATTCTAGAGGAGCCAGGACTACTCACTTCATTTTTCACATTGTTATCAGCCACTTTTTACATCAGCTAACAATACAACTTTTGCATGGCTTGAATTATGAAATGTAGCAATGTTCTTTGGACTTGTGTATTTTTCCTGGAGCTGCACATTTTGTGTATGGCTGTACATTTTAAAAAAGCCCTGTCAGCATCAGAGAATAGCTCCACCATTTCTGGTAGATCTGGTGACTGAGCAGTGACAAGACCTAGGCACCATATTTACTAAGATAGATAGACCTGGCCTCTGAGAAATTTGTATACCAGATCTACCCCGCTGCTGTTTCCCAGTAGGTAGACCTGACTGAACAATGTCTCCACCTGCAGCTGAAATTCTTTCCCTGACTTCTTTCATCACTATGGCCTTTGGGCTAACAGCCACACGGATGAAGGGCATGATTAATATGGGGGATGGGGGGGATGACTTGTTCAGCTTGCAGTCCACTCCTAGGCTCTGCTCTGCAGGAAGCACACAATCAATTCAGATACCTTCGCAACAGGATTATTTATATTACTATAATACACAAGAAAACACTAACTTCTGAGGAGCTGTGTGGCACACTCTCTCAGTTCCAAGGCCTGCATTGAGAGAAATGGGAAGAGGCTCCACTTGGGCCTCCTGCAAGAGCTAAAAATGGCAGGTTCTCATAAAGCCAGATACACACAAATAACCCCCTCTAGCTCTTAATAAATTGCACTGCTGCTGCCTGCAAATCAACTTCACAGCCCCATCTGCATTTCCCTAAAACAACACACCAGAAGACTGGATAATAATATTAGTCTACACTGCAGAGTTGTCTTACACTACTCTAGCCTCACCCCACAAAATGGGAATAACAACACTGGACTACTTTGCAGAGCTGGAGTCACCCACACTTTCTTAGCCATAGCCCTGCCTCCTGCAATATGGGTATAAAAATGATGAACTTTATCTGCACACATTGTGTGCCCAGTGTAATTTTTGTGCACACTGTGTGCCCAGTGTAATCTGCACAGTATAATTTTTAAAATGTTCATAAACTCAGAAAAATATTAACAAAGACCTGAGTTAGAAAGACCATGAACTCCTGTGTTTGCTGCTACCTTTAGTTTTTTGGTAGACACACTGCTGCCCAAACTCAGCTATACTAAACTGCTGGTTTTCTACATTGTTTTTTTTTAAATGAGGCTGCAATTACAGGGAGCAGGGTAATTGCAGGGTTCCCTATAACCCTGCAATTATAGGGAAGATCCCAAAAAGGCTTAACATACCCAGAAGGGGTAACACACCCAGACAGTGGGTATGTTAACCGTTGCTATGATTTTGTTCATTGGCTAAAAACATTGAAAGGTGGGAGCAGGCTAGTTTCTCACAAAACAAATGGGCAGAATATTGGCTGCACATTTTGCATCTCTTATCTCAGATTCTGCAACGGCTAGAGACTTGCTTTAAAAAAAGGAAGAAAGCTGGGAATCTGGAGATTATGGCTCATTGGGGTGGGGGACAACTATACCCCTTGCCTCTTCCTGCAGATGCCCGTGGGCATGGAGACTCCCTTCCTACTGACACCAACCTAGCCCTCATAGAAGAATAGAACCGGCAAGCTTAACAGACACAGTTATTATTATAACATGTCTTTGTGATCAGCAATGTGAGGAGTAAAAAAAATCAGTTGACATGTAGATCATAATATTTAATTGCTTATGGTATACAGGCCTGTGGCCCACGCTGGCTCAGCTTGTCTGAGTGTGGAAAGCTAAGCAGAGTCAAGCCTGGTTATTACTTGGATGGGAGACCCCTCCTCTAGTTTCCTGCATTGAGCAGGGGGTTGGACTCGATGGCCTTGTAGGCTCCTTCCAACTCTATGATCTATGAATCTATGGTTAGCAAACTGTAAAAGATTAATGCTTGAAACAAACACACACACACACACACGTCAAGCCTTTACCCTTGAGAGATTTCAAGGGGGGGGGGGAGTATATTATATGATGTAACAAGCTTTCAAAGTAAGCACGCTTGTAGAAGAGTTGTAAGGTTGCCAAAATAATAATTTACACATTGCTGAACAAAAAAGAAAATCTGGGAAATTACAAGGAACTAGCCCAAGCCTGTAACAAAACCACTACTTGGTAGATCTTATGCCAGAACTGCTGCTCTTTAATAAGTAGGAACACGGGAAGCTGTCTTGTATCAGATAAGACCACAGGTCCACCTAGCCCCATATTGTCGATACTGACTGGCAGCAGCTCTCCAGGATTTCAAACAGAGATCTTTCCTAACCCTTCCAGATGCCAGGGATTGAACGTGGTACCTTTTGCATGCAAAGCAGGTGCTCTACCACTGAGCTACAACCTTTCCACAACTAGAAAAAGGTTGTGTGTTAATCCACTGCGATGACCCGATTCACATGTCATGGCTACCCAGGGTTTAAACAAACTCTGGGCAGCCATGAACAAGCAGGAGTGAGTGAGTATACTGGCTCCTGGTTACCCATCCGCTCCCACTGAGCTAAACAACCCAAGAACCATGGGCTACAAGTGTGAGCTGTTCCTCCTGCAACAACCCACAATTCTGGTTTCAGACATCATGGACAGCAACGCAGGGACAGCGTCCCTGGGTTGTTTAGCTCAGTGGGAGTGGGTGGGTGGCCGGGGGCAGCACACTTGCTCACTCCCACTTCATTCACAACAACCTATCGGTTAACAAGCCGTGGGTTGTTGCGATGTGTGAATCAGGCCACTCTTTCTTCACTACCTTTGGGTAGCAGTGAAGTACATTTTTTTAAAAAGGTGAATGACTAAAATAGAAGGATCATGAAATATAATCAATATATGTTCGCAAAAATGTGCATCATAATGCTATGACACTCTGTGGAGTGTACTCAGTGGCAGTGGTGCAGTTGGGTAATTCTGATGGTCTTGTGGGTTAATGTGTATCATTTCACTTACATCAAAATGTAGGAAGCCAGCCATGCTCATCAGAAAGAGTAGATCCATGGACTTCTGCCCCAAAGTCCTGCCCTGATGGCACTGCTGCTTGGTGGCATCCCCAAATTTGCTGTAGCATAATGTGTGAATGGCACTACATGTGAACAGCTACACCATTTATATACAAACATGTCTGCTGTATACTAGTTTCCCGCAGCAAACACAAAATGTTGATGGCATATACATGCATGTATGTATCTTTGATGGCATATACATGCATGTGTGTATCTGGATCCCCAGATATGCGTAAAAAGGTGCTTAGAGATACATACATCCACAAAAAAGTGTGAAACTGGCAAAAAATATTGGAGAGATTTACTTTACAACCCTGGGTTTAATTCTAATCATGATCCCAGTTAGGATGACCCAAGGAGGCCGAAAAAGGGAAAGCCCACTAATATGGTCCCCATTCATTATTTTCAGTATTGTGCTGTTCCTCCAATGTATCTAGTAGTTGTATACCTTTTCAATCCCCTAGTTAGTTTGTGTAAGCAGTTAGACATTTAATTAAAGGTGCTAAGATTTATGTGTTTGATTAGTATTTTGTTGTAAAAAGTCTAGAAAACAACTATATTTTGTTCTATATATTCACATGAACTTTCTCACAGGACAATACTGGATATTGGATGGTAACACGAGGATCTACAATAAAATGTTGCAGTGTGGAGACCTCCTCCACAATACTCCAATTCCATTCCCCCTCCCATCTGGGTTTCTGTCCGCACCTCCAGTACCAGACAGCATTCTATGAATACTAAGCATGCTCAGTCCTCATTGAGGTGTTTTAGGGAATTTTTTGTGTTTCTGCAAACCTTGGGGTCCCCCTGAGCCTTTTGATACATCCCTTTTGTGCATGGATGGTGTTATGGCATTCACCTCTGAACATCAGAAATAGAGGGAATGATTTTCAGTGTCCGGTCATTTTCTCTCTTTTTAATTTGAAAAGAAAATTAAGAAGGGCAAGTAACTGGTTCTTACAACCAAAGGAAATAGGTCAGTCAAATGAGCCATTTGGGTGTAGTGGATAGAATGTCAGACTTGAATTGATGGAGAAATGGGCTCCAATTTTACACTCACCCATGAAGCTCACTAAGGCTGCATTCCTATGGTATACTTAACTGGGAGTAAACTCCACTGAACTCAATGGGACTTACTTCCAACTAGACATGTATAGGATTGCACTGTAAGGTTGCATTCCTGAACACACTTACTGTTGAGTAAGTCTCACTGAATACAGTAGAACTTATTTCTGAGTACACATGAACAGGAGGTCACTATATGTGACTTTGGGCCAGCCACCATCTTGTGGGCCAGCCTACCTCACAAGGTTGTGATAAGGGCGATGGGATAGCCCCATGTATACTGCTCTCAGCTCTTTGGAGATTAGAGACGTAGGAAGCTGCCTTATACTGAGTAAGACCATTGGTCCATCTAGGCCAGTATTTTCAGCACTGACTGGCAGTGGCCTACCTGGAGATTCCGGGGATTGAAACTGGGACCTTCTGTATGCAAAGCAGGTGCTCTACCACTGAGCTAGGGCCCTTCCCCTATGTAATAAATGAAAGGAAGAATGTCTATGTTGTTATGACTGTCTTCCCACTAAAGGATGTAGGCAGTACTCTGCACAGTCATCTGACTCTTTCAGACACTTTGGCATTTCCTGCTACTTAACCTCTAACTGGAAAAAGAACCCTGCAAGTTGGCTTTGAGTTTTTAACCCAATGCAGGAAGAAAGGAGTGCCACAAAACATACAAATGACAAAATATATATATTAACCAACCTTTCTCCTGTAGTCTATAGTATTGAGCATTTCCTGCAACATCAGCATCTCCTGCTTCATGACAACACTGTTTTTGTCATTCTTTTCTAAAAGAAGACACAATATAGTATGTGTACAGCACAGGAAGGAGGAAAACCCCTAAACAAAATATATGCAAATAGCTGTAAAGTAACTTATTTGGATGGGAATGTATGTGGGACAATTTCACCAGAATGCACTTTTCTTTTTAGGGCACAATCCTATGGCCGCTACTAGACAGCCATAGGATTATTCGGAGTCCCAGCTCCGACCCCGGAAACTTGCTTCGAGGTCAGAGCTGGGACTCTGAACTTGAAGCACCCTCTCTCCGCGACTCCGCCCTTGCAGCTGGCATGGAAAGAACTGTGTTTGGCTGCGGCTCCAAGGTCGCAAGAGCAACAACAGAGATGGGCTTCTGGGGGTGGGGAGGAGCACTATCCTAGCCGGGCCTGTCAGCCTCCTCTCCTCATGCTCTGGGTAAAACACTTAGATGGCTGAAATCGGCCATCTAAGTGTTTTGCAGGGTGAGAGAAGCACAGAGGCGACCTTCGCCTCCATGCTCCTCCCGCCCTCCATAGGATGCCTGTAATCCTCTGAGTTTGGAGGGTTATGGGCAGCCTCCTCCTCATCTTCATCGTGTCATCGCCGTCATCATCATCATGCGTCTCCCACTACAGGTAGTTTGGCCTTGTGTGCAGCCAGACAGAGGTCTATCAGTACCTACTGACTGGGTGGTGCAGAGCGGGCAATATACTGCTGTTTATGCTTATCAATTGACTATCATCAGTTGGGATTAAAACATCAAATGGCCAAACCAGATGTTATGCACAGATGTTTGTAACATTCTCCCAGTCAGTGGAAGAAAGGCAGGTGTGTGCGTGCGCATGTGCATGCATGCTCACACACGTGTGTGCTTATCTCTTTCCCTGCTAGCTATTTTTCCATTCAAAATTGCCCCCAAGCTGTTTCTCCATCCTGCATGGGGGGGGGGGGGCACATTCCCACCCTATGGGGAAAAGATGTACCTAACAGCTCTGGGTAGCAATTTTGAGCAGGAAATAACAGACGATGACAAGCATTAAGCACTGCTCCTTTCCCCTGCTGCTCTTCCACTTCTGACTGCTGCCTTCCAAAGTTACTTTTTAGTTTTAAAATATTAAAATAAATTATCCACACAAGAATCAGAAAGTATTACAGTAGGCCAAGAAAAGGGGAAGCCACAATCTCTTAGGGCACAGTCCTATGCAAGTTTAGACAGAAAGAAATTCCTACAACTTCCAGCATGCCCCAGCCAGCCATGCTGACCCGGGCATGCTGGGAGTTGTAGGACTTTTTTCTGTCTAAACATGCACAGGATTGCACCCTGTAGGATGAAAATGCTGCAAAATCAATGCATGTATTATAAGCCAGCCCTGTAAGATAAAATCCAGCAAAATGAGTCACAACTAAGTCCCACTGAAATCAATGGAATTTGTTTGTCTGTTGTAATTAAATGCCATTCCATTGCTTTCAGTCGAATGTATAGCACAACCCTATTAGGATTGTGCTGTAAAAGTACTGCTATGTATGTTTCCTTGAAAGTAAGTCCAGCTGAATTCCCTAGCAAGTGTGACTTCAGGCACAACCCAGAAAAATTTTGTCACAACTAAAACTATAATCCTGGGCACACTTACCTGGCAGTAAGCCTCACTGAAGATAGTGGGATTTATTTCTGAGTTATGTCTACTCAAAAGTAATCCCAATGAAGTTCAATGGAACTTACTCCCGGGTAAGGGTATATAGAATTGTAGTCTGTTTTTTAACTTAACTCTGCTCCAACCCCCTACCCCCAAAAAGGAAAGGCTTGACCGTAATTTTCCAGAAGACATCACACTAGTAGCTGCTGCAGTTACACAGGTTTTGTAAACCCAAGTTAACACATATTCCTTCACAATATTTTATGGAAAAGCTTACCTATGCCCTGTATTGTTTTAAACCTGAAGTCAAACTCCTCTTGCAAATCTTCTGAATATTTCACATCTTGTTCAGTAATCTGTTTTTCAAATTAAAGTTATTTAATGGCAAATGGATCCAATATGTTCCTTGGCATATAGAGAGTGTCAATAATATTCCTCAGGAAGATTTTCCCCCTAGTAAATGAGAGGTCTCTCTGCTGTTGACTCCCTTCTACAGTCACTGGCTATGCCCTGGCGTGAGTGAGGTGGACAGAACCATCTTGCAACCCATCCTCGTTACTAGGGCTGCAACACTGAATCAATTAATAGCTTGTATTAATTTTAAAAACCCTGGCTGGCTGCTGTGTAAAAGGTCTAGATAGGCCTTTGGTCTTAATCCTGCATGGCTATTCTTATGTAATTAACTAAGCTATAAAATTAATTGACTAAGATTTTTTTGACTGGGTAACATTCCTACTTATTACATGCAGAACCTGTCAGAAAATAGTACAGTTATATGTTTAATATCTTCATTTTTTGAGAATTTGTACAAGTCTGACAATACTTTAATGAATCTAAAAAGGAAAAAAAAGCATAATACCATTTTCATGGTTGTCAATGAAGTAGATGTTTACTTCCTGCTGTCTCCATGACTGCACCTCAGACTACATCAGGAGTAACAAACACCAGGCCTGGAGAATATATCAGGCTATTTATGAGTTCCCAATATGGTCTCTGACACCCCTTGCACAAAACCTCTTGCAAAAATATTCAAAGACAAGAAGCTGATGTCCTTAGTAGTGCAAGAGTGTAGACTCACCAATGGTTGCTACTGCATGCTCCTGCATCACCTTCCATCATTGCTACTATTTCGTATGCGAGAATATTTATTCTTGGTGGGCCCAGGATACATCAAGAAAAATTGTGTGTATTTATAACACTTTAAAATATTTATATGCCGCCTTTCGACTATAAATCACTATCTGAAGACGTTTGTAAAATTCAAAAACACACAATAAAAGCAATTAAATAAAAGCACTCTAAACCCATATGCAACCAGAAGAAGCAAATAATAAACACTTATTTATATACAGACTATGAATCTTTAAGAGCAAGCAAGTTGACTGAGCTACAGAAAGTGTTTGCAGTTTTCCCAACTTTAATGACTAATTGAAATTAATTTATGGTTTAATATCAAACTCAGGTGGTAGTGACATTTTAAAAACATAGGCATGGTATCTACTAGACATCTGAATGAGGAATTTGGTGCTCTAGCCTCTAGCCCATTTGAGTTGAGTTTTACACCCCTTGTCTAGATTATGTTGGTTGTGTACGGGCAAGAAGTAGGCTGCTGAGCAAAGTTTGAAGGGTATGGATTGGACTTGCTTTTTAGTTCCAGAACTCTGCCTCAGCTCTGGCAAACATAAGCCTTTCTTTTTGCATAAAGCCTTACATGAGTCAAAAGCTAAAATTCTCACCTAATAACCATTTTGGCTTTTAGTTGGCTTGCACAAACTGCATATATGTATATTCTACAAATTATTCTGCATCCAAGTATTCCAAGGACATTGGAATTCCCCCCCCCCCCCCCAAAACAAGCATTTCAGGTGGAAACAGAGTATAAAAAGCACAGAGACTGGAGTTAGTTGGCTAACTGGGCAAGAGCGGATAGGAAGTGATCACTATTGAAAATGTGAAGCAGTTCAGGGCATCTTGACCAGAGGAAATTCTGTCCAGTCTCCTGCTCCTACCAGCCTGATCTACATAGCAGAATGAGGTGGTAGCTTGCAGAGTGTTAGAACAGACCACACCACTTCATAGTGCAGGTGGGGGAAATAATATTTTTGAATGCTCCAGTACATTCAGTACTACATACAAATAAAAAACCATCACAAATGTGCCAAAGAGCTGTAATAAAATTTGTTATCCCCAATGTGCTAATTTACTATTTGCAGAGTGTATTCCTTCAAATGTAGGAGCATTCAAAAGTGGTGTACCCCTCCTGTAAGTATAACATGGTACAACCCATTTTATTATCTTATTACCAACTCATTCTGTTGCATGAGTAGGCTCATCCTCAGTCTATCTGTATTACAAGATATGTCTACGTTTTCTCTATGTAGGGATTTTGGTATTTGGGACACATGTGGCAAACTACAATAACTTGCCTGTGCACCATTCTTAATTGCAGACACCTTGTGCTCTACATTTCGTTGTCTTTCTGGAACCAAGTTGTTCTGTAGTGATTTCTCTAGAGGTCCCTAAAAAAAGGAATTTTACAGATGAGTTCAACAATACTGTTCCTCTTTGCACAGAATAGTCAGTGAAAAATAAATAAAATAAGCAGATCCATTACATTCTTTAGTTTAATACCTTTCTTTTCTAAAGATAACTTGCAATTTTAATGTTTTAATTCATGCAAGATACCTCACATATCACTTCTGTGGGAAAACTGTAACATAGAAAGGACCAATATCTCTACCTGCTCATGAAACAGGCAAGGGTATATACATCACCTCTTCCCTAATTTTTCATATGGTCATATCTGAGTTGAGAACTAATATCTATCTATCCAGTGTTATAGTTTCCATTATAGAGGACTTGCATTGTCAAAACTGTGACTTGTGGACGTTTGCCAAGAGCAAAGATGGTAGCCTCAGACATAGTCATTAACCTATCACACTAGAACCAAAAGGCCAAGGTAATATTACAAGACATTTTAAAATCTTATTACAAGACCCTTATTTAGACAACTTTGGGCCAGTCACTGACTCTCAGCTTAACCTACCTCACAGGGTTGTTGTGAGGATAAAATGGAGAGGAGGAGGAGGATTATGTAAGCCGCCTTGGGTTCCTTGAAGGAAAAAAGGTGGGGTATAAATATAATAAATAAATAAATGTGTGGAGTGGGGGGGATTGCACCTGCTTTCCCTGCTCCCAACGTTTATACTGTTATGGGACGGATATCTCAGGAGATCACCCATACTGCAGGTGATCTTACAGGACACCTCTCCTACAATCATGGACGTTGTTAGAAAGCACACCTGGGCATGAGCCCCAGATCTTCTGAGCTGTGCCTTGGATCTTTTGAGATGCCCCAGTGACATCATCTGCCTTAATACAAGCCTGCCTCTTTCCTCTGAGCTCAGCAGACTTGTTGGAGACATTAGGACTTGCTCCCTTGGCAGACCAATATTGGGTGTACTATGAAGGTAGAAGCCTTTTAAACTATAGGAGACACTGCCTTAAACAGAAGTCTTCCAGTCAGCTGACAGAGCCTGCTTCTGAAGCCAACACAGGACAGGCTATTACAGACTAAATAAATACAGCATACAGCAGCAGGAGCCTTCAGCAATGTATAACGGGGAGCGCTCAGAGACAATGGTCTTTTTTTGGAAGAATAGGTTACAAGTACATGAGAGAGTGCCCCTGTTTTCATCTGTGAAATATTGGAGGGTATGCAATTTGCCTATAATCTTGGCTTGAGCAGAACTAAGCATGTGTGCTGATTTTGGGATTGCAGTCAACAGCCACAATCTAGCACAGAGTTACGTGTGTTTTAACCCCTTTAATATCAATGGTCTTACATACACCTGAGTGCCAAATTGTTTAAAAAAGAAAAACAAGAGGTCATATCAAACATATCAATCAAACCAAAAGGAGCATTACCTGTACAGGCATGCTGGCTGAAGCCAATACTCTTCTTTCTTCTCTTAAACAGTTTGAAACAACCACTGCTATATGCATAGGATTACTCTGATATTTTCCCTGAAAAACAAGAGATACATATTAGCATTAGAAATAGCATCAAACTCTCTGTGTTACTGACAGTAGTCTGGCTTGCACCCACCAGGGAAATTTCCACAGGATTCCTTAGCATTAACACTGGTACTATTGAGATTCTGGGCCATTCTTGGCCCTAGAGCAGGGGTGGGCTAGTTCTGGCCCTCCAGATGTTTTGGTCTATAACACCCATCAGCCCTAGCTAGCATAACATACCAAGCATAATGATGAAGGATCATGGGAGTTGTAGGCCAAAACATCTGGAGGGCCAAACGTTGCCCACCCCTGCCCTAGAGAGATCCACACTCAAAAGATGTGCCTGATTATTTGAAATCAGTGAACATATATAAAGCCCACTGTATGTGATGTATGTAATAACATTCATGTGTACATACCCATAGTTTTCACCACTCACATCTTCATTTTTCCCATTTACTGCAACCCTTTCCCTTGAATTCTTTTTATTTACTCATCTAACTCTTTCTTTCTACTAGAGCAGGTAGAAATTCAATATGTGAAGTTGTTCCCATCGCTATTAAAGGCTTCTCTGCATGAGGCGTTTAGCCCTCTGCTTTTCTGAGGCTTCTTCTTTCGTTTTTATTGCGGGAGTAAGACTGCCCCAATTACAAGTGGCTTTTTTCCAGGGTGGGGGTGGTTCTTTCTCTGCCTCCTGTATATTGTATTAACCAAGCACAAGGTGGTGCTGTGCTGTAACTGCAGTATACTGGGTTTTCCCCTGTACACAAGCCTTTTGTTCCACTTCCAGTACGTTCCGATTTAAATTTTAATACCTGATTATCCTTGCTCTAAAAAAAGCCGTGAAAACAGCTGAAAAATACAGGGGAGGCCCTGGAAGATGTCATCATGAAAGGGACCCACAAACTTCCCTGAGTGAAGCATCACAAGCGCACTACAAATGTCTTGTGTAGAGAAGCCCTGAATCTCTATGCTGCAAGAAGCTTCACCTGCCGAATTTTTCTTTCAGGTAACCATTATAGGCACAGGTGCCTTGCCGGGGGGGGGGGGGGATGGCAACTCCAAAAAGCAGTAGACAGCAACCAGTCTTGTTAAAAAAGGACACAACCCTCAGTTCACACCTACAGGTATGGTTAATTGGATATAGGCAATAGTGACAGGACTCATATGCCTTAACTGTTGCATTAAGTAGGAATTTTGGTAGGTGTGGTATGACTTTGTTTTATGGGAATTTACGCAAACACAATTTCAATTATAATTGCACTCATGGCTGTTTCATGAGTTTTTTTAAAAATGCTTTTTTAAAAAAGCATTTAACTAACCCCCCCCCCCACACACACACACACAAACATCAGCCATACGAAAAGATGTGTTTAATATATTTCCTATCACATGAATGGACTGCCTGACATTACACTTTATTTCAACTGTATCTATGCTATCCTTCATCTCCCCCATTTGTCCATCCATAAAGTAGATACTTTGCTGAGAGCTGCTACCTTACAGGGACCATGCAAAACCAGTTCAGGGGCAGCCCTCCAATGAGACAACCTGCAGCAGGATACCACAGCTTTTGAAGGGCAGCAGATTTCCATCCATTTTCATTTATTAGTGAAATTCCCCACATTTCTCAACTGCACTGCTTGCACCACCAACAAAAAACGCCTCTTTCAAGATGGCACTTGCTGCAACATGTGGTGATTCCCTCCTGTCCTTTTAACATGTGCCTCACATACATTCTTTTTATGGGGTCCAGTTCGGTCACCTACCACTGTCATTTTGTGAGGACTTGCTTCATCATCACTAAAAAGAAGAGGCTTTTAGTAGTTTGTCAGCCTTGGCTCTTTGTGCAGTGTATGCAAGCACCGATTCTTGGTTCCTCTCTTTCTCCCTTCTCATTTGCTCTTCCCTAACCCACCCCCTTTCCTCCCCTATTTCCCCCCATTTCTCATCAAAGATTTAATTTGTATCAGGGAAAGGCTCAGTCCCATAATGTTTTAAGCAAACACAGAATGCCTTCCTCACCACTGATCTGTCCTCACACATGTAGGATTAAGGAGAAGGGCTCTTGGCATTGGCTGCTATGAGTAGACGAGAAGGTGAATAAGATGCAGGCACAACAGAGGGGGAGTAACACACACACTCTCCAGCTGCCCCTTCTCTCCCCTGCCCCAAATCTTTATTTATTTATTTATTTATTTATATTTATACCCCACCTTTTTTCCTGCAAGGAACCCAAGGCGGCTTACATTATCCTCATCCTCCTCTCCATTTTATCCTCACAACAACCCTGTGAGGTAGCTTAGGCTGAGAGTCAGTGACTGGCCCAAAGTCACCCAGTGAGTTTCATGGTCGAGTGGGGACTAGAACCCGGATCTCCCGAGTCCTAGTCCAACACCCTAACCACTATACAACACTGGCTCTCACAACTTCCTGGGCTTATGATGACCCACTTTGTGGATGGGAGGTCTTTGGGTTGGCTAGATAGGGCTCAGCAAGGTGCTGACAGGGACTGCCCCGCCTCCCCAAACTATTCTTTCATTGCTGCTGCTGCCCAGCAAGGCTCTTCTTGAGCAGCATGAGGGTCAAACTACACATTACGTTCTTCACAGTTTTAAAATGGGGCACTTAAACAGGGTCACTTTTCTTTTGAGGGAAAAGCAGCCAACCCATCTAGAATGTGTTTCCGATCCAGTTTCCTGCCAAAAATCCCCCCAACTTGTATTTGCTCCTGAAGGTGCTATTACAGTACCCTGCTCCTATATGAAGCTTTTCTATGTTAGGCTTTTAACCCAACACTTTACTGAGGCTTCTGCTTTTGGATTCTTTCTGGGATTAAGATCAGCTCCTTTACATCTGTTTCCCCCCCCGGGGGGGGGTTCTTTCCCTGCCTTTCTGTATGTTCCATTACACAACCACTAGATGGTGCTGTGGTATAGTGAAATTGTGCAAATACATGAGGGTTTCATCATGCCCCCATTCACAGATAACACCAGACTTTCCTCAGTCTAAAAAATGCCACAGAAATGGTTGCAAAGCACGAGAGAGACTCTGGAGGATGACGACGTCGTGTAAAGCACCCACAAACTACCGTGAGTGAGGAATCACAAGCACACAGTAAATGCCTCGTGTGGAAAGGCTCTTGCTCCCAAAGGTGCTTTACAGGGTGGACGGCATTTTAAGTAGGAAACTGGCATGGGCCCCCAATCGGGATCGAGAGTACATTCTGGTTCAAAGCTCCATGGTTGCTTTTTCTTTAAAAATTAAGGTGGCTAGCTAAAGTATGCTTTTTAAAAAAAGCATGAATAAAGTGTAGTTTGGCTCCAACAATATGCATAATTGTTTGCTTAAGTCCATTAATTTCAATTGGCTCAAATGTGCTTCCTGTTCTGCATAGTATTGAGCTGTTAATCGCCTTCCTTTGATAGCGACAGTACCTGCTTCTCCCTCTGTCTGCTGATAGGATGTGAAGTATGCACTTTTATGTAACACTATTAAATATATATGTCCACATCTCCAAGATCACATTCTTGTGCTCCATGTTAAACAGCCCAGAAAAACAAAGAGCCCTTGCTTCTGTGTTCGCAACTGCTGATGCAGGGCAGAATTCCCTCTTCACTACAAATGCGGGTCGGGTGGGGTGGGGGCAAAGGGGTGTGTGTAGAAGGGCCCCCTCCCTTTACCCACCTTGGTTGTGAATATGGTAGGGTGGCTGAAGGGTATTAAGGATTAACTACCTTACATTTAAGTGTACTTGATCAGGTGCTCTGGAGTTTACCTGCCAATAAGCACATTTTCATCTCGGATCTCTCATTTGAGTCTCTCAACTTTTGCTAGTGTGCCCTTAATTTGGGTCTAGAAGGGTGCCATTTGGTGTTCTGTCTCAGACGGCAAAGTGTCTCAAGCAAGCCCTGAATCAGTTTTATAGTACAATGCTGGAGAGAATTCTCTGAGATCAGGTTATAATTATTAGAAGTTGCTTGTCTATATTTAGAAGTATTTTAATCTAGGTCAGCAAGAGGAAGCACATTAAAAACCTCATACGCAGCCCTAGTATTACTTTGAAGCCACAGATGGGGTTGTTTTATCCACACCCATCCACTTCCTGAGGAGTGCTGGTACAGACATTTGCTTCCTTGATGGTCTCAAAGAATAAGAAACACCAAATAAATAACCTGTTTTACTAGACCAATATCTATTAATTAGGAGTTTTAAAGCTTGTGTGTGGAATTCAAACATCCAGCTCTTAGTGAACACTGTCCACATTCTGTCTACTGCAGAAGCCCTAGACCAGTGTTCTCCAACCTTGGGTCTCCAAATGTTTTTGGCCTACAACTCCCAGCATGCCCCAGCCAGCTATGCTATGGCTGGGGCATGCTAGGAGTTATAGGCCAAAAACATCTGGGGACCCAAGGTTGGAGAACACTGCCCTAGACATTGCAGAAAAACCTGGGATGCATCCCATGGTGCTCTCACAATTAATATGGAGCACCATGAAGGTCTACAGGTCTAGATATTACCCTAAATATTTTTACCCTAGATAGCTTCCGCCGGGCATTAAAAACATGGCTTTTCAGGCGGGAATATGGGGTGGGTTAGGATTTTTAAGTTTTGTACTGTTTTTAATTGTGTTTTATACTGTGTGTGTGTGCGTGTGTCCCCGTATTTTATTGGACTGTACATCACTCAGAGTGGCCGGATGTCTGGCCAGATGGGCGATTCATAAATATAATAAATAAATAAATAAATAAATTACCCTAAATATGCTCCCTAAGATATTAGCCTAACTTAGGCAGACTAGATGTAACTAGATGTTACATCATCATATGTAATTTCTCATCAACATTTTTTTAAAATGAAAAGCAGCCATAGGAGGTTGGAATTGTGAGCAAAACAAGGGCTGCTTCAAAAAAGATACAGGTTCCCATACATTTTCAACCTATGGGCAAAAAAGGTATGTGGACATGTGTAGTTTGCCAATTTGCGTTCATGGATTGATAGAACTCTCTTTAATGTGTATTCATGCGTAAGGAACACTGAATGTGGGGTTGCTTTCAAACAAATGATACACACACATGCACACAGGTGGTACAATCCTTTGAGAGGACTGTGCCGTAACAGCAGCAGTGCATTTAAATTGGCTCTCAGTCCTAACATTTGTGGTGGAATGTTTCTGATTAAAGAATAGTGGCTGTCTCTTCACAGGTGCAGTGAAAAGGTGTTTCTGACTAGTGCAGGTACCCATTGAGGAAGGAGTTCATCTCTAAAACTTTGGGCAGGCACAAAATAAACAGGCACTTTTGTGATTTTGTGTCACTTCTGTTTTTCCCCTTCTCTTTTAGGCCAAACTAGACATAATGCAGGTGACAAGTGGAACATCTTTCAACTTTTTTGTTTTTATTTAGTACACTTGGGCCTGTGTGGGCTGCAGTGATCAAATGCTTAAAATTAATGTATCCAGCCACTCCCTTAATTGAGGTTTATGTAGACATGCCTTACACAAAACCTAAGGTAACAAAACTGAGTTCACTTCTTCATGATTCTTCTTTCAACTCAAGGTGTGGTGGGTAGGCAGTTGTCTCACCTGAAGAACTTTCCTGATTCTCTTTACGTTGTGTATCAATAGGAGATTCTTCTCTTGGGAAACACGGTCTAAATGTTCATCCAACTTTATTAGTAGGTTCTGTAAAAGGAGGGTTGCCATGGATTCATTGCTATATGCAGATTCCCTATAAAACGTAAGATTTATAAGAACAAAGCATATAAGGACAAAGCATACAACATGAACAACAACCAAATAATGATAAAAGTTTTCATCATTATTATCATTATTATTAGGACCTAGAAAAAACAAATGGAAAAGAAGGTGTACTACTTATGAACATTATATGCAGTTAAAATTTGACCATAAAAATTGAGAATAGTAATATATCAGTATTATCAATATTCTGTCTGATTTCTTGGGGAAAAGAATTTGGAATTAATAAACAGGTATACTTTTAGAAGTGGTACGTGAGACTTAGAGCTTTGAATCTAGAATACAATTACAACCCACTAGATTTGAACTATATGAATTTCAGTTTTTCGGTAGACCATATTGGACCACACATTTTTTAGAAAAGTCTTGATTACTAATGCAGATTGTTGCCATTGCAGTGCGTCAGATGCAGGTTTAAGTCGCACAAAGAGTGCTGTGTATGTAACAGTATTTTGCAAGTCGCTTATCTTTTATTTAAGTAGTATGTTAGGAAGATTACAACATCTTTCCTTTCAAAATATTAATATTAAGTTACTTTTACTGAGCATCAGATAAAGTAATTGACAAAATACATTTGTTTCTAGGGACCCTTTAATAGCAAAGAGAATAATATTAATGGTACAGAACAATACTTCTCAAACTACTATTGAGTTTTGGCTAGCTCCAATGACAGATCTTGCACGGAATAAAAGGGCCATTTTGAAAAAAAGCTAGATATTTGTAAATATCTGGTCCTGCTTTGGGGTACATTTCTCAAATTATGTTGGGTAAACTAGGATTATCAAGTAACAAATTATGTAAGGTTATACTATTAGTAATACTGTATGTTTTCTTTTGTATGGAATTTTTCATGTCTATTACACATGACAATTAATGTTGGTTATAACATTTACTGCTATCTGGCTATGACAGTTTAATAAAATAAAAGTATTAAAAGAAAACAGAAAATAAATAAGTGGCAAGAATAAGTAAAGCCTGCCTTACATTAAGGATAATAGTTTATCTGCATAATAAAAGGTTTACTACGGTATATTCCCAAGGATAGGCATTTACTTAGAAGCCATATCTGTACACAGTAATAAACATAACACATCCGCTGTCTGCCTGTACATCAGGTTCCTTACATTCAAAAGGAGTAAGAAGGGCATTTGAGCTTACCAGTCCTGGTTTTCAATCCATTGTGCTAATAGGTGTCGGACTTCCATGGGAAATTTGTCATCATAAATCTGGTCTATCTGCTCCAAAAATGTTGATTCCAGCTGCTGGACTTGATTCCACTGAGACATACTAACAAAAGGTGGGGGGGGAGGCCTTTTTGTGAGATAATAAATGTTATCATATAGACTAGAGTTTATGAAACTCACTCTCCTTCAGCACCCAGATTGCACTTGTTGGGTCAAGGTGAATAAGGGCGCCATCCAATGTGGCTGCCCATAAACCTTCAAACTCGGAGGATTACAGGCATCCAATGGAAGGCTAGAATTGCCTCCACGCACCCTTCGCTCTCCAAAACATTTAGATGGCCGATTTCAACCATCTAAATGCTTTCCCCCTGCTCGCGAGGAGGAGGGGCTGAGGCACTGCCTGGCTTCTTTAGAGGATGGTGGTATCTCGCTCCTCCTCTCCCCGCCTCCCGGAACACCCCCTAGTGCAATGATGGCGAACCTATGGCACGCGGGCCACAGCTGGCACGCAGGGACCTCTCTGTGGGCACTCGAGCCATTGGTCGCCAGATCGCGAAAAGACCGTCCTCTTCTGCATTCAGCGTCGGGTTTCCATAGTAACTCCTCTCCACTCATTCCTTGCTGGCCTCCACAGGCAGGCACACTCCAACATCTCCACCCCCAGAAGCGGACTGCGCAGGCACCCAGCCTTCCTTCTAACTGAACAGACAGCTCAGAAGCACAGCGCACACACGCCCGAATCTTTGCCCGCCCAGTGAAGAGCCATGCCCTGAGACAGAGCGGGGCGCGATTAGCTAGTGCCCCCTCCTCCTTCCTGCCAAATTTAAGGCACTTTGAAATAAGTAAGTTGGTTTTGTGTTGCAATTTGGGCACTCGGGCTCAAAAAGGTTCGCCATCACTGCCCTAGTGCCTGCTCTGAAGACGGTCTTCCATCTTTGGAACAGCAGCTGGCACGTAAAGAACGCCGCCGGCTGCGAGGGTGGAGCGAGGGCCTTCTGAAGGCGGAGTCCCCACTGTGACCTCAGAGGGCTTTTATGAAGTTGGAGCGAGGACTCCGACTTTTCCTACAGCCGGCCAGACGGCATTTATCAGCCATAGGATTGCGCCCTAAAAATATTTTGCAAAATAATCTACACATTTGTAGTATGCAGCCTACCTACACACATTCTGCCCAGGTGTTACTTTTCTTTTGGAGATATACGTCTGAGTAGCCAAAGTTGGATACTAGGATATTACTGTTGTGATATGTATCACTTCACCAGCTGCAGCACACTGTTTACACATGGAAGGGACAGAATGGCTGTAAACAGGTTTGTTATGTCTTTCTGGATTCCCGTGTTTTTCGCATGGGAAACTAGACCGTGAGAGCAATATGAGCTGGTCACATGGTTTGTATGTTCTGATGACGTGCTAACTTGTTTTCTGTCTGAAGCCATCTTAGAGAGAAGCAGGACTGCTTTCTCTCTTCTCCTTTGGTTCTTCTTGCTGGACTTTGTTACTGCAACAATGTAACGTCTTTGCTGAGGTGGAGTGAAGCTCAACTTACTCCACTGGATGTAATGCTTGCTATGCATTTATACTCTGCACATGGACTGTAACTAGGAAATGTATACTCTGTAGAACTTTACTTGCTAAGTGAATAAACAGGTAGAATTAGACCTGTGGTGTTCCAGAGTGTTTCCTGACCCCATGGATTAATCTGCACGGGGAAGCTGGAAGCAGTCTGACAACAAGGCTGACTGGGCTGGAGAAACTGGCACAACACGCTGCACGCTGCGCGGGGGGAGGTGCGATCTGGAAGTTCTGTGTGTGGAATTTCAGGCCTCTGCTAGCACACAGAGACAGGATTATAAATCTCCCAACTCGCACACACTCTGCTCAAAGATAACACCAACAATTACTTGAATACTGTGATCCATTTCCCAGATGCACTTCCACAGACTTTAAAAATGGGTATGTCGTTTTGGCATGGTGATGAACATAGTTTGGGATGTAGTTTCTAAGGGAGAATGACATAATTCGTTTGTCTTTGCTCAATAACACTGCATTAATTGCTATACCCTTTTGTGATAAATGCTTTATTATTTTAGTTGTTCAAAGGCTATGCTCTTTACTGTTCAATGTGGGCTGGGAGCACACGCTTCTTGGGATTTTTCTCTCTTTCTCTCCCTAAAGGAGCAGCAATGCAATCTCCCCCATAACACATGTTATTCAGCCACACCTCAAGTGTTCATGCAGAAAGACTTTATTAAACTTTGAAAGGCATGGCAGTTGCCAATGTACTGAAGGTATTAGGGTTCACTCCATGAGCCCATTATTTCTTCTTACTGTTTGTGAGCTTTTGGAAACTAGTAGCGGCTAACAACCTATGTGAGTTCACTCATGAAATAAAGATACCCCCTAAGCACTAAAACTCAAAGTGAATTGAGCCATTGTTACTAGTCAGTGAATTGCTGGATTTGTTAATGGAATCCAGTTCTGCAGTTTCTTGTTTAGATTATCCCTGGGGGGGAAAAGGATATTAGGGCAAACCTATCATGTGCAGCTCCCAGCAAAAGTGCTCCACTTTGTCTATAATGTGTAGTACAATTTTCCTCATGTCCTGATGGCACTACACTGCATATTTCCTCACCTCCACATTGCTGGCTGCTACAAGTGGGACCAGAGAAATGCACATCATAATGATATCAGGACAACAGAGAGGGAGGAAGGAACTTGACACAGGGCTGTTCTTTGCAATTTGTAGTTCCACCCACTATCTTTTGGTTTACATAAGAATGACACATGGTTTCCGTACTGCAAAAACTGCTCTCCCATCTCCTGTTATAGCTATATATTTATCATCCTGCAAATGCAGTTATGCCTTAGGATACTTCCAGATGGAGGACTCCTGGTCCTGGCACTACCAATCAAAAGGCATTGTGCAGCCATTCCATCTTTCCCTCAATGGATTTTTTGTGATAAGAAAAAAGTTGGAGGCAGTGATGGGAGAGCATGGGAGGGTTACAAATGGAAGGCATCAAGACATTGTCGTCTGGATGCCCAGTAAATGAATGAGGCGGGACGATTGCACAACAAAAGCCTAATCTAGAAGCACATTTAGATCGTAAAATAAGTGGACAGAGGGAAATTCATGGAAGTTTGCAACCCCTCACTTCCCTTCAGCTGCCTGTGCCTTCCAAAAGGTGGAGGTCTGCCAGGTTTTGGGGCAATTCCCCTATTCCCATCCCAAGACACTCCACCCCATATTGCTCATGAGGCTGCTTCAATTCTCTGGATAGGCCTTTGGGGGGGGGGGGATGGGAATAGGACACTTTCCTTCCATGAAGTTCCTTTCAGCCACTTATCTTAGTATTCCAGCCTGTATGGTTTGTTCATATTTTTACCCCCATACAAACTGAGAGCCAGTGTGGGCGTAGTGGTTAGGGTGTTGAACTGGGACTTGGGAGATCCAGGTTCTAGTTCCCACTCAGCCATGAAGCTCACTGGGTGATTTGGAGCCTGTCACTAACTCTCAGCCTAACCCACCTCACAGGTTTGTTGTGATAAAAGGAGAGGGGGATCGTGTATGCCGCCTTGGGGTCCTTGGAGGAAAGGCGGAATTTAAATTTAAACAAATATTCTTTGCATTTGTGTAATCTTAAACCCTGTTCACTCTATTAACCTGGTTTTTCCACCAGTCCATGTGAACATGCCCCTGCTCGGCCATGAAACTCACTGGGTGACTTTGGGCCAGTCACTGACTCTTAGCCTAAGCTACCTCACAGGGTTGTTGTGAGGATAAAATGGAGAGGAGGAGCAGGGATGTTGAAGAGTCCTTGGTCTCGAGTCACGAGTTGAGTCACGAGTCTTTGGACCCCAGTCTCGAGTCCGAGTCTGAGTCCTTGGTCCAAAATGGTGACTCACGAGTCACGAGTCATTCCCAAAGCTGACTCCACGAGTCCCTATTAAAGTCAATGGGTTTTTTCCCCAACAAAATAAGGCTATTTCAGATGTGTGGCTTAAATAAATTCTAGGCACAAGTGCGCCTTTTTATTTCAAAACTGCAACTGATTTTGGCAAGAACAGACCAGGCAGACAAACCCAAAATAACCAGGCAGGCAGAGGAGGCAGGGAACCCCAAAGCAGGCAGGCAGAGGCCTTTGTCTTGGACAATTCAAACTGTGGAACTGGTTAAGAAGAGACAGGCAGGCAGAGGAGGCTGGGAACCCCAAACAGGCAGGCAGAGGCAGCCAAACCCAAAATCTGAAAGGTTGCATTTTAGGAAAATGATTTTAAAAAATAAACTTGCTGTACTTCCTAAAACCTATCCATGTTGCATTTGAGGAACACGATTTTGAAACACGAGTCCTAGGTCTCGAGTCCCGAGTCCCATTAAAAATATTGGGACTCGAGTCTGAGAGTCCGAGGGGGGACTCAGTCCGACTCACGAGTCGAGTCCTGGAGTCCGAGTCCCCATCCCTGAGGAGGAGGATTATGTAAGCCGCCTTAGGTTCCTTGCAGGAAAAAAGGTGGGGTATAAATATAATAAATAAATAAAACATATACACCCCAAATATTCTCAGTATATTTCCTGCATCTGGTGTGATATGTTCTTACCTACAAAAACTCACAACTACCTGGTGCCTAGGCTGCCACACAGGACATTCATCTACACATAGCAACGTCCTAGTCGCATAATTGCGTGCTAAAATGGCAGAGAGTGGGAAGCAGTGCTGGGGGGGGGGATTAGGTAGAGGAGCACTGGGCCCAATCCAAAGCCAAATCCTTTGGGCAGTGCAGTGCAGCAGTTGCATACATAGCATTGCGCGGCGCCAGTTAAACATGCCGTTACAATTGCGTTGCGAGCTGAGTGGCTCCCGGCGGCAAGGAATACAGCGACAAACGCTGTATAAAGCGAGCTGCCTTTAGGGAAAATAAAAATAAACATAAAAAAGCCCCATCCCTGGCAAGTGATGGCTTCCTCATCGTTTCCAGTTGAAGCCAGGCAATGGGGGGGGGGGGAGCTCCACCATTGTAAGTGGTACGGGCCCTCCCGCGCCGGCTAACTTTCCCTCTAAGAGCGTGCCGCTCGCGACTAAGCCGCGGAGGGGGGGGGGCGGTCACCCGGCAGCGTCTCAGTCGCAAGAGCAGCGGGCGTCTTCTGCCGCGCTTCGCTCCCTCCCCGGCCCGGCCCGGCCACTCACCTGGTCAGTATCGGGAGGCGACGGACGCGCCTCACAGAGAGAAGCCGAAGAGCGCCTGCTCGAGGCGTCGTTACGTGGACACGTGTCCTCCTCGCTTTGGGGAGCTTTCCTGCGCGTCACAGAACGGAGAGTAGCGGCGGCCGGGACGGGAGAAAAGCGGTCGAGGGGCGCGAGAACAGGAGGGGAATTCCCTTCCAGCCCTTGCTGAGGGCGGCGTGTTCTGAAGTGTCAGCTTTTGGTGCTGCTTCTTCCCCCACGCCGGCTCCGCAACACAGAGACACACACGCCCGCCGCCTGCCGCCTGCCGCTTCCCCTCGCTCTTTCTCAGTGCTTAAGGCTACAATGCTGGGGTAGATACGCACTCGGCTGGGAGTAAGCGCGGTTGAAAACCAAGAGGACTGAAGAGGCATGAATAGGTTCGCGCTGTCATTGCGGACACTTAAGAGGGCACGGTCACGTAATCATTTACATGATTACGAGATGCTCATTTTGTTATTTGTTAAAAAAAAACATATATATAATTAAAAAAATAATAAAAAGACGTCCCTTTCTGCAACAAAGTGGTGGTCATTTCTGTGTCCGGGAGCAATCCTATGGCCCCTAGGTAGCGTCTGAGGAGGGACCATAGGATAGTTTGGATTCCCATCTACGAGGTCGGAGACAGTGTCGAAGCTGGGAATCGGAGAAAAAAACCCCTTTCCCCGCCCGCCCCCCGCAGCTGGCAGGGAAAGAACCATGCTGCTCTCCGAGCTCCAGAAAGCTTCCTTGGAGAGGAGGAGGAGGAGGAGGAGGCATGGGGGGCGGGAGGAGAGGAGACGAGTGGCCAGGATACATGCTATCCAGACGCCTCTCCAGTCTTCTTCCCTCCCTCCCCCTCCGAAACGCTCCAGCAAGACTGGCAAAGCCTCTGTGCTCCCCTCACTCTGCAAAGCACTTAGATGGCCAATGTATGGCGCTTCAGAGCAGGAGGGAGGGAAGCTGAGGTGCCACCAGAATACCTAGTATCTTGGTGGCACGGTTCCCTCCCCCCCCCTGCCCCCGGAACACCCTTCCCCAAAGCCCTTCTCTGAGGTCGCTCTTATGAACTCTGAGGAGCCGCCACCACGGCTATTTCCATGCTGGCTGCAAGGGGTGGGGAGGGGGATCCCAGTGTGGATTCCCACCAGCTTACAAGCTTGGAGCGATTTTCCGACCTTGGGAATCCAAAAAATTCTACGGCCCCGCAGACGCAGTTGAGTGGCCATAAGATCATTGTGCTGCCCATGCATTTAGCATAAAGGCAGCAGAAGCCATTTTATTCCTGTAGTCATGATGGTGCTATGATTTAAATGAGTTTAAAATGCAAAAACTGCATGTGTTCAGAGTACAGTATTTCTTTTTTTTAAATCTTGTTTGGCAAACAGTTTTTGTTTTTGTTTGCTCTAGCACAGTGTTCTCCAACCTTGGGTCCCCAGATGTTTTGGGGCCAAAAACATCTGGGGACCCAAGGTTGGAGAACACTGCTCCAGCATATCAGGAATGTAGTAGTAGTTGTCAAGCATGGAATGGCAGGTGGAGGAAAGAAATGTTAGTTGTGTGTTTCATAATTGAAGTAATACACATAGCCATCTGAAGCCCCCATCCCGTAAGTTCATTAAATTCAGACTAAACAGACATAGCTGCACGCACCACTGAGTATTAAATATATGCAGAGTGAATCAACTTGTGGGGAAATTAACTTAGTTCTCTCGGCAGTTATAGTGCATGAGCTAGGCTGCGGACATGCACGTAACATCCGGGCTAATCTGGGCAGGGCTTCTGGGCCCTGGGAGGTTGGGGATAAAGAAACAGGAAGCCCTAACACTATTGAGAGTGGAAAAGAAAGTTTCAGCGTGAACTTGCAAGTTTGGGGAGAAAGAATGGATGTCAAAGAGGTTTGTCCTAATAGTTGGTGTTGCGATCAGGCCAGTTCTGGCACACAATAGCTATAGCAAGTGGGGATGGTAAGACAGGGTGACCTATGGCTAGACCAATCCAATTTCCAGCGCCTTGTGCACCCTGACCCTGCCGACTCGTTCAGATGAGCACACCTGCTGTCATGTGTCAATCCAGTCTTCGTGAAGAACCTGGATTGACCATAATGGGGTAAAGAGCAAACAAGGGAGTAATTCTCAAAGCAGGAAGGTCAGTCCCTCCCACCAGACAACCAGGGAAAGCCCTGCACTACATGGCTGGGGCTCCAACTTAATATTGTCCAAAATGAGACCAAATTTGTACACTTGCACACACAAATCATAGAGAAGGGGGTGCGGAGTAGGAGGCTACAATTTGTAGGTGAAAACCTCCTGAAATAATAGAGTTGCGAAGATGCCTCTCCTTGGGTTTGAATAACCTGTTCCTGAAGCTGAAGTCTGGGGCACATTGAAACTCCTAAGTCTCAGCGTGTGAAGGAAAAATAGGTCAGTTTGAAAAGGGTTTACAGCGGGTCTCTGGCTCTGAGTCTGGGCAAAAAGTTGGTGGAGCAGGATGGCAGAAGCCGCAGAACTAAGTTGTTCCCTTGTCTTTCTATCTGAGCTTGTCCAAGCGCCAATGGAAGTCCAATGTTTGCTATACTCCAAAAAGCGGATGGAATCCTGCCGACAGTGAGGGAGCCCGGGAGCCCAAGGTGGATTCAAGTAGAATGGTCCCAGTATGTTACTGGTCCACCAGCCTGAATGGAACTGAACAGTGAACCAAAATGGCACGATGTAAGTTTCAGCAATCGGTGCTTGCCTCAGGTGGCCAGACTTCTAGTGATTTCAGCAGCATGGAACTTTGCCTTTAGAGAGTGAGGAACTTCCTGGCCTGGTTCACAAGTAATGAGAAGCCACTGTGGGTGAATTTCCCTGTAGGGCTTCTCGTCATGGTGGCTGCCATTTTGAATATTTGAGGCGCGGCAGGCGTGCACCGTAGCTTGTTGTTATGTGCGAACCCAGCGAGGGTGGTTTGTTGAGGTGGTTAACAAGCCACCCGCAACCCTAAAACAGCCCATGGGTTCTGGGTGGCTTGTGAACCACCCCAACAACCCACCCTCATTGGGGTCACACATAACAAGCTATGGTACACCCGCGCCACAGCGTGAATATTCAGAATGGCGGCAGCCACCACAATGAGAAACCCCACAGGGAAATTCATTCACAGTGGCTTTTCTTTCGTTACATGCAAACCAGGTTAATGATTTCAGCAGCATAGTGCAACCTTGACTTTGGAGGACAAGGAATACTGAGGTCTCGAAGCCCTAGATTTTTATAGGGTAAAAACAAAGGTAGGTTAGGGTGAGAGTCACTGACTCTCAGCCTAACCTACCTCACAGGGTTGTTGTGAGGATAAAATGGAGGAGTGGAGGAGGAGGATTGTTGAAGCCGCCTAGGGTTCCTTGCAGGAAAAAAGGCGGGGTATAAATATAATAAATAAATAAATAAATGGCTTCAAAGAGACCATAGCTGTGAAACTTGATATAACAGTAACACAAAGGGGCAGAGGAAGCCTCTGCTGGTAGAGTCAATAGCAGGTTGGGGTTGTCACAACGAAGATGACTCATTGCCAGAGCCATCCTGAATGTCAAAAGGGTGACCAAGGAGGGAAAAATTAATCAAGGGAGTGTTGAGCCTACAGCTATTAAAAAACAATGAACTTTCCAAAAGTTTAGAAATTATCTGGTAATGCTAGATATGACCTTGTATACGTGACCTACGGGGGCTTTTAGGCAAGACTGCTTTGTGTTGTCATTTTCCCTGCCTCTGCTTAGCCTTACTCAGGCATCTTAAAGTGACCACCTCCATGGCTGCCAACTATCACGGAAGTCCACAATGCCTGCCCTACTGCTGAGCAGCCTGCTAATAACATCCTGCTATCCTAACCCTCCTCAGCCAACAGATCTGATTAGGGTTGCTCTCTTAGCCACTAGGCCGCACCAGCTCTGGCCAGAGATTGTCCAGATAAATCCTTCCCACACCACAAAATGGTAGAAGCGCAGGAAGCATGAGAGACAATGGCAGATAACTTTCTTACAAAGACATATTCATAATAAGTACATTATGCTGGACATGTGAACTGAAGACTCATATGCAAGAGGGCGAAAGTAGGTATGTAGCCCAGGAGAATGGGCTGGAGAGAAATGGGTGTCAAATTAACAGTGAAGTGATGCTATCTAATCAGTGCCCTAACACTGATAAACGCCTTTGCAAATTTCCAGAGGATAGCCGTGTTAGTTTATTGCAGCAAAACAACAAAGGGTTTTGTGGCACCTTAAAGACTAAGAAATTTATTGTGGCATAAACATTCATGCCTGGTTCATTAGATGCATGGAGTATTTTCAAGAGTGTCAGGTTTATATACAGTACATGTGGTGGTGGTGGTGGTGAAGAATTGTAAACAGCGTGGTGCCACAAGACTCTTAAGGCACAATCCTATGCATGTTTAGAGAGAAAAAAGTCCTACGACTTCCAGCCAGCATGCCCTAGCCAACATGGGAATGCTGGGAGTTGTAGGACTTTTTCTGTTTAAACATGTATGGTATTGTAGGCTTAGCTTTGTAAATAAGCCCATAAAGGTTACCAGTCAACAAAAATTGTTTGCTAGCTTGCCTGCCCACACATGCCTACATTAATCATTTGTGGAACATCAACAGACTGGGGGGGAAAAGGAGTGGGGGATGAGAGAACCAACTTCCTTCCAGTTTACAAAATCTTTTCTGTCTGGTTGCCTGGAGGAAATTCTTAGTGACTCTTCCAAAAGCCTGCTTTATATCTTAATACAAAAAGTGGTGCTAGTGAAGTACAGTCATGCCTTGGATTGAGAGCATAATTCGTTCCGGAAACGTGCTTGTAATCCAAAACACTCTTATATCAAAACGAAATCTCCCCAAAAAAATTTGTACAGAGATTTTTAATTTAAGCCGTACTACAGTACTTGTATTGCAAGACGTTGCTTGTATATTGTGGAGAAAAGAGCCTTTGGGGGTTCCCACACACACACACACACACACACCTCTCATGTGTGAACCGGCTGGAGGCTGGGTGGGGTGGGGTGTGCATAGTTCCTCTAGAATGGATGGCGCCTGGAAGTCCGGAAAAGCCAGACTAAAAGCTTTCAAGTGCAAATGTCATGAGTTCCCCTTCCTGCCTGGCCAGGTGAAGTGCATCATGATTGGCTGAAGGCAGCAGAGCTACAGGAAGGAGGGGGGAGGGGAGGGGAGGGGAGGGGGAAAAGGTATATTCCCAAAGTGTAGCCTTTGTGTCTTTGTCTTTGGTCATCGCGTGTCTGCCGGCAGTTGGAGCAATGGTGGCGCGCCAAGGAGAGGCCCAAGCCTTCGGGAGGCCTCAGGATCCGACCCCAGGTAGCTCCTGGTGAAATTAGCTGAATGAGGGCTCTGGTAAAGGCAAGCCTTGTGGGAGGCTACCCATCTCGGACCTTCGGGTAGGTGTGGTAATCTCCATCGGGCAGCAAGGCTGTGCTAGATCTAACCCTGGAAGAGAACTGACCCTCAGGTAACAGAGTTGTGTGCCTGAGAGATATTAAGAATCAGGTTTTGTTATTTTGCAGCTTTACTGTGTACCAAAGTGTCTCTCTCTTTTGTGCTTCTCTCATTTCCCACCTTTTGTTGTAAAATGCTACCAGAATAAACCTTTCTTGGTTTTACCCCACATGGGTTTTGTAGTCGCTCTGCTTGGTTCAGTAACTAAATCCAGGTTATAGATAAAGGCAAGTCCCTGAACAGAGATTCAAGTAAGATTGCAGACAGCTGAAGCTGGCAATCTGGTATCTTGAGATCTCTGGGGGTCTTGGGTCCTTTGGGTAGGAAAGGGTGGGGGTGTGGCGGGTCAGCCAGCCCCCCCTTCCTCCACATATATCAAGTAATAAATAAATAAATAAATATTTAAAAATTTGCTTGTCTTGCAAAACGCTCTCAAACCAAGTTACTTGCAATCCAAGGTATTACTGTATGCTGAGGGGGAGGAGGGTGGAATTGCATTTTGCCAGTAATACCAAATTAAAGTTTGTTGCAATGACCGTAAACCCCCAAACATGGATGCTTGTGGTAATTCAATGAAGAGTGGGAGGGGTAGTAGCGGCAGTCTCCACCTCCATGTCCTCTTACCCTGTGTTTTTGCTAGATGGGCTTTTTTTGCCTGTCTAGCTGGAGCATTTTGGAGGGGGAAGGAAGGAGGCTGGAGAGGTGTCAGGATAGCTGTGAGGCGGGGAAGGGGGGGGGGTTCCAAGCACTGATTCCCAGTTCTGAGGTCAGAGTGCTGCCTGAAGGGTATTTAGAATGCCCACATAGAAGAGGGCAAAGATGTTGTGTTTTTTTGCTTTTATTTTTTGCTGCCCTAGAGGGCTGGGTTAGATCTCTTCGGTTTATGCTACAGGAAGCAAATCGGTAAATTTCAGCTGAACATTAGGATAAACGTCTTGATTCTAAGGGCAGTTCAGCAATGGGACCAGTTATCTGGAGGGATGGTGGACTCATTGCTAGAGGCCTTCAAGCAGAAGCTGAATAGCCACCTGTTGGCAATGCTCTAGCTCTGGATTTTCTACATCAAGCTGGGGATTGACTCAGATATCCTCCAACACCCCTCCAACTCTATTTCATAGATTTCATAGACTTTCATAGATCATAGAGTTGGAAGGGGCCTACAAGGCCATCGAGTCCAACCCCCTGCTCAATGCAGGAAACTAGAGGATGTTGTGATATGTATCACTTTACCAGCTGCAGCACAATTGTTTACACATGAAATGTACAGTGTGGCTCTGTAAACAGGTCTGTAATGTCTACACAGAATGTCTATTCTCAGAGGCATGAGAAGCTTGATCTCTGGGAAAGGAACTATGAGCTGGTCACATGGTTTGTATGTTCTGATGACGTGCTAACTTGTTCAGTCAGAAGCCATTTTAAGGAGGAGGATTTCTTCTTCCTTTCTGACTGTCTCTCTTGGTTCTTTTTCCTTTGTTCCTGCAACAATGTAACGTCTTTGCTGAGGTGGAGTGAAGCTCAACTTACTCCACTGGACCTAATGCTTGCTATGCATTTATACTCTGCACATGGACTGTAACTAGGAAATGTATACTCTGTAGAACTTTACCTGATAAGTAAATAAACAGGTAGAATTAGAACCTGTGGTGTTCCAGAGTGTTTCCTGACTCCATGGATTAATCTGCAACAGGGAAGCTGGAAGCAAGTGTCATTACAAGGGCAGGCTGGAATGGCCAGGCTGGATCTGACACTACACACTGTGCAGGGGGGTGAGATATGTTAAGGTCTGTGTGTGAAATTCCAGGCATCTGTTCGCACACAGATTGGATTATAAATCTCCCAACACCAACAGCACCTTCAGAGGAGGGGTCTCCCATCCAAGTAATAACCAGACCTGACCCTGCTTAGCTTTCCACACTCAGACAAGCTGAGCCAGCGTAAGCCACAGGCCTATCTATGATTCTATAACATAAGTGTGACATAATTATTAATATGCAGTACAGAATAAAATTAAAACCCAAAATAAATTCCTTGTCCACGTAAGAAATAAAGATCCATTATAATAATTACTCCATAATACACTCCTCAATCAACCACTCCTCTTATACACCTAAAAACTCAGTCCAACTACTTACACTTGTCTGGCTATACTCATAACAAATAATATTTCATTTCATTTATTACATTTCTATAGTGCCCAATAGCCAAGGCTCTCTGGGTGGTTTAGAAAGATTAAAAATCTTTAAAATACAATACTGTACATAATATAAAAAACTATTTACATACACACATATAAAAGAACACACACACACACACACTTTTAACATTCAACAATAAGAAACCTCTGGACCTGATTAAAAACCGTATAATATGCTGCTAAAATTTGGGTTTGGGGGGAGTTAATGCAATTCATGACATCATCAACACAATATCTCCTATTTTCACTATAATTTTCAGCCACAAAAGGAAGCAAATCGTAAATCTGAAATGGTTCCCAGTCACATGGTGGAAGATAAAGCCCCATGGTACAAACTCAAGGCAGACATCAGGTTGCAGAGTCAATACAGAAGCGCATGAGCACCATGATGGGAAGGGGGCTACTACAGCATGCTTCTGGGCACAAAAGCAGCCCCCTGAGCAGAGATCTTAGGAAGTGGGCACTGCAGGGACCTTCTTGTGCCAGCAGCCTTCTTGACAGGCCCCTGCCAGAACTAAACTTGAGTCATACACAGAAGAACACAAATGACATAATATTATTAACAGTGGTGTAGTGGAACCTGCGCTTGCAGTGATGCAGTGGTGGCACTGTTTTATTAGCAGGGATGCTGATGTCATCTGCCACCCCCTTCCAGATTTCCATGTTCCCTCTGAGCTTAGCTGCAATCCTCACAGTAGCTGGGTACAAAATTAATTTTCCTAGAAAGAACATATTGTTTCTTGTTGTAATGGGAAGTATTTTGTGGTGGGTTGGTCTTGAATGGGCAATTAATACCCAGTAGCTTTACAAAAGATCTGCTCCTGAGATGAACATTGGTAGAACTGTGTTGTTGTTTTTATATGGATCAACACAGCTGCCTGCATTTTTGCACACTCCTTGAGGGCATGGCTATGGGGAATGTCATGATGAGTGCCTGCACTTCCAAATTTACCACTACACCACCGGTTATTAATGCTTGATAGGCAGGGCCGGTGCTATCATTAGGCCAACTAGGCGGCTGCCTAGAGCGCATGGCTAAATGGGGCGCAGAAACCACACCAAATCAGAAGCCTCCCTGGTTTTTCCCCCTTCGCTTCGCTTCTTTCTCTCTCCGTGTGCCCGGTCTCTTCTTCTGTTTTTGTTGTCCCCAGGCTTGCTTTCTCTTTCTGTCTTTCTCCCCCTCCGTCCTCCTCCTTTTCTTTCCCCACTGCGGCTACTTCGGCTGTCCTCCTGCTGCCGCTGGTGCCGCTTGCCCGAGCCTTATGCCGCTCCTGTTTCTTTCGCAAGTGGGTCTCTTTAGCAAAGCTGCTTTCTCGTACAGCACACGGGGAGATAAGGGGAGGAGAAGGGGGGCGGCGGTGGCGCTGGAGGAGGTGGGTGGGTGGGTGGGTGGGGAGGGAGGGAGGCAGAAAGAGAGAGGGGGGTAACCAGAGTGAACTCTCCCCAAGCTGAGGAGCCCCCACCCCTAGCCAGGGAGAATGATAAAAGGAGTGGGGGTGGGGGAGGAGGAGGAAGGGGGGGCTGAGGGGAGCAAAAAAAATTAATAATAAATTTTTATTTAATAATAAATATCAGAAGGAAAAAATAAACCAGAATTTTGCATGCACGCGAAAGTAGAAATTGGAGAGGGTGGGGGGGAAGAGGAGCTTGCAGGAAAGGAGATGGGGTGTGTGTGGGGGGGAGGAGAGATACATTTTGCACATACACACAAGGTAAAGGGGGAGGGGAACAAAAAGAAGAGAGAGAGAGAGAACGAAAGAGAGAGAAGGGGTAAGAAAAGAAAAGGAGAGGGGGGGGAGAAAGAGAGGGAAGACAGACCAGAGAATCGCAGTGATCAAATATGCTAAGGAGGAGGAGAATAATTTATTATGATAATATAAAAAAAAATTTAGGTTTTGCCAATTGACTTTTATTTCATAATGGGCATAGGGCTGGAGGGAGGGCTCAAGTGGGAAGGGGGGGCGCTAAATATCTGATCTTGCCTAGGGCACCAAACTGCCATGCACCGGCCCTGTTGATAGGCTGTGACAGCAGTGATTCTTCTGGGTTTCTATGATGGTTGTCTTCATCCAATCCAATCCTTGCTTCGGCATTCAAATGTATGAATGCTGCCCTCTGCTGGCTACCTAGTACCTGACTGGTTCCATGGTTTCATGTCAATACATACAAATACAATATGCATGGGTGTTACTGGCTAGGCAGGGAGCAAGATGGTTAAAAAAATTATGCTTGCATGAGCTATTTTTTTAAATAAAAAATGTACAAATTGAGCTTACTATGAATACAAACTGCCAGTAGAGGGCACATAGCACCCTGGTAGGGATGTATGAGAATTTCGTTTCTTTTTGCAAATCGTGCAGACATGTCCTGTTGGTAATCCCAGACATGAACACAAGCAGGACCACTTTTTCTGGAGAAATGTTAGCAAATTCCCAAATTTACACTTGCATTTGGAAAAGGTTTTTTTTTTAATGTGCACTTTGAAATGGGCATATTTTTATTTTTTTAAAAAATACACATTTTCACACTTCAGGCAATGGGAGAAAAGTGCACATTTTTTTAAAAAATGCACAGAAATGCACATTTCCCCCCTTTGAAATGTGCACTTTTGCTGTTCTGTGCTGAAAACAGGGCAAAAATGAAAACTGGAGCAAGCTGAAACAACTTCGAAGTGATTTTCAGAGAACTTAGGCGAGCTCGAAAATTGCTGGTTTTCCCATCCCTAGCACTGCCAGAGTCATTCCTCCTATTAAAGCACACAATCTAGTGAACTGTACAGGTGTAAGTAGTAGTTTGTCTCTACTGTATATTACCACAAATGAGCCAAGGTCCAATAAAAACAACTGCTTCTACGTTCTTGACATGTTAGAATAACAAAACTTCTTCTAACTCTGTGTTGTTGTTGTTTTTAATACTTGGAGCATGTGCATTTTAAACTCACTTAAATAATAGCATCTGACCATTCAGTTTAGGCCAGATTATTGTTACGTATTGTTATTATATTTCTATCCCACCTTTTAAACTCAAGAGTTTCCCAAGGCGGCCTACAAAAGTAATCCACCAACAATAACATGAGCACATAAACACACAAGTGCATCAGAATACCAACTAAAATGCCCCTCCTCTCCCATGTTCATCCCATCCCCAAAAGTCACCTACTTTGTTATCATACAGCAGATGTATGATAACACCGAGCATGACTTTCTTTGGGGTGTTATCATACATCTCCTCCTGCTTGGGGAGGCAAATGGGAAATCATGTTAGGATTAACCACATGGTTGATGCGTATAGATTACCTGCCTGTGCATACAGGCACTCCAGTAAACCTTTAAGCAGCTAACCATGTGGCTTCCCATCATTTGAATCTTCCATTCATTCCAATATGGTGGTTGTTATTAGGCACTGTTTGGAGAGGTGGTGCTGGTAAAGGCAGCAGGATTTGTGCTAGATTCGATCACTTTTTAATGGATGATAGGAGGTAGCAGCCTTCAGATAGTACACTGAAACGATAGTAGGTGTTGTTTTCCTAGTAGAATAATATGCAACACAAAAGCATGACACTGATTCATTGCCGCCATGTCTGTTTTACCATTCAGAAACACATGCCTCAGCCTGCTACTGTTCACTCAGTTGTGATTCATGTGAGATTCGGGCAAGAAAGAAGGGGGGAAATCAGACACTATTAGCAATCTCTCATTTATTTCATGTCTTTCCCAACTGCTTGCTAATTTCCTCTCCTGTAATCTTGCAAAAGTCATTTTAAACTGAGCGAACCATGTTAAGGTTAATAGATTTCACCACCACCCCTCCTCACCTCATCCCCCACACAGAGCAACGTTTAAAAGTTCAGTTGCTGAGGGATGCTCTTGCCCTGGAAAAATGAACTGAAACATAATGCAGCAGTCATTTGTTCATGCCAGGCCAGCAGTGTTACCTCTGGACTCATAGATGTTATAAAGGAGGGATCATAGAGGGACCTCAATACCATTTGCTGGGGAACACAAGTGGAAGGGTGCTATTGCATTCATGTCCTGTTGCAAGCTTCCCATAGGCATCTGGTTGGCCAATGTTGGAACAGAATGCTGGAGCAGAAAGGCCTTTGGTCTGATCCAGCATGGTTCTTTTATGTACTTATTGTAGTAGACTGGGGTGGGCAACTTTGGGAGTTCCAGGGCAATTTTAGCTGCTCAGACCCCACTGTGAGGTGCAGACCTTGGGGTGAGATAAATATATGTAGAAATGGCATCCGTAGCTGCTACGGAGCACCCAAAGGGTCACATTTAGTTAAATTTAGCCACTACAGATGCCTTTTACCCCCAAAATGATTTCCACCCACTACTTCTTCCACCTTCTGTATGCCATCAACATTTCACAAAGGGTGCAAGAGAAAAGGGTAGTCTCCTCAAATGCTTGTTTACTGAAACCCACATTCAGTGGGGCGTATCCCCAAGTAAATGAGTGTAGGATTGTATCCTTATGGGCACTTTTAGAAACAAGTGTGAAAATGCTGTACTCTGTCCAGCCACAGCTCTTCTGGGACACAATTAAAATCACATTTGCCTGAACTTTCAATGAATATGGGTCAGGCACGGCAGCTGTTAAGGACCCATATGCCTGGTACCTGACTGTTTGATCAATTGGGCAGTGTAGAATATGGGGTAAGCAACCAAGTACCCTCCAGATGTTTTGGACGACAACTCCCACAGTCCCTGACCACTGACTATACTGGTTGGGGTTGATGGGAGGTCACCAGGTTGCCTATCCCTGATGTAGAACAGAATATAGAGGGAATAGTGGGCAGAATGTTCCTGGAAAAGGCAGGTCCATCTTTGTGTTAATGCAGCCATCCAGTCTGTGCATCCTATACGCAACCTGCAGTTGTATCTGCCAGGCAGGGGACTCAGAAGCCCCCGCTCCACCCCTGTGTGTTCAGTGAGAGAATCTTATCTGTCTCATGAAAGCATCTAATCTCCAAAATGAGTACTGGCTAGACAGACCTTTAAAAAAAAATAATAATAATCTGACATGTTACAGGTGCCATGTGTGGAGTTAGGCAGCCTACTGGGTCAGCTTAACTAAAAGCCTTTCTCCACAAAGCGTTCATTGTGCACTCATGGTTCTTCACTCACAGTAGCTTGCGGGTGCTTCATGTGACATCCTCCTCCCCCAGGACCTCTCCCGCTCTTTGCAACCATTTCCATGGCATTTTTTAGATTGAGTAAAGTCTGGTATTATTTTTGAATGGCTGCATGAAATCCTCGTGTATTTGTGCAATTCTGCTATACCACTCCACCACCTAGTGGTTGTGTAATGGGACATATGGAAAGGCAGAGAAAGAAAAAGCCTGTTTTAAAAAAACCCAAAACAGGTGTAAAGGAGCTGATCTTAATCCCACAAAGAATCTGGAAGCAGAAGCCTCGGTAAAGTGGCGGGTAAAAAGCCTCATGCAGAAAAGTTCCTAGACTGCGGCAATGCTTTTGATGGCACTGCATCAATGTTTCTGCCACATTGATAGGAGAAACATTGTTAATTATATTTGGAAAGCCTCACTAGGCCGTCACGGAATATCCCATGGAATTAGATGTTATAAGGATGTTATTGTACTGTTGTTTGGCTGATCAGTCAAACTATTATGACTATGGAAAGATGTCTCCCCCCACACACACACACACATATGCAGGGCCAGCACCAGGTCTGAGGAGGCCTTAGGCAAGGTGGCCTCTGCTCCCCCCCTCCAGCATCACCCTGGTGCCAACCCCCAATGTAAGGCAGAGGGGTGGGCAGCAGCGATGGAGGGTGATGGGTGGCAGTGGCCAGCAGTGAGGACGGGCAACAGCCCTCAGCTCAGCTCTGAGACAGGGAAGCCCTGAATGAAGCAGTTGCCGCAGCCACTCCATCCTAATTTCACCAGAATGTCCCTGGACCCCAAGTAGAATATGGTGGGGGTGTGGCCCAGAGGGATTGTGGATAATGCAGACCTGGGTAATTGTGGGTAACGTAGTGACCTGGTACTTCTGTTCGCAGCATCAGACCCTTAAAAAGAAGAAGGTTAAAATGTGTTTTTAAAGGGATGCCAGCATCAGCCACAGTGGCCTCCAGCATTTGCCCCACCAAGCTGGGCGCTGATGCCAGACCTGTGTTTTAAAAGTTCATTGTAATATACTTATTGTATAATAATCTTCCAAACCTTTAGGAAATAAGACATGCTGACTTTAGATTATTACTCCATAAGTCTCCAAACATTAAAAACAACTCTGCCCATGTATACAGATATGGAATTAATTTCCTAAAGGAATTCGTTCTGCTGGGAGAGTTGTCATCGGTTGGCATTGGATTCATCACCACACAAGATGTGGCTGTGGCAGTGGCCACTGAAATGACTCACAAGAGTATGTGTCCACCAGCTGTGCCTGGGCAGCCTCTCTACATTAATCCCCCACATCTTGAAACCTCCACATAATTAATGTAAATTACATTGCGCTAGTGTAAACAACCTCTAGCGCAATGCCAATAGAGCTTGCCAGTGTGACAGCTTTCCCTAGAAAACCTGTGGCACCAGCAAGAGCAATTGGCATTGTGCTAGAGATCATTTACGCGAGCACAACATAATTTACATCAGTGGTAGTGTCTCACTGCTGGATCCAGCCCAAAGTTTTTCTTTAAAGTTTTGTTGGTGCTGGGTTTCCAAGAATTAACGCATTCTGGTAGTCTTGGGCTTTGATGAATTCTGCTCTGATTTTAAGGCTGTATACCGGTACATACAATTTATTCCTTCCAAGGAACAATGGGAGGGATTTCTTCTGCACTGCTCCTGGTGGCAGGGCACTAGGCTTGATCCAGCATCTGTGGCTTCATAACTATAACATTAAGAGCGTTGGGGCCTCACTACAGAGGGGGAAAAGGCTGCTTACTCCACATTCCTAACTCATAATCATAGCTGCTTCTTCTAGCCTCATATGATTAAATGGAGTGACTAAATTGACTGGGTTGTATTGCAAGCAGCTTTGGGTTGGATCAAATTGTCTCTTTTTATTTTTATTTTTGTTGTATTCATTTTAAAAGTTCAAATATGTGTACATACACAAATATAAAAGAAAGGCATTTTTAAAAAGTCAAACAATATGTCACAGAAGAAGAAAAAGGGTGGGGGAACACATATTTAGTATTTCCTTCCCCCCCTTTCCCCAATTTAACTATTAAGGCAATTTTCCACCACTCTTAATTAAGAAAGAAATTCTTGTATGGAAAGGCACTGCTGTGGGGGAAAGGTAGCTAGCACGTTTTCTTCTACTTAAAGGGATATGTGAGTGCCCCATGTGTGCTGTGTACAGTTCAGGTCATCCAATCTCAAAGCAGATATAATAGAAAATGGAAAAGGTATAGAAAAAGGCACCCCAAATTATCAAGGGGGCAAAATGCCCTCTATGATGCCCCCAGAATCAGCATCAAAGGTAGGCATGGTTGGGCAGCTGCCGAGGATCCACACGGACCACACCCCAGCAGGGGCCCACTGACAAAAGCCTACTGGAGTTGTTCCTCCTCTTCACCATGGCAACCTGCTTATTCACCTGCCTCTCGCTCTGGTTCAGACAAGCGTGGTGGTGAGGAGCAGGAGCAGCAGAACAGATGCCACTGCCTACTTGCTCACTGGCTCTTGACATGTCAAAAACAAACAAGTGGTAGCAACAATGAAAAAGAAAAACCAGGCCTGTGGCTTATGCTGGCTCAACTTGTCTGAGCGTAGAAAGCTAAGCAGGGTCAAGTCTGGTTATTACTTGGATGGGAGACCCCTCCTCTAGTTTCCTGCATTGAGCAGGGGGTTGGGCTCGATAGCCTTGTAGGCTCCTTCCAACTCTGTGATCTGTGAAATCTATGAAAGATGAGGAGCAATAGCAGCTGGTGACAATGACAATGAGAAAGTACACTCACTGAGGGAAAGGGCCTATTCAGGGTGTCTTGCCCAAGAGCCATCAAAACCTGAAGCTGGCACTGGATGCCCCCTCAAGTCATCTTCCCCCACAACTAAAAAGCCTCAAAAGCATTGCCCATTCCTCATAAGAAAGGTGTTCCACCCCCTTGATCATATTGATTATCCTTTTCTGCACCCTAGTCAAGAGCAATTTCATTTATATCTACACACACACACACACATACACACACACACCAGGGGTGGGTACAAGGTAGATCAGGATCTACTGGTAGATCTCCTGGTGATTTGCAGTAAATCAGCAAGGATTTCCAACTCCTAATTATTTAACAATAGAAACAACAAAAAGCCTTTCCTCTCTCCCATCCACTGTCCAGCAGCCTAATTTAGGAGGAAATCATGAAAGCTTGGGGGAGGGAATAGGTGAAGAGATTTGTGTGTGGGCTCCAGTACTGGTAATTTCTGGGCTAAGAGTGTGCTCAGTGGCACCTTGTTCCCCAACCCCATGTCCACCTTCTTGAGCCACCATGTTGCACCTGGCTCTGGCTGGCGGGACTCTGGGTTCTACCGAAAGCAAAGTAGAGCCTGAAATTCGCCCACTCCTGCCTTAAGTGATACTGGAAGAAGGCAAAGATGTCTTGAACTTGATCCAGTCAATGAATCATCTGAGTGGAATCCAATCCATCCCAGAAAAGCACACTTCCATCCAGAGGCTTAGGTGGGTGTGATGTGTCTATATCCTCAAGAGTTCATATCAAGGAAACGCAGAAAACACAGAGCCTCTCTCTCATGCAACTGACAACCAGACAATATCCATCTTGCCAGCACCCTTCGCAAGAGCTGAGCAAATGTTCTTGGGTCATTTTCTAACATTAGAGCCAGCTAGTTAATCAGGTGTAACATGAAGCTTTGACATGATTTACAGCATCCTGGTAGCTCGTACTGTAACTGCTTTGTACTGCTGCATGTATTGTATAATAGCGTTAAGCTGTCCTTGGACAAGACTCCATTGTAAACAAGCTCTCTAGCTCAACTGGGATATCCTGTAAAAATATTATAATAAAAACAGACTCTGACATCACTGTAAAGAGCCAGTGTTCTCTCCATGTAGGATTAAAAAAAACCAACCACTCGGCTACTGTCTGTAAAGAACATTAAATGCGGCAGTTTAACCTCCATAGTGCCAAACTAATTCTCAGCTCAGATCATTAAATTTCCAATTGATCCAGTCTTCAGCCCCTCACCTCACCTGCTCCTGGATAGTTCTTTGGGACAATTTAGATCTTCCATCAATTGGTAAATCTGATGAATCCAGTCACTTCACCAGAGAGTGAGAATCTCTGGAAAGGCCCTCAGTTACACAGTAAAAGTCTGATGCTGGCAAACATACCAGAGTGTCATAAAGAATAATGTGGAGGAAGCTAACCTACCATGGCTAAAGGTACATTGTAGGAGTAAAGCAGGGCATTGTTTTGTGGTTATTAATTCACCAGGGAAGGTTATTACACTTGACCAACAGTTGAATCTTCAAATAATTGTGCTGCTCCTTTGAATCATTTTCTGGCTAAGATGCAGTCAACTGCAGCAAAATCTATAGGGCTAATAAAGTAATACCATTATTAGGACCAACTAATATTCATAGAATCATAGAATCACTGCAAAGTAGAGTTGGATAGGGCCTACAAGGCCATCGAGTCCAACCCCCTGCTCAATGCAGGAATCCAGGTCAAAGCATCCCTGACAGATGGCTGTCCAGCTGCACCTTGAATGCCTCCAGATTGGGAGAGCCCACCACCTCCTTAGGTAGTTGATTCCATTGTCTTATTGCTCTGACAGTCAGGAAAATTTTCCTGATGTTTAGGTGGAATCTAGGTTCCTGTAACTTGAGCCCATTATTCCGTGTCCTGCAAACTGGGATGATCGAGAAGAGATCCTGGCCCTCCTCTGTGTGACATCCCTTCAAGTACTGGAAGAGTGCAATCATATCTCCCCTCAGTCTCCTCTTCTGAAGGCTAAACATGCCCAGTTCTTTCAGTCTCTCCTCATAGGGCCTTGTTTCCAGTCCCTTTATCATCCCTGTTGCCCGCCTCTGAACCCTCTCCAGTTTGTCTACGTCCTTCTTAAAGTGTGGTGCCCAGAACTGGACGCAGTACTCAAGATGAGGCGTAACCAGTGCTGAGTAAAGGGGAATTATCACTTCACGCGATTTGGAAGCTATACTTCTATTAATGCAGCCCAAAATAGCATTTGCCTTCTTTGCAGCCACATCGCATTGCTGGCTCATATTCAGTTTGTGATCCACCACAATTCCAAGATCCTTCTCACTTGTAGTATTGTTGAGTGTGTATGCAAGCTGTTGAGTCACACAGAACTCTTTCTTGGACTTGAGGCAACAAGAGTTTCCCTTCTCATCTTTGATGTTCAAGGGGGAAAAAACGTAAAGAGAAAAAATTGTTTTTCTATGTGCGTGTTCAGCTTGTGTCTGGAGAGTGGTTTAGTTTTAAGATTGCAATCAAGGAAGAGCTGATAGATGAACCTTCCCAAATCTGGTGCCCTCCAGATGTGTTGGAATACAACTGCCATCATCGCTCATGTTGGATGGGGATGGAGGGAGTTGTAATCCAACACATCTGGAGGGCACCAGGTTGGTGAAGGCTGTTATAGACACTTCTAAAGTAATTAAGTTCTTAATGGGTTCTGTTGCAATGGAATGATAGAAAGAGCTAACACAAAAAAACTAATGGTGGAAACTTACTTTGCATCTTAAATGTTGTTATATTTGTATGCATTTTTAGGAGTATTTTACTCCTAAAAACATTTCAAAAATGTTAAAAGTCAGTTTCATATTGCTAGAGCTTTTGTCCCAAACCACATCTTGGTTCTCGATCATGCCATTCTGAATGACTGCCTAACCATTGTCTCTGACTGAACAGGCCAAATTGGACATGGAACTGGCTCCTGAAGAGAGGTCTGTTCTGTTCGAAAAGATAATGTTCAAAGACTTGGTAACAAAGTAAAGACATATGTTTGTTAAAGGTCAGATCTGATTTATTAAACAAGAACTTATGCAATGTTCTTGGGCTGCAGTGGTTCTACCAACCCAGTCCTAAATGTATTTGTTACCTGCAATGGCACAGAGTAGCAGCCAACTGGAGCAGATCCTTCCCACTATGTTCAATGTTAGTTCTAACACTACTTCATAAGCGTATAGATTTTTTTGTCAATATATTTAGATCCTTGTCAATATATTTAGGCCTGAAAACATTTAGGGCAAGACTGTGGTTACATTCCTTTCATTCTACTCCTATCCCATCCTCTACCATCTCCACCCCATCTATGCCTCATAACAATTTGGAATAACAAGGCAATGTTGTATCTGCCAGTTGTATCAGTTTCTAGCACAGTTTTATTAATCTGTCGCATTGGGTTGATGTCTGAAGTGTTGCAACAGATTGCATCGGTATGGTGGTTTTGTATGAAATTCTAAGTACTTTTGTGTTGACACACAGTTGGTTATAGGAGTGAGCCTTTAAGATGACTTAAACTGAAGTAGTTGATTTTAACTAGCATGTTAACACTGTACTAAAATGACAGTATTAAGAGGTGTTTTTGGTAAGGAGGAAAATGATGGTGTTAACAGGATGGAGTTGGTACTTAAATTGGCCAAACATCTTGGCCAAAGTTTTCAACTAGGCATAGTTCAGCTGCAACATTTTCTATCTGTTTTTGCATGCATGCTTTGCTCAACTGCTGAGGCCTTGCTCTGGATCCCTCAATCATATGAAGTACACACGGAAACTACTAGAAGCAGGGCCTTTTCTGTCACAGCCCCCATTCTGTGGAATGCTTTGCCAAGTGAGATCAGGCAGGCCTTGGCACTATGTGTTTTCAGGTTTTTAGTTCAGGGAGGCATTTGGTTAATATTTCTCTGGATAGTATTTTAATACTCTTCTGTTCATGGCTTTGTTTATTATGATATGTGGCATATTTGGCAATTGCTATGTTATCATGAGGTTATGTTTTGTAAATCACCCAGAATTCATTTGATGAGAAAAGGTAGGATATACATTTTTTAAAAATAAATTAAAATAGATTCATAAGGAAATTAGTCCTGTCAGGGGCTAAAAAGCCTTTGACACTAGTCTGATCAGAGCTCACCCTACCATTAGGATAAGTGAGGCAGCCAGCCTCAGTCAGTGGAAATTGGAGTACCACTAAAGGTGCAGTCCATAGTTGGCTGGGGCATGCTGGGAGCTGTAGGTCTTTTTTTCTGTCTAAATTTCCATAGGATTGCACTCTAAAGGGCTGCAAATGGTCATTTATGTAGTCAGATAGATAGACAGGCAGACAATTATGAGGCAGGGGAGCACATTTAGATTTTCTGCTTCAGGCACCAAAATGTCATGGGATGTTTCTACTGTGATGATAATATTCTTATGGAGTTCAATGATCATGATTCATAGATATCCATCAGCAGTATCCTTCCTTCTTAATAGACAATCTTCCAAAGTTACTCAAGGGGTTGTCATCTGCTTATTGTTAAGTCCCGTCCCCCCCAACATATATGAAACAAGTAAATTGGTGAAGGATAAAGAAAATCAAACAGGATAAAAACTGTAACTAAATTATCAATGTTTCCACTTAATTTTTATATAGACACAGAAAATTGTATTTCTTATGCATTGCAACAAAAATGGCTAACCAAAGATTTCATATGAGTGGATGCCAAAGACAAGAGTCATAAACCAATTTTTCATCCTTTTGGATAATTTATACATTTTTCTTTTTTCAAAAGCTGGCTTCCAAAGCTGAGTCACATTCTATGATGTGTTCATTTTTTAAATCATATTTTTTCCATACAGGATGCATACAGAATTAGACTATAGTTTTTCAGAGTAATATAACCATCCTGGTTGAACTTCCTTTAATGAAAGAAAAGTTTCTGAGGGATTCCACTAACATCATCAGATTTCATTCTTAATGACATGCTCACAGTTACAAAGGCTTCTGAACCCCTTGTCAATATGAAGATTAATATCCCAAAACAAAAGAAGTTCCAGAAACTGTACAAGATCAGATGTCAAAAAAACAAAAACTAGGTCAGAAGAAGCTGGCTAACTGTACCGTATGGAACAATCTAGTACAGGTAAGGTGCTGGAATAAGGGCCTCTGCATGATTCCCCCCGCCCATTATATGTTGTTCTAGGAATAATACCAGGGCTGCTGAATTTAAGGAACAGAAAAAGCTTTGAAATTCTTCCCTAAAACAGTTTAGCACTTCATCTGTTTTAAATACAATACTTGCTGCAAGGCAGTAAAATCTTGGCAAGATTGTCATTTCAGAATCCTACTTGAAGCTTCCAGACAGAGGTTTCCTAACACTAAACGGATGGCTTTCTCCCTGTCCCATCAGCCAGGGAAACCAAGCTGGTGGGGACTAGGAGGAGGGCTTTTTCTGTGGCAACCCCCAATTTATGGAACTCTCTCCCTAGTGACCTCTGCCATGCCCCTTCCTTGATTAGCTTCTGCCGGGCATTAAAAACGTGGCTTTTCAGGTGGGAATATGGGGTGGGTTAGGATTTTTAAGTTTTGTACTGTTTTTAATTGTGTTTTATACTCTCTGTGTGTGTGTGTGTGTGTGTCCTTGTATTTTATTGCATTGTACATCGCTCAGAGTGGCTGGATGTCTAGCCAGATGGGCGATTCATAAATATAATAAATAAATAAATAAATAAATAACAACCAGAAGGCATTGTGCAGCTATTCTGCCTTTTTCTCCTTAATGGTAGAAGCAGTGGGAAAACACAGGAGGGAGTGGAAGCCTCCTCTGGAAGCACCCACAGTGCCTTAAACTATATGAAAAATAAAAAGAGGTGACCACTACTATTTTGTTTCTAGCACAGCTTTACCAGCAATAGTGACGGTGAGGACACAACTGAAGACCACTTCCCCCCTGCCTTCCCCTGACTTATTGACAGCTATGATGTGATGGTAAAAATTCAAGTTAACTCCAATCTGACTTCCATGGTTATAGCTGTCATTTAAGAAAAAATAAGCTGGCACATCGTTTTAAGGCTGTCTTGAGAGAAAAGGGCTTCTAAGTAAAGGAAATTCTCCTTCAAGTAATAACAGATATTTAAAGGGCTGATATTTCTGCCCAAGATAAATTTTTTATTTAGGATGTTACCAATTAGGGTATCAGAAAAGGAACTTAAAGAATGGCAAACAATTATCAACATATATTGTAATGGAGGGGGAAAAAATCTAGGATTACCAAGACAAGATGGTACAAAACACAAAAATTAGGGAGTCTTGGTCTTCCAAATTTAAAGTGATACTATATAGCTAATCAATTAAGACATACTGTGGATATTATAGCATGGCCTAAAGAAATAATGTGGTTGGAGTTGGAAACACATGAATTATGAAATACTTTGGAGAATATTTTATTTCTTAAAAATAATAATAAAATGATAAAAAGAATCAACAACCCCTTTTTAAGAAGTATGTTAGAGATTTGTAGTAGTATGAGGAATATATTTATACCAGGGATATCTCCATTAATTCCAGTGGTGGTTATAAATGATTTTCCTGGAAAATTTAAGATTGGATTTGGAGGGCATATTAAGAAAAGAAAGGGTTATCAGATTAATGGAATGGGTGGAAAAGATGGAGACTAGAGACCAAATAATGGGAATTGTTGGAAGAAGAAGAATATCATGGTTAGGTTTACTGCAGTTAGAACAGTGGTCGAAGAAATGGAAAAGGAGAACCGAGGATGAGAGGAATTTAACTAAATTTGAAAAGATTGTCATGTCTAGAGAAGGTTTAGAAGGGAACACATCAACAAGAGGTATAACAAGGGATTTATATAGATTGATTCAAAAAGCTGAAGAACAAGATGACCATCTAAAGACAGTATGGGATACTGAATTTGAGGAGGAGACTTCGAAGGTGGGTTGGAACAATATATGGGATAGACGTATTCTGAAAGTTATGTCGATAAGGATAAAGGAGGATTTCTATAAACTAATTTGGAGATGGTACTTAACTCCAGTAAGATTAAATAGAATAGATAATAATTGCTCCGTACTTTGTTGGAGAGGATGTCAGGAAAAAGGGACATATACTCATATGTGGTGGAGTTGTAAATATGTACTTGTTTTTTGGCAAGAGGTTTTTACAGAAATATCAGAAATTATTGGTATTAATCTAGAGGTCTGTCCAAAACTAGTATTGTTATCAATAACGGAGAAAGTTATTTGTGACCAAAATATGAAGGAATTAATTGTAAACTTGTTAACTGTGGCTAGGCTAATGATAGTGAGAAAATGGAAAGTACAACATGTCTTTTTAATTACTGATTAGTATAAGGAAGTTTGGGATATAGCCCTAAATGATCAATTAACCTGTAATATCAAATGCAAAAGGGGACAGTTAAAGAAAAATAATTTTATGGATATTTGGAATCAATTATTAGAGCATGTATTAATAAAGGGGAAGGGGACTTATGCCTTGTCAGGATATATTTAAATTTTTGGAAAATGGAAGGTAATTGAGTAACGGGATGGAAATATAACAATTGGTCCCTAGGAGGGTGTGTGTGTGGGGGGGGTGCACTTTATGATTTTGTGTATACAGATTTAGTTGTGTTTTTTTGTTATATTGTGTTGTATTTAGTTTATAAAAAGTAAATAAAAATATTTTAAAAAATTAAAGGGCTGGTGTTTATGTTGCATTTTCTTGCAATGAAATGATTCCATGTTCTTGGGTCTTCCTGAAAATAATGTCTGCATATGTACCTTGGTTTCATATAGATCTTTAAACTTCAGATTTGGAGAGTGGAGACCTGCAGCGCATGGATTTGAAGGGAAGGGGATCCTGTGTAGAACATACCAACACAAGCTTTCCATATGGCACCATGACACAGTATTACTCCTAGGAGTGATTCCATATCTGGGGAAATACTGCATGAATGGGTTTTAGTAAACACTGTCACTCAGAATTGTTGCACTTGATTTGATTTGATTGAATTACTGCCACTGTTGGGGGTCAGGAATTAAATTTTCCACTATTTCAAATTGGCTTAGAAGAGCCTGCAGCAGCATATGTTAATTTGGTCATCTAGAGCTATTTGCTCTGCAGGTTGTCTTGTCTTGTGGAGTAGATTAGTAGATCAGTCAGGGGAGGTGAATGGTCTTGCATTTAAGCGAGGGGCAAAATGATTTCTGGTACCCATTATTATTTGATTTCTGTGGAGAGAAAGCCTGACAGACCACATACTTTGCCCCACAGCCCACTTGCATAATCCCTGCCTTGGGCAGGGGAGCTCAGTCCCAGACACACATTTGCATCCAGAGTCTTCTTCACCAAAGCACCCTCAATGAGTTGCCAAATCTGGGACACACATTTACATTCAATGGTTTCCCCCAAACATTTTCAATGGGTTGCCAAGTACCCTTGATTACCCTTCGAAGCACCCTTGAGAAGCCATGGGCAAGGTGGCGCAGAAAACCTCACCACCCCTCCCACCTGGCTGGATTGGTTTGTCCTGTCAGTAGAGGGAGGGGTCAGGGGATCGAGAGGGTGGGGCAAGCGAGGGGGTAAAAGAAGCAGCCAAGGCTTCTAGCCGTTGTTGGGAACAAGGTGCAAGGGAGCATGGAGGGTCGTCGGCTCAGGCCAACCTGGACACACTCAACCCCCAAGCAGACCACCTGGGTACTTTGCCATAAGTCCGTTACAGTTTCCAGTATTAGACTAGGGTAGATTCTTCAATGTTATTAGCTGAGAATAGCATAGGTTCTTTTTTGTTTAATAGTTCCGCCTGTGTGTAGCAAGCTTCACCTCCTTTTGTCAATTTCACCCCCCCCCCTTATCTCCCTGACCTAATTTGTATGTTTACTCCTACCAATAAACTGCTTTCACTTTTGCCTAAGGAGTAGTTTCGTTTTTACTCGGTGCCTCAATCCAGTGTAACTGACCTGATTTGACCCAAGGAACGCAAGTGGGAGCTCTGAGCTGTCAAATTAGCCACGTAGCAGTGGTCCTTCACAATTTCAAAGTCATGTAGGTGAATAGATGGAAAGATCAGAACTTAAATTTAGGGTAATCCTAGTGATTCCAGTGCTGTTATTCCATTTCAAATGAGTGTACCCACTGTGGAGTAATACAAGCTTTATTTTTATTACAAGGAACATAGCTTATTTTCTCTAATGAGGGGCAAACTTAGCCCAACAGAAATCGTAATTTGCTCATCAAGTTACAAATTTCTCCATCCAATCTCAGATGAAGTTCTTCATTATTCCAAGATCTCATTCATGTATATGTGAATTATTGCAAATGCAGGTCAACAAAGCACATCTTGGGAATTATAGCATGACATCCTGCTATATCCTGACATCCTGACACCATGGTGTCAGACATCATTATGTTTCAAAATGGTATGTCCTGCCCTCTGACTGCTCTTACATGTCCTACTGTTTACCCTACAGTCAGCATGGAGCTTCTGGAACTGGTGTGAGTGGCGGTGGTACAAGAAGCTGTGGCATGAGGAGCACAAGCAGGAGTTGCAGAAGAGGCACTTTCATCTGCTGAAGCCCAGGTCTCCTCACCTGCCACCTGCCAGGCTGCACCACTCCCTCCTGACCTCTTCCTCTTTGGATTCCCTTTCCAGTATCCCTCACAGTGCCACCCACCAGCACCCAAGACTAAAATAAACTTGTACTTACCAAACAGGAAAAAAACATTTCTGTCCAAGACTAGAGAGAAATGGCCCTGATTGTCTAGTTGGATACAGAAAGGAAATGAAACCATGAGTGAAAAAGAGAAAAACTGAACAAGGGGTGGTGGATACTAACCTACAGGGCTGCTTCTTTGGTTTTCAAATAAAATTTTTCACACTGATTGGTTTGAAAAACAGTAATTTAAGGGTTAAGTGTCATCATATCAAAAGCATGAGCATTGCAAATGGGACGTTGACATTTCCCTCAGAAAGGGTTAAACCAGTGATGGTGAACCTATGGCACGAGTGCCACAGCTGGCACGCAGGGACCTCTCTGTGGGCACTCGAGCCATTGGTCACCAGATCGCGAAAAGACTGTCCCCTTCTGCAAAACACTAATGATCTTGTTCTTTCTCACAGTGTGGAACAGAATGATTTTGTGGAGGAAGAGGGGGGGCTGGCTGGCCCGCCAGACTCCCACCCTTTCCTACTCCAAAGGAAACCCAGCACTTGCCACCATGTGGCCTGGAAGGGGGGGCTGGCTGGCCCGCCACTACCCCACCCTTGCCTATTGGCAAAGGAACCAAGACCCTCTGAAATCTCAAGATACCAGACTGCCAGCCTCAGCTGTCTGCAATCCTACTTGGATCTCTGTTTAGGGACTCGCCTTCATATTTCTGTAACCTGGATTTAGATACTGAACTCACAGAGCACTACAAAACCCATGTGGGGTAAAACCAAACAAGGTTTATTTCTGGTAGCAATTTACAACAAGATTAGGGAAATAAGAGAAGCACACAATATAGAGAGAGAGACACTTTGGTACACAGTAAAGCTATAAAACAAGAAAACCTGATTCCTTAAGATCTCTCAGGCACACACACCTGTTACCTGAGGGTGTCTTCTTCAAGGGTTAGATCCAGCACAGCCTTGCCGCCCGGGGGGAACTATTTTATCTACCTGCCGGTCTGAGATAAATAGCTAGTCCTCCACAAGGCCTGCCTTTTTTCCAGAGCCCTCAAACCAGCTAATTTTACCAGGGGCTGCCTGGGGTCGATTCCTGAGGGGGCCCCCCCTAAAGGCTCGGGCCCCTCGCTGGCGCGCTGCCATGCCAGGCACGCTACCAAAAGGACTAAGACCAAGAACAAAGGCTACACGTGGGGAAATAGCTCTTCCCCCTCCCCTTTTCTGTAACCTTCTTGCTTCAGCCAATCAATTTGAACTTCACCTGGCCAGGCAGGGGGGAGGGAACTGGCCAGGCAGGGGGAAGGGAACTCCTGAGTCATGGCTTGAACTATGCATATGAATGCCCTCAGCCTGGCTCCTCCAGACGTCAGGCCCCATCTCATGTTCCATGCACCCTTTGCTTCTTCCCAGCCCCCACCTGGTTTACTCATGAGGAGGCATGTGTGTGTGTGTGTTTGTTCCTGCATGCATGCATGCAGGAACCCTAAAAACTCTTTTCTCTACACGCTAACTATGCACACCCCACCCCAGCCGGTTCACACCTGAGGTGTGTGTGTGTACCCCCAAAGGCTCGTTTCTCCACAGATTTTATTCTAGAATTCCTGTTACAGAATTCTTTTCTACATTGTTATCACATTTAAAAGATTTTGAAGAATGATGCACAGAGCATGGCTTGGATGTAAAGCCCTAATAGTTGACCTGAGTGCTACATGTGTTGCTCTCAAACTAACGGAGTATGAGCCAAGGTTTGACAAATTATCAGCATGCATGCAATAGCAAAAATCACATTAATTGTGGAAAAGCATGCCCAATGCAAACTTTTACCTAATGCAGTGTTTGCAGTCCAAGACATAAAGTGTTTAAAATGTGTTAAGCACGTTTAGTTTTCTTGTTTATCTTGTTCATCCTAGTACAGGTTGACTTTTACTTTTACTAATCCGACACCTGTAGAAGCAGGGAAAGGACCCGGAGTAAAGCTTGCCCCATACAATTTCAGTCTGGCATATAATCATATTACAAGTTGAGAATCCCTTATCCAAAAATACATGTGCCTAATTATTTAAAAAGTTTGTATAAATTCCCTTCAGGCTATGTGTACAATGTAGTACTATAATAATTTTTTGAGTTGATTTTTTTTTTCAACAAAAAACTGTATCATTGAAAACTCTGTTATTGTGTTTTTCTTTTAAGACAAAAGATGTTAATTAGTTTGGACAACTGTATGAGTTGTTTTTCTAAAACTAAAACCTCAGTATTCAGGTTTAATTGCAGTGTTGGCACTTTGAAATAAATAAGTTGGTTTTGTGTTGCAGTTTGGGCACAAAAAGGTTCGCCATCACTGGGTTAAACCAACCAATATCAAGATATGAGCAGAAACAGTGGTGTTTAGATGCTTTACTCATGCAGACCATGCAGGGGCTCATAATCAATCTCAGTTTGAATAACAAAAATACTAAAATTCATTAGTCGTCCACACTCAGTGCACTTATGAGCATTACGAACATAATAGATGCTACCAACAAAATTTCAAGTTTTGGTGGCATCCCTAATTTTCTCTCTCTCTGTTTCCTTGTTATTCCTTCTGGTGGTGCCTCATATAACAATTATTCAGAGCCCATCAATGTGGCCTTTGGTGGCCATGAACAAGGTGCTTAAAAGGGTATTCATGGTAGTTTCCAGTTTTAGTGAGCCAATCATACACACTTGCCAAATCTTGGAGGAGTCTGCTTTCAGCACTGTTTGGGAAACATCAGAAAAACACACCAGTGATTGTGTGAATTGTCTCTCAATATGGTAAATACAGGCTTGATGCAGAGGTGGAACATGCCAAATCTAGTTCCATGCTGAGTCCAATAAAAAGAACATTTTCCTTTTAGAATGAAACACTTTAAAAACCTACACTGCAGAAAAAAGAACATTATGACTCTCCTTATACAAATCAACTCTATTTTTTAAATGTATAATTGGGAGAGGCAGTCTAAAAGGATTAAAGATATCTGCTACACATTGGCCAAACAGTTGCTAGGATGGAGCTTGTGGTTTTGAAGATTAGAATTCCTCTTTCTTTCCATTTATTACAATGTATTACAGCCTTGAAAATAACCACTCATCCACTTGCTTGAGGCAACTTGAAAACAAGGCTTAACTGGAGCCAGAGCTCACCAGGGCTTCAAATCCAAATTCTTCTCAGGGTCCATAGCTCAGTTTTGGAATCTACAAATTGTAAAAGAGAATATGCAGAATATTTTCCTCACCACGGAAGGAAATTCACCAAGTAACCACAACCCCCTACACCAAGGATGTTGAGCCCCATCCCCTTTCCCCTGACTGCCTATTATTTGGCAGCTTTTGTACCATTTTTCTTCTAATACCTCTCCTAAGGCTTAGTTACTGGTAGTAAGTGCTTTAAGCTAAAATATGTAGTTATTTTGGGCCATTTGAAAGGGGTGGCACCAGGGGAAGGGGACATGGTCATCTCAGGAACCCCAGAGGGCTGGATTTGGTCCCCAGGTGGGCTGGATTTAGCCTGCAGGCTTGAGGTTTGATACCCCTATCCTATTCTCTCCAACCTATATGTGCTTGCTATGCAGCACACTACTATCATCCCAATTATATCACATGTGAAGGACCGTTTGACAGGGTCAAGTAACCTGAAATGCCTCTGTGTAATATAAAAGGAATCCTGGGTAGTTGTATAAAACTGAAATCAGAGAAATCATAACATAGGCTAGCTTTCTGGGCTAAAGAATTCCCAGCAGGACTTTCTGTACAGGTCAGCCTTCTTCTGATAATCGGATATAGCCAGAGAGCTACAGTATTTTCCTGTTGGTTACAGTAATTGTTGTCTGGACACAAACTGTTTGGGGCTTGTTTCAGTTCACAAGCTTGAACCAGAGAAACATGAATTTGTGAGTTTACTAGCCACTTGCTCAATCCATTCTACTCTATAGAAAGCAAGGAGTCATCTTTAGTTCTCTTCCCTTCCCGGAATTTCTGTGCCCGTGGGGAAATGTACAGTTCCCACTTCTGAGTCATCCAATGGATATTCAATTGTTTAGCAACTTTAGCTTTTGACTTTTCAAATTGGAGGTCACCTGGAATTCTGATGCAATGGCAAAGGAAGCGGCAGTGCCCCCTTTCCTCAGAAGGGATTCCAAAGGAACTAAATCAGCTGTTTTTAAGGTGTATGTATGCAATTTAGGTAAAAAACCAAAATCATAATGACCTTCTTTTGCAAAGTTGTATGTATAGAGCCTGATTGAAATTCTCTCAGGCATCCTTCTAAACAGCAGTGGATTGATGATTATGTACAAACTTACTCAGCAAGAGTAAGAATTTTTAAAAAGATGTTATGTTGCCATGGTTTCCTTTTTATCACTTGTGTGGGAGCCCTTTAAGCTTCTGATCACATTCCAATCAAACACAGATGGATATATCTTCTCTCTCTGATTTGGCTATATAACTTACACATTCAAACTCTCTCAATAGTTAGTGAGCTTCCTCTGTATATTTCCCTGTGAAAAACCCTGTTTTAAAACCAACCCTTTATTTTGACAGCTGTCAGAAGTCCATGGTCACATACATGGGGTGTAATGCACTTTCCCCCTTTCCTGAACACCTAGAGTCTAGGGAAAGGGTGGAAAAAGTAGAGGACACCGAGAATTGTCAGGTCCACACTTCAAAATTAGAGGATCTCACTGCGAAGGAGGTGATATACTCACCACCTCCTTTCTGAAGCAAAGATATTTTCACGGCTTTGCTTTTTGCTTGACAGCTGCCAAGTGAGAAGCAAAGTAACAAAATTATCTATTTGCAGCCTTGCTTGGTCAATGTCCATGGTTGGTACCTACTGCACTTTGACAGCAGGCACTTAAGACAACAGTGAGCAGGCAAGACTTTTCAGTTTGCTCACCTGCAAGTGCGCACTTCCGAACTACCAACCCTCCAAAAAATAATTTTAAAAGCCCACATTTCTGGTGCCTAGCCTAAATAATAAGTTGGTGAACCAGTGACGGCTGCTCCAATGTGCCGCTTGGGCATTTTGGAGAGGCTGTCAGTGGCTGTCACTAGCAGAGATTGCAAAAGGGAAAAAAAGCTGTGGCAGCTGTCACTGGTGGCAGCCCAGGTGAACTCGGCAAAAGTGGCAAGGGTTTTTTTGCCACTCTTGCCAAGCAGCTTGCTCACCACTTCTCAGAACCTAAGGGTCAGTTAGTGGGGTTCGGCTGATGTCAAACAACCCCTACAAGCCATGGCTTGCCAGGGTAGCTTGTTGCCCCAAAACAAGCCACCCTGAGGGAAGCAGTCAAAGTTGGCACGACATGACAACCCACTGTGGCTAGTTACCCATCATGGGTTGCCATCTCATGCAAACCCAGTCAATATATCCCATTACAATGAACTCTTTTTTAAATTAACATTTTATTGTGAAACTTAAGTTTCATTTTGAAGTCTCAGTGCTCAAGGAAAATATTACAGTGAAACAGTGTGAGGCTTGAGCTGATGTTTGAACCTGGGATGTAGAATTTTGTCTGGAATGTACACATCAACTTTCATTATATCTCAGTCTCCAGCCTTCAAGGCAAATTGCCAATGTGGACTAGGATGGGGGAGTTCCAAATTCAAATCCTCATTCATCTGTGATACTTACTAGGTGACCTTGGGCCAGTCACTCAGGCGAACATAGTGTAGTGTTTTGTTAGGAGCACTCCAGTGGGGAGCTTGACACTACTTCACATGGTTGTTGTGAGGAGATGGGGGGGACACGCCCCCCATGTATTTTACCTTGTGCTCCTTGGAGTACAGAGTGGAATATAAATACAGCACATATTGCACTGCATGTTTCCTTACCTCCTTGAAAATGTGCGGAGTCTTTATCATGTATACCCAGGTACATGTATGCATAAGTAGACACATCTAGTAGCTGATGCAGAAGGTACAGTGTATTGTGATAATGGGCATGCATAATGTATGTTGGAATTTCTGGACTAATGTTTGTGTGAGCAGGAGCTAAGGCAAGGGTGTTGAACCTCTTCCAGCCCGAGGGCCAAATTTCACTTTGGAGAAGCTTTTGGAGGCCACATTCCAAAGGTGGGAGGGGCCAAAGGCAAAAGGGGCAGGGCCAAAGGGAAAGAGGTGGGGCCAAAAACAGCAGCATATTTGTTATGTTTCCAGAGTCTGAGCCTAGCAGTTGCAGGTTCAAGGGCCAAGAGTTCCAACCAAGCTAGTCAGCACAAACAGGGATGAGGCAAAAGGCAAGGTCTCAACAATCCAGGTCACAGGCAAACAGGTTCCAAGGCAACACAACAGACAAGGAGCAGGCAGAAGGATAGTCAGAGTTCAGTCCAGAAATGCTCACACCAGGAATCAGTCATAGCAGCAGCTTGGAGTCAAGGCAAGGGCAGCTGGATTCAGGAAGTTCTGGTCAATGTTATTTCCAGCAACTCTTAGCTTTAGACTGCTCATTTTATACACTGCTGTTTCTATGCAGAGGCTGGCAGAGCCACACCCAGGCCTAAGCTATGAACTGTTAGTGACTGCGGCTGAAAAGGTCCTCCATGTGAGCAAGCAAGCCCCCTATGTGTAAGTAGACCTTTTCACACAAGGAGGCCTCTGGCTCTGTCTAGCACTCCTTCTGAGTTCCTGTCTAATCAGGTGGCATCTCTCCCAAGGGCTTGGGGGTTTCTCTGCCTCCACTGGTGAAACCCTTATGGTAGTCTCCCGAGGGCCTGGGCTCTTCCTGGTCTACTGGCAGATCCTGGGCACTGCTGATGGCAGGTGGTTCCTGGTCCTCCAGCTCTTCCTCCTCTGAGAAGTCTTCCAGCAGGGGCATGACAATATTGTAGCTTAAAGGCACAATCCTATGCATGTTTAGACAGAAAGAAGTCCTACAACTCCCAGCATCCCCCAGCCAACTATGCTGGTTGGGAGTTGTAGGACTCCTTTCTGTCTAAACATGCATAGGATTGTGACCTTAATTTTTTCTGCCAGTAATTAAGGCTTAGGACTCGTAGTGATATACGCGTACCTGTTTTAGTGCTCGCCGGGTGCTCGGTGAGCACCCCCGCTGCTCGATTCCTCCCGTGGCGACAGCGAGGCTCCTGGTAGACTTTCTGGGGACCCGGAAGTGTTGTGACAGGTCCCAGCGCTGTGCCAGGAACTGACACGACGGGACTCCGGCGCTGCGTTTTTCACGTAAATACCACAGAAAACCACCTTAAAATGGCCGTGTGGCCATTTTAAGGTGGTTTTCTATGGTATTTACGTGAAAAACGCAGCGCCAGGGACCCGGAAGTACCTTCTCCCTGGCTCCTCTCCGGGGAGATGTGCCGAGCCGGGGAAAAGGTAAGTGCCGTGGGGCTCGGGGTGATCGAGCGGGGCTAGTTCGCCCCGCTTCCACCCCCAATCGAGATCCATGCACATCCCTACTTAGGAGAGGCATTCAACCTTTTAGAATGGGGGAGAAAACTGTGTGAAATCCAGGAAACCATCATACAACTGGTGATTGGAAGAAAGCGGTTGGGGCCAAGGGAAGGGGGCATAACTATCTGGGGAACTCCAGAGGGCTGAATGTGGCCCCCGGGCCTGAGGTTCTACACCCCTGATCTGAGGGTTCAATGATTAAAAACTGCTGGTCCTCTTCATTTGGATCTTAGCTTAACTGAATTCAGCTAGTTCTGGACTAGTTCCTGTGCACCAAAAAGATCCGGCTCCTGTAAGAAAAAGTGAATGTAAATAAAAATCTAACGTTAACTTATCTTTTCTTTCTTTCACTTACCTGTAGATCCATAAGCCTTATTCAGATCAGAAAGTACAAGCATTCTGTGTTGACAGCTGTTGGACTTTCCCCACCCTTGTGCAGCTCAATCCTATGCACCTTTATTCAGGACTAAGTCCCAATGATTTCTCCCAGATGTGTAATACTGCAGCCTTAAACTGTCTTCTCCAATAGTACCGTAAGTCTTGTAAAAGGCTTATGCTCCCACCTGACAAAATACAGCTAACTTGTATTTCCCCCCAAAAACGTGTACTCTCATATTTCCCTTATTTGCCTCTAAAGCTGTTTCAGGGAAAACACATGAAAGTTGTTTTTAAATCCCTTTAAAAGAAACTCAAGTGTGAACTTTCTGTAGGTGCTGTTACTTGTGCAGCTCGATTGTATGCATCTTTATTTGGAAGTCCCATTACAGTCTCTGGGCAAGGCCACCCATGTTGATCATGTTTGGACTAGAACTGGCAATTTAGTTGTGGCTTGCAGGTTTCAAGTACTCTAATTAATTGTGCCAGACACAGAACCCTCCATCTGGAAGCACCCTACTAAGGCTGTAATACTGAACATACATTTGGCCTGATCCTACACACATTTATTCAGAGGTAAATCTGACTGAGGTCCAGGGGTATTGCTAGGCACTTAAAAGATTTGGGGCCCAGTCCCATAAGACATGAATCTGCATAAAACCAGTATGTGCTAATTTATATCTATAAATGCAAATTTAGAAATAATTATGAGGATTTACCTAAATTTTACAGGAGGCAAAACCAGCCAATTAATTTCTCATCCAAATAATCTCAAATAATTGAAGAATTTATTTAAATTTGCACCCTGCCTCAGATCATCCCAAACCAATGGAAAAAGGCTTTTTTCCTAAGCGTAATTGCTATGCAGGGCGAGATGGGTGGTGGTGTTGCAGCATGTGGGTAGGGGAGAGTTAACCCCTCCCTCCTTAGCTACAATCTCCCTCAAAAACCACCCCCAGCATGGCAATTAAGCTAAGCAAAAAACCTTCCATTGGGGCCAAGAGACACTCAAGGCTCTGGGGAATATATCAGGGGCCCTAGGAAATAGATTTGGGGCTGGGCCCCAAATCCCTTGCCATTCGCCATGCTGGCTGGGTATGCTGGGAGCTGTAGGCCAGCAACATCTGGGGACCCAAGGTTGGAAAGCCCTGGTTTAGGGCTTTAAATGTTAATGTAAGCACTTTGAATTGGGCCCGGACTTCAATTGGTAACCAATGTAAATCACAGAGGACTGGCATAATACGTTCTTGTCAGCCAGTCCCCGTTAGCAGCCTCGCTGCCCTGTTTTGAACCAACTGAAGTCTCCAGACCGTTTTCAAAGGCAGCCCCACGTAGAGCGCGCTACAGTAGTCCAAATGAGAGGCTACCAGAGCATGGATCACTGTTGCTAGGCTCTGCCTGTCCAGATAGGGTCGTAGTTGGTAAATCAGTCTAAACTGATAAAAGGTGCTCCTTGTCAACGAGTCCACTTGTGACTCCAGTGACAATTTGGAGTCCAGGAGCACCCCCAAACTATGAACGCTGTCCTTTAGGGGGAGTGCAACCCCAGCTAGGACAGGTTGAGTATCATCCCTCCAGACAGATGATCCGCCCACAAACAGCACCTCCGTCTTGTCTGGATTGAGCCTCAATTTATTGGCCCTCATCCAGTCCATTACCAGGCCCAGACACTGATTCAAAAGAGCTACTGCCTCACCTAAATTTGATGAAAAAGAGAGGTAGAGCTGAGTATCATCCGCATATTAGTGACACTTCAGCCCAAACCTCCAGATGACCTCTCCCAGCAGTTCCATGTAGATGTTAAAAAGCATGGGGGATAAAATGGAGCCCTGCGGTACTCCATGGTGTAATTGCCATGGCGTAGAGCAATAATCCCCCAGCACCACCCTCTGGAATCGGCCGGCCAAGTATGAGCGAAACCACTGCAAAGCAGTGCCTCCAACTCCCAAACCCTCCAGCCTATCCAGAAGGATACCATGGTCGATGGTATTGAAAGCCGCTGAGAGATCCAGGTGAATCAACAGGGTCGCACTCCCCCTGTCTCTCTCCCGGTAAAGGTCATCCCACAGGGCGACTAGCCACTGCTGCTGCCTCTCAACTTGTGCTTGTGACTACCCAGGACTGGTTGGGGGAAGGCGTGTGCTTTCTCCACTGCCCAGCAGAAGTTCTGCATGTTTTCTGGATGGGGACTTCCAGGCCTCCCATGGGTGAAGCAACCAGCTCCTGCACACAGTGGGCACAGTCCATGTCAGGGATGGGCGGCCTCAACACGGAGTTTGCTGAACTGGCCCCACATCTCCTTGACATGCAACATGAGGCTACTCCTTGCTGACATGGTCCCAGATTGTGGCAGTTGTGGGGAGCTACACAGAGGACACCCAGTTGGCCCTTGCAAGCAGGTCTGTGGGACAACACAGACCCTAACCCAGTAGGTGCTACTGGCTTCCTCTTCATGACAGTGGCTGGTCCCACTGCTGAAATGGTTACTTTTTCTGCATGGGCTCTTTTCCACCCTCCCTCCCTCTGCTGCCCTTGACCATGAGGTTTGGTATAACTGGCAGCTGCATGTGGGTGGTTGCCATTTGGCCACCTCTCCTGGCAATGGCTTCCTACTTCATCCTCTACCAGTGTGTGTACCCTGCCTGCCACTCCCCTCCCCTCACTTGCTCTACTGGTCCTCTCTCTGACTGCCCCTCAGCAGTCCCCTGCTACTCCCTCCCCCCACCAGCATTGGGTGGCTGCCCTTCCCCTCCAAAGCTGGCAGGTTTGGGATGCAGCTGAATTTGCAGCAGTAACTTAAACAGATTCCGCCCCATTCTGGTTCTCTGCATTTAGGATTGCTCTGCTCATTAAATACCACCTTGCTAAAGAGTTAAATCACCAATGCAGATCAAAATCACCACTTCATAGATAAATTTGCATTGAAAAAGTGATGGTGGTAGGGAAACATTCCCTGAAATGTATCACCGCATTGACATTCCTTGAGCGAAATTCCTTGAGCATTCCAATCAGGTGGGTACTTCACCCATGTAAGACTTGCTAAGAATAGATATCATTTAAACAATGAGATGAACAAACCAATAGGTATTTATGGTTCTGCAGTTAGAGGTTAAGACTTCTTTCAGATCTGAAGTCAGACTGGGTGGGAGTGAATATATTCACATATGTACACCTCACTTGTTTCCTTGTCCAACCCCCATAATAATTACATCATGCTTATCCACCCACCCCTATGTAGCATTGCAGCACAATCCTTTCCTAATCACATTGACTCAGAAATTCAGGTACGTATGTCTTGCAGAGTTCAATGAGACTTACAGCCCAATCCTATGCAGTGCTAGGCACGCCTAAGTCCATTGAAATCAATGCACATAGGTGTGCCTAACTCTGTAAAATCTTGCTGTGAGTCCCGGTGAGGCATGCATAGGATTGCAGCATTAATGACGGAACCAGAGGCTTTGTGCCTTGAACAGCAGCACAGCAGGCAGGAATAATTTCAACAGGTTACGTTCTTACTATAACTTTGTCTTCTTGTCACAAAAGTTTCACCGTTTGATTACTGCCTGCTCTACACCTGTTCAAGGCACAACATCTCTGTCCATAAAAACAGTGGAAGTCCTTCAGCATGCTTCAGGGTATTATGGAATGCTGCCATAATTCTGGGCAGTATTATGGAATGCTGCCCAGAACTCTCCATCACACACCAGTATAAGGGTGGAAATGTCGCAATACAGGCTTGTCAGCTGCATTTGTAGATTTTCTTCATGAAATCTCCCTCCATGTGCAGGAGACAAAATTTCCCTCTAGATTTATGATATATTGCAGAGAGATATTGAGGAGAGAGATGCAGGTGAAGACTTCAGGGCCTGCTCCAGCTGCCCCCCCCCCCGGTTTTCCCCACAGGGCTATCTTCCACTAACTGCTCTGAGGGAAGGATCCTGTTGATTTATTTTTAATTTATTATTTCTTAATGTTATTTGTGATTTTATTATTTTTATGTTACTTGTAAGCTGTGTTAGTAGGACTTGTATGCTGTGTTGGTAGCATATAAATAACAGTAGTAATAATAATAATGGAATAGGTTTGATGAACTAAAAATACTAAACAGACACAGAAATTGACCACATGCAATCCACATGGCAGGCCAACAACTAACACCATTGTAACGGAAGTGGCACCAATAATACCTTCCCTCCTAGGGCAAACAACAGCTAGGGCAGTTTCATTGCAGCACAGAGAAAAGGGTTAACCCCATACCCCTACTGGGGTCCTGATTTATGCCTCCCTGCCCCATGGCTCGTATTTAAAACACACACATGCAGACTCATGTTTTTAACATGACATGTAGTTTGTCCCTCAATTTGAGGTGTCCAGTATCCAGACATGCGGGAGGGGGAGAAAGAGAGAGCAGCTTAATACAGTGTGACTAGAAATAGCCATCACAGCTTAGCATAATTTTGGAGCCTTCCTTGTACATACTGGAAGGAGAAGTACAGCTATCTTGGAACCGGTAAAAGTAGGTTGCTACCTTCTTGTAGTTTTCTGGAGAATTTCTCTTTCCCCAAGGCTTAATTTTGTTGTCAAAGCCAGGGGTAGGGTATCCACTTATGAATCACCAAAAAAGAAGAAATGTATCACCCCCCCAAAAAAAAGAAGAAAAAAAGGGGGGGAGGATACACATTTGTATACAAATTGCATATGCTCATTTGTATGTAGTGATGCAAATTTAGAAATATTTATTATAATTTAAATAGAAATACAGTACATCTCACTATAGTGTGGAAGACTGAGCTGATGACTTGTGTGCGTTGCTCAGTCTGCTGTCCAGGCGGTGATGGGCAACGGTTCTTATGGTTCTCAATCTTTAAACTGGAATTAGACAGGACATCCCTTCAAACAGATGTCTTCAAGTATAGTCCTCTGTAAAAGAGGACACATGGTCACTCTAAGCTCTGGGCTCAGCCCTGGAATGAATGAAGGCTGAATAGATGCGAGTGCCCCTGAGTGGGTGCAGAGTGCATATCTCTCACTACTGAATAACTACCGACTGGCCCCACAGCATAAAAGATGAAAGGCACAATCCCATGCACGTTTAGACAGAAAAAAGAGCTACTACAACTCCCAGCATTCTCCAGCTTTTTTCTGTCTAAGCGTGAATAAGATTGCGCCCTAAAGCATCAATCCTATCCCTACTTACCTGGGAGTAAGCCCCATGGGACGCAACGGGACTTACTGTTGAGAATACGTGTCAGAACTACGCTGTACGGGAGAGGACTCCTGGACACAGAAGACGGCGTTTCCTGAGTCCGTCTAGTGTCCAGCTTTCTTCATGAACGCAAAACATTGTTCTTCCATTCCCGCTCCTCTCAAAACTTCTTCCCGCCGCTGAGGGAAATTAAATTCTCCTCGGCCTGCAGGCGCGGCCTGTGCGAGCCACCGCCGCTGGGAGACGCTCGCCTCCGACGCGCCGAGAAGACCCTTTGCGGCAGTCACCGAGGTGTGGGCTTAAGGCGTCGCCGTCGCAGCCCCGCCCCCGGCCGCTCCTTGCTGCGAGGTCTCTGCCCCCGCCCCGAGTGAGGCAGGCGCTGAGGGGAGTGGCTGCCCTTGCAGCCGCAGCCGCCCGAGAGTGGGTTTCTTTGCGGACGACCTCCAGCCTGCTTTTTCTCTGAGGCGGCGGTCGAGGTGCCTGCTGGAGTTGGGCGCCACCAGGAGCGGCTTCGGGCTTTCGCTCGCGCTTATCAGGGTCGGGAGGCGCCTGGACGGAGGCGGGCTGCGGGGAGGACTGCCTCGAAAGAGAAAGGTACGGAGAGAGCCGCCGTCCCGCTTTAACTCCGTGCCCCTCTGCGGAGTTGCATTTTCGGGGGGGGGGGGTCGCCGAGGGTCTCGCGCTTTCTTTCCCCTTCCCGTCACCCACCTTGGCGCGCGCCGAAGCTCCAGGTGCTCTTTCAGGGCTGCTGCTGCTTTCTTGCTTGCAAAAGGCGGGACTGTGAGAGACAGAGAGTGAGAGGATTTGGCGTGAGGGCACCGGGGGTCTGTGGTGGGTACACAAGAGGGGTTGGGCTGGAGGATTTCTGGAGGCTAATGGACGGGGAATGAAGATTTGGTGAGAAGGGAGTTTGGCAAGGCGCTCTCTCTCTCTCTCTCTCTCTCTCTCTGTGTGTGTGTATGGGTGGGTGGAAGATGCTGTCTTCGGAGGTTGCTGGGTCAGGGCCATTTTAAGGGGCTACCCTTAAAGAAAAGATGGGCGGCTTGCGTAGGGTAGTGCTAGTCTGGGCATGGGTGGCAGGGATGATGGGTTTCTGGGATAAAAAGAGAGCATCTTTTGAGATAATAGGAGAAGGGGGATACTGGGAAGCAAAGGGTTCGGGGGCAGCTAAGGGAACTCCTAGTTAGGTAGGGTGTCGGTGGTTGGAAGAGCTACGTTTTGGGTTTTTTTTTTGGGTTTTTTTTTTGCGGGGTGAGTATCGATAAGGGAGTCTTTGTGGATTGGCTGGGGATAAATGGAGGGGCATACAAGAATATGTCGTGGGTCTGATAGATAAAGTTTAGGGGTAGGGAACAGGAATGAAGGTTTGGGGGGCTAAAGGAGAGTTAGAGGGTGGGAGTGGGATGATGGGTGGGGAGGTGGATCGTTTGGATAGAGGGGAAGGAGGGGAGCAGGGAATGGCTGCCCGTGTAATGATCCGGGAACAGAGATTTGGAGCATTATTCGACAAGGGGGCAGCTTAGGATAGGAAAGGCTACTTGGGCTGTGCAAGAGAGACGGGCGAAGGAGCAAGGGGTCGCGAGGGGACCTCGCAATTGTGTGGGACTGGACTGTAATTTTGTGGATTTTGTGTGTGGATTCCGGGACTGGAGTGTAATTTTGATCTATTCTTCTTTGGGGCAAGGCACCTGGGAGCTGGGAAGTAGGTATAAACTAAGTCATTATACATCCGAATCTAACCTTTCCCGTCCTCCCCCGTCTCTTATTGTTTTTCCTCCTTGACGTCGATTTTAAAACTATCTCTTGGGAACAAGTTGCTAGGACACACACTTCTGCGGGAGGAAAGTTGTAAACTGTCTGAAGTTGGATGTGAGGGTATTCCTTGTGAAATTGGTTCTCTAGTGTCCTCCTTCCTCTTCCCCGTCTTTGTTTAGTCTCAAGGACTCTCTCTCTCTCTCTCTCTCTCTCTCTGTGTGTGTATTTCTCGCCTGGTTTTTTTTTTTTTTTTTTTTTTTGTGGCGCTTGGAGAGGGATTGAAACCAGATTCTAGGGCTGTATGTTGAGCCCTGAAGCCACTAGGGTGTGCATGCAACTCTTTGTCTTTTGGGACCTTTTGTCCCAGCTCTGGACATCTGTGTCTTGTTGGGGGTTTGTTCCTTTTGTTTAAGAATCCAGAGGTAGTGATTCAGTTGCAACAAGTTCTCTGCTTAGTGGCAGAGCTGCAACATGGCAATGAATAGAGTCAAGTTGCTGCTGCTCCTGCTGCCACTGGCTGAGATTGTACTCTGCCTCTCTATGTTGTTTTTACTGTGGTTGTCACCTTATTTATGAACAGAAGCTCTGTGCCTTAAACAGCTGAACAAGAGACAGAAATCAACAAGTGAAGCCTTTCCTTGCATTCAGATGCATGCAGTGGTGGCAAAAATGTTACCTGTTTTTCTGCATCTTTTGCAGCTGTTCAAGTCTCTATAATTAAGAAAGCAAATAAAAAGGAGCAACTGCCTTCCTGCCTCTACTCATAATGTCTTTTTAAAAATGAGTTAAATTGCCCTTGAGAGGGAACCTCTTGCATAATCCATTGTCAAGAGTTAACTCCATTTGTTACCTGAGAGAGGGGTGGTCCATACTTGTAATGGTGTGCCCGAGTGGGAAAATCACAGGGATGTAATTGAGTTCATCAATTATACTCTCTCTGTCTGCCAGGATCACTTTCCAATGGCTCTTTCTCCTCTTCACATACAGTCATGCCTTGGATTGAGAGCATAATTCGTTCCGGAAATGTGCTTGTAATCCAAAACACTCTTATACGAAATCCCCCCCAAAAAAATTGTACAGAGATTTCTAATTTAAGCCATACTACAGTACTTGTATTGCAAGACGTCGCTTGTATATCAAGTAAAAAATAAATAAATAAATATTTAAAATTTTGCTTGTCTTGCAAAACGCTCTCAAACCAAGTTACTTGTTGAAATGATTATGGTAGGCATGTAAAAAAAGTCCATAGAAGTTACTAGCCCACCTGCCCACTCATTTGTGAATGTTTTAAGAAGCCAGGGGTAACAACTCAGTTGTAACAATTTGTAACACACTGGTGCCCTGGGAGAGAGAGAATGAACCAGGCAGCTCCCAGTTTATGAAACCTTCCCTGTCTAGTCACCTTACTTGCTATTGGATGAGTGATTATTTACAAGCATGTTAGCCACGTCTAAATATGAGCTATGTCAACTTCCAGTTGGGTGCTACAAGTACTCTTCCCCCAGGATACCACACTTCTGCTCTCATTATGGCAGCATTCCCAATGTCCTCTAGATGTTTTGTAGAAAACACGCTGCAAGCAAAAACAACAGGAGGAAAAAAATCCCAAGCCTTACTGAATATGGTCTGTGTTGATTATTTATTAATTGTAAAAAGCTCTAAGCTCTGTTGACAGAACAGACCAAATCTCCAGAGATAGAGGAGTAAGCTTGATCAAAAGCTTGATTAATTGCTCCTGGTGAAGAGACCAATGTTAGTCTTGAAATTCGTAGAACATTTTTAGAGCTTTTTACAATGAATCTACACAGACCATACTCAGCAACGCTTGGGATTTTTTCCCTCCTGTTGTTTTTTCCTCTAGATGTTTTGGACATCAATTCCCATCAGCTCCAGCCAGCATTGTCAATGGTAAGGAACCCTGGGAGTTCTAGTCTAAAACATCTGGAGGGCACCAGGTTGGGGAAGGCTGCATTATGGCATCCAGGTTGGCACTTCATGGACTGAAGTCCCTTGCACGACTGACCAGAGATAGGAAGTGGTGTAGAATGCACATCTGATCCTCTAAATTAGAGCTTTCTCAAAACGTCTTCATAACTGCTACAGGTTTTTTTTTTTTTTAAGTGACCAGTGATTACTCATAAGCATACAGCAGTTCAGTTCAAAACTGTCTGTATGCACCAGGATAGACTTTAAGAGATGGTCTAAAGAGAGGCTAGTGATAAGTTACCTATGAAATCTTTCCCACTGACAAGTGTTGGTTCATTATTAAAATGCAAGTGGGATGAGTAATTGCATTGTAGATGTGTTTATAAAGAAGAGCTGTGAATGGGATTTGTCAGGATATTTGAACTGCGTTGATACCCTTGGTATCTAAATCATGTGAGGGAAAATATTAAATGGAAATGGCATTCAAGAGAACAATTATTAGAAACACTTAGATTAACTTGAGTGTGTCAGCTTCATGTGCAGTTCAGTTACATTTGTTTCCTGCAAGCTCATTTTGAAGCCTGACATTTAAGGATATAATTTAAAAAGAATTAGAGGACCATGGGCAATACTTACGTAAAATAAGGGGATCTTGTTTCTCTGCAAGGAAAGAGAGTTTTGCAAGCATTTTATGAGCTGCCTTGGGTTCCTTGTAGGAAAAAAGGTGGGATATAAATGTAATAAATAAATAAAATAAAATAAAATTCTGTATTATCACTTCAGAGAACAGGGCAAAAGTAACATCAGTATGAACCAAGATGTACACAATGTTTCCTTTGCTTTTTCAAATAATTATTGTGTGAACAATTGGGGATGTGACTTTGTGCTAAATGTAATGGATCACTTTTTGTTCTGGAATGCTGGCTTCATCCATGTCCCATGAAAGACCATACTTCCTTGAGCGAAAGTGACATCCGCAAACAGAGTAGCATGGCTACAGAGGTCTCAATAGCACTTAAATAATGAAAATCATAAATTAATGGATGCTCTGTAATAATTAAAATTGTTGTTTTTTTTTAATGTCAATGGAACAAGACATGGGTAGCCATCAAAACTTTTTACTAGATCTTTCTTCAATTTCCAAGTAAGGTAGAGAGCTCATGAGCTTCTGAAAAAGATGTGGATGTTGCTTATTTTACTTCAATTCTAGAATTGCAGAGATTTGCATCTCCCCAGTCTCCATAATTAACACACTTTGGATATGTATATTTCCAACCTTTGTCTTGCAAGAAATGTAGTTTACATGTTTCATTTCTGCATTACCTACTAGTGAGCCATTCCAAATCTGCCATTCCATAGAACATCCCTGAATATTGAAAGATTTGGGCATGTATGGTCATTCTAATTCCTCATTTTACACCCTGGAGCACCCTGATATTCCTTCTCTGTACTTCTATAATTACAACTGAAATGAGATGGTTAATGTTTCAGGAATGTTGGGATCCTGGGAACCAGAATTTAGGCTAGATGACTTCCATCAAGTTTTTTTCTAGCTTCACAATTCTAAGACCATTGCCCTGTGAAAGTATGTAAAGTTAAGAGGGATTCCAATAAAAGTGCAAGTTCAATCAGTTTTACTGTTGCGTCATGATTGTTTCATATGGCAGTCTATCCTGTTGTCTGAGAGTTTAGTATGGCAATAGATGGGCAGCCTTTCCCTATGTGAATCATTGCTTTGTCAAATCCTATACCAGCCTTACCCAACCTGGCACCCTCCAGATGTGTTTGACTACAACTCCCATGGCCATGCTGGCTGGGATGATGGAGGTTGTAGTTCAACACATCTGGAGGGTGCCAGGTTGGGGAAGTCTACCTGTACCAAACAAAGGAGGGACCTTTCCCAAATCAATCCCTGTTGGTCTGGCACATCTGTGAAGTAAGACAGGTGTAGTTTCATTAAAGTACAATAAACACAGTTGTCATGCCCCTACCCATGGGCGAAGCCCTAGCAGTAAGTTTGAGAGGGGAGGAGGGAGTGTGAGAGGAGTGTGGAATGTTGAGATGTCTGCTGATTGGATGAGGGCGTGGAATAGGGAGACTGGGAGTGTATATAAGGGGAGTGCTGTTGGGGGGGGAGTCTGAAGAGAGAGGGGGGGAGAGAGGGTTTACAACGTTTAGGATCTCATAACCTCATCTATTTCCCTACCCTAAATTGTAATCAATAAAACTTGTTTCATTTTTAAAAATCAAAGTGGGTGGATTGAATAAGTTACCCTAAGGGGGTTGGTGGTAGTGGAGGAGTGAAGAGAGTGTTGGTTACTAAGTGGTTGGGGGGGGATTACAAGGTCTTCTTGTGAAGGTTAAGGGGGAGAGAGAGAGAGAGAGAGAGAGATGGGTGGCGTGACAGGTTGATGCATGAGAGCAGTTGTGAGGGTTTGAGGCCTACACAGGATTGGGGTTGTTGAGGCCTACACAGGCTTCAGTTTGTTGAAGCCTGAAGGCCCAAACACTCCACGATGGGAGGGGGAGTTTGAGAGTTTTAAGTTACCCAATAGAAGTTTAGAATCAGTTCTCCAGTGCAAGGTCACATGGTCATAACCTTCCAGTCCTGGGAAGACTATATATGTGGGGTGTGGTCAGCTAGCAGTCAGAGAGTGTGTGCTGAGCAGCAGAGAGAAACAGCAGAGAGAGAAGCAGAGAGAGAGAGAAAGAGAAAGAGAAACTGGCTGGCTGACTGCACAGGAATTAGGTAGACTGAAGTGAAACTAGAGAACATTGTTTGTTTGTTTGTTTGTTTTATTTTATCATACCTGCTTTTGATTTAAAACCACTCTATTAAGTAATTTCCCTACTACTATAAGTAAAGTTTGTTGTGTACCCTGGAGTTTGGATTGACTTATTCACCACGCCTAAAGCCTTCACCCACGTTACTGGAGGAAGCAGGCAAAGGACTGGGTCTTTGGGAAAAGGCAGAGATCTCCCAAAGGGCAGATCAAGGGGTCCTTGCAGTAGTGGAACCTTGACAGATGGTGGCAGCGGAGCGATCCTGAACAGTGAGATTAAGCACTCCAAACAGTAATTGGGTTTTTTACTAATAGAGCTGGCAAAAGCAGTGTATGTTTTAACTTCAGACCTGCAGAATAGGGACACAGTGAGGCAACTAAAATGAGCCAATACCTCTCTATGAACAAAACTGCCCTGATTGAGCAGTGTAAAAAGGACAATTTGCCATGGGAGGAGAAAAGAGCAGAAGAACTGAAAGTTATGCTGATCTCCCAGGCGGCAATAGGAGGAGCTGCACCCTCTAGCCCTAGGGTAGCAGAACCCCAAACAAAAGAATGGGAGCTCCGTGAACAGGAACTGCGGCTAGTGGCAAAGCAGAAGGAAGAAGAAACCCGGTTAGAGTGGGAAAAGCTTCGTCTACAGCAGGAACAGCTGAAAGCCCAAGAGGACCAACGCAGACACGAGGAAAAGCTGCAGGAGGAACAATGCAAACATGAGGAAAAGCTGCACCAGGAGAAACTTTAGGCCCAGAAAAAGCAACTTCAGGCCCAGAAAGAGCAACTTCAGGCCCAGGAAGAGCAACGCAGACACGAGGAAAGGATGATGAAAATCAAAGAGGAGCAGCCTGTCAGAGTTACCCCGAAGGACTTCACAGCATACACCCCAGGAGAAGACCCACAAGTGTTCCTGACCACTTTTGAAAGGGCAGCACAGAAGTGGGGATTGCAGGAGGGTGATTACATGAAGTTTGTGCCTAATTTAATTAAAGGGGAGCTGGCAGAGATTTATAATAGCATGCCAGAGGGGGAGGCTGTTTCCTATGTTCAATTCAAAGAAACTGTGTATAAAAGGTTCAGGTTAGGTCCTGAGCACTTTAGGAAAAAGTTCAGAGGGTTAACACCTCAACCTGGTAAATCTATGGTAGAGTTTGCAACAAAATTAAAAAACCTGCTTCTAAAATGGGTGGATGAAGCAAAAGCTGACAACAGGGAAAAGGTGCTAGAGCTTATGGCTCTGGATTAGTTTTATTTTCGGTTGCCCAGAGAAATAAAACTGAAGGTTAAGGATAAAGATCCTGAAACGGTAAACCAAGCTGCAGAAATGGCTGACAAACTGATTGAAAACCGGGAAGGGTTAGGCCCCAGGATTGAGTCTGAGAAGAAGGGGGGGAAATGGGAAGCCCCAAGTAAAAAGGAGTTCAAAAAAACCTCCTTTTGATCCTTCTCACCCCAGAGACCGTGCCTGCTATTCGTGTGGTCAGACAGGCCACATCAAGAGTAGCTGCCCCAAGTTACCAGCGGTAACACCAGCTAAACCAGGTAGTCCTAAACCTGAACAAACCAAGCCACAAGGTGTAGCAAGCATAAAAAAACCTTATGTGGATTTGTGATCACCAACAGGGAAGAGGTTAATAATCAGTTTAAAGAACCTGTTTATGTAAAGGATAAGACCGTTATGGCAATGTTGGATTCTGGAGCTGATGTTTCTCTGATCCGAGCAGATTTGGTGAGACCTGAAGATTTGGTACCAGGAATGTCTATTGAGATGGAGGGGATGGAGGGGTCTGTATGAAGTTGGGGTGATGGAACCTCCAACCCAATTTGCCCCTATCATTGTGGGAAAGGATATAATGGGACCAGAAGCTCAAATATGTGTGGTAACCCGCAAGCAAAAGGAAAGGGAGGATACTGCAAGACAGGACCAGGTAAAAGCTGATGGGGTAAAAGAAAAGGTACTAGAGGTACAACCCACAGTGATTCCGGAAGGTCCAAAACCAACCCCAGACCCTCCCCAAACCGAAACAACAGAACAAGCCTCCATGCAACCTGTAGACCTGAAAGCCAGTGAAACAACCAAGGCAGGTGGTTCTGTAGAGGAGAAGGCACTAGAGACCCCTTTTCCTGATTTAAGAGGAGTAGAGGAATTCAAGCAGGGAGTCCTCAGTGATCCTAGTTTGGAGCCTCTGAAAAGAGTTGCTCTCCCTCAAGAGAAACCCTTCTCTGAGGAAAGAAGGGAGCAGATTATTTGGGAGAAAGGATTGCTGTATAGGCTGTGGTTACCAAAAACCCAAGAGTTAACCTGGGAACCACTAAAGCAACTGGTGGTACCTAACCAATTCCGGCTAAGGTTGCTAGAACTAGCCCATGATGTGCCTTGTGCAGGACACTTGGGGAAAAACAAGACTAAACAAAGGCTCATGGCAAACTTCTTTTGGCCTGGAATTGCTAAGCAAGTAGCAGAGTACTGCAGGTCTTGTGAAACCTGTCAGCGTGTGGGAAAGGCAGGGCATCACAGTAAAGCCCCTTTGCAGCCTCTGCCTATTATAGGAGAAGCTTTCTTTAGGGTGGGCATGGATATTGTAGGGCCTTTCACTAAACCCACCCGCAAGGGAAAAAAGTACATCCTCACAGTGGTGGATTTTGCCACAAGATACCCAGAAGCTGTAGCACTAGCCTCTATAGATGCTCCATCTGTAGCTGAGGCATTGCTGACTATATTTTGTAGAACTGGATTTCCCTCTGAAATCTTGACAGATTGTGGGTCAAATTTCCTCTCCGAGATAATGGTATGCCTGTGGAAGTGTTGTGGGGTAAAACACTTGAAAACCACTCCTTATCACCCTCAATGCAATGGAATGGTGGAAAGATTTAACGCCACACTCAAAGGAATGATTAGGGCTTATGTAAACACACACCCAAATGACTGGGATGACAAACTGCAACACCTACTTTTTGCCTACAGGGAAGTTCCACAGGAATCAACGGGATTCTCACCTTTCGAGCTGTTGTATGGCAGAAGAGTGAGAGGCCCTCTTGATCTCCTGAGGGAAAACTGGGAAGGTAAACTCGTAGAAAACAAAACCTCAGTGGTGGATTATGTGTTAAAACTTAGACAAACCCTACTCTGTAAACTAGTTCAAGCCAATGTAACCAAAGCCCAAGAGGTGCAAAAGTTCTGGTATGATCAAAAGGCACGCTCTAGAGTATTTGAGGTAGGGGATCAGGTAATGATATTTCTTCCTCTGCGCAAAGACAAGCTTAAGGCTGCTTGGGAAGGCCCCTACACAGTCAGAGAGAAAATGGATGATTTAACCTATGTGGTGGTTAAAGAAAAATCTGAAAAAAGACCAAGGGTAGTACATGTAAATATGATGAAGCCACACTATGAGAGGAGTAGAGTAGTTTTACACGTGCAGAAGGTGCCAGAAGTAGTATACTTAGGACACAGGGTTGGAAATGGTCATATCACACCTTTATGGGACAAGGTTGAAGCTATCAGAACCTGGGACGGACCTACAACCAAGAAACAGGTCAGGTCATTCTTGGGATTTGCTGGGTATTACAGGAGATTTGTTCCCCATTTTGGTGAAATTGTTGGACCTTTGACTGATCTAACCAAGAAATGTAAACCTGACAAAATTGTGTGGACTGATGAATGTCAGAGGGCTTTTGATAGACTAAAGGACATTTTAAGCTCAAAGCCTGTGTTGAGAGCACCTGACTTTGAAAAAACCTTTATTGTAGCTACTGATGCCTCTGAGACTGGCATAGGTGCAGTATTGTTACAAGATTATGACTCTGTTAAACACCCAGTAGCCTACCTGAGTAGGAAGCTTCTACCCAGGGAGAGAAACCTGTCTACGATCCAAAAGGAATGTCTGGCAGTAGTGTGGGCTCTGGACAAGCTCAAGCCTTATGTTTTTGGACAAGAATTTACTTTATGGACTGATCATCATGCCTTGCAATGGATACAAACAATGCAAAATACCAACTCCAAGCTTCAGAGATGGTCTTGGAAATTGCAGGAATTCCAAATGAACATTGAACATGTGCCTGGGAAGGAGAATGTGATAGCTGATGCATTGTCTAGGAAATAACCAAAAAACAGTTGCTGTTTGTGTAGGTTAACATTTCACAATTCTCTTCTGTAAAAGGGAAATTGTTCCACTTGAGGAGAAGGAGGGGAAGATGTGAGGGTTTGAGGCCTACACAGGATTGGGGTTGTTGAGGCCTACACAGGCTTCAGTTTGTTGAAGCCTGAAGGCCCAAACACTCCACGATGGGAGGGGGAGTTTGAGAGTTTTAAGTTACCCAATAGAAGTTTAGAATCAGTTCTCCAGTGCAAGGTCACATGGTCATAACCTTCCAGTCCTGGGAAGACTATATATGTGGGGTGTGGTCAGCTAGCAGTCAGAGAGTGTGTGCTGAGCAGCAGAGAGAAACAGCAGAGAGAGAAGCAGAGAGAGAAGCAGAGAGAGAGAGAAAGAGAAAGAGAAACTGGCTGGCTGACTGCACAGGAATTAGGTAGACTGAAGTGAAACTAGAGAACATTGTTTGTTTGTTTTATTTTATCATACCTGCTTTTGATTTAAAACCACTCTATTAAGTAATTTCCCTACTACTATAAGTAAAGTTTGTTGTGTACCCTGGAGTTTGGATTGACTTATTCACCACGCCTAAAGCCTTCACCCACGTTACTGGAGGAAGCAGGCAAAGGACTGGGTCTTTGGGAAGAGGCAGAGATCTCCCAAAGGGCAGATCAAAGGGTCCTTGCAGTAGTGGAACCTTGACAGCAGTCCTATGCATGTTTAGACCGAAAACAGTCCTAAAACTCCCAGCATTCCCCAGCCAGCATGGGGAAGTGGTAGGGCTTTTTAAATGTCTAAATATGCATAGGATTGCACCCTTAATTTCAGTGGTAGGGCTTTTTAAATGTCTAAATATGCATAGGATTGCACCCTTAATCTCCTAAGCAGTTTGTTTTTATTCCCAACTTTGGCTATCCTTATTTTGGATGTTCATGTTCATGACTGGCTTCCTAACATACCTCAGTTCTGTGCTGTTTCAGTTTTTGGCTAAAGATACAGCTGTAGTGGTGGCACCTAGCATCTGATAAAATGTATGTTGCTATGGCTGTTTTGTCAGTCACTATTTGTTAAAAATGAACTTAACACTACCATCCTATTGTTTCTTTGTAACAAATAATTTTCCTGGAAAAAAGGAGTACAGGTAGACATGCTTTTGCTCTGCACAAGTATGCAAAGGAGACTCTTAAACACTTTGATGGAATCTGCAGAGCACTGTTGTTTCATGCATTCTTTTAGTCAGAAATGTTTCTCTTCAGTTCCGTGTAGAAACACTCCCACTTGTGATACTGAGTGCCTCTTGGCAATTTTAGGTTTCTTCATTTTTCACCCTGAAAATATTGCAGCTGCTCATGCAGAATGTGTGGTAAGGATACCCTGTACTGATAAGTCTCATGACTGGTCAGGCTATGCCTTCTAAGCTGTACCATGATGGCAGATTGGGAAGGGACCAGTGCAAGGCAGAATGAAAGACTTACATTTTATTGCATTTAGCGGTGCAGGAGTCATTGCAGAATTGTACTTTCCCATACTTCTTGGTAACATAAAGAGGTCCAAGGTCACACAGTGGAGCTGGTGCCACACCAAAGATACTTTTTACATCAGTATCACCCCTCTTGGAAACTGGGGCAGTTTTAGTATGGAGTCCTCCCATGTGATCTTGGACTTCTAATGTAGTGCAGAAGGAGCCATGCTGCAGTAAGTATCCATGTTGATCAAGATGACTTTGGAAGGGACTTCTAGAGTACAATTGACCCTTGAACTTGCAGCTGTGTGGACTTGCAGCCATTAGAGCTGCCTCCCCAACCTGGTGCCCTCCAGATGTGTTGGGCTACAACTCCAATCACATGACCATCGACCATACTGCCTGGGGCTCATGGGAGTTGTAGTCCAACACATCTGGAGGGGCCAGGTTGGGGAAGACTGTGTTAGACGTGCAGTGCGGTCTTGTGCTTGGCATGATACTGAATAAAGAAACATGTCTGCTTAGGGAACAAGCTGTGCCAGAGATAGCCCAGGGTAGCCTTCCCCAATCTGGCCATGCTGGCTGGGAATTTGTTACCTAACACATCTGGAGGAGGTTGGGGAAGGCTGGCCTAGGGGTAACCCCATAGAAATGCCATCTGCTGGAGCAGCGTCACTAGAGATGGCATTTTTGGCAGGTATTGATTAGTGAGTAGACTAGTGGCTATTGTGTTGGTCTTGGATATGGATATTAAAAAATGGGGGGGGGGAGGAAATAATAATAATAAAAGTTTTGCATGTGTCTGCAGGTGCCACACTGGCGACCCCTTCACAGGCACGATTGGAGGTGCCTGTGGGTGCTGCGTTGGGGACCCTGGTATAGATTTTACCAGCCTTCTAAAGGCCAATAACGAGGGAGTCAAACTAACCTCCCTGGGAAGGGAGTTCCACAGCTGGGTGCTGCTACATGGAAGGCCTTGTCTCAGGTCCCCACCAATCTCACCCCTTTATGAGGTGGGACATGCAGCAGGGCCTCAGATGATTAATGCAGCCTCCAGGCAAGTTCATACAGGGGGGAGGTGATCTTTCAGATACCCTGGCCCAAGCCATTCATTTATATAAGCAACTTCTTTTTCCATGCTGAAGTATTTGGTTTATTTCTTCTCATCGTCCTTCCAAACATTCCCTTTGAGTACTTATTCATAGTCCAGTGATGGTGTGACACTCTGGTACCATTGACTTGTGTCTTATGCCTTGTGGGTCTGACTTATGAGTTTAAACATCTGAGGTTATCAGCAGCAGGGCTCATCTAGTGGTTTTGCGATTAAAACTACTCCATGGACTGCAGTCAAGGCTGGTAGTCTGTTTGCCAAGAACTGTTTGCTGAAATTGGAACAGCATCCATGAAGTATATAGAGCTGTTAAGAAAGGAATGTCTTTGAATCTTAACACAGAATATTGGACAAATGACACTGGAGGCACTGACCCGGTTCGCACAATCACAGCGGCTTAAACCAGTCACAGTGACTGGTTTAAGCCACAGTGTGTGCCAGGCGCCATTTGCTTAATTGCCCGCCTCGGCATGGCTTGTTGTGTTGTCCAATCCCAGGCAGTATGGCTTGTTGGAGGGGGAAACAGCCCTCAATTAACCCAACAAGAGCCCATGGGTTATTGTATTTCCACTGACTATTGCTTGTATCAGCTGTGCTTGTGCAAATGTATTCATTTAAGTATATATCTTATTTGTCAACTAGAATCTTCAAAGTGGTTTACAATATTTATAAAATGCAACAGATACAGTAAGAACCACATGCTAAACACAAACACACACACACACACACACACACACACACACCAGAACAGCACAACCAGCTTCACTGGAGCAGGAGCATCTAATGTTCCTTCCCACACAGGGCAGTTGATGTCAGTTAACCCCGTGGGGGAGGGGACCAAGTCTGAATCCACATGTCTCATTTATTCAGAGATAAGAATAACATGCAGCAGAAATAAATAATAGGCATTTGAAATATGATCAAGCCATTATGTTTTCCACTGGAGATTTGCAAAAAGCTGGAAGAGTTTAAAAGAATGTGCTTAGCCATGTGAAAGTGTTGGGGGTTTGTCTTCACAAGGTCCTCTGAGGTCATCACATTTCTGAACATTGAGAGTAAAGAAGATCCCCATATTCTCAAATTTCATCTTTCTTCAGTGGCAGGAGCTAATAGTGCCAGAGCTGTGGCTCAAACAGGAAGAGAAATAAACTGTAATTTAGTGTCCGACCTTATTGCTTAAAACCGTAGGTTGCCACAGTGTATCAGCAGTAGAACAGTAAACAACAGTTCCCCCCCCCCCCGTAAAAACAAGAATAAAATACTTTTGTGCACACCATGAGCCACAGCAGTATAAAAACGGCCAGTATCTGTAGGGGGACAGAGGAGAAACCATCACCCAGAAAGAGGTGGTGTTTGCTCTGCTGCTTGCTTGCTTGTGTGTTTGCTACTGCCATCACCACTGCCCTCTTCCTGTGGACTTCCGCCTAACAGAGCTCCCTCTGGACTCCTACCTGGTGGACTACCACTCCCTGCAGGACCAGGCCCCCAGGTACTGAACTGGTGATTGCTGACCACCTCCCCTTCACTGGAAGGTGCATATAGACTTGGCTAGCTTAGGTGACCTGGGTGAGCCACCTCAATAAAAACAGTACCAACACAATAAAACATAACATAAAATGACATGTCCCACTTCCCTACCTCTTTTGATACTTAATGGGTATTTTCTTTGCTGCCAAGGCAGATTTTGGCATATCTGAACCAAAGGGGGTCTATTTGACAAAGATTGAAGAGTCCTAACAAGAAATTTATGTCTGGTATGCTCATATAAAGGACAACTTAGTAGGTAATGAAAAACATCCTCAACCTCCCCAGATCCACAGATACAAACTCTTTGGGGGATTGGGATGTTGTTATATCTCCCTTCCAAAAATGCTGAAGGCATACATTGAAAACACAAAGCTGTAAATAATTTTCTTAAAGGGTCCAGAGTTACAAAATAATTCTCCAGTCCAAGTGATGTTTTATATAGTGGATACCAGCAGGAAAAGGACATTTGTGAAATAGTACATAAATCCTGCCACTTGGAGTAAAGACAGATTTTTTCTTTAAGCAGCTTATTTACTCTATTGGAGGCAAAGTGGGGCAAAGCCTCTGGTGTCAATCCCATAACTGTGTAGAATGGGTCTGACTGAATTTGCCCAAGACTCTCAGGATGGACTCTGAAATTGTTCTTGAAAGCACTTTTTAGGAAGACATGAGTCACTCATACAAGCTGATTTCAGCCAGAAAAGAGCTTGCATTTCAAGAGAGATTAGTCCCACTTCTGCTGCCCTTAAGAGTGCTACAGGTGTAGCTTGGGGGACAGTTAGGAGAAATCTTATAAAAGAATGCTGGACCACCTCATGAGTTATTTAATCTACATGCAGGATGACTTCTTTAACTAGAGAACAATCAATTGGGTGTCATACTTTATTGGGTCATTTTTACCCATCCATTTTATTATCATAACTCAAAACTAACATGCATATAGAACTCTAGAGTTGGTTGACTTCCAGAATTTTAGGTGGGGAAACGAAAGCTGTACTTATAGATGTGTAAGTATAGTTCTATAGTTTAATGTTATACTTCAAGACAAAGAAGTTCACTCTTCTAGGTTTCTGGGTTCTTGCTGAATTTGCAAATCCCTTGAATAGCTCCATAATCTTTGGTGTATAGCTTTGGTATGGTTGAGTCACATAAGCATTTTATTGCAATGAGATATAACATTCATTGCATGAAAGAGTCTTTCTGAGATTGTGGAGCTTCCCTGCCCCCGGTGTCTGCATGTTGAGCCTGGACGTCTGCATAGGGGAAGTGTCTGTGTACAGAGCTCTACACGTGCTGAAGCCCTGTGTGATCAGGATTCCCAATTGTGTGAAGGCCTCTGCACATAGGCTTCTCCTATGCCGGCCTTCCCCAGCCTGGTGGCCTGCAGATGTGTTGGGCTACAACTCTCAGCTGGCTGGAGAATGTTGGGAATTGTAGTCCAATATATCTGGAAGGCACCAGGTTGGGAAAGACTGCCCCATGCAGATGTTCATGCTCACTGTGTGGACTTTGGGGGTGGGGATCCCAGTGCAACTCCCACGAGCCTTTATTAAAGTATTATGGATCTTGAATCCAGGACTCTGGCAACTGAGACCCATTCTTACTCTCTGCACCATAGTGGGACTGACCACCTCTCTGCTCTGCTTGAGTGACACCAATGCAACAGTCTAGAAGGCAGTTGCTACCAGCTCAGCAGTTGTTGGGGTGTGTGAGAGGCCAATAGGTCCCACCTGGACCTATAAAGCTTCAGACCTGGGCCTGGTTACTTAGTCTGAGCAACCTCTGCTTGTTCATCTATTAGCCCATATACTAGTTTTAAGCTTCAGCATGTAGACAGGAAACATTCTGACTGCTTGGCTGAAGTTATGGGCATTTAGGATTGCCAGCCCTGCTGATGGTAGCAGTAAACTTTTAACGTGATTTGCAGGTTTGTATCAGGTACGGTGCTTTTATTTCTTAAGGTAAGTACGGTAGCCTCATTTGCATGGCATGATGCCATTAATTGTGCTATTGTTCCTTGTTTTGATCCCCCTAGAACATCCTTTCCCAACCCAAAGTCCGCAGATTGTTGGACTACAACTCCCATCATCCCTAACCATTGACCATGCTGGCTGCGGCTGGTGAGAGTTGTAGTCCAAATAACATCTGGGAATCCTAGGTTGGGAAAAGTTGCATATTACTGTCTGTCTGTGCTCTGGTTAGAGGAGCCAACTTCGATTACCAAGTCTGAGCAGCTATCCTGCTTTTTTGGTTTGGGTGAAGGGACTGAAGGTATTGCAAAGGGTGTATTTTGGAGTGAAGAAAGGTGAAGAGTCAAGGAAAGGTTTTGTTTTGTTCTAAATAGCTCCCCCTCCCCATTGGATCAGGTTCAGGGAAGTAAACTTGGGGAGGAGGGGTGCTTAATCCTTTCCCCTTGTACCATTTTCCCAGTGTAAATGTCCCTCTAAAGCTGCTATTGGCCCCACCAAGGACAGGGTGGGGTAACAGGACACAGGCATCATACAAGTAACTGCATGTTTCCTCCTGTGGAACAAATAGCAACTTTGGAGAGTGATGTAGATCAGGAAAATGGCATGGGGGAAGAGGTTAACCAGTTCCTAGATCCAGTTCAGACTCCCCTGTGTCTGTTTTGAACCAAACAGAATCCTTTGCGAAGAGGAGACTCCCAGGTCAGCGGGCTCATGCCATCAGCTCTTGAAGGGACTATGAATTGCTGGAGACAGCACTGCTGCTGCTTCATAATGTTTATCTTTTCTTTTAGTATTTTAAATTGTAAACTGCCTTGGGTGCCTTGGTAGGAAGGTGGTATATAAATGCAATAAACAAATGGACAAGCAAGTGGGAGACTTGACCATGGATCTCAGTGTCTCACCTAGTTTGGCCCTAACATATTGTCCTTCCCCTCCATCAGCAGAATACTGTTGTTCAAGTGTTCATGTCAGCTCTCTGTCTAATGGCCTTTCTTTCTTCACATTACATGGCACTAAACTAAGTTTGGCCACTGAGTGTATATTTGACAGGAGCTGAAGCCAGTTTGGTTCTTTGATGAGCATATCTATATGCCCCATGTGCAAATAACCCAGCAAACGTTACTAGCCTACTATGAAGGAAGTAGTTTGTGTTTCCACGTTGGCAGAATAGTGTAAAAAAATAAAAGAAGAAGCCTTCTACTTCTACCAAGCCGACTGGAATGGAGCAATCCATTCTTTCTCCATTAGCCCTCTCACTTGCCTGCATGGAGTTCCTGGTTGCCTATGGCTGCCAGGTGAGTTGTTAAATTCAAGGTTGCAGCTGTTTCATCTCGTATAACAATAATTTTTAAATCTAAAAAAATGTAACTTATGAAGCAGTCAGAAAAACTGCTATGCTGAATTTCACTTCTCAGATTATTTGTTTTAACTTCTAGATTGCAATCTGCTTAGTCTGATCACCCCTCCTCCCCCTTCTTTCTTTTTTTATACCTTTCACCCTTCTCAGTTGGCCCTGATGCTTAAGACTGGTAGAAGTCAGTTAGACAAAGGCACTCTAAGAATAAAGAACTCATTTTGTAAATGTCCGCAGCTGTATAACATTGCAATGATAAAAGTATCAAGTGATTTGAAGTGGACCAGTTTGAAGTGTGACCTAGTTTGTTCCTAGCAGTGCACATATTTCATTGACCTTTCTTTTGTAAACACATCTGAGAATTGGGCCTAGTGTTGCTTTTATTTGCTTGCTTTTCCAAAAGCTAATGACCGAGACAAGGAAGGGAAGTTTGCAAGGAACATTTCGGGAGGAAATGTTTGGGGGAGTGTTCCTGGTACATGTATCAGCTGATGCTATCTCTTAAATGTACTCATACAGATTAATACAACTGTAAATGGAAACCACTTGTGTGGAGGAATTCGGTATGTTATGGCTGAAGCTTGCAAAGTGCTTTGTTAGTTTGGGTTCTTGGTCACTTCAGATAGGCTTGTGATGCTTCACTTGCTTTTAGGCTCAGTCAGTATTTGTGAAGGGCTTGTTGGCAAAAATGCTGGAGCTTCTGTATAGAAGCCTTCCCCAACCTGGTGCCCTCCAGGTGTTTTGGACTACAGCTCCCAGCATTCCTGACCATTGGCCATGCTGGCTGGGCCTGATGGGAGCTGAAGTCCAAAACATCTGGTGGGCACCAGGTTGGGGAAGGCTGCTGTATAGTCTGCAAGCCAATGGCCATGCTGGCTGGGGATGATGGGAATTGTTCTGCACATCTGGAGGGCATCAGCCTAAGCTGTCCTGTAATCTTTTAACAAAGTGAATGTATAATATCATTGCCAAGTATCAAAAGTATCACCTGTCTACTATTTTTACCCATGCTTGGTGTGTAGAATATTATGAGAAGGACTGAAATGGATAATTTTGGCAAACATTTGCTGCTGCAGACATTTTTATGGGCGTCTATCTCTGAAGAGGAAAACCACATGCACACATACCCTTTCCCCATTGTAGTTGCAAGCCTTTTTCTGTCTTCCTGCAAAGAGCAATCACCATTCATCATGTGAATTGTTAGTTTGGAAGACCAGGAGGATGGATGCTTCAGCACTTCCATTACCAAGGTAATTTTTTCCCCAGAGTCTGGCATCTTGATAGATATTGCAACACCTGCTTAAAATGCAGCATTGAAAGGTGGATATAATAGTATAAGGAAGCTTTAATGCATATATTATACAACTGTTAAAAGTTTTTTCAAGCCCTCACTACTGATGATATGGTTGTGGAAAGAAGTATCTGGGCATATAAGAAATATGAAGATAGGTATTTAGATGTGGGTTAGGAAGTGAAGTAGGGAGAGGACCTTTAGGGAAGAGGAATCTGACATGTTTTGTTGTTACCTGGTCATAAGCTGACAGTGGGTCAGTTTGCATGTCATGACAGTAAATTATGAGTTAATTGACCCAGGATTTGCTGGGATGGGTGCCATGCACCAGAGATGTACAATTTCTGGAAATTTGAAGCCGGGAGGAATTTTTTTAAAAAAATCTTCTCTGTAATATTCTCAGCATAGTTATTTCTTCCATTTCATATCAAACCATTGGTCTAATAATGTACCTCCTACTGATAGATGTTTAGGGATGATCCATGTCAAGCTCAGTTTCCCAACATTTGACTAGAATCACCATATCATAACATGTGAATAAAATGTGCACTCTTGACTGGTTTTTGTTCTGTTTCTGGGCTGGTTAGATGCTGTAGCAGTCAGTGAGCCGGTTCACATGATCACCATGGGTTAAACAAGCCATGGTGGTTTGTTTAAGCTTTGGCATGTGCTGGTTGCGATTTGCCTAATCACCTACCTGAGCACAGCTTGTCATGTCATCCGAACCTGGGCAGCATGGCTCGTTGGAAGGGGAAACAACTCTCAAATAACTCAACAACAGACCATGTATTATTTGAAACAGTCAGCCAGTTTTGAGTGTCTGTACCTGGTGTTGAGCACCTGAGACAGGATTGGGATGCTGTTGGTGTACCCCACTACCTACTAGTCTCCCTGCCTGAGCTGACTGAGGTAATCTCAAGTGTAGTATTGAGGACCCCAAAGCTTGTGGTTTTGGGAGACTTTAATATTCATGCTGAGGCTACCTTGTCAGGAGCGGCTCAGGATTTCATGGCTGCCATGTCAACCACGGGCCTGTCTCAGATCATATCTGGCTCAACACATGTGGCAGGGCACACTTTGGACCTGGTTTTCTGTGCTGGATTAGGAGAAAATGATCTGTGGGTGGGAGAGGCAGTAGTGACTCCATTGGAATGGACAGTTTTGACCTTCAGGCTACCTGTAACTTCTACAAGGATGTGGACCAAGTTTGATGGTCTTCTCTTGGGGGCCGATGCATCTGGATGGATTTCTGAGGTCTCTTGCAGATTTTCCTGCAGGCTTAGATGGCGGTCCTGCTGAAGTCCTGGTCAACAGTTGGAGTGAGGAGATGACCCGAGCTATTATATGATTGCTCCCAAACATCCGCGAGCTAGTCGTAGAACTGTGTCAGCTCCTTGGTATTCTGAGGAGCTGAGGGGGATGAAACCATTGTGTTGATGCTTACAGCGCAAATGGCAGGAGACATGCAATGAATATGATTGAGCATAGGTAAGAATCCATTTGTGATCTTATTCTGTGGCAGTGATGGCGGCGAAGAAATCTTACTTCTCCATCATCATTGCATCTGCTCAGTGACGGCCAGCAGAACTCTTTTGGGTGGTTAAAGGCCTCTTGGGTGTAGGTTCTAGAATACAACGGCATGAACCCTCAATGGCCCGCTGTGAGCAATTTGCTAGACACTTTGCAGATACAGTTGCTCGTATTTGTGCTGACTTGGTTGCCATTGTTCTGATGGAGTCTGAGATGGTCGGGGCTAGTGCACCATCTAGTCATATTGTGGATACCTTTCAGCTTGTGCAACCTGAGGATGTGGATAAACTGCTTGGAGGACTGAGGCCTACTACTTGCTCTTTAGATTCTTGCCCATCCTGGCTTGTGAAATCTGCCAAAATTGGGCTGGATACCTGAACTTCCGAGGTGGTCAATGCCTCCTTGAGGGACAGTGAGGTTCCTGCAGCTTTGAAAGAAGCAGTGGTGAGGCCCCTGTTGAAGAAACCAAATTTAGATCCTATGGTTTTAGAGAACTACTACTCTGTGTCAAATTTGCCATTCCTGGGCAAGATGCTAGAGCAGGTGGTAGCCTCACAACTCCTAGCATTGTTGGATGATACTGATTATTTAGATCCATTCAATCAGGTTTCAGACCTGTTTATGGGATGGAAACAGCCTTGGTCGCCTTGGCTGATGACTCATGCTGAGGAGTGCAACCCTGTTGGTTTTTCTGGACCTCTCAGAAGCTTTTGATACCATCATCCTTGGTATCCTTCTGGATCATTTATCTGGATTGGGCTAAGGAGGCAGAGTGTTAAAGTGGTTCTGCTCCTTTCTGGAGGAGTGGGCTCAGAGGGTGGTTCTGGGGGACTTCTGCTCCATGCCAAGGCCATTAGCCTGTGCGGTGTCTCAAGGCTCCATCTTGTCTCCCATGCTTTTTAACATCTACATGAAACTGCCAAGGGAGGTCATCTGGAGGTTTGAGCTGAAGTGTCATCATTATGTGGATGATACTCAGCTCTGCCTCTTGTTTCCATCTACACATCCCAGCTATGGAACTCTTGAATCAGTGCCTGGAGGCTGTTTTGGAGTGGATGAGGGTGAACAAGCTGAAACTTAATCTAGACAAAACGGAGGTACTGTGGGTTGGGAAACCAACTACTCTGGATGGAGGTTTACAACTAGTCTTCATGAGGTTGCACTCCCCCTAAAAGACCAAGTGCGCAGTCTGGAAATCCTCCTGGACTTTGTGCTAACTGGGGAGGCCCAGGTGGATATGGTGTCCAGGAGTGCATTTTACCAGCTTAGGCTGGAACGCCAGCTGCGGCCCTATCTGGAGAAGACGGACCTTGTCTCAGTTATCCATGCACTAGTGACATCCAGGGTGCATTACTGTAATACTCAGTACATGGGCCTGCTTTTGAAGATGGTCAGAAACTTCAACTCGTGCAGAATGCAGCCGCTTGAGTGTTGATGGGGGCGAGGCGATCCAATCATATACACCTATACTGAACCAACTGCACTGGTTGACATTGTGTTTCTGAGCCCAATTTAAAGTGCTGTTTTTGACCTTTAAAGCCTTAAAGAGTTTAGGACCAAATTACGGTACTTGAAGAACCGTCTTCCCCCGTATCAGCCTGCCCACACTCAGCAAGAGAAGCCCTTCTCATTTGCCAACCTATGAGAGCAGTTATGTGGGTGACTACACGTGAGAGGGCCTTCTCTGCAGTGGCCCCATATCTCTGGAATAAGTTGCCATCAGGTGTCCATTAGGCCCCATCATTGCAGGCTTTTAAGTAGACCCTGGAGACTTTACTCTGGTCTTCCCCTGATTATGTTTTATCAGACTGGGTTATAGCTGCAGTTCTGTTGTAGGCTTTTTCTTTTGCTGGTGTTTGTTGTTTTGTGGCACATTTGTTGCTTTTATTAAGGCAAAGAGGACAGGGCCAAAGGCAAAAGGGGTGGGGCCAAAAACAACAACAAGCCCCAGCATATTTTAGCTTAAAAGCTCTTGCTGCCAATCACTAAGCCTTAGGAAAGACATTTCACCCTTATGGAATGCGAGGGTGGGGGGAACTGCACAAAAGACAGGAAGCCATCCAATGATTAATAGGTTCCGAAACTCTCAAAGAAGCTTGAAGACATCAAGAGAGACGTGGAAGCTCGAAAGAAGCCTCCAAGCGACAAATGATGCTGACTCAGCCATCTCTGTATGGCTAAGTCTGTATGCAGGCCACATGCTGAAGCTAAGCAGGTATGAGCTGGGTCAGTGCTTGGATGGGGGACTGCCTGGGCTGCCCGCATCTGTTTTATTTTATTATTATTTATTCAGTTTATACACAAATACCCTAGGCGGCAGGGTATTCTCAATGTTCTGCATTGAGCAGGAGTCTGGACTCGATGGCCTTATAGGCCCCTTCCAACTCTAGTATTCTATGATTCTATGGTCAATGATTGGGGGGAAGGGGTTGGGGCTAAGGGAAGTGGGTGTGGCCTTCTGGGAAACCCCAGAGGATCAGATTAGGACCCCAGGAGGGCTGAATCAGCCTCTGGGCTGAGTTTCCCCAGCCCTGCGTTATTACTAGCATGATTCCAATTCTTTGCACTAACTGACAAGTCAGCTGCATAAACAGTTTGTCAGTCTAACTTATTTATTGAACAAACTTAACATGGAAAGATCCAGTGACAGTACTCCAGTGGATAACCCTTGTCAGTTACTTGCAACACCTAGCCATGATCTCCTAGCCATCTATCACACCTGTTTGTTCTAGTTCCCTTTTCACAATTAAGTGTGACTTAGGCTCTACAGCAGGGCTCTCCATCCTTGGGTCCCCAGTGTGAGAGCTGGACTGACCCGGGTTCAAAAGCTTACCTAGCCAGTGACCCTCAGTCCCAGTCACGCAGACGGAAGGAGGAGATAACAGCAGTTAATAAAGATTAAAGAGTTTATTTGTAAGACCCAATTACATGGGATTAAGGCAAGCAATGCATCTCTTACTCACTACATGATTGCAGATTCAAATCCAAGACCCCAGTGGTAAGGCTGAGATGAAGTGAGGTGACTGACTTGAAGTAGAAGTCCAGAACAAGAGAAGAGAGTGGTCACTGTGTCAATAAGTGTCTGTCTTTATACCCCTAGACCCTATACCTATAAATAGGATATTACTCACCAGTTATATAACCTATTCATCACAACATGTTTACCCCCCAAACCTGTCCCATGGTTGCTGAGTCATAGACCTTGACATTATGTCTGGTGACAGAAGACCTTGTGTACTTCACCTCAAGAGACACCCTCCATGTCAGGTGACAATCCTCGTTCTGCCCATGCAAATCCTAACACCCAGATGTTGCTGGCCTACAGCTCCCAGCATACCCAGCCAGCATGGCTAATAGCAAGGGATTCTGGGAGCTGTAGTCCAGCAAAATCTGGGGACCCAAGGTTGGAGAGCCCTGCTCTACAGACACATTCCAGGCTACAGTAACAGGGGATGGGGAAATAAGTAATGAAGAGTGGGAGGACTATGCTCCTGAGTAGAATGCTTGAAAAGGCATGCATGTACCACACAACAGAAACCTTGTAGAAATACCAAGCCCTCAGCTAAATTGGCTCTTTGGGGTAGCCATTTAAATAGGGATGTGCACGGAGCTTGGCTGGGGGGTGGAAGCTCTGCGAACTCGCTGGGTCCCCCCCCCCAAGCTCCGCTTGACTTACCTTTCCCCTGCTCGGCTCGCGTTCTCGTGAGCTGAGCCGGGGAAAGCTTCTTCTGGGTTCTGGGCACTATGTTTTCTACATAGAAAATGGCGTAATATGCGCCGTTTACGTAGAAAATGGCATAGTATCATTAAAAATGGCTGCAGTTTACACAAATTGCAGCCATTTTTAATGTATACTATGCCATTTTCTATGTAAATGACGTAGAGCCCAGGACCCGGAAGTCCAGGAAGCACTGGTTGCGGCACTCGCCAGAGACTTGGCTTGCGCGACGGGGGCACTCACCAAGTGCCCCGTGAGTCGAGTGCTGGGCTCGGCGCCCATCCCTAAAATCTTGCCTTATAGCTAGCAAATCAATACTACATATGCTGCCTTATTACTATTATAGTAATAAGGCAGCAAATGTGGTATTGATTTGCTAGCTGTAAGGCAAGCTTGAGTTAGCATACAGTGGTGAGAGAGCACAGTATAAACCATGCTTTGCCTGTATATTTGCAACACAAACCATTGCTTGGTTTCTAGACTGTTGTTAGCACAATCAATGGTTTGTTGTGATGTCTGAATTGAGTCATATTGTTGAATATTATATTTGTGTTGTGGGAAGGAGGTTTCAGGTAGAACAAAAACAGGGTTGGGGAAGACTGGCTAATAGTATATGCTCGCCAGCATTTTCTTGTGTATCGCTGAATCATGAGCTGCTTTGTCTAAGTTATGACACCTAAAATAAACAAACTTTCATTTGGCCTATGTGCTTCTGTTTTGCAACCGTTATGTAAACATAACCTTTGTAACATAGGACCAAAAGATAGCATCCAACTTGGATTATAAGGATTTTTAAAGAGACATCTATACAGTCATGCCTTGGATTGAGAGCATAATTCGTTCCGGAAACGTGCTTGTAATCCAAAACACTCTTATCAAAACGAAATCCCCCCAAAAAAATTTGTACTGAGATTTTTAATTTAAGCTGTACTACAGTACTTGTATTGCAATACATCGCTTGTATATCAAGTAATAAATAAATAAATAAATATTTAAAAATTTGCTTGTCGTGCAAAATGCTCTCAAACCAAGTTACTTGCAATCCAAGTTATTACTGTATTTAAAATTGCGGTAATGTGGTGCTACTTTCGGGTTACCAATGGAGGTAAAACCATACTTTTTTTCTTTATAAAATTACTTTTGCAGGTTTTGTCTTACACTTACTCTAGAGGACATATCCTTTTCTTCTAAAAATGTATGCAGCTCAAAGTTCACCCCAAATTGCTATACAATTTTAAGGATGAAGCAGATGCCTTCCATTCCACTGACATATTCTGAAAACTATATTATGTTTTGAAATGAATTGGTATTAGATTGTTGTAATTATACTTTGATATGTATTCCTGTTTCTGTATTGCTGTTGTTGTGTGTTGGGCACATCTGTGTGGAAAATATCATCTGTTGAAGTTTAGTTGGTACCAAGGGTGTTCTTGTGTTACAGCTAGGCTGATGAGGCAAGAAAGAGAGCTTAAATGCTTCTGAATACCATCTGGTAACACATGTGTTAATCTGAACATACTATTGTCCCTGTTCTGTGTGTGCCAAGGTACAGCCTGCTATATACTTTTCTTTTACTATATGCTGGCCTTGTTTGGACATAACATTAAAGCACGTTGTAACATTATGAGAATGATCTGCAGGAAGCATTGTTGCTTGTATGCTCCCTCCACCTATGAGCTGGGAACCTTTTGCTTCCATTTTAGATTTACTGCAGCTTGTTGTGTCATCTGAACCAAGACAAACTATGGTTAATCCTAACCATGGTTTGTTGAAACATGCCAACTTCAAACCATAGTTTCAACAAACCACAGTTAAGATTAATCACAGTTTAAAATTTGGATGACACACTAAACTGCTGTTAATTCAATTATCAAAACATCTGTCAGTTTAAGGCCAAAGTTAAGGCTGTCTCATGTTGACTCAAGCTCCACAAAACCAGGAAGTTGGAAACTAAGGCTGATGCCTTAACTGATGTGCCCCTGTGATCAGTGATGATGTTGTGCAATGTCAGAAATTCTGCTTGCTTACAACTTATCCCCATGCACCCACACTTTTCCTTGATCTTTCAGACCAAAATCCAAATGAAGAGCATGGAGTGCCTGAATCCAGCAAAGATGCCCCACGTTGTTCTGGTCCTGTATTGCTTTATGAAACATCTGAGACATACTGTCCTGCTGAAGGAATTGTCCTGCGAGTTAACCCATCTTAGTTTGTTGTTTACATCCATAGCTGGCAGGATTGGTTAAACAGTGAGAGGGAGCCCTCTTCTAGCAGTAAGACTAGATGCTTCATAAGGCAATACAGGACCAGTACAATGTACTGGTCCTGACCAATACATTTGCTGACCAAGCAGGTAGAATAGAACCCATCAGCAATGCATGTAGCAGAGAATATCTTTTTATGCTCCCAGGTTTTTTAGTTCTTCAGTTTAAAAAAAAAGTTCTTGCATTTTTTAGATCTTTACACTGCTTCTCGCTTGTACTTTGGTTTTATTCTGCCTTTTAAACTTTTAAAGGATTTTATATTATGTTTTTTCAGATTGTTGTATTTTATGGTTTTAATTTTTGTGAACTGCCCAGAAAGCTTTGGCTGTTGGATGTATAGAAATGTAATACATAAAAAAATAAATAGTGTGGTGGGCAAATTATCCCTTGGAAACCTATTCCTTGGGGGATGAACTGATATCCTCTTGCACCAAGGATATGCTTCTGAGGGTGGGGGACTCCTAGTAGTGAAGTGAGCAAATTGATTGTTAGAAATGCAGAGATGGGCTTATGATAGCTGTATAGACTGCTTGTCAATCTGCTTGTCTGCCTATTATAATGCCAAGATATTGCTGGGAAGGAGTCAGCAGTTGTGGAAGAGGAAATGTAGTTGTGCAGTCCTAGAAGTAAAATTTAGATAGGAAGTTGAAATCTAGGACTTCTAAGGTACGTAGTTATGTCTGAAATGCTACTTATTCCACACACAGGGCCAGCTAGACAGGCGGGGCTGTGGGGGTCTCACTTGCGTGGATGAAACAACGGTGTAGGGAGGAAGGGTTTGGATTTGTTAGGCACTGGGGAATTGTTTGGGACAAACATCATACTGTACATCCAAAATGGACAGGCTCCACTTGAACTGAAACTAGACTGTTGGCACTTAATATCAAAAGGGTTCTGAAGCTTTAAAACTGACTTCTGGGGGGAAACTAATAGGAGCTGGGGAGAGTCTGATTTGGGATGAATCATCCCTAGGTGTTGACGTGGGGAAAATATTTCTGATCATCCAAATGGGGGTGGAGTAGAATTTGATGATGAGCATAGGGCAAGATATGATAGCTGATCAGGGCGATGAGGGAGAAAGCACACACCAGAGACGTTTGGAGAGGAATACCATTATTATCATCATGGTGTGCAGAAAGGGCATTGGGAAAATTCATGGAGAATAAGGCTATCAATGGCTACTAGTCATGATGGTTACCGTATATGCTACCTCCAGGATCATAGGCACTATGCCTCTGAATACCTGTTGCTGGGGGGAAAGAACAGGAGGGGGCTATTGCCCTCACGTCCTGCTTTGGGGCTTACCTTAGGCATTTGGTTGGCTGCTGTGAAAAACAGGAGGCTTTACTTAGATAGGACTTTGGTCTGAGCCAGCAGGGCTGCTCTTATGTTTGCAGAGCTCCAGGGTTGGACCCAAGTAAAGTGACCCACAAACATGACTGCATTGTAAACTATCTGCAGCTTCTGTTTGCATGTTTCAAATATTACTTTCTGCATTTACATCAGAACTACGTCTTGGTCTAGTTGTGTTGGAATAGGAGGCTTATTGGTTTGGCTAGATCCACACTTCAAAATTCCTTAGTGGTGATGCATTTAGTATGGTAGGTAGCTTGTAATTTAGAGTGGTAAAAACTGAAACACTGCTTCAGGCTAACAATTTAAGCCAAAAATTACCTTATTAGGATTTATATTATACTTGGAAAAGCATTTTTTTAAAGTGCAGATCCAACACTAATGAATTCCATTGACAAGATTAACCTAAGCTTAAAATTTTTATTTATTTTATTTATTATATTTATACCCCGCCTTTTTTCCTGCAAGGAACCCAAGGCGGCTTACATAATCCTCCTCCTCCTCTCCATTTTATCCTCACAACAACCCTGTGAGGTAGGTTAGGCTGAGAGTCAGTGACTGGCCCAAAGTCACCCAGTGAGTTTCATGGCCGAGCGGGGACTAGGTAAAATGCATATTTAAATTCAGGATTTGAGCCACATGAAACCTAGAAGTAGTTGTTGCAGAATGTGTATGGGTTCTCAGGATCGGTGCAGGGCAGTTTGACGCCCTAGGCGAAATAAAATTTGCGCCCCCCCCTCGTGCCGTGGGGGGGGCCTCCGGAGCAAAGCAGCCCTGCTCTGCAACCCCCCCCCCCGCGCTGCCGCCGCCGCCGCCACCACAACCACCACCACTTACCTACCTACCTTCCCCCCGCCCTGGCTGCCGCCGCCTCCGAGGAGTAAGTGATGCGACGGGACCCCCGCGCTCTGTTTTTTGCCGGGGAAACCAGGGCAACAGGGCTGTTTAAGCCCTGTTGCCCTGGTTCCTCCCGCCAAAACAATGTGGGCGGGGCTCCGGAAGCGACACGGAGAAGGTAGGTGGCGGGGGGAGTCGCGGGGGGCGGGGGGAGGGGGAGTCGCGGGGGGCGGGGGGAGGGGGAGTCAGCGGCGGCGGGCGGGGGAGTAGCGGTGGCGGGGGCGGGGAGTCGCGGCGGTGGGGGAGGCACGGCGGGCGGGTGGGTGGGTGGGAGGCGCCGCGGCGGCTTCGGCGGGAGCGCAGGCGGGCGGGTGGCGCGGCGGTGGCAGCAAAGAGGAGCGCAGCGTTTCTGCACCCTCTTCAGCCACGCGCCCTAGGCAACCGCCTAGTTTGCCTAGCGGTAGCGCCGGACCTGTGGGTTCTTAAAGTCTGTGCAGCTCAATTCTCTGCATGTTTACTTGGAAGTACTTCCTCTGTTCAAAGGATGCATCTTACATCCAAGTGTGAATAGGATTGCAGTTTTAGCTCATTATGTACCATCCCCTTAAGTCAGAGTATTTATCTTGAAAGCAGATCAGTTGAATTGATTTCATACTGTGGTACAGGTTCCCTAGTAAAAGAAATAGAAACTAAGATGGTGGGATGCTCAGCTAGTAGTATAGCAGGTTTATAAAGGGATATTTGCTCAGATGAGTAGGAAGTGTTGGTGGATAAAAGTTGTTCCACTTTTTTCTTTTGAGTCACAAATGAACATAGGCAGTGTGGACAAGGTAGGGCTGGTAACATCTGTGGACCCATTTACAAGACCCAGGGCATGGTCTGAAGGCACATTAGGCAGCCACCATGCTGAAGTTAAGCAGATCTGGGTCTGGGCAGGGCTTGGAGGAGAGACCACCTGGGAACCCCATGTAGCCACCTTGAGTTCCATGATGGAAGAAAGGTGGGGTATAAATGTAATAAAGAAAGATTATTAGAAGCGGGAACTATGTTTATAGCATGACAGAAACCTACGGATAATCTGATTAGCTAAATTTATGAGCCAATAGCTAAGTACTGGAGTTTTATATCCGAGTTCTGTAAGATCTTTCACAGGGTTGCAATGATAAAAACATTGATTAAATCATCAATAAAAATAGTTTTTTTTCTATTTTTTGCAAAAAAAAATCATGATTTTTTGCAGCCCTGTCATGTAGGTAGCCTAGTAACTGATAATACTGGTAACGTAAAAAAACACGAGGAAAGTGTTTTCTGTATAATTTGGTGTTCTTAACTATTAAGTGTAGGCTATTTGTACGTGTGGTTGCCTGAAACTTTGGAATTAATTTTACTAATTTTTTTTTTAGTAAAGATGATCTTCCCTCTTGGGAGCCGCAGCTGGTGCGGAAAGAACCACGCCGGCTGTGAGGGGGACCCCTCCGAAGGCAGAGTCCCTGCTGCGACTCATAGGGTTTTTTCGAGGCTGCAGCGGGACTCCCAACTTTTCCTGTGGCTGGCCAGACAGCATCTACCGGCCATAGGATTGCGCCTTTAGTTTGTCATCCTTTATTGCTCCCTTTTATTTTTTGCAAAACCATCCCATTACCTGTCTGGCTTTCCACTTGTGACATAACTCATATTTTTATTATTAGTCTTTATTAGTAGCAATCAGTTCTTCAAATTCCCCCCCCCCCCCGGTCAGTTTTATACCATGGTGCATGCTTTTAATTTTATATTTTAATTTGAGCAAGACTATCACTTTCATAGCATAATTGATTGCCACTTAATCACATTGCCATCTTTATGGACTTGTCCCTGCCTTTTTCAAATTCTGGCTTAATTTTACTTGAACTTCTATTATACCATTTTCATACTTTGTGCAGAGATTTGATACTCATCATAGTATTACTGGTAGAACAGTTCATGCTGCCTTTTTTTTTAGTGGTAAGGACTATTAAAGTTAAAAGTGGAAAATTAATGGGTATTTTAGGATAAATTCTTATCCTAAGTCCATAATTGGCTTTAAGAACCTACTGTAAGTGGTAACTAAAGACAGAGGAAGGGAAAGCAAGGAAATGAGAAGTGAGCTAAAAACATATATTTAAGAAGACATCTAATTATTAGTTCAGAGCTATTACAACATTAAAAATCAAACCTGCCCTTCCTCCAGGAACGTAGGAGGGTACTACTTAACAGGCATAATTCAGTTTTGAGCTGCAAAAATAGTGACTATTAGATACTGGCTGTGTTCACGTGTCATTCTAAACCATAGTTTAGTGTGTTGAGAATGAACTGCAGTGAGCCTTGGGTTCACATATTCCTTCCTCCCCTCTCTTCCTTGCAACCATGCTGGAGAGAGAGGGGGAGTGGCTTGTTCTTGTCATGTCACACTAAACTATGGTTTAGTTGATGTCTGAACATGGCCACTGTGTTCTGTTACCGCATTTCAGAGATTCACTCTGTTCCTGCTGCTAGGTACTCTTGAGGAAACATGTGGTCTAAACAACTACTTTCTGTGTTACTGTGTGATGAGTTATTTGGCTACTAAGGTATAAAGGTTGGACCTTCTGAGTTTAAGGGTATGTTCATAATGTAAATATGAACTGGTTTGATAGTTGTGGCTCTTCTCTTACTGGTCCAATAATTGCTTCTTTTAGCAAAGTCTTTGTAAGATATGTGTGTGTGTGTGTGTGTGTGTGGTTGGTTGGTGCTGGCTTAAAAGAGTAACAAAAAGTAAAAACAAAACCATCTATAGATGTAAGGAAACTTGAGTTCTTGTCTATTGGCGCCTTCTACCTTCCTGAATAGCTTTTTTCATAACCATGAAAAAGCAAAGTATATAGCAAAAGTAGTGGAAACAGTTGTTTTCTGACCTTGAAAGCTACGCTCTTGAGTGCTTCTGCTCCATATCTTTCTGTATCTATATGACCTGCTATGAACAATCTTCTCCGAAATACTTCCCCACCTATTTTGCTGTGCGCTAGAAATGTCACTTGAAGTCCTTCATTCTTGCATCTAGGTAACCTGAACTTTATATTAAATTTTAATCTCACTGCTTCTTTCTCCCTACAATAGAGAAAAATGGCCAAAATGGAAGTGAAGACATCTCTGCTTGACAATATGATCGGGGTTGGAGATATGGTACTTCTAGAGCCCCTCACCGAAGAATCCTTTATCAATAATCTCAAACAACGTTTTGATCATAATGAGATATATGTGAGTATGCTGTAAACAATATCCATATGGGAGCTTATATAGAAATGTCTCATTTCTATGTGGGGTCATTCCATGCAATTAGAGGTATGGATTCAAACTTCCAGAAATGTGAGGTATATAGTGGACAAATAAGCCCATTCAACTGATGACGTGGTAATAAACCTGAACACCCACCCACCCCGCTCTGAAGACGGTCTTCCGTCTTCGGAGCTTTGCAAAGTTAGTCTTTCTTCAAAAGGCATTCTTTCCTTGATAAGGGGAGAAGAGAGTCTTCTGTGACTCATGATTGTTGTAGTCTTGACTGCTCAGCGTTATTTTACCAAACTGAGAGGAAGGCCAGCTCTTGCTCTTTAGGAACCACCCAGGTATGCTTTTTTAGTATGACGGTTTGTGCAGGTGTACAACAACAAGAAGGGTATAGGTATTGTGTGTCCCCCCCCCCCCCCCCGGGAATTCCCATCATCTCTCTCAGCCTGGATGTAGAATGTATGTGTGACCATTGCCAACCAGGGTTAAAATGAAACAGGATAGGCTCTTAAACTCTTGGAGTTCAGCTTTTCTTTCCCACTTGCCTCTCTTCTTTTCGTTCTTTGTGGCTTATAAGGGATTCATGAGGGCTTGTGTGATCATCTTCAGTTCATTTTTATTTTCTTTCTTGTGGGCTGATGAGGGCTGCCTACTAATAAAGTAAAGGAAGTGGGGATCATGCATGCTTTCGGCTGCAGAAGCATCGTGAGAGTGTCCCTAATCAAAGATATGCATGAGCCTGCTTATTTTAATTTTTTTTAAAAATCAAGCCAACATGGTGTAATTATGTAGACTTGTGTTGGGTTTCTGCTTTTGTTTTGGGATTCTCAGTATCAGTGCTGAAAACTAGACGGATCAGCTTTTATTTATTTATTTATTTATTTATTTATTTATTTATTATATTTATACCCCACCTTTTTTCCTGAAAGGAAAAACACAAACACTATCTTGCTTATGAAACTGAAGAAAAGCAAAGGCTCTGGATGTGTGTGCACAGAAATCAAGTAATATGCTCCTGTATTTGTCTGTTGGAAATAAAATGGGATCCAGGTTTGTTTTCATTTAAAAATGCGTAGAACCTTTACATTCTGTGGAAAACACACAGAGTTCAGTATTCTACCACATTCTTTAATCATCACCATCCCTGATGTATAGACACCATAAAATTTAGTGTATTAATCATACTATTTGAGGGCCACTTCACACATTTATGTTAGGTGTACATCAGTGTGCATACTAAAAATGTGCCGTGTGAATGTGACAAATACACCATAAGGTACACCATTCAGTGAGTCACGATTGGCTGCAGCTTCTTGTTGAGTGTACACTTAATGGTAAATCTGAGTTTGCCATTGTGCAGTGTGTAAAGTGGCCCTTAGTTATGTTGGGATTCTTTTCTCTAGATGGGTTTGAGTGCTAAACTTTGTTCAGCTTTCAGTTTTTATGGTACGATGACTATTTTGTTAGATGCACGCTTTCAGGAAGGTTAGAGCGAGTGGCTGGGCTGCGTCTCCCTGGCAGGGAGACATGTGGAGCCACTCCGCTATTCCTCCGCTCGCTCTTTAACATTATTTTCCTCCCCCCCCATACCTTTGTCAGTGGCGGCTCGCTCTGCCGGCGCCTCGCGCGCTGCCATGCTGCTTCGTTCCCGGGAGCCGGCATGGCCAGGGACCCACGTGGAGCTGCTCCGCCATTCCCCTACCTTTCTGTTTGTAAGCGGAGGCTCGCGGCGCTGCCGGCGCTGCCGGCGCCGCCCTCGTCGCTTCTGGGCCGCGACGGGCATCACTTCTGGGGCCGCGACGGGCATCACTTCCTGCCATGCCGGCTCCTAGGAAGTGATGCCCGTCGCGGCCCAGAAGCGACGAGGGCGGCGCCGGCAGCGCCGGCAGCGCCGCGAGCCTCCGCTTACAAACAGAAAGGTAGGGGAATGGCGGAGCAGCTCCACGTGGGTCCCTGGCCATGCCGGCTCCCGGGAACGAAGCAGCATGGCAGCGCGCGAGGCGCCGGCAGAGCGAGCCGCCACTGACAAAGGTATGGGGGGGGAGGAAAATAATGTTAAAGAGCGAGCGGAGGAATAGCGGAGTGGCTCCACATGTCTCCCTGCCAGGGAGACGCAGCCCAGCCACTCGCTCTATGGGTGCCTCGCGCTGCTGCGCCGCTTCCCTGCCTAGCCGCCGCTGACAAAGGTATGGGGGGGGGAGGAAAATAATGTTAAAGAGCGAGCGGAGGAATAGCGGAGTGGCTCCACATGTCTCCCTGCCAGGGAGACGCAGCCCAGCCACTCGCTCTACGGGCGCCTCGCGCTGCTGCGCCGCTTCCCTGCCTAGCCGCCGCTGACAAAGGTATGGGGGGGGAGGAAAATAATTTTAAAGAGCGAGCGGAGAGGAACAGCGTGGCGTGGGGGTGTCTGGGGGTGGCAGCAGGGGTCCTGGGGGTGGAGGGGGGTGCCTGGCGGTGGCAGCGGGGGTCCTGGGGGAGCGCTGACCCACTTATAAGTCGAGGGGGGCATTTTTCAGCACAAAAAATGTGCTGAAAAACTCGACTTGTATTCGAGTATATACGGTAGGTGGTTGTCAATCTTGCTGCAGTGAAATTAGCTGTAGTGTTTACTTTGGCAAAATAACAAGTGTAATTTTCTTCATTCGGTTAGGAACATTTGCCTTCTAGGTAGTAATGTGTGTTACTTAAACAGACATGTGCTGAAAAGTTTGGTCTGGTGCCAAAGTAAAAACAACAACAGCCACCTGACTTTCAAACAAGTATTAAAATTTCCATCTTCTGGACAGAAAAGGGAAATGATGGAGCAGCCAACCTCTCTGATAATTTTGCCCTTAAAAATACAATTGACTCGAGTCTATTCTTCAGGACAGGACCAATGAGATGAAAGCAAAACATTTGAAGGTACAGTAATACCTTGGATGGCAAGCATAATTTGTTCCGGAACCGTGCTTGTAATCCAAAACACTGTTATATCAAAGTGAGTCTCTGGCGGGTGTGAGCGGGGCCTATTTTGGCCCGCTACGCCCGCTCGAGGCGAGCGGTTACATCCCTACGACTTGTCTTGCAAGTAATGTGTGCAAGACCTTGCTCGTTTATCAAGTCAAAATTTTTTTAAATTTTTTGCTTGTCTTGCAAAATGCTCTCAGACCAAGTTACTTGCAATCCAAGGTATTACAGTATTTAAAAATGCCTTTGATTGCCAGTTCAAACAAAATGACCAGATTCACACATAACGTGGGTTAATTAACCCATGATTTGCCAGGCATGAGCGGGAGTGAGTGAGCATGCTGCCTCCTGGGTGCTTTCATGTTACAACCTATGATCACCCTAATCATAGGTTGCTCTTGTGATGTCTGAACCTGGGCATTCTGAGTTGTTTAGGAGTTAAACAATCCAGAAGTAACCCAAGAACAAATAATAGGTTAACTCTGGGTTGTTTAATCCCTAAACAACCTAGAGTGACCAGGTTTGGATGTCACAAGATGATTGGGATGATTGTAGGTTTTAAAATGAAAGTGGACTTGCTCCCTCCTGCTCATGCCTGGCAAACTGTGGGTTAATTAACCCATGATTTGCTGTTACGTGTGAACTGGTTCAATAGCTTTTTCAGTGAAGTTCCAGGTCACGTACTTACTACCTGGTTTGCGTTGCTCACAACGTTTATTTTTTAAGCAATGCTAAGAATGTTGTTTCTACTCCAAATCAACCGCATTCTGTTGCTGTGTGAATTTTGCTGCCCTCCCTTCCTTCCCTCCTTTTCTGAACCCATCACACACACCCCGCCCTGAGCATGTCATACTTATTGGAATATTGTTAAATGTGTTCTGTTTAATTGCAAAACAAACCTCAGGCCTGAAATCTCAAATCCAGGAAATTTGAAACTTTCTTTGGCTTAAGTTAAAGAAATACAAAGCCATCTGTTAGATTTGCAAGAATTTTGATTTGATGTATAGGCCGTGATCAGAAGGATTCATGGAGGCCCTGTGAGTTCATGGCAGTCCAATTCTGTCCTATGAAAAGAGAAATGTGGTGCATGCAACATATTCCCTGCAACATACTCTGGCATTTTCTTATTTAGTACAGAATAATATTGAAATGCTCAGTACATGTGGGGCAATGACCATAATTCTACATGATGCATTGAGAGAAACTACCGAATAATCAAGTGTGCACTCTAGCCACTCTTCTTCTCCCACCCTCCTCCACTCATGTACACAATCCAACTGCTGGGGTGGAGGAGGGTTGCTGAAAGAGAAAGTGACTCTAGTGTCTGTGTGCTGTTTTAAAGTGAGTTTCCTTTTCAGCACCTCTGACTTCAAGGTCTCAGAATGTGTTTTTTAAACCTGGGGGAGGTCAAGAAGAGGTCTGGCAGTTCCAGCACAAAGGTGGGATCTGCGGAAGGGAAACTGTGAGAGTGTGCCTTTGGATTGTGCTTAAAATCAACAAACGCATGCCACACCTGTAGGACCAACTGGCATTGCAAATACTGTACTCTTAGGCTGCAATCATAGACCCATATACCTAGGAGTATGCCCCATTGTGTGTATGTGCAAAATGTATCTCTCCTCCTCCCCCTCCCACACCCCATCTCCTCTCCTGCAAGCTCCCCTTCCCCCCACCCTCTCCAATTTCTACTTCCGTGGTTATGCAACATTCTGGTTTATTTTTTGCTTCTGATATTTATTATTAAATAAAAATTTATTAATTTTTTTTGCTCCCCCAGCCCCCCTTCCTCCTCCTCCCCCACCCCCACTCCTTTTATCATTCTCCCTGGCTAGGGGTGGGGGCTCCTCAGCTTGGGGAGAGTTCACTCTGGTTACTCCCCTCGCTCTTTCTGCCTCCCTCCCTCCCCCCCACCACCGCCACCTCCCTCCCTACCCCCCCTCTTCTCCTCCCCTTATCACCCCATGTGCTGTACGAGAAAGCAGCTTTGCTAAAGAGACCCACTTGCGAAAGAAACAGGAGCGGCATAAGGCTCGGGCAAGCGGCAACGGCAGCAGCAGGAGGACGGCGAAAAAAAGGAGAGAGCTGAAGTAGCCGTAGCTGGGAAAGAAAAGGAGGAGGGGGAGGGAGGGGGGGAAGAAAGAAAGAAAGACAGAAAGAGAAAGCAAGCCTGGGGACAACAAAAACAGAAGAAGAGAACGGCACATGGAGAGAGAAAGAAGCGAAGCGAAGGGGGAAAAACCAGGGAGGCTTCTGATTTGGTGTGGTTTCTGCGCCCCATTTAGCCATGCGCCCTAGGCAGCCGCCTAGTTGGCCTAATGGTAGCACCGGCCCTGCTGCCCCGCATCCTTTCTTCAGTGGGAGAAGGCACACATGCAGCAAAGCCAGTTCCTGGCAGATGTGCCAGGAGGATCATCCTCCCAATGTGGCTGCCAGGGACAAAATGGGGATGTCGTTTGGACTGTGGAGGGCCCACCCCTGTTGCCCACCCCTGACTTACACAAATAAATGGAAATGAGTTGCATTTTTAATTTGCTTGTAGGTTAAGCATCCATTTATTTTTTACTCTAGGTTACAACTCATCTTTTTCCTGGGTTTGTTTGACTCAGAAACCACATACTCTCTTTTCTTTCTCGATTACTCATCAATTCTGTTCTGTAACCATTCTGTTTTAATAAGCAAACATGTTAGTATAAAGTTAAAATATGGCTTCCCATTTCATTCCCAAAAAAAACATGATAATGGCAGTACTGGTCCAGAAAGTACAACTCAATCCTAGAACAAATTGTTGAATTAATAGTTTGTTATATTTGACAGCACTTTTCAATGTAGAATAAATGGGAATAAGAATTTTAAAAGCCAAATTTATTTTAAATGTAACAGTAGTATGTGTACAAAATTTAAGTTGACAAAAGTAGTTGGGATTTAAAGCTTGACTTCTGTTCTGTGATCAAGGATGGGGAATGTGTGGCCCTCCAGATGTTGCTGGACTACAACTCCCCTCACCCCTCACAATTGGCTATGCTGGTTGTGGCTCATGGGAATTGTAGTCCAACAATATCTTGAAGGCCACATGTTCTGCACCCTATATATTAACAACTATAATACAGTGTGTAATTATAATACTTAATCATCATGATTGAATTAATAATTACCTAATGCAAAATTATATTCTTGGTCCAAGGAGTATGGTTAATACATTTTGTATTTATGTTTTCTTGGAAGAAAAAGATGAGAATTTCCTCTCCTGATTCTCCTTGTTGGTCTTTGATGGCTAGGTGCGTTTTGTCTGATATATTGATCTAGTGCAATAAGGGGCAGTATCTAGTACTGCCGCTGCAGCTTTGCTAATTCTGTTGAGCTGAAACATTCACTTCCACATTGAGGCAGGTCAGTGGAGCTCCCTTCTGAGAGCTCCACCGATCTGCTCTGTTCCGGAAATGAGCATTGCTGCTCATTTCCATTTTTCTCAGGACTGCTAGGTCCTGTTGTGCTAGCTGCTCATTCTGCTAGCACAGGGATGGTATACTGCCCAAGGTCCTTAAGGGCAGGGGAGAGTGGTATCTTTTCCCTGTCTCACCATTTACCGCCTTTGACTCATATCAAGTATCTGGCATGCTACCTTTGAATATATGGAGTTTCAACTGACTTTCGAGGGGATACATGAATGTGCAACACTGCTCTTTTTCAGAAAGGCAATGAAATGTGTAGTCAGGGTGCACTCTACCCACTTCAACTGATGTTCTAAGCGTGTGTGTGTGTGTGTCTGAGAGAAAGATTGATGGAGACCTGGTTTGCATGATCACAAAGAGAAAATAAGCCAACTAATTAACATAATTACCCTTGCTGGGCATGGGTTGTCGTGACATCTGAACCTGGCAAGGGTGGCTGGCTGGGGTTGTTTGTAAACCACCCTGAAACCCTAGAACAAACCATGGGTTTCAGGGTGGTTTGTAAACCACTCCAGCCACCCATCTTCACCGGATTCAGACAGCACAACAACCTGCACCAAGGGTAATTATACTAATGAGGCAGCTTATGACCACCGCGGCTTATTTTCCCTCTGTGGTCATGTGAACTCATCCAGAGAGGGACAAAGATTCCAACGCAAAACAGCTGATTTACAGCAGTAGGCCTGTGGCTTATGCTGGCTCAGCTTGTCTGAGCGTGGAAAGCTAAGCAGGGTCAAGTCTGGTTATTACTTGGATGGGAGACCCCTCCTCTAGTTTCCTGCATTGAGCAGGGGGTTGGGCTCGATAGCCTTGTAGGCTCCTTCCAACTCTATGATCTATGGAATCTATGAAATTAATCAAGAGGTTCAGTTGTATCTCCTGTGGCTTGAACAGGGAGGGACAAAGGTTTTTATCGTACTACATGTGTTAATCAGCTCACCAGTGCAGGGATGCCTGTGTTATCACCCAACAATTGTTTTGTGAATGGCCACTGTTAATAAGGTAATAACCACTGTACTTTCTGCATTTAATTTCCATCTGACTTCACTGCTTACATTGTACCTCAGGGTAAGACTTCACGCATTTGAAGTTTGCTGTAGTCCATGAAAACTTATGCTGTAATAATTTATTAGTCTTTAAGGTACCATGAGACTCTTTGTTTTTGTAAATTTGAGTAATCTGCCTTTTAGAGTCAGCCAAAACAAGGTTTCAAGTCTCAAATAATCCACTTCAACCCTGTGGATTGTCTCATGCTGGCTCTCATGTTGATTTTAAGACTCTATACTTGTCCTATCTTAGCTTCAGTCAGCAGAGACCAGTGTAACGAGAGTAAAAATCAGTAGCATGCCTGTGCAGTCAGGACTGGAGACAAGTTCTGAAGGTTCTCGGGTGTTAGCTATTTCTATACTGGTTTATTCCAGCAGTCTCAATGACATGTGGTTTAATAGGAAAAACAGGGAATCTCGCAGCCATCCAGGGCTGGGGTGGCACATAAAACCTGGATTCAAAATGTAGCAAGTCAAGTCTTTAGCTAGGCTTTTGTAATTATCAGTTCAACAGTAGGACTGAATAGTTAGGCCCTTGTTTTCCAGAGCTACCTTTTGTTTCCAACCTGCTCGTAAGGTTCTTCAGTTCCAACATTTGAGTCCCTGATGTTGCTTCACCAGCAGCCACAGCTTTTCTTTGTCTTGGTTTTCTGTCTCTCACTCCACTCCTTCTTCAAGTCTACTTTTTTTTCTAGGTCGGAGAGAGAGCCCGCAGCAGGGGCTATTGGGAAATGTAGTCCCTAGACTCAGCAGTCTCATTTACACATGTTTCTTGAACCTAGAAAGGGCAAATGGCATGTCATACCTGCATTTGTATAATGAAGTCACAAAGTGAAAAGCAGTGGTTGAGGCTATGGTTTTGATTGTTGGTGGGGTGGGTTGGAAGCTGGTATTTAACCCTTGCTCCATTGGCCTTTAGCCCCTTTCACATGTTATGCAGCAGCTAGCCCTGCCAAGATGTCTGTGTGCTGAGCACAGATGTCTGAAGAAGAGCTCCTGTGTGCAAGCTCATGCATAGTGGTGGCTCCTTCAGATGTCTGGGTGTCAGGGAGTGCGGCTAGCCCAGTCATATGACGCTGGGAATGGAGCCAGCAGCATGGCCCCGCTTCCCCGCCATCATGTGGAACCCCGTAACATGCATGTAATACATGAAGGGTTTTGTTTTTTTTATTCTCAGAATTGCCCACAGCCTCTCCTCCCTCCTGTGATGTTCCAGATTCCTGGAATTCTGTGGGAGGGGAAAGCAGCTCCCCACCCCCCTGTTGTTCCTGTGTATGAAACTGCAGCCTTCTGAGGCTGTTTTCCTTTGCCCACATTTGCATATAATGTGTAGTTTGCCCCTGAGGTGATAGCTAGGTGTGGATTTAAAGCTATAGTTAAATAGCTTGTAGTTCAAAAGCAAGAAGTATAAATTGAGGGTTTGTCATTTCAGTGTCTTTTTTGGAGGGTTAATTATATAACCACATTACAAATATTCTAGGGTTGGGAAGCAATATCTTTTTTTTTAAAAAAATACTCTTTTTCTAACTGGCAAGACTTTACACATGGTACTATTGCAGGCTACATAGTCTCTAAACATAGGTACCAAGGCGCACATGTATATTAAAGTACACTGAAAAGGGCATAGTAGACAGTGAGCATTTTGGAAAACAATGTGCTCTTTGGGCAAAGGAAGGAAATGCGCCTAACCTGTTATAGAACCACTGTTCTATAACTTCTGAAGTGAGTTATATTTTGTTCATAGCAACTTCACAGGACCTGGGTGTCCAGTTGCATTCCAGAATTAGAGAGCTGGTGAATGTGCTTATAAAAACAAGTGACACTGCCAAATTGGCAGTTAGCCAAGAGTCTACTGAAGAACATAATGATTTCCCCATTATCTCATGTAGAGTTTCATTGGAGCCCCAAACATGTTAATTTTGGGACATGGTCTGTCTTGCAGTGATGGTGTGTGTGGGACTTCTCTTGCTACCAGGCCTTAGAAATCTTGCTTTGTTGATGGAGTTTGGAGCTATGTTTGCATATTCATGATAATATGTCTACCTGTCAGAGGTGCTAAAGCATATTTATTGCATATAAGCTACCGTAACTGTTTGAGCATGATCCTGAGCATTCTTCCAAAACTTAGGCTGCGTGAGCTTTTTTGAGGAGATGAGAGTATCTAGTAAGGGATAACAGTCTTCAGGAAGTCTTTGAAGTAATAAACAGAGGAGACTAATTTTTTTTAGCAATTCTAGAATTGTTGATTGCTAAGGGACTCTGTTCCCAAGGTTTTACTGAGCATGGACGTATTTGCAGTGCTGATTTTGGAAAAATACTTACCGGTAGCAGTGCTTTTTTATATGGAAGATCCTTGTATCCTTACTGCAATCCTCCAAAGGCTGCTTCTGTCTTTTATGTCCAGGGCCTGGAAGCTGCTGCAGTGCAGCTTCTTCCTGCAATGCAGACAACCACAGAAGCTCCAGGCTACTTGGAAAGGAGTCCATGGTACAGCTCCTTATCACTCCAGTGATACCCCCAGATCACTCCAGTGATACCCCCAGAGGGGTGGCACTGGCATGGGAATCATAGAAATGTAGGAAGCTGTCTTACGCAGAGGCAGAGTATTGGTCCACCTGGCTTATTATTGTCTACTCATTAACTGGCAGTGACTTTCAGGGTTTCAGACAGGGGTCTTTCCTAGCCCTACCTGGAGATGCCAAGGATTGAACCCGGAACCTTTTGCATACAAAACATATGCTATACCACTGAGCTATGGCCCTTCACATGCAACTAAACAGCTCCAGCACCTGAGAGTATCATCAGAAGAGGTGCTTGATGAGACTGGAGTGATCTGAGAACTTGGGCTGTTTCACACATCACAATAAACAACACTGAAAATAAGCTACGGTGGGCTGGCTGTTCTCTCGGTAACTCACATTACTCCCGTCAGATGATCAAGTGCTCGTTAGCGGAGTAGTTTATTTTGTAGATTTTTTTTTCACCTTCGGGGAAATTTGCACATATTTAGCATTATTTCCACCACCACTATCTTCGGGGAGATTTGCGCAAATTTAACTTGATTTTTTTTTTTTTAAACACTTTTGGGGAGAGTTCCAAAAATTTGCTAAACCACAGTAACTACTGGGCCTATGCACAGTAATTGCTGCAAATTTGCACAAATCTCCCCAAAAGTTTTAAAAAATAAATAAAAGTTAAATCTGTGCAAATCTTCCCAAAGGTGGGGGGAAAAAGATGCCACTGTCTAGGGAGGTGATGATGTGGAGGAGCAAATTGACTAGTGTCATTTTAAGATGTAATAGAGAGGGGATATTTTTAGTAAGATCACAAGGAGCAACCGGGTTTTTCTCCAGGTGTCTCTAGTCCTTTTGTAGAAGCCACGCAGAAGCCATCGTGCCAGGTTTGCACATCACAACAAGCCACTCTGAAAACAAGTTTGCATGTCACAACAAGCCACTCTGAACAACCCAACAAGAAGCCATGGGTTCTCAGGGTGGGTTGTGCATGGTTAACAAACCACACCGAGGAAACCGCACAGGGTTCGGACGTCATGACAGGCCACCCTGGAACAAACAAGGCTGAAAACCAACTGTGGGTTGTTGTGTCGTGAAAACCAGGTTCTTCTCTGCCCACCTCCCCAGACATGCGTGTGGCAATCGTTGGCCTATTATCCTCTCCCTTTCTGTTCTTCCCAAAGCTAAGGCTTTTTTGACCTCTCTTCTTTACCAAAGCCATACCAGCAAGCTGATCCTTTCTCCTTCACAGTTCTCACTGAACTCTGGTTCTGGTCCTGATGAGTTGCTACTACTCACCTCACCTACTTTCCTTGGTCAGGAAAATGTAAGCCCATCTGGAGCCACAACCCAATCTTGGGCAACTTTGTTATCCTTGGCAACCTACAGAACAAAATAGTCTCTGTGATGCACAATAGTGAGGAAGCAATTTGTCTTGACTTTCTCCAGCTTTTTCAGGCACTGAGTTTGGATGAGAAAAGGGAATATATAAAATAATCTTAATTTGATAGAAAACACAATATTTGTTTGTTAGTAAGTTGGTGACCTGAAATGTTCTCTCAGTGTGAGTTTTGCTGCATGTATTTTTTAAAGCAGGTCAAGACGTATCCAGATCTTGTTGATGGTTTTGCTTATGTGGATACTTCTCAATAAAAAGAGCACAGTCATAATAATTTTCCTGGTTAGTGATAGTATTTGCCTGTGTTAGCCTGTTTGGTGCAAAGCTTGCAGATATATGAGACATCCAGATGGGCTGTTGAAGAGTGCTGGGGAAGAGTCAGTAGCTGTGTGGTTACCAGTGACATTAGAGGTATAGAAGAAACTGCTAAGCAGGATGTTGAATCCACACTCTTAAAAACTAGCATTTCTGGAAATGCTACCTCTTCACATGTACATAGATCTGATTAGACAGGCTTTGAGATATCTCTGTGTGGATGAGAGAATGGTATTGGGCAGGGAGGTTTGGATTTGTTAAGACAATGAGGACCATTTTGAGGCCTGTATTAGACCCTTTTTGGACTCTAATGGAATCTAATGGAATAAACTGCTGGCTTATAAAATTAAAAAGGTTCAAAAATACCTTTTAGACTATTTGAAAGTTTAGATTGACTTCAAGGGGGAAACTGAGTGGTGCTCAGTAGTACTCAGTTGGTGTAGAAGCAAAGCTTAGTAATTACTTGGTATGTCAGTGTTTTTTCCATGAGATGGAAAGCAAATATCCATGTTGTTTGGTTGCTTAGAAATATTAGCATTTCCCCCACAAAAATGCAATATACTGACCTGGTTCGCACCCATGATTTGCTGCGGTGTGTGCTAGGTGCGTTCCATGGCCATTTTGAATATGCAGCCTCTGATCAGGCCAGTTGGGGATTGTTATGTGACATCTGAACCTGGACATTCTCGGTTAATTGTGGGTTAGACAATGCACAGTTAGCCTACAGTTAGTAGCTAGGTTAACTGTGGGTTGTTAACACACAATTAAACTATAGTATCTGGGTTTGGACATCACCTAGCAACCCCTGATCGGCCTGATTAGAATATTCAGAAAGGCTGCAAAATGTGCCTGGCATATACCCATGACAAGTTGTGAGTTAATTGACCCAGGATTTGCCGCTGTTAGTGCAAACAGGCCCATTATCTGTTGTGTCCAATGTACAGTGTATATGCCTTTAAAGGTCAGAATGTTTACCTACATGGTTCTTTTATATGTTTTATATAGAATAGCACATCCTTTCCCAACCTGGTGCCCTCCAGATGTGTTGGACTGCAACTCCGATAATTTGGAGAGTGCTGGGTTAGAGAAGGCTGCAATAGCATGATTAACTCTGTGGGCTGGATCCAAATGTTTGTCCATGAATAGAAGAGGCTTCTGTTCACAGAAGGAGAGTTCCGCTTGTAGAAAGATCGTGACGACTTCTGCTCATGGAAGACTTCAATCAAGGGTTGAGCATCTTTCCTACAAAGAAAAGCTAAAGCATCTGGTCTCTTTATAGTTTAGTTTAGCTTTGATAGCGAAATGGAACTTGCATTTTCAGAGTTAGCCTGTGAAATTTCTGTTGGTGGAGAATGCCATGGAGACTCCTGCAGCCTGTCTAATCTGTTTACAAATCTACATGCAGAGCAAGGAGTGTGATAGTCCAGAAGCAAGCACACAGGCAATGCCAGATTCACAGCAACATCATTCAATCCCGCTTTGCAGAATTCAGATCAACCCAATCCAAACTTCTGCTTTCTAGTTCTCCCCTAATCTTTTGCCAATGGGTGTGATCCAAGGTGCCTTTAGACCAGTGTTCTCCAACCTTGGGTCTCCAGATGTTTTTGGCCTCTGGGAGTTGTAGGCCAAAAACATCTGGGGACCCAAGGTTGGAGAACACTGCTTTAGACCAAAAGCGACCAGTGTGTCCATTTGTTCTCATTGCAGGACATGGGCCCATTTATTTATTTATTTATTCATTCATTCATTCATTCATTCATTCATTCATTCTATTTTTGAATCGCCCATCTGGCCAGTCATCTGGCTACTCTGAGCGATGTACAGTCTAATTAAACAAAAACAAACAAAAACAAACAGAGCGTCAGTTAGCCCTGGGGGGGCAGTCCAACCGGAGGAGGCCCTGATGTTCCCTCTGCCTGCTCCTGCCGCCTTCACTCCTTCCTCTTCCCCACAGCCAGGGCCCTTGATGTCAGTCAGCCCTGGGGGGGGGGGCAGTCCAACCGGAGCAGGCCCTGATGTTCCCTCTGCCTGCTCCTGCCGGCCAGGTTCAGTCCATTTCCCACTTATTTCTTATCTCATGATGTGGGGAAGAGGGGGGAGGGATTAGATCTACCTACTTATTCATACTGGCTTTGTGTATGTTACAGATATAGAAGTTGAATAATACTCTTCTTGACTTTTAGAGGCTTGCAATGATTTTGGGGGTGCTGGTGCGTCTCTGTGTTTGAGACCATATATAATAAGGTTATAGCCTGAAGTGAGGGAACTGCTATACTTTTTAATGTTTTTTAGTTTTACCAGTGTCCGGCAATTTGATGCTCAGAGAACCTAAATACGTGTCCAAGCTCCTAACTAGTCCTGTGGTAAAACAGAGAATGGAATCCAGATCATCGTCTGCTATTTTCCTGTGCTTTAATCACGAGACCAAACCTTTGGGGCTGCAGTTCTAAAATAGCAGCAGTATAAGAACACACAGCAAGTGAAGGATATTCTAATCCCTTGGATGCCATGGCATTTTCTTCCCCCTACCCCAGGAGTTCTGTTTTCATCATTGGAATGTAATTGCACTCATTCCATGTTCAAGGAATTAAGTCATTTATATCTCTACTTGTTTATATTGGAATCCTGGTGGGAAGGAGGATGTTGTGTGGGAAATTTCTTTTTCCCTGGTGTGTCCCCCCTCCCAACCACTCATTACAGGGACTACAATATAGAGAAGATGTAGGTGGCTGAATTATAGTAATGGGGCTTCCTTTAAAAGGCAAAAAGTTCTGAGCTATGCCCAGCCCAAAGCAGTAACTTCTTGTCATACTTCAGCTTAAACATGAGCACATGTACGTGTCTTTTCCTAGGTGTAGTTCTTTGACCTTTGAAAATATTGGTTATTTTAGGATGTGGTATATTGGATTTGGAGTACCCTGGTGAACAGCTGTTTTTTTGCACTCAAAATATCAGAGAAGCTTAATTACAAAAAACTGGTTCTTTATCATCTTCCGTAGATGTGATCTTTCAACCCACTTTTGCATCTTGCTTAATTTCCTCCTTACTTGGTCCAAAGATACTTTTTCTCTCTCCTATAATATCACACGCACGTATATATACGCAAACACACAATCTCTCCCCCGCCCCTCTTTTGTTGTGTAGTTGCTTGAGAATTTTTTCCTCAGTTTCTTGAGACCTTTGCTGATTATATGGTATCAAATAGCAATTCATCTTTATTCACTGCCAGCTGTCTCTTTTTCTTGCCATTCATTAATGAGAGATGAAGTCACGTTGACATCTTGGAAAATATGAAGTTTTGCCAAATCAATTTTCAGTATTAGTAACTGTGGAGAAAGACTGCAACTGTCCTTCTTGGTGGGTTCGGCCACTCAGGGGTTAACCCGGACTCGGGTAGCCCTCTATCAGCGGTACGCAGCTCTCTGGCAGAAGCCGCGACCAATTATAACGCAGGCAAAGCGAGGAGACCGAGTTTTGAATGGACGCTACTACACTGTTATGGGTAAACAGAGTTTAATGGAGTGTAACAGAACATATACAAAGCGCCACGCTAAGCACACACCTACAATTGAGCTGGTAGCGAGCCGCAAAAGCAATACAGACAGTCGTACCTGGAAATGCCTTGTTCCTAGAAAGCCGCTTAACTCCGAAAGGGCTGTTCTATGTTAGTGTTGTTCACTGGGAGCTCCCCCAGGGTTGGAGGTTTGACCTGAGCCATGGACCTTCGTGCAGCTTGCTTGCTGCCTCACGACCAACAACCCTTTTCCCGCCACTGACCCTGGGCTTTATACCCTCCGTTGGGCCCCCTCCTTGTCTTGCCCCCTCCTGGCACGACTGGTTTTTCTTGTTTGCCCGGCACCTAGGAGTCTTTGGCTGTTCCTTTCTTCTATCCAACGTGTGTGTGTGTGGGGGGGGGCTATGGCTTTCTCTTCACAGTAACTATGAGGAGCTTTTTCTTGTATGTGTGTGGGGGGTTATATGCTGTCAAATTGAACAATGGAACCCTCAGGGTAGCCTATAACACAGCACTACTACTCTTGTAAAGTGTGCATAGACAAATCCAGAATTATACTTGCTGCTTTTGAGTTCTTAAAGACAACGTTCCATGAGGAGTTAAACCAATTTTTAATCCTGTACTCTAATTTTAAAAAGCAAAGCTGGAAAATTTTAGTTCGGTCATTTTTTGTGAAGTTCCCTTCATATTTGACATAGTCTTGGGACTTAAGTTTCACATGGAGCTTGTTTGCACAACATGACAGGCCACCGTGGGCTGTAGCATGTGTGGGTCACATGTGACCACCATGTTGAATATGTAACCCCTGCTCGGGGCTTCTCATGTTGTGTAAACCTAGCAAGCATGGGTTATGCGAGGGTCAAACAACCCTCGCATAACCCATGGTCTGCTTTAGGGTTATGTGAGGGTTGTTTAAGCCACGCTCGGCAAATTTGCATGACACGACAACCACCGAGCAGGGGTTGGATATGCAACATGGCACCCACAGGTGCAGTAGCTCATTGTGAGTTAAATAATCCAAGATGAGCTGTGTTGTCTTGTCCAAACATGGTCATTGTCCAACTTCTAGCATTGAGACTATGACCAGGTTTGGATGACATGCTGTGGCTCACTGTGGGATAATTAACCCAGACGAGCCATGGCACCTTGGGTGCCATGTTGCATATCCAACCCTCCATTTGGGAGTTATCATGCCATGCAAACCCGGTGAGCGTGGTTTAAACAACCCTCGCATAACCCATGCTTGCCAGGATTGCATATTTAAAATAGTGGCTGCATGCACTGCAGCCTCACCATGGGTTAAATAACCCATGGTGGGCTTTCGTGTCATGTGAACAGCCCCTATGGTTTGTACTACTTCTCCTAAACTAATAGTGGTGAATGTACAAATTACTTAAATCCCATGTTCATTTTGACTCTGCCACTCCTTTCCTGCTTTTAACTAATGGCATGCTCCCTTGCTATAGTAGTTTTTAGCCTTAAACCTGGGGCCGACTTTTAGCCCAAACATGTATTTGGGGAGCCACTTCTTAATTTTTTACCATATATTTGTATGGTGGTAGTGTTACTATTGCTGCCCAGATTAGGTCATGCTGCAACCCATTAGTGGATTCTAACCCACCAGTTGAAGACTAATGGCTTAGAAGATATTGAAGTGTGAGTTAATACTTCATCCATCAAATGATTCTGAAATGAATTCATAGAACCTAGTATCATAGTTTCATAGATGATAGAGTTGGAAGGGGCCTACAAGGCCATCAAGTCCAACCCCCTCCTCAATGCAGGAAACTAGAGGAGGGGTCTCCCATCCAAGTAATAACCAGGCCTGACCCTGCTTAGCTTTCCATACTCAAACAAGCTGAGCCAGCGTAAGCATTCCACTTACTCCCAGTTCAAGACACCTTTAAATATACATATTTTTGGTTTTAAAAGGGGGAAAAATCTTCTGGAGAACATGTGTGTTTCCTTAACTACTATAAGGAAATGATTTTAAAATCCAATGAGTTTAAGAGGTCTTTAGATTTGGAATTGGACTTGTTTAAGCCTTTACTTGTGACAATTTCATGTCACAAGTAAACTAAGACAAACATTTTGCTGTACAAATGGTATGGTAGAGCTAAGTAAATACTGCTAAATATATTTTGGGGAATAAATTTCTACTCTTAAAACTATTGTACATTCTTATTCTCCTGCAGACTTACATTGGTAGTGTGGTGATATCGATAAATCCATACAGACTGCTACCTATTTATTCACCAGAGAAAGTGGAAGAATACAGAAACAGAAACTTCTATGAACTCAGACCTCACATGTAAGTATGGAGCTGAAGTGTTAGGTTCTTAGTCTTCTTTAAGCAATGCAGTTTATAGATGGGAACAGCTGTTTCCTGTAAATCACAGAATGTGTTTGATCTATTATGCCTTTGATTAGCTCTTCTTGGAGTACAAGGTTTATTTGCATGTTTTTTTCAAGGAAAGAAATCTGGATATTTTATTCAGTGATAGTTTTAGAATTTGTTTTTACAAATTAAGAAAATTACTTTCTAGTAGCATCTGAAGCCAGAATTAGATGCTGCACGGCAGATTCTTGGTGGTCGCTGAAAATAGGAGCCTTGAGGATGGGGGGTGGTGAGGGTGGGAAAGCCCCATTCTATAAACTTGAACTCTGTTCCATTCACAGAAAGACCATTAAGATCCAAGTCCACATACTTAAGCCAAAGCATTTGGATACATAGAATCATATGATTCATAGAATAGTAGAGTTGGAAGGGGCCTATAAGGCCATCGAGTCCAACTCCCTGCTCAATGCAGTAGAGCAGATGTGGGCAGCCCAGGCAGTCACCCATCCAAGTACTGACCTGGCTCATACCCAGAGCTGTTTCACACAACCCAACATCTTCCATCAAGAGGTTTTGTTTTGTTTGTTTGTATGTTGGGATCTGTGTAGAACTCGATCTTGTGAAGGACTTCCATATTTGTTTAGCCTCTTAGTAAGCATACATTATACCTCTTAGATTTTTGAGCCTTGCTGAATACATGTGAAGGAGTTCCACATGTATCCTGATACTTGTTGATTTCAGATAACTGAAGCATGATGGGAATATTGGCTATGTGAATTAGCTCTTCATCCTATGGACCTGAATGAAATAATCTACTATATTGTATATTGGGATGATGTTTAATATTTTCCAGTATTTCAATAATGTGTTACTAGCAGCTTAAAGGAGGGGCCGTGGCTCAGTGGTAGAGCACATGTTTTGTATGTAGAAGGTCTCAGATCCAGCCCCTGGCATCTGCTGGTAGGGCTAGAAAAATTCCTGCCTGAAACCCTGGGGAGCCAATGCCGGTCAGTGTCGACAGTATTGGACTAGAAAGACCAACAGTCTGACTCAGTACAAGGCAGCTCCCTATGTTCCTAAAAGTGTTGCTGCATGAGAAAGATATATTTGTTTATAGAGGATTCCCCATTTTGAATATATAAAATATGTTTCAAATGGGAAGAAACTTTTAAAACTTCCAAGTGCAGCTGTTTATCAAATGGCCTGATTTGCCTTATGATACACGGTAGCTGCCCGATTGTTTAATTGGCTTCATATTTTGGAAAAGCATCACTTTGATGGAAGAGTGAAGAAACATCCCGGGCACAAAGGGCTGTTTTTATACTGGAAGCAAACCTAGTTTTACAGCTTTTTGTAAATCTGGTCCTTTAATTCCTGAAGGTTACTTGCTTCAAAGCTCACAGAGTTGCTCACAGAGCTCCACTGAAATAAATATTTAGTGTACAACCAAAATATGGAATTGAGGATTTAAGCCAGCCTTCCCCAACTTGATGCCTTCCAGATGTGTTTGACTACAACACCCATCATTCACAGCCAGCATGGCCAATAATCCTATACATCTGGAGAGCACCAGGTTGCGAAAGGCTGGTTTAAGGTTTCTGGAAACGTTGGTTCTTGTAGATATAGAAGATATAGATATCTGTGTAGAAATATATGAATAAAAATAAATCAATTGAATGTGTTAGAATGAGATGACTATGCACTAATTATCATCAGTTTATGGCACCTCTGGATGTGCATTTAAAAAGCTAACACCTCATCCCCATTGTTGATGATTGAAGTTTGTAAGTATGCTGGCAATCTTTCCTGAATACTTAGAAATGATTCTTCTGGTAGAGGGAGGGGGTATACATTATGAGAAAAAACATAACTTATAACACAAACTTATAACAAATCATGTGAGGAGAGGGCAGAGCACTTGCAATGGAAAATTGGCCGGTGGTAAGGGGTGCCTAACTTTTCCCTTCTCCCAGGATTAATGCACCCAGGCTGTGTTTATCTCATAAAAAAAATAGTGGTCAAGGCAGCTAACAATAATAAAATACAGAATAATAATTAAAGGATAAAAAACAAATCAGTTAAGGCACACTGATAAAATAGAAATGAACAGTGTCCACCAGTTAAAACCTGCTTTAGCGAACAAGTCAGCTTAAAAGCCAAACATCTGTCTGAATAAATGTGGTGGTGGTGGTGGTGGTGGTGATGATGATGATGATGATGATGATGATCATATAAGAACAACAACAACAAAAGACAAAAGAGCTAGCCTGGCCTCTCTTGGCAGACAATTCCCTTAGCAGAGAGTTCCAGAGCACTGGGGCAGCCACTGAGAAGGCTCTCTCTCTCCCGTTCTTGCCAATGTGCTTCTGATGTGGTGGGAAACAGAGAAGGGCCTCTCCTTAGGATCTTAATACCTGGGCAAGTTCGTATGGGAGAATGTGGTCTTTCAAATAGCCTGGTTTTGAGTTGTGTTTTCCTTGGCCAGGCTTTGAGACAGTAATTAAATGTGACTTGGGGAAGAAATGGTTGGACAGGAAAAATGGAAGAACATAAGAAAGGTTAAGCATTAGTGTTACAAAGCGAACTTGAGTTTGGAATACGTCTTTGTTGAAGTTATTCTTTCTTTAGGAAGGAATGTGGGTTCACTGCCCTGTAAGACTCCCTTTCCTGCCCTCTTCCTATCGCACTTTTTAGTTGCTCCTTCTATTTATATAACTTCCTCACACACCTCCCTTTCTTGCCCTTTATCAAACCATTCCTTGCCAAAATCTTTTGAATTCTCTGAAAACTCAAACATTGTACTCAAAATAAATTCTGCAAATTGCAGAACTGGTCTTGAGCTCCAGTTGTTTCTAAACCATCTTTAAGGGTAACCCCACATATCTATTCATGTCCCAAATGTAAGATGTGCCAAGTCTTCTAGTAGTTAAAAAGTACCTTGATTAGATGAATGGTCATCTGTTGGAAAGGAGAATGGTGTTTTGTTTTTTTTGTTTTTTAAATGAAGTATTAAAAATTAAGGACAGTGCATTAGGAAGGAAGAAAAAGTAGACACACCAGTGACAACGTGCTTAGTTGAATGCCTTTAATTCTAACGGACATATTCAGATTATCAGTTTAGTGACATGGCACAATTTCTGGAATGCAAACTCTTAGGGCACAACAAAAGACAAAAGAGCTAGCCTGGCCTCTCTTGGCAGACAATTCCCTTAGCAGAGAGTTCCAGAGCACTGGGGCAGCCACTGAGAAGTCCTATCTATGTTTAGAATACTGGGAGTTGTAGGACTTTTGTCTTTCTAAACATGCACAGGATCGTGCTTTATGGAGCTGTGAGATATTGTGCTAGGGAACTTAGACAAAAAATTAGAGGTTTTTTTAATGCAATATAAACATCCTTGTTTATATACAGTATAAACCAAAAAAGTCCTAAACTAGAAAATAAAGAATTCCTTATTATCCAGAACTTATGGTATCCTGTGCCATTTCTATTATTCCATGCTTTGGAAACCCTTAATGTATAGTTATAGAAGATTCTTTGTTACATTCTGAGGATAGTATATCGTTGTTATAACAACTTAAACATTTAGTCATGATGTCAAATTACCTAATTGTATTGCTGCCTTTCTGCAAAACTGAAATTTTGAAATGGAATTCCCCTTATTGCCAAAATGCCTTTTTTGAGCTAAATTTGATGAGAAATGCTGAACATGCCATTACAAACCAAAAAATATTTTTGTAGCCAGAAAGCTGATTAAGTGGGATTGACTGCTTTGTGCTATGCATTGGATTCTTGCCTGTCATAAGAACAGAATTAACTTTGGGTATGAGTCAGGCAAAGTTAAGCAATTTCAAGTCCTCTTGGTTTCAGTGGAAGACTTAAGGTGCAATCCTATGCAAGGAGTGATGTTCAACAGCTCCAGGTTCAGAGCGAGCCTTGAGGTCATCTTCTTTCCAGGGCCTGACTTCTCTGGTCATGCTGAGCTAGGCAAGTGATTAGAGAAGCCAGCCAGTTATATCAGTGGAGAATAAATGAGAGACAGACATCAGGAAAGTGAGAAATGTTGAATGAGAACAATTCCTTGTTTCTTCCAACTTAAGAATATAGATGCCTCCCTCTTTCCTGCCTCTTGTGTGTGTCGCTCACTACTTCCAATGTCTTGAATGCATGCGTCACAGGTAGATATTAAAGGATATCTGTGGCTATATAGGAAAAATGTGCCTTAGCAGCACACCTGGGAAAGCAGAGTGCAAGTAAGGGACTTGCTTGTTTAGTTAACTGAGGTAACGCACCACCAGCCTGGTTCAAAATTATGTGGGGGGTTTTCTACCTGGCTTCTTTATTCCACAATAATGGCCTGCATTAGGGCCATTTACTTATATTTAAATGAGTATGTATACATAAGAAAATGAGTTTGCTTTTTCCTCTGGTTGAGAGCGTAACCTTACTTGGCTAGAGGGTGGTTTGTATGGCTCCTCTCCTCTTACAAGGTTGTGCTTGTGAATCTATTAGAGTTATAGTCTTAATAAAGTAAGTCTTAAGCAGAAATTGATAATTCTAAAACACTTGACAGTAAAAAAATAATTAAAAAAATAAAGTTAGAACCATTGCATTAAACTCTGTCCTTGAAGAATACTTTATACACTAACACCAATATGCATTTTTGTGGCTAATGTGGTTCATGCATCAGAGTTGAAATCTTGAGATAAAAATCCTTGTAAAGTAGCCAGTTGCAGTTTTTTTGCAAAAAGCTTTCCCCCCCTTCCTAAATGTTTGCAGCACTGAGGGTTGACACATCAGTCTAAACTGCCCAGCAATAATCAGGTTCTCTAAACTTGCTTAAATGGTATAAAAGTGTGAGCTTGGCTGTTCTTTTTTATAGAGCCTCCACCTTTTTTAAATACATAATTTATTTACTACATTTATATCCCACTCCAGGTGGCATAGATGGTCATCTCTCCCCACCCCTATTCTCCTCAAAAATGCCCTGTGAGGTAGTGGTGTTTATATGGATCCCTGTGGAACTGGATTGTCTGAAAAAATCCAATGCATGAAGAATTCTGCTAACGTTTTTTTAGAAATACACATTTTTTGTAGATGAAAGTGGAATTCATTGTGCTTTATGCTCTCCCTGAGGCCATTCAAATCTATGTGGATTTTATGGGATGGTGATGCAAATACTTTTTCTTGTCCTTTGCTTTGCACAATTTGTTTCCCAGGAGGCCCAATCATACCCTATGGTCACCACTGTCTTTCAGAAAGCAAACAAAAACCTGTTTGGGAAAGCCTTTCTTAACTCCTTCTGGCTGGTGATTGATCTGATGATATTTCGCTGTGTTTTTAAGAGTTTGCTTTTGACATTGGTGGTTGTAGTCATGTGTAAACTTGCCTTTAGTTCCAAGAAAAATGATGCATAAATATTGTAGTAGCATTGGTACAAAATCAGTACATATATTGCGGTCAGGAGGGGCTGTCTGAGACTGCCTCTGATTGGGAAAACAGTCCTGAAGGAAATCACCATCAGAATTTGAGGCTACGGCGCAAGATCTTGAAGAGTGTCGAAGTGACCAGACTTAAATTTATGAGAAATGGTGACCCTAGCTTTAAAAACTGCATGGATTATTGTCCGGGGATACATGTGAAGAATTGTCTTTTGCATTTTGGAGGGATTAAGAGAAGGGCAAATTAGAGGATGAACTGCGATCCATACATGCCATAAAAATTCAAGTATGAGGTATCTTTTTCTAAAAAAAATAAAAAATTGGCACATCAGTTTTTATGTTCCTATTCTTTCAAAAATTAAAATAGAGTGGTCCGCTAAATTAAATTTCTGTTTATAGTCCCTATCAGAAGATCTCTTCTAAAATACTTTACAGTACTTCTGTGCAAAGTTCATACTGTTCTTATTCCCATATGTCAGGTTTATGAATCAGCAATAGTTAAAATATTTTGAGTATAAAAGTGTTTGCACTTCTTCTTGTATGAGAGTTCTTTCATTTCTCAGCCTTCACTGAGAGCCAGTGTGGCGTAGTGGTGAGAGTGTTGGACTGGGACTCGGGAGATCTGGGTTCTAGTCCCCCCTTGGCCATGAAACTCACTGGGTGACTTTGGGACAGTCACTGACTCTCAGTCTGACCTACCTCACAGGGTTGTTGTGAGGCTCAAATGGAGAAGAGAAGGAAGAGGATTATGTAAGCCGCCTTGGGTTCCTTTCAGGAAAAAAGGCGGGATATAAATATAATAAATAAATAAATTCATAGCAAACAGCCAATCTGCTTTGGTGACGACCATTTTGTAATATTCCTGGATTGCTATAAAATAGCGGGTGTTTGAAGATGTGTGCTAATGTTTCATTAATTCACCAAATTGAACTTTGTGTGTGTGTTTTCTTAATGAAGTTTCATTGTGGCTGGAGTTCATACATCACAAGAATCCATGGTTTTTTTAAAATCCTGGGTTGTTGTGAACAAGTACAGGCAGTCCCCGAGTTAAGAACGTCCAACTTACAGACAATCCCATACTTAAGAATGGATTTCTGGGTTCCCCGGCGCTATGTCATTTACGTAGAGTACATAGCGTAGTATATTATGCAATTTGCGTAATTTACGTAAATGTCGATTTTAACGTATAGAACACTATGCAGTTCTAATTTACATACAAATTAAAGACATTCTTAAGAACGGAACTCGTTCGTAACCTTGGGGCTGCCTGCAAATGTGCTGACTCCCACCACCCGATCACTCCCACTGCAAGCAGGAGAGGCTAAATAGCCCAGGGATGCTCTGACCCTGGGTTGTTTAGCTATGTGTGCAAACAGGGAACACTGGGTTGTTGCGGGAGAGACAACCCAATGTTGGAACCCCTTTTTAATATATATATATATATATATATATATATTGAGACTTACACCAAAACAAAACAAAAACCATATTTTAAAAAATGGAAAAAAATACAATTTTCTTACAGTGTTCAAAATGAATCACTTACAGTAAATATGTATGAAATATATATCCATAAGTATGTATGAGTCACAAAATGAATCACTTACAGTAAATATGTATGAAATATATATCCATATATCCATAAGTATAAATAAGTATGTAGTAATACAAGTAATCTGTAAAGACAGTTATGCATAAACTTCAGAAAAAGCAGACCAAATATCCATGTATTTATCCATCTGCAGGTGGCGTCTAAATACCACCTGCTCAAATGTTGAAAGCGTTATTAGGTCCTCAATCCATTGTGTTATAGGAAGTGAGCACTTATCTTTCTAGTGTTGTAATATCAGTCTTTTAGCTGTCAAGAGGGTGCGTAAAATCCACATGCATTGTCCTTTTGATAAATTCCACACAGCAGGTATTATTATTATCATCATCATCATCATCATCATCATCATCATCATCATCATTATTTCAATTTATATCCCACCTATACACAAATGCCCTAGGCAGCGTACAAGATCATAATCAAACAAACAAATATACAATAATATACAATTAAAACTGACTAATACAATTAAGCATAAAAACAGAATAAAAGTTCCATAAAATTCCATAAGAATTGATAAAAGTTCCATTAAATTCCATAAAAATTGATAAAAGTTCCATAAAAGTGTAATAAAATACTATGAAAGAAGGCCTGCGGGAATAGTAAAGTCTTCAGTGCCTGCTTAAAAACATTCAAAGACGTCATCAGACACATTTCAATCGGCAGATCATTCCACAACTGAGGGGCAGCAAAGAACGTGTACATCGGTAAATATTAAAGAGCATTCTAATACTAGATTTATCCATACTATGACCTCTACCCAAAAAGAAGCAACCACTGGGCATTACCAAAGCATGTGTGTAAACAAAGCATTCACAGTATTACACCTCCAACAGTTTGTTGACTTAGAAAAACCCTTATTAAAAAGATGTTGTGGTGTCTAATAAACAGGAAACAAAACGTTTTGCTAAATAAGATGCAACCTAAGATCCATAGACCCTTCTGACACAGACGGAAAAACAATGTTCCATTGATTAGGCAACATAAGACCATCCAATTCCCTATTCCAGTCATCTTTAAGACTCTTGTGTATCTATTCAACCATAATAAATATTTATAAACATGAATCATAGGTCGATAGGTCGATATAACTGCTCAGCCTCAATCAATGGATCCAATAGCAAAGGAGGCTCTGAAGCTGTAAAAGTGGCAGGACCAAACCTAGATTCTAATAAATGTTGCAATTGCAAGTATTGCCATTCAGCTGAAGCAGGTAAGTTATATTTAGCACGCAAAGCTGAAAATGACAAAAACCCACTATCTTACACTTGCTAATTGAGCCAAAGTAAAAATCAGCCTGTCTGTCCAAGACCGCCGCAGGAACATTTTCTTACCAATTTTTAAATCCAGATTACCTGATAAAGTCAGTTTAGCATGAGCAAATTGGTCAAACTGTAATTGACGAGATATAATACGCAACACCTCTCTAACTGCTGTAATTGTAGGAGGCACCCTATCCGTTTTAGTGTAGCGAGACCCTAATGTCATCCATTTGGAAAGAGGATCCAGACAGAAGGATTCCAAAACTGACCAAGGGGGATAATCTAATTTAAGTGGAAAAGACCAGAATTTAGAATTAGTTAACAAATAAGCCCTATGATACACAAAGCAAGATCTGGAAATCCAAACCCACCTTCTTTAGTTTAAAGTTGCATCCTTTTCAAAGAGATTTGTGGAGGCAAGGAATCCCAGAAAAAAATGCAGAACAAAGCATTGTTTTTGAAAATAATTGCCAGGTACAAGTAGAGGAATCCCATGTAAAACATATACAATCCTAGGTATGCTATTCATCTTAAGTGTACAAACTCAACTTAAGAGATGCCCATCTGTCTATATCCGGTGAGATCTCATTAATCAACTTGCTCAAATTAAGTTTAATCATTTGGGATATGTCTCTAGGGATAAGTATTCCCAAATAAGTAATAAAATCTGGGCAACATTGAAGTTGCCACTGAGTTAATAAACTCTGAGATATATTATCTCCAATTGGCATCAGTTCAGACTTTGACCAATTAATTAAATAGCCAGACAACTCACCACAGTTATTAATCACCTTCATCAAAGCAGGAACTGATGACTGGAGTTTTGAAATAAACAATAAAAGATAATCAGGATAGAGAATAATTTTAAATTCTAAACAATCATGTAAAAATCCATGAATACTACTATTCTGTCTAATAGCACACGCCAGGGCCTCCCAAACATAAGTCAAATATCAATGGAGAAAGTGGACATCCCTGTTTAGTACCTCACCCAAGTATAAAATAGTCTGAGAAAAACCCATTGGTCTTAACTCTCACTCTTGGGGTTGAATATAAAATTTTGACCCAATTTAAAAATTCCATGGGAAAGCCAAAGTTTCTCAATGTAGCAAAAATAAATTTCCAGTGAATTTTGTCAAAGGCCTTTTCAGCATCCAAAGAAATTATAGCAGCCAAGTCTGTTCTATTAGTATTTGAAGCAATCAGATCAACAACTAATCTAAGATTATCAGCTCCCTGTTGATTTCTAATGAATCCCACCTGATTGGATTGAACAAGAAGTTGTAATAACTTGTTGCAATCTATCAGCTAAAATTGCTGTTAATATTTTAATGTCTACATTAATTAACAAAATAGGTCGATAGTTAGCACAATGTGTATAGTCTTTTCCAGGCTTAGGAATCATGGTGATAGAAGTATCATTTAATGATACCGAAGGAGAGCCAGATTCAAAAATATAATTATAAAGACGATGAAGCTTTGGGACCAAAAGGCTAGAAAATGTTTTGTATCATTTAGAAACCCATCTGGACCAGGTGCTTTCCCAGTTTCCCAACATTAATATTCGAAATGACTTTCATTATTTCCTCAATATGCAGGGGAGCCAAAAAGAACTGTTGTTGTGAGGAATCTAAGCTTAGAAGTTCAAGGTGAGAAAAGAAAACGTCCATATCTTGCTCTGATATTTCTTTACCAGTAGTGTACAAATCAGAGTAGAATTTTAAAAATTGTGAATTTATATCTTTAGGGGAAGTGTATAGCATATCGCTCTCATCTTTAATAGCAGAAATAACATCTTGATGCCTTTTCTGTTTAAGACAATGTGCCAAAGGCTTGCTAGGATATTCACCATTTTCCCAGTATGCCTGTCGTAAACAGGTTAAAGCAAATTCCTCCTGCTGTGAAAGGATATTATTCAGTTCATATTTAATGCTCCGCAGCTCCTGTTAAAGTTGTGCATTTGGAGAAGTAGCAAACTGAGTTATAAGGGATTTCAACTACTCACTCAAAACTATTCACTGCATTTTTAAAAATTTGTTTTTATAAGAAGCATAAGCAATGTTGGAACTCTGAGTTAAACCCTGGGTTCCAGTTGTGGGTTGTCTCTCCCACAACAACCCAGAGTTCCCGGTTCACACACGAGTTTCCCTGGATTGCTTAGCCTCTCCCGCTTGCAGTGGGAGCAATCCAGCAGCAGGAGCCAGCACACTCACTTGTACTCACTCAATTCACAACAACACAAGGTTTAAAAAAACCAGACCTGGGCCAATGGCTCAGAATATTTTTAGAAAATGGTATGCTGTGCTCTTCTTGATTCGCATGTGGGTATGATTGCTATCAATTGGTACTGTAGGCTTAGAAATCCACTGACAATTAGCTGAATTTTATGGAATAGGACAAATTATCGCACTGTAAAGATGGTTTTGCAAAATAAGCAAGCACAATATCAACCTTTTAAAAAATTAATATTAGACTGCCTGCTCATGCTAGGGTTGCCAGCTGTTAAAAAAAAAATCCAGTGGCCAGGGCCCGCTAGATTTGGAGGGTGGAGCTAGTAGTATTTGGTCTGTGGGAAGAGTGCAGTACAAAAGCTTTCAATTCACCAAAGGTGCATGGTCTAAAAAAAAGATAAGGGGAATGCTCTTCCATCTAGTTGCTTGCTTTTCTGTTTATTGGCCCCAAAGCAAAACCAAACCAGCAGCACAGCCAGGCCAACTCTTTTTTCTGGTCAGCTGACAACCCTTCCTGATTTGTGTATGATCATTGCATGTTAAAAGAGCCACTTTTTAAATTTTATTTATTTATTTATTATATTTACACCCCGCCTTTCTTCCTGCAAGGAACCCAAGGCGGCTTACATAATCCTCCTCCTCTCCATTTTATCCTCACAACAACCCTGTGAGGTAGGTTAGGCTGAGAGTCAGTGACTGGCCCAAAGTCACCCAGTGAGTTTCATGGCCGAGCGGGGACTAGAACCCGGATCTCCCGAGCTCCAGTCCAATGAGATCCTAACCCTTCCTAGATGAAATCCTAACCCTTCACATGTGAGTAGGCTAGTGGTTAAACACTAAAGCAGGCCTCTAATTGTGTTTTTTAAAGTGAAGTCAACATATGTCAATGGAAATTCATGATGGATGTGGTGGGCTTGGAGATAGTTGAATGTGGAAGCAGGATTGAGTCTCCGGGCCCTGCTTCCTATGCGCATTCAGTGTAATATGTGAACGTGTCTATGTTGCATACAGTTTGTCTGCAGGTTTGTGGACCCTTGAATAGGCAGGACACCCAACAGCGCTGTTTCTCAGGCAATTATGTTGAATCTAATTGTAGACACTGGAATGCTCTCATTGCCTTAAAGTTAAATGAGAGCTGATCCTATATTTGGCAGGGAAGAGGAGCCTTTTGTAGTGCTAATTAGTGGAGTGCAAGTTAAGTTCTGAAATCTGAATAACATTGTGATAAGGTGTTTTTTTTGGGGGGGGGGAGAGAAGAGGCTTCAAGTAAACCTGGGTCCAACAGTTTCTGTTGGATAGGTTTATATATGTATTCAAAGATTTCTAGAAAACTAAAAGAAAAAGAAGATGACCCCACCCAAATTCAGAAGGGGTAAGAAAATCCAAGAATAAACACTTAGTTCTGGTTGTTGAGCTATAGAGCATGGTGTAGTGAAGCATTCTCTGTTTGAAACTCTCCATGAATTGGACAGATGCAAGCTGAAATCTTTGGCTTGAGTGCTGATGGTTCCCCCCCCCCCCTTATACTTAATAGCCACTAATATGACCATTAGTTGTTGAGGTCCCCAACTGCAATTAAGAACAGCTGCCAGTCCCTTTAATTGAAAACGTGCCATTTATGTTTAAGGCTTTAATTTCCCCCCTTCTTCAATTTACAGCATACAAATGGCACCCATCTGCTGCCCTAAGTGCCTTGAGCCATTATTTAAAGTAACAATAAGGGTGCCAGCAAGAAATCCTTAGTAACAGACATTTCTCAGAAAAGCTGAGTGCCCCCAGCTCCCACCCTTAATAAATAACTAGCCTGTCCTGTTTGATGCCTGGGTTTATATGTTTTGGTCTGAGAATCCTTTGATTTATAAGAAGGGTAAAAATTCTAAACTTACTGTTGGGACAGGCACAATTTGTCAAATGTACTCAAGATGGAATACACTGCTTTAAATAGCTTAATTGTTAAATCTTAATGTGAATGCCCCACTGGACTTCCATGCCATGTGGCTAAATGTTTCAAATCCTAGTTAAGATGGTAGCAATAACTATAATTAAGGCTGTGCACCCCTTAACTATCCTTAATGATCCTTCAACGCCAACTTCAATGGACCAGTCATGTTGTTCGAATGTCTGACTGCCGTCTCCCAAAGCAGTTACTTTATTCCCAACTCAAGGATGGAAAGCAGAATATCGGTGGTCAGTATAAAAGTTTTAAAGATGTTCTTAAGACTGATCTAAAAAAATGCAATATAAACATCGAGAACTGGGAAGCTCTGGCCCATGAACGATCTAAATGGAGGTTGGCCTTTCACAAAGGTTCCATGGACTTTGAAGAAGCCCGAGTGCAAGGTGAAAGGGAGATACGTGCTAAGTGAAAAGCACGTCAAATGAATCCTTTACAGGACCATCTTCCATCTGGTAACCTGAGTCCTCACTGTGGGAAGCTGTGTGGATCTAGAATTGGCTTCCACAGTCACTTACGGACCCATTGCTAGAGTCTACACAATTTTTTAGAATTTCCTCCTTTTATAATTTTCTTTTTGTAATTTTATCCTGGAAGACAATCTTACTTGGTCATGAATGATCGCCTACTACTACTACTACCCCTTAACTATCCTCAGTCTGCAGGGAGATTCATGTTAAAAAGGACAGGCTGTTGGGGAGATTCTTGTCTCCCATTCCCAGTGCCTTAGCCATGATTCTAAGGACAGCCTGTGTTGCATCTGGTTATACTGTATGAAGCCATCTAAGCCAGGTCTTGATAACATAAGGTCTATGATTTCATATACAGTACATTCATACGATATGTTTTTATATGTTATTTTCACTAACATGCACATTTTTGTGCGCCCTTTCCCCTACTATATGCATTTTTGTACACATTTTTTGATTGGCGCACTGCATCACAAAATTTGTTAAAGTGCAAATATCGACATAGAGCTGCATTTCAGTTCACACATTGGTTCAGGAAGTGCAAATTAGGTAAATTAACATTAACATGGGAACTGATTGAATTTTATTTCTTGTCCCTGCTGTGAACTGGTTAACATTTCCCTTACTAACTGTGCTAGTTTGACTAGCCGATAGGGATTATCCTCTAGGCCAGCCTTTCCCAGATGCCCCCAGATGTTTTGGACTACAACTCCTATCAGCCTGAGCCTGCAATGTAAAGGTTTAGGGATTATGGGAATAGTAGTCTGAAATATCTGGAGGGCACCAGTTTGGGGAAGGCTGTGCTAAACATTGTGTACTTGGACTTTCAGAAAGCTTTTGACAAGGCCCTTCACCAAAGACTCCTGAATAAACTTAGCAGTCATGGTGTAAGAAGAGAGGTCCTCTTGTGAATCAGTAACTGGTTAAAATCCAGGAAGCAGAGATGAGGAATAAATGGACAGTTCTCACACTGGAGGGATGTAAGCACTGGGGCCCTTCAGGGATCTACATTGAGAGGACTAATGCTTTTAAACTTGATTATAAATGATCTGGACTTAGAGTTGAGCAGTGAGGTGGCCAGGTTTGCAGATGACATCAAATTATTCGGGGTGGTGAAATTGAGAGGAGCTTCAAAAGGATCTCTCCAAAGTATGGGAAGGGGCAATAAAATGACAAATATGGTTCAGCGTAAGCAAGTGTAAAGTGATACACATTGGGACAAAACTCCTAATGTCACATATACCCCGGTGTGGTCTGAGCTGGCAGTGACTGACCAAGAAAAGGATCTTGGGATAGCACTGGATAGGTCAATGAAAAAGTCAACCCAGTGTGTGGCAGCTGTGAAAAAGGTGAGTAGAGATTCAGAGCAGACAAAAGGAAGTACTTTTGCATAGTCAAACTATAGAATTCTCTGCTGTAAGATGTGATGGCCACCAACATAGATGGCTATTAGTCATGATGGCTCTATGCTACCACCAGGATCAGAGGCAGTGTGCCTCTGAATTGCTGGGAAACAGTAGTGGAGGGCTACTACTGTGGGAAAGAGGATGCTGGTCTAGGTAGGCCTTTGGTCTGATCAAGCAGGGCTCTTTTTATGTTCTTCTCTTGAATATAGTTATTAATTAGTTTAAAAATTGCTTCTGAATTTTATCATAAATTATTTCTTACCAGTTTTTACTTCGTTTTTTTGTTTTGTTTTTTTTACTTTATGTGGGGGCAGGGATAGAGGTTGGGGGTTCTGCAGGATCTTGCCACATTTTACATTAAAGGACTTCCTCAACCCAAAAAAGGTTGAAAACCAGTATTTTGAAGATTCCTTTATTCTCAGGAAATTGCTGCTTTAGTCCTTAAGTCACCCACTAAGGTGAAAGGAAAAGAGATGTATACAGTCTATCATGGCGGCAACCAATCCTGGCTGGGCAGCAGTGACACAGGGGGCTCTGATTTGCCACAAGCCAATTGCTGTTCACTGTGGATGAGTGACAAATTTCAAATTTGGCCTTGACTTTCAGGTGGCGGCCTTTGCATCTGTACATTCAGGGCCAAAACAGACATTATTTTAAATCCATATCTAGTAGCTATGATCGGGCTCCAACGGGGCGCTTACATCCCTGCCTTTACACCCTTCAAATTCCCATCTGCAAGCAGGACCCACTGCTTGCAGAAGGAAGATTTAGCGCTTCTGGGCCAACTGGAAACAAACAAAAACACTCATTTCTGGCATGGGGGTAGGTCAGCGGAGCTCACATAAAGGAGAGCCACTGACCTTTCCCTATCGAGAAATGAGCTTTTCCTCTCATTTCAGGGCTTCCTCCAGGAAGCGCTAAATCTCTGTTGCGCAAAGAGCGGGTCCTGCTCGTGCAAGGGAATCAGCAGGACTCACCATATGCACGAAAGAAGCAGCGGGGCACAAGAGAATTGGCAGAGGCATAAGCACCCCATTGGATTCTGCCCTGTGTCTCTTGTCATGTCTACTCTAGAGTAGGTGCACCCCAATCTGGACCAGGACTCTAATGTGGGGGGGGATGTAGGGGACTTTTAAGATTGGGATTGGGTCCCCTGTCCCTACTCTAGAGTAAAAAGAAAGAAAGATGTACCTGCTAGATATGGATTTAAGGCAATGTTTGTTTTGGCCCTGAGGTTGACTGTCCAAAGAACAGATTAAAGCAATAGCGGGCTGATGTCAGGCTTGCAAGATCTAGGAGGGTTGGGTGGTTGTTATTTTTTTACTAGAAACCCAAAGTCCACCAACCAGAGCCAAGTGCAAAATAGTGGCTCGGGGCAGACACACCCTTAAAATTAAAGAACAGGCTGCCGCTGAAGGATTTGGTGGCCAGGAATTTTTTTTCAGAACAAGAACAGATCTCACATTCTCTTCAGACAAAAATAGATTCCTAGTTTTCCCTCAAGCGATCTTAATTTTAGCAGCCTAATTTATTTTTTAAATTACTCTTTTAGTTGTGGCTACTGTTGAACAATAGGGAGTCAGAAAATCTGGCTGATGTACTGCAAATCACCCAAAGATCTACCCGGTCTACCTTCTGCTCACCAGGGATGTTGAAGAGTCCTTGGTCTCGAGTCACGAGTCGAGTCACGAGTCTTTGGACCCGAGTCTCGAGTCCGAGTCTGAGTCCTTGGTCCAAAATGGTGACTCTCGAGTCCCGAGTCCCAAGTCACTCCCAAAGCTGACTCCACGAGTCCCTATTAAAATCAATGGGGGTTTTTCCCAACAAAATAAGGCTACTTCAGATGTGTGGCTTAAATAAATTCTAGGCACAAGTGTGCCTTTTTATTTCAAAACTCTGCAACTGATTTTGGCAAGAACAGACCAGGCAGACAAACCCAAAATAACCAGGCAGGCAGAGGAGGCAGGGAACCCCAAAGCAGGCAGGCAGAGGCCTTTGTCTTGGACAATTTAACTGTTGAACTGGTCAAGAAGGGACCAGGCAGGCAGAGGAGGCTGGGAACCCCAGACAGGCAGGCAGAGGCAGCCAAACTCAAAATGTCTGAAAGGTTGCATTTTAGAAAAATGATTTTAAAAAATAAACTTGCTGTACTTCCTAAAACTTATCCATGTTGCATTTGAGGAACATGATTTTTTCTAAATGTTTGGCCCCCATTCTGGAACGGTGAGATCTCATCACAATTCCACCCTCACTGAACACCCGCTCCACTGGTGATGAACTTGCTGGAACCAGAAACACACTCAGAGCAGCCACACAGAGTAATCTCAGGTCCTTCTTCTGCCTCTCCCAAGTACGCAACACATCAATCAAAATAAATCTTGACACACTGTTGGGGCTGCACTCCTGGTAGCCGTCCATAGTGGCCAAGCAGCGGCACACCTCGCTTCCATGCGCTCTTCGCCGGCAATCACGCTCCTCTCCACTCCTTCTGGCACAGCCCAGGGATGTTGAAGAGCCCTTGGTCTCGAGTCCCGAGTCGAGTCTCGAGTCCCATTAAAAATATTGGGACTCGAGTCCGAGTCGAGTCAGAGGGGGGACTCAGTCCGACTCACGAGTCGAGTCCTCGAGTCCGAGTCCCCATCCCTGCTGCTCACCCCTGGATTGAAGTAAAGAAGAAGCTCTGCAAGAGAAAATAGTCAGCAAACAAGGTGGCAGAGTGGGAGAGCTAATGATACTTTACTACGATGCTGCCCTCCTCTTGTCCCCCACCCCCATTGCTTGGGAGCCCAGCAGTGGAAGCTCATGTAAAATCTGCTTTAGAAAACTGAGTTTATGTAGGTTTGTAAATTATGGGTAATTATGTGGAATACATTATGGGAAGCCTAGGGGCCTGTATTTCTCTTTCTAGATGCATGATGATGTTCACTTTTCAATATTAGGAACTTAAATTTTTTCCTCTCTCCACCCCCCCCTGCACCCCCTATAGTTTCAATTTTGAATCTTGATCATAAGAATCAAAGATTTCTCAAGCGAGTTCAAGGTTGTAAATCAAATGACAAGAGCGCTGGAGAATTCTGAACAACACACACCTGTTGACTCAAGTTCTGTATAGAGAAACATCTAGTTAAAAAAAGCGCTCTCTCTGTCAGGCGTGTGTCTGAGTACAGTGATTTTTTTTACCTTAGCAGTAAAATGTACAGGATAAAAAGGAGGGGAATGTAACATAACACATGTCCCACTATGATTATGTTTAAAACGATGCCCTTGGGACATGAGAAACTCTTTAAAAAATATTACCATTGAATATTCAGAGAGAAGCATGCATTTCACACAAAATGGTTTATAGGTCAAATTCCCTTTTATCTCCCCCCCCCCCCAGCTCTCCACTTCCTGAATTGAAGCTGTAATTGTATATTCTACAAAAAGAAGAGAAATATTATATTTTGAATAATCTGCAGTCCATGCTAACAAAAGCAAATTCATTATAACTTTCCCCCCTTTTTAAAATATGCTTATGGACTCGGTTGTTTTTCCTTAATGATTTTAAAACAGGTCTTTATATTTTTGCAGCCTAAGAGTTTTTAGAACTGAGTTCCGCTCCCCTTTTATCTTCTCATAAGTTTACCTCCCCCTCACCTTTTAAAAAGCATGAAATCTCTGTTTTCTCTATTTTGACTTTAATTTAAAACTGCTGTACAGCTAAGGAAACATTTCAAGCCACTGCAAATGTGGTTCAAAATTACTAAAAATCCCTGTAGCAAATCTATGCTGCATATATGCAAAATGAGAAAAATATGCACCAGCACTTGTGAGTCTTAGGGGACAGGATAAAAGGGAAAACAAATTACAATGGCTGGATCCCCCACCCCCCCTGGAGCATTAAGAGTTGGCACTTGCAAGACAAATGGAAGCAGTGTGCCTTAATGTGGGATTTGAAAAGAGCTATGAGTCATTAGACTTGGAGGCATTGAGGGTATTCCAGATGGTGGGGGTATTGTAGAAGAAGGATAGGCCACCTGCTGTGGGTAAGCAGCAGGAACAGACTGCACTGCTGTTTGCTTAGTAAAGGGAAAGTGCATTGTGTTGAGGGGGGAGGTTAGTGGGGGGAGGGCTGTATTTGGAGGGAGTGGCCTAGTCATATTAAGAAACATTTAAATGCTAGAAAGACCATTCCCATTTTTCAAAGTCAAACACAGAAACCTTAACTATGGCCTGACATAGATTCATCTCCGTAGAAAAGTGAAGAAATGTATCACCACATTAAAATGAAGGATCCAACAATATTCACTGAAAAGTTTAACTCTCTGTATTTGTGATGGTCAAACACAAGCATGACATCATATTTCAACTAATAGCAGTTCCCTCTTTTATCCACACACACCCCCCCAACAAGTTTGCTATTTTGAAGGGGGGGGGGAAGGCTTATTGTTTCTAGAGCACATTTTAAAGGATTCGGTTTGATGTTTTAAAACTAAGAGGCCATCACCTTGCCTATGATTCCATAATCAAAAGGGTCTGAGAGTCTCTACATCAGTCTGTGGATAAGGGTGGATGTGAGGAGTTCCTGATGGCTATTGCATACCCTCCAACATTTCACAGATGAAAGTAGGGACACACATGCGAATTTGTGAGAGGTATGGTTAAGTAACATGAAGGTGTGATGAAGAGGGTGTGGCCAAGGCTATCCACCCACCCCAGGATGCTCTAACCATTTAAGGGCTCTGACCACTCTGAAGCCACCATCATCCAGACCCATGATGATGATGGTGATTGCTGTTGTTGTCATTATTATTATTGTACCATCAATGTGGATGGTGCTTTACCGAACAGTTCCCTGCCCCAAAGAACTTACAATCTAAAATGTAATATAGAGGTGACAACAAATGGTAGGAAGGGGTAAACTGGGGAGGAATATATCATTATTTCAGTCAAACATAACTTTCAGCCTACTTTCCCCACATTGTGCAGCAAACTCCTTGTTTTAAAGATCTCCCTCCCACTTTAAAAATGGATCCAATCCCTCCATGGCGGCTTTGTTCCCATTAGTAGTTTGCCAAAGAAATAATAATAATTAACATTTAGATATCTCTGAGTGTGTAGAGTGGTTCACAGGCCCGCCCTGCAAGCTCCTATTTTCTCCACTCAGAGAAAACACACATGTGGGCTCTATTGTACTTTATTAAAAAAACAAGAACAACAACACTGTGATTGAACAATAATGCCAAAATGGAATGATGATGTTTGTTGCTGCTATTTGAGGTAGTTGGGATTTTTTCTTTCGTTCTCTTGAGGAGGGTGTGTTTTCTGCTAAAAAAATTTTTTAAAATTTTTTCTAATGCATTAAAAAAAACAATCCAAAATCCCTGCAGAAAAATCCTAATAATTACTGTAGAGAGCTTTCTCCATGGCACTTCAGCATGTGTTAGAAAAAGACTTTCACATGCGGCACACAGGTAGGGCCAAGTAAAATTTACCGTTGCTTTGAAAACAGAGTACCCCGTATATACTCGACTTTAAGTCGGCCCTAACATAAGTCGTGGCCCCTAATTTCACCCCCCAAAACTGGGAAAACTTATTGCCCCCCAGTATAAGTCTAGGGTGGGAAATGCAGCAGCTACTGATAAATTAAAAAAATAAAGATGCGGTAGATACCGGTACCAATAAAATGAGGCATCAGTAGGTTAAATGTTTTTAAATATTTATTTCAAAGAAAAACAGTAAACTAGCTCTGTAAGTGGAAAAGGGGGTCAACAAATACAATATGGTATCAAAAATACCGTAACTTTGGAACGTACAACAACCTTAGCTCAATCAGCAACCAAGCTAAAACACAATAGCTAAAATCCTTCAAAACTGGAGTTCTCATCATCTGTATCTGCAAACAGAGCTTCAACTTCAGCCGGTGTGAGGTGATCAGCATAGACATTGTCATCATCACTGAGTTCACAGTCATCACCATCACTGCTGTCGTTCTCATACAAAGTGCTGTCTTCACTGCCATCCATAGCATTACTAATGCCACATTTCTTGAAGGCACGTTGCACCATGTCCTCTGGAATCTGTTCCCATGCATCACGGACCCACTGTGCTATCAATTCTATGTCTGGCTTCTTCAGATTTCCACCTTTTGTCAGTTGAGCTTGACCAGAACACATCCATTCATGCCACATCTTTCGCACACGGTCTTTGAAAGGTTTATTTAAACACACATCTAGGGGCTGCAATACAGATGTAAGCCCACCTGGAATAACGGCCAAAGTAGCTTGAGAAGACTTTGCCAATTTTTTTATGCCATCAGATGTGTGGGCTCTGAACATATCCCAAACTAGCAATGATGGTTTTTTTTTTAAGGCTGCTCCTGGTCGTCCGTTCCAAATTTCTTCCAGCCATTTCTTTGTTCCGTCTTCATCCATCCAGCCTTTAATATGTGCACGCACTGTAATTCGTGGTGGGAATTTGACCTTTTTAGGCAAGGTCTTTCTTTTAAAAATAATGACAGGCCGCAGCTTAGTTCCATTAGCCAAACATGACAGAACGACTGTGAAATGGTTTTTTTCATTTCCTGTGGTTCTTAGTAAAATACTTTTTTCTCCCAAACTTGCCACAGTTCTGTTGCTTGGAAGATCAAAGGTCATAGGTGTTTCATCCATATTCCCAATATCTCCCAGGTCATAGTTATGGATCCTTCTTTGTTTTAAGATGAATGAATGGAATGACATCACTTTTTCATCAAGGTCTTTTGGCAACTTCTGAGAAATCTTTGTTCTTTGCCGCAAGCATAGGGCAAACCTATTCATGAAGCGGGTACACCATCCTGCTGATGCAACAAAATTTTCAATGCCTGGTGCTTTAAATTTGTCATCTTTAGCCAGTTGAAGGGCACGTAAGCGAATTCCCATGCGTGTTACACAGTAACCATTTTGACGACACTCCATAACCCACTTATGCAATTCAGTCTCTAGAGCCCCATATGAAGTCGTTAAACCACGTCGAGCTTTTTTTGACTTTGGCATCTTTTCCAAGTCAGCTTTCATTTTCCGCCAATCCCTTACTTGCTTTTCGTCAACACAAAATTCCCTACCTGCAATACTGTTATTGCTTTCTTCTGCTCTTGACACAACCATAAGTTTGAAACCAGCTTCGTATGACCTGCGTTTTTGTTTTGGTTTTTGTATTGGTCCAGGATTAGAAGTAACGGCACTGATATTGGGATCCATTTCTAACAGGATAAAAAATAAAACCAAAGCGGCATACGGTAGTTTATTTTACTCATGAGCACAATGAACATGTGTGTGATGTGTCATATACGGTAAATTAATCTCAGCAGGGTAACAATATTTTCTTCCTCACCACTACGTACCATAATTACGGTACCGTAATTTAAAACCCCAGTTAGCATCAATTGCGGTAATAGCTCAGCTAAATAGAGAAAATGCTGGTTTCATGCAATGAAGATGAAAATATTTGTCTGCATGAAAACAGTTCACATTAACAGCAAACACGCTACACTCTACACTCTAAAGCAAACACTCTACACCAGTGTTCTCCATCCTTGAGTCCCCAGATGTTTTTTGCCTACAACTCCCAGCATACCCCAGCCAGCTGCATGAAAACAGTTCACATTAACAGCAAACACGCTACACTCTACACTCTAAAGCAAACACTCTACACCACTGTTCTCCATCCTTGAGTCCCCAGATGTTTTTTGCCTACAACTCCCAGCATGCCCCAGCCAGCTACACTGGCTGGGACATGCTGGGAGTTGTAGGCAAAAAACATCTGGGGACCCAAGGTTGGAGAACACTGCTATACACATTGACTCACTTTTCTGTATTTTAAATTAGGGGGAGGGGTTACTATAGGAGAAATACGGTACCATACCTACCGGTATGTTGATGCCAGCTGGCTCCTTTTTGACCCCTCTCCTCACTTCCCGTCTCGTGCAAGCAGGCTCCGGCAGCAGGAACAGGGAGGCAGCGTGCAAGACCAGGTAGGAGGTGGGGGAGTGTCTGGGGGGTGGGGGTGGGGGTGGGGGTGGGGGTGGGGGGAGTGTCTGGAGTGTCTGGGGGTGGCATGGGGGTTTCTGGGGGGGGCTTCGGCACGGCGGGAATTCGGCGGGGGAGGAGCTACAGCGGCAGGGCTTTTCTTCGGCGTGGCGCGGCTTCTCTCAGGCTTCGGAGGCGGCGGGTGCAGGTAGGGTGACTGCGGGGTGTCTGGGGTGGGATTTGGGGGTGGCATGGGGGTGTCTGGAGGGGGCTTCGACGCGGCGGGACTTCGGGGGGGGAGGGGCCTCGGCGGCAGGCAAGCTGCGGCGCGGCGCGGCTTTCCTGGGGCTTCGGGGCTTCGGGTGCAGGTAGGGTGACTGCGGGGTGTCTGGGGTGGGATTTGGGGGTGGCATGGGGGTGTCCGGAGGGGGCTTTGGCGCGGCGGGACTTCGGGGGGGGAGGGGCCTCGGCGGCAGGCAAGCTGCGGCGCGGCTTTCCTGGGGCTTCGGGGCTTCGGGTGCAGGTAGGGTGACTGCGGGGTGTCTGGGGTGGCATTTGGGGGTGGCATGGGGGTGTCTGGAGGGGGCTTCGGCGCGGCGGGACTTCGGGGGGGGAGGGGCCTCGGCGGCAGGCAAGCTGCGGCGCGGCGCGGCTTTCCTGGGGCTTCGGGGCTTCGGGTGCAGGTAGGGTGACTGCGGGGTGTCTGGGGGTGGCGGCACGGGTCCTGGGGGTGGAAGGGGGTGCCTGGCGGTCCCTTGCGGTGGCGGCGGGGGTCCTGGGGGGCCGCTGACCCACGTATAAGTCTAGGGGGCATTTTTCAGCACACAAATATGTGCTGAAAAACTAGACTTATACTTGAGTATATACGGTAACAGTGCAATCCTATGCATGTGTACTCAGAGAAGTAAGTTCTGTTACGTTCAATGGGACTTACTCACAGGAAAGTGTGTATACATGGGGTGGTCAGTGCTTGCAGGGCAATCCCTTTCTTTTTGTTATAAAATTGTTAGGATTGGCACAAATTCAACAGGTGAAGTTTACCCACCCACACTCCCAAACACGGAGCTTCAGAGAGGAGAAAAACTTGCGTGCATTTCTTTCTGACACTGTAAACGTACCTGTTTCGGGCCAGCGCGTGCACACACACACACATCTTAGCGCCTGTTCCCTCCCTGCTTACTGTTTCTTAAAGGGGCCATCAGGCAAAATTGCAGCTAAGCTAAAAGTTTAAAGCAGTTTGCGGGAGGCACCGGAAAATACCGGACTTTGCATAACAAAGGGAGAAGCCGTGATTGCTTAAGGGGAAGATTCGTGAAGGTCCAGGGATAATGGGGCAGTTGGAGGGTATGCTGTTGATAACTTAGATCTCACTTTCATTGGAGATTCACGAAAACCCAAATTTGAGCATCCACTTGAAGTATCCTGAGATGTTTATCTTTGAGCTGACTTTTAATGACTAAGGTTGCAGTCTTATACACATTTACCTGGGAGTAAGTCTCATTCAACTCATTGGGACTTCTGAGTAGACATGTGCAGGATAGTGCTGTAAGGTTAATGACTACTAAGACAGTGGAGGTTGGGGATAGAGTATTGTTCTATGTTACATTGTAGAGTTCATTTGCCCCAAGGTTTTGGAGTAGGACAGGATTAGAAAGTTGTCAAAAGTCTCATTCAGAAGATGGTTCTCTGCTGATAGTGTGATGTTTGAGAAAGTGGACCAGCATTAAGCAAGAAAGGACAATGGAAGTTGGTTGATGGGAAGTTCATTTATAGAAGTTGAAAATCCCCAAGAAGTTGGAGATTGGATTCTAGAATTTAGACAAGAAGACTGTGAGTCATGGTGTTTGCTTGGGGTAAGTTGCTTTTTATGCTGCTAAAGCCTCTGTCATAATGACCAATTCCTCTATACAGCATTGGGACTTGGAATTAAGAATCCCTCTTAAATTTACCCGAGTGCTTTTAGGCTCTAAAAACAGTGGTGCAAAGGAGGTGGCGAATAGGAACTGAAAAAGCTGTTTGAATCTTTACACATCTAAAATGTCATTTTGCAAATAAAATGTACCGTAGCTGTTTAACATGGAGTAGCTTAAATGGGTACCCCATGTAATCTGGAAGAAAATTTGGTGGGGGAAGGATTTGTTTTTGATGTGGTAGGAGACTAATATGGTTGCCTTTTCATGATATACTTTAGAACAAGCCCTCATTTCATTTTTTAAGGGCAGTGAATAGCCTTGATGACGTCCTGGCAAAATAATTTGAAACACATGTTTGAATCTCTTAAGAAGAACACGAAAGATTTATTTGGTTCGGTAATTATATGGTTGCGCAGAAGACTGGCATGTAGTTGAGGTTTATAGCTATAGATGTTAACAATATGAAGGGGACTATGTACTGATATGGTTCAGGACTTCATGGATGCCATGAGAACATGGGGCTGTCTCAGTATATCATCAGCTCTACACATGTGGCAAGTCACACTCTGGACTTCATTACTGCATGTCTTCATTCACGTGTGTAATGTTCAGTTCACATCAAGAGAAGGAACATGTGTTAATAGGGTCTGTAGCATAGAGTCACATTACAGAAGCAGGAACTGGGATGTCCCAGGGGGGAAAAGCAATAGACTTAACACTGGGCTCTCTAAAGTGGGAAATGAGCAATGAGTCCAGAGCCAGAGAACAGAATAATCAAGTATTTACCGTACCTTGTTAGAAAAATAGAAGTAGCATACATATAAGAAGCATTTGAATATGGCCGGCCACTATTTAGTCAATTCTGTGAAAGGACTGGGGGTGGAGAGAAGTACTAAGATAGAGTGGGATATGAGGAACTTAGGCAGGGTAGGGAGGAGAAGAGGTTGCTCCAAATAAAGAGAAAGGAGTGCATAGGGGGTGGATAGATACATGAGGGGTCTAATTGGAGTGGTGAAAGGGAACTAAATTGCTGATAACTAGACCTGCAGAACATGGATAAACCTTCTTGGAGTTAGTGGAGAGAAATAAGGAAAGAGTGAAGGGAGAAAAGATTGATTGAAAAGAGAGAGAAGGTTGAAACACAAATATTACCTATCCAAGGCAAAGAGAATAGGGCGTACAATTACTGGAACATGAGAGTTAGAGAGACCATAACTTAAAGATTATGGATCATTAGTATTCAGGCCCTCAAAGTACAGTCTGTTAAGGGCACAGGAAGGCGATTATGGGTGAGGGTTGGACTCGATAGCCTTGTAGGCTCCTTCCAACTCTATGATCTATGAAAATCTATGATGCCTTGTTAGGTCCCCTTGAGCCCTAACTTTCCAAGTACAAGATAATAAAATCAACTGGAGGGGGAAAGGAAAACTAGGGAAGGAAAATGGCGGTGCTAGGGGGAAGGGGGCTGACTATGGAAAATCAACTCTCTTGTCGGGTGGAGGTTAGTATGAGCTGCCAGAGTAATGTGAACTGAACCTTTACTGGAAGGAATTCCTTTAAGACCTTGGTTTAGGGGAGGGTTTCCCCCCAAGAACAAAAGGGAGAGGGGGTATCTAGGGTTCTAGTGGGCTTGCTATTGGTGGTGAGTGCAAAAGTGCAAAAATAACTTAAGCTACTGCTAAGCCCCATGTATTGCACTGGGACAAAGAGATTTCCCCCCAAAAAACCACAACTACTGGACAGCAGTAAAATGTACAAAATTATAAGACACTTGCTGGGTGAGGTGGCACAAAGATCACTCTGTAGGCTAATAGGTGTGCACTGCAGTCAGTATGCCACTAGAAGTTCTTAATGTAAGTCTTCAGGTTAAAAAAAGAAAGAATTGTTTTAGCATTTGTTGGCATGACTTTAAACAACTGATTCAAAAGTTAGAATGGTGTGCCATTCGTGGGTAGGTCAGCAGTAAGTCAGAATACTAGAGTTTGTTGGCACAGAACAGGTGGAAGTCCTTCTTATAGTCTGGTAGTGGTGTCAGCAGAAGCTGGTATATCTTGCCAACTAGATCAGGGTCAGCAAATGACCATAGCGTCAAGAACAGCACAGAATATTGGACACATCGAAAGCGGAAATGAAGTTTGAATTGATAATTCTTTTCTTCATCCAGAGCCACAGCAATGTCCTCTGGATAAAACTTTGATCAGATTTACCTTTGCTCCATTCCTTAAGGCAGGGGTGGGCAGCTTGTGGCCCTCCAGATGTTTTGGTCTACAACTCCCATTAGTCCTAGCCTACATTGCCAGTGGTGAGGGATAATGGGAGTTATAGGCCAAAACATGGGGGGGGGGGGACACACACGACAAGTTGCCCACACCTGCCTTAAAGTGCTGAACTGATTAAATGTCTTGATTCATGTTAATGGAGTCTGCAAGGGTAATTAACACTGAGCAGCAGGATATCATGCAGAAAAATGATTAAAGCCATGTAAAGAGCCAGCGTGGTGTAGTGGTGAGAGTATTGGACTGGGACTCGGGAGATCCGGGTTCTAGTCCCTGCTCGGCTATGAAACTCACTGGGTGACTTTGGGCCAGTCACTGACTCTCAGCTTAACCTACCTCACAGGGTTGTTGTGAGGATAAAATGGAGAGGACATTCCTTTCAGGAAAGAAGGTGTGGTATAAATATAATAAATAAATAAATAAATAAATCAGAAATCCTATAGCAGAGACTGCCAATCTTGTTCAGATTGACCCTGCTTGAATCAAGTTTAAAACTATAAAGGCCTCCCTAAGTGTTGAATCAGCAGGTTTGGTGCAAAGGATCATGGATATGAACTAGATATTGCCTGTGGTCAGTCTAAAAATGGCTATTGGTGGGGAAAGTTAGTCTTAGTTTGTATCCAAGGAGTTTTCCCAAATAAATGATGCCACTCAAAAGTGCCAGCTCATTGGGGTTTAGTGAGCTAGGCCAGTGGTTTTTAGTTGCTGGTTGTTCAGTCATCATAAAAGGCTGCTGACAGTGGAAGAAAGATGTAATTTCTTAAATTCTTCTTCCAAACTGTTTCACTCCTTTTGAATGTGGCTTCCAGATTTCTTTAAAGCAACTGGTCTGAAAACTGGGAAATTACATTTACATTTTTACAAGCAATGTGCTTGCACTCACTTGCATTTATGTTTGAGAGTTTAAAACTAACAAATTCTTTTGTACTTTTTTATTCAGTTTTCCTAGATTTTAATTATAATAAACAATAAACAAGACAAATTTTCATAAAGCTTATGCTATTGCATATTTTTATTTTGTAGTAATATCTTTTTCATAGAACAGCGAGAACACTGTCTGCATGTTGGAGCATTTTCATGTTACAGTACTCTTGCATGTTACAGTGCCTCCCCCGAAAGTCATTGGTCTCTGCATGTCTCAACAAAATGCCAGACAATGACAGATCCAAAATAATTCCACAACAGCGATGAAACATGTCTGCCAATACTATATAACTTCCTTCTTAAAAGATTATATTTGCTGCTTGACACCTCTTGAGTTCTAGAGCCAGAGGGCGTGTTCGCACGACATGGGAACCGCAGGGGAGCAGAAGTCCCATGCGGTTCCCGTGTCATGTGAACACCAACTGGGGGTGCCCCTGCGGGACGGCCACATGCGGGACGCACGCAAAATGACCATGGTCAGTAGAGGGGTAAGCCCCTACCGCGCTGTGGCCACCCTGCCGTGCAAATAGCGGGTGGCCGTCCCGTGGGAGCCGCACAGAGGCGGCGGCCAGAGCAGCCAGAGCCGCCGCTGCTCCAGCCTGTATGGGCAAACGGCCCCTCTGGGCATCCCGGGCTCCGCCCCCTAGCGCTGGGAGGCCCGCACTGCGGTGCGGGGACTGCTGGCTCCACCGGGGTCCGCCCATGCGCACGGGGTGTAGGTCGTCTGCAGCGCCCCTCCGGACCCCGCGGTTCGCCCCTGTGGTGCCTCCCCCGCCCGCAGCCTGGGTCGTGTGAACCGGCCCAGAGCGTGTGTTATAATAATCATGTGGACACCTCTTGAAATGACCTCTCCTCCCCTGTGATAGCTTGCTCCAACTACAGCTGTAGCATAGTGTCGGCCACCATGTTATTCTGGCAACTATTCTTGTGTTTCCACATCCGTACTATCCCTTTACTGGAGGTGGGTGACAGTAGCATGGAAGCTCCCTGGATCAAAACATGTGGTCAATGCTGTTTCACATCATAGATGTGATCTATTGGCATGATGGTGTTTATCTGTTGCATGCAGGGGAGGCTAGTGACTCCTATTCCAGTGGAGCTCCTAATCTATTACAGGTTTTCTTTGGAGCTTTATAGGAGCTATCCATGGTGCTGAGCTCCATCCCCAAAATAGGATTGCCACCATGGATAGCTCCTATAAAGCTCTAAAGAGAAGCTGCAATAGATTAGGAGCTACACTGGAATAAGAGCCACCAGCCTCTATTGGTTGCGTGTCTCTTTTTTTAATCCATAGTTTTGCCTGTCGGATGAGACCATATATGTTTATGACATTGTGCCATTCCGTCACCTAGTACAGACAGCTTCTACTCAACTGGAAGTTTTTCATTTTTATATTTCACAAATTTATATACTGCTTCCCAACAAAATTATCAAAATAGTGAACAAAATAACAACTTCAACACTGAAATATAACAATAAAATACAACAATAAAATAACCATTCTTCTGATCAATAATAAAACTATAACTGTAACAGGCTGGGTCACACCTCAGGGAAAGCCTCCATAAAGAGGTGAATGTTATTAAGGAGATGTCCTAAATTCAAGGACAAAGCCTGCCTGATGTCAACTGGAAAAGCGTTCTAGCGGGTGGGTGCTGCAACACTAAATGCTTTATTGCTGGTACTCATAAGACAAACCTCAAGCCCATGTGGAACCATAAAAAATGCTCCTCCTGAGGATTGCAAAGGCTGGGTAGGGGCATAAGGGGTGCGGTGATCCCTAAGGTAACCTGGTTCCAAGTTGGATAGGGTTTTATATGTTAAGAATTGTCATTCAGCTTTTGAGACCATTGTCCTACCCTAAATTTATAAACATCTTAAAAAGAGGTTTGATACTTTGGCCAAATTCTGCATTGCATAAGTGAGTTACATGTGCAGTAGACAGAATATAACCTGTGCAAGTTTTCTTTCAGATGGTATGTACTGTCAGCAGATTGCAGAAGAAAACTAAGTAGGCAGCTGGTGGCACTGATTTGTAACATCCAGAATTACTCTTTCTCATTTGATCAGCATTGTCAGCCTACTGGGAAGAAATTCCTGGATTCAAGACTTGAATAGAAACTGTTTTGCTGCTTTCTGAATACTGATGTATTTGACCTATACAGAAGAATATTACAGTTGGCTGAAGGGTGTGATGTATATATCAGCATGGTGATTTCCTGTTGTCTCAGTTTATCATGCTTTATTCCATAGCTTTGCCCTGTCAGATGAAGCATATCGATCTCTGAGAGACCAGGATAAAGACCAGTGTATACTTATAACTGGAGAGAGTGGAGCTGGGAAAACAGGTAATATATCTGATCTTAGACCCTTTGTTCATTCTGGGATATTAGCATGTGTGCCTTATTCTTGATCCAAATTATGGAATTCCAGGGCCTGGCAACCCCCTCCCCCCAAATGTGTGTCTTGTCTTGCCCTGTTGAAACTTACTTCGTGCCCATTTGCTTTCTCTCAGCTGGCATGTGCCTGCTGCCCCTGTTAAAAGTCTATACCAGGGGCGCAGAACCTCAGACCCAGAGGCTGAATTGGGCCTTCCAGTGGCCCCCAATCCGGCTTCCTGGAGTGCCCCAGAAGGCCAAACCCCTTTATCCCAAACACCAATCATTTAGTGGTTTCCCAGCTTTTGTGCATTATTTTCTCAATTCTGAAAGGTTGAAATGCCTCTCCTAAGGCTTAGTTACTGGTAGTAAGAGCTTTAAGCTAAAGGTTTCTGGTATTTTTGGTATCCCCCCCCCCATCTCTGGGCCCACCCACCACTGGGAACCACTGGAATGTGGCCCCTGAGAGCTTGTCTGAAATGGAATTAGGCCCTTAGGGTGAAAGAGATTCTGCACCTCTGAGCTATACAGATTGCTATCTTTGTCAGGCCTAGTTCTCTCTGAACTGGTAAACCTGTGGGTGGGCTGTATCACATGAGACCTCAGCCGGGGGCTCACATAATTGAGAGGCCCTCCTTGCCTTCCTAGAGTACCAGGCCCTCTAGCCTCTCTTTGCTCCATAGATGTTCTTGACCAGCAGAAGCTCATCTGCATATGTGATGCTGGAAAGCAGTCTCCCATCTGCACTAGGAGCAAACGGCCACATACAAAGTGCTGTTTTAGGCAGCCATTTTGAGTCACCTAATAGTAGGTGACCCAAAAAAAGAGGAAATGCAGCACCAAAAAAGAGGACACCGATTTGCATAACATTTACATGTGCTAATTGATATAGAGAGATGCAACTTTAGAAATGATAACTATTTTAAATAGAAATACAATGCATCTCACCATAGTGGGGAAGACTGACCAAGTGTCCTGTGTGCCTGCTTAGTCTGCTGTCCAGGTGCTCACTGTTCATGGACAATTTCAAGGTTTCTTCTCTCCCTTATGATGGTTCTTTATTTTTAAAATGGACTTGGGCTGGCCAGCCAGTCAAACAGAGGACACCTTCAAATAAAAGACTGTTCTCTGTAAAGTAGGACACCTGTCCACCCTACCTAATATTAAGACTGGCCAATATCTGTCTTTGTTTTAAACATATTTCTGTTCTTAGTTGGTTGCTATCCTTGGGTTGCATGAGCAGGATTCCTTATAAAGATTTCAATGTCTTGGACTAGATTGAACTATGAAAAGGGCATTGCACATCTACCTTTCATACAGTGGTGCATAATAAACAAGGTGCATCAAATGGCATTTCGAATGTGCCCTTAAAACAGCTTTCAAAGCTGTTTTTGAAAAATAACAAATGAGAAATTTCATAATCACATTCAAAGTGTATATATTTATTGGGCTTCATCATAATTATTTTTAAATGGAAGCATAAAAAGGTCCTTGCAGGAATAGGGTAGTTGGTAGTATTTCCTACACTAGGAAAGCCTGGTGTTTGGTCTTTTTTGTTATTTACCTGTTCCCGGTTCTGCATTTTTCATCCACTTTAATTAACAGATGATTTCTTCTTTTTAAATTTAATTAAATTAATTTTTTTAAATATTTGCATCCCTTCTTTCTATCATGATCTCAAAGACAGATGAGCAGTAATAAAGAAACAGATAAAATATACTTGAACAGCAATAAAAACATATGCAAAAACATCAGTCCAGAGCTGAAGAAGCAATAAAACAGAATTGTGAAGGCAGGGGGTGCTGGGAGTTGTAATTCAACACATCTGGAGGGCACCAGGTTAGAGAAGGCTGATGAAGGGCAATAACTAATCATTAGTTACCCAAAATGCCTTCTGAAAAACATTCAACTTGCCTGAACTTCCGCATTGAGAAGGCTTAGCTAGCCCTTCTTGTTCTGGCTGAGTTCCACAGTCTCTGGGTACGCCCATCAAGGATGTCTGTACATGGGTAGTTTCATATGGGAGAAGGCAGCCTTTGAAAGATCCTGGTCCCACCCCATTTAAAGCTTTAAAAGGCAAAAGCAGCACTTTGAATTGAGTCCAGAAATCAGCTGAGAGGCTGTGAGGTTGACGCAAAATTGGTATGCAAATTGCAGTGATGCTCCTGGATCATTCTTAAGGCATCTGATTGGCACCCAGCCCTAATCTTCATTCATTACTCTCTCTGCTTCAGTGCTTCTTTAATGGAGTTCTAAAATAACACTTGTCAAAAGGTATGGGGAGGATGTGTGTTGTTCAAGGAGATCAGCCAGCAGATGGTTAGGCTTGCACTGCCAGGGTGGAATTCATTTTTGCATAACAGATACTCAGGCGTCTGATATTCGGTAACCTTTGATTCCCTATTTCTTCCTCTCTAGTAGTTGAGAAGAAATAGGATTTCATATCTCTTCATGACTGCTTCAAATGCCTTCACCAGATACAGCAATTTCAGTATATTTCATGTTTTCAATAGAATAATATTTGCAGTCAGTTATCTTATCAGAGTGAAGAGTTTGGATGCAAAGAAATTACATAAAATGTAATTTTACATTACATTACAGAAAATTCTAAAACATACAAAAGGTGATTTATTATGTACCGTAGTCCTTGTCCTGTGTGGGTTTAGCCAAGGCATTCTCCCTGCCCCAGCTTTCCTTCATTCCTTACTGTCACTCTATTAAAAGTGTAGTGTGTTGTGAGGCATAAAAATGGAAAACAATAAGCTTGAACCTGAAAAATGCATTACTTTGGGGTGGCTCATTCAGTGATTTGTACTCTAAGTGTTAATTTTGGGTGGAATATTTCTTACTTTTTAGAAAAATAATCCTTTTTTTTTTTAAACTTGTAGAGGCCAGCAAACTTGTCATGTCTTATGTAGCAGCTGTTTGTGGCAAAGGAGCAGAAGTTAATCAAGTAAAAGAACAACTTTTACAGTCTAATCCAGTGCTTGAAGGTAAGAATTTAGTAACTAATATTGATGAATATGTTGCAGTAGATTACTGTAGTAACTGTTGTTGAATACACAGTTAAAAGCTTTAGTCTGCAGTAATGAGACATAAATTATTCAACTGACAAACATTTATTATAAGATGCATTTAAATATAGCTGCATTTTTAGCTCCCAAAAAATAATTCTGAACAAACGGCAGAGAGATTTTTAAAGGTTTCTTCATCCTCCACTCTTACCTGACCTTGATACACAATTGGATAGTCTGCCATAGCCTGAGTGTTCGGTATGCATTTTCCACCCTTATTGCATATACTGCTGAACATCTGAAGAAGTCATCTCTGATAACACACTTAGAGACTATTATCCTGCTTTTTGTACGTATGATACCGTTAGAACATTAACAGAAATGGTGAAACAAAAGACCCTGCAGAAATTTGGGACCTCTCAGTCCACGACACTCAGTCCAAGCAGGGGTTGCATATTCAAAACGGTGGCCGCATGCACCCCATATGCTCCGCAATGTCATTGTGGGTTAAATAACCCTAGGTGGGCCATTGTTTCATGCGAACAACCCCACAGTTTTACTTCCTTACACTGCAAACTTCAAATGTGTAAATGTACACATGGTCTTAGCTAAAGTGTGAGCAGGCAACTTGGCATTTAGGCCCTCATTTGGAGTGAGCTAGATGGCTGTTTCATTGGTTGACTGAGTGCAAAAAGAGTTTTCTCATAGGTGTCAATCATTTATTTATTTTTAAATTTAACCCCAACACATTTGCTACAAAGAGCTCGTTTATCAGGGGCAATCTTACAAATACTAGGAACAGGCTAGGCCAACTTCCAAAGACGGTGGCGGTCTCTCGTACACCATCAGGGCTTGATAAGAATATGTTCTCTTTTTGCTTTCAGTCTGTTTTTGCTGCTCCCCTTTTGGTTCTTGTTTGCAAGGTTGAAAATCAGCTGAACTGTGAGGGAAGCCTCTTCACGGGCAGCTTCTTGTGTGGTTATGGCTATCATGCCACTAGTATGATGTACAAAGTTATTAATGTGGCTGCAGTATTTTGTTTATAAGCTCTAGGGGTAATAACTTCAGCACAATATGAATGTGGGGTTTATTGCTCAGAGACAAGGCTGAGTATTGCAAGGAGTGATACAAAGACAGCCTTAGCTGCAAAGTTTGTTGTCCTGACTTTCTGCAGGTTGTGTAGAGTAGCTAAGGCCAAGTGCCTGGAACCCATTTTTTTATAAGCTAAAATCCTGCTGTTTTGCAGGGAGGAGGGAGCTGGGGGACAGGGGAGAGGCCAGCCTTCTGTTCCCCTTCCCAAGCAGTCAATCTCCAGGATTTTAGCTTTTAAAAATTGACTCCACATGTGCAGCTACTGGGTCAGAGAGGAACTGCATGTTCAGCACCTAGTTGCATATAGCTAAGATGAGAATTGTGGGGATGTGTGTGCAGTGCCTGCTTCGACTCCTATAGTGCCACTGGATCAGAGCATAAAAATGTAGCCATCTGTCAAAGATGCTTTGGTAAAACAGATTCATTCCAGCGCAGGAGTCTTCACCTGTGATGAATAGATGGTGATGCAAAGGCCCTTCTATTACAATATGGGTAACACCATTACGTATACCCTTTTTGTCATATAGACAAAAAGACAAAAACACTTGTCATATAGAAGTTGGGGAAAGTTCTTTCTTTCTTTTGTTGTAACTGCTTCAAGTGGAAGCAATTTTCTAACCTTACTTTTTTTGCATTGACTTTTGCCTCTGTTTGAAACCACACTGCAAAAAATGTCATAAGAATTTTGCCAGCCTCAGTTACCAGTGATCAAACTCTGCATTCCAACTACTGTAGATGAATATAGGGAAACAATGAACGTATGGTGAAACTGAAGAATTTGTCTCTAAACTCTTATAATGGACCATTTGTATTTGGTTCTGCATTCATTTATAAATGATCCCAGTGTTTAGCCCCATGTTTAATGATATGCAGCCTGGAGACTAGAAACATGATTTATTGCTTACAAACTCAGCACTGTATAAAGTTTTCAGAACAATTATTTCAGCAACACAGTCTGCCTTTTGGCTTCAGTGCTTTGATCCAGGGAAGTCTGAAAATGCATATTTGCTAAAGCAGAAACAACATTTTTCCATCCACCAAAATCTTCACTTGACTTGAGCATTGATTATGTATTGATGGCAAAGCAGACCAAGGCACTACTTCTGTCTAAAAAGTTGAGGCTTTGTCACATAAGAAAGGAAGGTCATAATGCAATGTAAGCAACATAGCATGATCTAAAGCATTAATTCCACATGATATAGTGTTCCACAAAAATAGGTCACCTTGGAGTCAAAAGAAGGGACTACAATGAGCAAATCCCCCCCTCTTTAAAATGATGGATTAGTATTTGTCTGAGTGTGGTTCCCAATGGGGTGGTTAAGAGATAACATCAAACCATGGCTTGGTATTACATGAATGAGCAATCAGGGACCACATGATCATATGTCCTTCCCACCCAGCCCCTCGCATGTAGAGGTTACCTTTTTCCTTTCCTGGTTTAAGCCAAACCATAATTTGCATCCTGCAAACCAGGACTGGAAGTGAGGATCAAACTCTGGTTTCCAATCTAGGTTTGCAGGGCAAACACAACCCATAATATGCTGATTTGGATGAAGTAGTAAACTGTTGTTTGTCTCAAATTAGGAAACAAAGGAGGGAATTGCTGTATTCCAGCGGGGGAGGAAGAGGAGGGAACATGTGGGGATGAGAACCATGGCATTATGTCTGAAACCTTCTCCCCACCCCATCAAATTTATCCATCCATTTATGTACCCAGGTATATGACTGTGTGGTGAAACTAGTGAACTTATGAAGCAGCCTTACACCATCAAATGAATCCTTTACAAGACCATCTTCCATCTGGTAACCTGTGTCCTCACTGTGGGAAGCTGTGTGGATTTAGAATTGGCCTCCACAGTCACTTACGGACCCATCGCTAGAGTCTACACAATTTTCTTTAGAATTTTCCTCCTTTTAAAATCTCCTTTTTGTAAATTTTCTTTTTTTATTATTATCCTGGAAGACAATCTTACTCGGTCACGAGTGATCGCCTGACTGACTGACTGACACTGAATCAGACTAGCTTAATGTTGTTTACACTGACTGGCAGCAACACAGGAGTCTTTCCCAACCCCACGTAGAGTTGGTGGGAATTGAAGCTGGGAACTTTTACATGCAAAGCATGTGCTTTAGTAGAGTTATGGCCCCGCCCATTAGTGTGAACCTAGTTGTACACAGAGGGAGATACCAGTCATATCCTAAGTCATAGGTGGATTTTCCCCCCCAGCATGCCCCACCCATCTCTGTAATCCTGAAACTTGGCAATGCTAGACATGTAACCAAGAAATACTATGGGTGCATGTGTGTGTAGTATGTTCCTAGTCCTCTTTTCCAGGAAGGAGCTGCCTACTCTCCTCTGTCTCTCTTCCAATGCTTTGGAGAACATTGCAGGAGGTGGTCTGAAATTGAGTGCTCCAAATCCAACCCTTTCTTAGGCAGAAACATTGTGCTGATACAAACTGTTAATTACCTATTTGTTAATGAACAGAACAATTACATCTTGAATACACTGTAGTTTATTATAATAAAATGTTCCACATAGAAAGCCATGGCTCTAGCTTGAGGATTCCTACTTCTTCTGTTTTCCGTTTACAGAAAAAAATATTTGAATTGTGACTGCATCATCTGTCACTTTGAATTATCCAACCTTGTTAGGTTTTAAAGCTGGCACCAACCCAAAGTAATACAGTCATGCCTTGGATTGACAGCATAATTCGTTCCGGAAACGTGCTTGTAATCCAAAACACTCTTATATCAAAACGAAATCCCCCCAAAAAAATTTGTACAGAGATTTTTATTTTAAGCTGGACTACAGTACTTGTATTGCAAGATGTCGCTTGTATATCAAGTAATAAATAAATAAATATTTAAAAATTTGCTTGTCTTGCAAAATGCTCTCAAACCAAGTTACTTGCAATCCAAGGTATTACTGTATGTGTGTTTTTGCAAATTGGCTTAACTTTAATGTTTATACATGCATATATTTTACACACTCTCTCTTTCTTTTCTTCCTACCAGCTTTTGGAAATGCAAAAACTGTAAGGAATGATAACTCCTCTAGATTTGTAAGTATCTGTTTAAAACATACAAAAAATTATGTCAGAGGACTGACTGATGCTACTGAAATTATAGAAACCACAATGGAATGTAAAATTAATGTTCCATGATCATTAATGCTTCATTTTTCCCTAATCTAAATATTAAGGAAATTGCTTATACGTATACAATCCATCCTCAGACTCTTCTGTGGCCCTTCTGTGAGTGCAACCCTCCTTCTGTTCAAGGAGTAACAATGTTGGATCTAACCCAATGTCGTTCTAACCAGATCTGTCATACTTCGATAACCGTAGCTGTGTTTTCAGGACAAGGCAAAAATAGTTGCTGTGGTATAAGAAATGTCTTGAACAGGATGGTGAAGTGTTTATCTGCTTCACCCATCCATAACTTTAAATCCTAAATGTTGCAGGATGAACTGATGTGAGACAGGAAGTACCCCCCCCCATCAAGTAATACATATCACCCTTTGAAGTCAGTGTAATGAATGTGGGTTTTAATAGTTAACGATAATCACTGGATTATATACTATGGGAAATAACCTGTTGTACAGTGCTATAGTTGGGGGAAAGTGACCTAGTTATTGAGATGTGCAGCTAGTAGGGCAGAAACAAATGACCTAGTTACTAGAATGCTAATGTGCCTTACTAAGATATTTTTTTAAAAGGTTAATTTTGAAAGTGGCACGTGAATGCTCTAGAAGATGGATAATGTCAAAAACAGAATTTGTGCTTCTGGTCTGAGTTGATAACAGTTGTAGCCACCAGTGGTCAAGTGAGGGGATAATGGGTGAGAAGGCCAGGCAGATGTATTCTGAGTAGCTGGCATTTCATGTTTTACCCCTCACTGAAGAGCTGCACTCCTATGTTTTTTGAGGCTGGAGGGAAGAAATGTAAAGAAAATTAAAATGAAATACCAATACAAGATGAAACAAAAGTACTTTGTGAATCACAATGTGAAGGCTATGAGTTTTGCATTTGAGCTAGACATAGTATTGGAGTAATGCACCAAAACAAGGTTGAGAGGGCTACACTTGATCTTAGCCAATAGGCTGAGAAGTGATGGGGACCAGAAAGCTAAATTTGGAACTGTCTGGTTGCACAAATGTATTTTAGATACTACTGTTCTATGCTATTCCTGGACTGGTTGACTGTCCAAAAACCAAGTGACAGAAACAGTAATTTTGTATGTGTGGCAAAAATAGTCACTTTTGCAAAGTGAAATGCTCTTGTTAAGAAACAGGCTGAGATCCAAAAAGTTCCATGTGAATACCCAGGTGGTTCTGCATGTGCACTACTCCTTTCCTTTCCCCCTGTCCAGCTGCAGCTCTGTGCCTTGCACTAGAACCCACTCTGGAGAGCCACCCCCCCACACACACACTTTCTAGAGTAACTTGGCAGGGGGAAGGGATGGTGTGGGCATGAGATCCTCAGAGGCCCTGGTATGCACTTGGAAGAACCATCTGTCTCCTTCTGTAGATGTTTTCACTGGATTCCTCCCCTCCCCCCTGCTTCAATAGAAGTTTTCAAAATGGCAGTAGCAATTTGAGGTTGATTTAATAACTTAAGTATTGTGGCCTTCACTTGCGTAGAGTACTGCAACCACCTCCTAATGTCAGATGGCCTTGACAAAATTACCAGGAATGAAAGAACCTGGATGAAAGAACCTCCCTGGATACCTTCAAATTCTCCCTCACTATTCTTTTTTTTTTTTTAATTAGCAGAGCCTTATCCTGAACCTACATAGCATTGTCATTTCTGTACACTCTGCCGCTGCTTACTCCTTCTCCCTCTCTCTCTCTCTCCCTCCCTCCCTCTCTCTTTTTTTAATGACCCAGCCTTTGTCATATTTACCTCTCTTGGACTCTGATCCTTTTAGACAAAGTTCAGATGATGTCTGTATAATACACAATTAATGTGCACAAGTGGCAGCGGACTTGCTCTTTCCCATTGCACAGTACACCATTCCTAGGTATACATTTTCTGCCTATCTTATACTTGGAAAATCTGGTGGATTTCAACTTACTGGATTTAAGCCTTCACAAAATATTACAGAATTTGTAATGGAACAGTTATGGACAACTTTAAGTGGAGGATGTTGGAAGTTAGGGGGGGAAACATGTCTCTGCAATTTTGAAAATCCGCAGAAAGTACTTGCGAATTGGTTTGAATTATTAGCATTGTGGCTTGTCCATAATCTGTTCTTTGATACAGGCTTTGCTGCTGTTGTCATTGTAAATAGTAATGCCTGTCGCTCTTGTTTAAAGTAGCTTTTAAGTAAATAAACTGCCATAAGGCAGCCACTGAAATGATCTGAGGGGATGTGGAAAAAAATCAATCAGAAGGCAAGGAGAGAGGCTGCATTCGTACTGTAGAAAGAAAAACAGCAGTGGCAACAGGCTGTCAATATTTTCCCATAGATAGTTATGAGGAGAGAATATTGTTCTGTAATTCTGAATCAGTAATAATATAGAATTACAGCAGAGCGATCCAAGTTCAAATGCCTTCACCATCACCACCCCTGAATCTTCTAGGTGACCTTGAACCTGCCTGTCTGTTGGTCTGTCTCAGCTTAACGTACCTCACATGGTATCTCTGATACCAGAAAGTGTAGAGTGAATAGGATTGGCATGGATGTGGGCAACTGAGCATGTGGCAGATGCAGAAGGACTGAACAGTGACATCCAACTATTCTAAGCAAGCAACTGAGGTTAGCCCCTCTCAGTCCTGCCTGGTATAGATCTTACTTAGATACACCTTTACCAGCAGCAGGCACTCTCTAATCAGAGAAACACGGTCCCTGTACAACATAGGGGCACTATGTTGGAGTAACAAAGTGGCATGCCAAAAAACCCTCCAGTACCCCACTACAACTCTTTAAATGCTTCTTCTCAGAAGAGATAGTTCTATCAAAGAACACAGAACACACTAGAACCAGGTTGATATATTGCTTCCATGTCCCTCCCACAAAGTATGTAATTGGAGAGCTGTGGTAAAATCATTCCCTATGATTAGAAGCTAGACCTGTCAGTCACAAAACTACACCCCCAACTCTCCCTCTCCCCACCCTGCCATTTTCCTTATATGGAAACTTGTTGAGAATGTTGCAGTTTTTGAAGACTCACTGTCTGAGTTTCTGTTTGTCTCCAAATCATTCACAAAGCTTTAGGAGGGCCTCGATTTGCTTCGGGGTGATACAAAGGTAGCTAATTTTGCCTTGGACATCTCCTGAACCTCTCAAGCAGCCCACTTCGGGTTGGGATTATCCAATGCGCAGCCCATGTGTGTGCATCAGATAGACAATAACTGCCAGGTGTTTGATGAATGGTGATATTTACTAGTAAATCTTTCAATAGGCCCAGAGAAAAAAATTGGGGAAACTTTGACTTTTACCAATAAATGTCAAAGCTAGCTTGAATGCATCCAGTAAATGTCCAGATATTGTCCTTCTGTTTTGTTTTGTTTTTTGAGTTGCTGAAAGTTTCCTAATGGATTGCCTTAGTGGTGATCTGGCCTCCTAGCAAAAGCTAATTTAATAGTTTTGCTTGTTATAGGCTATCAGATCTTCCCCCTGCATAGTTGAAGACAAATCTGCATTCTTTACTTAGTTTGATCCAGTTATAGTCCAACCAGGAAGATCTTACCGTAGGTTTTTACACTTAGATGCACATGTCAAGACAAAGGAATTACTAGGCTATTTAAGCTGCCCCCATCCAAGTTTTTCAAATCTGTTCTCTTCACAGGGAAAGTATATGGACATCGAGTTTGATTTCAAAGGTGATCCACTTGGAGGAGTTATAAGCAATTGTAAGTATTGGTTTAGATTTCTGTGTGTACACATTTTATGGATTCCATTATACCACTAAAAAGGAAGTGTTTATTGTGGGGACCAGCTGGGATAATGAATCAGATTTGTAGTTTGCAAAAAGGATTGGAAACTGGCAAAACGACGTGGTGTTTAAACAATGCAGGGCCTTGTTTAAACACATTACATATATTTCTATAAGGGCTTCTCCCACCCCTCCCCATACTAAGCAACTTCGAGTAGTTTGAGGATGAACAGAAGACTGTGATAGTTGGGTGATGTTTAACCATCTCCTTGTTAGTCATTTGTTCAGCTCCCTTCCAAGTGTGCTGTGGTTAAGCAGGTCCAGACATGGTCAGTGCCTGGATGGGAGACCACCTGGGAATTCCATGTATGCCACCTTGAGTTCCGTGGTGAAACAAACATGGGATATAAATGTAATAATACATCCATTCCTCTCAGATAAGTCACAGCAACACTACAATGTTATGCTTTGTCCTTTCCAGATTATCAACTGAGAGAGAGGAAAGGGGTAAAAGAGTACAAAATGTTGTCTCTTTTATCTGAGCAGGATCCCTGAATTTGTACCCTACCTTATATTGCCATAATGATAGACTAGAAAATAACTACGGAACGATGTATAGTAGTGGCTATTTAGAAGGCTTTTAATCCATATGGGTATATTTACAACCCAAATGTTAGTGTAAGGCTGTAATTAAGTACCAAATCTGTACCTCCTCCAGAAACACTAAGAAATAAACAAGTACGTATTCTTGGTCGTTGTGGTTTTTATTTGGCTAGGTAAAGTGCATAGCTTCACTTCTCCCCCCCCCCCCTTCTGTAATGAAGCAAGAGTGTCAAGTAACCAAAATCTCCCCTCCTCCACTACATCCCTTGATTCGGACTTTTAAAAATTCTAAAAATTGCATACTAAGAAATGTTTTATGCTGTTTTATAATTGTTGGTAAATCCACACTCTTGAAGAAATTCTACTTGTTAATGTTTAGATATTTAAAGATTTCTTGGCTGCTGTTTAATAACTTGATTTATATTGATTTCCCTAGTTGCTTTTTGGAAATGCAGAAGTACTTTGTTAGTCCATTTATGCCTATGTCTTTTCTAGAATAGAGATGCCTTGCAGGGATTTCTGGTGCTAACCTCTGGGCCCATAAAATGTATGTGTGTCCCCTTACCCCACTGCCCATGCTTTTCTCTGGAGACGCATGATCACTCTCAACTCTTCCACAAGGAATGGAAGGCAGGAGCACTCGCCCCTGCCAGGTGTCTTACGTTGTGGGGAATATAAAAACCTGGATGCCTTTGTAAAGGGCACAGATTCTCATGCCATTGTCATAGGTGCTTCAAGGGTTTGCTGGTTCACATCTCTCAGTCCTCTTGTCTGCACAGCAACTGGATCACAGGGCTTTGCCTAATGCAGGATGTGCTCCGCATTGAGAAAGATGTGAGAGATTTAGTGGTATGCTGGACCAGGTGCCCCCCAGATGTTCTTTTGGTTTGCTATTCTGGAATGGGAGAAGTTGGTGCCTGGCTCCTTCTCCCCTTCCTGCCTGGTAGAACAGACAGGAAAATATTTTTCCATGTTCACTCCTCACAGTATGGCAAGAAACTTCCAGGTAACCTGAGAGTAAAAGACCTACAAAGAGCTTTTCAGACATTTTTTCCTATAGTGCCTTAACTGAATGCACTCTGGTATGCATAGATACCACCTTGGCTCTTTCATGGCAGTTTTGTGTTCCCGTAGTACTTTGTAAACCCCTCTCCTAACTCCTCATTGCTCTCTCTGTTTGCACTGGATGCTGTAACATCATGAAAGCATACCCATCCAACTACTACCCCATCAGTGTAGTGATCAAAACATTTATTTTATTTTTTCCTGTAGTGTGCGTTCAAAAGCTTTAAATACATCTAAGCAACTAGTTGGGAGAGGCAAATACAGTTATTTCACTGGCTCTGTGTGTCTCATTCTGAAGGGTAAACTAAGCTACTAATAGTTCTCTGATTCCCTGCTCCGATACAATTCTGAATTTGCTGCTGCTCTGCAGAAGAGGCAGTAATCTTTGTCTTGGCAGATTTCCTCTGTGCTAGGTTGTTTTTGTTGTTGTTCGTTCTTAGTAGCCCTTTGGGATGACACAAATGTCTTGGAAGGAAGTGTGTGGTTTGTCAGGCTGCAAGTTTATATTTAACTCGCAACTCAGTTGCCTGCCACAAAAAGAGAAAGAAAAAAGACTGGTTAGCCAGGATGGTCCCTACTGTGCAATGGAAGAAGAGGAAGTGGCTAAAAATAGCTGTTCCTGGATCATTCAGAATATATTACGCTAGTGGCATTTATTTCTTGCTTGTGATGTATATTCATTCCTTTCCCAAATGTGATTCCAGGTTGTAATTCCACTTAAAAAATGGCAAGTTAAAATGTTTATGATCAAAACACCAGGGAAGAGGTGGTTCAGCTTACTTCTAGTTCAGAACATGTTATTTTGTAGAGTCGGCGTTTATATATATAATGTGGTGATGATTGTTGAGCACTGCTTTTTTATCTTACTTGGCATATCAGTAGTATGAGCCTATATAGATAATCACACAACCCTGTGGTGCTCTTTCACCCTGGGGTGGTTTGGTCAGCTGTATTATTCTGCCAAGTGGGAAGGAGAATTTATGTGTGGTAAAATGCTCTCCGTTATCTACCCTATTGAGTAGTAAAGGATTTTTTTCTTAAATCATTGGCAGTCTGGAAGGCTATAAGTATTGTCAAAACTGAGACAACAAACAAACTTAAATAACACTCAGTTACTGTGTTCACACAAAACAATAAGCCAGAATTCCAGAGAATCCTGGCTCACAGTTCATGTACAAGCGTGCTAGTATACGCAGCACAATCACTCCCATTGGGCTCCTCCCACGAGTGGGAGTAGCTTCAATAATCAGGAGCTCACCAGCAAGAAGAAATCTGGAGAGCCAGTGTGGCGTAGTGGTGAGAGTGTTGGGCTGGGCCTCGGGAGATCCGGGTTCTAGTCCCCGCTCGGCCATGAAACTCACTGGGTGACTTTGGGCCAGTCCCTGACTCTCAGCCTAACCTACCTCACAGGGTTGTTGTGAGGATAAAATGGAGAGGAGTAGTAGTAGTAGTATGTAAGCCGCCTTGGGTTCCTTGCAGGGAAAAAAGGCGGGGTATAAATATAATATAAATAAATAAATAAATAAATGAAAAAGCTTAGCATTTGGCTTCTCACAAACAAGCCAGGAAGCATAAGTCAACTTTCAACCTTGACTTCAGACTGGCTTGTCAGGGAGTGACAAGCCAGGAGTCTCACTTTGGACATAATAGGATGCTTTTTTTCTCCTGGTGAGTTCCTGGTTACTAAAGCCACTCTCCACTGGTGGGAGGAGCCCAGTGGGAATCATTGCGCTGCATGCACCTGCATGCTTGCTGTTGCACGATAAGGCAGATTTTCTGGAATACTGGGCGCAGGTTTTATGTTGTGTACAGTAATACATTGGATTACGAGCATAATTCGTTCCGGAACCATGCTTGTAATCCAAAACACTCGTACATCAAAGCAAATATTTCCATAAGAAATTATGGAAAATCAAACGATTCGTTCCGCCTCACCTCCACAGGGCTCCCTGCCCAGGAGCTGGAAGAGCGCTGTGGAGGCGAGGTGCGGCCACTCGCTCTGCTAGCACCTCGCGTTGCTAGCATAAATTTAAATTTGAAAGATGTCTCGCAACAGGAGCCACATGTGGCAGCAGCGGCTTGTCTTGCAAGCCTTGCTCGTCTTTCAAAATGTTTAATTTATGCTAAAAAATTCCTCGTCTTACGAGAAGCTTGCAAACTGGGTTACTTGTAATCCGAGGTATTACTGTATATGTATATTTTTATTATTATTTTAACGAGTACCCATATTGTTTTGCTGTTATAATTTACAATCCTATTTTATTATTATAATAACTTTTTAACAATAATTGTTTTAAAAATTGATTTTATGTATTATTCACTGTTTTAATAATAACTTTTTAACAATGGTTGTCTTAATGCTTGTTTTTGTGTATTGTTGTGTAGAAAAGGTCTGTGGACCAAATAAACATTGATTGATTGACTTATGTTTTGCCCAAAAGTGGCCATACCTTATACTAGCAGCAAGGTTTCAAGTAAGAGTTTTTTATTGGATGTATATAGGAGTTAATTGACATAACAGTTTGGTATTTGACTTGAACTTCTAAACTACTTATTAATAGTGACCTCTTCTGAAGGGATTTATCCTCATATCAGCATCAGTAATGTAAGATCCTCCAAGGCACTTAGCAGTCTGATAAATATACATATTTTGCCAGCACACACAAGCTTCCAACAATCTACCTACTTGCATTTTCTTGTGCCTCACAGGGTGTGGCTTTATGATGAGTCTGGTAGGTAATTTTGCAATGGACCTGGAAATGGCAAGTTTGGTGTGTGCTAGCCTGTCAGTGTGGGAACATACTTTATTTCTAATAGTTCTGCAAATGTTTTTACACGCTGTGGGTGACAATTTGTCTGAACTATGTGCATAAAGGTGGATTAATATAAGCTTTGTTGCTTAACTTTGGACAGACTTGCTACTTTAAGAATGATGTTGGTATAACTGGTTCCTAGAGGATAACCTATGTACTTTTCTAGATTCAGCAAGCTGTGCCATGTGTTTGGGATCTCAAGGCATAACGTAATCTCTGTTTCAGACAAAATTGGGAATGGTGGTTGCTTCTTACAGTAAATATCTGGTTTCCTGCCTTTAACTACTTTCTGGAAAAATTCTATAAGGACAGTGCTGTGAATGTTCATCTTTGGAAATTGTTAATTACTTCAACTTCCCTTGGTTTTCTTTCTTTTTTTTTAAACTGCTCTGAAGAGAATCTGAGTGAGACTTCTAACAGAACCAACTGAACAGTTCAGGAAATTGTTTATATTAAACTCTCTAGAGGCATGTGAGTAATTTACAGCCAGGCTGCTGTCCAGTTTTTTTTTACCAGTTAACTCTTTCTGCTAACAAGTTCATTCATGCTGGCTTTACCACCATTTAAGCATGACATCTATAAGTGTATGACAAAAACAGAGACTACCATGCAGTCATTTTGAAAGATGCATGAATGAACAATATATAGAATGGCCAAAAAGCATGTCTGTTGAGTAAATTATTAGATGCAGGACAGCTCACTTATGTCGGGCACATCTGTATGCAATATCCACTTAGCTGTGGTTATCTAGAATGTTTATGGTGGTCTCTATTGTGCATGGAGGTGTATATGTGAAGGAGGAAATCTCAGATAATTTTACTAATGCACTTTTGTTTCCAGCAAAACATCTGAGGGCATAGGATGTTATACAGCAGGGGTGGGCAGAAAGTAAATCTCCAGATGTTTTGGACCTCATCTCCCAGCATTCCTGGCCATTGGCCATGTTGGCAGGGGCTTTTGGGAGTTGAAGTACAGAACATCTGGAGATCAGCCTTCTGCCCACCCCTGTTACACAGAAGCAAAAGCAACCATGACATCTGTTTTTTGACATACATGGGGTGAGGTGGGGACACAAGCTAAAAGTACATGTATGAAGCTGCCCTAACCATACAATATAAAGACTGTTGTTAAAAGCACACAGGTCTCAGTGGAAAAATGAAAACACAAGTATAGGCTTATGGGATTAGATCACTGATGCATCTAGCACACTGTCCTTTCTTCAACTGTGTCCATTTCCAGGAGTGTTAGGTGAAAGTGTAGTATTAGAGAGCACTAATAGTTGTCAGTCCTACCCAGTGCTGTGCAGTGTAATATTTCAGGCATGCCAGGACAAGTGGATACATGCCCTGAGTTGTTTTGATTAATACCCATTGGCGTTCCTCTTAACCTTACATAAATCTCTGTAAGTTCAGAGTGGAAAGGCAGCCAAACAGGCATCTAAGCCTTAAAGTTCATCAGTAATTTGAAATAAAACCTAGTTATGTTCTGTGTCTATGGCATGCTTCACACATAGCCAGAGCTCTTCAGGAGCCAATTCCCCATGATGCAGTGCCATGTGGCTGCATATGTGAGTGACTATGTGAATGGTGCCAGCCACATGGGACTTTCCCAGCTGACCCCCTCCCTGCCTTCCAGTGGACTGGCAGTTAGGTAGGAAAGAAGCCATCCATGTGGTTGGTGGTACTCAGTCTCACATTGTAGCCACATGAGGGGATCATGAAGTGTGTGTGTGTGTGTGTGTGTGTGAGAGAGAGAGAGAAAGAGAGGGGGGGGCTTTCTCATAGTCACATGACTATAAAACCTAACCTGGGGCTATGTGTAAAACTGACTAAGTTCAGTAGCTCCCATTTTGTTCTGTGAGCCAAAATAAATAATCTGTAAGTTGTTACATAGTTGAGGAAAGATACAACTGTCTCAATGCAGCTAGCTTGCATCACTGAGGTATAGAGCAGGTATACCCTAGTGGTCCCCCCCCCCCAAATGCACACCTTCTGATTAAATGAATGTATGTTGTTATCTCCTACAAAGAAAAGTGAAGTACTGCACTTTGCACCAATGCATTGGGGGATAGGGGAGTCCTTCCACCCCTAAGACTGGGGCTGCAGTATGTGTGCAGTGATGCTTTGTGCCCTTCCTCTACCACCACCCCCTGCTAGTCACAATTAAGCATTTTCCTAATTTATTTTTTTATCAGGGCAAAGATTAAGAAAATTAGTGCAGCTTTCATTTATCTTTTTAAAAAATCACTGTTTCGGCTGCAGCTTCAAATATGTGTCTTGCTTAAGTTTGAAATATGGCTTTATCCCGCTCCTAAAGTTTGGTTGCATTACAGATTGAGCAGTGTCTTCTCTCAAAAGTTGTTCTCTGGCTCAGGATGGAAAAATAGATTCTGTATATGCACAGCCAGCATACAGCATACCAGGTGCCCAAAGCCAGGTGCTTTGAAGGGAGATGTGCACATTGTTTTTGTAAAGTTATGCTCTTACTCTTGCTAAAACGTCTTAAGTTGTGGATGGGGACAACCACATCTCAAGCCCTTTCTTGATCGTGTTTGTTTGTGGGCTGGGGGCGGGACGACAGAATTTCCTAGTGTCTCACCACCATGGCTGGTGCTGGGAACTGCAATTCCCTGGGGGCACGCAGCAAAGTGCATGCATACAGTACTGTCAACACACCTGTGCCAGTATTATGAGCTGGGAAAGAGCTAGCTTTTTCTGAATGCTTGTTGAGGGGACTCTAAGTACTGAGCTAATTCTGAATCAGCCTGTGGGGAGTTTGCTCATCACTTATTTTTATATATACTTTATAAGCATTTAATGAGCTTGTTAAACAATTCAGTGCTCCACAGCAGTTTTTCGCCCACACTGTTACTCTTTATCTGTTTGATAAATGTACAGGTGTGCTGCAACCCATTATTACCCATTATTACTTGACTTTACAGGATGCATAAATCACAAAATGCATTGTCATTTATTATGATGGTGCCAATCTGACATTTTGCTAAGAGTAAAACGCAGCAAAGGAAAGATGGCGGCCCACGTGGGTTGTTCGCCCCTCTCACGGCTCTGTTACCTCTTGAATATCACAGACGTAACACAAGTGTTGTAAACCGCCCAGAGAGCTTCGGCTATTGGGCGGTATAAAAATGTATTAAACAAATAAATAAGTGTGGCTGATTATTTTTGCTGCTGGGGTTAACTGACTTTAGAACCTTCCCCCATCCTAAAGGTCAGGGTGTGTAATAGCAAGTGGTGGGAAGAAGTGAGCATCCTACTCCAGCTGAAACAGCCACAGGCTAAATGGTGTTGAGTTCACCTGATCTCCCTAAATGTAGCTAACTCCACAGGACACTGGGTCCTCAGAATGGGCTGTCTGGAGGGGCAACGTGCCAGCCCACAGCATTGGCAGACTAGAATCAACCTGAACAGTCTCCTATTACTACTTTTCACAGCACTTCCTTATTGTGCTAAACAATTTTGTTAACTTTCAATTGGCTTGCGTTTCAATTATCATGCTTATACCAAGGGGAGGCAAATATTGTTTTTCAAAAGTTCTTAGGAGTAGTTGTAAAAATGGTATGTGCTGACATGGAAATCAGCAAGATGCACTACTTAATATGAATACGGTATTCCTCTCTTTAAAAAGGAATAAAATGATACAAATGGTGACAGTTCTGCAAAAATATGTTCTGTGGCAGCACCTGGGGGCAAGGAATGGGTGGAAGCATAGTTTCTCTCCGTGTAATCTCCAACCTTTAAGTCTCTGTGATTTACATGCTATTGTATATTTATTGGCTTGCTCATGTTATAGTGCAGTGCTATACCGGTAGATTTATTACCTGTAAATTATATACTTAAATGTTTATATGGTGCTTAATTTTGTTAGTGAATTCTATGGTTTAAAATGTTTTGTGGGAGAACTATATACTTACTCCAGACCTTTATATATGCATCTGTGCGCATATGCCAGTGTCTTTAGCCATAAACTGCTGGTGGTGCCTTTTTAATGTCATGTGCCTTCTGTTGCATGGAACAAGGTTGCTTTCATTCAGGGTGTCCTTTGTAGAAAGGCCTGTGTATACTTTGCTAACTGCAGCAGGTGACATGGAGACAAAATGCTGTTGGTAACTTACTGAAATATTAATAAGCCTCATTTTTCTACGACTTGTTCTGAATGTTGATGGAGCATAACACAAAGCAGTAGTCTGACAGGAACAACTTACATTTGTCATGCAATACGCCTATTGAATGTAAGGTCTTCTAGCAAATCTGCATTTAAGAGACAAGGTGAAGGCACAAATGGTGTATATGTTTGTGTGTGCCTAACTGTAGTTGTGAGGGTGGAGCATGCGTTGCCCCTATGCATTATAGCTAATCATACGCTTGAAGGGGTCCCCCCCCAAAAAGCAATCTTGGTTAAATTCTTACCTTGAGGCAGGATGTACAAAAAGTACAGGCAGTCGCCGGGTTATGGATGTCCCAACTTACAGACAACTCATACTTAAGAACGGACCGCCATATATGTAAAAATCTGAGTTAAATACAGTGGTTCGTACTTACGAACGCACACACTGTACTTTGCAACACTTTGAAAATATTGTGCGGCTTCTGTTCCGACTTATGTACAAATTCGACTTAAAGACAGACTTACAAATGGATCTCGCTTGTAACCCGGGGACTGCCTGTATACTTTAGCAGATTAATTTGTGTAATGGAGAATGCTAGAAGTGTGCTTAGAGTAGGCATTGATCACTATATACCTGTTCACAATAGTGATATGGATGGCATATTTGTGTATTGCTAGATTGTTTGGCCACACTTCCTCTAGTATGCCTCTTTTTATATAATATCCTAAAAGACAGTAGCATGTAGAGAGAGCTTTCTGTAATTATGCTTTCAGAGGGGTTTTCAAGAACACAGTGGTTGTGTTCTGAGCCATGCTACACTTACCGGTATTTAAAAAAATAAAGGTAACTATTAATGCAACCATGGTCATATGATACCTGACCACTGATTGCAGATATCTTATGTTTGAATGGAATTTGCACTGATTCTCTTTGGGTTTAAGCTACCTCAGCATACAAATAAGCATTCTGGATTTTATAACTGACTGTGTTGATTTTTTTAGTTGAAGGTGTCCTTCATGGATAGATAGAGGGCCAATGTGGTGTAGTGATTGGAGTATCAGGCTAGGACTGGGGAGACTCAGGTTCAAATTCCTGCTCAGCCATGTAACTCACTGGGTGACCCTGGGCCAGTCACTATCTCTCAGCCTACCCTACCTCACAGGGTTGTTGTGAGGATAAAATGTAAAATAATTTTAAATAAATAAATAAAATATACATGTAATAAATAAATTTAGCATTCCCAATCTCCTAATCTTGGTTAGGCAATGGGGAGTGTGCTGCAGATTTGTGCAAGCCTTTCCCTGCCAGGCATTACTTCTCTCTGTGAATGGTTCTGATTCAGATGCAATATTGGTAAAAGAGAAGCAAACTACAGGAATGGAAAATAATTATTGTCACATTTATTTTTAGATCTCTTGGAAAAGTCCCGTGTTGTTAAACAACCAAGAGGTGAAAGAAATTTTCACATTTTTTATCAGATATTGTCTGGAGGATCAGAAGATCTGCTTAGTAAGTAAATTTTTGTGAGGTATTTATCCAAAATTGCATATGTAATTGCATAAGTTAGTAAATGTCTCCATAATTTATTTTAGTGCTTTGTGGGCTTTTTAAAATTCATAGATTGAACATAGCCTTTAGTGCTGACAAGCAGTAATGGGGAGGGAGCTTTGCTATTAACAAGACTTATTTTCATTTTGTTAGAAAATCTTAAACTGGAGAGGGATTTCAGTCGATACAACTACCTGAGCCTGGGTTCTGCAACAGTAAATGGAGTAGATGATGCTGCAAACTTCAGAACAGTTAGGGTAAGAATTTGTGCTTTTCTGCCGAGTTCTGCATCTGTTCAACCTAAATTTGAAGCCCTGCATTTGCAGGCTAATGGTAAGAACTGTTTGACAGTGGAACAGGCTGCTTTGGGAGGTGGTGGGCTCTCCTACGCTGGAGATATTTAAGCGGAGGCTTGACAGCTATCTTTCAGGGATGCTGTAGTTCAGTGTTCTCCAACCTTGGGTCCCCAGTTGTTTTTGGCCTACAACTCCCAGCATGCCCCAGCCAGCTATGCTGGCTGGGCTATGCTGGGAGTTGTAGGCCAAAAACAACTGGGGACCCAAGGTTGGAGAACACTGCTGTAGTTGCATCCTGCATTGTTTTGCAGACTCTGCATTGAGATAGGGTTGGACTAGAAGACTTCTGAGTTTCCTTCCAACTCTGATTCCATGAACTTGCTTTGCTTTACAGCATTTTGACTTTTCTAGCCAGCCAGGATGATCAAGAGTCTCAGTCTTACTGCCCTTAAATGTTGAAACTGTCAGGTGCATAAAAATATGAGAACCGTGAATGTGATAAATGTAGGGGCGTTGTATGTTTAGACTAACTTTCACCAACTTGGTGCCCTCCAGATGTTTTGGACTTCAACTCCCATCAGTCCCAGCTAGTATGGCCAATGGTCAGGAATGCTGGGACTTGTAGTCCAAAACATCTGGAGGGCACCAAGTTGGTGGGGAAGTCTGATTTAGATTCTAGCTAGTTTTGTGTGTTTTAGTGGGTTGCTGAATGGAAATGATTTCAGCTGTGGGTTTTACAGGATTTTAATATCTGTATTAGGCTGGATATGTTTTTACTCTGTTGGTGCTCATTAATTGTTAATTTTCTCTTTGAAACTTTGTGCTATTGATGTGTGCCTTGAGAGGGTTTTTACTCTTAAAGGTGGCTTATATTTTTAATAAATAATTAATGAATTAAAAAGTTTAATATTCTTCTGTTAATTAAAAATTATTTCTACTATCATGAGCAGGCTAACTATCTACATGAATAAATGTAGACGTGTTTTTTTTAAATACTCTTAAGATAAAAAAAGTGTTATGGCTTAATTCATTGGCTAGTACAGCAGAAAGCTTCTAGTCCCACTATAATATGGATGGTGAAAGCCAGTGTGGTGTAGTGGTTGGACTGTTAAACCAACTGAGAAGACCTGGATTTCAATCCTAGCTCACTAATGAAGCTCCTTGGGTGACTTTTGGGGCCCGTTGCAATCTCTCAGTCTTACATAGTTTGTTGTGAGGATAAAATAAAATGGGGAGTGGGGAAGAAAACTACCCGGAAGAAGGACAGGATAAAAATGTAATAAACAAAATTTGATTTCCATCTTCTAGAATGCCATGCAGATTGTGGGATTTATGGACCATGAAACGCAGTCAGTTTTTGAAGTTATTGCAGCCGTCTTAAAGCTGGGAAACATTGAATTCAAACCTGAATCTCGTGTGAATGGTTTAGATGAAAGTAAAATCAAAGATAAAAATGGTAATTCAAATGAAACGTTTTAGTCTAGTAAAACTTACCTGCACTATCTAAATTATGGTTTGGTTTTGGTTCTAAATGTAGTTATTGTCTAGGTAGGTGGACACAATTTTTATTGAATGTTATCTTTTCTAAAACAACATTCAAATCCGTGTTATATCTAACTGTTGTTGGCATGCTAAATGAAAAATATTTGTGTGAAGGACTGCCAACCGGTCCTTTATTCAAGACCAGAGATCAAAGGTGCAAAACTGCCAGCCTTAGCTCTGCCGTCTTGACCTGATTCTCTCAGGGCCTTGCCCTGGGTCTGTACACTGGATTTAACACTGAACCACAGAGGAACCACACACACCGTGTGGGGTAAAACCAGGAAAGTTTATTTAAGGTAAACAGATTACAATAAAAGGTGGGGAATGAGGGAAGAGGGAGAAAGGTGGGGAGACACTTTGGTATGCACAGTAGAGCTACAAAACAACAAAACTAGTCCCTTACTATATAAATACCCAGGCACTTACTGCCTTTGTCTGGGGGTTGGTCCTCTTCAGGGCTTGCCTCAGCTAAAAAGCCCTACTCCAGCGAAAGTGTGCAGACAACAACCCAAACCAGAAGCCACAGCAGCAGTATAGATTCTTCCCCCCACCCCTCCTTTCAGTAGCCCAGCTGTCTTTAGCTAATCAGGATGAACTTCATCTGGGCTAGGAAGAAGAGGGGTGGTTCTTTGCTCATGAATATAGTGCTTGGGCTGCATTTGCATGCAAATACTTGTGGCACCAGCCATCAAAGACATGGGAGACTCGGAGGCGTCAGGAGCCATCAGAGGAACAATGTACATTTTGCATTTCTCAGCCCCCAGCTGGGATTATACTTGTTTACACGTGTGAAGGTGGGGGTGGGGGTGGTGCAGGAAACTGACGCTTTTTCTTCACATCTCCCCCATTGGAAAAGATGAAATTGGGGAGTATGAATTCTCCCCATTTCATCTACAATAACTTTGACAGCCCACCACCACCAGCACACCGTCTCTCACTTACAACAAAATATCAAAAAGCCTGGAAGGCTAGGTTTGCATACACAAGAGACATGTACAATTCAAATGTGAGCTTTAACCCTTCGGTTGCCTGACAGGCACTCTTTGTCTGACAAGCTTTACAGGGTTGCTGCTTTTTACACAAGTCTGTTAGGGTGCAGATAGCTGACTGAAATGTGGAACAACTTTTCAAATTGCCTTTATTTTAGCTTCTAAAGGCTTGGTTCTGCCACCCTCTTCCCAATGACATAAATACACCACCTTTTTTACCAATTGCCTGAGCTTGTGGCCCCACCACCCAGGCTTGAACGGGATGACTGTCTCTGCCCTCTACCCAATGACATAAATACACCACTTCTTTACCAATTGCCTGAGTTTTGTGGCCCCACCACCCAGGCTTGAACGGGAATTCTCCCCATTTCATCTACACTAACTCAGAAGAAAAAGCCTTTTACAGCCCACCACCACCAGTACACCTTCTCTCACTCACAACAAAAAATCAAAAAGCCTGCAAGATTAGGTTTGCATACACAAGAGACATGTACAATTCAAATGGGAGCTTTAACCCTTTGGCTGCCTGACAGGCACTCTTTGTCTGACAATTTGATTATCATAAGATGATGACTTTTAGTTACCATATAGTTTTTTCCTTCACAGTTTGGAGATTTCGGTTGTCATTCCATAAATATTGATTGACTTAGGCTGCAATCCTAGACATGCTAATCTAGGAGCAAGCCCTATTGAACACAATTAGATTTACTTCTGAGTAACCATGCATAGAAGAGGGCTGCAAGATAATTGTGTTCTTTGGTCCAAAAACCACTTAACTATATTTACTTTAATATTTATATGTTGAACATAATTGTACTGAAATATGTGTTTATAGGATATGGGATGACTTTGGTCTTTTCACTGTTTCAGAGTTGAATGATTGACCATTGTGACATAGGGCTGAAGCACACATTAGTCACCATAAAAACCCTGTTGAAGCAGCCTCTGTGTGGCAACTAATCTCCACCTGGCTTGTAATGTTTAGAACTAATAACTGCCTGAAGCTCAGCCATGGGGCTAGGTGAAGATCAGTTTCCATGTAGAGGCTGTTTTTGACACAAGCACCATCCTGATTGTAGCATGTGTTCCAGCCCTGATTCTGTAGTACTGAAGCCCCTGGGCTGTGAGTAACTAAGGCTATTAGTTCACAAATAATTTCAAGATTATTGCAACATTGTTGAGTGAATGCAGCCAGTATAAAAACAACAAAATAATGTTAAAGTTGTGATTCTTTGCTTCCTTAGAACTTAAAGAAATATGTGAGTTGACAGGCATTGACCAGTCAGTGCTGGAAAGAGCCTTCAGCTTCCGTACAGTTGAAGCCAAACAGGAGAAAGTCTCTACAACCCTAAATGTGGCTCAGGTAACATGAGATTACTGCTGTGTGCAGATGTGTTTTTATTTTTGGAAGAAACTTAGGAAGAATTTTTTTTGTCACAATAAATTAGATGTGACTTCTAGGCACTCTCAGAAAGATCCCCCCCCCATCTTTTTTGCTGTGGAAAAATAAATGACTTATCAGGTGGTTCCTAGGTAAGCCTGTATCTTTAATTGGTGCTGTAGACTGCTATATAAAATTGCCTTCCAGAATGTTATTCTTGGGTTTAAATTTCATGAGTTCTGCAACTTCCAAAAACTCCCCCCACCCACCCTCACCATCCAAGCTCCCAGTAGTGTCATGTATATTACACAACCACAAGATCAGGGCAAATTTTGCATGGGTCTTTCCCACCTACCAGCACTCTCTTTCCTGACAGGGAACCAGTTGCATGAAAAGGACCCCCACGATTGGCCCTGCTCACGTGGTTGCATTATTAAAACACAGCCCTTGCAGTGTAGGACCACACCATACTGAAGTGGCTCCCATGCTGCTGACTGCACATAGGAAGGCGGCCACAGACACCTTTTGTTTTTAATGTTCGGTCTATGCAACTCTCCACTGTAGCTCTACAAAAGATATATTTTTCCTGATATGACACATAATTACATAGGAAATAGCGCTGGGTGTCTTGAAGCTATGTGATGCAGCAACCTTGCTGAAGCTATGATGGTCTGGGTCTGGTGGTCAGTGCCTGGATGGGATGGATTAGACAAATTCTAGGAGGATTGACCTATCAGTAATCATGATGGCGATATGCTACCTCCAGCATCAGAGGCAGTATGCCTCTGAATACCAGTTGGTGGTGAACATGAGTGGGTTGGTGCTATTGCACTCATATCCTACTTGTAGGTTTCCCACAGACAGCTGGTTGGCCACGGTGTGAACAGAATGCTGGGCTAGATAGGGCTTTGGCTTGATTCAGTATGGCTCTTCTTCTGTTGTTATGGGAAACTGCCTGGGAACTGCGTATATGATGCCTTGAGTTCCATCATTGAATAAAGGTGGAAGATACATGTAAAAAATAAAATAAAATAATGATTTAATAATAACTAAAACATTTTACTGGGAAATTCCTTCACGTTTTTTTATTTCTGCAAAGCACATCTGCTTTTCTAGATGTGTAGCCCAAAACAGAGCACATGTGGTCATGGCTTATCTCTGCCTTTTGCTGTGTGCAGAACTAGCAAGTCTCCTGGACAATGCCAAATGTTTATAATACTTGCTTGTCTTTTTTATTAGGCTTACTATGCTCGGGATGCTCTGGCAAAGAATCTTTATAGTAGATTGTTTTCCTGGCTTGTTACCAGAATCAATGAGAGCATTAAGGTAATATTCAAATTTGATACAATTTGAATGAATACGTTTAGTATGTTAAACAGCATGCTTATCAGTTTCTGGCATAGTAATAAAACATTGCCAGCAGGTAAACAATAGATGTACTCATATTAATAATTTATTCTTTTTCATTCTTTAATTCATGATAATATTTTTGATATGTTAAAAATAATTGTACATTATTACCATCTCCAACATTTATTAACATAAAGATAATGACTTCTGTTTTAAGGCACAAACGAAAGTAAGGAAGAAAGTCATGGGAGTTTTGGACATCTATGGCTTTGAAATTTTTGAGGTACTTGCCTTTAAATGTAATTCTGTGTTTTGTAGCCATGGTGTATATGTTGATTCTACTTCTACCTCACCTCTTTAAGATCATTTTTCAAAGTGGCTTATAACAAAATAGCATACAATTATATACTTCTGTATATACAAAAGATATATACAATCAATGCCAAACACACACACACAAAAACCCATGAAAACAGCAGCAAAACATTGAAGCAAACACTAAAAGAGCAGATAAAACAGCCTGGCATTAAAATACTTAAACTCCCAACAGCAGCAGACTTAAAATAAAATTGAAAGGCCTGGAAAAATAAAGCTGTTTTTACATGAGGCATATCCAGTGTTGCCCATGCGCTAGCAGGACCAACCCCTAGGGCAGACGCTGGCTGGGGCATGCTGGGAGTTGTAGGCCAAAAACATCTGGGGACCCAAGGTTGGAGAACACTGCCCTAGGGCAACAGGAAACTAGTGGTTCCGGAAGCAATCAGAAGCAAGCAGAAACACTTATTTCTGGAATGGAGCAGGTCGGTGGCAGAACTCGCAGAAGGGAGCTCTGCTAACCTTTCCCATTATGGAAACAAGTGTTTCCAGTCATTTCTGTGCTTGCCTTGGGAAGCGTTAGTTCCTGTTGTGCTAGAAGTTGGTCCCGCAGGCGCAGCAGAATGAGTGGAGGCACAGCAGCAGTATAAGGTACTGCCCTTGATGTCTAGAACTCATACAGGCCTGTGGCTTATGTTGGCTCAGCTTGTCTGAGCGTGGAAAGCTAAGCAGGGTCAGGCCTGGTTATTACTTGGATGGGAGACCCCTCCTCTAGTTTCCTGCATTGAGCAGGGGGTTGGACTCGATAGTCTTGTAGGCGCCTTCCAACTCTATGATCTATGAAATCTATGAAATCATGATATGAGCCAAGCATACAGAGTAGGGAAGGCATTTTAAAGATGGGTTGCTACTACTGAGAAGGACCAATCCCTGGTCATCGCCTGCCTAGCGTTAGGCAACAGTATGCCCACATATGACTTAAAGCTGAGGCAGATGTATCTCTTACTATTTTATTATTTATTTATTACATTTATCAATAACTAGAACAAGGATGTGTGCAACATTCCATAGTTATATAGTTACAATTATTTACAACAGAAAAAGGAGTTAATGAGAAAAGAGTTCTTGGTTTTCTTCTCCCACTCCCCTTTCCCCATATTTATTTTTAGAAGGTTCTTTGCATACCTTTCTATGTCTCGTACAGTATTTTCTGCTATTCAGCACCCCTCTGGATCCTGTGAAAGCTGCCAATCATTATTATCATGTAGAGAGCCCCCATCCCCAAAATAGCATTAGTCATAGTCAAATATAGTGTGTCGGAAGAAGATAGAGCTAATACCATTTTTGTTGGCTGTATAAACAGTTGAGTTACTTCATGCTTATGTAACTGACACTAGATACTGTGGCCATATAGTGGGTGAACAAGATATTGAAATACAATTTAAACTAGAGCAAAACCTACGAAAGCTAAAGTGTTTTGCTGTCATAAGCTGTATACAGATACAGGCAATGCCATCAAATGTGTGATCCCTTTAATAACTTGTAACTGAAGACGTTTAGCTGATAGCACCATATGTATTTATTTATCTATTTATATACACACATCTCAATAACTGCAATAGTTCCCCCATTGTTTCCGTAAGATGTTCATAAGAGCCCCTTAGGAGTTAATTATTCAGTGTTGCTCGGGTTTTGGTTATAGCGTAATCCAATTGCTTACTCTGTCCTAGATAAAAACTTAAAACACTGTAGAGACCATCCATTATCACATACACCAAGAGGGGGAAGAGAAGAGTATAGCAAAGCAATGATTAAAGAATGGCACAGCAGAGGAGGAAGAGCAAAACCCTTTTTAAAGTCTGACATACTTTATGGGCAGTTCTGTACAGGAATAGTGAGGTGTAAAAATTATAATTAAAATTTTAAACTGGTAGTTGAGTAAGATGGCTTATTTCAGTCAGGCTCTAAAGCAGATCTTAACACTGTTCTGTCTTTACTCCACCTTTTACTGTAATTTATTACATTTTCTGATAATAGTCATGAGTGGCAAATGTGTATTTATAGTCATTTGATGGCATTGCCTTGTAGCAGTGAGGAACAGAAGTACACTGGCCTGTGTATGTCTAAGAGTTGGGACATATTAGGTTACATTATAGTGTCAAGGTTTAATCCATGTTTCTGTGCCACTACTATTGGTTGGTGCAAGCCCCCCCCCCCAATGCAGGCAAAAAAAAAAAAAGAGAGAGAGGACAACCCGGGGTAGCTAGCCTGTGTGGCGTAGTGGTTAGGGTGTTGGACTGGGACTTGGGAGATCCAGGTTCTAGTCCCCCCTCGGCCAGGAAGCTCACTGGGTGACTTTGGACCAGTCACTGACTCTCAGCCTGGTTGAAAAAGATTGGGAGAAATTTTCAGCACAGCACTAATGTTGGGAGCTCCAGCGTTGTGTAGATAGGGAATTTTGTTAGGTACAGCTTTTCAAACTCTTGTCTCACTGGACATGAGCCACATCTGCAGAGAAATTCCCTTCTTCTATAAATGTGTTACAGGTACAGGAATACCTAATATTGAAAGCTTGGCCAACCCTGACATAATTAGCCACAGCAAAGTGAGGTTTCCAACAGCTCTGAACTGTGATTTGGGCTGCCTGGAGATCGAAAAGTGGTATTCCAAAGTTTTTGTTTTGTTTTGTTTTGGATCTTTCATGTTTTTACTTAACTATTTCATGGGGGGGGGAGTTAATAGCCTTTTTTAATGCTTTGGTAGAAAAGCAGAATAGAAAATATGGCTACTAATAATGCCATCATCCTCATCAGCATCCTCACCCTCCTTTTCTGGGTTTCACTTGAAGTCATTTAAGTCATAGAGACTGTTGTCAACATACACATGAAATTGGTTTTACTAACTCTGAAAGCATATTTCACTAGCTTTTAACCCATTATCCACTGGTATGCCTAGTATTTCTGGATGTGTGTTGCTCAGTACTCTAATCACTTATCAACTTGGGTATCCCTGGAAAGTAGTATTTCAGTCTCTCGTTGTGTAGTCACTTCATTCTTGAGATTTGACTATTTTATGAAACAGATACTTTGTTGTTACTTTTGGCAGCTCAAACAATGCATCAGCAGTAGCGGACTAAAAACTGCCCAAGATGCTTAGGTAATATTAGGCTGTACCATGATAAGAATAGGAAAAGTATAAGCTGATACTTTATTAAGCATGAATGATGACTTTGCACCCTAGACCTTGCTATTTTTTCTTGATTAGTGTCTGAGAGCCACTTCAGACATACCTATTCCCAAAAATAGAATATACTTAATTGGGCACATGCAACATAAATTGTGGTGCCAGACATACATGTAGGAAAGGACCATGTCTCCACTGAAAGAATACATGTTTTGCATGCAAAATGTTCTGGGTTTAATCCCTGGCATCTCCAGTTAGAAGGATCAGGTAGCAGGTGATGGGGCAGACCTCCTCCTAAAACCTTGGAGAGTGGTTTCCAGTCAGAGCAGGCAAGACTTTACTAGATGGACAAATAGTATGACCATACATACATACATACATGTAGTCATCAAATTCCTATATACATGTAGTCATCAAATTCCTATAATCCTATGCAACCTTTTTATGGGGACAGAGGAATCGTAGAAATTAGGTGTGTCATGTACAGCCTATCTCACATATCACATCATAAATATATGGGATGGAGGCAATACACAGGCCTCCCACTCTGTCTATGGTAATATTTCCAGAACTAAATGTGTGTGAAACAGCTCACAGAATGCAGTGGAAGGAAAACTAACAGTTGTTAAAAGGTCAGCATGGGTTAACTATACCCAGCATGGGTTAAATAATTAATATTTTTTAATTGACTTTTAAAAATTTGTATTGTAAGCTGCCTTGAGGAATTCTGACAGCCAGCAAATAAATGTTGCTTCGAACTTGGAGGCTTTCAATCATCCAATGCAGGGCAGGAGGAGCGGGGGAGGTGATCTTCTCTCCGTCCTCCTGCCCTGCATTTTTCACTAGATGGGCTTTTTTGCCCATCTAGCTGGGGCGCTGCGGAGGGGGAGGGGAGGAGGCTGGAGATGCCTCAGGATAACTCTTATCCTGGCCTCTCCAGTCTCCTCCCCTCCCTGCCCACCGAAACGCCCCCCTTCCCCCCTAGGTCGCTTTTCTGACCTTGGAAAGTAGCCGGCATGGTTCTTTTCTTGCTGGCTGCATAGGGATGGGGGGGTCAGGCCCAACACCTCTGCAGACAAGTCCCAAGAAGACATGGGAACTGATTTTGAGTAAGACGGGGAGGGGGAAGGTATTGATGAGGTGCCAAGGGTGTGGGAGCAGGAGACCAGTGAGAATAGCAGAGACAGAGAGGAGGAAAGCCAGCTGTCGACTAATCTTTCAGAGGACATCCAACCTGGGACCTCTGGAAGAATGGGAACACAGGCTCCTAATGAAGAGGAGGAGGGGGTGGGAATATGAGACCCAAGAGTTAGGTGTCTGATGAAAAGGGAAGGGCCACACAGGGTCATGAGGCGCTCAAAGAGACTCGCAGTCAGGGAAGTGAAGAAGGGACTTGGTAGCCCGATCAGCTTAAGAAGGGTGGGCCATAGTACACTGTGTCAGTTTCATGACAACTCTCATGATGCTCTAACCCAGGGAACTAACTGAAGCTTAAGAGGTACTGTATTATGCAAAGCCAGTCTGGAACTTGTGTCTCTTTTGGCTGAAGGAGGATACTGTCTGTAGCCTGAGGCTATGCTTGCTTGTTTGCAGTTTGCATAATAAAGGTAATTCACTAGAAAAGACTTGACAGCTTGAATACAAAGAGAGCCAGGGGCCCGGCCACATGACACCCCCTTCCAAGGTTGGAGCTCTGTCTCCCAACCTCAGAAGGGGGAATCTGAACTTCCTGTGGCCCCTCAAATGATGTCTATAGGCCATAGGATTGCTCCCTAAATTTATAAATGTAAGAAGCTAAATATTTCATGATGTAGATTATAGGATGCTAAAAAGTAAAACTGGCTTAGCTCCCCTCCCCACTTATACTTCAAGCACAATAAGAGAAGAAACTGGATAAGCAATGCCAACATTTTCCAAAGTTCTTATGTAATTAATTTTATCAATGTATTCTTAATCTCAGAAGTTTGAATTAATATATTTATTCACATGGAGATTTATTCCAATGCCCTTTGAAAAACATTACTTTTTAGTAATAACGATATACCTAGCTTGAAACCAGAATGTAACTTGCAGTTCTGATCAAGGAGAGATGTCAGGTTAATTTTCTTCTCCCCAAGGCCATTATGCTAGGAATATTTAGCTTTATCTGGTTTCTGTCATATGAACTCTTTCTCATTCTTTTTTAAATACAGCGAAGCTCTTTATATTTAGGCTGATCTATTTACATTTTCAGGGTCATGTGACTGTTCCATCCAAAATACTTTGGCTAGATTTTATTTTTATTTATTTTTTTAGTCAAAGGGCAACAGTGCAAAAAACCCTTGTTACTTACAATGCATACTGTATAATCTCTTCTTGATTTGTTGAGCAGTATAAGTCGGTAGAATAGACAAAAATACATGATAACTAATACAGAGTGACATTGCTGAGCTTTAGTAGGTCTAGCATTGATAAGTTGAAATTCAGCAAGGACAAATATGAATTGTAACGTGTAAGGAGAGAAGAATATAATACTCACACACAAAATGTATGGTGATTGACTAGGTGGTGGTAGCAGCACTGTGAAAAGTGTCTAAGGGTGTCTAACAGATTCTAAGGTGAACAAGGGCCAGATTTAGTACTCTTGACCACAAAACAACGGTGTTATTTTAGGATGCAATCCTTTCCCCATTAAAGTGAAAAGCAAAACTGCTATTGGTTTTAAAAGAGCAGGCTCAAAATTCTAATTTGGACTAGCTTGGATTAACAAAAGGTTTAGGCAGCCACCACTTTAAAAATCAGTAGGATAGGAAAAAGTCATCTAGGAGGAAAAACAGAGACTGTGGCACCTTAGGGCTAAAACAGACATTTCTTTAAATCCATATCTAGCCGCTATGTCTTTTTCCCATTTCTAAATTATTATCATTTTAAATATAAATAATATAATTTCAGATCTTATACATATTTCCATTTACAGTCTTTCATTTCTTTCCTTTTTATTCACTCTTACTGTAAAATAGGCCCAGGGACCCCTGCTTTGGATCGGGACCCTATCATGAAGGGTAGGGGGGCTTTTGAGATCTAGATCAGTCCCCTGCATCTACTTTAGAGTAAAAAATGAAAGACAATGTAACTGCTAGATAGTGGATTTAAAGTAATGTCTGTTTTGGTGCTTAGACTAACTAAACCATCCAAACTAAGCCTGATATTAATTGCATCCTTGCATCTAACATGCAGGTTTTAAAAAATGCAAATAACATCAGCTTCATGTGTTTGTGTGACAGTTATTGGGATTGCAACAGGAGTGGAGGGGAAATTTCACCCTTTCCTCTGTGGCTGTGGTCCTGAGGAAAATTCCTCTTCTGAAGCTGGTATTTGCTTTGGGGGAAATTGTGCACAAGTTTCTAACTGCATTCAGATGAATGCAAGTAGATTTTCCTGCTCAGTATGGGAAGTTCGGGGATGTTGGGGGGGGGGTTGCATGTGTGCTGCTGCCCCCTTCAATTTTGGCCTCATGTGTGCAAGTATATACCTGCATAGGGCTAAAGTCATGGGTGCATACACTGCGAACCAATCCATGGGTTTTGTTCTGGCCCAGTGAGTTCCTCGTACTGGGCAGGTCTTAAGCAAAATTTTGGTTTCCTTGAAATGAGCAAAAAGAACGAAGTCTGATGTCTGCAGTGCTCCTTCTTACAAAGCACCAAATGTGAAGAGTCAATCGTATTGATAATTGCTGGTATTTATAAGTGCATATATTCTAAATTGAGGAGGTAAGTAAATTGGACAGCCTGGTTGCAGCCCGTTTTCGCAAGCAAAGATCCCTCGTGCTTTTGCTTTCCCTTGACAGTTCATCTTTTGACAGCTGTCAAGAGAAAGCAAAGTGAAGAAAAACCCTATTTGGAGCCTCTCTGGGTCAATGTCCAGGGTTTGTACCTGCTGTACTTTGACAGCAGATACACACACACACACACTGGACATTGCCCAGCTGAGGCTCCTGATTTCTGCACTTGCAGAACTGTGTGCCTGCACAGTTGCACAAGTGTGGCTAAAATTTTTTTTTTAATTGTTTGCCAACCACTGACAGCCCCTCCAATGTGCTGCTTGGGCACTTTGAAGGGGCTGTCAGTGGCTGTCAAAATGGGGATTGCGAAAACTGGCTGTCAAGCTGGAGTTTGCGATCTCCGGAAAGAAAGATTAAAGGGAAAAAAGCTGCGGCAAGCGAAAAAGGGCTCACGATCATGGCGGGGGCAGCAAGCCGGTCCTGCTGCAGAGTCCCCTGGGATACCCACAGGAGGACCAAGGGGGGGAGGGGGCAAACAACCCACAGTGAGCCTGATAGTCTGTCGGGTGCACCACGGGTTGTTCGCACAACAACCAACCCACCACGGCTTATTGCCAGGGTGTGTTGTCATTATGTGCGAACTTGCCCTCTATGTCTCTGGAGGGATTTGCTGTAAGCCCACCATGTGTGACCATTAGCACTTTTGCCTATTTTTGTTTTGTAGGATAACAGTTTTGAACAGTTCATTATTAACTATTGCAATGAGAAACTGCAGCAGATATTCATTGAGCTTACCTTGAAGGAAGAGCAAGAAGAGTACATACGAGAGGTAATACCTACTTTCTGCATAACTGTCTGCCTCTGATGGCTTTATACACCCAAAATCCAATCCTGCCATGCAGTGTGTGTCCTTGTTGCTATTTGCCTTAATAGCTTTTAACATGTTTTTCCTTGCCAACTGTGATGATCTTGTCAGGTACGAAACAGAGCTATCCTTCTGATGGTGCTGTTAATGGAACATGAGTGTTCGTAGCCCTGAAGCTAAATATATGGTTGAAAAGGGCACAGATTAAAGTGAAGCAGAAATCTCTACTTCAGTTGGCAAGACTATCCTTCAGACACAAGTGTTTGCAGAGTGGGAGCCTGCACCCAAAGCTTGCCTGTGGCTTTGCTACTTGGTTCCTGCTTAAGTTTTGACTGTACAAGGCATCTCTAGAATAACTTCACTTATAGCAACCTCTTTTCTTTTTTTCCCAAGTGACTTATTTTTCATCCTTTCTTATCATGCATCTTTGAGAGAGAGAGAGAGAGAGTGAGAGAGTGAGAGTGGTGTTTTTCACCATCTAATGCTTGAAAAGACAGGTATTGCCATGGGATCCTGCAGTGTTATGAAATGTTAACATGTAAATAATAAGTAAAAGTGGGGAAGGGAGGCAAACTGAGAAGTCCCTTTTGGCCCTTCTACCCCACCCACCACTGTCTCCTGCTCTTCACCTCCTACTCTTCCCTTCTCAAACTCACTTTTCCTTTCCCCATGCCGCATTCCCCTTATTTGTCCCCATAATTAGATAATTAAACAGCTAGAATTTGGAATTAAAAATCTAATCCATGCTTATGAATATGATGTAACTATTATTTTGGACATCTTAAGAAACTGAATGATAGTTTGTGGTTTTGTTAGTCTATTGGGAAGTTTAGGGTGAAATCCTATGTGTATTTAGACAGAAAAAAGTCCTACAACTCCCAGAATCCCCCAGCCAGCCACACTGGGGAATTCTGGGAGTTGTAGGACTTTTTTCCTATCTAAACATGCATAGGATTGCACCCTTAGTTTACTTTGTGGATTGGCCTGAAACCCCCAGATCATTGTACAACAAACACTTGCATTTACATGTTACACACAATTCTGAGTGATTTATTTATTTATTATTTATTTATTATTTATTATTAATATTTATTTATTGCCCATCTGGCCGGCAACCGGCCACCCTGGGCGATGTACACAAAATAAAATACATAAATGCAATAAAATACATTAAAACAATATAAAAAATTTAAAATCTTAACCCACCCCATATTCCCGCCTGAACAACCAGGTTTTTAATGAGCGACGGAAGCTCATCAGAGAGGGGGCATGGCGGAGGTCACTCGGGAGAGAGTTCCACAGTACGGGGGCCGCCACAGAAAAGGCCCTCTTCCTCGTCCCCACCAGTCTAGCTGCTCTGGCTGAAGGGACAAGGAGAAGGCCATCCGTGGCAGATCTTGTTGAGCGGCCCACTTGGTGTTGCTGGAGACGCTCCTTGAGATAAACTGGACCAGAGCCGTATAGGATTTTAAAGGTCAAAACCAACACCTTGAATTCGGCTCGGCAAGCAACTGGTAGCCAGTGCAAATCCTTCAGCACTGGCGTGATGTGATCCCGCCGGCGGCTGCCTTTAACCAGGCGAGCCACCGCGTTCTGTACCAGCTGCAGCTTCCGAACCGTCTTCAAGGGTTACCCCACGTAGAGCGCATTACAGTAGTCTAGGCGAGAGGAGACCTTGTGAGCTTCTTAAAAGTTTCATTTCAGATGGCAAATTGGCATAGTTGAATTTCAGACACTTGCCAGCTCTGTTTTGTACTTACTATTTTGGTGGACACTTTGATTCATATGGTGCTATGTTTTTCTTCAGTTGCATGTGCTTTGTCTTCTCATATATCATCTTCTCTGATAAGCTGTTAAAAACACCTGAACTAACTATGCATGGATGTTCAACCTGTGGTATAAGTGGCATGGACAGCAGCCATTTATAGCACTCGTGGACCCATGGACATGGTTAGGGCATTGTCAGGCCAGCATCCAGACTGCTTCCCAGTGTTGCACATTGAGAATTAAGGGACCTGGTTGCGGCTGCATTAATGGATTGGAAACTTGAAGAAAAGTGCTGGAAACATAATGTACACTTCGATGCACCCTAAAAAACCCTGATTTACCTACCTACCTTCTTTCCCCAGAGCTGCACTATTACTTGATCCCTGGTTCAGTAGGTTAGACACAAAACCATTCCAAGATACCGAGGAGGAGGGGGGATACTTCAAATGTACTGTGATAGGAACTTGGGTGAGGCGCTGTATTTCAGGGGTGCAGAACCTCAGGTCTGGGGTCCCAGTCTGGCCATCTGGGATTCCCCAGATGGCCACGATCCCTTTCCCCAGATCTCAGATCATTTGGTGGTTTCCTGGCTTTTGTGCAGTTTTTCTAAAAGGTTGAAATGCCTCTCCTAAGGCTTAGTTATTGGAAATAAGAGCTTTAAGCTAAACTGTGCTGGCACTTTTGGTATTTTGGCTCCCATCCATCACTGGAATGTGGCCCCTGAGAGCTTCTCCAAAATTGAATTCAGCCCTCGGGCTGAAAGAGGTTCAACACCCCTGATGGATTGCTTAAGACTTGATTTATCACACACTTGCTACAAAGGTTTACCACCACCAAACAGGTCTGTCACTGACTTTGATGGTGTCATTTCAATTTAGCATCACTCCTCCTGAAAAGGAAGATTAAAGACAGAAAAATCTCAGGGGTTCTTGAGGTGAAATTCTCATATCCTTAGAAACACTCCAAGATGCGCAAAACGTTTATTGACCCAAGGCTTTGCACTAAAAGGACTTGGCTATGTTTCAATTAAGTGCATGGGAAATTGACACAGATTAGGGAATGGAATGGAGAACAAATCTGGCAGTAATTCAAGGACGCTCATTTTACTCCAACGTTGTTAGTAGTTTGTGCATTTTTTACAGAATGCTAAGGCCCCAAATAATAATTGTGATGGAGAAAAAGGGTGTAAAAAACAAACACCCTTTCTCTTCTTTTGAACACAGACATTCCCAAACCATATCAAAATCTTTTAAATCACTTTCACCATCACCTTCTCTATATCTCAGAAAGGAAGTAAAAGCTAGAAGGAAAATCTGTCACCTTTATATGATTCTGATTGTGGATCCCTTATCATCATCAGGCGATCACTCGTGACCGAGTAAGATTGTCTCCCGGGATAAAAGGAGGAAATTCTAAAGAAGATTGTGTAGACTCTAGCGATGGGTCCGTAAGTGACTGTGGAGGCCAATTCTAGATCCACACAGCTTCCCACAGTGAGGACACAGGTTACCAGATAGAAGATGGTCCTGTAAAGGATTCATTTGACGTGCTTTTCGCTTAGCACGTTTCTCCCTTTCACCTTGCACTCGGGCTTCTTCAAAGTCCATGGAACCTTTGTGAAAGGCCAACCTCCATTTAGATCGTTCATGGGCCAGAGCTTCCCAGTTTTCGATGTTTATATTGCATTTTTTTAGATTAGCCTTATGAACATCTTTAAACCTCTTATATTGACCTCCGATATTCCGCTTTCCATCCTTGATTTGCGAGTAAAGTAACTGCTTTGGGAGACGGCAGTCAGGCATTCGAACAACATGACCGGTCCACTGAAGTTGGCGTTGAAGGATCATTTTTTCAATGCTAGTAGTCTTTGCTTCTTCCAGTACACTGACATTTGTTCGTCTATCTTCCCAAGGATCCCTTATATGTTGCTTCCCACTAGCCCTTAATTCCACATAACCTTAAACTGATAGCAAACCCTAATGCTTGTGAGGTGAAAAGTGACCTGAACACATGAATTCATACAGTCTTAAACTGTAGGGATGGCTTAAATTAGGGTTGAGAGGAACTGGAGTATTAGGACAGGAATAAAAGAAAACATTTAACTTACTAAAACATGCTCTGATTGAGATAGACAAACTTAATTTCAGCAGCAAGCCTGCGAAGGTCGTCAAAAATGGTAGGTGACTGGTTTTTCTCCCTATGCCCAGTAAACGGAGTTGAGAAAGACCTGGCCTGACCTGGCTGTTGGGAAGAGAATCTAAGCAGTCCCTCCCTGGATGTATGGCTGATGAGTTGCTCACTGTAGGTATCTTGCTACATATAGATCAGTCATGCTGGCTCTCTTGACAGGTGTAGTACGAAAGGTTTGCATTCCACCTGGGAAGGCTAGTATCACCTAAACCATTTATAAGAAAATGAAGGGAATAACACTTAACTATGCAATTACTTTATAAGATGGGCTCAAAAGCATTTTATTGAATAGGAATTGATGGCTGCAGTCATATGTATACTTACAAATAATAATAATAATAATAATAATAATAATAATAATAATAATAATTCTTACCCGCCTCTCCGTCTAGATCGAGGCGGGGAACAACAAAATTATAAAATACATAAACTAATCAAAACACAACACATACTATTAAAACATCTTAAAGCTACTTAAAAACATTATAAAACATCTTAAAAACATCTTTAAAACATCTTAAAAACATCTCAAAAGCATCCTAAAATTCCTCCGGATAGGCCTGCCGGAAGAGATCGGTCTTTATGGCTTTTTTAAATTCCAAGATACTGCTAAGTTGACGAATCTCCTCCGGCAGGCCATGCCATAATCTGGGAGCAGCAGAAGAAAAGGTCCTCTGGGTAATACCCGACAGCCTAGTTTTGGCTGGCTGAAGTAAATTCTTCCCAGAGGACCTGAGTGTGCAGGAGAAGGCGATCCTGTAGGTAGCCTGGACCCAAACCATGTAGGGCTTTAAAGGTAATAACCAACACTTTATACTTCGCCCGGAAACTGATTGGCAGCTTCCGGTAAGTAAGTCCCATTGAACACAGTGTGACTTAATTTCAGAGTAAACATTCTTAGGAATAGTCTTGCAGGTTTCTGTTGCCACTAAAGAATATTTTGGCCATTATTTCTCTCCTCAGTTTCTGTATTTTATTTTATAGGGTATTGAATGGACCCACATTGAATACTTCAACAATGCTATAATTTGTGACCTAATAGAAAATGTAAGTAATTACAAACATATAAAATGTATTACCTTTTCTGGAGTTTTCTTATTCCGCTGATGTTTAAGCAGTTCTTAAGTGTGCTGTTTTATATAGTTCTGAAGAATGTATTGTGGCATTTTGCTTTCAAGTGTAAAGAATTATTGTAATTGTATGTAATGTGTGTTTTCTTTCTTTAAAAAAAAAAACTTTCCCTATTCCAGCAAAACATTTGTTAGTAAAATGTTACAGTGGTAAATGACAAATAGTATAATTATTGAGGGTTTGATAATACAGTTTTTAAAATAAGGTATCTAAGGTATTTCCCTGGTAAATAACACTTCATTTGGATGGAAAATGGGGAGCTTGATTACTGTTTTCTTGCCTAGCCACACTTCCTTATATCCTACTAGTTCCTTGGCAACAGTGCGAAAGCTGGAACGATACTTCAGTCTGCAAGATTAGAGGTGCCTTCCCCAAACTGGTGCCCTCCAAATGTGTTGGATTACGTCTCCCATTGACCATGTTCGCTGGGTATTATGGGCATTGTAGTGCAACACATCTGGATGTCACGAGGTTAGAGAAAGCTGCATTAGAGGGGAGAGAGATGCCAGCCTTTTTCCTCACCTCATTGTCTCATTTTGGCTCAAAGATGAACTTTATATTGGAAATTGAAATCATAATGAAAAGTTTGTAGGGAGGAACAGCTAAGCGAATTGTGTGGAGGCTGTGAATGTTTACCGTGTTATGTTCAACTATAGGAAGTTGTGCGGTGTGCTGGAGAAGCCATTGGATTTTAAAACTGAAAGGGATGGGATATGCATGGGTATAAGACCGGTGAATGTGTTGCTGGTGGGGGGTGGCTAGCAGGCATGATCCTGCTCCCCTCTCATGGGTTCACTGAACACATAGGACTTTCATCTTCCATACTACACTGGAAGAGCCTCTGCCAACAGCAAGAAGAATATTTTGTCTTATTAAAAAAAAAAGCTCCCTAACAAGGAATGAGCGATGCGGTGTTTCAGATGTTGTCATTATCTTGCCAGTAGCTCCTCTCCCTATTGTCATTCTCACCAGTGAGCACTCCCACCTCTTTCACGCATCCCTTATTTTAGAACTATTGGATATTATTCACATATCCTGGCCTTAGTGTGTGAACTCCTTCCCTGTATTGCAATCCTATGATGCACTGAAAGTGTGTGCATGAAATGACCATGTGGGCTGGGCCAGGGACGTGGTTTTTTCCCTCCTAACCAGGTGACAAGTTGCCTGGGAAAAAGCCCTGCCCATGCATTTCACACACACATTCTCAGAATTGCTTGGGATTGTAATATGCAGGGAAGTGGCTTCTCAGTTGCTGTCTGTAAGTGTGAATCAGCCCTCACATTTGATTCAGGCGGAGGGAAAGGCTTTTACCACTCCTGTTTGGAAGAGGGTGCAAACAGATCCATCGTGGAGCCCATTTTGCTATTTCTGTTTTAACCTCTGTGCAACAGAAATTGGTCATATTTCAGTTTTGTAAATGAAAGTAAAAGGAATTCCTTCTCTTGTAATGGAATGTGGGATCTGCAGATATACATGCTATAGGAGCTCTCTCTCTCTCTCTCTCTCTCTCTCTCTCTCTCTCTCTCTCTGTGTGTGTGTGTGTGTGTGTGTGTGTGTGTGTATGGGTGTCTGTGTGTTGATTAGCAGTTCATTTCCTCTCCAAACTTTCAGAGTCCCATTCCCTAGCTGTTAATTATTTTATTGCTTATGTTAAGAATAAATTATATTTGAGAATATTTCTTCACGAACTGTTACTTTGACTTTAATTTTTAATTGAGCATGCTAGTAGCAGTAAAATGGGTAGCTTTTTGTAAGCATTTATCACCTGGCAGCAGCTATGTCCCAAACTGTAGGTGTCTTGTTTCATCATTGGAAGCTCTTTCCCCTGTAAATTCTTCAGTCAGTTTTGTAACTACAGTATTCATTTCGTGAAAATCTTTTTGCTGATGAGAAAGATGATGCCCACTAAATGTTTTGAATGTGTATGGAAATATGGCCATAAAGATAAGCTGTAGGTGAGGGCCAGCCACAATTTCCATCTCTTTCTCTCTGCATAACTTTTCCCCACCCTTCCTTCCTTCTTTAGGACACGTGTGAAGCTGCCTTATATTAAGTCAGTTCCTTGGTCCATCTAGCGCAGTATTGTCTGCTCTCGTGGGCAGTGGCTTTCCAGGGTCTCAGCCAGGGGACTTTTCCACCACCTGCTACCTGTCTTGTAACTGGAGATTCCAGGGATTGAACCTGGGAGCCTCTGCATGCAAAGCATGGGTCTCTACTGCTGTGCTATGGTCCCTTTTTTCCTTCCCCTGGTATCTAAGGAACCTGCTGTCTGCTAGGCAACAATATGAAATTTGCAACTTGCTATTTACAATCTGTTGTTATCAGGCATCACTTCTGCATTGAGAGAGCCTTTTTCTTTACTCTTGATCCTAGGAGGGTGGGTTTCCTCCAAGGAACACCTGAGCGGGTTCCTCCAAGGAAAAGGACACAAATTCCCTAAATGCAGTCCCTACCTTTCCCATCTTTCTGATGCTATTCTTGTGGCCTGTGTCAGTGTTCAGGAGGATTAGGTGGGCAGACTCTCTCAGAGACATGTGGAACATGGTTATACAGATGATGGTTGAAGAATGGGAAGTTCCTAGGAAGTTATGAATGGGAACCTCCAAAAAAAGTACCCTGGTTAACTCAATTTAATACCTAGGCAATAACAACAACAACAACAGACATTGACAGATAAATCTTATTTAGAACTGTTAGTTCTGGTCAGCATATTGAGTTAACTTGTTCTAAATAAGTTCATATAAGACTGTAAGGACTGTGAATGGTAGAAGTACAAGCTAGCCTATTTTAAGATTGGAGATTTGGCTTGTTAAAATCTGGTTTTGTTGTGTGTTGGGTTTTTGTTTGTTTGTTTGTTTGTTTTTACTATGATTCTTAGGCAATATATATGCTTTTTATACCAAATAATGAAATTAACCATTTTTTGCTATGTGACAGAATCAGAATGGAATTCTAGCTATGTTAGATGAAGAATGCCTGAGGCCAGGAGCTGTTACTGATGACACTTTTTTAGAAAAATTGAACCAAGTCTGTGCTACTCACCAGCACTTTGAGAGCAGGATGAGCAAATGTTCACGTTTCTTGAATGATACTTCCCTGCCGCACTGTTGCTTCAGAATTCAGCATTATGCAGGCAAGGTAATTTTGCACTACTCTGTATGGTTTGTACACAATGCTAACACTTCTCCAGCTTTTGGCAACTGAAAACATGACTGGTTTTAACATTCCAAGAAGTGATATATAGGCCAAGATCCCAAGAAGGGATATGCACACGGGAAGGAACAGAATGCATTCATAGCTTTTGTTCCATGTGTTTCGCTGCCAGTTCCAGAGCTGAAGAAACAAGACAGAGTGTAGTTTAAAGCCCCTTCACTTTTTGTTTATGGTGCAAAGTACTAGGCTCAAAAGAGGCTCAAGGTGAGGGCAATTTGTGATATGTGAAAATAGTTTACTTAATTTGATAAGCATGCAAAAAGAGCATTTTGAAAGTGTTACTAATTCGTTTTGGGTGGGTTACTCTTTTCTTCTTCCTGGATTTATTAGGCCTTGTTTATTGTGACTCTTGGTCTGTCTTTTTAGGTGATGTACCAGGTAGAAGGATTTGTTGACAAAAATAATGACCTGCTTTACCGTGATCTGTCCCAAGCCATGTGGAAGGCCAACCACTCCCTCATTAAAGCACTATTCCCAGAAGGAAACCCTGCCAAGATTAATTTAAAGAGGCCTCCGACAGCAGGTTTACAATTCAAGGCTTCTGTGGCAACCTTAATGAAGAACTTGCAAACAAAAAATCCCAATTACATCAGGTAAAGTTCAAGGAATTAAAGGATGCTTTTGAAAAATGGTCATCTTCAATTCATTTAAAGAAAAGCAGTTGACATATTCAAGGGAAGCCATCAGAGAGGGGTGGGATCCTTTTTACTTGATCACTGGCTCTTAGGAATTCTACAGTGAGAAAGAGGCTGCCTTTTATTTGGACTGACTGAATTTCATTATGCTGGGTGATTTCAAGCCACACACACCCCTTTGGGTACCAGTATTTATGTATGGAAGTGCAGTATGTATGATTTGTTTGTTTGTTTGTTTGAATAGTTATACCTCATTTTTCAATTCCAAAAGGGACCTCCAAGATGGGCATTCAAAGCATTCATCCATCCTAGAATCTCAGTCCAGAGGATAAAATGTGTAATTTTTCTGCTTTATTGTATCTGTTTTTTCCCCCCAAAAGTGGCGGTGCTAACTGCTCTTGTAGCTGCAGAGTTAATACCACTTTTGCATAACTCTAGGAATAATCAAGTCTTTATGCTGCACAACTACCGTCAATGCTGCTTCCTGGCCATCAAGGGCATAAGTACCCTTTGCATATGAAACTATTCACACAGTGGTTAACTTCTTAGCTAATAATGTTATGGCACTTGGCCAATTAAATACTCCCCAACAGTAGCTAACATTGACTTTGGCCAATTCTGGTAATGTCTGATGCTTTGAATTTAGGAGAAATCTGTATCCCAATAGTGACCTTGGCAGTTGTATGACAGTGGTGCTAAGGTTTGTTTCAAGGCTTAAATATGAAATTGTGTATATTGTAGATGTGCATTAAAATAAAGTGTTGGGTCAAAACATGCCCGCATAGTCCTCAAGTGCTGAAGGGTCTACTTTTAATCTGGACGAGGTTCTTTTGGTCAGTTGAAAGGCAGATCAGGGAATAGGGATTCAAACTGTGTTGGATGGGGTTACACTCCCCATGAAGACTTAGGCTCACAATTTGGGTGTACTCCTGGACTCCGCCCTGAACCTGGATGCCCAGTTTTGGTAGTGACAAGGAGTGTATTTATGCAGCTGAGGTGGTGAAGCGATAGAGGACCTTCTCGGTGGCTGCTCCCAGGCTGTGGAACTCCCTGTTGAGGGAGGTTAGGTTGGGTCTGTCTCTGCTGTCCTTCCTCTGGCATGCAAATATGTTTCTGTTCAAACAGGCCTTGATTTGCCATGGCGCATGCCAGGTGTGTTCCAACACCATTTGAAATGTTTCACCCTTGTTAGGGCTGATCGGGAATTGCTACGTGATACCCGAACCCAGACACAACCCACTGTTGGTTCTTAGGTTAACTGTGAGTTGTAAATTGCATTTTTAACTATTACTCTGGATCCAGGCATGTCCCGAGAAGGTTTCTGACCCAGCCAAGGATCCCACTGTTGGAAGCGGAAAGAGGTGGCAATTCTCCCTCTGCACTACACCCACCCACACACACCACTATTCCCAACACTCCAAATCGGAGTTTTGGAGGGTGCAAGGAGGAATCAACAAAAGTCACCTTTTCCCCACTCATTGGATGTTTTCATCACAAGTGGAAGCAAAGTCTGGATCAAAACCATACTACTTTTTATTTTCCTGGATTTGTAAAATATTGTTGAAAAATTGTGCAGGGGAAAAAGTAGTTTTGTGCTGTATAACAGAAATTATTGTAACATGTTTTAAACAAATGTTCTTTTATTTTCAGGTGCATCAAGCCCAATGACAAAAAGGGAGCACACATCTTCAATGAGGCTCTAGTTTGTCATCAGGTTCGTTATTTGGGTCTACTGGAAAATGTCCGTGTCAGAAGAGCAGGATATGCTTTCAGGCAACCTTATGAACCTTGTCTAGAAAGATATAAAATGCTTTGTAAACAGACCTGGCCACACTGGAGAGGCCCTGCCAGGTAAGAGTTGTTAGAAGTGTTTCCATCCTAACTAATCGTTGCAGGCATAACTCTGATTGCTTAACCATGGTTAAGCAATTGGGACTGAACTGTGGATTGTATGCTCTTCCCAGCTTCAAGCCATGGTTTCAGATACTAGATTAAGTGTGAATGCTGGCTAGTTTTAACTATATTACTGCTGATGTAATAGAATTTCAACTGTGATAAAATCCAGCAGAGTGATATGTTTTTCAGCAGGGAAAGGGAAGAGATGCACTTCCCAATGGAGATGCTTAACCACAGTTAAGCAACTGGCAATGTTACATTTGCATTGGCCCAGGGAGAATCACTTCAAGAAACTGATCCACTCAGAGACTGGGTTCTCACAACACAATAAGCCATGGTGGCTTGTGAGCCTTGTTTATGTCAGCATGACTTACTATGATGTCGGAGCCCGGTGCGGACAATTCAGTGCAGTTTGCTAACCGTGCACAAGCTACCCTGAGAATCCATGGCTTGCTGTTGAGTTGTTGAGGGTGGCTTGTTCTCAGGGTTGCTTGTCGTGATGTCTGAACCTGGCAGGATGGCTTCTCCCAAGCAGCTACAGAGCCACCTGGCAAGAGCGGCAAAGAGCCCAGCCACTCCTCGCAATGTTTCTAGTGCCGCTTCCCTCCTCCCTTGTCAGTGATGTCCACCTCTCCACCGATACAGAAATGACACTTGGGAATGTCCTGAACACGTTTATCACCTTTTCTTTTTCACTGCTTCAAAACTATGCAAATGTGTTCATAATTTCCCCCCCACGGTCCTTCGCAAGCGTGCAGATTCACCTGTCTATGTGCTGTCTGCTGTAGTACATTTGCCTTGTCAATTTCCTTGTAAATTACCTACTCCACTTCAGTGTTTCCATTGACAGCTTTTGGAGTTCACTGTCAATGGAAGCACCGCAGTGGAGTGCAATCACGCCACTCACGCATACACGTGTAGCTGTGCTAGCAAGAGGAATGGGCTGTGAGGAGCAGCTAAGGAGCCTTTTTTTCAGTGTTAAAGAAAGAAAATAAATAAAACCCTCGGCCACCTCATCCTAAAAAGTAAGGTAAGCACATACCCCCACTCCAAAGATATGGCATGTATGCGGGTGCTTTGCAAAGCAAGAAAGGAGGGGGGGAGAATCTCATCACAGCAGGAGTACAGAGGAGTTGTGCTGCAAAGGCCCCTGGGATATGTGGTGAGAGTGGGTGGGAGGATGACTGGGAAACAAGCTGTGGCAAGCTGGTGAGTGCCTGATCGTCTGTTGGCAGCAGCGTGGCTTAGTGAGCAATTAACCAACCCACCATGGCTTGGTTTCAGCGTGGCTTATTATGATGTGCGAACTGGCCCAGTGGCTATTATCACCCCTGCTTTTTTGCTCTTCCTGGATTGCAAAATTATCTTGGAATTCACAGATCATTGTTCATAGATCATTCATCATTGTTCCAGAGGACAAACCATAATTTTGCATGCTTCCACAAAGGTTCTTAATACGAGTTGGAGGAGGTATGCAAAATTGTGGGATCTGCTCTTGATTATTCAGGTGATCCATTTTCATATGAGTGTGGCATAATCTGGACTGGTTGAGAAATATGTTTAGCCGGGTACAAAGCAGCCAAGTGAACATGTGGTGATCCCAACACAGTCATGTTCAAATGTTTTTTCCTGGAAGTCTGAAACTTAGTAAAAGATATATACACAAATTGAACAACCATTTATTTATTTAAAATATTTCTAGGCTGCTTTTCAGGGCAGTGTACAACATTAGAATTCACATTACAAATTAATTAAAATTGGTTCATTATTTATTTATTTCTAAAGCCCCTCATGTCTTTCTAACTGAATTGTTTGAGAGTATGTTTGCCAACCTTCCCGCTTGTAAATTGCAAATCTGTTTTGTCCTGTGACTATACGTGCCTTGAGTTGCTGTAAAAGGGTATTAAAATCATAGATGGGTGAATCTGTCGACTTCTGGTATGTGTTACACTCACATGTTTTTACTCATAGTTGCATTCCATTTCTGCATCAACCTGCAACTTTTTTTAAAAAAAGTTTTAAATATCTTTTTTCAAATACCTATTTTGATACATTTAAAGTGCTAAGAACTGCAAAATCTGTTGAATAGCTTATGTTCTGGTCCACACATTACTCTGAAAGATACGGATCAGGAGGACATTTCACAGAATTCAAAAAATAATGAATTCCTCAAGCCATTCCTAAATAAAACACAGAATGTTCCTTCATTGCTTTGACAATTTCACAATATAGATTTCATAGATCATAGAGTTGGAAGGAGCCTACAAGGCTATCTAGTCCAACCCCCTGCTCAATGCAGGAAACTAGAGGAGGGGTCTCCCATCCAAGTAATAACCAGGCTTGACCCTGCTTAGCTTTCCACACTCAGACAAGCTGAGCCAGCATAAACCACAGGCCTGTATATATGATTGGAACTGTCTAATCCTTAATCACTTTATCAGAGCAGGCCTCTGTTAATTTCCATATTATTTTCACATTTGGAGCACAAGGTTTTGTAAACTGAATAGATAACAATTATTTACTGGTGTGCGTGTGTTTTTCAGACAGTGTCTATGGTAATAATATGATTACTAATGTGCTTATGGTAAACTCAGCATGTGCTTTTGTGGTAGGGTAACAGCTCGCAACTTTTTTTTTTTTAGAGCTGGTGTAGAGGTACTGTTCAATGAGCTGGAAGTCCCTGAAGAAGAATATTCCTTGGGTAGATCAAAAATATTCATCCGCAATCCAAGAACAGTACGTGAACCAATGTTTCTCAATTAAGTCAATGCAACTTGAATAACAAAATGTCCTCTTCTTTTTTGTTTTTGCAAGACACCAGAGATTTATTTTGACCTAAGGATAAATTCAGGCTGCCCAGCAATGAAGGGCTAAAGCTTAGTAGGTTTGGAAAAGAAGAAGAGGCAGCGTGTGTGTGTGTGTGTGTGTGTGTGTGTGTGTGTCAGTGTCACAGTGACATACCATCTAATGACCTTACTGCACATTCCTTAAAACATTAATTATATGTGGACCTGAACTGCAAAAAACAAACAAAAACGCCCAATTAAAATTTGTTAAAGATATTCTACCCTTCCTCCAGAGCTGTATTTTGGCATTGCAACAACTCTTAGACTTGATCTGCATGTGCAGCAAAATGAGGTGGTAGGAATGGAGTATAGCAGTTTGGAGTGCAGGTGGGGAATGCCAATTTTGAATGCTCTCCCATGTAAAAACTCCTTGCAGACCAAAAAACAGAATATTGGACAGGGAGGTTCCAGCCCAGCCTGTCCCCTGCTGTGCAGGTTGTCTGTTGTGAGGGATGGTGTTTTTTTTACATGGGGACATTAAAAATGAGATACTTCCACCTGCAGTCAGAAATGGCACATTCCTTTCTACCACCTCATTCTGTTGCATGTGTAAACCAGACCTAATGTAGGCTAAGCAGAGACAGTGAGTTTTTCCAAAGTTTCCTGGTGAGTTTCATAGGTGAGCCCAGGGGATTTGAACCTGAATTGCCCACATCTAAGCCCAATACTTCAGCTACTACACCACTCTAGCTTTCTTTGGCAAGCAATGCCCTAATATGTTAAATATTGTTTTTAAAATGCTGTTCTTTCTTCTCTTTCCCACCCCCCTCTTCCCCCCCAAATCTGCATAGCTCTTCAAATTAGAAGACCTGAGGAAACAGCGCCTTGAGGATCTGGCCACACTAATCCAGAAGATCTACAGGGGCTGGAAGTGCCGCACACGTTTCCTTCTGATGAAAAAGAGTCAGATTGTGATTGCTGCTTGGTACAGAAGATATTCAGTAAGACAGGGTTTTGTTGGCTTAGGCTTTTATCCTGACTCTTCTCAAGGGTTTGGTGCAGTTATCAATACTTCTTTTAAAAAAAATGGTAACATCCATTATTTAAACAAAATATCCAATGAAATAAAAGAAATTGCCATAAACTGTAATCTGTACACCAATTTTATAGTGAGTGTTCTTGGAAAGTGCTCAGGTTTAGACTTCAGTAAGTCTGCCATAGCCTTGGGATTTTCATAATTGTAAGGCAGTCACTTATGGAATGCCTCTGCATACTTTTTATTGGTAAAACACACACACACACACACACACACACACTTTGAATTGAGCTGGAAAGGCTATAGAAACAGCATTACAGCCCTTGGGCTCAATGCCACTGTAACACTTAAACATGGCTGTTGCCTTAAGCCCGGTTATGAAAGATCCCCAGTGTACTGTAAAACCATGCCTTCTTCCTGAGCCCAATCTCTGCCCCCAGAAGGTGTGTATGGGGAGCCTGCTGCTTTATCACGTGAGCAGAAGGGCTAGAGAGGTGGGGAAAGTGTCTTAACTATGGTTTGCTCATTGAAGCTATAACACAACCATTGTTAATACAAAGCAGGTCTTGCCAACCCACTTCAGACCATGGTTTTGTGTGTTGGTTTGTGGCCAATTATCAACCATGACTTAGTTATTTAGTCATAATGCCTACCGTAATCAAAGTTAAGTGCAGCAGGGCTCTTGTAGCACTAGTGTTGTGCGTTTCCATTGACAAGTCCCCATTAGGGGATTAGGGGATTTTTTCTGTATAAGTCCTCAAGGACAGTCCTACATAACATGCATAACAATAGAACCATTGTAAAAATGAGGTGTGTTGAAGCATTTTCTATGTACTCCCCCCCCCCCCTTCACCAGCTTGGAGATAAATAAATGAATTGCATTTATGTCTAGGTTTCTGTTGCAGGTTTTTTAGCTATGATATGCAAAAAAAAGTATGTGTGATTTGATTACTATTCCAGTTTTTTAAAATCCCCAATGCTGTCTTTCATATACACACACACTTTTTAAAAATTTTTCAATACAGCAACAAAAGAAGTACCAGAAGACCAAGAGTTCTGCCATCATAGTACAGTCTTATATCAGAGGATGGAAGGTGAGTTTGGTGAATAATTTGGATTTACCTTGATTCCCTTTCCCTGCGTGATCTCAGTGCAGATTAACTGAGGCATCCAGGTAGTTAAAGCTGGGAATCCAAAGCCTTCTCCATTACGATCTGAGGGTTTACTTATTGCTCAGTGTGGGGGTATCAATTGCACCAGCATGTTCAGGAATGCTAACAAACTTCACCTTAACACAGACCCACAGAAGTTTTCTGGGAATAAAGAACACTGGTGCTATTGCTTTCCATAGAACATTGTGCTGAGGGAGTCACTTTTTCTTGTAGTATTACCTCCTTCCAGACATGTTTATTTCCTTAGGGCATGCTGACATGTAAAAAGTAAATGCAGTCTCTTAGGTAAAAACTACATTGTATGTGGCTGAGCTGACTTTCCAAACCCCAGCTGTTGCTTCTCTATGGCAAAGTAAAGTTAGGAAGAGGTGATTTGAGGGGGGAAAGAGGCAGAAAGGAATAGGGATAACTTGATCCTTCCTCTGCCCAGGATTTTCCCTTCCAGTTCCTTCTCCCAGTCCTCACTCCAGGTTCCATGTTTCATTCATAACCATGTATCTAAACTTACAGGGTGGAAAACAGTCGGTGGGAGACGGGTTAAGCATCCTTCTGTCCGTCTCTTCCTGATGGAAAATGTTTATTTTATTAAATATTTATTAATTTAATATTTGTTTTATTTTCAAAAGTGGGATTTAATGAATCAGTTGATTAATTGCATTGCTGCTTTGCAGTAGTGAAGCAGTGGCTGGGTTTTGGAAATGCAACTGGGCCTTGTAGTTTCAGCCTTAACGTGCTTTAAATAACTAGGATACCCCCAACACTTTCTGCTGCTGCCTGTGCCAAAAGAATCTAAAATGCAAAAGTTATGTAAAATATGGCTTACTGGAATGTTGTTTGGATTATTATGCTAAAAAAAAATTCCTCTTCAATTTTTGTTTAACTTAAGCTTCCGCTAGAATCTGCATTACATGCATCTACTGACTATTTTAAGAACATGAGTGGTTGTGACTTAAAATCCCAAGTCAACAGCAGAATTTAATGAGTCTGGGAAAGCTAGTTTACACCAGTTGCACCCATGTACCAGCAATAGCTCATAGGAAATAAATGCTGCCTCCCCACATTAGTTTTGCAATACTATTTTTAATAGTAATAGATCGCGGTTGACACGATCACGCCCAAGCGCCCTCTCCCTCTGGGCAGAGCCCGGCCAGCTCCCTGGTACACACCAGAGCTGAGGGCAATGAAGCAAGAGGGAAGACAGCTGGAACACAGGTGGAAGAAAACTCGTGCTGAATTTGACCGAACACAGGTTAGAGCTCAGTATCGAGCCTACTCTGTGGTGGTGAGGGTGGCGAAGGGAGAATTCTTTTTCACCACCATTGCATCTTCTCAGTGCCGTCCAGCGGCGCTTTTCTGAGTGGTCCATGGCTTTTTAAACTCTGGGCCAGCGAAAGAAATGGTAGAACCCTCAGTTGCACGCTGTGACGAGTTTGCACGGCACTTTGAAGATAAAGTCGCTCAAATTCGTCATGAATTGGACACCACAATTAGTGCAGCTCCTTTAGTAGAGGTGTCCAGAGCACTGTCTGGTCTGGTTTTATTGGATGAATTTCAGTTATTGAGGCCCGAGGCTGCAGACAAGGTGCTTGGCCAAGTCCGGTCAACCACCTGCGTGCTTGACCCTTGCCCGTCATGGCTTATTACATCAAATAAGGAGGGGATAGCCGGCTGGGTCCAGGAGGTTGTAAACGCCTCCTTGAGAGAGGGAGTGGTGCCAGCCTCTTTGAAAGAGGCGGTGATTAAGCCACTTCTCAAAAAGCCTAACCTGGACCCGGATAATGTTAATAACTACAGGCCGGTAGCTAATATCCCATTCCTGGGCAAGGTGCTTGAGCGGGTGGTTGCTGGTCAACTCCAGGCACTCTTGGATGAAGCGGACTATCTAGATCCATTTCAATCTGGATTCAGGCCTGGTTTTAGAATGGAAACTGCCTTGGTCGCCCTGTGGGATGACCTCTGCCGAGAGAGGGGGAGTGTGACCCTGTTGATTCTCTTGGACCTCTCAGCGGCTTTCGATACCATCGACCATGGTATCCTTCTGGATAGGTTGTCTGGGTTGGGAGTTGAAGGCACTGCGCTCCAGTAGTTCCGATCCTACTTGGGTGGCCGATTCCAGAAGGTGGTGCTGGGGGATTACTGCTCTGTCCCTTGGCAGTTATGTCAGGGGGTGCCACAGGGCTCTATTTTATCCCCTATGCTGTTTAACATCTACATGAAACCACTGGGAGAGGTTATCCGGAGGTGTGGGCTGAGGTGTCATCAATATGCAGATGACACCCAGCTCTATCTCTCCTTTTCATCTAATCCAGGTGAGGCAGTGGCTGTTCTGAATCAGTGCCTGGGCACGGTAATGAACTGGATGAGGGCTAATAAACTGAGACTCAATCCAGATAAGACGGAGGTACTGTTAGTGGGTGGTTCGTCTGCCCAGCTAAGTGATATTCAACCAGTTCTGGATGGGGTTGCACTCCCCCTGAAGGATCAGGTTCGTAGTTTGGGGGTGCTCTTGGATCCACAGCTGTCACTCGAGGCACAGATGAACTCAGTGGCACGGAGCACCTTTTATCAGCTTAGGCTGATATACCAACTATGTCCTTATCTGGACAGAGATAGCCTAGCTACAGTTATCCATGCTCTGGTAACCTCTCGTTTGGATTACTGCAATGCGTTATACGTGGGGCTGCCTTTGAAAATGGTCCGGAAACTTCAGCTGGTCCAAAATAGGGCAGCGAGATTGTTAATGGGGACTGGCCGACGTGAACATATTATGCCAGTGCTTTCTCATCTGCTGCCAGTCTGTTTCTGGACCCGATTCAAAGTGCTGGTGCTAACATTTAAAGCCCTAAATGGCTTGGGGCCAGGGTATCTGAAGGATTGTCTCCTCCCATATGTACCTGCCCGGACACGTATCTGCATCAGCGGTCCTTCTCTGAGAGCCCCTGCCAAAGGAAGTGAGGCAGGTGGCTACCAGGAGGAGGGCCTTTTCTGCTGTGGCACCCCGGTTGTGGAATGAGCTCCCCAAAGAGGCTCGCCTGGTGCTTACTTTGTACTCTTTCCGGTGCCAGGTGAAGACCTTTCTATTCTCCCAGGCATTTTAATCATTTTAATCATCTTAATTATTTTAATCTTGTAGCTGTTTTTAACTCTGCTGCTAGCTCTGCTGTTTGTTTTTAATCTGTGGTTTTAAGTTTTATATTTATTTTATATTGTATTTTATGGTTTTAACAGTTGTAAACCACCCAGAGAGCTTCGGCTATTGGGCGGTATAAAAATGTATTAAATAAATAAATAAATAAAAATAAAATAAAGCCTACACTCAGGAACAGTAGGCCAAATTGCATAATATCAACAGACATAAATGAAAAAATGATAAAATATTTGTTTCTTATGGGAGGAATGGAGTGGGTAGGTGGGCAGCCAGTTACTCCATATCTTTCATACAGCTGTATTTTTTCAAGTGTTAATTCTTCTTTGGCATGGGGGGTGTCCTTATTTATAGGCCCGTAAGCTGCTTCGCGAACTGAAGCACCAGAAGCGCTGTCAGGAAGCGGTTACAACTATTGCGGCCTATTGGCATGGTGCTCAGGTAAGAAATTAGAAGTAGGTTTCTCTTTGTTCCATAGCCATTGCATGGTGCAAAGGTTGTCTAGATAGATAGGCCAAAGAAATGTTTTCAGCTGCTTTGTTTACTTCACTTGCATTTCTCCTTTTTTGCAGCTGTACTTTTAACAAGTTTCAGTCTAGCCAGCTCACACTTTCATTTATACTGTATGAAATTTCTTTCTTTCTTTCTTTCTTTCTTTCTTTCTGTCTCTATCCATTGGGAAGTTGAAGCAACCTTTTTCTCGCTCAAATTTTTCTGTAATTCATTTTCAAATGCACCACAGGCGCGAAGGGAACTGAGGCGGCTGAAGGAGGAGGCTAGGAATAAACTTGCTATTGCTGTTATTTGGGCTTACTGGCTTGGATTTAAGGTACTACCTGCAAGTGTCATGTGACCCCCTTCCTTACCCAACTTCATTAGTAAAAAGCAAGAATTAAGCATTTTTACTGGCTTACTAAACCTGAGTACCGTATGTCATTGCTGATTGATAACCATCCATTTTCATCTTTGCCACACTTAACCTGAAAAATTTCCATACTAAAAAGTTTTAAACGTGCCCATAACACTAATTGCTTCTAGATGCTTAATAGCTTGTTAAGACTGAAAATGAGTGGATTCAACATGCTAAAATGTATTTAACTAAATGTGCATGTCTCAAAGCAAAAGGTCTTTATTAGCATGTACTTGCAGTAATATTTTTTCAGGTTCCGACACTAAGGCTGTTTTTTTTGGGGGGGGGAATTGCATTAATTAAATTCACAGCAGTGCACATGTATTCGAACCATGCCTTAATACAGCTTTCCCCAATCTGGTGCCCTCCAGATGTGGGGTGCCCAGCATTGCTGGGAATAATGGGGGTTGCAGTCCAATCCATCTGGAGCGCATTAGGTTGGGGAAGGCTATCTTAATACTTCACATTTTATTACCAAGTATTGTTTTGTTTATTCCAGCACAGTGCTATGGCATAATTTTCTAGTTTTAAAAAAACATGAACGATATAACCTTGGGCTGTCAGACAGCACTCGGGGGCCTTATCAGGCCTTTTAGGGAGCCCACCCAATTGAGTTTTCTGCCTGTGGTATATCTAGCAACCTTAGAAACAGTAATCTATGGCAAACTGTTACCAGTTTTTGTCTGTTGGTAGTATCTGTAGTGAACAAATAGGTTTTAGTTGTTTCTATAGCATAGGGTTGCAGTTCTACAAAGTTTTCTCTCTCAGAAATGCATTTTGCTTGTTTCTTTAATGATTAGTTTACTCTAAAGAAGGGTGTCAGAATTAGAAGTCCAGTATAGCAGTTAAGTTTAGATTTTTCAAGAGAAAGTGATTAACATGCAAGTCTAAACTATGGCCCTGAAAAAATTCCAGGAATTCCAGTGTCAGCTGTTCTTAGAAATGAAGTTGCACTAAAATGTCAGGGCTGGCTCTGATTTAGGGTGGGTGGGGGAAGGCAAGTGGCCTCCCACAGTAGGCCCCACTACACCTACACACACACACACACACACACACCTTGTTAAGCCTGCAGTGGCTGCTACTCCTTCTCCCCACCTGTACGCACTGCTGTAGGCACTGGGCCATTGGCATTCACCTCTTCAGCATTCTGCTCAATTACCATGTCAGGATAGGCTCTGCAGTGAACCCCAAGCTTGGATGTTGGCCTGCAATAGCCAAAAAGGCAGCAGCCCTTTCTCAGGAGTCTGCTCACTAACACCACCTGCTTGCCATTCCGGCCTACGTTAAAACCTCAGCGATTTGTGTTTGGGAGGGGCCCTCGCTCAGTGGTAGAGTGGGTAGAAGGTATCTGCAGTTCAAGGGTATCTGATTTAGGGATGGGAAAGACTCCTGCCCAAGGTCTTTGAAAGCTGCTGCTAGTCAGAGGAAAAAGTTCTTGGACAGAATGGCCTAATGGGCTATTTGGTATAAGGGAACTTCGGATGTTGTCAGGCCCAGAGTTAGCAGTTGACTTCAGGGGCCGTGGTAGTCAGTAGCTGCGCAGTGATGGCGAGCCCTGTCCATGGGCCTGTTGCTAGTCCCCAAGCTGCAGGAGAGGACTATGTACATGCTCATCTCACTGCGATGCACTGGCGCAGCCTTCCCCAGCCAGGTGCCCTCCAGATGTTTTGGATCACAACTCCCAGCATTCCCGACCATTGGCCATACTGGCTGGGGATGATGGGAGTTGAAGTCCAAAACATCTGGAGGGCAGCAGAGAATGTTTGTTTTAACATACCGGTAATATTTTATCAAGGAGTTTTAAGAGAATGCTACAGATATGATAGTTAACATTAATTCTCTCTAAAAAATAACAAAGGAAAAATTAAAATAAGGTTGCCATAACATTGCATGGATAACAGAGAAAAGGGCAGGGGGTGGAATAGTGTGTTATGCAGCATTCAGAACCTCTTGTCTAATGTTTTAATATGGCTCATTACTAGATCAGCCTTCCTGAACCTGGTGCTCTCCGGATGGCTTGGACTACATCACCCCTGACCATTGGCCATGCTGGCTGGGGCTGATGGGAAGGCACCTTATTGGGCTTGACTAGAGGATGGCTTTTGAAATAACTGCTACTTGTATTAAACCATGCAGGCAGTGTTTATTTATATATTTAAGTATATGGTAAAAGGGTGAAACAATTCAACGTGCCTCTGGGCTTCAGTGATGATGTACAAAAATAAGTGGCTCGAGAACAGTGAGTCTAATTTAGAGAACTGGGTAAAATAGCTTTGTGAGCTGCAGTGATGGTCGATATACTGTTAATGTAAGCTAACACAGGATCCTATAGACAGTTTTTCTTTGGGCTGGACTAGTGTGTTAAGTAATAATTGGACATTCTTCTGCAAGATAGGTTTGACTGGCTTGTTTGAGGTTTAGGTATTTGAAGTAAAGGGTACTTCACATGACCAACCTCTTACTGTGAGATAATTCAAAGATGTTCATGTTGTTTGGTGATCAAACAGCACATGCCTTGCCCTGCCATCAGCAAGGCTGTTTTTATTTTGTGTTTTTAAAAACAAAAGCAAACCTTTGTCAGTTATAAAATGAGGGGTCACAAGCTGAACCTATTTATGAAACGCTCACCAGTTGCTGCCCTTTAATATAAGATGAGATTTATTTATTTTTTAAATAATCCCACTGAGAGGAAACTGACTGCAAGCCTTTAAAAGCAAGTGTTACTGCCTATGACACTTTCAGAATAATGATGGAGGTGGGAGGTGTTCCGCTTCTACAATCCCTCCAGTATTCGTGTGTTCTATACCCAGCCTTCCCCTATGTAGCACCCTCCAGATGTGTTGGACTACAACTCCCATAATCCAGTATGCCCCCATGGGTGTGCTGGGTGGGGATGATGGGGGTGTAGTCCAACACATCTGGAGGGTGCCAGGTTGGGGAAGACTGTTCTGTGCTAAGAATTTCCAGTGCAAATCCTTTAAATGTCAACTCAGAAGGAAATCCTATTAAGTTCACTGGGGTTTACTCCCAGGAAAGTTGGTATAGGATTGCAGCCTAAGTGTGCTTTCTTGTATGACCTTTTATTTAAACACAGGCTTAAATGACAGACCGGGCTTTGTTACCAGGATCTTTCAAACAGCAAAATTTGCAAGACAATTCTTCTGTTAGATGAACCGAGGTACCAATGCTGCAGGTGCATAGCTATAGCTGCTACTGCTGTTGTGCCATATCGAACAATTCAAACACAGTAGATGTCTGTCCCCTACTAATACTAAAATAGTGAAAACGAATTAACAGACTCATGTCCACACAAAATGCATAGATTTCTTTGTTTTATTTTTAAATCCTCCCCCTGCCCCAGTCCCTACTGTTTTACACATACTGAAGTCATGTTTCTGTGATGTGATATTCATATGTGATGACCAAGAAAAAGCTCATTTACAAGATTTTTGTAAGAAAGTGCATTGACATCAAAGTGCTAAGGATAGTGGAAATTAAAGAGGGATGGAATTGCCCTAAGCTGGGATTCCCCCAAGTGCTTATGTTCAGTCCTTGGTTTAGTCTCTTTGCACTTCAGGTACCTGCCGTTGCTGAATGGCATACGTGGACTGGTTTATAATATTTGGTCTGAATCAATGTCCCTTGGGGCTGCAACTGCGCAGAACACTTTCCATTAAAATTAAGAACTGTCCAGCTTTGCCAAACTTAACGTATGCCCTAGGAGAGTGCTAGTATGAGGGAATGCCTGCAGCTCATAATTCTTTAATATGCATTGGTGAAGCCGTGTTGAGGGCCAGCTTCACTTCTCACCCTGTCTTCACCCTGACATGCTGGGGTTCTAAAGGTTATATACTGTTCTTCCATCTTCCTGTATCGGCTATTCTCTCAATGGGAGCATTCTCTTTCTGATCATTGTGCTATCTGCATCGGGCTGTCTCTATGATTCACTATCTAAACATTTTAGGCTCGAAGGGAGTTGAAACGCTTGAAGGAGGAAGCTAGGCGCAAGCATGCTGTTGCAGTCATTTGGGCTTACTGGCTTGGACTAAAGGTACTCTTTCAAACAACTCCCTTTTGTCAGTTATGAACTCAATAAAGCGTGGCCTCTACTAACGCATAATAAACTTCTGGTGCTCTGGGATTGCTATAGCAAGCATGATCTTTAAGGGAATTATTTCCCCCCACCAACTTCTAGAAATGAAACAAAAGCTATTGCATGCTTTGTCAGACAATTTTAAATGTATGTGTTTGTTATATATATACACGCAGCTGTTTGGAGGCACTGCTAATCTTATCAGGAGTGTGGATTATCAGGGAAATAGTATATAGTTTTTATTAAAGGGATGGCATCACGGTTGGCCTGTATTGGCAACAATTCTTGTTAAACCTATTAGACATTACTCTTCTTAATGACCTCCATTTGTGATAAGAACTAATTGTGACTATAGCTTTCTTTGCTTTTGTTGGTAAATATTGCCCAGAATTTCTCCATGCAGAGTACAGTCAATTTTCCTTCACTGTGCTCTGGTGAGGGTGGTTCCTTACTGGATATTACCTGTAGGCAAGAGCTTGAGGAGCTTGTGGGGCCAGCAGCAAGCTCACAAGTGGGTTGTGCTCATGTGGAGGGGAAGGACAACAAGTGAGCCCCCCTCATTTGGCACTTGCATCTTCACTCCCCTGTGGGAAACAAGAAGCAGGAGTGAAGCATACTCATCTGGAGCTTGCAGGAGCTTCTGCAAGTGCCGGATGAATGCATAGCAGCAGCCGCTCTACCAAGGAAACTCCCTTGTTACCTCCAGTCACACATCAGAGATAACAAGTGGATTTCCTTTTGTGCCACTCACCCTTCCATTTGGAGGGAGAGTGGTATGCAGGGAAATCCCCTTATCTCTGATCAAAGATCAGAGATAGCAAAGGGGATTCATCTCCCCACCTCTTTCCAAAGCTCCTGGTAGCCTGCAGGCCAGGGGATGGGGCTTTGAGAGGGAGCAGGCAAAGTCTGTAGAGGGAGCCTCCGTGGGCCAGATGGGCAATCTTTGTGGACTGGATTAGGCCCGAGGGCTGGAGGTTACCCATCCACGATTTATGTGAACAAATTCTTCCATGTCAGGGACTATATATGTGGCCACTGCAATTCCTGTGCTTGCAGCTGAACTTCTCAATTGGCCACAATCACACAAATCACAACAATTGCACAAGCTCTCAAATGGAGGTGACATTTCACAGAAGCTGCACTTTTGGGTGGGCACAGCCTGGCTGTGAACCTCCCAGGGACCACCAGCAAGTGTGAAATGGTACCATGTTTCAGTCACATATATGTGTAGTTGCTTTAAATTTAAGGCTGCTCCCTCTTATTTTGATTTACTTAATGCACCCAAGTTTGACTTGTCCCCCAAGTAAATCAAGTAATAAGTTTTAGGTAAACCTATTTTGGACTAAGGTAGAACAGAATTTATAAATCTTGATTTATTAGAAATTTTAGGTCATTTCCTCCAGGCATTTGTGTTATGATGCACATTCAAGTCATTAGTCTTCAAATCTGTCATTTGGGGTTGATGCCCAAGTCACACATGATGCAGGCACCCATGTCTTCAACACGGGTCTGCCCCAAACTTGTCTAAAGTGGGGGTTCTGAATCTTGCACCAGGAACTTTTTCCCCAGCCAGACTTGCTTTTCACTACCAAAGACCAACTGGGGGAGAACATACTAGGGGAGATGGGGGTGAGTAAGGGCAGTGGTCAGGACTAGGGGCTGATAGTGTCAAAATAAATGTTTTTTTGGGGGTAAACATGATGAATGGGGTGGCCTGGAATACTGTTCACTGATATAGAAAATCCTAGTGGTTAGAGCCAGTGTGGCGTAGTGGTTAGAGTGTTGGACTGGGACTTGGGAGATCTGGGTTCTAGTCCCCGCTCAGCCATGAAACTCACTGGGTGACTTTGGGCCAGTCACTGACTGTCAGCCTAACCTACCTCACAGGGTTGTTGTGAGGATAAAATGGAGAAGAGGAGGAGAATTATGTAAGCCACCTTGGGTTCCTTTCAGGAAAAAAGGCAGGGTATAAATATAATTAATAAATAAATAATAGTGATTGGAGACTGAGGACACTTGAATTCTAACAGCAATTGCTTTCTAGAAAAGTCCAGCTTATCGGTATGGCAGGAGGCAGTTTATGGGTAAGCAACCTGTGGAGAGGAGATGTGCCAATCAGCTGATGGTGCAATCCCATTCCATTAAAACCAGTGAGGGTATTACCATTGGACATAAAGATTTGTGCCACAGAGAAGATACATATAGATGCTTTAGACCAGTGTTCTCCAACCTTGGGTCCCCAGATGTTTTTGGCCTACAACTCCCAGCATGCCCCAGTCAGCATAGCTGGGAGTTGTAGGCCAAAAACATCTGGGGACCCAAGGTTGGAGAACACTGCTTTAGACTCTTACTGCCATACATTAACCAGCTACTCGAAAACCACATCCGATCACTGTTTGATGTGGTTCTGCTCTCTCTTGCTCTCTCTGCGTATGGTTTACTTAATTTTTAAAAAATGTCCTGATCTAAATTAATGTTATAGCTACTACATTTAAACTGTTTCTAAGTGCTTCCCTTTCCTAAATATCTGAATATAGAAATCAAGCCTGTATGTTATCTGGAACTTAAATGATTAAAAAAGGGAAATATCTAAGTAACTCAAGATCAAGTCCGGGGGGGTGGGGATTGCATGAAAAGGTCTCTGCTATAAATCTGTTATAAATCTGATGATGTCAGGAAGCCTTAAGGATAATGAGGGCGAGGCTTCATTCTCACTGAAGTGGTAAACCTATGTCTGAGTTGTGCCACTTTAGAGTGCAGGTTAATGCATACTTTGATTGTATGCGCTTCCATATAAAATAATTGTCTGCATGCAGAGAATTAGCATATGTGCAGAGATTGTTATGCCTTTTTTCTATGGAGGACCATTCAGTCAAGTGAGCCCCTGTGTGCAGTCTGAAGTTGTATAGCCAAGAGACACAGGTTTACCAGCAGTAAGAAATAGACCTGAGAATGCTGAAACTCTCTTGTGTAATTAAGGAGCATTTTTTACTTTGCCTGTATTTACCTTAACTTTCTATATCTAGAAAGGATCTGCACTGTGCAATTATTTTTATAGAACACCGCTAGAATTCGTCTGTCTGCAATTCAGTGCATTATTTATGCTTGTGGGAAAAACAATGAAATGAAAGCCAAATGTTTACTCTGTGATTTTAATTTGTCAGGTCCGTAGAGAGTACAGGAAATTCTTCCGAGCCAACGCTGGAAAGAAAATTTATGAATTTATACTTCAGAAAATTGTACGTATTTTCATACTTATAATGTTGTTGCAGCAGCAATCACATTCACCTATCTCCATGCATAGAAGAGAATAGTAAAACAAATCCATGAAGACAGATTTGGCTTTGCAGTTTACATAAAATGGGCTGATTAAAGGATTCTACTATTTTTATAGTACACAAGACATTATCCAACACTGGCAGTCTGCCAGTGCCAATTGCATTGCACTAGCGGGAATAACTGCTAACACAACAAGAAGCTAGCGCTTCATAGTGCGATTCCGGAAATTAACTCACATTAGCATTTCCAAAACAGGACAAATCAGTGGAGTTTACAGAAGGGAGCTCCGCTGACTTAGCAAAACTGGAAACTAGCGCTTCCGGAACAGTGCTATCAAGCACTGGCTTCCCATTGCAGTCATTCCCACTAGTGCAAGAGCAGCGTTGGATACTGGCCATAGAGAATAACACTGCTTCTCCCTAATTATCTGAATTAATTATCTCTGCTACAGACAAACAGTACATGTGGTGCTCCTTTGTATGTATCTGGAATTTAACAACAGTAATCATGACTTTCAGGTTTGACACCTCTACCTAGCTTGAAGCTGCTTCCTTCAATCTATAATGGAATCAAGGCTATTGAAGCCTTGTAATGGAAGCCCCACACATTGTCTAAGATTTGACTGTGCATAATTTCTGAGAAAAATGGCAAGTGGAAATGCCAAAAAATGCCAAAAAATTCTTAGTGCCAAAAAATGAGTCCTTTTTCCTAGGCTATAAATGCAGACAACAATGTGTAACACAATGACCTGGTTTGCCCATAACAACAACCCATACTATAGGTTGTCGTTACGTGCGAACCTGGAACCATGGGTTAACTATGTGTTGTTAACCATGAATAGCCCACAAAGAACCCATGGTTTGTTGTTAGGCTGTGAACTCTGGGTTGTTTAAACCACAGATTGTCGTTATGTGCAAACTCAGAACTGTGGCTTGTTCATGGGTTGGTTCACCAGGCTACAGAGGCAGCAGGCAAGAGTGGTAAAAACAAAACAAAACCCAGCCGCTCTACATTCCAGTACTATAGTGCCACAAAGGCATGTGGGATACAGGGAGGGAGCAGGCAAAGGGCATGGGAACCAAACAGCTCAGGAATTGAAAAAACAATCTGTGGTTTGTGCGATCACCTGGCAGCCAAATCATGGCTTAACTCTGGGTAAGGCAACAACCTATGGGCTAATTAAACTATGGGCTAATTAAACTATGGGCTGTTGTTATGTGTGAACCAGGTCAATGGTTGCATACACATGTAACAATAAGCCAGGAATCCTGGCTTATTAAACGACAATATGAACAAGCTGTGAGCTGGTACCTGCAGCCTGTTCACTCTCTCATTTCACATAAAGGGGTTAGCTTTGCGAGGCATCCAAACCCAGGATTATGGTTAAGTGCACCTAAACAAGCCAGGATCATAAGCCAGCTTTAAACAAGGGTTTGTTGTTGGTTTATGAATCCTAGCTTGTTTGGGTACACTTAACCATAATCACAAATTTTAATGTAACTTGAAGCTATCCCCTTCCTGGTTTGTTTACCTGCTCACACGAAAGAAAGAGTGGAGCAGGAGTGAACAGCCTGCATGTGTAAGCATGTAGCTCATTCACATTGTACTTTATTAAGCTGGGATTCCTGGCTTATCACTGACGGTTCACACGATAGCAGGGTGATTAAAAAGCTACAGTGGCTTCTTAACCACCCTGCGTGTATTGGTTACGTGCCACCTGATTTACATAATTATCCTCACCATGACATCTGAACCCAGTGCGGGTGAATAGTTGGGCTGGTTAACAAACTACGCAGAACCCACATGCTGTTTTAGGCTTCTGGGGCAAATGCTTTGTTGACTCAGTAAAATCCATGATGATTTCTCGGTTAGTTATTGCCAGAGAAGTATCTTAGCTTTTAGATTAAATGCAGCTAGATGTTGTGAATAGGAAATGTGGTCATACCAAGCCTACTTGAACAATTCAGTGTTAAAGATTAACGTAAATGCCTTTCTCAATTTTTCTTAACATAGGTGCAAAAGTATTTTTTGGAAATGAAAAATAAGATGCCTTCTTTATCACCAGTAGATAAAAACTGGCCAGCAAGGCCTTATCTTTTCTTGGATTCAACTCATAAGGAACTGAAGAGGATATTCCACTTGTGGAGGGTAACAATATCATACAAGAGTTAATCTTATTTTATTTTTATTTGTTGATATTTTTATTTATAGGCTGTTTTTCCAGCCACAAGCCTTCAAAGCAGCTTACGCAATAAAAAACTTAGATCCAAAACCAACAATGAAATACCACTGTAAAACAGATAAAAAATAAGCAGAAAGCAGAAAATTCATTAAAAGCCAATAATAAAGAAATTGGGTAGCAAAGCATCCTGTGGTGTTAATATTCTCTATTACCGTATTTTTCGCTCCATAAGACGCACTTTCCCCTCCCAATAAAATAGGGGGAAATGTCTGTGCGTCTTATGGAGTGAATATTGTTTGTTGTTTTGTTGTTGTTGTTTTTTTAAGAAATTTTTTAACTTACTTCTGCTGGTTGGGGAAGAGCGGAGGGCTGGGGGGGGGCAAGCCCCCACCTCTCAGCTGATTCCCCACGGAACAGCTGATTTAATTTATTTTTATTAATTTATTTTTTACTAACTTGTGCTGGTCCGGGGGAAGAGCAGAGGGCTCCTCACTCCTGGGCTCTTGGGCAGGCGGGGCAAGCCCCGCCTCTCAGCTTTCCCCGCGGAACAGCTGATTACTAACTTGTGCTGGTCCGGGGGAAGAGCGGAGGGCTCCTGGGCGGGCGGGGCAAGCCCCTGCCTCTCAGCTGATTCCCTGCGGAACAGCTGATTCAATTTTTTTTTAAATTATTTATTTATTTATTTTTTTACTAACTTGTGCTGGTCCTGGGGAAGAGCGGAGGGCTCCTGGGCGGGCGGGCAAGCCCCCGCCTCTCAGCTGATTCCCCGCTGAACAGCTGATTTTTTAATTTTAATTTTAATTTTTTTACTAACTTGTGCTGGTCCAGGGGGAGAGCAGAGGGCTCCTCACTCCTGGGCTCCTGGGCAGGAGGGGCAAGCCCCCGCCTCTCAGCTGATTCCCCGCGGAACAGCTGATTTATATATATATATATATATATATATATATATTTACTAACTTGTGCTGGTCCGGGGGAAGAGCGGAGGGCTCCTGGGCGGGCCTAACTTGTGCTGGTCCTGGGGAAGAGCGGAGGGCTCCTGGGCGGGCGGGCAAGCCCCCGCCTCTCAGCTGATTCCCCGCTGAACAGCTGATTTTTTAATTTTAATTTTAATTTTTTTACTAACTTGTGCTGGTCCGGGGGAAGAGCAGAGGGCTCCTGGGCGGGCGGGGCAAGCCCCCGCCTCTCAGCTGATTCCCCGCTGAACAGCTGATTTTTTAATTTTTATTTTTTTACTAACTTGTGCTGGTCCGGGGGGAGAGTGGAGGGCTCCTGGGCGGGGCGGGGCAAGCCCCCGCCTCTCAGCTGATTAAAAAAAAAAAAATTTTGTTTTTTAACATACCGTACCGTAAGTGCGTCTTATGGAGCGAAAAATACGGTATTTATTCAAAGTGTTGTTTTAGCAAAAATAGATGTATTCCAGTGGCTGTGAAGAATATATTCTTTTAAACGGCCTTAATCTAAAGAAAGTGAGTTGCTCTTAGGTTCTATCTGTTGGGAGCAATGTTAACATTATTCTCCCCCTATGAAAAGGTGGTACTCTTATCTGTCTGAGCAGTCCCTGTATCCATCTTGTGAGTCAAGGTAGCCATTAAAAGGCTACCAAGGTAGCCATAAATCCTATTTACAAAAAGCTTAAATGTTTGGATGACTTAACAATTCAAGCAACGTCCAACCTGGGAACTGTGCACACATTATCTGGTCATCATCATCATCAGGCGATCACTCGTGACTGAGTAAGATTGTCTTCCGGGATAAAAGGAGGAAATTCTAAAGAAGATTGTGTAGACTCTAGCGATGGGTCCGTAAGTGACTGTGGAGGCCAATTCTAGATCCACACAGCTTCCCATAGTGAGGACACAGGTTACCAGATGGAGGATGGTCCTGTAAAGGATTCATTTGACGTGCTTTTCGCTTAGCACGTTTCTCCCTTTCACCTTGCACTCGGGCTTCTTCAAAGTCCATGGAACCTTTGTGAAAGGCCAACTTCCATTTAGATCGTTCATGGGCCAGAGCTTCCCAGTTTTCGATGTTTATATTGCATTTTTTTAGATTAGCCTTATGAACATCTTTAAACCTCTTATATTGACCACCGATATTCCGCTTTCCATCCTTGATTTGCGAGTAAAGTAACTGCTTTGGGAGACGGCAGTCAGGCATTCGAACAACATGACCGGTCCACTGAAGTTGGCGTTGAAGGATCATTTTTTTCAGGTTGAAGTTAGAAATTCTATCTCTGAGAAATTTACATTCTATCTCTGAGAAATTTACATACTGTTCAGTTTCATTATTTCAGGTGGTTGAATCAAAGAAGTGTAACCAGTCAAGCTTTAGCCAACTCTCTGGGTAATTCCCATACTTTCCAGTCAAGGTACACTTTTACCAGTTACTGGAATTTACTAAAACCATATATATCGGAGTATATGTTAGTAATTAGTTTTGAAATAGCAAATGAGGCTGTTTATAAATCCATAAAAATAGTTGTCAGCATGTCTGTATGCCCAATGATTTTTAAGCCCAGTAATACAGAGGCGGAAGGTAGTCGGGTAGAAGAATATTTTTTACATCATGATACCCATCCTGCTTTGGGATGAACGTGTTGAGAGGGAAACAGGTAGAGTCGGTAGAAAATGAGATACTTCTGCTGATGACAATTTCTTTGTCCATAATTGCATTTTGGTTGTGACTGATTCAATCAAGAAATGAATGCATTAGCATATGTACCTTGATCACTAAGGGGATATAGCAAGCCATGACAACTCCTCTTCTGATGCCAGTTTCAAAGAACAGTTTTGTGATTCATCTGTAATACATTTTTGTAGTGTAAAAAGTACAGAGACCAGTTCACAGACCAGAAGAAGCTTGTTTATGAAGAAAAACTGGAAGCTAGCGAACTTTTCAAGGACAAGAAAGCTTTATATCCAGCCAGGTAATGAGCCATTCTGGTGCCTTTGCTGAGTCTGCAGCATAAAATGACCTCATTTACGGTATATAGATTGGGGAGAAATTCACTAGAAAATCCTATCTATCTTTACTAGCAGATGCTGCCAGTTCTAGACCTCCACCAGTTTGCATATCCTCAATGCCCTGCCTTGAGAATTGATATTACACGGCTTATTGGCTTAATAAACTATTTCTTCCATGGTTTTATATCTGGAAAATTGAAATTTAGCTTGGTTAAGCATGCTGAAAAGCTCACATACAAGACTATTACATGGAGGTACTATGGAGGTTAAAAATGGATGTTACTTACATTTGCACAGTCCTGCCTTGTGTCAGTCAGCAATTCACACAAACATTATTCTAGGTAAAGGATTAAGGAAAAAAAACAACCTAGGTTCTGGGAGGAAACCGAATTGGGGCAAATAACATTAACTTCATATAGTGGCCTGGTTCGCACAATCACTGCAGCTTAAACAAGCTACAGTGGTTTTTTTAAGCAGCAGCACATGACGGGTGCAATTTGCCTAATTACCCGCCCAGGCATGGCTTGTCATGTCATTCAAAGCTAGGTGCCATGGCTTGTTTGAGGGGGAAACAATCCTCAAATAACACAACAGCCATGGGTTATTTGAGGGTTGTGTCCCCCTCAAGCCATGCTGCCCAGGTTCGGATGACATGACAAGCCATGCCTGGGCGGGTAATCAGGCAAATGGCACCCAGCTCATGCGGTGGCTTTTTTAAGCCATGGTGAGCATGCAAACCAGGTCATACACTGGTTGGGTCTGAAGTGGTGGTGACCCAGCAGGTCTACTCTTAAGTTGACTGCTTCATTCAACTGAGGCCTGATGTGAATATATTGTCCCACTCTTAAAACAATTAAAAAGTATTATTTTCATTAAAAAATCCAATCTGTTTATTAAAAAAAGAGCAGGGAAATCTGGGAGAAATGGTAATGTGAGTTGGCAGATATATCTCCTTTGTGCACGTTGCCATACACATCCCTTTGTTTGCTTGCGTGGAAGGCGTGTCTCCCCCTTCAGCAGGCACAACTGAATGAACCAGAGGAAAGACCTCCTTTAAAAATAAAAAATCTTAGGTGGTCAAAAGCAGCAGTGGAAGCATGGTGGGGGGGTCCTTTTCCTCCTCTGTTCTGCCTAGTTGCAGAAAAGGGCCCTGTGAAGGTGCTTCCATGTGATTAGAAGCCTCTGGGTGACTGCATGATCTGTTTGCTGTAGCCACCTATGGAGAGCCCCCTCTCTGCTCAGCTCCCCACTTGCTCACCTACTCTCACCCTCCTTTAGCAGTAGAGAGGAAGAAGGCAAAGTTGACAGTAAGGTCTTCTTCTTCTTCTTCTTCTTCTTCTTCTTCTTTGCTGATGCGGCGGCAGCATAAAACAAAATACAAAGCAATCGCCTTTGGAACATTTCAGGCACATTCCAATGACTAGAGGGTGCAGTACAGCAAGGCTGTAACATGGAAAGTAGAGCAACATCTGTTTTGAGATAAATAAACAATATGGTGACATGATAGGGTGCATATAGAAAGCAATTGTGCAGCCTGATGAGTATCTATAAAGCACCAAAACTCACAAGCCTTCTAATAGTTTTTTAAAAAGCAAGATTCTTCTTCAGATATCCCCCCCCCCCTTTCCCTCATATCTCTCTCTTCTCAGGTCTCTTCCATTTTAGTATCAAAGTACCTAACTTTGGTCACAAGGACTGCTAGTTTTATCTTATCAGTTTCTCAGACAGGTAGAAGCCTGTCTCCATATGTTCAGATGAATCTACGCCAGCACAACTTGTTCCAGACAGGAATACACAGTTCAAATTGCTTAAGGGGCTGTAACACTGTCTACATTCTTTCTTTTACCCCCTTTGTAGACAGGCAAATGTACTTAATGCAATAAAAATGGCAAAAAAGAGTTGTGAAATTTTAAGAAGCTTTGAATTGTAATAAATTTAGTTTCTTCCCAGTTAAGATTAATGTGGTGGTGGTGGTGGTGGTGGCGGTGGCGGCGGCAGCAGCAGCGGTGGTGGCAGCGCTGGTGGAGGCTGAGAGTTCACTGAAATATGTTGGCGGTGGTGCTGGTGGTTAGGACCCTTGGATTGCATGACAAAGGGCCACAGGGCCACAGAAACTGGGTTGCCTGCTAAGGAAGTGCAAAGTAGAATGTATTTTCCCTTCCCATAACTGACAGCAGGGAAGCTCTTACTGCACTCATAGTTCAAGAATTGGCCTGGGTTTTGTTTTCAGACTAATCTGAAGCAGCTTTGCAAATAAATTCACAAAAGTTACTAGCCTGCAAAATAATAATTTTTTTTAATGTTTTACTAGCTCAACTACCCATACATACCTAAGTAAATCGCTTTTGGTATATTCACCTTCTGAGAAATGGGGTGGGGGAGAGAACAAACTCTCTGCTCATATAAAAAAATAATAATCTTCCCTGCTTGATCATATGAAGGCAGTTCTTAGTAGGGATGGTTGAGCTTTCCAAAGCTCCTCTCAAATTAACTTGGAAATTAACCAAGTTCTTCCCCTCAAAATAAATAAATAATTTGGGAGAACTCGGATTATTTTTCTGAATCCATCTGAGGATTCAGAAAAATTACCTCCCCATCTTAGAGGAAGTAGGAACCTCTTTCTATTCACCTCTGTACAAACTAATGTAGGGAAGCTGCTCCATTAGTTTGTATGGGTGCAGGGGAAAATATTGTGTGGTCAAAAATCAGGTGGAGAATGTGAGGCGGCTGGCCTCCCCACCCCAGACATTTTGGATTTTACCCCTGCAGGGTCTTAATTTTATCCCTATGAACTGCATACAGTAGGGAAAAATTGAGAGGCTGGGTAAACTGGAAATTCTTCTGCTCAGATTTTAATCCAATCAGAAGAATAATAATCCTGGTGATTGTAAATCTCATATCTCCTTTGAGATGAATTTGAATGAGCCTCTGGAGTTCTTTTTTTGGCTCTCCTGGCTCAGGAGAACTACTCCAATTTATCTAATTCTAACATGCCCCAGACAACCAATCAGGCAAGTGGCTATTTGCAAGCCTGATTAGAGGTATGTCAAAGCAGCCTTTCTTTTTATCCCTAATGAGCTTCACTCATCCTTTTATTTCCTTTGTCTCCCTAAAGTGTTGGACAGCCTTTCCAGGGAGCTTACCTTGAAATCACGAAGAATCCCAAGTATAAGAAACTGAAAGATGCCGTGGAGGAAAAAATTATTATTGCTGAAGTAGTAAATAAAATCAATAGAGCAAATGGAAAGGTAAAGAAGACATTTTACGCACAATGGGGGAAAGATCCTGATGTGTAATAGGATTCACTTGAACTAAAGCATGTTGTGAAATTTCTTTCCCATTCTTTTGGGCTCTTTTTCTTTGTGTTGCATAAGCTTTTTACTGGAGTTCTCAGTGTGAAAGAATAGCAAGAATACTTGCATTTAACAATCCAAGTTTCTATGTTTATGTGTCATTAATTCTAGTTAGCATTATTGTTGTGTTTCGAATAGCTATTCCTGTGGGTACTAGAATATTTATACACAAGAGCATCAATCAGACGTATAGGGCAGTATCCAACAGGTCGCAGTACCCCTGCTGATTACGTTGTGCTCCTGATTCTGTTCTGCAAGTGAGACCTACTGTTTGTGCAACAGAGATTTAGAGCTTCTGGGAGCAACTGAAAATTAACAGAAATGCTTGTTTCTGGAACAGGGCAGGTCAATGGAACTCACATAAGGGAGCTCCGCCGACCTGTCCTAATCCAGAAATGAGCATTTCCACCTGTTTCAGGGCTTCCTATAGGAAGCATTAAATCCCCATTATGCAAGCAGTGGGTCCCACTTGTGCAGTGGAATCGGTGGGAGGGGCCACTTGCGCAATGGCCACGTTGGATACTGCCCATAGCCTGTCCTATTTCCTCATAACTGGTAGGTAATTTATTTCCATTTTACATATACAGAATTCAGCCTGAGAGGTCCAGCTGTTGCCCTTTATTCAGTCAACCACATTGACTTCCTCTTTAGTTACTTAGACTGGAAATGTCTGCACAAGCCTGAACTTGAAGACATGTTAACTCTTAAAGGATGCTCCCAGAAATAATTTCTCTCATTCTTCCTTAGTGCACTGCTAGGATTTTCTTGCTCACAAAGAATAATGTCCTCCTTGCCGATCAGAAGTCGGGGCATATCAAGTCAGAGGTTCCTCTGGGGGATGTCACTAAAGTATCCATGAGCTCCCAGAATGATGGCTTCTTTGCTGTACATCTCAAAGAGGTAGGTATAAAATCCTGTATGATATAAATGAATGTTCATTATTCAAAACCAGTGCTGCTAATACCTTAATTGCAACCTCTACATCAAGGTGGGCAATCTGTAGCCTTCCAGATGTTTTGGCCTACAACTCCCATGACCCCTCACCGTCGGATAGGCTGACTAGGGCTGATGAGAGTTGTAGGCCAAAACATCTGGTGGGCCACAAGTTGCCCACCCCTGCTCTACAGAATAAAAGGGAAAGATTCTGGTATCTGTCTACATATATAAGTGCAAACATATGTATGTGTGTCTGTGCCCTGATTCCCTTGGCTTCTTGTTCTCAACTACTAGTTTTCTTTTCTGTACCAGGGATCCGGAGCAGCTGTGAAAGGCGATTTCCTGTTCAGCAGTGATCACCTTATTGAAATGGCCACCAAGCTTTACCGCACCACACTTAGCCAAACAAAGCAGAAGCTCAACATTGAAATATCTGATGAGTATGTCTTGGCTTTGTCTGTTTTACACAGCTTCTCTTAAAAGTTTTCAAAATAATTCGAAATATAAAAGGGTAAAAACACATAACAATAACATCCAATATGAAAAATGTAAAAAGGTGAAGTATTAAAATGCAGCAGTTATTGATTGAGAAACAAGCCACCATAAAGGGCCAGGGAAAACATGTGAAAACAGTAAGGTCTTCCATTGTCAGCAGAAGCTGTGTAAGGAGGTGGGATGTAAGTGCCACCACAGTGAAGGCCCTGCTCTACTCCCCTATTTTCCCACCTAGCCTGTGTGAAGTTGCAAACCCAATAGCCACTATTGGGACTCCTCCTTAGCCCAGAGGAACTTCACATATCTTTTTATTCTCTTATCCAACACCACCCCCTAACTATATTGAAAGCCTACCCATTTGGTGGTCAGTTGCCCACCTGGTTGCATTGCAGCATGATTTGGAGTATCACATTTCCCTCTATTGTCTGAACATGGATGTGCATCTATATTTTCAAATAGAGTCTTTAGAAATTCATTTTTCATTGACCCAGCTTCATCTTGACAACTTTACTGGCATGTAGTAATGTGTGGAACAGATTGATTCCACTGTGTGAGCTATTTTCTTGAGTAAAAGATGATAAAATCAGATTCTCCTAGTAATCTTAGTGTGTGTTCTTGTAAAATAGACCCTTATACATTCCATTACTTTCTCACTAATTTATTGCTATAGAATTACTTGCTTGCAGAAGGGTCTGGAAGAAACGGGACGTATGAATTTTTCAATGACTTATTTTTGGCATTTGTGAAATGCTGGTGCTGGTGGTGTTTGGAGGGAGAGCCTGGTTTTTCATGTAGTAAAAAAATGCATTTAGGGAATGATCCTATGGCCCCAAGGCTTTTTCTGAGGGGCCATAGGATCTTTTGGATTCCCAGCTCTGGGAATCGGAGCACCAAACTCCCTCCCCCGCCCCCTCGCAGCCAGCACAGAAAGAACCACAATGGCTACTCTCCGAGATCAGGAAAGCAACTTTGGGAGAGGTGTTAAAGGGGTGTGTTTCTGGGGGAGGAGAGGCGATTGGAGCAGCCAGGATACAAGCTGTCCTGATCCCACTCCAACCTCCTTCCCTCCCCCTCCGAGACGCCTCAGCTAGACAGGCAAAAAAGCCCATCCAGTGCAAAATGCAGGGTGGGAGGATGGGGAGGCTAAGATCGCCTCCACTGCTCCTCCCACCCTGCATTAGACGCCCATAGCCCTCTGAGTTTGGGGGCTTACAGGCATCCCCCGATAGCATTGCACCTTTAATCTACTTCACATGCTTTCCTAGAATGAAATCTGAGTATGCTTGGAAAATATTTAGCACACTCGGTGAGGTTTTTTGTTTTGTTTTGGTGCTATCATTGATTTCTAAAGGTTGCTTTATAGAAGTCAAATTCTCTACACAGAGATCATTTGCATGTAGGAAGTGGCATGTACCCCATATGGATGCCCTCAAATCTGGCAAGTGCGCATGCGTCTATTTGACAGTCTTGGGAATCCACTGCCAATTGGTGCCTCCCTTGTACATGTAAATGTGGCAAAATAGACATATGAGCACTTCTCTTTCATTTAGGAAATTTTATCTTGAGTGAAGCAACTTCAGTAATGCTTATGCGATATTACCTTGTAGGCCTATTGCTTACTTGATGCTAACAAAACTAGACTATGGTGTTCTTCAGTCTAGAATACTTTAGCTTTGGGGAGAGGGCTGTTAGGACTATGAACTCTCACAAAGGAGAAAGTGTTATGACTGGCAGGGGTGTGTGAGCTATCAGAGTGACAGCTGAGCTTGTTCACTGGCCCTTTGGTCCAACAATAGCATGTGTGCATTTGAGTCAGCCTTTAAGAGCTACCATAGTGCCTTTTTTGGCAGAGGGATCTAAAAGAAACTGAGGTATAACACATATCTACCTTTTAGTCAAGGCAGCTACTCTGTCCCCACAAGCTGCACAAAAGCTGATGGTGCAGTAGAATTCAAAAATTACAGTTGGGAGAAGGGCTGTAACTCAGCGGTAGAGCACGTGCTTTGCATGTAGATGGTCCCAGGTTCAATCCCCGGCATCTCCAAAATAGGGCTGGGAAAGTCCCCTGTCTGAAACCCTGGAGAGCTACTGCCAGATGGACCAATGGTCTGACTTGGTATGAGGCAACATCTTACATTCCTAGAACGAGCTGGTGATGGCGGCCACTATCAGAGGCATTAAGTGTTGGTAGTTGAAGAAGAGCTTAGCTTACTCTCCAATGGTGAACAACTGTTGCCATTCTTATGTTTATCGTTATTGTACCTATCATCTGCTTTGAGCAATTTAGAAGATGGAGCATGATGAAATATGAATAAACATTGCCCACTCCAGCTTTACGTTGTTCACTTTATAGTTGGTATTCTGAAGAGGATTGGTATAATCCTGCAAATGATTAGCTACAGTTTTCAGTCACTGACTGTTTTAACTTGGGGTGGGGGTGAAGGGTTATGATACTGTCATCACAAACAACAATACTGGGTGTGGTGTTGAAACATTGTGCTCTAAAGGATTGGTCAGGGTTGTTGTTTTTTTTGCCAGGAACACTCTGTGCACTTGGTGAGTGCTGTGCTGGGGGAAGGGAATAACACTGTTGCTGAGAACTCTGGGCTAATGACTCGTCAGGGACTCCCAATTGAATAGCTGGAAAGATGTACTCTGTAGAAGCTCTGAAAACTGCAGGCTTCTTCTTCCCAAGAGCTCTGCAGTTAGTTTGATTTGTGGTTTCTGGTTTAAGGCAAAACTCCTTCTGAAGTGTGTTTAAATGTCTGTTGGAAGCCTCACTTAAGGATTAAAATGCTGAAAAGAGAGGCTTCCTCTTCTAAAAGGTGGTGTGTTTTTCCACTGCTTTACCAGTGGGACCTGTTAGAGCTAAATGGTGCTGTGATAGTATCTTGATTCTTTCCAGCACTCCTATATGAAACGATTGGGAGGGAGAAAAATAATCAGGAATGCTTAAATGAATCAACTGGGAATTCTGCCTACCCACTAGGAAATGGACAACATCAAGAACCATAGAGCCAAGGAAAGATGGGAACTGACTTCCAAGAAGCAGTTATAAAACTTGAAGTGGGCTGGATAGGAAACAAACTTGACATAATCCAAGTAATCGCTGTGAAAATAATATGAAAATGAGGGGGTTTAGGCACTAAATGGATTCAGATAAGCCCTAAATTAATATAGCTCAGATACGTAGACACCATTGCCCAGCTGTGTTGTCTAGGTTTTACCAATTAGGCAAGATGTTTCTTAGAGTTCTCAATTTTTGGATGCTATTTTTTTTTAATGCAGGTATAACATTCCCCCCATGGCTGATAAAACCCTGAAATTGTAATTGAATTGTGCACCCTAAAGATAATTACCCAGATACAATTACAGTAGACCAGCCTGCAGTTCCAAATCTAAGACACCATCCATCCAAAGTTAAGCCTCCTAAGATCCATTTATTCCAGTGGGGCAGAGAGTTGGCCACATGCCTAACTTGCCGATAGCAATAAAAAGGGTTCTTTAAAGTTATTGATTTTGGCTGGATCATGTCTATGGTCACTCATGTCAGGACGGAGTCTGGTGTGTAGAACAGAGAACTGTGCAGTATTCAAGCTGCAGGTGGGGATGGACTGTCTTGATAGTGTTGTTGCAGAAGGGGAGGATTGGAAACAGGGAGGAAGTAGGTAGAGCAGGCCTTGGAAAAGACGAAGGTGGGAGTAGTAGGTGAATCAGAGTACTGGCTAGTTTTTGAAGTTCTATTTGTGGGTGGATAGATATGTGACTAGACACTGATTTTAAAAATCCATTGAAGTTCAGAGGAAGGGGTTTATTCTGGGGTGGAGTGTGCATCAATGGGAGTAGTTTATGCATAGGACTGGGTTAGAGTATACCTAGTAGGAAAAGTGAACAATTCATGGGAAATATGGGCTACTAGACTCTCCTTGCTAGCCCTGCCCCAACACAACAACTGTTTCTTCCTATTGGTGAGAATTGTTAGCTGTTGTCTTTAGAAGATTAAATTGTCCAATCATAGAATACATTAGCTAGCAATTGTTTCATGAATGAAAACACAAACCTGTTAGAACAGTTAACAGGCAGTGAGCAATTAGAGCATTGCTTTCTTCTTTTTCAGCCTTCCCCAACCTATTGCCTACCAGATGTTTTAAACAACATCACCCAGCATTCCTGACCATTGACTGTGCTGGCTGGAGCTGACAGGAGTTGGAAGTTGAAAACATCTGGAGGGCACCAGGTTGGGGAAGGCTGATCTAAATAATGCAACAAGAAGATGAATGAGTCCCCTCCTGCCTTTCTTCTTCCATGAGACCTACTGGACAGGATTGATGGAATATGTACCTATTTTGACCCCAGGAAGCTAACATTTAGTTCCATTTCTCATGGTGCCACTGAGAAGACTATTTCAGCCATCAGATTAAAAAAATGCACACTTGGAATAGAGGATCAAGCAGTCCCAAAGTAGCTGATCATTAGAAATAGACTACTGAGGTTTCCATTTTTTAACATTTATGTCTGTGCATTAAATGGGGAAAAATATATTTGTACAAATTATGCTTGGGGCTCAAAAAGAGCTAAAACACCTTTTCTGATTGTTTCAGCCAATGGCAGAATTTCCTGCCCACCATATATCCAATCATGAAAGTAAAGTCCAACTTTGACATCTTTATTTATTCCAGTGCCTGATTTTTGTTTTTGTAAAAGCATGCTAAGTGCTGTAGGGCAACACAGTAAGTGCGTCCACCAAGGTTTTCTTCACTTTCCCCCCTTCTCTATATGATGCTCCCCATATTTGCAGAGACATGCATGTGCAAAGGATTACTGTAATGTCAGTCATGAGCTGCTGCCACCGCACACACAAGCAATTCAGTTTTTGGCATTCCATAGCAAATGTTGTTTTTTGAGCCCTTGCAATGAGATACCAAAAGCAAATAGAAAGGGTTCTTTGCTCCCTCTCATGTAACAATAGAAGTTGGGGTCATCAAATGAAACTGATTGTCAGTACATTGAGAACAGACAAACGACTCCTTCACACAATGCATCATAAATCTTAGGAAATTCACTGCCACAAGATGTGGTGGATGGCCAATGGCATTAAAAGTGGCTTAGACAAATTCATGGAGGAATTTATTTATTTATTTCCCTGCCTTTTTTTCCTGCAAGGAACCCAAGGCAGCTTACATAATCCTCCTCCTCCCTCTCCATTTTATCCTCATCCTCCTTAGTGTGGGGCTTCTTCTGCACTAGGAAATCACAGGTTACAAGTCACGATGGCTATATATTACCTCCAGTATCAGAGGCAGTATGCTTCTCAATATCAGTCCCTAGGTCGACATACAGCAAGGGCAGGGGGGTGGGGGATTACCTTCAAGTTCTGCTTATGAGCTTCCTAAAGGCATTTAGTTGGCCACTGTGGAAGACAGGAGGCTGGCCTGGATAGGCCTTTGGACTAATCCACCATTTTAAATCCCATGTATAGTAGCAGACGGACAGAGCTGGGTGACTTAGCAGAGGCTCGCTGCTCTTCTTATGGCTGCAAGCGCTCAATTGTGTGAACATGCCCCAAGTCTCCGTGGGAATCTAGGGACTTTAATGGAGTAACAACTATAACAGTTGCATTTTTACCTTTTTACTAAAAAAAAGAACAACAACAAATACTTGCTATTTCCAGCTGGAGCACAAACTTTGTACTACATAAGATAGAACCAGCCCCATACATTTTGATCCCTGAGTTAGAAAATCTGAACACTCCTCCCCCCTCAGTAGTAATGATTTAATTTTTAAAAAGCTGAATAACTTTTGATTTGCAGCCCTTTTAATAGTCTCCAAGACCTTCTGCCTGACAGACTTTGTCTGATGCTGGGACCAGCCCTGGTACAAGCAAATTTTGGATGTGTTCCACACACTTGGAACTATGGAAGATAATTAGAACGAAGAAAGTATACAAACAGAAAACTATGACCGCTAGACAAAGTCTAGACAGTCATAGGATTTTTTGGAGTCCCAGCAACAATCTTGGAAACAGGGCCGGTGCTACCATTAGGCCAACTAGGCAGCTGCCTAGGGCGCAGGGCTAAAGAGGGCACCAGAAACGCCTTGAAAAAAATACAGCGCTCTCAAGTGGGAAGGGGGGGCGCTAAATATCTGATCTTGCCTAGGGCACCAAACTGCCTTGCACCGGTCCTGCTTGGAAACTTGCTCTGAGGTCAGAGCTGGGACTCTGAACTTGGAGTGCCCTCCCCCTGCCCACACACCCAGCACAGAAAGAACCACAGGGTTGAGTGACGGGGTTGAGTGAGCATTCTGGGGGGCAGGGAGGGGAAGGAGACAGGTGCCGCCACGATATCCTGGTGGCACCTCGGCCTCCTTTCCTTGGGCTCCAAGTGTTTTGCAGGGAGGGAGAAGCATGGAGGCAACCTTTGCCTCCATGCTCCTCCCACCCTTCATAGCATGGCATAATCCTCCGAGTTAGGAGGGTTACAGGCATCAAGATTGGATTGCACCCAAAGCCTATTTTATTACTAATATAAAGAGGATTTGTGTTTTTTTGTTTGTTTGTTTGTTTTTATAAATTTTTATTTATATTTTTAAATGAACACACATACAAAAGAACATAAACCTACAAATCATAAACTCCAAGTGCCCCGGGGCCAAAACCAATTCTATCCACATAATCCATTATGAATCTATATTCCAAAAATACATCATATCATGACATGGCTTACTCCCTTTTCCCTTTACTAAAACATAATCTAAAAATGGTCCCCATATATCCTTAAAATTATTTTTCTTTAATTGTCCCCTTTTACATTTAATACTACATGTTAGTTTATCATTTAAAGTAATATCCCAAACCTCTTTATATAAAGAGGATTTGTGAGGTGTTAATGCTGCTTGCTTTTTCTGCACAATTGCAGCTAAATGTAATGGCTATAATCCGTAATTGAAACCTGTATTTTTGCATCTCCTAGGTTCCTCGTTCAGTTCAGACAAGACAAAGTGTGTGTGAAGTTTGTGCAAGGCAACCAGAAAAACGGCAATGTTCCCACTTGCAAGCGAAAAAACAACAGACTTCTCGAAGTTGCTGTACCTTAATTATATATACACACACTCTTACCTTACAGGGACACATTTCTTTGTAATGGTGCAATTTTATCCATCGGGGATTTTGTGGGAGTGGGAGGGGCATTCTGCCAGTGGCCAATAGCTTTGGGAAACCCTTTCTAAAAGATGCAACTAACTTATCGACACACACACTTTTGTTTTTTGTATGATAACTTTTGGTTGATATATACAGGCTTTCTCTGCTGACAGCGTATTATAAACAGGCAAATTTTTCGTCACACTTGTAATTCCTTTGTTTATTCCTCACTTTTTAGTGCCACATATCCTAAATCCAAATGCTTTCCTGTTCCATTCTCCATATTTGTTTGGTTAGAATCCTGAACCTAAGGCTATATAAACTGCCAGAAAGGCTTGATGATGTTCATTGTGCCTGTTTCCTCCTGTTCCTATTCTGTGACAAAGCTCAGTCTGAAGAGTTAATTTTAAACCAAACTTTGAGAGACTGGCAAAATTCTGGGACTGAAGCAGTTACCTTGTTAATTGCAAACAGCATTGAGTACTATGTAATTTGATCTTTAATGGAATATAGGGCAGGAAACCCTAATTCTGCAAAGCAGAAGGAATGTATGACTGCATATGCAGCAGCTGCATATGCTTTTTTTTTTATTTGCAGTGAAAAAAGCTGGTGTTCTGCATCAGACTTTTTTAATTGTCAGCTTTTAATGACTTTACAAGAGTAGGAAGCAAATGAGTCGATTAAGGAGGCAACAAGTATATTAAGCAGTTACAATAGCCATACAGCCCATGGCATGTTTTCTGTTCTGTGTGGGGTCATCCCCCCCACTGCTCACTTTTAAAATGACCCTTAAATTGTTAAAACTCCATAACATGCAGTTGTTTGCATGGGGGAACAGAGGGCAAGGTATTTTAAACTATTTGTCAAATGAAGGGATAGAATATTTTGTCTCACACATTGGTGTATGTGGTGTACAATGTGCAATAAAACATTCATACAACTTGTGAAAAGTATTTATAATAACGTCTGTGGATAATAAAGATGGTTGGGGAATCCTGCGTAATTGTTGTTATAAGGACTGAAGTTAGGCTAGTACTATGTTAATTTTGAAGGTTTTTTCCTGGATGTACACTACAGTTACCACTTTGGGGGGGGAAATCCATTTGGGGGGTGATGTACATACATTTGATATTAATGATAAATAATTGTTCTAATTCTGTGCTGATTGGTACTCTTGTGATAACCATATTTTTGTATTTCAACAAGTTTTATATAAGTTTGTGTGCCTGATATGTAACGTGTGCACAGAAACACTTTACAATCAAGAACTGCATTCTAAACTTCCTGAGTACAGATTGCAACTTAAAGCCTTGTATAAATCAGAAGAATTAGCCAAAAGCATTGATTTATGGAGTGTCGTTTTCAAGTGTTTAGACAGAAGTTAGCTAAAAGAGATTGTTGAATGTGACTGTTTGATTTTGTTGATGTAAGGATGGTTTTAGATCTGTTATATTCTCAGTTTGATGCAAGAACCTGCCTTCAAGGAGAGGTTACTACACAAGATGTGCATTGCTAAAAAGCCCAAGTATAAATAAAGAGAAGCTTTGAAGCAATTACTACCGTACTTGTGTTTGTGCTTGGATTATTTATCGAACATGGATATGAAGAGGTGTTTTGTTTTTTAAAAGCACTGCAGAGTAGAAAAATTAACTGCAGCAGATGTATTAATAGCAATTTATTAATTTTCAGATGAGTTTCTTAAATAAAAATTCACTACTTCTGCATCTACAATTCAAATTCCATCCCATTTGATCTTAGATGAAATGGCTTCAGAAGAGCTTTGCAGATAATGAGTTTTGACAACTTGACATTTACTTATACTACTGATTCAGACTGAATGCAGAAAACTCAAATTTACAGAGTTTGTGGTACCTAATAGCTTTGCTATCTGAACCAGGAGGAATCTCCCAAATATGAAACTCCTAATGCTCGTTGTGCACACATGCTGCTGCTGCAATAATTAAAAGAAGCAAAAATTCCCCACCTTCCAGCACACTTGTGTGAGCATGAAACAGAACTCAGGCTAAGGCTGTGCAGATGAAGAGGCAGGGCTATGGAGATAGCACAGGTTGGTTTCTCATTGGCTGGGGTGAGCAGAGAGCAGGCTTCACCCCCACCCAAGTATTGTCCTCAAATGCATCCCTTTATTTTTATTTTTTTATACCCTGCCTTTTTTCCTGAAAGGAACCCAAGACGGCTTACATAGTCCTCCTCTCCATTTTATCCTCACAGCAACCCTGTGAGGTAGATTAGACAGAGTCAGTGACTGGCCCAAAGTCACCCAGTGAGTTTCATGGCCGAGTGGGGACTAGAACCCGGATCTCCCGAGTCCCAGTCCAACACTCACCACTACTGGCTCCATTTATCTCATATAAATGGATGGTTGTCACTCATGAGGAAAGTAAACCACCACTGATATTTGGGGACAATGTTATGGTGGGAGCAAAATGTCCAGGGGTGAGTTGTGATCCTTAAGTGGCCAAAATGGCGCTGCCCAAGTACAAGAAATCTTTCAAATTTAAAGAGGGGAGGGCAGCCAGCCCAATGAGGACTGAACATGCTGAGGGCTGTGGCATGCTGAATGTCTTGGGGGAAGAGGAGAGAAAAGTTTTTCCCCTCGTAATACTCGAACCGGTGGTTGACCACTGAAGCTGAATGATGAGAGATTCAGGACAGACAAAATAAGTACTTGTTTACAGAGGGCATAGTTAAACTATGGAATGGATTCCATAGTTTAACTATGCCCTCTGTAAACAAGTACTTCTTTTGGTGGCCAGTGGCCACCAACTTAGATGGCTTTAAAAGGGGATTGGACAAATTCATGGAAGACAAGGCTATCAATGGCTACTAGTCCTGATGGCTATATGCTACCTCTGGGATCAGAGGTGGTATGTCTCTGTATACTAGTTGTTGAGAAACATGAGCAGGAGGGTGCTATTGCATATATGTCCTGCTTGTAGGCGTCCCACATAGGCATCTGGTTAGCCACTGTGGGAAACGGGATGCTAAGACTAAACGCATTTGGTCCGATGCAGCAGAGCTGTTCTTATGGGGGGGGGGGACTCCTCCCAGAAAACCAGGGTGGGAAGAGGGGAAATGAATGGAATATCCTGGAAGAGGACATGGCAGGCTGGAGCCCTGAACAGGAGCATGCCACACTAACATTTTGTTGCAGCCCCTACTTGTTCCCTAATCGCAAAGTCAGATAGTTGAGTGCCGACAAGATTGGAGCTAAAATGTGGCCACTGAGAAATGAAATGGAGGTATCCGCATGCTCAGGTGAGCCCTAAGGTATTGCATAGATCATAGAGTTGGAAGGAGCTTACAAGGCTATCGAGTCCAACCCCCTGCTCAATGCAGGAAACTAGAGGAGGGGTCTCCCATCCAAGTAATAACCAGGCCTGACCCTGCTTAGCTTTCCACACCCAGACAAGCTGAGCCAGCGTGAGCCACAGGCCTGTTCAAAGAACAAAGCATTAAAAAATGAAAATGGGCAAAGCCCCCAAGAAATAGCCCAATGAGGACTGAGCATGCCCAGTGGCATCTAGGAATCACAGAACATTCGAGAATAAGTTGGAAAAATAAAGATGGAAAACCAGAGGGGATGGTCAGAGAAATGAATATGTGTGCTTGAGCTTGTTACATCTTATAGTACCCTGGAGGAGGACATGGCTGGCTGTGGCATAGTGGTGAGAGTGTTGGGCTGGGACTCGGGAGATCCCAGTTCTAGTCCCCGCTCGGCCATGAAGCTCACTGAATGACTTTGGGCCAGTCACTGACTCTCAGCCTAACCTACCTCACAGGGTTGTTGTGAGGATAAAATGGAGAGGAGGAGGAGGAGTATGTAAGCCGCCTTGGGTTCCTTGCAGGAAAAAAAGGTGGGGTATAAATATAATAAATAAATAAACTGGCTGGCACCCTGAACAGGAGCACTGAGGGAAGGAGGCAGGATAGATTATATCATTTTGCCCAGGTCCCACTCTTTTTTGTGTTTTTATTTCTTACTTGATTCTGCCATCAAAGGAACGTCCCATCCCATGTACTTCACACCCAGCACATTGACATTATACTTTTTAGATGGATTTTCCCACAAGGGTTACTTAATACAAAGGGGTTACTTAATGCACGGGAAACCTTACTGGCAAAGAGAAGGGGTATGGTGCAACAGTTCTTAAGTTCAATACATCAATTTTGTTTAGTCGAGCAAATGGTTGATCTGGTTATATGTATAAGCAGCACCTTCCGTAGAATCGCAATATTAACATTCTGTGTTCATATGAACACAGAATGTTCAGTGACTAAGGTATGGCAAAGGAAGCTTTCACTGTGAGCATTTCTAGACGAAATAAATTTTATGAGACAAGCGATGAGAACTGCCTCGTCTCACATTCAACCTTCTTGTGGCCATGATTTCCTCCTTGGAGGCAGAAACAGACTAAAGTGGGGGTGTGGAGGATGGGAAAGCAACCTTCCTTCCAGTTCTATCCCCTTGCCTATGTTTTCAACAATCCTGCTGCTGTCATTACCAGGAATGAGTAAGCGTGCCCCAGGGACTGGCCCACATAATTTAAGTTGCCACTTGAGTGGCATCGTGCTGCATCTTTACTCGATGCTTCCTGTGTGGAATTCATGGAGGCAAGCCGATAATCCACGGAGTTTGCATGCTAGCTTGATCTCTCTGTTCTCTCATCGGTTTAGCTTGTGAGCGTGGAATAAGAAGGGCTGGGAAAGTATGGATTACTGGGGAATGTTGCAGCCCACTCTCATCCCCTCCTTCAGAGTTAACGCGGTGAGAGAGACTAGAGTAGTGTTGGGGACCCAAGGTTTATTTATTTATTTATTTATTATATTTATACCCCGCCTTTTTTCCTTCAATGAACCCAAGGCAGCTTTCATAATCCTCCTCCTCCTCTCCATTTTATCCTCACAACAACCCTGTGAGGTAAGTTAGGCTGAGAGTCAGTGACTGGCCCAAAGTCACCCAGTGAGTTTCATGGCCGAGCGGGGAACAGAACCCGGATCTCCCGAGTCCCAGTCCAACACTCTCACCACTATGCCACACTGGCCCAAGCCAGAGATCCTGGTTTGGATGTAAACAAACCAGGGAACCTCTGCCCGTGGTTTGTCTAGCTTCTCCCTCTGGCAGGAAGAGCCAAGTGGGAGCGATCAAGCAGTATGCATCAACAAGCTTCCTCGTTCACAGTAAGCCAGAATTCCCAACAATTCTGCCTTACTGTGATGTCTGAACAGAGCCAGTGTCTAGTTTGGTCTTCAGATTACAAAGCAAGTTTGTGTACTTGTGGGTTTTGTAGCAATAAAATTCATTTTTTTCCTTGGAGCATCATTCGTGAACCTTCTTGCCACTTTTAAGTATGTTTTTCTCCTCTTAAAATATTCAGCCATGGATTTCTTCTTTTAAACACCTATATCAGAATGCACAGGGGGACACACACCATGCATGACAGTCTGTGGCATGGGTCTAACAAACTTGTTCTGAAATGAACACTGGACAAGAACTACCCTGCTCTGTGCTCGTTGACCTCAACTAGCTTCTGTGACTGTCGGCAAAAGTCCAAGTGAGGCTGCTGCTGCTTCTGGAAGTCATCAGAGGAGAATCTTGTAGGACAGCTATAGCACACCAGAATGTGTCCTTGTTCTTCTTCTTTCAGTGCCTGGCTCTGCTGTAGCGCATTCTGCCATTTAGTGGGCATCGTGGCAGAAGGAAAAGGTGGCTTCAGAGAAGACAAGACTTAAAGATATTTCTGCTTTGCAGGAAAGGGTGACAGCTTTTTCTCTCTCACACTGCAGCTGCTCATCCCTGCCCGAATTGATGGGTAAACTGCTGTGTATCTGGTTCTGTATTGATTATGAAGGGCAGTAAGTGTAGATGTTTATACATCGCTATTCAAGATTCTTCAAGTGTTGCTTTGTTCTTCTTCCATCTGAATCTCATTAAGCACATGTCATTTTGCTCTCTGTTTTTAATTTTCCATTTCTAAGAGCTGGCTTTAGTGTATGTGCATTAAGATCCAGATTGCTGACCTTATCGACATTCCAACTGCTTCTGATGAGTCGTGCAAAATCTTCGAATTTAGTGCAGATATTCCAGTATCCATGTGCGTTGTGTTCCTATTTATGAGAGAGAACGCTACACTGCCTTGGTGTTGTGGCAAGTATCTTCCTGCTGCTACTTTGGCAGAGGAAGGGACATGAGAGAATTTTTCTACCCTAAGCAGGAGTACTGTGGCAAGCAATAAACCTGTACTTTATTTATTTATTTATTTCGTTTCATTTTTATACCGCCCAATAGCTGAAGCTCTCTGGGCGGTTTACAGCAATTAACAAGACAGTCCCTGCCCAGAGGCTTACAATCTAAAACAGTGTTCTCCAACCTTGGGTCCCCAGATGTTTTTGGCCTAGCATGCCCCAGCCAGCTATCTGGGGACCCAAGGTTGGAGAACACTGATCTAAAAAGGAAAAAGGAACACAAGGAAAAAGGAATGGGGAGGGAAGAAGGGTGCTGTGACATCATGAAAATCCCTCTTTGTGGGCCCGCAGCGATGACCAAACTGCACTTTCTCAGCTTGGAGAGATGCTGTTGATTCATATTCTCCCAGGTGGTAAGGTGGCTGTTGTTACACATCAGATGCAGGTATGTGGTAAAATGGTCTGGGCTCAGAGGTGCAGTGTGGGGAAAGTCCACATTGTGTAGACATGCTGCAGTTCTGCACAAATGTAGATGCAGCTTAATTTTCACTGCGGAGTCTCTAAACAGACTGGCTGATCTGTTTGCCACAGGTGCCACTCTGCCAGGAAGTATGTCTAGGTTTTTGCATTCCTGGGATATATATAGCTGGGACATCATCACATGCTAGGCAGATCTCCCCATTGCAGTTCCCATTGCAGAACTAATTAAAGGCTCAGGGCGGGCTGCTCACAAGGTGCCTATGACTGTTTTTATCTTGTTCCTCTTTGTAAACCGCCCAGGGAGCCTTTTGGCTGATGGGCGATGAACAAATATACTAAATAAATAAATAAATAAACGAATGAATAAATAATGGCATTCTTCCAGTTGGAGTCTCCGCCACTCATTGGGCTTGATGTTCCAGGCAGATGTCCTCTCCTCAGATCTCTATATTTACGATTACATTTATTTCCCGCCTTTCTTCCAAGGTGCTCAAGGCGGCACATGTGATTCTCCCCGTCCATGTTCTATCCTCACGTCAATCCTGTGAGGTAGGTTATGCCGAGAGATGGTGACTGGCCCAAGGTCATGCCCGAGGTCATGCTGTGACTTCCATGGCTGAGGGGGAATTTGAACCTCAGTTCCACCCCCACCCCCCATCCTAGTTCAACACTGGCTGTCCAGATGTAATGGGTGAAAAACACCTAAGCTGGTGGGCGGATGGGGGAGAAGATGACAGAGGGGCTGTTCCAGGCCGAGGGCTCCTAGTGCTACAAAAGAGATTGTGCAGCTACTCTGTCTTTTTCTCCTTAATGGATTTCCGCAGTAAGAAAAACAAACACAGTAACAGCAGTGGGGAAATGAGCAAACAGTGATGACGTCTCTGGACCCTCCATAGAATTCCGTGAATGAGGCAGGGGAATGGCACAGTAAAAGCCTTGTCTGGAAGCACCATCAGCAGTGCTGGATTCAGGTTTTGGAGGGCCCTTGGGCAAGACACCCTCACTGGGCCCTCTCCCCCAGCAGGTCTGCCTTCTCACCACCCTTGTCACCAGCTGCTGTTCTTCATCATTGCTGTGACTTGCGAGCTTAACAAGCAGAGAGCCAGTGAGCGAGCAGGCAGTGGCGTCAGCTCTGCTCCTCCTCCTCGCCACCACCGCCGTTTCCTGGGCCAGAGCGAGAGGAAAGTGAGCAAGCAGGTTGCAATGATGAAGAGGAGGAGCAACTCCAGGGGGGTCTTGCCAGTGGCCCCCGCTGGGGTGTGGGCCCTCAGCAATTGCGGGACCATGTCTAACCTTGACATTGGCCCTGACCATCCATCTCCCTCCCCACCCGCTGCTACTGCTATTTCCTTATACAATTGTCCCAATGAAGTTTTTTAAAAATGCATTGGGCAGCTCAGACTTTTTCTTGGCACCAGTCTGAGGTTTATCTCCTTGTTTTGCTTTTCAGTTCAAAAAGTGTGTGTGAGTGTGTGTGTCACACCAGTTCTACTGTGCTACGTCCCATATTAATATGAGCTCAGGCCTGATCTTAGGATTCCCTATGCCAGGGTATGTGTGACTTGAGGGATGCAATTATGACCTAATTGGCATAATAGCATGATCTGTTGTTTTGTACCAATGCTGAAAGGTGAGACCCTAGATGCTAGTCTGGCATAATAAAATATTGGTGCCCCTACACCACATGCAGCCATCATCCCAAGAAGAATAATTGTAACATGGAATAAAATGATTAAACAGAACAGGAACCATGGGTGATAGAGGCAGAAGCGGAGGTAAATAAAAACTGCAGCATATTAGAGAATTATTTTTTTTCAGGTTACCTGAAGGAGTGTCTCTTCCCATATTGACCTACCCAGACACAAAAGTCATCATCTTAGGCCTTCTTCTAGGTGCCTCTGCCAAATGAGGTGAGGTGGGTTTCTACAAGGGCGAGGCCTTTTTCAGTGTTGGCACCCCATCTGTGGAATGACTTCCCCAGAGAGGAGTGCCTAGGTTGTAGTCTTTTCAGTGCCAGGTGAAGACCTTTTTATTCTCCCAGGTAGTTTAAGAATTCTTTTTCGAGCTTTTAGATTACTGCACTTTTATTGCTGCTGGTTTTACTTTGGTTTCATCTGCTGGAATGTTTTCACTCTTTGCTGCTCATTTTATCTTGGTTTTATTATATGTTGTTTTTATTCATTGTTTTCAGGGCCGGTGCTACCATTAGGCCAACTAGGCAGCTGCCTAGGGCGCAGGGCTAACGGGGGCGCCAAAAACGCCTTGGAAAAAAATACAGCGCTCTCAAGTGGGAAGGGGGGGGCGCTAAATATCTGATCTTGCCTAGGGCACCAAACTGCCTTGCACCGGTCCTGATTGTTTTATTGTTTGTACTTTTATGTTTTTAATGTATTGTACACTGCCCAAAGAGCTTGGGCTACTGGGTGCTTTAGAATGAATACATCCATCCATACAGTACATACCTAATTCTGTATCTTTTGAGTTTCTCCAAAGCCTGCTTTTTTCTTGAGAGCACTGTGCTGCTAATAGTTACAGTGGAGCAGAGCAGCACATGTGCTCCTTTCTAGGGTTTTACAGATTTCATGTTTATGTGAACATTCTGGCATGCTGATTCATGTTGGCCTCTTTCCAGCTCAAACATTTTATATCCTATCTTTGGGGAAATTATGTGCAAAATGGTTGGGATTCGGCAGCATATAGAATGGGCCAGAACTCCATCCGGTGGCAGAAGGCTGGCCTCCTTCCTTCTCCCTAAAGAAAGCAATTTTACTAAATTTAAGGCATATTTCAACAGCTTTTTTTTTTAGATGTTCCGCTTTACTTATACAAATGAACATGAAAGGCAGAACCAAGAAATGAACAGTCACCCCCATTCCTCGACATCTCTTGGAAGCAAGCTTGCTCCTTTGCTCCAGATGTTCTATATCGCAAGTAGAGAAATGTTTGGGGTTGGATTTTTGTTTGAAACTGATTGTTGATAGTCTCCTGAGACAGCTTGTGACAAACTGTATAATAAAAATGTTAAAAATAGCACGCCTCTTCCCTGGTAAAGCAAGAGTTCCCACAATTCAGTGTGCTGGGAAAGTTGCTGAACTCTCTTTTGACAGAATGTGCTGGTTTTCTGCTCCTGCAACCTTCCACTGATCCTCAGTTCCTTGTTTACATGCACTTCTTTTTCCACCCTATCCAAGTAATGGATAACTCCTACAAAGACCATGGGGAACTATCCTGTGTTCATAAGTAATACTTGTAATAGTTGCACATGCAGTAGGAAGTATTTGTTGAACAATGCTCGACTGAAGCCAGACTGTACTGCACTAGATAGCATAAGCTTTTCAAATGGAGTTTTTGCATGGAAGTAGACGTTTAGGGCACTGAAGTGGCTGTCAACTAATTGATCAAAAATAGCCTTGCCTGCTTTCGCTCCACCACACAGCTTCCTGTAAGAGGAGGAGCCTTAATTTTACTTGGGAATAAGCACCACCCTTATAGTAGCAAAGGATAATAGATTTTTGAAGTAAAAATAATAACATGAGCATCTGTAACCATGTATGTACCAGGGATGGGGACTCGGACTCGGGGACTCGACTCGTGAGTCGGACTGAGTTCCCCCTCTGACTCGAGTCCCAATAATTTTTGTGGGACTCGAGACTCGACTCGGGACTCGAGCCCAAGGACTCCGCCACCGCTGCCGCCCTCACTTCCGCCACCACCACCATCGCACGCCGACGCCGCCCTCACCTCACCTCCGCCGCCGCCATCGACCTCACCTCCGCCGCCGCCGTCGACCTCACCGACGATGCCACCATTGCACGCCGCTGCCGTCGACCTCGCTGCCGTCGCACACAGCACGCCACGTCACGCCGCCGCCGCCGCTCTGTTTTTGGCGGGGTTGCCGTGGTTCCTCCCGCCAAAAACAGAGCGATGGTGACGGCGGCGTGAGGTGGCGTGCTGTGTGCGGTGGCGGCGTGAGGCGGCTGCGAGGTAGACTGCGGCAGCGTGCAATGGCAGCGGTGGCGGAGGTGAGGTAGACGGCGGTGGCGGAGGTGAGGTCAGCGGCGACGTGCAACGGTGGTGGCGGCAGAGGTGAGGGCGGCGGCGGTGGCGTGCGACGTGGCGGCGGCGGAGGTGAGGGCGGCAGCAGCGTGTGATGGTGGCGGCGGCAGAGGTGAGGTGAGGGCGGCGGCGTGCGACGGTGGTGACAGCGGAGGTGAGGGCGGCGCCGTGAGGGTGGTGGCGAGGTGAGGTGTCGAGGCGGCAGGAGCAGGGACGAGGGAAGGACGGTGAGTGGCTGCGGCGGCGGCCCATGGAGGGAGCAGGAGGGTCTCCGCGGGAGGAAGGGCAGCTCTTCTTCCTCTCGCGGAGATCCTCCCGCTCCCTCCATGGGCCGCAGCTTTGGGAGTGACTCGGGACTCGGGTCACCATTTTGGACCTTGGACTCGAGACTCGACTCGAGTCCAAAGACTCGGGACTCGACTCGGGACTCGGGACCAAGGACTCTTCAACATCCCTGGTATGTACCCAGCTAGCTTGCCCTGATTATAAAATATTTTTTAAAAAATAAGAAAAAGAAAGATACTGCAGTGACCTCTAGCATCAGCCCGGTCATGCCCTTGCTGGCTCAAGAGCTGCAGTGTTCTCCAACTTTGGCCTACAACTCCCAGCATGCTTCAGCCAGCTACACTGGCTGGGGCATGCTGGGAGTTGTAAGCCAAAAACATCTGGGGACCCAAGGTTGGAGAACACTTAGCTAAAGCAACGTGTTAGCTACTGTCATCACCTGCTACTCTCTGGGTGTTCATTTGGGACTCCCCTGGGGCCTGGGCTGTGGGGCCCTGGACTTCAGCCCCAGGGTCCAGCCCTAGCTGCGCCATTGGTTGAAGTGAATGGATGTTTGTGAGACATTGTACAAGCTGAAGCTGTTAGATTACGGTTGACTGAATTTAGGAATGTGGCTTAAGGCTTCAGTCCTATGCACCTTTACTTGGGAGTAAGCCCCATTGAATGCAGTGGGACTTAATTCTGAGTAAACATGTATTGAGCTGTGTGAGTACAAGACCTGCATTTCTTTGGGGTTAGGAAAATACCGCATATAGCCCTAGAAGCCAGTGATTCTTATCCTCCCACCCTACCCCTCATGTAATGTAAAGAATATATATTTTGGAAATTGAACTAATTAAAGAAGATGCTGTCACATCTGTTTTGAGCTGTCTGCATTGCTAAGCTATTTTTTGCTAGGCGGAAATAGCAGGCATCAGGAATCTTGGCTAGGAGCCAATTCTCAACTTTTCTGTGAGTTTTGGTTTTGTTGTTGTAGATCTCGAGTTGCTGCTGCAGATTGTGTCTTCGGAAAGCTGCTCAAAAATCCATTCCCATTATTTATGGCTTTCTCCTCTGCAGTCTTTTGTTTGAGCAGAATTTCCCCGCAACCTCCTAGAATTACATGTTATGGTGTGATTTTATGTATTTTCATTCGCAGCCATCACCAGCCTTGTCTACCAACCGCTTTGCCTCCAAAATGTACAAGAAGGCTGACAATAAAAAAAAAAAAAGGCATGTGATCCAAAAGTCATGCAGCACAATACAGCACGATAAATCAAATCCTGTGTGAAGAGAAACTGATTTCTGCAATCTGCATAGCATATGCAAATTAAGCACAACACGTGTATATATTTGCTTTTATTGCATGATTTACAGCCCATTCCTGTGTATGTTCACTTGGAAGTAAATTCTGCTGCTTCTGTGCATGGGGTGGTAGGCTTATTCTGCTACTCGGGGAGGGGAGAGGGGGAGCTCTGTACTTCTTGAGCGCTGGAAAACATTTGGTGAGCTCCCCTCTGGCTTTTGAGCTGCGTTACAACGCACTGACCTGTGAGATAGGCTGAGGGCATAAACTTTGTTAGTTGTAATCCTCAGCACCACGCACGGAAGGAGGGAGGACGAGCAGTAGTAGATATTATTGCGTTTATTATTATAGGACTTAATTATGTGAGATTAAGGCAATGCAGTTTTTTCTTACGCAGAAGAGATGGCTTTGTCTTTTATATTATTTAAAGACAGTTTAGTTTAGAAGAAGAAGGTGAAGTGGAGTGGAGACAACAGTATGCTGGCTCCTATTTATAGGCAGAGACTGTACTTATAAATAGGGCATTATTTATCTTGTTGTCCCCAACAATCACAAGACTCTGTGGTGAGTCACAGGCACCTGAGCATCAGGAGACATTTTGTTTGCAGCCAGCACGGAACCTGACATAGATTTCATAGATCATAGAGCTGGAAGGAGCCTACAAGGCTATCGAGCCCAACCCCCTGCTCAATGCAGGAAACTAGAGGAGGGGTCTCCCATCCAAGTAATAACCAGGCCTGACCCTGCTTAGCTTTCCACACTAAGAAAAGCTGAGCCAGCATAGACCAAAGGCCTGTACTATTTCATCTTTTTGCTTTTTGTGTAGGTAGCAAACAAGGTATTATTTTAATATAACAGCAACAGTTTTGCTAGTTTTTGATGTTGTTTTTTATTAATGGGTTTTGATAAGATTTGTGGGGATATTTGTATTTGTTCGCATGACACGACAGCCCACCGTGGCTTAATCTACCCGTGGGGGCTGTTGCATAGCACTGTGTGCCTGCAGGCATCTGGCTTGCCTTGTCATGCAAACCCAGGCAGCGGGGGTTGTTTGAGGGTTGGACAATCCTCAAATAACCCATGGCTTGTCTAACCCTCAAAACCCCCTCCTGCCTGGGTTCACATGAGATGACGACAATCCACAGCAAGCTGGGTGGAAAGCTAAGCAGGGTCAGGCCTGGTTATTACTTGGATGGGAGACCCCTCCTCTAGTTTCCTGCATTGAGCAGGGGGTTGGACTCGATAGCCTTGTAGGCTCCTTCCAACTCTATGATCTATGAAATCTATGAAACACAGTGTTATGTGAAATCTATTATGATTTCTCTGTTGTCTGCCTACCAGTAATGGAAGCAGGGGCTGGGAATAAACCATAATTCTGGTGTACAGAGGCTAATTTATGAGACTATTGGTTTGGGCATTTTCATGTTATGGGCTGCCATGTCGTGCAAACCGGGTCACTATCAAGTTTATCCCTTCCTAGATTCCCCATAACACTTTTTCATGGTGCCTGTAATCCTATCCTCAGTAAGGTCCACTGGGGGCCCATGTGGTATAATGGTTAGAGAAGGGGCGAAGCAGGCTCCGAGGACCACACTGTCTCAGAGGGCAGGAGGTATAGGGCCAAGACATACATTACTTTAAATCCATATCTAGCAGCTACTCTCCACCCCCATTTTTACTCTAGAGTAGGCTCAGGCCCCCCAATCTGGAGCAGGACCCTAGCATGGTTTTTTTGTTTTGTTTTAAGATTGGGATTGGGCCCCTTACAGCTATGCTAGAGTAAAATGAAAACAACAATTACATAGCTGCTAGATATGGATGTGGCCCAAAGAGCCCTCTCCTAGAGCGTCTTCTCAGATGGAAGTCAGCAAGGCAAAGGAAACAAGGCCTGGTTGGTTTGCAGCTGACATGGTGGCTGCAGAAGTGGTAAATTGGTGGCAGGGGGCGCACGAATTGAGTGGCAGCAAGAGGTTGCGCAGGCCACAGTTAAGGCCTTGGGATACCCTGGAGACTCGGGTTCAAATCCCCACATAGCGATGAAATTCACTGGGAGACCTTGGGCCACTCACAGACTCTCTCAGCTTAACCTACCTCACAGGGTTGTTGTGTGGATAAATTGGGGGGCCAGGGGTGGTGCTAGGCCTGTGGCTCACGCTGGCTCAGCTTGTCTGAGTGTGGAAAGCTAAGCAGGGTCAGGCCTGGTTATGACTTGGATGGGAGACCCCTCCTCTAGTTTCCTGCACTGAGCAGGGGGTTGGACTCGATGGCCTTGTAGGCCCCTTCTAAGTCTGTGATCTATGAATCTATAAGATCCAGGGCTCAGGCCCACAGGACAAAAAAAATGCACGAATTTGCATATTCTAATTTACATATGCTTTAAAAGTCTGCCCTCTGTGTGTCTTTAAAGAACCCTGTCTCCTAAGGACACCGCTATTTGTAAAAAGGGATGTATGGACAGGGGAGAGGAGGGCATTTGATTTCAGGAAAAAACCTCAGGTAGAAAAATTCAAGCGGGGGGGGGGGGAGCAGCAGGAGATGAAGCACATGTGGGTCAAAAGCCAGCTAATCCAGGGGGATCAGATCAGGGATGTTGAAGAGTCCTTGGGCTCGAGTCACGAGTCTTTAGACCCGAGTCTCAAGTTCGAGTCCTTGGTCCAAAATGGTGACTCACAAGTCACGAGTCACGAGTCACTCCCAAAACTGACTCCACGAGTCCCTATTAAAATCAATGGGGTTTTCCCCCAACAAAATAAGGCTACTTCAGATGTGTGGCTTAAATAAATTCTAGGCATGAGTGTGCCTTTTTATTTCAAAACTCTGCAACTTATTTTGGCAAGAACAGACCAGGCAGACAAACCCAAAATAACCAGGCAGGCAGAGGAGGCAGGGAACCCCAAAGCAGGCAGGCAGAGGCCTTTCTCTTGGACAGTTCAAACTGTGGAACTGGTTAAAAAGAGACCAGGCAGGCAGAGGAGGCAGGGAACCCCAAAGCAGGCAGGCAGAGGCCTTTGTCTTGGACAATTCAACTGTTGAACTGGTCAAGAAGAGACCAGGCAGGCAGAGGAGGCTGGGAACCCCAAACAGGCAGGCAGAGGCAGCCAAACCCAAAATGTCTGACCCTAACCCTAACCCCCCACAACAACACATCAATCAAAATAAATCTCAACATATCATTAGGGCTGTGCTCCTGGTAGCTGTCCATAGTGGCCAAGCAGCGGCGCGCCTCGCTTCCATGCGCTCTTCACTGGTGATCGCGCTCCTCTCTACTCCTGGCACATCCCCAGGGATGTTGACAAGTTCTTGGTCTCGAGTCCCGAGTCGAGTCTCGAGTCCCATTAAAAATATTGGGACTCGAGTCAGACTCGAGTCAGAGGGGGGGACTCAGTCCAACTCACAAGTCGAGTCCGAGTCCCCATCCCTGGATCAGATGCAACAGAGATCATCAGGGCCCCTGTACCTTTCTTTCAGCAAGTGCCCATGGACAGCAGGGTGGTGGGGCAGATGGCCTCCCAGAGATTCGGGGCTCCACATGAAAGATTCAGGGCTCCAGCCCTAGTGGGCCGCCCCCTAACATCACCTCTGGGAGGGCACATAAGGTGCTTTGAGCTCCTTGGAGAAAAGGTGGGATATAAATGTAAATAAATACATAGATGAGGGACCCTTCAAATACAAAGGCATGGTGAACTATTAAGCCAGTGTAGGTGGTAGCTAGACATGGTTGAAAAGCCAAAAAGGCCTATTTTTCCAGGTGTCTCCATTGATCCACATGGCTATCTTTACTTTATTTTGGAACCCAGACTTTCACTACTCCTAAATTCAGCTGCTTTTTCATTGCTGCCTGCAGCCTTTCTAATCCTACAAATGAAAAATATGGTTGTTGTTTTTTAAAAAATAAAGCCTGTAAAATAATTAAATGCTCCCTAGCAGCATAAGACTTGGTTACAAGATTTCCAATCATGACTGATAAGCACTGGATTTCTTTCTTTAAGTCACTGAAAAGAATATGCATGAATTGTGGGGGGAAACCGCTGTTTGGTAATTAGATACCTCCATGTTCTTGGGCATTAAAATCCCAAGTTTAACTCTTTCTTAGGATATGTTAGTTTGAAGGTATCTTGATGGGAAAGATAGAATGACAGTGAACAGTCAGCTTCTATTGTCTAGTTCCAGATAGCAGGAGTTCCTGGGTAACCCTGCCTCCTCTGGCAGCAAGCAATAGCTCTATGTAGTTGATTTAAACAAATAAGCAACTATATACCTCATTCTGCTTGAATTCATTAACCTTTCCATAATTACAGCTTTCAGCATTAGCCACCTTTTGTCCTGTTACCTAGCACCCAGTAACTGCTGGCCTTGGCACTTCCTGCCTTTAACCCTGCTGTTCCTAGTGTATTTCGCAGGACTTCTACAATGCTGTAGCCTAGGTAATGCATGGTAGGAAATATTATGTTTTTAGTCAGTCTGAAACAGGCATCACTCATCTCGTGGTCACCTCTGATCAACAGGTGGTGCAGGGTTTGTGCCCCTTCAAAAACCTTACTAAACCTGTTTGCCAGTGAGTAATTAGGGTATACATCCAGGGCAATGATGCCCCAGCGTATTGCCTTCAGGTTTCTTAAAAGATATATTGTCTGACAGTCCAAGATTCCCACCAAATGCCTATTTGAGATTACTTTACGATTACTCTGTCGGTCTGCTGCCTATTGGGCCGGTGTAGGACACGTATGAGAACAGCTCAAAAATAGTTGCCGTGTCTAAACAGCAGCAACGGGGAATGAAAACACGCCATGCTGCGGACATGGAAGCAAGACATTCTCAGGATGAAATGAATGCCTGCGGCTGTTTGTCAGTGTGACTTCCATAGCAAACAGAGATTTTTCTCTAAACAAGCTCTTCCTTTTTCAGAACGCTTTGTATTGACTAATCCAACCCACCGGGTGGATGTAAGGAAAGCTTGGAAACACCTTGCATTTTTGCAGATGGAAAACTGAGGCACAAATATCGTTATATTAGTTCTTACACGATGGAGTTCTTCTTGTGACAGCCTGATCTTAAGCATTTTTACTTAGAAGTGAGACCCACTGTATTTTATGAGGCTTATTCCTTCTGGCAGATCCGGCAAGTGGCTGTAGACCCCAAGGCATTGTCCCAAATCTGGCTTTTAAAGCAGGTCTATGTTTTGATCTGCTATGTCATGTGAAGCCAGGGCCTCCTTACTAGGCTACGTAACAGACCAGAAGGCTTGCTTGCATTATGAATGCCTCTTTCTTTCCACCTTCACTTCTGCATGAGCAAGAATAAAAAACAAAACATAAACAGTTCAAGTGATGGTTGTGGGTAAATTTAAGCCTGATGTGTAAAAATGCCTTGGCCATTTTCTCAAATGCACCAAATCATAAATTCAAAATGAAATACAGCATAAGGAATCTATTATGATTTCTCTGTTGTCTGCCTACCAGTAATGGAAGCAGGGGCTGGAAATAAACCATAATTCTGGTGTACAGAGGCTAATTTATGAGACTATTGGTTTGGGCATTTTCATGTTATGTGTTCAAATTTGCCAGTTAAACCCAACTTTATATTCTTTTAACAAGAAGCTGTGCCTATTTTAACTGAGTCTCTTAACTACAACAAGTAGGACATGCAACAAAATGTTGCAGTGTGGGACATACAACAAAACGTTGCAGTGTGGAGTGCTCCTGTTCAGCATACTCCATTCCATTCCCACCTCACCCGTCCACCCCGCCAGCTGATACTCAGCATTCTGTGCTCGCTGAGCATGCTCTTTTTTCATTAGGCTGTTTTTGCCCCACCCCTTAGGATTCCCCCCCCCCCTAATTTTTTTTTGGGGGGGTACTAAATGTGTGCCTTCCATCTCCCCCTGGACAGTGTTTTATTTCTTCATTCAGAGTGGCTGAGGCAATCAAGACCCTTCCTGGAAATTACCTGCTCTGCCCCTCGGAAGCTCTTATGCCTAAATGCCTATCTGAGGGCCTGGATTTGTGGTTAACCAGTTGCAAAAGGAGGCACTCTGCATATGCTCAAATGCTATTACCAGCAGGGAAATAATGATTCTGATGAAGATTGCAGGGGTGGGGGAAAGAGTCTTTAACTTTGCCCTCTCCCCAGCGATACTGATGAAGATCGCGGTTTCCCTGCTGCTAGTTATCGTGGGGGAAACAGCAATCTTGAGGATTGCTGGTGTTGGGAGGGAGCCTCTCCCTCCTCCCAGTAATCTGCATCAGGTACCCTGTTTCTCTGCTACTGTTAGCAAAGAAGCAGTGACCTTGATCGGGATTGCTGGTAGGAGAGAGAGATTCTTACCTGGCCTCCCCCCACCCCACCCCCAGTGATCCCTATTAGCACCGAGGAAATTAGCACCACCGAGGAAATTAGCACCGTGATCTTGATAAGGATCACTCAGGTGGGTGGGTGAGTTAAAGTTGCTTCCTCCCCCCCCCCCCCCGCAGTGATCTAGATGATGATCACTGGGTGTGTATGTGCATGTATGAGTGTGGGTGTGCCTGAGAGAGTATATGTGTGTACATGAGAGAGTGTGTGTGTGTGCATGGGGCGGGGGTGGGCAGACCACTGCCATTCAGGGCATGTGGCCCTCAGCGTTGCCCGCCCCTGCAATAAAACTTCTCCTTGCCCCTTCTAACCTAGCATTTAGGCCTTGAACACCATCGTCTTCGAGGCTGCCTTTGATTGATAACACAGTTTATGTCAGCAGAGCAGCTTCACAAAGCCATTCTGGACATCTCTTCTGATGTGATCACCTTTAAATTGTACCTTGCTCTTTTTGTAAAAATTGTGCAGCATCGCTTTGGGAGGGCATCACCTCAAGAAAGCAACTTAAAGATACTTGAAACGAATGGACAAAGGAAAGAATGCTGTCAGTGGGTTTTTAAAGCATGCATTGGATTGTGGCCATTTGGTGCATCCGATCCTCTGTGCATCTTGCAAAAATAAGCCACGACTTACGGTAATTCCCTTTGGAAGAGCGGGACTTAGGCACGACTAACTAAAAGGACTGTGCCTCAGTGTGCGAGAGAGGTAGAAGGCAAGTGAAGGGAAGGGAGTGGGGAGAAGCAGCAGTTACGGTTATGTGATAACTGAGAACCAGGAGAACTGACCTGGCCTCCATTTTAAACGAGAGCTTTAATACACGTTTCCGAAATCTGAACGTTTGTAGGGATAAGAGGTTTTGTTTGTTATGTTTTCTTCCTGCTTTCCTAACCCACTCCAGCAGCACTCTCATACCATTAGCAAGTGACCTCTGGAGATTACCATCTGCTTAAAGAAGAGTGCTGTGGGGTATCGAGCCTCATGTGTCTCCTTGTCCTTTTAACCCCAGCTGCTTTCCCAAGCTTCTCAAGGGGGAACATCCTCTTGAAACATTAGCCACATGTCCCATCTTTCCCGCTACACTCAACAGATGCAGCTGCTTAGGCCAATGCGTTGCTGAAGGCAGATTAATCGCCCCGGCTTTTGGAGCATTTAGTTTATTAGCATTGCTTTCTTGCTTTCTTTCTTTTTTTAGGTTGAGATGAACTATATATGAATGTAATGTGCAAAGTCTGAAGAAAACTTTTTGGATTTGGTATATGCCTGTTTTACCAGATATTAACAACAACAACAACAACAACACTATTGCAGGTAAAGGATTTTTTTGGGTCATCTGATTGATCTTATTTATTTATTATATTTATATTGTGCCTTTTTTCCTGCAAGGAACGCAAGGCGATTTACATAATCCTCCTCCTCTCCATTTTATCCTCACAACAAGCCTGTGCGGTAGGTTAGGCTGAGAGTCTGGCCCAAAGTCACCCAGTGAGCTTCATGGCCGAGTGGGTACTAGAACCTGGATCTCCCGAGTCCCAGTCCAACAATCTAACTCAGTGTTCTCCAACCTTGGGTCCCCAGATGTCTTTGGCCTACAACTCCCAGCATGCCCCAGCCAGCTATGCTGGCTGGGGCATGCTGGGAGTTGTAGGCCAAAAACATCTGGGGACCCAAGATTGGAGAACACTGCTCTAACCACTATGCCACAGTTTCTCTCCTTACGTGAATGATGATGTACATCTAATGCACATCGACCTCGACACATTGGCAACTTTAATCATCACTAAATTCTGCTGGCAGCCCACACTTGTAAATGTCAGCAACAGTATGCTCAGGATGGGATTTTTTGGCAAGACAGCCAAACAGCAAGACAGATGCCTTCAATATAGGGGAAAGTACTTCCTTTTTTCAGGTGCCTGCATTGTCTGCATCGCACACATCTCATAAATATGCCAAAGAGATTCTTTGGGAAGCTACTCTGCAAATGCATCCCAACCAAATGTGTTTTGATTTTCTTACGCCTTTGTAGTTCTCTTCATTACAAAGCCCCTGTTTTCTCTTGATTGCATGATTGGCTAAGTAGATTGGATTACTGCATGTGCATTTTTTCCAGCGGTGATTAGAGCCAATGCTGTAATTGCAGGTTATTTTCAGAACATTTAAAAAACATTTTGCATGACCTTAGTGGGTCCATAGCCTGCGGAGGTCCTTGTAGTTGGTCTGCCTTCCCCCATCTCCATAGGCCCAAACACTCAAACAGCTCCAAACCATGGAAATTTTTGTCCACATGCCATATATATTGCCATGGTCAAGGCTCCTAATCGGAGATGGTGGGTGGGTTCACATGACACGACAACCCACACTGCGGCACAAGCCACGTAGTGTGAGTTTCCCCCCCCCAGGGCCCACGATGTACCCAACGGATGATCGGACACATCATGGGTCCTTGCCCACCTCCTTCCCCCTCGGTCCTCCCGCAGGTATCCCATGGGACACCACTGTGGGAGGAGTGGGGATCAGGGATCGTTTCAGCCATCTATCCAGCTGGCTGAAGCAATATCTGCTGCCTGCTGCCACGCTAAACCCCAAAAGGGCTTGGTGCAGCAGAAGGCAGCAGCAGAGCAGGGATTGCTTCAGCTGGCTATGCATGGCCGGCTGAAGCGACCACCTCTTCCCCACCACCACTGGCCTGAAATGACTGGCAGGGGTGGTGGGAAACCAGAGGTCACTTCAGCCAGCTGTGCATAGCCGGCTGAAGCAACCCCCTCTCGCCGCTACCACCACTGGACCAAAACGGCCGGCGGTGGGGAGCGGGGGAAGGCTCTGACAGCTGCCCCCAAGTGTCGCTTTGGCACTTTGGGGCAGCTTTCAGTGACACTTGCCCACTATCCACTCGGCAAGAGTGGCGAGGGGATTTTGCTGCTCTTGCCAGGTGGCCTGCTTGTAGCTGGGCTTGACCCATGATGGGTCATGTCGTCCAGGTTTGGATGACACAACAACCCATCGTGGGTCAGACAAACCCAACTACAACCCTGTCCAAGGTTTGCATGACACAACAAGCCACCGTGGTTTCTAAGCTATGGCGAGTTGTCATCTTGTGCGAACCCAGTCAGTGTTAAAGAATGAGAGAGTCCCAAGATATGGCCTAATGCTCTGGGCCCAAGTCAACTGACAATGCCCTGGGTATTCAGTCACATCATGCTGACCCCAAACACGATGGCCCAGTTTGCATGATCGCAGGGTGGTTAATAAGCCACGGTGACTGGTTAACTACCCTGTGCATGCCAGTCGTGTGCCGGGGGATTAGCATGATTACCCTCGGCAGCACAGCTTGTTGGGTCGTGCAAACCCAGCCAGGGTGGCTTGTTGCTGTGGGTAACAAGCCACCCAGAACCCATGGGCTGTTGTAGGGTTGCTTATTTCCTCAGCCATGATTGTGGGAACTGGATTGCCTCTAAGGGGTGGTGGTGGTGATCAACCAGGAAAAAAGCCCAGGGGGCAAAGCCAATCCTTTCCTTAATATAAAAAAGTGCATACTACCACTATCATCATCATCATCATCATCATCATCATCATCATCATCATCATCATCATCCTGCTTGGCTCCACTCCAGACATGCCATCAGTCAACTTCTGGACTGGCTGAACCAAGCAAAATCCAGTGGTTTCTGCCGCCTGACTCCACCATCGCACCCTCTCTGGCCTCTGACACCCAGTGGGCACCATCCCTGGGCCCCACCCAGCTAGCAGATTTTTTTAAAAAAATTCCAGGTTATGTGCCAGATTTGAAGCCTAAGAACTGTCATACACCTTTAAATGTCCTGATGGGGGCAGGAAATAAAGCGGCCCATTCCCTCCCCAGTCACTCCAGTCCACTGCATACTGTGTGCCTTACCTGGAGCCCCGACCAATCAAAGTAGGTTGGGGGAAGGTGGACAACAGGGTCTGAGAAGGGATGGGCAGGAGAAGCCAGCCACAGCTGCCTCATTTCCTGCCACATTGGGAGAATCAAAGGTGTAGGACCGTTTTCTGGATCGGAATCTAGAAGAACTTTGCTAGGTTGCTATTTTCTGCTCAGTTCATCGTGCTCCAGTCCAGAGTGAGGGTTTGGGGTTCTGTGAGGCTGACTGTGACTGCTTGAGCTTCTGGGGGTGGGGGAGGGAGGCTGCCTGCTTAAATACCCCAGCAGATGCTTATACTTTCCTGCCTGCCAATCCTAGACATGTTTACTCAGAATTAAGTCACAGTGACCTAGAATGAAGTCACACTGCATAAACTTTCTTTAAAAAATTTTTATTTAAGTTTTAATCAAACAATAAAACAACTAAAATACATACAACTAATACAGTGCTCCCATCACCCTGGGACCAAGAAATACTTAATATCTCTATAATCCATTTTTATCCTAAGTTCCAGAAATACATCAAATCATGACATGGTGCACTCCCTCTTCCCTCTACTAAAACATACCATAATCTAAAAATAATCCCCAAATATCCTTAAAATTATTTTTCTTTTAATTGTCCCCTTTTGCATTTGATATTACAAGTTTACTTATCATTTAAGGCCATATCCCACACCTCCTTATACCAGTCAGTAATAGAAAAAACTTTCTATTTGAACTTTCCGTTTCTTTGCTATCATTAATCTACCCGCAGTTAATAAATTTACAATTACCGGTAGTTCTTTGACATCTTGAGAACAAGCCACCTTCTCCGTAATTGATAACAATGCTAATTTAGGACAGACCTCTAAAGTAATACCAATAATTTCTGATATTTCTTCAAAAATTCTGTTCCAAAAATCCAATACATTTTTACAGCTCCACCACATATGAGCATACCTAGCTCCTGGCAACCTCTCCAACACATTGCCTAACAATCATTATCTATTTTATTTAATCTCACTGGACTCAGGTACCATCTCCAAATAAGTTTATAAAAATTCTCCTTTTTCCTTATTGACATACTTTTCAGTATACGCCTATCCCATATTGTGGAGAAAAAGCGTCAGAGTTTCCTTGAGCACACACACACACACACACACGCACACACACACCTCCTCATGTGTAAACAAGTATAATCCCAGCTGGGGACTGGGAAAGGCAAAATGTACATAGTTCCTCATGATGGGGCTCCATGCCTCAGAGTCTGCCAAGCCCTTTGGCATGCAAATGTGGTGCAAGCCCTGTAGTCATGAGCCACCCCCCCTGCCTGGCCAGGTGAAGTTCGTCCTGATTGGCTGAAGACACCTAGGCTGCTGAAAAGAGGGCGGCGGGGGGGGGGGGGAGAGTCTATACTGCCTGCTGTGGCATTTGGTTTCTGTTGTTTATTTATTTATTTATTATATTTATATCCCCACCTTTTTTCCTGCAAGGAACCCAAGGTGACTTACATAATCCTCCTCCTCCTCTCCATTTTATCCTCACAACAACCCTGTGAGGTAGGTTAGGCTGAGAGTCAGTGACTGGCCCAAAGTCACCCAGTGAGTTTCATGGCTGAGCAGGGACTAGAACCCGGATCTCCCGAGTCCCAGTCCAACACTCTCACCACTACGCCACACTGGTTGTTGTTGTCTGCACACTTTGGCGGGAGGAGGGCTGTGCTGAAGCAAGTCCTGAAGAGGACCAAACAACCCCCAGGTAAAGAGAAGGCCTGGGTAGTGATATAGTGAAGGAACTAGCTTTGTTGTTTTATAGCTCTACTGTGTATACCAAAGTGTCTTCCCCATCTTTTCCCCTTCCCTCATTTCCCACCTTTTGTTGTAACCTGTTTACCTGAAATAAACTTTCCTGGTTTTACCCCACACGGTGTGTGTGGTTCCTCTGTGGTTCAGCGCTAAATCCAGAGTATAGACAAGGGCAAGGCCCTGAGGGAATCAGTGTCAAGAAAGACGGCAGAGCTAAGGCTGGCAGTCTTGCACCTTGATCTCTGGTCTTGAATAAAGGACCGGTTGGCAGTCCTTTTTCACACATATCTTATTCCACTCTTCTTTCGCTATTTCCTCCTCAAAATCTGTATCCCAAACTATCTTAAGATTCTCTTCTTGCTCTTCCATTTTTTGAATCATTTTATATAACGTCCTTGTTAAACCTCTTGATACATTCCCTTCTATAAGTTCTCTGGACATAACTAACTTCTCAAATGGAGTGAAATCTCTTTCATAATCATTTCTCCTCTTCCATTTCTTTGACCATTGAACTAATTGAATTAAATTTAACCATGAAATTCTTCCTGGTCCAACCCTTTCAATTATTTGTTGCCTACTCTCCATTTTTTCCACCCAATCAAGTAATCTAATAACTTTTTTCTCTCTATAAATACGTTCCAAGTGTTGTACATTCTCTGGAAAGTCCTCCATTGGAGTAAGTGGGGATATCTCCTTGGTATAAATATTTTCCTATTACTATTCCAAGTTTCTAACATATTTTTTAAGAAGGGGTTTTCTAATCTTTTTATCATCATAAACTTTCTTATAGTCCACGAAAGCTTCTGTTAGAATAAATTTGTTAGTTTTTAAGGTGCCACAAGGCTCTTTGATGTTTTTGCTGCAACAGACTGACACAACTACCCTCTGGAAATTGGAAAATGGATGTAGCTTTACAGAGATTAGGTAGCAAATCATTCATGTGCTTATACAATTTCCTCTCCCTCTTGGGGAGCACAAGGCAATTAATCTGGGCAGGTCTATTTGGACAGGAATGAGGAGAGGGGTATTTATTTATGAATTTATTCATTCATTTACTTACAATATTTACATACCGCTTCTCATTTGAAACAAATCCCGAAGTGGTTTACAAAAGAATAAAACAAACAAAAACAAAACAAACAAACAAAAAAGACCACACACACACACACAGTGGTATCATGAGTCTGGTACAAAGATAGCTCATGGCTGTGGGGAAAGTCAAGGCAAAAAGATATGCTTTTAATAAAAGTCTAAAACACGCCAGTGATGAGGCCTGATGTACCTCAGAGGGGAGATCATTCTATTAATATTTATAGGCCACTTTTCCACCAGTGGTCCCTCAAAGTGGCTCACAAAGTTGAAAGCAGGTGGTAAGAACAACAATGGGGCTAGATGTGCATTCCTCTCTCAGTCCGCCCCACCCCCTGTTTATGGGCTGATATACACTCCTCCCTGGCTGAAACTGAGAGTAAGACAAAACAGAGTCATAATAATTTGATTGCTAGAAGCTTCTGCCTGCTGCTGACCCCACCTCCAGTGAGGAATAATGGTAGCAGAACCATTTCCTTTCCCCTTGTTTGCAGTCCAATTGTCCTTGAGGGCTGTGGCCTTCTAGAAACAACTCTTTTGATTGGATGCCTACTCACAGTTGTTATGGTGACAGCCAATCAGAAGGTGAGGAGGGTTCTTGTAGAATGAAGGAAAAGTCTCCATCTTCTATGTTTAGCTGATGTGGACACGGAATGCTGTGGGGGTATGTGTGTCAGGCCAGCGCTGATAATATGCACACATATGTGTGTAGTGGAAGCGGATGGAGGGAAACTGGTTCACACAAGCCTACTTCGTGACTTTAGTTTCCCGTTGTTATAACAGTCGAGGGTTTTGTTTTAAGATTACTAAATGGGTTTGTAGATACACACTCTTTGAAGGGGTGCATGCTTTCCTTTTTGAAGGGACTCTTGGTGCCTATTATTAACCTCTGGTGAAAATGTCCTTGGTGTAGAGATAAGCAATATAAATGACTTGGAATGAATTGTAACTTATGTATAATTTGGGGGGGGGGGATCTGTTTAAGTAATTCAGTAAATAGGATAACAGTGTTTTAATGTTCGATACAAAGGAGATACGATTACTTGCTTACCCATATACAATTTTAAAAGTTTTTAGAGAAATGATTTTTAAGTTGTTAGGTGTATGATTATTAAAAATTAGGTTATAATTGCATAATAATTTAAACATTTTATTAAATTTACATGGTGGCAATGTACTCTTGGGTAGGTTAGCTCTGATTAGATTCAGTATGATTTTTGGTGCAATAACAAGTGTCTCATAAGAAAAAAGAGAGTTTGAAGGTTTTATGTGTGTGCATAGAGCAAATGCCTTGTTGAAATTGGTTTAAAGTAATGCGAATGCTAGTTTGAGCATGTGGTGGTTAAGGCTTTTTTTACATGATACTTAGGGCTTGTTCGCATGACACGGGAACCGCAAGTCCCCCGCAGTTCCCGTGTTGTGTGAACACCGACCGGGGGTGCCCCCGTGGGACAGCCGCGGGCGGGACGCACGCAAAGTGACCATGGTCGGTAGAGGGGTAAGCCCCTACCGCGTGTGGTCACCGTGCCGTGCGAACAGCGGGCGGCCGTCCCGCGGGGTCCCCACAGAGGCGGTAGCCCAGAGCGGCTGGAGCAGCCGCCGCTCCAGCCTGTAGGGGCAAATGGCCCCTCTGGGCATCCTGGGGCCCCACCCCCTAGCGCCAGGAGGCCCACACTGCGGTGCGGGGACTGCGGGGTCTGCCCACACGCGCGGGGCGCAGGTCGTCTGCGGCGCCCCGCTGGACCCTGCGGGCGGCCCCGTGGTGCCTCCCCTGCCCGCAACCTGGGTCGTGTGAACCGGCCCTTAAGGATTAACATTTTAGAATGGATATGTTTTTAATGTCATGTAATGTCTGTGCATAGTATATTTGTTATTTGGATAACTGGATAGTACTCTTTAATGTATGTACTTTATATATATATATTTTGTATTACAGTCCTTGAAAAAGGCTTAGGCTGAAATGCGCCGGGCACCAATAAAAATACACAAGGATCTCTGTTGGCACTTGGAGTTTTCTCTCTCTCTTGTCTTTGGTTAATAGTGTCTTCCCCCTAGTTTTTTTCCTAACAATTATGTGGAAAATATTAATAACTTTAAGACAGCAACCCTCTAATCTCTGGGAGGGTGTCCAGGGACCATTCCTCCCCCACCCTCAAGGCTGTAGACAGAGCTGCAGCCTTAGAGAGAGGGGAAATCCCCACTTGGATTTCCACCCGCCCCGCCACCGCAGAAAGCTCCATGATGGCTCCTTTCCTGAGGTTGATGTCGCAACCCCGGAAGAAGATGGGGAGGGAGGGAGGGGGGCATGCCAGTGAGCGGGGAGGGGGGAGGTGAGGATGTGGTGAGGATCCATAAGTCTCTTGGCTCTCGTCTCTGCCCCCAGTGAGGTACCGTGTTTCCCCGAAAATAAGACCTACCCCGAAAATAAGACCTAGTACTATTTTGGAAATTGCTAAAGTATAAGACCTTACCTACCCCGAAAATAAGACCTACCTCGAAAATAAGACCTAGTGTCTTATGATGATGTTCCAGAAGAAGATGACATTACTGTATTTGAATAAATGTATGGTATATTTTTGTACATGAATAAATGTAGACTGCTGTAACTGTGGATTGTTGTACATTAAAAAAATAAGACCTACCCCGAAAATAAGACCTAGTGTGTTTTTTGAGCAAAAAAATATATAAGACAGTGTCTTATTTTTGGGGAAACACGGCAGATACACTAGACGGGCTCAGGGGCCCATTTAGCTCTAAATGCTGAAACGGAGGCCAGAGAGGCTAAAAAAGCTCTTGCTGGCAGGGCTTTGGAGGGGCGGAGGGCTACGAGATGGGAGTCCTCTGTCCATTGGCCTGTAGGATTATGCCCTACGTCCTCCACCCCACCCCCATTTTAGCTTACATTGCCCCTAAAAGCCATTTCACACATTACTCAGCAGCAAATCCAAGGTTTGATACTAAGCATGTATTCACTCCTGGCTCCTTGACCTGTGTACGTACCTGTATAATTCATGCGTTTGGAAGCACATGCTGGACATATGCATCTTCTATACATTTTTAGGTATAAACTTAAAACAACTTCCATGTACTGTACATCTTAAAAGGTAGGACAGGCTCCTGCCAAAGTTAAGCACTTTTAAGTCTCAATGATTTAAATGAGAGAGATTTCAGAATATGTTTTTCTTCTAACATTTATCAATGGGGTGGGGTTTTTTTGTTGGGGTTTTTTTTTGCTTAACTTGGCTGGATTATGCCCATATATGAAATGGCCCTTAGGCTTAAGATGGATAATGGTGTTTTAAAGCAACACATTATAATAGAAGATATCTTAAGGAAGAAATATACCAAATTGCGTTGCTTGGGCAGTATTTTGACTGGAGAAAACAAGCTCATGTCAACATCTCTAAATATATAATCCTCATATATATGACTACATAGACAATTAGGCCGAAAATGAGAGTCGATCCCAGATTTGGATAGTCTCAGAGGAAGTTCGGATTCAGACACTTGACTTGCAGCCAGTTCTTATGCACATTCAGTCAAAAGTAGGCGGAACTTACTCCTGAATAATACAAAACTGCAGCCTTAGCCTTTTCTCCCAACATAGATTTGCAGCCTTAGCCTCTTTCACATGTCTTGTTCTGAATCCAGCTCTCTAATTATTCACTGTGCAAAGCTCAGATCTAGAGCATTTACTTCATTTAGTTAGCTGTCTCTCCTGCCCTTCCTCTGAAGAGCTCAGAGCAATGTCGTGGTCTCACAGTAACTGTTTGAGGTAGGTTGGGCATAAAGTGAATTGGCCATGGGGACACAGTAAGCTTTCTTTGTAGCTGAGCTGAGATTTGAACTGGAGTTTCCACCATCCAAGACCACTATTCTGTAACCCAGGGGTGCAGAACCTCAGGCCCAGGGGCCACATCCACAAATGGCCCTTCCCCTGGCCCCAACTCCTTTCCCCCAACCATGGATTGTTGGTTGGTTTCCCAGCTGTCTAAAAGGTTGAAATGCTTCTCCTAAACTTTAGTGACTAGCAGTAAGAGCTTTACGCTACAATATGCTGGTACTTTGCCCCCACCCTTTCACCTTTGGCCCCACCCCCTTTGCCTTTGGTCCCACCCACCACTGGATTGCTGCCCTTGAAAGCTTCTCTGAAATGGAAGAGGTTCTGCACCCCTGCTGTAGCCCCTCCATCACATAGTTCGCGAATCAGGACATTGTCTCCTTTGAGAATAAAGGAACGTGGGGGATGTATGTCATCATGAGTCTAAGCATGAGAAGTGCTTTCAGCTATGCCTGATCAAAGGCAAGGAAACCAATTTAGAAAGGACTAAATGCACAGAAAGGTCGCCAGATGGGAGCTTCTGGGTTTATTTGTGCATTAGACTTCAAACAACACTTTGCAGCTCACTGCCTCACCTGCATGTTGGCAACGTTAGGTTCTACAATGAAGTCTAAGTCTTTTTGGAAAGGGTTACAGCTCTTTTCTTCCACCACAGGCTTGCACTGCTGTCCATTTGTGTGTGACTTCAGGTGCTGCTTGTTCCATTCCCGTTTTAACTTCCCTGCTCGTCTGTCAAGAAAGTCTTTGAATCCAGTCTCCTTCAGCTTCTTATTGTTGCTTCAAAGTCTTTCTCACACAGCACCTGATGGCCATGTCTCCAAACTCTGCTGTACGGCTGCTGCCCCTCTTCAAGACCGCAGACTGCTTCGTAGCTCCACCCTTGTCAATATTGCTTTGGCATCTGTTTTTGCCCCCCCCCACAGCTCCATCAGGTCGACGCTCCGGCTGTGTTGATTTGATCCGAGAGCTGAGCTATCTGGAAGAGGAGTCTTTGTTTAAGATTCCCCCTTTCAGCCAGCTGTTTTTGGCCACCTGCCCCACTCCAGGTCGGGAGGCAGGACTGAACTGAAGTAGCTGGTCAATAAGGGATTTGCAGGGATCAGGTAAAGGTGGGAGGGCCTCTGGATAGAAGACCCCCTTCTTCTGGCGGCGGGGCATACTGTGGATGTGGGTATCGTCAAAGGGCATGCAGCCAGTAACCATCACGTAAAGCACTACGCCCAAGCTCCACACATCATACTTCTTGGGGTCGTAGGGAATGCCCAGCAGCACCTCTGGGGAAGCATAGGCAGCCGATCCACAGTAAGTGGTACTCAGGTCGGGGTACCCACGGGACTCCCTGCCAAAGCCAAAGTCGGTCAGCTTTGCTCGGCGGCCATCCGCAGTGAGCAGCACATTCTCACATTTGAGGTCCCGGTGCACCAAATTCCGGTCGTGCAAGTAGCGCACAGCAGCCACAACCTGGGCAAAGATGTCCCGAGCTTCTGGGATGCAGGGGAGCTTCCCTAGCTGTTGCACCAATTGGAGCAGGTCAGTAGAAGCGGCTTCCATCACAATGTAAAGTTTCCCGTTGCAGACTTCAATGAACTCAAAAACACGTACAATGTTTGGATGACGAATTGCCCGTAAGATGGAGAGCTCTCGCGGGAGAAACTTGTGTACAAAGTCAGGGGGTGCCCGGCGTCGGTCTACCACCTTGATGGCTAGTGGGCCTTTGTACTTGGCAGAGGTGGCTACCCTCACCTTGGAATAGCTCCCCTCACCCAAGGTTTGGCCCAGCTTGTAACCAAGCTCACTTAGCCATCTGTCCCCTCCAGAACTCTTCGACATGGTGCAGGATGCCTTGGAGAGCTCTGTTGGGTTTGACTGGGCCTTAGATTTTAAAGCTAGGAATGAAGGCTTTAACCCATTGTGCGTGGTAGATGTTAACCTTTACCCCTTCCCATGTTCCCACTGAGTGCTTAAGACAGGAGCATTATACAACCTGCCCAGGTATTGTGATGTGCTAGAGGTGTCACGGGTCACTCCCCATTTGGGTTGCCAAGGCTGTTGTATCTATTTCCTTCATTTCATCCACCATTAGGACAGGCACAAGACTAAGAGATACCTAGGAATAGCTTCCCTACATTGACTAGCAGACCTCTTTCTTTCTTTCTTTCTTTCTTTTAAAATTAGGTCTGAAAGCGTTCCTAGTGGAGTTTTATCTTATAGTTATCCTTCACAAGAAAGCAGATTGATGGGTGACTCCCTGGCGTCTTCAGCTATAATTTAAGGTTTAACGTTAAGGCTTAAAAGATCTCAGGTAGCAGATTGGGGAAGACCCCCTTGGAGTTCCCAGACAGCAGCAGCTAGAATGGACAGTGCTGGGTTACACAGACCAAAGGTCTGACAATATAATGCAGTTTTATATGTTCAGATTAAAATTAGAAACAGCATAGCTCAGGGATTTGGGTTACGTGCACAACCACAGTAAACTTTGATCCCTTTAGTGTTTTGTTTTATTGGTCTTCCCTAACCTGGCACCCGCTGGATGTGTTGGACTACAACTTCCATTATCCCCAGCCAACATGTGTTGGTTGGGGTGGTGGGAGTTGTAGTCCAAGACATCTGGAAGGTGTCAGGTTGGGGAAGGTAGTGTTATTACATATCTTCAATTTTGATTATTCAGATGAATATTTAACCACCTGAAATTTCAGCTCTGAAAAACCAAGGGGAAGCTATCTTTATTATCATATGAAGACTTCATTTAAAGTTTTCTCCTTTTATATTTTTAAAATGATCTTAGGCTGTTCTCATTTGAGTAACACATTTGGAATCAAAAACATTGTGGAATAATTTTTATTCTATGCTTTCATTTTTATCTTGCTCATATGTGATCATATTCTTTTAAATTATATGCAGGATATTAGATGTGTTTGTCAACTTGCTAACCCTTTATGTTCTCAGCGTCCACACCGTTTGTTCTTTCCATAAAAATTGTTCTTGCATAAAAATTAAGGAGATCACCTAGCAACTCCTCATTTGCAGCAGCTCAAGGAAGTATGAAGCAAGCAGATATTTTTGTCGCAGGAATGGTATGAAAAATTATGCAAGAAGAGAAATAGTATCCGTAGAACAATTCAGGATTAAATTATACAAATTGAGCTTGTGAACTGGATGAATCTTTCATGTGACTTGTTTTAACTTCGTAGCAAAGTTAGAGATAGACAGAATCACTTGACTGGAAATCATTTGGAAGAATCAGATTTTTAAAAGCTGGATTCTGCTAAACATGCAGAAATGCAACTCTGATTCTGAGCTGTCTCCAGGTTTTGGGGACCCCTTGAGCAAGATACCCTCTGTGGAGGCCCCTCTCTGAGCGAGCCCACCTCCTCCTTGCCACTATCACTTGCCCCTCCCCTTTTGGGTCCAATCTGTGCAACAGCCCAGAAGAAGAGTGTAAGTAAAGTAGAGCATTCTGCTCCTTCTCCTTACTCTTGCATGCTTATAAAGGGAGGTGAACAGGAAGTGACAGCAAGGAGATATGAGCTTCCAGGGGTTGGTAGTGGGGTCCCCTTCTGGGATGTGTCCCTCAGTAGCTGCCGGATGATGCCAACCCCCCAGTGCTGGCACTGCATTACTGCCTCTCTGTTTTTTGTGGCCAGATTGAAAGAATTAATTATACATGACTGTGATTAGGCAGATAAGGGATGCTAGGCCACCCACATCCTTTTTGTGGAGATGCTCTCTTAATGGAAAACAGTGTGCAAGGTATACTTTTGTTTATGGCTCTTGCCGCCACACAAATTAAGTAGGTGAAGTTTTTCCCATCACTCACCTGCTGACAAAGGGACAGGAGCAATACCAGTTTTAAAAGATGGCAACCGTAGGTATAGCCTTTGATCTGTAGAAGGCTACCTTCAAAGGAATGCCCTGTCCATAACTGAGACTTGATTCTGCCAAAGAACTTATCGGAACCAATTGGTTTCTGTAGCAGAAAGGGTTTGCAGGTCCCTTTCAATCTCCAGGTACTTTAATCCATGTAATAGGTGGGTGGTTTAACTGCAGAAGAGTACTCTAAGCCTAGCCTTGGAGACAATTTGTCTCTGTTGTCATCTTCATCACTTCCCTTAGACCAGTGTTTCTCAACCTTGGGTCCCCAGATGTTTTTGGCCTACAACTCCCAGCATGCCCCAGCCAGCATAGCTGGCTGGGGCATGCTGGGAGTTGTAGGCCAAAAACATCTGGGGACCCAAGGTTGAGAAACACTGCCTTAGACCAAGATTTATTGAACTCTTTTGTCCCAGCCAGGGGACTTCTTCTGGCCTAGACTTCCTGTCCAGCCCTCAGAGCCTCACTCCCAACCAAAGGTGCTGCGTGGCCCTTCTTTCTCTTCTTCAGGACGTCCCAGATTCCCCTGTATGTGCTGAGGTAAACCAGGTGAGTATCTTCCCATTCGCTCAGCTATCAGATCTGTCCTCCTTCCCACCTCTCCCTTTTCCCTGTTCCTTTTTGCTTTTGTCACCCACGGAGGACCTGAGTGTGGGGCTGCTGCTTCTCTAGTGGCCTGGGCAAAGCAAGGATGCTCCTGGATGGAGAGCTTCTAGTGCTACCAATTGAAAGGCAATTTGTGCCGCTAACCCATCTTTCCCACTTTAACAAAAAAAAAAATTCTGGTAAGAAAAAAGACAGAAGGAGTAGTGGGGAAACACAGGAGGGTTATGAATGGAAGACATTGTCATCTGGATCCCACCTTAAATACTGTGAGTGGGCACAATAATAGCCTTATCTGGAGGCAACCCAGGACTCTTTATTCTGGCTGATTGTCTGCAGGGGGTTGATTTCCCCCTTTTCTCCTGAGTCGTTTTTATCTTTTGCCTCTCCTGGATTATGGGTAGGAATCCCAGTGGCCCCGTCAACATTTTTTTTGTATTTTAGTTCATATCTTGCATGAACTGAACTGAAGCTTCCTGTGCCAACAAATGGTGATGATGTCATTGTACCACATCAGTACAGGAAGCTTCTATGATAGCTGAGCACGACCTAAATGTAGGCCATGGAGGGACCATATCTCAGTGGTAGAGCACCCGCTTTGAAGAAGATCCCAGGTTCAATTCTTGGCATCACCAGGTAGGGCTGGAAAACCTGCTGTCTGAAACACTGGAGAGCCAAACAGTGTTGATAGTACTGGGCTAGGAGCACCAATGGTCTGACTCAGTATAAGGCAGCTTCCTACTTTCCTAATGTTAGTGAAGTCTTTGGAGCTGCAGAGGAATCCTGCTGCATTTTGGTACACAGTCCATTTGAGAGTGCTTCTGCTAAGGATGGATTTGCAAAGCTGCTGTGGTTTCTTGCTCTTTTCAGAACTGGGTAGCATGTCCAGCTTGGGCTTGGGCTTGGGCAAAGTTCTTTCCACTAAGTTTTTTTTTTTTAAAAAAAATATCTTGCTTTGGTTGCTACACTTATGCTGATGTCACCCAGCTCTGTTTCTCTTTTACATCAGAATCAGGTGAAAGTGTGTGAAAGCCTGCCTGGATTCGGTAATGGGCTGGAGGAGGGCTAACAAACTGAAGCTCAGTCCAGACAGGACGGAGATGCTGCTACTTGATGGTATGATGGATCTGGGGGGTAGTGTCTTGCTGACTCCGAATGGGGTTGCACTCTCCCTTAAGGAGCAGGTTCATAGCTTGTGGGTGCTGTGAGATCTGGCTCTCACTTTGTGTCAGGGTTCAATGCAGGTAGAAGCAGGAGCCTGTAATGGCTGCCCCATGTGGTGAGACACCAGAACTGCAGTTGGAAGCATTTTCCTGGACAGAATCTGGACTGGCCCTGTCCACCCACCCAGGCTGGACATTGATCCTTGCAAGACAGGAAGAGTTATAAAAGGCTTCCTGTTTGGGCTGGGACTTTGCCTGAGCTTTAATGGCATTTCTGGTTTCAGTGTGTTCTTTGGCTCTGACTTTTGGCCTTATTCCTTGGCTCTGACTCCTGGCTTCATCTCTCGGCTCTGACCCCCTGGCACAACTCTTGGCTCCCTAGTTCCTGACTCCTTGCTCTCTTTGGACAGCCACAACACGCACAGCCATTTGAAGAATTGGCCAGTAAGAGCCTGGCAACTGATAAGGCACAATGCCTAAAGCACTGTCAGCAGTTGTTAGCAGCCATTTAGGTTAGGAACTCCACTCAGGGTTTGCACACAGAATTCTGGGCATACCTAAAGGAAAGAACTAGTCCAGCCTGGAATCCCTATCCAGTTTTGGACAAGATATCCATGCCACTAGAGTTCAATAAACTGGATCCACTTTTGTTCTAAAAGAAATCCCTTCCCAGTAGCCCAGTAAAGTTTTAAAAAGAGTTGTCTGCTAGGAAATGAGTTACTAGTTCGTCTTGGTTTGTCACGAGTTCATCAAGAGGGTTCAGCAAGTCAGTTCATCTAGGGAGCAAGGGTGTTCCAGCCACTTCTCCTTTATCGATTAGGAGGGTTCAAGGAGAAGCCAGTTTGCCTGCTTTGAGTGTCGTACCATGTGGGGCTCAAGGGGATGTAACAAAGCTTGCCTACCTTCGGGTCTCCCATCACTGGCTTTGTCTGCAGGGGAATGAAACGCACATTTAAATTTGTGAAGCAAGATCTCTGTAGACTGGTTTTCAATCCACCAAAGAATTCCCAGATCACCTTGAGCCCATAAGAAAGAACCTCCTCATATCCCTCCTCCTCTGGAATAGGTAAATATTAGCATCTCAATCTCTTTTTGTCTTTAATTTTCCTGACCTCATTCTACTAGCTTTCTATTTTTCCCTTTTGCGTTGCCTGAACACCAATGCGTTTTACATTTCGAGTTTGTCCCATTGTGACTAGGCTTGCTCCAGAGTTTGCCAGATCCCTAGCATCCTCCCCTTTCATAATCAGAGATATTTTTAAATATGGTAAGCGGTATATAAATCTATTAAACAACAACAACAACAACAACAACAACAATAATAATAATTAATACATTTTATCCACTTTTCAGACAATTATTGTTTGGCAAAGCAGCTCACAACAGAGAGAGAGAGGCTCTGCCATCAGGCTTACAAATGATGAAGACAAGGCACACAAAGAATGAGGAATGAAGGGGAGATCCATTCTTCAAGGCCAGAATAAAGTGGTGATCTATAAGGGAGCATTTACCCAGCTTGAGCCAGGCTGATCTTCCCTTGCTGGTGTTCTTGCTTGAATGAGGCTCTTGTTCCTTAGGCCAATGGATGGGTCCAGAGTGTTCTTTCCCTTCCTTCTGCAGTCCCAGGGGGCAGCTGTCAGCTGGAGGAGCTGAGTGTTCTTTCTGGCAGGGAGGGGGAAGTGAGCCCCCTGCAGCTGCTCCTTCTCTGGCCAGTGGATGGGCCAGCTTGGTCTCCTCCTTGGCTTGATGTTATTCCTGGGTAACTCCCCACCTCTTTCTCTTTTTCTCTCTCTCTCTCCCCATTCTGGAGATTTAATCAAATAAGCTGCCAGTCTAAGCTCCTCCCTTTCTATATAATTATCATACTTATTTGTATCAACTTGGCATATGCATTAATCCTCCCTCTCATGTAATAAATTATTTATTATTTTTATTTAATCCTGGGTCTGTACCATCTTGCTAATTTCCATGTTATTAGTGTAAAAGGCAACCTCCCCATGGCATGCCATGACTCTAGGCCCAAGATCTTGGGAGAAGTGTAAGACACGTCACGTGTGTATACATACGTGTACAGTTTTATATGTGGTTGACACCAATTAACAACACCCTCAGCTCTGTTCAGTTGCAAAATAGAATGCTCTGTTACCAAATGTGCTCCTCTTAGATAGCAAAACATGGTAGAGCAATTGCATATACATATACAGACACAGACTAGTACACCATTAAAAGCTTGCAAGAGTTTATATTGTCGGGTGTTAGCTGCGTTCTCATGGAGGCTGGCTCTGGAGGCTAAGGGCTTCTCTACATGATTTTGTGCGCTTGTGATTCTTTACTCACGGTAGTTTGTTGGGGCTTTACACAATGTCGTCGTCCTCCAGGGCCTCTCCCGTGCTTTTCAAGCATTTCCCTGCTGTTTTTTATAATGAGGATAGTGACCTATTATTTAGCGATCCTGCTAAATTGCGCTAAAACAAGCATGTGCATTTCTGCAATTGCGCTATACCACAGTGCCACCTTGTGGTTGTGTAAGAGATCATATAGGAAGGCAGAGAAAGAAAACTGCCGGGGGGGGGGGCTACGTGTAAAGGACGCTCTCTTACTCCCACAAAGAAATTTGGAAGAAGAAACCTCGGTGAAGCACGGGGTTAAATGCCTCGTGTAGAGAAGCCCTAAAACTAGGCTGCAGACACGTGCTGACTGATCAGCTTTGCAGTAGGAAGGGTTTGCTGGGGTGAGATGATAGAAGGAGCGGGTTAGGTAAATCGGAGTCCCTAACACTCTTGGGAAAGAAAAGGAAAGGGCTGGGGGTGATTGTTAAGACTGGGGAGAAGGAAGCGGGTGAGAAAATGGTCTGTACGGGGACAAGGTGGTGTGATTGGACCAGTTCCCAATACACAGTCACCATAGTAAGAAGGGATCTATCCAAAGGTGCATGCACACTCAATCACTTTTCTAGCGCGTTGTGCCCTTACCTCTTGTTTCCCCGTCCAGTCAGTCATCGCTTCATAGTTGGATGTCTTTTTCGGCAAAGTTTGCCAACTAGAAGGGTCATAAGAAATAAAGGGGAAACAGAAGGAAGAACACTGGGGAGTTCCAGCTGCAGTCCTTGCCACTAGTTGGCCATGGTAGGATGCACTGAAGGTTGGGGCTCTGACCAAAACCATTAAAGATAGATCCAATTAAACCATGCACACACTGTAGGAAAGAGGAGTTGGAGGCTACAATTGCAGACAGATCGGTGGGGTTTTTAAACTTTAAAGATACCTTTCCCTGGGCTGGAGGGCCTGACCCTGCACAGCTGGAGGCTGTGGTGCAGTGAAACTCCTCAGTCTAGGTGGTGACAGAAAATGTATTCCTTTAAAAAGGAGGCTTTGGGCAAACTCTATCCTAGACACGGATCCTGGCTAAAGCTAAACTGATGGTGGGAGAGCAACAGAACACAACATTCTGTAGCCTCCTTTGAGGCCTTTGCTCTATGGGTTTGTCGGAGGGTGATTGGGATGCTGGGTTTGCCTTTTTCTGGGGGGGGGGGAGATCGGCTGGAGCTGTTGTGGTAGGATCTGGGGGTGCCAAGAGTCTTAGTAGCCAGTGGAGAGGATACCTGGTATTAAGGGTCCATCAAGCCACAGAAGGAACCAGTCCCAAAACTGGCACCCTACTGATTTTAGCATAGGACCTTGCTCTGACGAACAAGGGACCTAGTGATTTCAGTGTGGAGTAGCCAGCCTAGGGAGGCGAGGTTTTGAGTGACTTCAGCAGCATGAAGCCTTTTCCCCTGGGAAGTGAGGTGCACTGAAGGCTGGAAGCCTTGGTTTTTTATATAGTTTAAACAAAAGCTGTGCCATCTTGACCAGGGCCGGTGCAAGGCAGTTTGGTGCCCTAGGCAAGATCAGATATTTAGCGCCCCCGCTTCCCACTTGAGAGTGCTGTATTTTTTTTCAAGGCGTTTCTGGCGCCCCTTTTAGCCCTGCACCCTAGGCGGCTGCCTAGTTGGCCTAATGATAGCACCGGCCCTGATCTTGACTGTCATGACTATGACAAAAGTTGCAGGAAACTTAAGTACTGGGGACTGGCAGTTCCTGCCTGTGAACAAAAGGCTTAGGGCACAATCCATAGGATTGCACCCTTGGTAACACTTTCCCTAAATCTGGCAAGCCATAACTAGCTCCAATCCATACTGTGTGTGTGTGTGTGTGTGTGTGTGTGTGTGTAAAATATAACTGACTGGGGAATGCTGGGAGCTGTAGGACTTTTTTCTGTCTAAACATGCACAGGATTGTGCCCTTAATTACTTTACTGGCCAGAGCCATCAGAGAATACTTTACGCGATTGGCCACTCCATCCAGAGGTTTCTCACCTGATGAAACCCCTTTCATCCTATTCACTCCCTTTGCCCTATACCCTGAAAGTGTTCCCTATCTATTAGGAGGGGAAATCAGTTTGCAGCTGGTCACCTGCGTGAAATCAGTTTAATGTTTTGCCTGTCTTAAGGCTTCATGCTTTGCACAAATTCCAGTTGGTATGAAAGGTGTCACGCCAGACCTTTCATAGGTGACCTGGAGCTACTATGCGACTCCTTTGCAAATGTCAGAGCTTCCCGCCTAAGCTCAGGCAGGCCAAACTTGGCTGCTCGGAAACCAAGTGGTCTGCTAACAGTACAGTAGTTAAGGTTTATAACTATCCATAGTTAAGAAAATGTCTGACTGGTTGTCAGGAGGCAAGGCCATCGGGGCTAGAACTGGCAACCTACAGATCTTTGCTTTGCTGCCATTTATTCAAATGGAATTTGTTGGTTATTATTGTTGTGTATTGTTTACTGTTCCTGGCTTGGGATATATATATATATTTTTAAAAATGAAGGGTGAGATATGAATAGAATTAAATAAATCAATACATAAATTTGGGGCTTCACTTCAGATACCTTTGAGGGCCATGACATCTTTCCAGGATTCAGGTGACTCCCCCTATCCAGCTAGCTTGTTGGTTTTCCCTGACCTGGTAGAGCTCTAACCTTCCATGTCAGGATTGGTCTCAGCCATGTGTCTCAGACTGCTGAACCCCCCCCCCCGCCCCCTTCCCAATTTCCCTCAAACCCAGGGAATTGGGCCTCCTGCTTCCACACTGCCAGCTGTCTTGGCTGCCTGTGACCCAACATCCCAACAATGGGTAATCACTAAGGAAGCAGAAGGGTTTCACAGAGCTTTCCTGCTATCTGAGCTGGAAGAGTATGGAGAAGATTTTTAGTGCGTCCTGTCCAACCTCCATCGCTACGTAGGGCCAGACCCGCAGAGTCTTTCCATTCCGTTAAGTCCTAGAGTTTGCTATTGAAGTGGTTTAGTCATAAATGTCTTTCTGCAGGGGCATCCATCCAACTTCCCGGCTTTACTGAATGATGGGAAATGAGGGGGAGGGGTCGGTAGGGGGAGAGTGGAGACGTGGAAGAAGCAGTAAGCTAAATTTACGAAAGCCGATAATTAAAACCAAAGCAGAGGAAAAGGAGCAAGGGAGAAGAAAGGATTCACTTCCAAAATGTCAAGTTAGGAAATCGAGTCTAGTCAGAAGTGGTGTGCCACGAAGCCTATTACTTTAGCACAGCAGAAAATCTAGCAATTGGCCGACTGTAGGCAACCATTTATTTCTGTGGGCAGCTTATTAATCCCAAGCACTTCCCATGAATCATAACCACAGTGACTTCAGATGAGCTTCAAGGCGCACTTTTCGGCTTGAACAAATACTGTACGGAGAAGGCAGATCTGAATAATCTTGAGGGATTTCCCCTGGTTTCCGTTCGGTAGGTCAGGATTACCCCTTTCCTTATCCTCACTCGGTTCTCCTTGAGAAATGCAGAAATGCTTCTCTTCCCCATGGACCCGAGATGCTGTTAGTTGTGTACATGTCTAAGGATAGCGGCTCTGGCAGTACAACCTGTAGGCCCTAAGGAGCAGAACTGGAGGTTATGGAATGAAATACTGCCAAACACAGGGATGGCAATCAAATGCAGAGGGTTGTATCAGAAGAGAAGAGGCGCAAACTCACAGATTCAGTAGCGAGTCATGAAATAGTGTGTGAATCAGCCCTGCATTTTCACCGTTGTCTGCAGCTGCTTGTCTTGTCTGAAGCCTGGGGCATGATGAGCAAATATGTCATATACGTATCCTTGTTGGCCTTCAGATCAGATATGCATGAAGATAGAATGGCGCATCTTCACCTATGACACCATCTTGACTCTTTTCCCACTTCTTGCCTCTTCAGCCGTGGGCTTAAGTAGAAACGACATGCATACACATGTATTTAAACCCTGTCAGCTGCTTTTAATAAAGAAACCAGCTTTGGGAAGGATGATTTTTGGTGGAGAGGTGGTGGAGGGGAGCAGGTGCTTGACCCTTTCTCAGCCCGCCATTTTTCTGCTGCAAATTCTCCTTCTCAAAGCTGCTTTTCTAGCGGCAGCACCGGCGTAACTGTGGGGTTCGAGATGCATGATTGTGTGGATAAACACACGGATCCCCACAGATGGAAAAGCAGCAGAAAAGGATGTGTGAGGTTGTGCCAAAAAAGGAAAGGGCTATGCAGGTGTGTGCACACGCACACACCTGAATGCTAAAAAAATCCCCCCTCCTGAAAATGTGTTTCCTTATAATTATGGGGTTTAAACACACACACACACACACACACACACACTGTGCCTGCCCGTGCTGTCAGGCCCCTTGCTTTAGCTGATGTAACCAGGATGCTATGGGAGGGAATGGGGCAATCTTGCATTGATGTTACTCAGCCTTTGAACTTGGAGCTTCAGTTTAGTGATCGTGGGTAAGTTCCTGCCTTTTACTACATCATTTACAAAAGCTAAGGATGAATTGACACAATTACTGAGAGATAACTGTCCCATCCAAAAATATGGTGGGCTATAGTTTGATACTTGCATTTTTTTAAAAAATTGAAGCTGGAACTACACATTGTGAAGAAAACACGTTCCTAATTCTGTGGTTTACTCATAAAGTAAATGCAGGGCAGGAGCACCTAAAGAGAATTGGCAGATGGGAGGAATGCTTAATTAGTCCAAGATAGCCCTATAAATACCCCCCCTGCCAGCCTATTGGGGTGTTTTTCCTGGAAAGACTTCAAACCTGGAAGGAAGGGTGGGGGCCAATCTACACTAGCATTTTATCCTGGTACTGTAATGTCTGGCTCATGTGCAGGACACATGACACACTCCCCAACCCGTAGTCCTATCACAATAATCCTGTCACTATTTCTTCCTCAATCACCTGCTTTTCCCCAAACTACTTTTATGGTGTTTTTTTCCTGGTGCTTTCGGTTTCCATGCGCTACAAAGACATATGCATTCTAATCTAGCAGTATTATAACTCTTACCTGTGGGAGTGGCTCTAAAGATGTAGAACCTATTTTGCAACATTTCTCCCCCCCACACACACACCATTTCTCCTCCTCCCATGGTAGGATCTACACTTCCTTTCTCCTCTTCTCATTTCCTTCCCTGCTCTTTCATTGCACTGATTTTCATGGGATTGTGGGCAGAAAATCCATGATTTTCTCCTGGCTATTTTTCATTGCGCACCTACACACCTGTGCAGCACTGAATAACCACGCACAGTATTTTTAAACCTCCATTCCTGCACAGCTGCAAAGGTGCGCATGCAGTTAGCGAAGTTTTAAAAAAGGAACCTGAAATGGCAGCATGTCCTCTCATTTCTCCTGTAATGGCAGCACTATACAGTGACTTGTGGCACGTGCCCGAGCTATAAACACAAGCAATAACATGCATGTGACCATTCAAACTCCTCCTATTTCTCCTGTGTGTGGTACTCGATTGCATTATAAACACAGTTGATACTGCACAGTATTCATTACCGTGTGCCCCCAGATCAGCAATTGCATTTTGAAAAAATACCAGTGCAAAGGTGCTTCACAAGTCAAACAGGCTCTAGTGTAGATTACCTCTAGCTGAAGGAAAAACAACTAGGGATGTTTGCAGGGGGAAATTGGCAAGCACAGCAGGGGTTAAGCATTCTCTCTCCTTTACCACCTTGTTCATGTTACTTCAGAAGTTTGAGAGTATGCATTTGCCAAGGTAATATATAGATCACCTTAACCTACCAATCAAAGGATTAAACCCCTGTAATCCCAAACATTTAATAGTTGCCTTGTTTCTTTAATGTGTTTCTACAGCTCTTATTCTTAGCCCATTTTCTAATTTATGTTTTGCACAATGGGCATGTGACCTTCATGGCGGCGGCGGCGGGGGGGGGACGGGACACACAAACCCTATGAATTGGAGACCACTGGCTAGAGAGGAACGAATGAATGAGAGAATTCTTTTTTTTAGGACAACAGTAGACCGTGGAGGAAGAAAGGGTTGCTGTGAGCTCATCTTTCTCTGCTGGGCTTTGACAGCCCAGAAATAGGAAACCTTTGTTTCTTTATCATCTGTTCCTAACTTTGTTAGCGTAAAAATGTACCAATGAACACATCTGTTTTGCTTCCACCCATTTGCTCACATCCTGCAAGTCACGGTATAAATGTTTTGCCTAAGTGTAGTGGGGCTTCACCAATGAAACATCTGGTGCTGATTTAGCCCAGAAAGTAAGCACTGGATCTTTCAGTGCAGTGGCAGTCTTGCTTAAATCACTTAGGGTCAGGACCGGTGCAAGGCAGTTTGGTGCCCTAGGCAAGATCAGATATTTAGCGCCCCCCCCTTCCCACTTGAGAGCGCTGTATTTTTTTCAAGGCGTTTCTGGCGCCCCCTTTAGCCTTGCGCCCTAGGCAGCTGCCTAGTTGGCCTAATGGTAGCACCGGCCCTGCTTAGGGTACAATACTATGTCCCTCGACCTTGTCTGGGAGACACACAGGATTTGGCCTGGAAGGCACTGTGACCTCAGAAAAATTGTCTGAGGTTGGAGCTCCCCCCCCCATAGCCCGCACGATTCTTTCCACGCCAGAAGGAAACTGCAAGGAACTGTGCATGGAAGACCATGTTCAGTTCCCCCATGACGGGGCATTCCTGGAGCGGGCTGGGTAGAGGCAAGGCTCCGCTGGATTCTGAGGAATCCAGGCGGCTCCTCAGCCTCTCCTCCTCACGAGGAGAGGTAAAACATCTAGATGGCTGAAATTGGCCATCTAGATGTTTTTGAGGGCGGAAAGAACATGGAGGATATCCTGTCCTCCACAATCCTCCCGCCCTCAACTGGATGCCCATAATTCCCTGAGTTTGGAGGGTTACAGGCAGCCTCGTAGGATTGTGCTGCCCATTGCCAAAGTGTCTAATTTGTTTATTTTCATACTTCTGATACCAGTTGCTAAGTCATCTCTAATGGGCACAATTCATGCAGAGTTCAGCATTTTTAGATTTAATTGGTTTCAATGATAGAAATAAATGTGTGTCAGTCTTTTTCATGGAAATCAGTGGGACCTGAGGTTTTTTTTGTGGGCGGGGGGTTGGAGAGGGTTGGGGGCTGGATCATGCACTTGGTCCTTTATAAATAGCTCAAATAAGTGCATGGTCTGTCTCTTTTTCAATAGTAAAAAAAAAGAAGAAGCTTTGCAACAGGTGGGTGGGGTGGGGGTGGGGGTGGGTGGGCAGGAGATAGACAATGGTCCATCAGTGAGCCACTGGCCAATTTCTGGTGGATCACCTAGTGCATGTTGAGATTCTTGCAAGGCTGGAATAATTGGACCTGGATCTAATCCAGCCAGGCATGTTCTCAAGCAAGAGTGCATAGTGAGGGTCAGTTAATCATTCATTCATTCATTCATTCATTTCTATACTGCCCAATAGCCAAAGCTCTCTGGGTGGTTTACAACAGTGCCTTCTTAACTGTGCATAACTGTGCAGAGACAGTTCAAGCTTTGGTAAGCTAGCTCTGCTATGTTTGGGGCCCCCTCCTGCATGTTCTGCTGAGTGGGGCCCTGGACATCTGCCCCAAAGGAGTCTGATTTTGGGAAGTTTGATTCTCCAACTCCTTTCCTCTGCTACTACCTGCATGGCAGGTGGCCCAGCCTGAAAATGGGCACTTAGTGTGGGTCTTCAGAAATGTGGAACTAAACCAGACGAATCAGTACCACTGGAAGGTACGCAAGCCCTCTTAGGGTGGTTCACATCCCAGATTAGGATGACCAGGTGTCCTACTTTACGGAGGACAGCCCTCTATTTTGGAGAACTGACAGAGAATAGTTCTCTATTTGAAGGGCTGTTGAGTCCAAGTCCAGTTTAAAATCCAGTTTTAAGATAAAGAACCATCAGAAGGGAGAGCTTAAAGGAGCCTTGAAGCTGCCCATCGACAGTGTGCTCCTGGACGGTAGAGTGAGCAGGCACACAGCTCACCTGGCCAGTCCTTCCCACTATGATGAGTTGTATTGTATTTCTATTTAAATTCTAGTTTTCTTCCCTAAATTTGTATCTAGAATATAAGAACATAAGCAGACGCCATGCTGGATCAGACCAAGGGTCCATCTTGTCCAGCATTCTGTTCACACAATGTCCAACCAGCAACCCGTGGGAAACCCACAAGCAGGACATGGGTACAAGTTACAACACCCTACCATCCATGTTCCCCAGCAACACATTGGCATACTGCCTCTAAGGGCTTCTCTACATGAGGCTTTTAACCCGCCACTTTACCAAGGCTTCTGCTTCTGGATTCTTTGTGGGATTAAGATCAGCTCCTTTACACATCTTTTCCTTTCTTTTCCTTTCTTTCTTTCACTGCCTTTCTATATAGTGCATTACACAACCACAAGGTGACACTGCAGTATAGTGGAATTGTGAAAATACACGAGCTTTTCATTCTGGTTCATTCCGGTATTTTTAGATAATACTACACTTTCCTTGCTCTAAAAATGGTTACAGAAATGCTTGGAAAGCATGGGAGAGGCTGTGGAGGATGATGACGTCATGTAAAGCTCCCGCAAACAACGGTAAGGAAACACGAGCACACAATAAATGCCTCGTGTAGAGAACCCTAATACTGGATTTGGCATATAGCCATCAGTGTGGCGTAGTGGTGAGAGTGATGGACTGGGACTCGGGAGATCCAGGTTCTAGTCCCCGCTCGGCCATGAAAGTCACTGGGTGACTTTGGGCCAGTCACTGCCTCTCAGCCTAACCTACCTCACAGGGTTGTTGTGAGGATAAAATGGAGAGGAGGAGGAGGAGGATTATGTAAGCCGCCTTGGGTTCCTTTCAGGAAAAAAGGTGGGGTATAAATATAATAAATAAATAAATACTAGTAGTCATTAATAACCTTCTCCTCCATGAATTTGTCTAATCCCCTTTTAAAGCCCTCTAAATTGGTGGTCACCACTGCATCTTGTGGGAATGAATTCCATAGTTTAACTATGCGTTGTATGAAGAAGTATGAAGAAGTACTTCCTTTTATCAGTCCTGAATCTCTCACCAATCAGCCTCATGGTATGACTCCGGATTCTACTATTATGAGAGAGGGAGAAAAATGCCAGCTTCCCAGTTCTACAAATGTTTTTTGAGCTCCTTGTGCGACAGTGTCTCTGTTGTACTTCTGTATACATTCATAACATTGCCTGTAAGCACAGATGGAAGAAAATTGCCTTTGATTCAGGCATTGCTAACAATCATGTTATTGCTTGAAGCTCACTGTCCTGTTAAGCTAATTTGACCTGAAAGTAGGCTCTGCAATTATATATATATAATTATATATATATATGTTGAAATATAATTTGGTGACTCCTGTTGTGTGGCTGAGCAAGAAATTTAAATTGTCTGTGATGGGTCATTGTCATAATCATACACCAGGGAAGAAGCATAGAATCAAGCTGCTTTTAGAAAAGAAGTGGGTAAGGCTCCACTTAGTAATAAGATCACCCCTGTGGATGGAGATAATAGCAGGAAATTCTACAACGAGCTTCAGGCTCACCACTCAAGTGAACCAAACATTGCTGGATACTGTGTTTTGTTGTGGCTTCCTTTTCATTGAGCTACTAGACAGGAAAGCCAATGTCGGTTTACTCATTGGTCTCTGAAGTACTAGGTGTCGTGCAGCAGAGCAAACGGAACTAAAAAAAAAAAACTGTTTTGTATCTTAATAATTTGTTTGCTATTCTGAATTCTCCCCACCCCCCAAGTTAAATGTTAGGAAGAACATCCTTTGCTGGAAAATCTATAGGCACAGAAATGTTTCTCTTGCACATGGACTACGTCTTCTTGCTTGTTAGCAAATTTAGTAGCAACCTCTGGCTTTTGAAGTGGCTTTAAGTTAGACAAGTGTTATGACGTGTTTAAAGCAGGGGTGCATAACCTCAGGCCCAGGGGCCATGGCCACCCCTCCTGGGGTCCCAATCCGGCCCTGTGGGGTTCCCCAGACTGCCATGCCCTCTTGTCCTGGTCCCACCCCCTTTCCTCTGACTTCCAATCTTTGGGTGGTTTCCTGGATTTTGTGCAATCTCCCCCCCCCATCTAAAAAGTTGATCTGTCTCTCCTAGGGCTTAGTTACTGGCAGGAAGAGCTTTAATATGGTGGTATTTTGGGCCTTGCCCCTTTTGCCTTTGGCCCCACCCACATTTGCCTTTGGGCCCCACCCACATTTGCCTTTGGCCCCACCCACCACTAGAATGCCACACCCAAGAGCTTCTCTACTGCAGTGGAATTCAGCCCTTGGGCTGAAAGTGGTTCGACGCTCCTGTGTCAAACAGAGAGCCCTGAGGTATCAAAGTGCACCCTTGTTGATTTTTAAAGCATGCTTGCTTGGGAATAAGTTCCATTAAAAGCAACTGGAATTGCTTCTGGATAAATGGGGTGAGAATTAAGCTGTAAGCTCTCAGTGGTATGCCCAGACCCCCTTGTGCTTGCCTTGATCATTGCTTTGGGATTTTTGTTCAACGTCCTCATCCATCCATCCTTCCAGTTTTGTACATGTGCCCCAAGGTTTCATAGATTTCATAGATCATAGAGTTGGAAGGAGCCTACAAGGCCATCGAGTCCAGCCAATGCAGGAAACTAGAGGGAGGGGGTCTCCCATCCAAGTAATAACCAGGCCTGACCCTGCTTAGCTTTCCACACTCAGACAAGCTGAGCCAGCATAAGCCACAGGCCTGTTGCTGGAAAAATGACATCCTGGTCCTTCCTTGGATGTGTATCATTCAATAGGGCTGAGCTTCAGAGTAGGATTTGTCATTATTGACTGAAGGGCGGGACAGAAATGCTTTAAATAAATAAATGTTGGAATGTGCTGAAAATCACTGGAAGGAGCCACACAAAGAAATGTGGAGTGGAGTGGTGGAGGAAGACTTTATGCCGCTAACCACTGGTGGAAGTAAACTGAAACTCCCTTACCAACCTGCCCAGTCACTGAGGTCACTGGAGGACATTCTCCTGGTGGTTCCACATGGACCTATGACCCAACTGGAGTCCACCCAGAGAAGAGCCTTCAGTGTGGCGGCTCCACTTCTATGGAACTCCCTGCCTCTGGAGGTGAGGCAGGCTCCGGCACTGTGTAGTTTTTTTGGTGCCTGCTGAAGACGTCTTTGTTTCGGGAAGCCTCCCTTGCTGACCAACCACAATTTTAATGTTATTCTGTTTTTAATGCATTGTTTTTATTCTTTTATCTGTTTTATCTTTTTATCTGCCTAGATATGGAGCGGTATAGAAATCCTGTTAAATAAATAAACAAATAAATAAAAGAAAATGTTGAGGAGCAATAGCATAATGGCGATTATGAAAAAGATCCATCTGTATGCACAGAACTTCACAGTTTTATAAAACAAAAGGACAGGTCTCTGCCTCTGCGGACCTTACAATCTGCATGTCAACAGCATAGGATACATACAGTACAGGAAAGGGGAATATGAGGGTAACAAAAAAACAGAGAAAGGGGAGAAGCAGCTCAGGCAAGAGTAACAAGGGGCAAATGTGAGCAGATGCATCTCCACATGCTTTAAGTTAGAGATGCAGACTTAAGGGGTCAAGCCAAGGGTTTCAGGGTGTGCTTTGAAGAATGAATAATTCCCAAATGTCTATAATCAAAGCTTAAGGCCGCAGTACTGTGGCAAAGGTCCATTGGCTGAAATACTGTATGCTGTTTGGGATGGGTGGTGGTTGTATCATTGCTTGTAGGCTCTTGTATACTGACTGATGCATCCTGGTTTTTAATATTCACAGTCTTCCCTGTCAAGTGCTCTCATATATTATTCTTATTCATAAGATTCAGGAACATCAAGTGAACCTGTAATGATGAACAAGCATTTTAGCCATCATTTAATTTAATTTAAATTTTTTTTTTAAGTTTGTTTGAAGTGCTTGTTAAAGGTGCCTAACCGTGCCTTTCCTTTATTCGTTCATTTACTGCCCTCTGGTGTTAAACTATATGTATTTCAACACATGGACACAATCAAGAGTGAATAGGAATAGTGAGATGTGATTTCTTGGCAAATTGAAATTTGCATTGTAAATGCAAAAGGTGACATCCTTTTTGCCAAATAAAGAAATCCGTCATTCTAGGCTGTTGTAAGAATAGAGTGCTCCTGTTCTATTCCTTCCTGGGCTACTGTGATAAGATTGCTTATTCTCTTTGATACATCTGAATTTTCATCTCCATCTGAAGATATATGATAATGCTCCTGCCAGGCAAAATGAAGCAATCCTACAACTTGAGGCCCTAAAGACCAACCAGATGTTTTCTTTTTTTCTCTTTGAATTTTTTTTAAATATACCACATGAATTTTTATATACCGTTTCCATAGCAATGAATACATATGAAATGCATATGTATGAAAATACAATTTTCTAGTAATTATAAATAGGCTTCAACAAAAGTAGACAAGATATCCAAATAAGTATCCATTTGATGTTGGTGTCTATATGCCACCTATTCAAATGTTGAAAGTGTTGTAAGGTCCTCAATCCATTGCATTATAGGAGGTGAGCATTTATCCTTCTAATGTTGTAATATCAGTCTTTTAGCTGTGAAAAGGGCATGGAGAATCCATTTATGCTGACCATTTACCAGCAGGTAAATAATTTAAAGGAGTGTTTACATCAGTGAATATTAAAGATTGTTCCAGTGCAAAATTTATCTGTATAATAACTTCCTCTCCAAAAGAAACAACTACTGGACATTGCCAAAACATATATTTAAGAGGAGCATTAGCTGTATTGCCCCACCAGCAATTAGTCAAATTAGACAACAACCCCTTATTAAAGAGATGATGTAGCCTGAGATCCATAGACATGACAGGTATAGATGCCAAAGCAGCTGAATCCACTGATTAAGCAGAATGGGACAATCCAATTCTCTGTTCCATTCCTGCTTGAAACCCTGTATGTCCTATTTATTCACCACCACCAAGAATGCATAGACATGGATGGTGGGTCACTTTGCCTGACCAGCCTCAACAAGTGCTTCCAATAATGATGGAAACTCATGCTGTAAGAGCGGCTGGGCCAGACACTGATTACTAACAAATGCTGCAATTGCAAGCACTGCCATTCAGCCATAGCTAGCAAGTCATATTTGGCCTGCAAGATAGAAAATGACAAGAACTCATAATCAGCACCCACCAGTTGATCCAAGGTAAAAATGGCCTTATCTGTCCATGTCCACCACACACAAAAAAAATCTTACCAATTTTTAGATCTGGATTGCCCCATATAGCCAATTTAACATGAGAAAATGGATCAAAGTGTAATTGACATGACATTATACGCCACACATCTCTAAGTCTGTAGAAACTGTGGCAGGAACTCTATGCATTCTTGTATGTGAAGAACCTAGTGCCATCCACTTAGAGAGAGGAACCAGACAAGAAGATTCCAAAACTGACCAAGGTGGAAGATCCCATGCAGACAGGAAAGACCAGCCTTCAGTATGAATCAGCAGATAACAGCCGGCTATATTCTTAAATCATACTTGGGTGTAAAGTTCTCCACTTTGGGAAATTCTGCTGATTTACAGTGTCAGTTACTGTACACAGTTTACAGTACAGTTACTCCAAGACAACAACAGAGGCAAGGCAAGGAAAGATGCTATTCCTTGCTTTAAGGTGCAGTCCTATATATGTTTAAACAGAACCCTAAAGTGCCATTCTTCAGTTTAGGGTGCAATCCTATGCACCCTAAGTTTAGACAGAAAGAAATCCTACAACTCCCGGCATGCTTTGGTGTGGTAGGATTTGTTTCTGTCTAAACATGCACCTTTAGACTCGCTACAACTTTGCTATGATCCTCGGAACAATTTCAAGGTAGTGTGTAGTGAGTTAAAGGATATCTAGTGTGATATATGGGGTTAAATATTTGCCTGTAGCTTTTTGAGGGATTCCTGAATGTGAGAATAGACTTCAAGGAAGCTAGCCTTCAATTCTGTGTGCAAGAATACTACATTCATAGCGCTGCAGAGTGGAAATCCTCTAATTGACTTTTTGTGAGGGTTAGAAAACAATGATTTGTTTATCTGTGGTTTTGTGGAATAATAAGAAGATGAACTGACAATAGAAAAAAGAAATAAGATGATAAATTTGTGACAATAGAAAAAAGAGAGTTTTTCTTTTTTGATTATTGTGTAGAGAAATTATGTTACCTATATTTGCTGTAGAAAAATTCAGAAGTTCATTTTAGTTTTGTTAATTGTTAATTATTGTTATATGTTTTTTGTTTTTTATAGAAATAAAAAAGTTTTTTTAAAAAAAACAAAGAATGCTACATGCATAGCAATGGTACAGTCATTAGGAAGTACAAAAATGTAACCATAACAAATGCTCTTAAAATAAATTGGGTTTAGCCCTTAAAATCTGAATATATCCAAGTTGTGGGACTCTGAATTTCTGAAATGGCTTCCCTGGATCACCCTTCTGACTCATGGCCAATGAAACTAAGCCCATAGTTAGAAAAATATATGAAGAACTCCAGTGGAGGCTGGAGGCTCCAATGTCAGTGGGGTGGCGTATCCACTCCGGGCTTTAGTCTGAACTTTAAAGGAGCTGTCCATGATGCTGAAATAGGTGCAGACCCATGGATAGCTCCTTTAGCTCAGACTAAAACCCAGAGTGGATACACCGGCTAGAGTTCCACTGAAGAACTCTAATCCTAGTAATCTTTTTGAAAGAAGAATCTGATGACTCAGGATTAAGGGCACAATCCTATGCATGTTTAGACAGAAAAAAGTCCTACAACACCAAGCATGCCCCAGCCAGGAATTGGAAATTCCTGGCTGGGGTAAGGATATTGGAAATCCTGAAATGTTAACAAACATGTGCATTATATTAATGTTGGAATGGAAAAGATCCCCTTATTGGTAATGACTACAACATTACATATTTGGAGTTATAGAATAAATGGACCTTGGATTATGCAAAATTGCTTCTACATTTAAGTAAAGTGGGGGTGGCTCTTATTTCAAGAGCCTCCCACACATATCTAAGCTATGAGCATTGGGTTTCTGCTAATGTTATTGTGAACTGATGTGGTTTCTTTTTATTTCTTTATGTTATATTTTCAAATTAAAAGGGGAAAAAAGAAAATTGAGATTCCATGCTGGGATTAATATAGCACATGCAATTTCTGGTCTGTCTCTTCATAAATCATCAGCCATGGTAGGTGTGTTATGCCCCTGCCCATGGACAAAGCGTTGTATCAGTTAGTATGTGAGGGGAGGGGGGAGTGTGAGAGGAGTGTGGAATGTTGAGATGTCTGCTGATTGGCTGAGAGAGTGAGGGGTGTGTGAAGCCTGCGATATAAACAGTGGGCGGTGCTGTTCAGGAGGGAAGTTGGGGAGGGAGTCTGAAGAGAGAGGGAGAGAGGAGGAACAGTCTGGAGTGAAGGAGAGCTGTGGAGGGCTGTCTGAAGAGAGAGAGGGAGAGTGGGTAGAGAAGTCTGAGTGGAGTCTAGGGAGAGAGGGGGAGTAGTATTGGGTAGTGCTGTCAGTGTGTGTGTGTGTGAGAGAGAGAGAGTTTACAGCCTTAAGAATCCATTAACATTATCTATCTCCCTACCTTTGATTGTAAATAAATAAACTTGTTTCCTTTTAAAAAAATTAAAAGGAGTCATCTGAGTTGGTTACCATGGAGGGGTTTGGTGGCAGCGGAGGAGATTTAAGAGGAGTGTGGAGGTGGGATTGGACCATAATAAAGCTGCGAGTGCGAGTCACAGGTGGTGGTGAGCGGTGAGGGGCGTTACAGTAGGTAATACGCCTTGAAATTCCCACAGGGCTACAGCATGGATAATCCGACAAGACTCTTTGTTGTTTCTGCAATCATGGTTAGTCTTGGGATGCTTCCAGATAAGTGACTCCTAGCACTACCATGGGGCAGCCCTCCCATCTTTTCCTTCTTAACCATTTTGTGTGTGTGTGTGGTAAGAAAAAAGATGGAAGCAGTGGTGGAAAAAATGGGAGGGTTACAAATGGAAGACAACATCATCTGGGCCCACCCACCCACCGTGTAAAATTCTATGGATAAGATAGGGCGATTGCACAATAAAAGCCTTGCCTGTTAGCACCCTTGGGTTGTATCCAATATTAGTCTATGTTAAGTCCCATTCATTTCAATGGGTTTACTCTAAGTAGGACTAATACTGGGTATAACCCACTGGATCCACTTCTGTCCCCTTGCACCATTCCAGTACTATTTTATTTTATTTATTTATTTACATTTATCAATCGCCCATCTGGCCGGCAACCGGCCACCCTGGGCAATGTATAAAATAAAATACATTTAACAAGATAAAATACATTTAAAACAAGATAAAATACATTTAAAACAAGATAAAATACATTTAAAACAGTATTAAAATTTTTAAAAATCTTAACCCACCCCATATTCCTGCCTGAACAGCCAGGTTTTTCATGAGCTATCCATGGTGTCTAACAAAGTGACTTGACATCTAAGAAGAGAATATTTTCTCTGGTATAGTAATACTGGATTGCAGCAGTGCCTACAAATGGTAAGGTAGTACTTTTCTAGGAACTCTTACCAGCTGATACTTTTTGGTCAGTGTTAGCTGCCTCATGTCCTAAATTTCCCTTTGCTGCAGTTGCCAGACCCAAAGGAGATTCAAGTAGCACTTGTAGAGCTTTTCTACATGAGCCATTTATTGTGCACTCATGATTCCTCACTCACATTACTTTGCAGGTGCTTTCCACAATATCACCATCCTCCAGGGCCTCTCCCATTCTTTGCAACCATTTCCACAGCATTTTTTAGATCAAGGAAAGTCCGGTATTATCTGTGAATGGCGGGATGAAACCCTGGTCTATTTGCGCAATATCGTTATACCACGGTGCCACCTAGTGGTTGTGTAATGGAACATATAGAAAGGCAGAGAAAGAAACCCCCCAGAAAAAAAACAGGTGTAAAGGAGCCAATCTTAATCCCACAAAGAATCCAGAAGCAGAAGCCTCGGTAAAGTGGCAGGTTAAAAGCCTCATGTAGAAAACATCGTATTCCAGAATCATAGAAGAGGCAGAATCATTTTTTTTAAACCAACAACTTGTAAAGAATTATTGATGAACTGAATGCTGAACATAATTATTGGTTAAATGAATGCTGAACTGAGATTGTCTTGTTTTTGTGACAGTATTGGGTTTTTAAAAATTATGCTTTGATATTTTGCTGTACACCACCTAGGGGGCTTTGATGAGAAGTGGCATGTAAATCTCAGAAATAAATATATAACCCAGCCAGCCAACTGACTATATCACATGCTGGTAACACCCTGCAACCTAGCTGGTGAGTGCTGCCAGGATTGTAGCCAAAACTGGGCCACTGAGAAGCATGCAGGACAGATCAGCATGCTCAGATGAGTCCCAGATTATGCAGGTCTGCAGGAATACCAAAGAAGCTTAAGAAGGAAAAATCCCCCCCCCCCCCCAAATAGCTCAGTGAGGTCTGTGTGTTCCTAGTGGTCACAGAATACTAAGTGTCTGTTGCAAGAAAGCAGGGAATGGAATGGAATAATTTGTAAGAGGGTATGGCTGGCTGGAATACAGAACAGAAGCACTCCATATTGTGTCATGTTGTTGCAGGTTCCACTTGTTCTTAGAATACAGTCACCAGTTATTCTTGCTTTCAACTGCCCTGGGATTTTTATCCCTTCCCTTGGAAGATGGGCTCTTCTTAATTCCCAAATCAAATCCCAGCTTTCTCTTCGGTTTACAGGGATACTACTTGTTTAAATGGGTTACACCTAGTTTGTAAAGCAACTTAATATGTTCTTAATAATAATATATGATCTTAATCCATTATAATTCTTTACTCTAGAATGAACAACAACAAAAGGCAGCTTACTACAAGCACATTTTTAAATGGTTAGCAATTGCTCTTGAATTGTCAATACCCGGGTAGAATTGTGGTGAGAGAAAAATGAGAAAAGGAGGAAGGCACCAGAGCAGGAACAAGAGGAGAGAACTTCTAAGGTACACAACTACATTATCTAAGCCTTTGGGGTGTGCCTGAAGAAACTCTTTAGCAGTCTTGCTTCTGTCCATTCGAGGGCAGGTGTACACGCAACATCCCAACGTCTGCTCCTGTGCTTTGAGGAACAAAACAAATGTCAGTTTCTTCCAGTCAGGAGATTCTTCTACCGGCGTCGGCTTTGAGAGTAAGAGTTTAGAGTAATAATTTGAAAGGGGGGGGGGGAATCCGTTCATAGGGTGAAGGGAGAAGAAAGCAAATATGCGGCTGAGATGAAGATGGCAGCATTGCTCCCAGTCACGGAGCGTCTTCGGCAAATATCCTCAGCTGGCATCGCCTCGCCTCGGCAAGAAACACAAATTGTTTTAACAGTCGACTTAATTAGCGGATGCTTTTGTATTTCCCGCACAGCTTCTTGAGGCGCCCCAGTGCACTTGCTGGACGTGAACGCTCCTCCCGGCCCCTCCACGACACGCTATTTTCGGCTGAAGTGTGAAGAATGACTGCAGTGTTAAATAAATAAGACCATCAAGTGGATGTGGCGGCTCCCTATTGACTGTTGGAAACAACTCAGAAGGAGGCAAGTGCAAGCCGGATTTTATTCCTTCTGTATGATCACCAGGAAATCTTTTTCTTAAGCATTAAAAAGGAAGCGAATGAAAATGGAGCTTCAATAAGATCGAACCTGAGGCAGCTCACTGGTGGTTTTGGTGACCTCAGCTCTATGAAAGGAAATAACGTATCTGGGATTCCTGCCCCCCCCCCCCCCAGGTGGGATCTCATCATCCATCCATCCATTCATTTATTTTCTGCGTTTCAGATTGCCTTTTATTTGATTAGCACTGTAAATAATCCCCATTATCACTGTTCCCCTGCCCCCTGTTACATTTACCGTGAAAATCCAGCCTGTTCTCCCAGTAGCCTATATATTAATAGCCACCAATTCATTCTCTCAGCGTGGATCCTTATGTAGTCAAAACAGCACCATCCACACAAAAGAAGGCGGTATCAGCAGGCTTGGGGGAACCTTTAGGAAAACCTGGGGGGGGGGGACCCAGCCAAAAAACAGGCCAGTGAAGACTGAGCATGCTCAGCGGTCACAGAATGTTGAGTGTCTGTTGCGGGTGGGGGTGGGGCGAAAGGAAAACCAGGGGAGAAGGGGAATGGAATGGAGCATCCTTGAAGAGGGCATGGTAGGCTGACTGGCTGCAATCCGGAACAGGAGGACTCCACACTGCAACATCCTGATATTTAATCGGTCCTATCCTCCCAGCAACATAGTTTAATCCTAGTTTAGGCTGCATTTGGAGATATTGTCCCCCAAACACCAATCTATTTCACTGCCCATTGGTGTTTATGTTGAAATTATCTTTTGCCTATCAGAATGTGGTCTGTATCAGCTTTTCCCCCCCTACCATGCTATGTCCTGGGACATAAGGACATAAAAAGAGCGGTGATGGATGAGACTAAAGGCCTATCTAGTCCAGCACACAATGGCCAACCAGATGCCTCTGGGAAACTGACAAGTGGGACATGAATGCAATAGCACCCTCCTTCTCATGTTCCCCAGAAACTGGTGTACTTAGGCATACTGTCTCTGATACTGGAAGAAATTTAGAGCCAGTGTGGCGTAGTGGTGAGAGTGTTGGATTGGGACTCGGGAGATCCGGGTTCTAGCCCCCGCTCAGCCATGAAACTCACTGGGTGACTTTGGGCCAGTCACTGACTCTCAGCCTAACCTACCTCACAGGGTTGTTGTGAGGATAAAATGGAGAGGAGGAGGATTATGTAAGCCGCCTTGGATTCGTTGCAGGGAAAAAGGCAGGATATAAATATAATAAATAAGTAAAATAAAATATAGCCATCCTGGGAAAACCTGGAACAGTCTGTACCTTTTCCCAAGTGGTTCCCCAGTTAAGGCAGTTGTGGGGAAGTTAGGTCCTCATTAAAGGTGTCCCTTATGTCCCTGTAATGTTCGTTAGGTTCTGGAGCACCTCCCTTGTCAGTAGATCTGTTTGTGAATGAGCATGGCATAGCAGATACTGTAAGCTGTTTGTTGCATGGGCGGACTGCAAATGCAGAATGACAGGCTTGGGAGCATGGGACAAATGGGACAGGATTGGTTTGTCCCTTCTTGTCCCTTAAATAAATGCACAATGGAGCACAAGTACAGGTGCAGCCTGCCAAGAAGTGGGAAGCTGCCTTCTACCATTGGTTGATCTAGTATGGTATCATCTACAATCTCCACTATCGGATAGTGGTTCTCCAGGGTCCTAGACAGCAGCCTTTTCCAGCCCTACTTGGCAACACCAAGGGTTGTGTAACTGGGACCTTTTGCATGCTACACATGTCCTCTAGCACCAAGCAATGGCCTTCCCCTACCTTTCTAAAGATATGGCCTCTCTTTCTTCTGGTGGAAGGCCATATCTGGGAATTGAACCCTGTATCTCTTGCCACTGAGAATTGTGCCACTGACTAGGCCAGTCTTCGTCAGCCTGGTTCCGTCCAAGTGTTTTGGACCACAACTCCCAGCATTACTGACTGTTGGCTATGCAGTTTGGGGCTGATGGAAGTTGTAGGGCACCAGGTTGGGGAAGGCTGGAGTAGGCCAACAAACTGAAGTAAAATGATCACAATAAAGTGAACTTCAGGGCTTTCATATCAAATGGGAAGTTATCCTTTTCATTTGAAAAAGCAAACAAACCAACCCTACATTATGTGCCCCAAAGGTTTGTGTTCTGATGTAAATGAGAGAGGCCAAAAGTGAAAAACATTCTCAGACAAGGTCATGGCACCAATGACTGTGACAGGTTCCACAGTTTTGGATTTTCCCATAAAATGTAAAATTTTATTCCTTGGGCAAATGGCAAGGAAGAGAATGATTTGTTATGGTTTGTAATAAGATATTTTTAAAATCTGCCAACTGTAAAAAGTTACTCTCAGCTCCTACAGCATGGTTGGTTTCTCTTTCTTTTCCTACTACATAATTTTACTTGTAAAAATGGTTCCACAGTCATAAACAGGCAGGCCCTAGGCCCTGGCGTCATAAATAGGAGGCCTCCCCTTCCCTCTGCCATACTGGCTGCGGGCAGCTTGCATCTCATTGGCCCAGAATTTAGGTGAAGAAACCTGACGTGTGTGTGTGTGTGTGTGTGTGTGTGTGTTACAGCTTACCGGTACATCTCATTGGCCCAGAATTTAGCTGAAGAATCCTGACTGGGGTTAGTGTGATCAGCTTCTGTCTCATTGGCCCAGAATTTATCTGAAGAAATCTGATTTTGCCACCCTAACTACTGGAGGATCAGAGTATTGCCCTATCTCACAGATCTAGCCTGGCCTCATGGCTTGTTGGGTACTTATGGATCCTACATCAACCCACCATCCATTTTTGTGACCATTTCTTGACAGTGATGTGCATGCATGCCTGTCTAACTTTTCCATGCACAGTTTCATAAAAATGGACCAGAGCTGAGATGCTGTAGGAGGTACTTAATACAGGAAGCTCATCCATGCTAAAGAGTAAGGCTGGTGTTACCAATGCAAATATTTGAAAAAAATACCATTGCTTTACCCATCAGCCCGGCTTACTTTTATGCAAAAACTACAGTAGATGCTGGTTGGTTGCCAAGGCTGCAGTCTGTAAATAACTGAAACATTCCTTTCCATCATTCTCCTCAGGGTCAAGTAAAACATCACAAGTAATCTGCAATACCATTCAGCCAAGGTCATAGGAAAGAATTTTTTTTAAAAAACAAAACAAAACAAACTAAAGTGATCGACTTATTTTGGAAAATGTAAAGTGGGAAACCTGTTTTATCTTAACATCTAGGCATAGAGTTGTTTGTGTCAAGAACAGCTTATGAAATCAAACAGGGAAATTGGGATTTCAACATCTTCCTAGGAATTTGTGTAATGGAGAGGGCATATCCACCACATGACAGGTGGGGTTCCCCAGTCATTCCCTCTTCCTAGGAACCCAGAGAATTGTAATATGAGGAGGAATATAGACTAGTCCTCTCTAGCAGAGAGGATTCTCAGGACCTCACAAGAACAATTAAACTGATCCAAAACTGATATCAGTAGTGTAGAAACGTTACATTTTATTGTTTGTTTATTTAGAGGATTTCTACCCTGATTCATAGAATCTGTAAGTCGACTCACAGTCAAATGATAAAACAATATATAATAACAAAACAATGTAAATATTAAAATGGGAGAATAGAAAACGGATGGCTCAAAAAGGGCCTAAAAGTCCAATGTCAATTAAAAGGTAATATAAAAAGGTAATATGAAAAGCTCGGTGAAAACCCTGGGAAAACACTCAGCTGGGAGCAATCCTATTCATTGTTGCTCCTGATACACTTTATTTGGGTAGCTTTGGTACTGGGTTCACATGGCATGACCCACTGTGGGTGACAAGCCATGGAGGGTTGTCATGTCATGTGAACCCGGGCTGTTTCCCACAGGGTGACTTGTTTGATGGCAACAAGCCAACCTGAAAACCCATGGCTTGTTTTAGGGGTTGTTGTACCCACAATGGTAATAAAGAAAGGAAAGTCAATACATATAACACTGATGCCAGAATAAACAAGTGCTTCCTGCATTAAAATAAATACAGTTTCAACAAACAGTAACATTTACACCACAATGGCTGGGTTCAGACAACATGATAACTCACACTCAAGGGTTGAGTATGGGTTAAGTGTAGGTTGTTGTTGAACCGTGGGTTGTTGTTGAAATGTGGGTTGTGATGTCAGAAGAACCCAGCCGCACTAACAAACCATGGTCTGTTAACCATGAACAACCCACCATTCACAACCAAGCTGCAACATACAAGGACATTGACAAGGGAAGACTACACACACTGGAAAGGCTAAAGTGCACTCTTGCACACTTGTGAAAGAGCACGCACGGGAAATAATTTAAAAATTACGAACACTTTCATGTACTCCCAAAGCGCCAAGAAAATAATTTTAGTATGGTAGCGAACTAAAAGGGTCGTGATCAGAGTGGGGAGGGGGCCAGGACAAGGAGACAAGATGGCTTCTGCCGCAAAAGCTCCTGGGATATGTTCCGGAGCCAGCTGGAGGACTGAGGGGGAAGGAGGGGGAGAAGAAGCCGTGGCAAACCGGATCGTCTGTCAGGTGTGCCGTGGGTTGTTCTTTGGGAACAACCAGTCCACTGTGGCTTATTTGCAGGGTGGCTTAGCATGACGTGCGAACCCTTGAGCCTGCTGGCAGTTCTGTCTCTCCTTCTCCAAACCTCTGAAGGTGTCCCTTTGGAAAACACAAGCCCTTAAAAGTCACCCCTTCATCTTCAGGCCTGACACACAGCACAGATCATTGGTTCTTTCAGGAACAGACACTTCTTCTGTTAACAGGAGCTGCTGCTTCCTCTGTCAGATCTTTTACTCTCCGTCTTCTGCGGTCTCGGGTGCTTTTTCTTCCACTGCTTTCTTCTTTGTCTCATGAAGACTTTCTTTAGCTTCTCCTTCCTCCCGCTCTTCCTTCTCTCCCCCTACCTCCAGCTGCCAACATTCTTTCCCCATTACCTGGGCAACTTGCTCCCTTCCCCTGCAGCTCCCCTGCTGTAGCTATCTGATCATTTCAGCTCCTCCTGTACTGGTATTTATGGCCCCGCCCCCTTTGCCTTCAGCTCCACCCACCACTGGAACGCGGGGCCCCTGAGAGCTTCTCTGAAACTGAACTCTGCCCTCAGGTTGAAGTAGGTTCCCCACCCCATGTCTGGTAACCTAGACATGGTAACCTAGACATGGTAACCTAGACAGGGTGTGCAGCAGCCCCAGGAGATAATGGACGGACGGACGGGCATATATAAATAACAGAGAATCCGAATGAAGTAGAAGTGCATTCCCATCTGCAGTGCAAGGCAGGAAACATGCATTCTCCTTTGTGCTGTCTAACGCTGATGAAAATTGCACACAGTGGATGTGCACTGCGATGTGGATGCAGGTTTGATCTGACCTGCACTGACCATGCGGTATTATGCGCTGTAAACCTGAGTCACAATCCAGCACTGGGAACTGCACACACACAGCCCACATACTAGATGCAGGTGTTGAAGCCTATTTCTAGACAAGGCTGTTATGTTGCAGTGACCACTAGGCCACATTGTGCCCCAAACTCTGGGCTTTTCCATTCTGGGCAAGCATGACTTCTTACGATGGCCAGTTGCAAGTTCTCACTGGGTACCAAAGGTACCCAAAGAAAGTGTGTCAGGAGCAACAATGAGTAGGATTGCTGGATGAGGGTGGTTGTATTTATGCAAAAACAATGTTTTATGTAACAAAAATACCTTTTGTTTCACTTACAGAAATAATACCCCATTTTCCCCACTCTAAAAACAACAACCTGGAAAGTGCTCTTAAAAAACAGAAATGAAACTGGAGGATCATGGCCTCATCTAAAGAACCTGTAAACAACCATGAGTAAGGAATCACAGGCACACAATAAGCACCTTGTGCAGAAAAGCTCTCAATTCCCAATTCTAGTTCATAGCTCCAAATTAACAAATTCTGATGAGCTAATGCAAAGAAGGCCCTTGACATATCCAGCAAATCATGCAGAGAGGTAAAATTTTATCTGAAGTGTTGTACTTTTCAGACCTCAACAGAAACAAGCCTAGAAACAGAGAAGAAACAACGCTAATGTTATCTAAATCGTCTGCTGCACCAATTCCAGATGTCATGATCTGGAATTCAGTGCTTAAAACTAAAGAAAACAATCCAATTGTCTACAGGTCTCTGTGAAGTCCAGGTTCCTGCCTCTGGAGGTCAGTCTCTTTTCAGAGCTGAACTCCTTTTGCTATTGCATTCCAAAAGAACGGCATAGGAAATTCCTCCCACAGACTTGGAAAGAATGAAAGGAGTTTGATTAGCTGGAATTGGCTTGTTCCAGCTCACAAGAGGCCTTCTTGTCCTCAAACGCTCTTTGGGAGGTGGCAGAACAGAAGCTGCATCTTCCCAAATATTACACACACACACAAACACACACACACACAAGTTTTTAAAACATTGTTACATGCTCTCTCTACTTTTCAGATCAGTAAGAAGTTCCAGGATTAATGCTGCAAGCTTTCCTTTAGTTTGGAAGTGGTAACGCAGGAGATGTATGGCTTTCTTTATCCTATTTGCTTTCTTTACAAATATACAAGCACAGCATAGGATAGGATAGTGGACTGTGGAAGCAAATACCGGTACACACCTGCAGCTAGCTGCTGCAGCTCCCCCCCCCCCCCGGCTGCAAGTCTATTTAGGTATGTTAACTCCAGCTAACCCAGTGTTTCTCAACCTTGGGTCCCCAGATGTTTTTGGCCTACAACTCCCAGCATGCCCCAGCCAGCATAGCTGGCTGGGGCATGCTGGGAGTTGTAGGCCAAAAACATCTGGGGACCCAAGGTTGAGAAACACTGAGCTAACCTCTCCTTTCTGTTCTCTCTTGTCCTAATTCAAATGGCAAACCCAGTCCAAACTGTTTCTTTGCTCTCCCCGCCCCCTTGGCTGTATGTGGCCTCGCCTTCAGAAGGCTGTATTCATCTCACTGGGAGAACATTAAGGTGCTTTTGCCATATCCATGAGAGCCAGTGTGGCGTGGTGGTGAGAGTGTTGGACTGGGACTCAGGAGATCCGGGTTCTAGTTCCCGCTCGGCCATGAAACTCACTCGGTGACTGGGCCAGTCACTGAATCTCAGCCTAACCTACCTCACAGGGTTGTTGTGAGGATAAAATGGAGAGGAGGAGGAGGAAGAGGAGGATTATGTGAGCTGCCTTGGGTTCCTTGCAGGAAAAAAGGTGGGGTATAAATATAATAAATAAATAAATAAATAAATAAAATAAATAAATATCCCTGACCCCTATCAGGCAATACTTCAGACAAAACCTTAGGGAAGGATCTAATCGGTAGCTGTGCGCTGCCACTATAGGTGTTGTGCTCACAGAAACCGATGCTTACGCAATGCCAATGCTTTCTCGGGAAATCTATTGCACTAACAAGTGCTGCTGCTGTGAATCAATAGCACTAGTGCATGGACACCATTGGATCCTTCCCATAGTGACAGGCCAGCTGCATAAAAATTAGTATCAACTTCTTCAACAATACTTTATCATACTTTTTACAATGTCAATAAAGTATGTTGACATTGGAATGATACTCACGCTTATCCTTAAGCCATAGGATGTTTCCACACTTAAGACAGTAGCTCCTCATAGTAAGGAATAGCATCAGAAGAAATTTTATTTCAGCATTACAATGTGCAAACACAGTGTATTTTTAAGCTGATTGTTGTGGTTACTGTTTGTTGCGGGTAGCGTCACAGTGACAATAGTAACATGCTGTTATCGACACAGTCACACTTTCTGAAAGCAACGAGAACCGTGAAATACAGCTTCCTTAACTGATACCTAGGTGGAAAACCACCTTCAGCATTTCGGTATGAAGTAAACAGAATATGCTGGTATCCTTTGTTTGCTTTTGGAGCATTAGAAAATATCTCCAGAAATGTGTACCAATCATGACAGATAACAGCCACCACTGTATCATTTGGCGTATTTGCTGGCAGCTGAAGTGTGACAAGTCTTAGCTCTGCTTTTAGTTCATAATACAAACTTGCTCACTGTAGGCTGGAGTTTCTCCTAAAAAGCATTGTAAAGAGAGAGCTAAAATTAGATTCCTTTATGGTTCTCCAGAAGGTTGAGGAGGTGGGAGGCAGACTGACTTAAAGTAGTTAAGAACACTGCTTTGAACAGGAGCTTATGAATAGCCATATAGACATTTTTAAAAAAACTGCTTTCAACTAATGGGTGGCATTTTGAAGGTGCTGACAAGTTTGAATTTCCCCAAGGTGCTGATGGTGATATGCGATAATGCGAATTTATGCAGTCTCCAGGAAAGTGCATTTTGTCATTCTTCGTACAGACTTCATAGAAACATTTCACTTACAGAGAGAGGACTGTTACAATCTTTACCAAGGTTATTTGTAAATAATTAACATTACTATGTTATTTGCAGCATTTGCTCTAAGCTTTGGATATACTTGTATAAAACTTATGAAATTATCTTTTGATGCTATATTTATGGTCTTCAACCTGGTGACCATGAGCACCAATGTGCCCGCAGATACCTCTCTTGATGCCTGCCAAGCTCCGTGCCCCTCCTGATTTTTCTTTTATTTCATGTATGTATATATGGAGGCTGGCATGCTGGAAAGTGAAGGGCTGCCCTCCAGCACCATCTGATTTATTTATTTATTTATTTGTGTTTGTTTTATATCCCACCTTTTTCCTGCAAGGAACCCAAGGTGGTTTACATAACTCTCCTCCATTTTATCCTCACAACAACCTTGTGATGTAGTTTAGGGTGACTGTCGGTGACTTGCCCAAAGTCACCCAGTGAGCTTCATGGCTGAGTGGGGACTAGAACCCAGGTTTCCCAAGTCCCAGTCCAACACTTGAACCACTATGCTACACTGGCTCTTTGGGTTCAAAAGAGTGGTTTTGTGTTTTGGAACTCGGACCCCACCTTGTGCTTTGGAGCTCAGACCTTCTGCCTTGTGCTTAGGTTCTTGAGCAAGTTACTTTTCTTTTAGTCGCACTGGTTTGCATTATGGGAAATGAGTGATTTGTGACCTGCCATGCCACCACGGCAACCATTTTATGAATGGGCAAGTCCACTCCCATGGCACCCATTTTGTCAGAGTGCACTCTCAAAATTCCAAATGTGCCCACCGACCCAAAAATAATTTGTAGGCCAATTTCCACCAAGCATTTTGCATGGACAACATGACTTTTGGAATGCTTCCCACAGAGACAGGGAAACTTTTTGATCAGAATATATTGTTTTTGCAATTTGAAGTGTCCCTTTTTCGGTTACGAAAGCAGGCTCGATGCATGTTATTGTGAGCTTGGCCATCTATTTTTTAAAAATATATTTTAATTTAATTTTTTCAAACAAAATATAACAAAATACAACAATGACACAGAAATTTAACCAAGATTACATACAAAAAATATATAAAGTGCACCCCCCATCCTCCTAGGGACCAATACATATACTTCCATCCCATTAATCAATTACTATCCCGTATTCCAGAAATATAACATAACCTGACAAGGCTGATTCCCTTTCCCCTTTATTAACACATAATCCAAAAACTGACCCCATATATCCTTAAAATTATTTATATTTAGCTGTCCCTTTTTAAATTTAATACTACAAGTTAGTTTATCATTTAAAGCTATATCCCATACCTCCTTATACCAGTCAGTAATTAAATAGTCATGGTGAACCTTCCATTTCCTCACAATCATTAACCTAGCTGCTGTTAACAAGTTTACAATTAATTCCTTTGTGTTTTGGGAACAAGTAACTTTCTCCATTATTGATAACAGTGCTAATTTCGGACAGACCTCTAAAGAGCTTGATATGAATCTTGATATGAATGCACCCATCCCTGGGAAAGGAGCGATCACGAGCTCGAGCAAAAGAACCTCAAGCTCTACTCAGGCGTTCTGAAGCCCAATGGAGCAAATCCACGAGGAGAGGGAGTGCTCCTGCCCACCCTTCTCCTTCACCACATTTGTCACCCTCAACTCGTGGAGGGTGTCTGTCTGAAGAGAACCCCCTGTATCTGTGGGGGCTCTCCACACAAGCAAGAATGCTGATTTTCCAGCGTTCTTTCTCACGTGTTGAGCCTCTACAGCAGTGTTCTCCAACCTTGGGTCCCCAGATGTTTTTGGCCTACAACTCCCAGCATGCATGCTGGGAGTTGTAGGCCAAAAACATCTGGGGACCCAAGGTTGAAGAACACTGCTCTACAGACAGAGAAAGCTATCCTCTTGAGAGAGTCACACTCTACAAGTAGAGGGCAATGGATGGATGCAGTGATGGAAAGGGTGGGGCTGGAGTGCTCCCTCTCCTTGCATTTTTGCTCCATTCAGGTATAGATCACCTGAATAGGGTTTTAATGTTCCTTCATAACTGGGGATGAGTTCCTTGGTGACCTGGAAACAGGAAAGGTTGTGCTTGCTCAGGAAAGGTGGCACCCTCAAGCTATTGGGAGAGATAAAGAAACAGTTTGGAGACAGTTTTGCCATTTCACTTCTCTCTCTCTCTCTCTCTCTCTGTGTGTGTGTGTGTTTGTGTGGAGAGAGAGAGAAATTTTAGCTGAAGCTGGTTAAAACTGGACCTTGGGGGCTGAAACAGTAGTTGTCTGGGGATCTGCTTCAGGATCAGCAGCTGTGCTACCTCCTGCAGGAGTCTGTTCGGTTCCACTGTGCTCTGCTTGTGTTATTTGTAAATAAAACAGATATAACAAAGTTAATCATACATAAGCCTCCAGTGAGCTTTCAGCCAATGGAGATGGACAACTAGATGGAGTTTACAAACTAGAGATTGATAGAAGTGTGAAGCCAGTTACATTACCCAAGAGCAGGGGAGGCTGGTGACTCCGGTGTCAGTGGGGCTCCTTATCCATCACATCTTTTTGTTTGAGCTTTATCAGGGCTAACCATGGTGCTGAACACCCTCAAAATAGGTTCACCACCATGGAACACCATGGATAGCTCTGATACAGCTCAAACAAAAAGATGTAATGGATAGGGAGCACTGACACAGGAGTCACCAGTCTCCACTGCCCAGGAAGAAAGAAAGTACCTGTAGCTTTAGTATAGCCTTTGACAAAAAGACTTGCGAAGTCTACAATGGTGGGGAATTATTCAACCAGTAGAGAAAAGTACAGTCTCTGGATAAGCAGTCTGGTGGTGATCCAAAAACCATCAGGGAAACTCAGAATATGCATAAATCCAAAGCCCTTAAATAAAGTCCTGAGAAGAAGTCATTTTCCATTGCCAGATCTGTCAAAAGCAAGACTATTCTCTGTCTGCGATGTCAAAAATGGATTCTGTTCTGGCATATTAAGCTGGATGAAGACTCCAGTTATTTGACAACATTTGCCACACCCTTTGGGAGATGTGGCTGGCTAAGAATGCCGGTGGGGTGGGCATCAGTCCTGCCCCCGACTGATGCACCATTTCAAAGCAGGGTGACACAAGCCTTGGGCGGGGAAGGGTCTGGAATTCTGGAAGGAATTTGGGCAATAGCTGATGATGTGCTGATAGTGGGAGAGTGTGATGACGACCTACAGCAAGCACAGCAGGACCATGATCATAAGCTAATAGCATTTCTGAAAAGATGCAGAGAAAGGAATATCACATTGAATAGGGACAAACTCAGACTGAGGTTCTCCAAAGTACCATATATTGGCCATTTACTGACCTCAAAGGGCCTGAAGGTAGATCCAGAAAAAGTAAGAGCTATTTGAGACATGCACGCCATGACCGCAAGATGTCAAGGGAGTCCAGAGATTTCTGGGAATGGCCAACTATTTAGCTAAGTTTTGTAAACACCTTATCAGAAACAGAAAAGGGCTGTACCCAAATTGGAAAAAGAACGACTTGCAATACTTTTTGGAATGGAGAAATTTCACCAGTACTCTACAAATATAGATGCACAGTAGATGTCCACACTGACCATAAACCTCTGGAAAATATATGGAAAAATCCTTTAATCGATGCATCAAAACATCACAGACAGAGAATAGTCTTGCATTTGACAGATCTGGCAATGGAAAATGACTTCTTCTCAGGACTTTATTTAAGGGCTTTGAGAGCCAGTGTGGCATAGTGGTGAGAGTGTTGGACTGGGACTTGGGAGATCCGGGTTCTAGTCCCTACTCTGCCATGAAACTCACTGGGTGACTTTGGGCCAGTCATGGACTCTCAGCCTAACCTACCTCACAGGGTTGTTGTGAGGATAAAATGGAGAGGAGGATGATTATGTAAGCCGCCTTGGGTTCCTTGCAGGAAAAAAAGGGGGGGTATAAATATAATAAATAAATAAATAAATAAATAAATCTATAACTGTGGAGGAAGGGGGGGCTGGCTGACTCACCACAACCCGCCCTTTCCTACCCTAAAGGACCCAAGACCCTCAGAGATCTCAAGGTATCAGACTGCCAGCCTCTGGTGTCTGCAATTTTCTGCCTTTCTTGCCTTTCTGACTGTAACCTGGATTTAGTTCCTGGAACCACAGAGCAATCTACAAACACCATGTGGGGTAAAACCAAGAAAGGTTTATTCAGGTAGCATTTTACAACAAGAATAGGGAAATGAGAGAAGCACAAAATAGAGAGACACTTTGGTACAAAGTAATAGAGCTGCAGAAATAACAAAACTTACTGATTCATATCTCCCAGGCACACAACTAGTTACCTGGGGGTCAGTTCTCTTCCAGTGTTGGATCCAGCACAGCCTTGCTGCCTGGGAAGACTACACACCTACCCGAAGGTCTGAGATGGGTAACCCTCCACAAGGCTTGCCTTGCCAAAGCCCTCATTCAGCTAATTTCACCAGGAGCTACCTGGGGTCGGATCCTGAGGCCACTCGAAGGCTTGGGCCTCTGCTTGGCTTGCCGCCATTGCTCCAACAGCCAGCAACCACGCGATGACCAAAGACAAAGAACAAAAACTCACACTTTAGAATATAGCTCTTTCCCCCTCCCCTCCCCCTTCCTGTAGCTCTGCTGCCTCTTAGCCAATCAGGATGCACTTCACCTGGCCAGACAGGGGGAGGGGGACTCATGACGCATGACTTACTGGGCCTGAACTACATTTGCATTTGAAAGCTGGGTCACTGTAGACTTTTCAGGACTTTCAGGCGCCATGCCCCACCCGATACTTTATGCACATTTCGCCTCCTCCCAGCCCCCAACCGGCCTTACTTGGTTTACACATGGGGAGGCGTGTGCGTGTGTGTGTGTGCAGGCGTGTGAGTGTGTGTGTAGGAACCCTCAGAGGCTCTTTTTCTCCACAATAACACATGTTGATGCACAAATCAACTACTGTCCTGGCAGAGACCTAGGGGGGATCCACATTACACTGTATATCATCAAGTTAGCAGAACGGTACTGCCATATTCACGTCCCGCAGTCCCTCCTCACAGGGCACACTCTTGTTAAATGTAGTGCAGTCATCCTGGTTTCCCACCCCACCCCTAACTCCATAGTGGTAGAACTGGGCGTTGCCTTGAACAGGTTTTTTTTTTAAAAAAATTATTTTGCTTCGTCATCTCTGCGCAGGTGCGGTGCGAATGAGCGCAGGAGTGTTCTTTTAAAAAAGAAAGGAAAAAGCTCTTCCGCCTCCCACAAAGACAAAGAAGAAGGATGCTGCTGCTGCTGCTGCTGCCGCCGCCGCCACCACCCTCCCGTGGGGTTGGGGTGAAGCCAGCAGGATCAGCGCACCACGCCGTGCCCCTCCACCCAAATGCAATTTCCCAAAGAAGTGTTCTTCCCGTTCTGAGTTTCCCGAGCACAAGGCTCCTGTTAAAACAATGTGATACACTTGGGAATAAGGACATTGGAGAGAATGTGATTACGGTACTTCTGAGCAGACATGCCTTCTGGCTAATTTACAGCTCCCTGCTCTTCAGGCAATGGGGAGTGAATGCAGCTGTTTAAAAAAGGGAAGCCTCCCGCTCCTGTCCCCTCTCAAACTCCATGGCAGTTATCCTGGGGGTACTACCTTTCACACGCAGGGGAAATGGCCATTTCAGAAGCAGGGGTTGTTTCTGGTCCACCGCTTATGCGGAGGTGCACACGTGTGCAGGAGTGAATTTGTTTTTTTTAAAAAACAAAAAACCACCGACACGTGAACGTGATCCCCCAAAGCAGCCTGCTTGGAGATGTGGAGCTGTGGAGGTGTGGAAGTAGTGCACAGCAATGTTTAGAAACTAAAAAACAATTAAGCAGCTTCTGGGAAAGAGGATGAACCACTGCAGAACAACAAATGGCGGACAACTCTCTTTCCCACCAGACACATGGGATTCTGCATTCCCCCCGCCCCTTGAAAACTATTGGCTAACTCCAATGATGACACTTCCGTGGCCACACCTCGGACGGGCAACTGCAGTGCAATTATAGCACACACTGGCCGCATACAGTGACAGTGAACCGCAATAACTAGGAAAACCACAATAAACCTAGTCTGGGAAATTCCAGAAGAAACAAAGAACAATTAAGCAGGACTAGCGCGACCGGCACTGAAAAGTGCATGCATCGTGTGCCCCACAAGTCACAGCAGCGATACAGTACTGCAATAAACCTTAGGTGTGGATCCGGCCCTAGTGTTTTTTGTTTTTTTTTCCAGTTTTTTCCCCCCAGTTTTTTTTTATTTCTATATGAAACAAACACATAATATCAAACATATAACAATTAACAAAACAAAATAGACCTCCGATTTTCTTCTACAGCAAATACAGGTAACAATAATTTTTCTTACTCGATAATCCGAATGAGAAATCTCTTTCCTCCTGTTGTCCCAAATTCACTTATTATTCCATAAATCCACAAACAAACAAATCATTATTTTCCAGTCTCTGCAAAAAGTCAATTAGAGGTTTCCACTCAATAATAAACGCAGATGTTGTCCTTTCTCTAATTAGTGATGTACGGTAAGTTTGGCCATCTCTGCCAGCTCCAGCATCTTGACCAACCATTCTTCTGTCGTAGGCACTGCTGGACCTTTCCATTTCTGTGCATATAGTAGTCTCGCTGCAGTTGTCATGTATAAAAATAAAGTTCCATATCTTCCTTCTAGCTGACTGTCCATTATTCCCAATAGAAAAGCCTCTAGTTTCAATTGAAAAGTAATCCTTAAAATCTTTTGCATTAATAAATGAATTTCAACCCAAAATCTTTTAGCTTTCTTACATGTCCACCACATATGATAAAAGGTTCCTTCCTGTTGTTCCCATTTCCAACATATATCTGATGCACCGCTATACATTCTAGCCAGTTTCTCCGGCGACAAGTACCAACGATACATCATCTTATAAAAATTCTCTTTAAGACTAGAGCATAAAGTAAATTTCAAACCTTTTAACCACATATTTTCCCATTGTGTCATTAATATATTATAGCCAAAATTTTGAGCCCTTTTTATCATACATTCCTTCACTTGCTCTTCCTCAGTTTCAAATTTCAACAAAAGCTTATACATTCTTGAAATAAGATGTTCATCATTTAGACATACCGTAATTCCCTTTCAAAGTCAGATACACTCTGTTCAAAATCATGCAACCTTTTATCAGCTTTAAACCTTTCTACCATCTGTACATAGGAGAACCATTGACATGTATGACCTTCTTTTATCAGTTCTTCTCTTGATTTTATTTTACATTCATCTTGTGAAAACTTCAGCAAATCACGATATGTCAACCAACTGTATTTACTTAACATTTCTCTTCTATGATGGACTTCTTGTGCTGATAGCCACAATGGTACTCTCTGACAAAACCTAGGTTTTTATATTTATTCCAAATTTTCAAAATGGCGCTTCTAACACAGTGATTATTAAATTCTACATTCACTTTAACTTTATCATACCACAAGTACCCATGCCATCCAAATCTCAAATCATATCCCTCTAAATCTAATAATCGACTATTTTTCAACAAAATCCATTCTTTGATCCATACTAAACAACAAGCAGCAAAATATAACTTCAGGTCAGGTAGACCCAACCCCCCCTCTTTCTTTTGCATCCTGTAAAATCTTAAACTTAACCCGTGGTTTTTTCCCTTGCCATACAAATCTGGATATATCCTTCTGCCATTGTTTAAATGATATTTGCGATGTCACAATAGGAATAGTCTGAAACAAAAACAACATTCTAGGTAATACATTCATCTTAATTGTGGCTATTCTCCCCAAAAGTGACAATTGAGCTTTATCCCATCTTTCTAAATCTTTTTTCATTTCATTCCAAGACTTTACATAATTATTTTGAAACAACATACAATTCTTATTTGTTAAAGTGATACCCAAATATTTTACTTTCTTTTCAATCTTAAAACCTGATTTATTTGACAACTTTTTCCTTCAAAGATCAGAGATCCGGCCCTAGTGTTAACAGATACCTTGAGCTGGGCATACTTACCAGAAGCTGTCATGGAGTGATTAGTAGAAGCCGAAGTAGAAACCATCAATAAGGTACAGTACTTACCCATATCTGAGGAAAGACTGAGAGAGATTCAGTGACGAACAGAAGAAGACAACATCCTCCAGGTACTAAAACTCATGATTTTACAGGGTTGGCGAGAAACAAAAGATCATGTACCATGAGAGATAATTCCATTCTTCCAGAGATACAGGATAAACTTTGTGCACAGAATGGCATCATCTTCTGGGGAGAAAGACCAGTTATACCAGAAGCCCTTTGGACAGAAGGACCTTCCCCTGAGCACGCGCAGCTGTGGGCGGGGAGAAACTTTGCGGACGTGGGGGAAGAGAGTCGAGGCTTACCTGTTGACGCAGGTAATTAGTCAGCATGGGGGCGGGGCTGCAGGAGCCAATATTAGGCTCAGCAGCCCCAACCCACACCCTCTTTGTTCTTTGCAGCTCTCCGCAGCTCCTTCGCCATGGATCTCGAGTTCACATACGAAGAACACGTGCACGGTCAGATAAGGGAATGGGGGAGCAGAGGGGAGGGCGAAGAGGTGGGGTATCAAGTCACCAGGAATATAGCAAAATATAGATTAAGCTGGCCGCTGCTTGCCTACCTCAAGTGGCATGGCTCTCCGGTTAAGCCTGGGGTGTGCTGCGATCAGCCACAGTCAACATGTGGGGGTTGGCTGCGTACTGGACGTGACTTTCCTTGCTGGACTGCTACACCCCAGAGGGGCCCCACTGCTAGGCCGACGAGCGGCTCTATGCATCCCCTCCGCGCGGTCAGCCCCCCCCCCCGGAATCCTCGACTCACCTTGCGAAGAGGCACTTGGGCCCAGCTGCAGATGGCGCGGCATGGGCGCACCCCCCCCACTGACGGTGGCTTCTTCGGCCGCGCTGCTGCGAGCGGCGCGTCAGTCATTTGGTCCGCCCGGGCTGGGATTGCAGCCCGGCTGACACGCGCTCCTCGGCCGGGACGCGGGAGGGGACGGGTCCTTGCCCCCCCCCCGGGCAGCAGACGCCCCTTGCCGGGTCCGCCGCGCTGGGATGACCGGCGCGGCCTGCACTCGGCTCCCAGGCGAGTGCGGGGCCCGGCACGGCCGTCCCGGCTGCCTTGGACGCTGCGGGGGCAGGGGCGGCTCCCCACCCCCCCGAACACTGGACGCAGCTGGCGGCCCAGCCGCGCCGCGGCAGGCGGCGGACACCCCAGCACAGCCGCATTCCATCGCGGCAGGGGCGCCCCCCCCTCGCAGGCGGCGACCGCTTCTGCCGCGCTGCCATGAGCAGCGCGGCAATTAATTCCTACGGCCGGGCCCGATTGCAGCCCGGCCGGCGCATCCTCCAGCGGCGACGCGGGGGGGGGAAGCCCTCCCCTCCCTGCGGCCAGCGGCCAGCGGCCGCCCGGTTTGGGCCTGCCGCGCTGATGCGAGCGGCGCGGCCTGCGCTCGCTGCCCGGGCATGCGCAGTGCGCAGCCCGGCCGGCACAACTGCTTTGGCCGCTGCGGGGGCGGCTCCCCCCCCCAGCCATGGACTTGCCCGGCTGCACCGCCACAAGCCGCCTGGCGGGCACCTCCAGGCAGCCGCCTCTATCGCGGCAAGGGTGCCCCCCCGCAGGTGTCCTCTTCTGCTACGCTGCCGCGAGCAGCGCGGCAATCAAGTCGCCCGGCTGGGCTCGGACTGCAGCCCGGCCTGCACCGTCCTCATCGGCCGCGACATGGGCGGGGGCGAGGCCCCCCCCCTGGGCTGCACCCTCCCCTATGGCCCCGCCGCGCTGCAGCAATACAGCGCGGCGATCAACTCGCCCGGCCGGACACGGATAACAGCCCGGCCGGCGTAGCCGCCTCGTGCGTCGCGGGGGCGGGGCCAGCCAGACAGGCGAGGCCGTTGCGGCGTCATCGTCGAAGCAAGGCCGCCCCATGCCTGACCCCAGCAATCCCTTCGGTTCGGCCGCGCCACCGCGAATGGCGTGGCGCGCCTTTTCCTTCTTCTTCTTCTTCTTCTTTTTTTTTTTAAGTGGTCGTACGCGGCAAGCAGTCCTGGCCAGTGCTACAGCCTCGGCCTGGGCAGAACCCCCCCCCCCAGTACACGAGATATTTCCCCACTGTCTCCGTAAACACAGGGATCCATGGGATTGTTCCTAAGCAATGGGTTGCTGGCAGATGATCTTGAAGATTGGGGCTTGTTTATTTTAGAAATGCCAATGAGTCATCTGTTTTTTCAGCATAAAAATGCATGCAAAGGATTCCAGAGACCCTGTAGAGTTGGAGCACCTTCTGCAAAAGAAAAATGATGAGGTGACTGGGGCATTATAGTTAATAAAAAAGAAAACTAGCAGTGCAATCCTAGGCACGTCTACTCAGAAGTAAGTCTCATTGAGATCAATGGGAGTCATTCCCAAGTAAGTAGATATAGGAATGCAGTCATTCAATCAATCAAATAGGTCTGAGATATTTAAAACTTGATGGTGGCAGGTGAAAATATACAGTGAACCCTACATGGCAAGTAATGCACATTCTTATTCTTCACAGATTTGCCAAAATTATTACAGCAAATCATCGAAAGAATAATAATTATTTTAATTTGATTAATTGATTAATCTTAAGTAGATTGATTGAATATTTATTTAATTGATTAATTAATAAATAACATAATAATATAATACATAATACTGTATAATACTATACAGGCATGTGGCTCACGCTGGCTCAGATAGGCCGAGTGCAGAAAGCTAAGCAGAGACAGGCCAGATCAGGACCGTTCTCTAGATGGCCACTTTCGCAATATTAAATTTGATCCTTCCCAAACGTTGAAAATTTTCCAGGCTTAAATTTAGTTCATCCCAAATTATGCACTTTAGTGCACAGTTCTCATAATGCAACAATTTAGTCTGCATGTTGGTCTAATACAGTGATGGCGGACCATCATTTGTCTGAGTGCCCAAACTGCAACACAAAACAATAATACAAACTTTTAAAATAATGAAGCACATGTATCTTTAGATAAAGGATTCTCACATTTTAAACAATTTATGCATTAGACGATAAACACAGCATTAGGTAAAAGTTTGCATGGGGCATGCTTAACGTAATTTGGCTATCGCATGCAAGCTGATAATTGGCCAAACCTTGGCCCATACTCTATTATGTAAGAGCAACACATGCAGCACTCGGGTCAACTGATAGGGCTTACATCCAAGACATGCCCTGTGCATCATTCTTCACAATCTTTTAAATGGGATAACAGTGTACAAAAGAATTCTGTAACAAGAATTCTAGAATAAAATTATCCTGTTCCGCACTGAGAGAAAGAACAAGATCATTAGGTTTGGCATAAGGCGACAGTATTTTCGTGATCTGGTGACCAATATCTCGAGTGCCCACAGAGATGTCACTGCGTGACAGCTGTGGCACCCGTGCCATAGGTTTGCCATCATTGGACTAATATATACAATTTTGCAAGCAAAGATTATGCCTCATAAGGGCCAACCCAAACCAGGCAACCAGGCCTGTCCCCCACTTGGACTATGACAGTGCCATGTTCCCAAAGAGCCCCAGCCCAATTAAATTAGAGGCACCGTTACTTGTGCCGTACATCTGCCCACGCAGGACAGATGACGATTTTATATATCACGTTGTTAAATAGGGCCTCGGCCTATGTGATCTTCAATCTCATACTCAGCACTTGAACAAGTCAATCAGATGGGGAGACAACACAGGGCGGCAGTGGGGCTTCCCTTAGGCCAGATGACAGGCTATGTGGCGGTGAAGACCTAAGAATGAATTCTGCCAGAATCCCCCAAAAGCTGCTACCAGTCAGTGTCAACAATACTGGGCTAGATAGACCAATGGTCTGATTAGACTGTGTAAAAGCCCGAATGCAAGGTAAAATGGAGAAACGTGCCAGGAAAAAAGCACATCAAAGGAACCCTTTACAAAACCATCTTCCTTCTGGTAACCTGTGTCTTCACGGTAAGAAGCTGTGTAGATCTAGAATTGGCCTCCACAGTCACTGACTACACAATACTCGTTAAAATTCCCCTTTGGTCAAGAAAGACGGTATTGGTCGGGCGCGAGTGGTCGCCTGAGGATGATGAGTATAACGCAGCTCACTATGTTCCTACCCCTCCCCCTCTCCTGCTAGTTATTGTAGATCCTCACAGGTTCATATTTCTATGAACGATACTGCGGCCTCTGTTTCTTTATTTCAGAACGGTCAGGGTCCAGACCAATAAGCGTATTGGTGCCTGGACACTCCTTCGTTTCCGTGCGGCTTGAAGGGCCGTAACTCCACGACAATGAACACAGCGGGAAAGCGAACAAAGGCGGACATCCACTGGTTGGATGCCGCGGTTTGCTATGGCAGAAACTACTGACCACCCTGTCCTGGGACGGCTTTAATGAGCGACCCCTGAACCAGTAGGTGCTGCATCTTGGGTGAATTACCCAGGATTACTCATGTGCAAGGCCTTAAGCCTGCAAGTGTTGGCAGACTCTCGGACCATCAAAGATGGCCTGCGGTCCGGATTGGCTGACCATATCCCGCCATGATACTGTGAGAGGGGCAATCCCCGCACCGACAGCTGCTGCATATTGGGGGAATGACCCAGACTAAGGGGCGTTGGCGATTTCAGGCCTATCGGTCTATCACACGGGGAGGGGCCGGGGCGCAGTAGTAGTGCACAAGCTTTGCATTAAGAAGGTCCCAGGTCCAATCCCGGCATCTCCAAGTTGGCCTAAGAAAGAATTCTGCCAAAGTCCGGTGCTGTGGTGGGAGTATTGGGCTAGGACTTGGGAGATCCGGGTCCTGTCCCCCGCTCAGCCATGAAACCCACTGGGTGACTTCGGGCCAGTCACTGACCTTCAGCCTAACCGGCCTCACAGGGTTGTTGTGATGATAGAATCGAGAAGTAGAGGATTGTATAGGCCACCTTGAGTTCCTTGCAGGAAAAGGCTGGGTATAAATATAATAAATAAATAAGCTGCTACCAGTCAATGTCAACAAGACTGTGCTACGTGGACCACTAGTCTGATTAGTATAAGGCACTTTCCTATGTTCCTAACCCTCCCTCTCACCTGCTACTTATGGTAGATCCTCACATGTTCTCATGTCTATGAACGATACTGCGGCCTATGTTTCTTATTGCAGAATGTTCAGGGGCCAGACCGGCGCATGTTTTGGTGCGTGGACACTCCTTTGTTCCTGTGAGGCTCGAAGCGGCTTGCTGTGGCAGAACCTACTGACCACCCTGTTACGGTCTGGCCTCAAGGAGCAAACCCCGCACCGGCAGGTGCTGCAGCCTGGGGGAATGAGCTGGGATTAAGGAACAAATCCCGCACCGGCAGGAGCTACATCCTGGGAGAACAATTTGGCCTCAATGAGCAACCCCCGCACCGGCAGGTGCTGCATCTCGGAAGAATGATCTGGGCTTACTTATAAGCAAGGCCTTAATCCTGCAAGTGCTTGCAGATTTTTGGACCAACAAAGAGGGCCTGCAGTTCAGATGGTCTGATCATATCTTGCCAGGTTACTGTTGGCAGGGCAACGCAAGCTCCATGATTATGAACTAAGCGGCCAGAAGGGTAACGAAAATGTTAAAAGGCGGGTTGGGGGGGCTTATTATGTACCCCATCCTGAGACTGTGTCAGCGCGGAGGGAGCTGTACCGCACCTACGAAGTGCTTTTGGCCGAGGAAGGCAACAATGTGTTTCTCAAGGACCTGCAAAGGGCCCTGCTGGAACTTGTTCCGGGCAGGTGGGGGAGAGGGGACTAAGCATGCGCTGGTCCCTCTCTGTGGCGGGTAAGTGCGGGTTAGGGTATTGATAGGGTGAGGTGAGCATACCTGGCACCATTCAGGTGACAGGCGGTTTCAGGAGGCCTCAGATTGACGGGTCAGTAGGCTCAGTCAGCTGAGGATCAGGAACGCCTGTGATGCCTTTGTGCTCGCCAAGCTTGTTGTCGTGAGACTCCGAGAGGGGGCGACGCAGCAAAGGCTCCCAACACTAGAAAGTGGAAAATGGGGCGGCGGCGGATACAACGCCACCTCCCGGTTTTGGATGCTCCACCCAATTGGACAACTGAGTGGCCTAGGAGGCCGGATTAGAATAACCCGCACTCCATCCCTTTGCAGTTCACTGATGTAAATAAATGTGGCCCAGTTAAATACCAAACAGGTGTCTCGGCTCGTTATTTCCCCCCTACGTTCGCAAATCATGCACAAAGTGCATTCATCACATCTGGGAATTGAAGAATGTCATCACTGAATCTAGTAGATACACATGAAGTGGGAGAGTTATTAAGAGACCTGCACACCTGAAAGACCATGTATAAAGTTCCAGTTTTTTCCCCCTTTCTCAAAAGAGAAGGGATGTAACAATAGAAAGAACTGCTGGATATGGCTTGGATGGGGTCTGCTTCCTGGGAGGAGCCAGGAAATGGTTGAGGGCAATGCCCACTGCTTCTGGCCTGAGGAGAGAGAGGCCACAGCCTGAGAGAGGTCTGTGGAAAAGGCTTTGTTTGTTTAAATAAAACTTATGTTTGTATGGAAGGCAGAGTCTCTTTGAGTCTGTGGGATGCAGTCCACCAACTTTGAAACACATGATGGGGCATCCACACCTGGGGAGATTGCACAGTTGTTCCATCATTGTTGTTTTTAAAGTCAGATTTTCTGAGCGCTGGGGGCCGAAAAACCCAGAAGCTGAAGTGGGGGAAGCATGGGAGGGGGATGTACTGTTCACAACAACGTCATGCAACTTCTTGTTGGAATGCTTGCTCTCTTGATCGTCTCCCCTTTGGAACTCTTTATTCTCCACCAGCTTTGCTGTTGGCAGACAACAAGACACAGAAAACAACAAAGCATCTTGTGGCACCTTAAGGACTAACCAATTTATTCTGACATAAGCTTTCATGGATAGACACAGAGGAAAAAGAGTGATCTGGAGACAGCCCCATGCGTCTCTTCAGACACACTGGACATTCTGCAGCTGGAGGAGCAGGCTGCTAGAGGAGAAAATGAAGGGCCTTAAGGGCATCCAGGACATCCCCACTTCTTAGCATCAAGGCAAGACTTTCCTTTCATCAACTGTGCTGGACAATAGGGTGTCGCAAGTGGACAGCTGCCGGTGCTTTGCCAGGGGGAAGGAATAAATTTACTGCAATGTTCCTAATAATGCCACTCAGGCCTTATTCAGGTTCTGTCCAGGCCTCCTGCCCAGTTTTCAATTGTACTTTTAAGAGGGCCAGATTTGACAAGACTTTGGAGCTGGAGAATGAGAAGGCCCATGTTAGGCTCTGGTGGTTACTTGAGACACGAATCATTCAAGCATTTCACAGCAGACTTTGTTTAATTGCATGCCTGAAATTAAAATCAAACATTCCAACAAGATGTACACTGATTTTAATGAGGAAAGTGACTTTCTACCTTGAACCCATCACCTGTAATCCTCTACTATTTACATCTGGTACCAATGATCCCCCCCCCCCCCAACTAACTCATTAATTAAAGTCCATTTGGAATATGGCTGCTCGACTGGCAGCAAACTTAGGAACAGAAATTTGTGTTTTTCTTTTCCTTTCTTTTAATGAAAAGTTAGGTTTCCTGAAATCACAATTCTGGGTGACACATTCCAGCAGTCATGTGTTGTAGGGCTTCTTTACATGAGGTGTTTAGCTTGCCGCTTTACCAAGGCTTCCTCTCGGTTTTCTTTGTGGGAGTAAGAGCAGGTCATTTACGTGTGATCCCCCCCCCCCCGGTTCTTTTCTTTCTCCGCCTTTCTATATATTCCATTAAACAACCATAAGGCAGTGTTGTGGTATAGCTGCAGTATAGCAGAATTGCGATAATAATACACTAAGCCTTTCATTCCGGGTGGTTTCACATTTGGAATTTAATACCCGACTTTCCTCGCACTAAAAAAAAGCAGCGAACATGGCTGGAAACACGGGAGATGCCCTGGAGGATGAAACAGTCCTTTAAAGGACCCACAAACTTCCGTGATCAAGAGCACACAATAAATGCCTCGTGCCTCGTGTAGAGAAGCTCGTAGTGTGCATGAAAAAGACTGCTCTTGATTGAACCCATCAAACTCAGCTAATTGTGTTAGAGCACAGCCATTGTGCATGAAAAGAAATTAAACATGCCCAGCTTCGTTGTCAGTAAGAAAACATTTGGGAAGTATTCTCTGTTATGTGCATTGCCCTCTGTGTCCCATTCCAGGAAAACACCTGTGGTGGCCCTACTGAGAGCCAGTGTGGCGTAGTGGTGAGAGTGTTGGGCTGGGACTCAGGAGATCCGCGTTCTAGTCCCTGCTCGGCCATGAAGCTCACTGGGTGACTTTGGGCCAGTCACTGACTCTCAGCCTAACCTACCTCACAGGGTTGTTGTGAGGATAAAATGGAGAGGAGGAGGAGGAAGATTATGTAAGCAGCCTTGAGTTCCTTGCAGGAAAAAAGGCGGGGTATATAAATATAATAAATAAATAAATACTGAGCAGAAGGAACGCCAACAGTGCCATCAGTAAAAGAGAGCATAATAAAGAGTTAAGGAGGACTGATCTCAGTAGACCCCATCCTTCAGGAACAAGTCTCAGCTAATTGTGGTAGAGCACCGCTCGGATGCCATTGTGTTTGTATGGAAGAACTGGAAGTCATTCATGAAATGTTCTGTGCCTGGAGGAGGGGTGAGTGGGCTTTTATTATTTTTCTTATTTGTATAGCACCATCAGTGTAAACCACCATCCATCAGTGGTAGAAGGGGGAACACCATTTCCCAGTCTGTTCATCTCCCCGCCTCTCCTTACACTTCCCACGTAAAGCTGATCTATCCTTTAAGAGACTAACAGTTAAGGTCAGGATTGTACCAAGCAGAAAACTAGGTAACTTTGTTCAGCATCCTGGAAGCCAGCCTTGAGGGCCAAATTTCAGCACAGCTCTGCTCAAAGGTAGTTCTGGCAAGCAGTGCGGTTACAGGAGACAGGTTTCCCTTTGTCAGGGTGTTTCCTGGTAGCAGAGCCACCACTAAACCAGTCTCTCCTCTCTCACATTCAAGCCCTAAGAGTGCCCCATCGCTTAGAATTTTACTACCTTGAAGAATGAGAAACAGTTCTTGAACTTGATGTTAACTTTTTAGAGATTTGGAAACAGTCTTTAAAAAAGACGTGGTCTCTGGTTAAACTTGATTTTTAAAAAAGGGTTTTCAGTGTGTTCCAAGCTGCTCACTCGGAAAGCTGCCCTCCAGCACCATGGCCAGCCCTGCTGCAAACCAAGGTGTGTATGTTTTTGTGTGCCTGTCATGGACACCTATTGGATAGTGTCTGTGACAAGTAGCATCCTCCCCAACCCCATGCACAAAACCTTTTGGAACCATTTTAAATGGTTGTTATTGATGATGGTGGCAAGAACGACAACAATGAGAGAAAAAGAGAGTCCGTATATTCTCTCAATTTTCCTTTTGAAAAGAAAAAGGTGCAGTTCTCCTTCCAACTGAAATTGACATAAAGCAGAAGCTGCCTGTGATCTCCCCTCACCTAGTCATTTTCACATCTTTTTAGAGTTCTTTGGGACTAGGATGGCTAACGTGTGACTTCGATGCCACAAGCAGCACAGACCGCTGGAATTTGTGGCACTGCGCTGGCCCAAGGGGGCACTGCACGATCTGGCTTACAATCCTGCCGGCTTCTCCAGCGCTGCTCTCCCCTGCCTGCTCTCCCATCTCAATAGAAAAAGGACCACAAGGCACAGGGGACTACTGCATATGTACTGTGTAATGCAGATTACATCTTGTCCTTGACTTGTGGCACACCTGCCAAAAACGTTGGCCACCCACCGCTAGCACTCGGAGCAGCTATAGTTAGTGACAGGGAAAGCAGAGCAAACAGGCATTTTGTTTGTAGAAAGGCTCGCCCCCGTTCTATTCTGCTTGTGTAGCTATTATGTTTACTGATGCCGGATCAGGGCCAGTCTTATGGTAGCAGTATCGTAAGAGTAAAGTCTCTCCTTGTGCTCCAGAGTTGTTGCTATCTGTACACACCACCTCCGTGACCATCAGGACATGCAGCAAATCTGCCAGACCTAAAAAGTTGGAATGTTAACTCGGTGTTCCTGGACTTGTAGCTTTTATTTTTTATTATATTTATACCCCAACTTTTTTCCTGCAAGGAACCCAAGGCGGCTTACATAATAATCCTCCTCCTCTCCATTTTATCCTCACAACAACCCTGTGAGGTAGGTCAGACTGAGAGTCAGTGACTGGCCCAAAGTCACCCAGTGAGTTTCATGGCCGAGCAGGGACTAGAACCCGGATCTCCCGAGTCCCAGTCCAACACTCTCACCACTATGCCACACTGGTTGCTGAGCTACTTTTATTAAATTGATGCCTTATAACTAAGTTTCTATATTTTAGGTCCCCACCGCCCCACATTTTGCCCATTCTATCTGCCTAGCCTCCCCTCTCTCTAATCTACCTCTCCTATTATATGCCACCTTCTTTTCAAAGAATTCAGGGCTGTTTCCGTGTGCTTCCCAGGTGCTTTCCCATTCAGGCAGCTTCCAGGGCTAGATTCCCAGAACTCCTTTTGAATATGAGTGCAAAACTGAATAATATAGAAAACCATGAATGTGTGTGGGGAGATTATGGTAGGAAGCTGGGCTTTGGAGAATAGTTTGCTTTTCTGCAGGGGGCACTGAAAATCCAGAAAGATGTGTTTCCTACCTCTCTCATTTAGGCAAGATCGAGGGAGCAATATGCAAATCTGCTTAACAATAGATGTTATTAATACCAAGGCACTGTTCCCAATGCTTCATGATGGCAAAAAATAATTAGCGCACAGGACAAACAAACGGAAGATCAGAGCTGATTAAAATTATAATTAAAGTTCAGGAATGACACTCTGCTATCACAGACATCTCTGTAGACTATTTGAAGAGGGCATTAAACAAAATCAATCATTTCTACATAATAACAGTATTTACAAGAACACAATGGGAATGAAAGATATTTAACTGGAGACAGGCTGGAGCCTGAAGTGTGTTTTCATATTAAAATAGAGAGAGTATAAATTTGTGTGTGTGTATGTGTGTGTGTACATTTGTAAAATTGTTAAACTTAAGTACTTCCCCACCCCCCAATACTAGGGTTTATAATAATGAGAAAGGCAAAGATAATGAAAATTGAGGAGTAGGTATGCTGAATAGAAGTTCCAAAGAAGAGGATTTGCTGAGAGTTTACAGCAGAGCTGATTTTGATTACATTAAAATGCAAGACAAAATGGAGCTGGGATGTGGGGGTGGAGAGGAACCTAATTTATACTTCTATAATCCACTGAGTAAATATATATTAAAAATAAGATTGATAGGTTGCTGTTAGCAGCTTCAGCCAATGTCTATCTTCTGTTTATAGTCTTTGGGCATTATGAATGGCTCTTGCTGCATTAATCAGAAAAAAGACCACGTTGAGGATTTTCATGCACTTTACTAGATGTTGCACAATGTCTGGTGGGGAGAGATCAGGCTGTAAAGACGTTCAGACAACACAATAATGCATACTCGAGTGTGGGTTGTCATTGAAATGTAGGTTGTTGTTGAAATGGGGGTTGTCATGTTGTCTGAACCCAGCCATGCTAACAAACCACGGTTTGTTAACCACAAACAACCCACAGTCCACAATCCAACAACAAACCATGTATTCTTTTCCTGGGTTGTTTGTGGTTAACAAACCGTGGTTTGTTAAGAGCAGCTGAGTTGTCTAAACACGATAACCCATGTTTCAACAACAACCCACGGTTCAACGACAACCCGAACTCACCCTATACTCAGCCCTTGAGTGTGGCTCATCGTGTTGTCTGAACCCAGCCAATACCTTCTCAGGAAGTAGGAGGCATTATTGCAGAGCTGTAATTGCCCATGGTGCATGCACTCATATTTCCTCCCCCAGCCCTGGCCAAACGGATTCTTTATGTAGACTTCTGTAGCAAAGGCCCAAACCAGCTCGTCCCAGCAGCATGGATGGGAACAATACCTTTATCACATACATTTATTGACCTTCTCCTGGCATGAAGTGAAAGAGAGCTGGTGGGAGGAAGTGTGCTGCTTCTGGTTTCCAAAAATGTGTACAAAATGAGAGGTCGTGTGGAGTGCCCGGCACAAAGTGAGAGACCCCTCCCACTGAGAGCTCTGGGGCACACAGATAACTCCAGGAAGGGACAGGATGTTTCACTTTGCTCCAGGCAGGTCAGAGGCAGCATGAATGAATTTCTGTGGTGCTTCCTCCAGGACTGCCCAGTGCAAAGCAAGAACGGCTGTGCTCTTGGCACAATGGGCCTTTGGTTGGTTTCTTGAGCCTGGGAAATCCCCAGCCTCTCCAAGCATGCACACTGGACATCATCCATTTCTCATGCCGATACTGAATGCCAGGAGAGTTTGGCAATAAAAAGGGTTCCACACAGAGCATTTCCTCAATCTTAGGTGCCACATCACCTTGCTTCAAAGGAATGGGATGTCAGAGGAATGAAAGGCCTTTTGAATACCCTGAGCATGTGCAGTTTCACATTTTAAATTCACTTAAATTATTTCCAGTGGGTGGCTATGTTAATCTATTGCAGCAAAAAGAACAAAGAGTCTTGTGGTGCCTTACAGACTAACACATTTATTCTGGCATACACTTTTGTGAGCTATAGTTCCATTTCATCAGATGCACGGAATGCTATACAGAGTTTCAAGTTTATATATTGCACATATGGTGGGTGGTGGGTGGGGGAGAATTGTCAACAGCGAGCTCAGAAGACAATTCAATGCAGAAAGTTCTGACAGGGACAATTACATTGCTAACAGTAGCTATTCACAAAACAGTGGCTGTGATAACATAAGAGCCAGTGTGGCGTAGTGGTGAGAGTGTTGGACTGGGAGTCAGGAGATCCGGGTTCTAGTCCCCACTCAGCCATGAAGTTCACTGGGTGACTTTGAGCCAGTCACTGACTCTCAGCCTAACCTACCTCACAGGGTTGTTGTGAGGATAAAATGGAGAGGAGGATGATGATTATGTAAGCCACCTTGGGTTCCTTGCAGGAAAAAAGGCGGGGTATAAATATAATAAATAAATAAATAAAATAAACACCCTGGCATTAGGTAAGCCAATTAACAGGTAGTGTGATTCATCATCATCATCATCATCATCATCATCATCATCATCATCATCTATTTCTAACACCCTTTACACCAAAGGGTGGGACATATGAAACATATACAATAAATATAACAATACAACACACTTTCTGGAGAAGGGGAATAGTGCCCTTGCCACTCCCCAAAGGAGCGACCCAAAGGGGCACACCCCCTTTGGTGTCACCCCCTTTGGGGGTGACCCCACTCCCACAACCAACCAGTTTATATGTCGCTTCCAGGTAAGTGGCAGGTGAAGGTGGTCAGCAAACACCAGTTCAGTACCTGGGGGCCTGGTCCTGCATGGAGTGGTGGTCTGCCAGGTAGGAGTCCAGAGGGAGCTCTGTCAGGCAGAAGTCCGCAGGAATTGGGATAAATCCTTTATCCCAATTCAAGCCTCTTGCAGTAGAACTGAACCCACTGATGAATTGTAACTCAGCAGTCTCTCGCTCTAATCTACCTTTGAAGTGTCTTTGCTCCACAATAGCCACCTTAAGGTCAGTGACAGAGTGGAGTTAAATGGTCTGTCCCCAGAGACTGCAAGCTTTTCTACATGAGGCATTTGTTGTGCTGTTAATCGCTGTATCTACTTTCAGTTTTGTAGCAGCATTGAGATCTGAGCTTTACACAAAGAGCTCTTCCTTTCCTGCTACACAGCCTCTAGGTGGAGCTGTGCTATAGAGGAATAGTGGAAATACACAAGGGGATAGAGCGCCATTTTCCCTGTTGTAATTTAATAGCTCATTTTCCCCATTCTAAAAAACCTGGGGAAAGTGCTCTGAAAAAATAGAAGTGAAACTGGAGGATCATGACGTTATCTAAAGAGCCCGTAAACAAATGTAAGGAATCATGAGTGCACAATAAATGCCTCATGTGGAAAAGCCGTGATGCATCTGGGTGGTTTTCTGAGGTCTCTGGCAGATTTTCCTGCAGCTTTACCTGGTGGTCCTGGTCTCTCCTTGGAACTAGATGACCAGAGCCATTGATATGATAGCATCCAGTCATCCTCAATCCAGTCATAGAGTTGGGTCTGCTGCTTGGTATTCTGAAGAGTTGAAGGAGATGAAATGACAACTTGAGCTGAAATGGCAGAAGACTCAGTTAATATAGCTGGACACAGGTGAGAACCCATTTGCAGACTTGTAATGATGGCAGTGAATAATTTTAATTATTTTCAACACTTCCCTGAGTCTACCACCCTTTCTGGAATAACTGGAGACTGGGGGGAAAAGGTGAAGGACACTGACAAGTGTCAGTTCAATACTTAGAAGTGAGAGAATTACATTGCCAAGTGGGAGATATTGTGTCCCCCTCTTTGGTGCACTTAGTACTTTCACATCCCCCCCTTTTTTGGTGTTTCTCAAATGCACAAATGGGTTCCTCCTCTCCCTTAGTATTATTCCCCTCCCCTAGTCCTTGTCAACTGTGTGCAAATTAGCCTATATATGCAGTCTTGTCTTGTCAATTTCCAGGTATGTTACCTACTCCACTTTGCTGCTCCCTTTGACAGCTGAAACGTACAAGACAATTGAGCAGTCAAGACTACACATGTTGGACAGCCATAGGACCACACTTGTGAAAGACTGAATAATAATAATAATAATAATAATAATAATAATAATAATAATAATAATAATACAACAAACACAGTTGCACAATTTTCAGGGGCAATCCCCCCACCCCAACTGTGCATTTTTGAGGCTCTGGAAAACAACAATTGTGGCGAACAAAAAGGGGTAGCAGGGATCAGAGCAGAGGGGTTCAGGATGAGGAGACAAGATGGATTCTGCCACAAAGGCACCTGGGATACGTGTTGGAGCTGGCTGGAAGAGTGAGGGGGAAAGAAGGGGAGAACAAGCTATGGTAAGCCCGATCGTCTGTTGAGCATACTGTGGGTTGTTCCACAAACAACCCATGCTGTGTAGCTTATTCACAGGGTGGGTTAGCGTGATGTACGAACCCGCCCTATTTGATCTGCACTGTCCATGAAAGAGCCATAAGAATGTACAGCCGTAAGAATGTAACCTAGCACTATCTCCCTTAATCGGTCCTTATGCTACTGTAAAATGCACCTTTTCAATTAACAAAACCAAACAAGCATTTGACCTTGAGCTACTTGTGTTCTTTATTATCATTAAAGACACCCTTTAACAGCATTTTAGTAAATGAACAACTGGGGGAAAACAGAGCTCAGAGATACAGTGCATTTGTTTTCAACTGAAACTGTGGGTAGAAAAAGCCGGTTCTCTCTTTTATAATCGAGCAGGAAAGGAAATAAAGACATGGGAATTTTCCATTAAAGTTATATAAGAAGACAAATATTTGAGTGATTGGTAAATCAAATAGATAAGGACAGAATAAATGTGATTCACAGCCTTACTCCTTTTTGTAATAGGTTAGAGAGGCACAGGCGAAAAACACTATCCTACTATATTTGATGATGAACTGTACAATCCAGATTAAGAAAGAACAGCTTAGTAAAAAAAAAGAAAGGGGGGGGGAAGCCAGAGATAAATGACAAAGGTTGTTGGCTTACTTATCAATGTGTTACACATACACACACACACCAGCAATTGTTCTGCATATTCACAAAATAAAAAGAGTTGTGTCTTCCCACTCCCACCCCGAAGGCAGTTATTTTCTCAATGCACATAGTCTTGCATTGAGAAATGAAGAGATAACTATAAAGGAGAAAGTCAGTTTAGCAGGAATGAGAGGGCGGGAAAGAAGAGAACAAAAATGACTGATGCCATTTCATAAAACAAAGGATTGATACATGGAAGGGCTGATCAAGGACAAAATTAAAGTTATAGGTATACAGTTGCCAACTGACCAGAAGAAAGAGTCCTGGCCTTTCACAGCAGCTTGATCTGCAGAAATCAGCAGTTAAAGATTTCCACCACCTGGAGAAAAGCCTCATTATTTTCTAATCTCTGCAGATCAAGCTGATGCTGGCTGGGGCATGCTGGGAGTTGTAGGCCTTTTTTTCTGTCTAAATATGCAGAAGATTGTGCCTTTAGTCACAGTCTTAAGATGGAGTGTGGGAGGAGGTACCCCTAACAAAGACATTGCCGTAATATGGATTTTGGTTTTTTTTCCTTACAGGCTAAGAAGGCTACCTTTTACTTTTTGTGAGACTTGGAGAATACCAAATTTAACCATTCAAGAGCAGGATCCTAACCTGGAGGAAAAAGATTTTATGCCACCTGAAAGGGTACTTTATTCTCTGAGGGTACATTCCCTCCAGCTACTGGGTAAAACTACCCAATTTAGCTTCTGTTTACTTTTTTTTATTACCTAGCTCACCACCTAAAAATAATCTCCAGCTTTATCAATATAAGAACTGCCTAGTTTCTCTTTACTTCTGTTTTCCACCTACAGTGAGGGTTAAACAACCCTAGCATAACCCTTGGCTTGTTGTAGGATTGTTCAAGCCTAGCATAACCCGATGGCTGGGTTCTCACAATTTGCCACACCCCAATTGGGGGTTGCATATTCAAAATGGCACCCAGTACATGCTGCAGCTTATCGTGGGTTAAATAACCCACAGTGAGCACGGCATGTCGTGCGAACCAGGCCACCATGTTTCACCTATGGATGGGGACAGATCCAGGTAACAGCTGGATTTTATATTTTCCAAAATGGGGGCTCAACCATCCTATGTTTCTTTGTCCCAGCAGTCACAGGAGCAGTCCTAGGTGCAACCTGAAACATGCATACCACCTAGCAGAGCCAATTCATTGGCTACCTCCTCCCTTTTTGAAGAGTGTGACTAAATGCAGACTCCATAGCTTCAACATCTGCCAGATTTTTTCCCTCCCCCGCTTTGTTTAAGATCTAGCCCGATTAAGAGTTCTGGAGAACATGAAAGCTTGCTCACTATTCTGTGACATTTGGTTGGCCCAATAAAGGTATTGCTCTACTATGGATTTTAGATGATATCTCTGTAGGGATGCCTTTATAAAGTATCCGGGCCGACCTAAGAGGCATGCAAGCCACGTGTAGTCTAAATGCTGGCTGTAGATGGCACTGCTCATCTCTTCTTCAACACATACCATCCCTAATCAGAAAGCAGAAGCTAACAGAGGATATATTTTTATTCATTCATTTACTCATTCGTTCATTCATTCATTCATTTATTCATTCATTCTTAGTATGGTGTTGTAGTTTCTCACGCTGCATGATCCAATGCATGCTTATTTAGAAGTTAGTCCTATGTTCAGTGGAGATTACTCGTTGGTAAATATGCATAGCATTGCCACTTCGCCTTCCTTACAGCCTAGGCAAGATTACTCAGGCATACATCATGCTAAATTCAGTGGGGTTTATTCCCAATCCCAAGTAGGTGTGGATAGGATCGAAGTCTCAGTGTTCCTGGGTTTCTACTAAAAATGTTTTTGAAGGGATTGCCAGTTATCAGTGGAGCCTAGAAAATGTGCACAGTTCACAAGTTAGCAAAGTTTGGGTAATTTCCAGAGGGGTAGTGGTGTTAGTTTGTTGTAGCAAAAACAACAAAGAGTCTTTTTGTGGCATCTTAAAAACTAACAAATGTATTCTGGAATAAGCTTTCGTGGACTATTGCCCACTTCATGAGATGCATGAAGTGTTAACCTCAAATTGGCAGATGTATATACACACATATGCTGGGGTGGGGGTGAGTGGGAAATGTAAACTGTGTTGTCAGAGGGAACTGAAATGCAAAAGATAAATAAATAATAAAATACAGACAATGATGATTGTCTTAGGGTGCAGACGCACATAGGAGAAGTTGGAGTCCCAGCTCTGACCTCAGAAATGCACCCCGAGGTTGAAGCTGGGACTCCAACTTCGGTGTGCCCTCGCTCCTCCTTTGCAGCTGGTTCGGAAATAACCACGCTGGCTCTGGCTCCGAAGTTGGAAGACCGACCTCGGAGCTGGAGGTTTGTGGGCGGGGAGGGGAGGAGTCAAGTTCTGCAATGACACCATATATCTTGGTAGCACCACAGCTCCCCTTCTTGTGAGCCAGGCAAAGGTTTTAGATGGCCAAAATTGGCCATCTAAATCTGTTGCTGTGTGGGAACAGCATGGAGGCAACCTTCGTGCTCCGTGCTCCTTCTGCCCTCCACTGGATGCCCCGTCATCCTCTGAGTTTGGAGGGTTACGGGCAGCCACATTGGATTGCACTGCCCATGCTTGCCATTCACAAATCATTGTTGGGTTATAACTCAGATATCATTGCAATAGTGGGTTGATTAACCTATGTAGTGCACTAATAATAATAATAATAGGAAAAGGCCTTATTCAAGACACAGGGATACAGTACCGTTTTGCTTTCCTTCGAGTATATTGGTATCTATCCTTGTCACGATTAATCTCAAATGCATGTTTAGGTCATAGGCAGCTTTTTTAGTCACTGGATTCATATCAAGCGCCTGGCCCTAGCTCAGCAACCAGACAATGTTCTCCCCATTACGTTGAATCATGTGAGCGGTATTCGCACGTTCACTCACAAGTTTATGAATCGTATGGAAAGTGTTAGCACTCTCCTGCTCCCACATCCATGTGTGTAGAAGTAAAATTTGTCCGACCCTTTCCTTGACCTTCTGTAGAACAACCATGAGGGCAAATCACCCACCTATTGATTATGCCTAAGCCTCTCTTTCCTTCTTATGCTAAAAGTACTGTGAGCCATTATCACTTTGGGATTATCACCTTGGGAAAGACTACTGATTAGCATGATGGCTGGAAGATGGGCAATACCTGATCTTTTGTTTTTGTTTAAATGTCTCCTTTTGAATTGTCTCTCAGTTTCCTGTACTGACTCAATTGTCATCTGACCTCTACATGATATTATTCAGTATAAATGGAAGTGTCTCCCTTGTGTTCTTGTTGGCATTCCTGACTGTGCTCAGATGCCATCCATGAATCCACTAATAAACTTTCCTCTCTAAGAACCTCTTAAAAACACAACGCAGTAGATCAATTTTTCCACAACATGTGTTGGGCAGAAATGGATGTGGGGGGGAGCCTCTTGAACACGTGTAGCCTCCCTCCATGATTTGGGAGAACTGGAACCTCCACGATCAGAGTTCCAAATCATGAAGCCTACAGCAGGCTCCCCTTTAGAGACACCCCCCCTGCCCCTCCAAAGCACCCGGATAGTGGGCTAGGGGGCGGGGCCAGCAAGTGTCGCCCCATTAGTGCTCTCCATGTGATTCTTAGTCATGTGGAGTGAACACCCAAATAGGTCTAGCCCAGTAAAATTCTCCATCATTCTTTGAGGGTGAAATTAGAAATTATTGGTGTGTTTGTCCACTGAAATAAGCCTTGGCTATTATTAGGGCAGGAAATGTCATTTCCCAATTCATCTGAGCTAGTTTAGATTAGCAGGCAGAGTTTGAGTGTCACAAAAAGCGGTGATTTCAAGGAAGCAATGCTATCAAGCATATCCCATCTGCCTATTAGGAGGAGGACCGTGTCTTGGTCTTGAAGGACTGTCTTTCTTATAATATCTTGGCAGCTTGTGAAGGTTGATTTAAACTGCTGTTTAATTATTTATCTGGTACTCATAAATGTACCAGCACAAGCCAACCGATTTGTCAGCTTCACATAGGTGGATCTCCCCACAAACAAAGTTTCAGCTGTTTGACTAAAGAATTGTACAACAAGGTCCGATGCTTGTTTACTCAGAAATATATCCTATTGAGCTCAGTGGGATTGTAGTCCAGTGTAAGTATGCGGAGAACCCAACCTTTAGAAGTACTACATATTAGTGAAACTGCTGTATTGGAGAGTAAATAAAGCCTAAAAGAGGAGATCTCAAACACAATGCAGTTTGGGCAAATACTGGTTTGTCATTGTCATCACAGATCAGAAGATTTGGGGGCATGCCAAGCCATGATTTGGTATAATGTCTGAACCAAGCCTATTGTCTCGGATCCAACAGGTGTTTTTTTAAGGCTTCATTAAAATGCCAAATCTATATAGAGTTGAGAGTGAGACAAATGAAATGAGTGTGTACACCATGGGCAACCACCACTCTATTATACTGTCTCCTAATTTGAGGATAATGGGTTGGACTAGTTGATCTCTGGATATACCCCCAATGTCTTGTCATTCTACGTATGAATCTCCAATCCTGTACTAATGTTAAACCAGTCTGATAGTTAAGAAATCTTTCCTGATGCTGAGGCTGAATCTGTGGTGCTGCCAATTTAACCAAGATCCATGTCAGAAAAATAAAAACCAGCCATTAAAAAGAGTATATTTTTCATTTCTCTCTCAGATTGTTTCTCTCTGAGCCCATGTTTATCAAATTGAAAGGAGTGGCTGAGCCATGTAAAAAAAAACTATCAGTAGAAGCATGCAGCGGCATTGCAGCTTCAAAACTAACTAAGGGTTCAGAGGAGGGCAACAAGGATGATAAAGGGACTGGAAACAAGGCCCTATGAGGAGAGACTGAAAGAACTGGGCATGTTTAGCCTTCAGAAGAGGAGACTGAGGGGAGATATGATCGCACTCTTCCAGTATTTGAAGGGATGTCACACAGAGGAGGGCAAAGATCTCTTCTCGGTCATCCCAGTTTGCAGGACACGGAATAATGGGCTCAAGTTACAGGAACCTAGATTCCACCTAAACATCAGGAAAAATTTCCTGACTGTCAGAGCAATAAGACAATGGAATCATCTACCTAGGGAGGTTGTGGGCTCTCCCACTCTGGAGGCATTCAAGGTGCATCTGGACAGACATCTGTCAGAGATGCTTTGACCTAGATTCCTGCATTGAGCAGGGGGTTGGACTCGATGGCCTTGTAGGCCCGTTCCAACTCAACTTTTCTATGATTCTATGATTCTATAAGGGCATATCCACAAACAGTGTTTTTCCTAGAGAGGACTGCACAGTGATCGCCCAGACCTTGCTCATCGGCTCAGATGACTGCCGAAGTGCTGTCATTAAGAACATAAGAGCGATGCTAAATCAGACCAAAGGCCTATCTAGGCTAGCACTCTGTTCCCACAGTGGTCAGCCAGATGCCTCTGTGGGAAGCCCACAAGTAGGGCATGAGTGCAATAGCACCCTCCTGCTCATGTTTTCCAGAAAGTGGTATACATAAGCATACTGCCTCTGATACTGGCGGTAGCATATAGTCATTATGATTAGTAGTCATTGATAGCCTTTTCCTCCATGAATTTCTCTAATCCCCTTTTAAAACCATCCAAGCTGGTGGCCATCACTACATCTTCTGGTCACAAATCTCAGTGTGGCGTAGTGGTGAGAGTGTTGGACTGGGACTCAGGAGATCCGGGTTCTAGTCCCTGCTCGGCCATGAAACTCACTGGGTGACTTTGGGCCAGTCACTGCCTCTCAGCCTAACCTACCTCACAGGGTTGTTGTGAGGATAAAATGGAGAGGAGAAGGAGGATTATGTAAGCCGCCTTGAGTTCCTTGCAGGAAAAAAGGCGGGGTATAAATGTAATAAATAAATAAAATAAATAAAAAAATAAGAAGTACCTCCTTTTATCTGTCCAGAATCTGCCACTATTCAGCTTCATGGGATGACCACACATTCTAGTATTATGTGAGGGGGAGAAAAACTTCTCCCTATCCACTTTCTCCACACCATGAATAATTTTGTACACCTCCATCATGTCTCCCCACACTTGCCTTTTTTCTAAGCTAAACAGTCCCAGATGTTGTAACCTTTCCTCATAGGGGAGCTGCTCCAGCCCCTTGATCATTTTGGTTGCCCTTTTCTGTGCTTTTAAAAACTGCAATATCCTTTTTGAGATGCAGTGACCAGAACTGCACACAATATTCCAAGTGCAGTCACACCATAGATTTGTATGAGGGGAGTATGATATTGGCAGTTTTATTTTCAATTCCTTTTCTAATTACGCCCAACATGGAATTCCCCCATTTCACAGCAGCTGCACACTGGGTTGACATTTTCATCAAGCTGTCCAACACAACACCAATATCTCTTTCTTCGTCAGTCACCGTATGCTCAGATTTCATCAGCATATATGTGAAATTGAAATTTTTTGTCCCAACTTGCATCACTTTACACTTGTTTACACTGAACTGCATCTGCCATTTTAATCGTCCATTCCTTTTGGAGCCCCTAACCATCCCTTTTTGTTTGAACTGCCCTAAATAATTTTGTGTCATCAGCAAACTTGGCCGGTTCATTGCTCACTCCTAATTCGAGATCATCTATGAACATGTTAAAAAGCACTGGTCCCAATACAGATCCTCAAGGGGGCCCAGTGTTTACAACCCTCCATTGCGAGAGAATTTGCCATTAATTCCTACTTTCTCCTTTCTGTTCTTTAACCAGTTACTGATTCACAGCCAGCTCTGTCCATGGTAAAGCTATCTCCCAGCTGCAAAGTCAGCTTTACTCCCTTGTGGCAATGAGGATATCATTCAACATGACTAAGAACATAAGATAAGAACCACCATACTGAATCAGACCAAAAGCCTATCAAGTCCAGCATTCTGTTCCCACAGTAGCCAACCAGAAGCCTCTGGGAAGCCACAAACAGGACATAAGCACAGCAGCACCCACCCACTCATGTTGTCCTAGCAACTGGTATACAGAGGCGCACTGCCTCTGCTGAATGGCAGCATAAGGCAAAGAGAGATGTGTTAAACCACAGTATCTTGAAAGAACCAGCTTGGCATTGTAGCAGCTACATGCCGTGTTGGAATAGACCACAGGGCTGTCCCTACCGTTAGGCAGAGTGAGGCAGCCACCTCCGGCAGCAGGTGCTGGGGAACGTAGCAAATATTGCTTGCCTGCTGCACTCAGGTGTGCTCTGCTGCCCCCTGTTGCCACCAGTAAGATTCAACTGCCAGTCTGGTCAGCTTCTGTATGCGGAATTGGGGTGGGGTGCCGCCATCTTGTCCTTCGCCTCAGGCAGAGCAATGCTTTGGGCCAGTCTTGGTTAGGCTGCACAGTCAAGACCATACTAAGAAACACATTTTAGTTTGATCAAACATGATCTACCAGCGAGAGGATAGTAAGTGAGACTACTGAATATGATAAAATAACAGATCGCTGTGGTAAAGGGTTGCTGAGTTACCTAGCTGAAATAGTCAAAACAACAGGCTTCTCTCTCTTAACTGACATAGTGTTGCCCTCACGAAGAATGTGCTATCCGAAGAAAAGGCATTCTGCTTCCACGTAATTAAAAGATTGCACCGCCTCTAAGCATTCCTACCTCTGTGCACCTTGTAAACCTACGGTAATTTAAAAAATAAAAAAGGAGGGATTACACAATAGAAAATGTAATCTCTATGAGAAAAAAATTATTCCCTTATTGCCTTGCATAGTTGCTTGGGTGACTTTTGCCAACATCCATGGCTTAATTTGAGTTACCGTAAGTAATTAAATTAAATTAATGTAGGATTGCAACATAAATAATGGATCATTGCGTGGGCTCTTAGTTTTCTCCCTTGATTTGGGGTTTCCCCCCTGCAAAAAAATAAGCTTAGGAACAATGGTTCTCAGACTTTCTCATAGTGAATCTCTCTAAATTGGGAGGAAATATATTGCTGTGCCAAATTTTAGCCTGGAAACATTTCAGGGGACAAAATGTTCCCTGAAAAATCCTCTTTTTTCAGCACTATTCACTGCAGTCCACAGCCACGGTTTGCAGCCATTTTTCCATGGGTTGCAGCTGCCTGGGCATATTTTGTTTAAAGTACTACGTCTTCTTCCCGGAGTGATCTCAGCCAATCAATGTTCGTATTGTGATGACATGATTGTGTCATCTAGTCGATCTAATTTAGCTGTGTGATGATGTCACTGAGAACAAACAAAGCTAATTCAAAGTGAGGGCAATGCTTCCTGTGTCACAATGCCCTCACTTGGAATGGGTGTTGGAGGGGAGGTAAGTGCCAGCTGCCTGCCACACAGTGCCGGTGCTCCACCTCTTGCTGATCACTGCCCCTGCCCATTTGCCACTTTCAAGCCCCTCACGCAAAACACACTGACAAATACAACCACACCCTGTTGAAGGGGGAAGTGGTTTTCACAGTAGGCAAAAGAATGTGCAAAACAAACACATCCTCCCTGCTTTGGCTAGGGAAATGTTCATGCCTTCTTTCCTGGAAGACCCATGGCTCTTCCTATCCTTACTAGTCTCCTGTTGTGCCTAAGAACAGAATGGTCAAAGTGAAAGAGAGGAAGCAAGGCCAAGTGTGCTGTAGGGTCCTCACATGGGGTTTAGATTTCCATGAAATCTGCATGGGGTTTAGATTTCCAGCCCCAATAAACATAAGTCAGTGGTGTGGTGGCCAGTCTTGAAGTGCAGGCGCTCTTTGAGACAGACCTCATAGCCAGTCCTCAAGGAGAGGCCCAAATGCAGGCAGCTGTGCTGATCCATATCAACAGACCAGTTCCAGCAGTTTTCCTCTCCACCAGGAGCAGGTCTTCTGTAAAGCTCATGGGTCTTAATGGCCCCTTCAAGACCAAGCCAGCTCAAAAGGCTTTGCATTACACCAGGGAACAATCCATTGTTGCTGGGGAAATTCATTTCCCTCCAGCTACTGTGAGAATCGCAGCTGAGCTCAGAGGGGGCAGGAAGGGCAGAGGGGAGGGGCCATGAACAGATGGTGTCAGCATCCGGGCTGATCAAAAAGTGCCAGCACTACGTCCCGGTCCAAATCCAGCCCGCCTGGGGTCCAAACGCAGCCCTCTGGGGTTCCCCAGAGGGCCACGCCCCCTTTCCCTGGCCCCACCTCCTTCCCTCTCACCACCAATAGTTTGAAGGTTTCCTGGGGTCTGTGCATTCTCTCCCTGCCCAAGTCGAAAAGGTTGAAATGCCTCTCCGAAGGCTGAGTTACTGGCAGGAAGAGCTTCAAGCCAAAATAGGCTGGTATTTTTGGGCCCGCACCTTTTGCCTCCCCCCCCACCCACCAGTGGAATGCGGCCCCCGAGAGCTTCTCCAAATGGAATTTGGCCCTCAGGTTGAAAGAGGTTCAACACCCCCTGCTGTAACAGCTTATAGCAACCTTCCCCAAGCTTGCTGTCTCCAGCTGTTTTGAACTTCAACTCGCAGCATCCCCCAGCCAGCATGGCCAGCTTGTAGTACCCTGGAGGAGGGCATGGCTGCCTGCCTGGCAGGAACCCTGAACAGTTCAGCGACAACCCTCACTCCACTCTTGAGTGTGAGTTATCATGTTCGTCTGAACCCAGTCATTGTTTGCACTGCAAATCTCCTGCACTGCTTTGTCTTGTGCCTTGCTATATCTTCGTTTTTTTTGTCGAGTGCCTTCACTTTCAGTACTGCTGCGCACTGTGTCTATGAAGTTATTTTTGTCCCTTGCAGTTTCTGGTGAATACATGGCTGAAAAGTAGTAAAAGAATCACTCGAATATAGGATAGGAAGAAATAAAGGCAAGGGATAAAAAGGAGTGCAGAACAATCTTTTGTTGACATGACATTAAACAATATTTCGATTTCAATTTAGTGAATGAATACACACGCCCTCCACTGCTTTTGTAAGTAGAGACTGTGATGGAAACATGTAAACAAAAATTGTAATCTAGTCCTAAAGTGCTCTTTTAGCTCTTTGTGCTTTGTGTTGTATAATTGTCACGATGTCTTCCTAAAATAATTTTTTTCCTGCAACAATGGCTTAGCAATTCCTGCCTATAATTGTGCAATCTGACTCAAATGGGAAATGGCTTGCCCCAGCCTAATAAGCACTTAGGTGTAGGTCCGCTAAATGTGCTTGCTGCCATGGCAACCCCTGTTTATATAATACACAAGAAGGTAAGCCTGTTAAGTCGCTCTCTGTAGTCCTGCTTGCCTTCCTTTTATCAAAGCGAACAGTCCACGCAGTGTTGGAGCTGCTTTAATTACCAGTCATGGAAATTATCAGGCTGCCTATTTAGATGAGTATCTAAAGAGATTAACCTTGAGAAGGCCACATTTGAGGTTCAGCCAATTCCATAATTCCCCCATATTTTCGCCTCGCCAAAAATAGGCCTAACATAGGTCAACTTTTCTTGGAGAGATCGGCTGAAAAACATCCAGAATGCATTTCTTCAGTACGCTTGCCACTCCCCGCCCTCGCAGCGGCAGGGCTACTGTGCCTTTAAGAGTGGCACAATAGGCTCAAGTTCAACCGGTGTTTCTTTCTGCAGCATAAACACAGAGTGGTGAGGAAATCCTCAACCGCTGGATTTCTGCCTGTCATGCAGCTATTATGGGCATAGAAGACTGGCCAGAAAAATAAAATGAGGTAACCCTATCGAACTAGTTGCCATCTGTTGGATGCAGGCCGGTAGAATATATACAACACAAAATTGATCCATTGGATCCATGATCCAATATATAATTGATGGTGGCCTTGGGAAAGGAAACCTTCGAGCAGGGGTGGGGAGCCTCTTTCAGCCCGAGGGCCAAATTCCATTGCGTAGAAGCCTTTGGGGGGGTGCATTTCAGTGGTGGGTGGGGCCAAAGGAAAAAGAGGTGGGGCCAAAATGCCAGAATATTGTTGCTGAAGATACAGGCCTGTGGCTCACGCTGCCTCAGCTTGTCTGAGCGTGGAAAGCTAAGCCGAGTCAGGCCTGGTTATTACTTGGATGGAAGACCCCTCCTCTAGTTTCCTGCATTGAGCAGGGGGTTGGACTCGATGGCCTTATAGGCTCCTTCCAACTCTATGAAATCTATGAAAGCTCTTCCTCTCAGTAACTAAGCCTTAGGAGATGCATTTCAACCATTTTGAAAGGTCAAAATACTGCACAAAAGCCAGGAAGTCACCAGTCAGTGGTTCCACACGTGGCTTTTATCATGCAATCGGCCTGCCTCATTCACAGAATTTTATGGGGGGGGGGAGTGTTTCCAGATGCCGCAGTCTACAACTGGTAAACCTCCCGTGTTTTCCCACCACTTCTTCCATCTTTTCTCTTACCACAGAAAACCCATTAAGGAAAAATAGATGGAATCGCTGCATAATGCCTTCTGACTGGTAGTGCTGGGAGTACGAGAGAACTTTTGGCAGAAGTGGGGGAAGAAATAGGCCATCGATTGCTCCACCGAGCCCGTATGTGTCATGTTTCAAGCTGGTGGGAGGTTTGAAGGCTGCAGAGCAGTCAGTGGTGTGGCTCGGGCGAGGGCTGTACCTCGGGGCTGATGTCCAGGGCCCCGCAGCCCTGACCCCCCCAAATGAACACCCAGAAAAAAGGAAATGATGGGGGCAGCAGCAAACAGGTCAGCACCTGGGCTGGCCCACTCCACGTAGTCACTGACTCTCAGCCTAACCTACCTCACAGGGTTGTTGTGAGGATAAAATGGAGAGGAGGAGGAGGAGGAGGATTATATAAGCCACCTTGGGTTCCTTGTGGGAAAAAGGCGGGGTATAAATATAATAAATAAATAAATAATGGTGCTAGGATTTAAGTGAAGTTTTGTGAAGGAGTCCCTAACCCTAGAGCCCAGGGGGAGGGAGAACAAGGGCGCAAAACCACCCACCCTCTGCCCTGCCTCTTCCAGTCTACCAGCTCAAGGTAGCAGCCCCTCGGTCTAGACACGGGATTCAGCACTGCCTCCTTAAGAAGCAAACCACACTGCTTAGGGTTAAAAGGAACTTTATGAAAGGTTTAAAAGGATAAAAAGGAGGAAAGGGAGACAAGGAATGGGAATACCACTAAATACAGTTTCCAAATGCAGACTCTATTGATACACTCAATCGAAAGGCAAAACAATAATGCTAACTTACACAGCTAGCTTTCACCGAAGCCGTGTGTGTGTGTGTGTGTGTGTGTGTGTGTGTGTGTGTGTGATTCCCTCGCACCGGAATCTGGTCGTGCAGCCTTCCCACAGCCATTCGCCTTAGCAGGGACAAAGGAAAACATCTCGCTGCTGGAGGGGCTGCCCTATATTGCTCCCCCCAGTAACTGGCCTGATTTCAGTAACCAATCGCTGGCCAGTCTTTCATCTGATCTCCTCATCTTCAGGTGAAAGCACCACCCGACCAGTTCTCAGTTGTAATATTCTGGCGACACGTGGCCTTGAGTACAAGGCTACCACATTTTACATGATAAGAAAGTGTCACTCCTGGCGCCAGGAAAGGATCTTCTGTGTTAAGCCTGGGCTGTGAAGCAACTATATTTTACATACTAAAAGAAGGTGGCATCTGGCGCCAGGGAAAACCTTTTCTATGGGGCCTCTTTAAAGGGAGCACAACTTGGCCATAAAGGCTTTTTTTCTTCACAAGTTTAAAATGTGGGACCGCATATGCTCATTGCATATCTTTTATCAGGGTTGGCAAACATTTTGTTGTGGTTCTTTGGTTCAAACATGCTGGGCATGCAGTTGCAATCGTAAACCACTGTAGTGGTGGTGGTGATGAGAAATGTTAATTGTGTGCTTCACAGCAACTGAAGTAATACATATGGCTGTCTAAACCCCCCCCCCCAACACACACACACACACACACACACACCCCATAAGACCATTACGTCCAGGATCTAAAATTACCTAGTTGCACCACTGAGAGCAGTATAACCCCCATTGCACTGATGTGATCACACTGAATCTGAAAGCATGTCAGTCCAGGGGGCTGCTATGTCACACATGTTCTGCTGAGGTATGTGGTATAGTGTATTTCCTTCTTCTGCTTCCTGTGGTGTCAAAGCAACAGCAGCAGCAAGATGAGGTGCAGAGAGACAGCCTTAGTAGAAATATGGGGAAAGGCAAAAATGTATCTTGACCTGAGAAGAGATGAGCCTTAGCGAACCTGTCACAAAGTTGCTCCCGTCCATTGTTGCAAGACATCCCGGGTAAAGAAAGAGTGGGTGAAGAAGCCTAGAAGATCCTCCCCCTCCACCTCAGGCTCATAAATCTTGTTGGTTGTTTTGGCTCAACAGCTGAGACATCCCTTCAGTCTGGAATCTGACCAAATCCAGTCAGTTGAGGTAGAATGTGTCTAATGTGGGAAAACAACTTGCTTAATTCTCCTATAACTCTTTGACCTTCTGCAGTGGCGCCCAGGTAATCTTGAAAGATTGAGAAGCAGGTAGAACTGGATGTGGGCTGTGACATGAGCCAGAGTTGCACACTGAAGAAAACACTGATTTTTTTTAATTTTTCCAGAGTTAGTCAACTCTGTACTGAAGTGATCAGTCCTCGCCCTGCCTACAGTACGTCCTTGATATTTGATTAAGGAATTCAGCCAAAATGCAAAAGGCACCGTGATTGATTTTGGCATGAGCAACAGGTTTATTGTAGTGAGAGGCAAAAGGGCTGGCTCCTAGATGTGCGGGTTTTGTGTTGTTTTTGTTTGGAATTGTCTGATAAAATCAAAATGGGTGACAGCCCTGCTTAAGCACTCCACAGGTTTGTCCCTATGTAACATCAGTGGTGTGAGAGTTGCTGCACTGGGACTCCTTCCCACCCACCTCTGTTAAGATAACATAGGAAGACAACATCACGTCAGAGAAGCTGACAACTCAGCTCCTTCCTGGGTCCACATTGACTGGGTTCAGACAACATGATAACCCATACTCAAGGGCTGAGGATGGGTTGAGTGTGGGTTGTTGCTGAACTGTGGGTTGTTGCTGAACCATGGGTTATCATGTTGTCTGAACCCAGCTGCGCTAACAAGCCAACACTTGTTAACCACAAACAACCAATGAAGAGAACCCATGGTTTGTTGTTGGTTGTGAACTGTGGGTTGTTCACCATGGTTTGTTATCTTGGCTGGGTTCAGACAACACAATAACCCACATTTCAACAAGACATGGTTCAATGACAACCCACACTCAACACATACTCAACCCTTGAGTGTGGGTAATTGTGTTGTCTGAACCCACTCATTGTCCCTCCCATACAACCGCAAGTTTCCTAAGCTTTTTGGAGCAGTAGTACAAGAAGGAGTGGCACACAGCAATTCCCTTTCTACTGTATTGTTACTATAGTTGAAACTATAGTTACTATAGTTGAAATATGTGTACTGCTTAGAGATTGTATTATATTAGGTGGTATATAAGTATAAATAAATAAATACATAAATACTGAGGCAATATCAGGACTGGCCCAAAGATGCTTAATTTATATAGAGACAGAAAGGTTTATATAAGGTTTATTGAGAGCCAGTGTGGCGTAGTGGTTAGAGTGTTGGATTGGGACTTGGGAGATCCGAGTTCTAGTCCCCGCTCGGCCATGAAACTCACTGGGTGACTTTGGGCCAGTCACTGACTCTCAGCCTAACCTACCTCACAGGGTTGTTGTGAGGATAAAATGGAGAGGAGGAGGAGGAGGATTATGTAAGCCGCCTTGGGTTCCTTTAAGGAAAAAAGGCGGGGCATAAATATAATAAATAAATAAAATAAATAAAATATAGTAATACCTTGGATTGCAAGCATAATTCGTTCCGGAACCGTTTTTGTAATCCAAAACACTCTTATATCAAAGCGAGTCTCTGGCGGGCGTGAGTGGGGCCGATTTCGGCCCGCTACACCCGCTCAAGGCGAGCAGTTACATCCCTACGTGACTACTTGTCTTGCAAGACCTTGCATGTTTATCAAGTCAAAATTTTTCAAAAACTTTTGCTTGTCTTGCAAAACGCTCTCAGACCAAGTTACTTGCAATCCAAGGTATTACTGTATTGCCAAAGAAAGGTCTCAATTGCAGATGGCATAAAATAAAATAGATGATAGTGGCTATTTCTTCTTGTGAGAAGAAAGATGTGGGCTAAATTTCTACTCAGTTGTGTTGACAAAACTCTCACAATGGCTAGACTCTGGCTACTTTAAGTCTGGCAATTGTAAACACACAGACTGGGTTTGCACAACATGACAAGGCATGTGGGTTGCTACCCATGATGGTTTGTCATGTCATGTGAACCCAGACTGATTTCTGAAGGGTGGCTTGTTTGAGGGCAACAAGCCACTCTGAAAACCCATAGCTTGTTCTAGGGCAGTGTTCTCCAACCTTGGGTCCCCGGATATTTTTGGCCTACAACTCCCAGCATGCCCCAGCCTGGCTGGGGCATGCTGGGAGTTGTAGGCCAAAAACATCTGGGGACCCAAGGTTGGAGAACACTGTTCTAGGGGTTGTTGTACCCATAATGGGTTGTTGTGTCATTTGAACCCAGGCAACTGACCTCCTCATGGGTACTGGGAATTGGCTAGCAACTCACTTGGCAAGAGTGGCAAAAAACCCTTGCTGCTCTTGCTAAGCTAGCCTGGGCACCCTACAGTGCCAGCCGCCCCACAAGTGCCCAAGCACTTGAGGGATACTGGCAGGCACTGGCTAGATGTCTCCCACCGTGATCATGAGCCATTTTTGGCTGACCGTGGCTTTTATGCACTTTACTATCTTTGTTTCCAGAGATTGTGAAAGCTGGCTTTTGCAATTCCCATTTTGACAGCCACTGACAGTCCCGTCAAACTGCCTAAGTGGCACCTGGCGGATCTTTAAAAATTTTTTTGCACGTACAATGTGCGCAAATAGGTTTGTATTTTTTTTTTTTAAATTTAGCTGCACTTGCGCAACTGCAGACGTTCACAGTTGCGCGAGTGTGGGAATTTGAAGTCTTGCCTGGGGCAATGTCCTGGGGGGTACCTGCTGCCAAAGTGCAGCAGGTACCAACCCTGGACATTGCCCCAAAGAGGCTCCAAATAGATTCTTTTTTCCTTTTGCTTTCTCTTGGCATCTGTCAAAAGGCAAGCTGTCAAGAGAATGCAAAGGTGGGAGTGATCTTTGCTTGCAAAAAGGGGGTGGTGTAATCTTGGCTGTATATGTCCCTGTAAAAACAAAACAAAACCCATTGCCCTGTCAAAAACCCCTTTTAAAGGAACACAGAGTTTTGATGGCTAGCTGTCAAAACTCATTTTCCCAAGAAAAAAGTGTGTGGGTGGTGCACTTTTGCACTTTCCCAGGCACCTCTTGGAGAAAAAATTGCAAAATGTGCACCACCCTGAGGACTGTCAGGGCAAAATAAAAAAGTGGAAGTTCTTGCTGCGAAGGGGGTGTAAATCACACCACCTCTTTCCATGAGTAAAGATCACTCGTACCTTTGCTTTCTTTTGACAGCTTTCCTTTTGACAACTGTCAAGAGAGAAAGCAAAGGGGGAAAAGAACCCATCTGGAGCCTCTTTTGAGCTGAGAAGCCATCACACACCACACCACAGAAGATCAAGGTCCATGTAGCATCATTCATACCGACCATTCCAGAGGTACCAGAACCGGAACAGGGAAAGCCTTGTGATTTCAGTTGGTATGTTGTCATACCATTTCCACCCATCCACAGGACTTAAAATCCTGAAGGCATTGATGAACTAGTAATCAAAGTACATTACATGTTTGAGCAGATTGACCATAATATTTTGCACATTCTCTAAGCTCAGTGTTGGGTGAGAGTCAGTGTGGCATGGAGGCTAGAGTGCTGGACGTAGGCCCTTATGGGGAGACATGTGGGCAGCACTGATTGGTTTGTCCTTACCCCCCACATTGCCCCAATAACATATAGCTGAAAAAAACCATGTGGTGAGGCACCATCGCATAAGTATTTCCTAGCCTCCCATTCCATTGGTTGCCACTTGCAGGGAGGTAGGGAGATGCCAGTACAATTACATCAGGTCACGCATGTGGCCTACGCTGGCTCAGCTTGTCTGAGCGTGGAAAGCTAAGCAGGGTCAAGCCTGGTTGTTACTTGGATGGGAGACCCCTCCGGCTCCTCTAGTTTCCTGCATTGAGCAGGGGGTTGGACTCGATAGCCTTGTAGGCTCCTTCCAACTCTATGATCTATTAAATCTATGTTCTCAGTGGCGTTGAGAGCACATAATGCAGGCCATATGCTGAAGCTAAGCAGGTATGAGCCGGGTCAGTGCTTGCTTGGATATGGGTGACTGCCTGGGCTGCCCACATCTGTTCTCCTGCATTGAGCAGGGTATTAGACTCGATGGCCTTATAGGCCCCTTCCAACTCTTCTATTATTCTATTATTCCCAACTACACTTTACCAAGGAAGATGGCAGCTGGGGAGGTGGAGAAGAGATGTGGATTGGTATTCACATTTGGAGCTATGCCTGATTTTGGAGTGACATTTAATGTTCATTCATTCATTCTTTTCAGACATAGTAATGCATTATAGAGGCCACAATCCTCAGAGTATTCGTTAGAGAACAAACCCACTGAAGCCCTTGGGATTCCTTTGGGGCAAATGGCTTGATGATGGCAGCCTAAATAGCATTGTAAGAATGACCAACCAGGGGAGAGGAGCTTCCAGCTGGACGGGCTGGTAGCTGTTTCGGGTTGCTCCCGATGAAGAAAAACTTAAAAGCAGTATTATTCCTTGCAAATGAAGAAATGTGAGTAGGAACGATTGATTACCTGGATGGGAAGAGTCTAAGAAAGAACAGGATTTATAACTTTTTTATTGCTTTATAACGGCCATCAAGTGCTAAATGCCGAGAGGCTGGGATAAAAAGAAAGCTGAGCCTGTGTTGGTTCGTTCTAACAGAACTCACGCTTCGGATGTTAGTGTTACCCAGCTGCAGAGAACGGAGATAGAAAAAGAACGGACAAACGGATTGGTTAATAATTATCCGGAGGGTGAGATTAAGGGATTTGATAAACTTTCTCAAAGTGAAACTTTAAATGCTGAGTCATCACCCGGAAATAGGAAGATGTCGGCTGGAAGGGACAGCAATAATGACCAATCAACTGCAAGGCAATCTGAGGAAGGCAGTACTTCTCCCGTGGTGAAATTAAAACAAAAAGAAATGAATCTTGATGAATTGATGGCACGTTTTCAAGTGATGATAAAAGCTGAGTTGAATCAAAACAAAGAGCAGATTGTGTCAGAGGTTCAAACTGAGCTTCAAAAAATACAAAAATCAGTCTTGGGAATCACTGCTGATATGAAAGTTATGAAAGACAGAGTTATAGTGGTGGAAAAAGGAGTGAAAGATAATATTGAAAAAATTCAGGAGCAGGAATTAAGATTTGATCAATTGGAGCGGAGAATTATTGACCTTCAGGACAGAGAGCGGAGGTCCAACGCCCGACTTCGAGGATTTCCAGAAGGTGGCAGGGAAGGTGGCAGGAATTTGAGAGATATGATTTTGGACTGGCTAAAATTATTGGCCCCTGAATTTCAATGGAAGCAAGAAGATATTGTGCGTGTTTACAGAGTGGCTTTCAAAAGGGGAGGGATAACTCCCAGAGATGTAGTTATGAGTTTTGCCAACTATTATAAAAAGGAATTATTTATGAAAGCAATTAGGCAGAAATCTGATCAGCTGATGTATCAAGGAGCTCCCGTGCAAATTTACAATGATTTATGTTCACAAACAATTAATTGGAGGCATAGCGTGAGACCTTGCACTACTGTTCTGATGAAGAAGGGAATTTCATATAGCTGGGGGCACCCAGTATATTTAACTTTTATGTTTGATGGGAAAAAGCATAGGATTACATCTTGGAGTCAAGGAATGGAGCTACTGCGTGAAAAGGGACTTTTGGAAGAAGATGGAGATGGAGATGGACCACAGGCAGAGCAAGGAGCGGTTGGTGGTGAGCTGCGCTAAGGATTATGTGTTCGGATGGAAGCAAAGATAGAAAGAAAGACGATTGGTGTGGTAGAAGTGTAATATTAAAAAAATAATAATTATGATTTAAGTTTTATTTGTTAATATTAAATATTAATATTTTTGTTATTAATAATTCCAAATTTTTCTCAACTCTATTTTTCTCTCTTTCCTTATTGGGATATAATATTAATATTTTTGATATTAATACTTATAAAATTTTCTCAACTCTATTTTTCTCTCTTTCCTTATTGGGATATAATATTAGGTAACCAGGATATAATAGGTGCAGGATTAATAGGTTTAATAATATGATCAATGTTTAATCAGGAGGAGAAGAACAGCTGCTGCCATGAGCAGGTGGTGGATCCTTTCGCCCCCCCCCCCCCTTGACGGTGTGGCAGGCCATGAGCGGGATAAATGGGTCCCGGCTATAGGGGGGGAAACATTATATGTGTGGGTGGGGGTTTAGAATATGTGTTTTTTCTTTTTTTTTTTGTATTTGTATAGGTAGTTGTTTGTTTAAGTTTTTGGTTATTTGTAGTATAATTTGGATGTTTATGTATTTTGTAGTTTATATGTTATTAATTATTATTTTTCCTTTTCTTTTTATGTATGTTATGTATTTGTATTTTATATATTGTTCGGAAAAAATTTAAATAAAAATATATTATAAAAAAAAAGAAGAAAAAAAAACAAGTAAAAAAAATGACCAACCAACACCTATTATGAGTGATAGCCTCCTTCTGGCAGCCGTTCATTTGGGACTCCTGGGTTAAAGCCAGGACACGTGGCTTTAAAGCAGGATGTGCTGCAATGAAGTGTAGGGCAAGAGATGGTTTTCTTTCTCTCCCTCTAAGCAAGAAACTACCCTTGGCTGAGCAGAAGCACTGTTGCAAAGCTGCCTGCAGGACGTTTGGCATAACACAGCGCTTTGCATATAGAGCAGTGTTCTGGCTGGGGCACGCTGGGAGTTGTAGGCCAAAAACATCTGGGGATCCAAGGTTGGAGAACACTGATATAGAGAGACTTAAAGGAATTCAGGGCCCCGTGAAGGTCAATCTGCAATGGAATTTAAGAGTGAAAAGCAGTGTCAAGGTTACACAAAAACATGTAGCGACTGCAAATCCCGCCTCCTTCCCCCATTGCTTCTTTTTGTGTCTTTACTAAAGAAGATAATGCCTCGAAAATGACTCGGAATTATTAATAAGTGGATGATGGTGAAGCCGGGATACAAGGGCAACCGCAGGGGAGTTGTCCAAGCAGCTTGTCCCTCTCCTCACTACTTCTGAGAAGACGTCCTGGGGTGCTTCCACATGAGGCCTTTATTCTGCAATCACCCTGCCTTATTCACTTTACAGAGGGTCCAGTGCCTCATCTAAAGTGCCTTATTCACTTTACAGAGGGTCCAGATGATGCTGTAATCCATTTGCAACCGCCCAGTGTTTTCTCACCACTTCTTCCATCTTTTTTTTTTGGTAACAGGGGGGAAAAAAACCATCAAGGAAGAAAAGGTGGAACAGCTGTACACAATGCCTTTCAATCGGTAGTACAAGGAGCCCTCTGTCTGGAAGCACCTCTACAAGGGCCAACTTTCCTATGAGGTGGGGTGAATCCCACACCTCAGGCAGCACATTGGGAGCGCTGGCAGATCATGAGCCAGGAGCCCCCCCCCCCCCCCGCTGCCACTGCCTGCCACCATCTTGCTGGGAGAGTGAGGCACCACAATGGGCTGCTGCTCTTGAGAGCCATGCTGGCCACTCTCCTCTGCAGCAAATGCCTCAGTGGGAAAGTGGCCAGCACAGCTCTCCGAAGCCTGCCCAATGCCTTGCTCTGAGGAGCCTTCAGAACAAGGCATCGGGCAGGTGGGCTATCTGGGGAGCTGCACCAGCCACTTTCCTGCTGTGGCAACACTGCAGCAGGAAAAAGAGCCTGCCAGGCCCAAATGCCTCACTCTGAGGGGGTCCTTCCTCATCCACAATGCCTTGCTCTGAGGAAGGGCCCCTCAGAGTGACGCATGGGGGGTGCCAGGGGGGCATTGTATATCCCACCACTGTCCCTTACTCCACTGCCATTCTGCCTGTGGGAACTTGCAAAAATTATGGCATTCAGAAAACAATACATATTAGTCATATATGCATTTATTTTTTGAGAAGGGCCAAAGCTCAGTGGCAGAGCACATGCTTTGCTTGCAGAAGGCCCCTGGTTCAGTCCTTGGCATCTCCAGGTAGGGCTGGGAGACCCCTGCCTGAAACTCTAGAGAGCTACTACTACTTTGTGTACCATAGACAATAGAATTAATTAGGGTGGCCATATGTCCACTTTCACAGTGGACAGTCCTCTATTTGAAGGGGGTGCCAGAGGACAGTCCTCTGTTTTGAAGTCAGTCCTCCATTTGAAGGACTGTCCAGTCCAAGTCTGCTTGAAAGAGAAAGACCCATCAGAAGGAAGCACTGGGCCTTGAACTTGTCCACCAAATGCACCTGGAGAGTGGACGGAGCAAGGCACTCAGGTCACCTGGCCACAGCCGTCCACACTGTGGTGGGATGGACCATCTCTCTATCTAAATTATAATAATTATTCCTCAACTCACATCTGTACATACAAATTAGCATAAGCAAATTTTATGCAAATCTGTGTCTTCTTTTGTGGTATGGCATTTTCTCTTTGTTGGCGATTCATAAGTGGCCACCCTGGATTTAATTCCGTAATAATATGCTGCATATATGTGAGTTATACATGCTGCATATATGTGAGTTATACATGTATGTCCCTCTGTGTGTTCAATGGGGACTACTAACAAGTAAGTGTGCATAGGATTGCAGCCTTAGATTTATTTATGTATATATTTATTTGAATGTATAGCCCACCTTTCCACAATAAGCACCGAAAGTGGTTCAACAATAATAATGTACAAATACAAATTTATAGCTTGCCTCACCAAGACCAAGTTTAATCCCAATAATGGGCAGAATGCCACTACAAAAAGGCTCCTTGCAAACGAGCTACTTCTTTAATCAAACCCATCAACACACATGATTACCTGTGAACCTTATTCTGCTGTACCATTCCAATAGGAGGAAGTTAGGTTTTGGTGCTGAAGAGGAAGCAGCAGCCCTTCCACTGTATTTAGATCCAACTCCATGACCTGCTGAACTTTGCAACTAAGAATCAAGTGCCCAAATTTGCTTTTTTCCTCCTCTCTCCCAATCCCCTTTCCTTTTGTGTGGTCTCTTTTAGTTTATATGCCTGCAGGCAGGGACTGCCTTATATTTCTTAACTTTGCAAGCTGCTCTGGGAGCCTATTTTGGCTGAAGGACGCAATAAAGGTGCAACAACAAACAAACAAACAAACAAACAAGCTAATTAAAATTAAAGAGTCTCCAAGCCTAATTCTTTGTCAAGAGACTTTTCAGATTAACAACAACTCAGGACTTTACCCAAAGTGCTATGCTTGTGGTAGCCACAACCCAGTGCCGATACTGTCCCCACATAATGGGTGGGAGTAGTGGAAGAGTCCTTGCAATGGAAAAGGGATAGACTTGTTGTGGGATCTGGAGGAAGAATCATGTTGTTATTCATTTTGTAAATGGGGCCCAGCATCTTGAAAAAATTGAAAATAATTTCCAGCAACAGTGAATTAGGCAGTATACTTTTTTTTTTTTTTTTAAAGTAGGGTTTAAAATGCAGGAAATGGTATGGGGAGGGGGTATTGGGGTTCAGATCGCAGAAACACAGCAGAACACAATTTGGAGAAAGAAGCCTCCCAAATCAATTTCTGCTACAATGAGAGAAACCCACTTAAAACTCACAGGTGGCATTAACACCAGTGAAATTAGATCACATCAACAAAGATCTTTTGCCACACTGTTGGAGGGGATGCCAAATTAGAGGGACTTTATTCTACATATGGTGGACAGGTGAATATGTTCAAGTATTCTGGACTTCCATATTCAATTATCACAGAAATCCAACAAACAATACACAACACACCACTGCCGGCCCTTTTATCTATTTTTGATGACACACGGAAACAGTTATTGCATAAGGACCTAATTTTGTTGCTATTAGTGGTGGCAATGATGGAAATAGCAAAGTATTGGAAAACAAGTCAGGGGCATAGAGTGGATGGATGGTTTTCCAAAATTTGGACAGGAGCTTTAGCTGAAAAGTTAACAAAGCATAATAGATTAATCAGAGAAACAATTAAAAAGGCCAGTTTCATGGAAACGTGGTTTCCCTTTATAACTTTTGTTAATACAGAGCTTTTCTACGCGAGGCTCTTAGTTCACTGTATCTAGTTTTGGTTTTGTCACAGAAATGAGATTTCTGCACTATGCCAAGAGCATTTCCTTTCCTGCTTTTCCACTACATAACCTCTAGGTGGCACTGTGGTATAGTGGAATAGCACAATTACACAAGTGGAAATAACATTTTCTTTCACTTTCTTTAAGTAATACATTTTCCCTTCTCTAAAAGAAACTCGCCAAAAGTGCTGTTTAAAAACAGAAGCAAAACTGGAGGCTTGTGATGTCGTCTAAATCACCTGTAAACAACTGTGAGTAGGGAACAATGAGCGCACAATAAATGCTTTGACAGTCTCCACAGATCAGCACCCACCAAATACTCAGTCATATTTCTTGAAAGGAATAATAGCCAAGAAGACTGGAAATTGAAATAGGAACATTACTGGTAGCAATAGAAAATGATTCTTCTTATACAATTATATCTCTCATCTCATAGTCTCCGGTGTCTGACAAACAATGTAAGACAAAGTGCATGTATTTGTGTACTGTTGTTGTTATGGTTATATGTTAAAGTCATTATGTACCTTAGAACAAAAATTAAACAAAGACTATATATATATATATATATATGTATATATATACACACACACACACACATACATACAGTAATACCTTGGATTGCAAGCATAATTCGTTCCGGAACCGTGCTTGTAATCCAAAACACTCTTATATCAAAGCGAGTCTCTGGCGGGCATAAGCGGGGCCAATTTTGGCCCGCTACGCCCGCTTGAGGCGAGCGGTTACATCCCTAAAACATTGCTTGTTTATCAAGTCAAAATTTATGAATAAATTTTGCTTGTCTTGCAAAACGCTCTCAGACCAAGTTACTTGCAATCCAAGGTATATATATAAAAGAAATGGCAGGAAAATAAATAATCCCTCCTTGGATCTTTTCTCCTTTGCACATACAACACACACACACACACACACACACACTTCACTTTGATCAGTGTGAATGAAATGAAATGCAGAAAGGTACATCTTTGCAGGATTGTGGGGCTGGGGGAGACTTATCCGTGCTCAGCTTGATTTGGAGGGTTGGTGCAATTGTACTCCTGTCAGCCATGTGCTTCTGAATGTAGAAATGAAGAGTCTATATCACAGAGTTTACCTAAGGCCCATTCTGAGCTTTTTTTTTTGTCTCACGCCAGGCTGTATGCTGGGAAAGGGAAGGAAGTTCATGTGACTCACTGCTCTTTCTTACACAATATACATATTTCAAATAAGCCAATTTGATTTAAGAGTGTTTGAGTGCTACAATTCCAGCACACGCAGAAAGGTTTTTGTTCTGAATCTAATGTTGTAGTTTAAATACGATCAAACCAGAAGTTTGCACTTTTAAGCATTTTGCTTCCATGTGCGGAGCCTGGTAATGGGGGGCGGACTAGGCAGGTGCCTAGGGGTGAACAGCTGGAAGGGCACCATACTGAAGGCAGTGAGTGTGCAAGTCTAGTTCCTTGTGCTGCCTCCAGTATGCCCAGTCTCCTGCATACGCTGAGATGGCACAACAGATTCCTCGAAACATTGCAGGGTTTTTGGGGCCACATTGTTCCTTGACGTAGGATGCACTGCCTGAGTTGGCAACTGTCCCCTGCCCCTGCCAAAAAAAGTCACACACGCACCCCACACACATTTGAGTTGTCCATAGGAAGCATGCCCTTCCCTAGCCATAAACAGAAGGACAGCTGACACGTGAAAGAGGGTTTAAAAGATCTCATTGGCACCCCGAACCCTAAATACATTTGTTTGGAAGCAAGTCCCTTAACTGCAGCGGAACTCACATTGGAATCTTTCCCCCTAAAGCGATTTGCCCACTTACTTCCCAAGGACAACATCCCAGAATCCTCTTTTCAGTCACTATACGTTTCCATTGTTCTCTTAAGACGATCCCCACCCACTGAAGCAGCAGCATCTGGTAGTGACACCAAGCTAGGGAAGGCCACCCCAATTATGTTTCCTTCTTCAACCAGCTATTCTTGGATACTTGTCCCACACAGGGTCGGGACTCTGGATTGAACTGGAGCAGCTGGGTAATAAGAGCTTTGCAGGGCTCCGACAAAGAGGGCACATCCTCGGGGAACATGACTCCTTTCTTCTGGCGGCAGGGCATGTTGTGGATGTGGGTGTCGTCGAAGGGCATGCAGCCGGTGATCATCACATAGAGCATTACACCCAAGCTCCATACATCATACTTTTTGGGATCGTAGGGGATACCCATCAGCACCTCTGGGGAGGCATAGGCAGCTGACCCACAGTAGGTGGTGCTCAGTTCCGGGTATCCACGCGACTCCCTGCCAAAGCCAAAGTCGGTCAGTTTTGCTCGGCGGCCATCCGAAGTGAGCAACACGTTCTCACACTTGAGGTCCCGGTGCACCAAGTGCCTGTCGTGGAGGTAGCGCACAGCACCCACGACCTGGGCAAAGATGTCCCGTGCTTCGGGAGTGCAGGGGAGTTTCCCCACTTGCTGGACCATCTGCAGCAGGTCCGTGGAGGCCGCTTCCATCACAATGTAGAGCGTCCCATTGCAGACTTCAATGAACTCGTAGACTCTTACGATGTGCGGGTGCCGAATCCCTCGCAAGATGGAGAGCTCCCGTGGCAGAAATTTCTCCACAAAATCCCGGGGTGCTCGACGTCGGTCCACCATTTTGATTGCTAGTGGTCCCTTGTACTTGGCAGAGGTGGCCACTCGAACCTTGGAATAGCTGCCTTCCCCCAGGGTTTGGCCCAGCTTGTAACCCAGGTCACTCAGAAGTTTGTCTCCTCTGGATGCCCTTGACATGATGACCTGGTATGGCTGACAAAGGCCTTTAGGTTTCTTTCCGGGACTCAGTGCTTTAACCCATTGTGATTGACATCTCTAGACCTTTCCTCCCCACGTGCCCACTGAGGACTTGGCTTCGAAGTCATCACTACTCATACAGGTATTGTGAAGTGCTAGGGGTGTCATGTGTTATGTCTCCCTGTGCATAATCAGGAGTGTCAGACAGCTAACCTCTCTGGGACCAGAGCTAGGAAGTTCAGCTTACATATCTCAAGGGGTAGCTGGAAGAGCTTTTTGGTTCCTCTTACGAGCCTGGCCATCTCCCTTACATCTAGTTTTTCTGTGTGGAGGAACAGGGTGCATGTGTGTTCCATCTTGTGAATCCTCAACTGCTGCCTGAAGTGGTACAGTCCAGGCACAGTGTGACCACCTCAGTGAGAACGAGTCCTTGTATTATTTGAAGCCTTCCAGTTGTTCTTCTGCCCTTGCAGGAGTTTCTGAAGTTCCTTCGGAATTCTGTTTTTACTTTGAAACATTTTAAAAACAAAATGTTCAAATGGTTTGAAAGTACAGAACCAATTTGTGCCAAGAACGCAATATTCTAGGAGGTATAAAACTATCTAGATTATGTAAATAGGCCATCAATTTGAAAGGAAGATGAAGGATTTGAGATCTTTTATGTTAATATATAGTAGCATCACAGTTCATTCTAATGGATATTATAATGGCAGATGGTTTCCTCTCAGCAAAATAATTGCCCTGACAACACAGAAAAACCTGAGAGAGATCTCCAAAGGGCCTCAAGGTCAAACCTCTGACAAGTAAAAGTAAAATCTTAACTCTGTTTGGTAGTGTCACAAATAGGAAATTGTCTTGACTCTTCTGATAAAGGATACTTTAATTAGAAGTCTCCTTTAGGCTGCAAACCTGTACTTGCCTGTGAACTCAATGGGACTTACTCCTGAGCAGATATGTATAGGACTGCACTGCTAATCTCTTAAGGTTTCATAGATTTCATAGATCATAGAGTTGGAAGGAGCCTGCAAGGCTATCAAGTCCAACCCCCTGCTCAATGCAAGAAACTAGAGGAGGGGTCTCCCATCCAAGTAATAGCCAGGCCTGACCCTGCTTAGCTTTCCACACTCAGACAAGCTGAGCCAGCGTAAGCCACAGGCTTCAACAACTGAATCCTGCCCAGTAATGGGAATCTACCCTACATGTTGAGGCTGTGCACTTAGCACATCACAGCTTTAGAAGTTCATGCTAGAAATATTCATCATAATTAAAAAAGGATTTTAAAAAATCTTAAGTGTTTTCTAAGGAAGAAATAGTAGCCTTTCCCCAAAGAAGGCTTTGTTCTAATTCCATTTCAATTCCCTATAACGAATACGAAGTAGATTCTAAGAACTCATGGGGTCATACCATTGTTTAAATAACATTTGAGGTTTTAAGATTCTGACTTTTGGGGACAAAATTATAATAATCTCTTTTCCTGATACTTTCTAGAGCTAGCATGCTTAATCAGAATGAGAATGAGGTCAGTGGGTAAAATTTCAAAATGATTTTATTTACGTATTACAATTCTATACCACTTGATAGCCAAAACTCTCTAAAAATGCTTAAATCCCATAAAATGCTTTTTTAAAAACCATAACAAGGCTTAATTCCAACAAAGACTGCTCAGTACTGAGGTGGGCACACTGCAAATATATCATAACCATAAAAGACGTGTTATTTTGGATACATTAGATATATAGTCTATGTATTATTTTCATGAGCATGGTAGATGCAAGACTACTCTTGGTAGACTGCTGACCCTCATTCTAGCCCCGGGGAAGTGGGGCTGTGCCTACCCATGCATTGAGTGTGGAAATCCGCAGCAGAAAAGCCTATGCGAATAGACTTCTTCTAAACCAGCCTTCCTCAATCTGGCACCCTCCAGATGTTTTGGATTACGACTCCTATCAGCTCCAGCCATCATGGCAAAATAGTCAGGGGTGATGGGCATTGCAGTGAAAAACATCTGGAGGGCCCCAGGTTGGGGGAGGCTGGTGTAGGCTTAGATTTCATAGATCATAGAGTTGGAAGGAGCCTACAAGGCCATCGAGTCCAACCCCCTGCTCAATGCAGGAAACTAGAGGAGGGGTCTCCCATCCAAGTAATAACCAGGCTTGACCCTGCTGAGCCAGCGTAAGCCACAGGCCTTGACCACGCAGGATCCGCCCCTTGTGTAATACTCGAATTCAGAAATTGTTACAGAGTTGAGGTCGGAGGTTTAGGAGTAATTCCTTCATCTTAGGAACAATAGTTGAAGGAGGGAATTCTAACAGATTTATTAATTTATTTTCCATACTGCCCAAAAGCCAAAGCTCTCTGGGCGGTTCCCAATTCACAAAAATTACAAATCGCAGAAACAACATTATAATTAAAACATAGTATAAAATTTTTAATATACAAAATGTAAAACAATTTAAACAGCTAAAAACAATTTCAGTAAGATAACTAGACCTGTTCAAGACAGCCTGAAGGGTGCTAGAATGAGGGTCAGAGGTCTACCAAGAGCAGTCTTGTATCACTACCAGGTTCATGAAAATAATACACAGACTATATATCTAATGTATCCAAAATAACTCAAGTCTGTTATGGTTCAATGCCAATTCTCAACATCCTTCTCAAACTAGTCTCCAAGATTCTTCAGAGAACAATTACACTGAAATAAAACCAACATACCTTTGTAAGGTAAGAACACCAGAAGAGCCCTGCTGGATGAGACAAGAATGGGTCCATCTAGTCCAGGGCTCTCCAACCGTGGGTCCCCAGATGTTGCTGGCCTACAGCTCCCAGCATACCCAGGCAGCATGGCTAATGGCAAGGGATTCTAGGAGCTGTAGTATAGCAACATCTGGGGACCCAAGGTTGGAGAGCCCTGATCTAGTCCAATATCCTACTTCCCACAGTAGCCAACTAGACGTATTTGGGAAGGCCTGAAGTAGGGCATGATGGCAATACTCCTCTCCTGCAGATATTCAGTGTGATACTGCTTCTGGGTAAATAAATAGTCCCCGAGTCAGCCCTGGTGACATAATCTCTTGATTTACCCTCTAGTCCAAAATACACTTAATAGAAGTTGGTTCCACTGGTCTCCATGGAATTTATGGCCACCTATTGAGATATCCGACTCAGCAAGTTCATGCAGAGCTCCCCTATTGTTGACTCTGAAAGAGAAAAATGGCCCATATGCTTATGGAGATGCTTCTGTCCATATCCAGCAGTGGGGGTCCCCATGCATACGTGGTATCCTGGATTCCGTCTAAAGTATTTAGTTAGAAGTTTAGTTGTTAGAAATCATGAAAAAGACAGAATGGATGTGGCCTTTTTTCTTTACCTGCTGTCTTATTTCCATCCCTGTATAGGCTTTTGCCAGTGTTTATCTCTGGGTAGCAGCTGAATACGCTAAAGGCGCGTGCCTTGCGATACATTACAATTATGAGAAATCAGATCACATGATATGGATTCTGAAGCTTTCAGCTGTCTCAGCTTGCTCATATTGCTGGCAGTGAGGTGAACGGCCAATCAGGCAGGCAGATTTGTGAAGAAGAAAATGCATGATAGAACTGGGGGGGGGGGGAGCAAAGGGACGGCAGGTCTTGCATAAGGGTATTGCGGCAATTGCCCACAGGTTCCCCCTATGAAACCAGAAGGAGGAGATGCTGTAGTGCAGAGACTGAAGAAGAGTGTGATCTGTGTGCTTGCTCCTCAGTTCAAATTTCACTTTGGGGATGAACTGGCTAGGTGGCCTCAGGCAAGGCACTAACCCTCAACCCCAGCCCCTCAGCTGCGTGGGGATCCTAGTACTAGGGCTGGTGTAAGGATTACCAAACATGGTTTGAAAACACCCCTAAGTAGAGTTACATAAATGGATCCCCCCCCCCCCCCGCTAGACATATGTAGATGGCTGACACGGAATCAGACCATCGGGCCAATCTAGCTCGGTACTCAGAGGCTCTGCAGGGTCTTTCCCAGCTTCACCACCTATGGTGGTTTTAACTGGAGATGTCAGGGACTGAACTGGGGCATTTGCCCTACTAGACTCCCAGTGGCCCTTCCTCAATTGTGTATGTGTTTTTCTTAAAGAGATATAGGAGAACATAGGATTAGCATTCATGATCCGTAGGCACAGGGCACAAACACTACACTTAAGCCACTGTTTCCGGGACAGCGGAAGAGGCCCATCAGGCTGATGTGAAGACCAGGAAATTGTGTGTGTGTGTGTGTGTGTATTGATGCCTAGATCAGAATGAGTCTTAGAAGTGAAAGGACAGCTTTGAGATTAGCCTGACAAATCATTTCAATCAAAAACCCCTTTTGTGGCTTCTTGGCTCTTCCATGTAATAAAACATCCTGTTTTATTTCCGCCTAACAGTTCCCACAGCCCAGATGGATCTGACTGAACATCCCCTTTTTCTACAGTGAAACACCCTTGCATGTTTTTAAAGAGCCTACCAGGTTTTCTGAAGCCATGCTGATATTATGCAGCACAAGATACAGAATTGGTCGGAATATATATTTCCGTTGTACCAGTTGTCATAAAACAGCATCACCCAAACCTTCAAAGATTGTTCTCCTCACCCATAAGATCACATAAAATGTGAAAGCTGGCAACAACACAATCCTATCCTCAGTGCATGAGGCTGCCAAATATGTTGGGCCAGCAGAAGTCTTGCTGTGTCCCCTGGGCATCTCCAGTCAGAAGTCCCTATCTCCTGATGCAAAGCCTGCACTTATGACAGCCCAGATGATGGGACTGCCCTTGCCTGTGTGGTCCTTTATAAAATAAACACTGTATCTAAACAGGAAAGATGGGGAACATGAAAAGCACAGAGATGGAGTGGGCAGAGCAATGTGGAAGGTGATCTGGGATGCAATGGAACCAAGGAGTTCCATGCAATGGAACTGAGGATCAATAGAAAAGAGGAGCTCAGTGTGAGAGGCAGTGGGTGGTCTGTCATGGGTTGATTGTGTTGCGAGAACTACAAGTTGGGATTCTGTACACTAACAGATCTCCTGGATAAACACGGAGGATGCAATCCTATATATACCTTTACCTGGAAGTAAGTCTCATTGAACTCAGTGGGGCTTACTCCTGAGGGGACACGTAAAGGATTGTGCTGGAGTTTCCAACTGTGCAAATTAATTGTGCAGAAATCAGCAGCTGAGTTGAGAGTATAATTAGTTTAAATTTCTTAACACACTGAAAAACAGATTAAGAAAACAGAGAGATGGACACAGCAGATAAAAGCAACTCAACTGCATCACGATCAAGAACTGGTCAGAATTTTCGCTGCTGCATTTTGTACAGTAATACCTTGGATTGCAAGTAACTTGGTTTGAGAGTGTTTTGCAAGACAAGCAAATTTTTAAATATTTATTTAATTTTTTTTTACTTGATATACAAGCGACGTCTTGCAATACAAGTACTGTAGTACGGCTTAAATTAAAAATCTCTGTACAAATTTTTTTGGGGGGATTTCATTTTGATATAGGTAAGAGTGTTTTGGATTACAAGCACGTTTCCAGAACGAATTATGCTCTCAATCCAAGGCATGACTGTACTCTTGTTGGAAGTCTCGGAACCCTTTTCAAAGATTCTTACACAGAGCATGTTGCAGTGCACCTTCATTGCTAAGACGTGTGTGACCATGGCCTGGTCTGCTTGCTCCAGTAATGAGAGCAGTTTGCTCCAGTGCTTGAATTACGAGAGGCAGCCTCCTCTTTTTTTGCAGGGGATGTGAATGTGCAAGCTATTCCATCTTTTCCTCCTTAAATGGTGTGTTTGTTTTTGTGGAAAGAGAAAAGGCAGAAGCTGTGGGAAACATAGGAGGGTTACAAGTGGAACACAATGTCTTCCAGCCCTCCCATAACATTCTGTGAATGAGGCAGGACGATTGCATGAGGGCCATAGCTCAGTGGTAGAGCATATATTTTTTTTCATGCAGAAAGTGCTAGGTCTGAACTCCTGACTGAAACCTTGGGAGAGCCGCTGCTGCCAGCCAGGATGGACAATACTCGGTTAGGTGGACCAACGGTCCGACTCGGTATACGGCAGCTTCCTGCGTTCTTTTGGGGAGCAGGGCCCATAGTTCAGCGGCAGAGCACATGCTTTAGACGCAGAAGTTCCCTGCATCTCCAGGAAGGGCTAGGAAAGAATCCTGCCAGAGCGGCTGCCATCAGTGTCGACAGTACTGGGCTAGATAGCCCAACCATCTGACTCCGTATAAGGCTATGTTCCTATGCCTAGCCTGGAAGCGCCCTTGCCTACATAAGTTATACGTTTTTATACGTTCTAAATGCCGAGTTTAATATGATCAAGTTCAAATAATCTCTGCGTGTTTTTCCGAGCAGCGCTCCACCGATCTAAAACTGCAAGATTATGGGACACCTATTTAGGAGTAAGCCTCATTGGCTTTAGTGACACATCCGAGTAAACAAGCACAGGATTGGGTTTGGCAACATCGCGTATTGTGTAGCTTGGCTTTTGAAAATCAGAAAACAAAAAGCCTGTGTTTATACCCGGCCAAAAGCCTCTTAAACAAATCGAGTAAGGCTACAATGATTTTTATGGTTACCACTAACTCAAGCGCTCAGTCATTCCCCTTTCCTTAGATTACAGGACACGATTTGATTCCCTCCGTACACTGTTTTGAAACACATCCATAGCCTAGCTTCCAGAAGCAAATACATTTACGGTCGAAGCGCGATCGCTCAGCGACGCTGCGTACATCTTTGATCGTTGTTTTTCCCGGAGGTTCCCCATTCCTTTTAAAAAAGTGTGTGTGTGTGTGTGTGTATAATCGAAGCCGCATCTTGCTCGCGTTGGGGGATGGGGAATCATCAGCGCGTTCAAAGACACAGACCGCCATTCTGTGGCTGTTTCCGCGAGGCTCACGATGATGATGAGTTTGCAGTATTGTCCTCTGGCGAGACAGGCTCGAACCTGCCCCCGATCGCGAGCCAGCGAGAAAGAAGGACGGAGGTGGCGGCGAGCGAGCGTAAATATTCTAGGTCAGAGGACAAAAGAATATCACCCGACCAATCGGCTTCTCTCCCCGGGAACTTTGTCACATTCAGTTCCATTCCGGTGTCTCCGCGTTCCAATCCATGGACGGTTCCATTTTGCTCGGGTCTTTCACCTCCGCTTTGTATGAACTCCAGCGTCGGTCGGAGCACACGAGCCAGAATTGAGACGGCGCGGTGGCAGCCGACCTGAGCCGCTGCGCTCGTCAACAATCCCCCGCTTTCGCCACACCTTTCGATGTACTTTCTTTTACCCTCCCCCCGTGCAGAGCAAGTGGACTAGTCCGCCTGACTATAAAAGGACAGCGCAGCACATGCTTGCTTTAGACAGAGAGGAGCGTGCTAAAGGGAGAGTGTGCGCGTGCTTGTGTGAAAGTAACGCGCCTAGGATTTTTGTTTTTTGAAGGGGGGGGGTTGCGCTACCGAGGACGGGGAGGAGGGCGAAAGCAGCGCCTTACTCGTTGTAAAATAATAAGAAAGCGAGCGAGTACTCTGAATTTTTTTAGGAGCTCAGTGCAGGGAGGAGAAGGGAGCTAGAAGGTGCTTTTTCCCTTTCACCGGTAGGGGCGGCAGCAGCCGAAGCCAGCCAAGCTCCGTGCCTATTTTAATCTCACAGCACCCAGGCTTCTCCCTTCTTTGCCCATCCAGCGTTAGAAAGTTCTGTGGTCAGCTTTGCTCCTCCACGGGGGCGGAGAACTAGGGAGCAAGCGAGTTTGAGTTATAGGGAAAGGGAATCGCCCTGTGTGTGCCTTCTTGTCAGCCGACAAAACTGCCCCCGCCCATCTTCCAAGAGTATACACATTATTATTACTAGTTCGTCGAAGAGCTGGTGAACTCAATCTCCCCCCCCCCCCGCCACCCCACGCTTTACCAAGTGTCCCTCTGTGTGAAGGGATGCTTTGTCCTGCTCAGTCTGCCCCAGCAGTGGCCGTGTCTTCCTCCTGAGCAAGCAGCATGAGCATGGCAAACGAAACATACCTCTTCATAAAAGATATAAAGCCCGGACTGAAAAATTTAAATGTCGTCTTTATTGTGCTGGAGATCGGTAAGTGGGGTCCCTTGGCGCCCTCGCATTTCTTTCTTTCCCCTCTCTTGAGTTCTCCCGGCCCCTGCCTTTACTTCTCCCTCCCTCCACCGCCTCCTTGGCTCAAGAGCTAGGTGTGTGTGTGTATGTGAGTTTCTGACACGTGGTCGGTTTTCAGGGAAAGGGTTGGGACTGAGTCCCTTCCCTGCTGTGCTCCACCTTCTCTTTATCTCCTGCCCTTAAATACTCCGCTCCCTTTTAGGCACCCTTGAGTGGATTCTTCCCTGAACATAAATGTATATTTCTCTTTTAAGTTTTGCTGATGACTGATGTGATTTTCCTCCTGCCACTGATACGCTTATAAAGCCTCATTCTTGTTTTGTTAGCTCTTCCCTGGTTGCGTTATGTTCAAGCAAATGATGTGCGGATGATCCCAGGAGGTTTGTTATTTCTCTCTCCCTCCCTCCTTCTCTTTCTCTCTCAATATTTCCCTGCAGGGAGAGTCACCAAAACCAAAGATGGGCACGAGGTGAGGTCATGCAAAGTGGCCGACAAGACAGGCAGCATCACCATCTCCGTCTGGGATGAACTTGGCAGTCTCATCCAGCCTGGTGACATTATTCGCTTGACCAAAGGGTATGTCATGTGGGGTTTAGGATGACATGAGGCTGAGTGCAGCCAAGCGCTTGTTGGCTGTTGAAGCAACTTGTGGGCTGGCTTGAGTGTTCCTGTTAACTCTTTCCCTGCCTCCATGGTGAGGAGGGTTCGGTCTGAATCTGACTGACTGTGTGTGTGTGTGTGTGTCTCTCTCTCTCTCTCTCTCTCTCTCTCTCTCACACACACACACACACACACACACACACACACACAATTATCATGGGAGGAGGAGGACAACTCACCTGCGAGGCCTCACAGGGCCAAATTGGATGTGGTGGGAGTGGACCTGTTTCTTTTCTAAACCTGCCCCTGCCCCAATTGCGTACATAGGAATATACTTTATACTAGACAGGCTACTTGTCTATTTAGCCCAGAAGCTCTCCGGGTTGTTATCCTGTCACCTGCTCCCTGATCCTTTGAACTGGGGTGGCTGGGGATTGAACCCAGGACCTGCTTGCAGAGCAAGTGCCTGACCTCTTGAGCTGTGGTCCCTCCCGGTGTCTTAACATTTTCAGGCAGAAGGGGCACTTTGGGTGATTTCTGTTTCCTCTGATGAGCTACCTCAGCCTTCCCCGACCTGGCGCCATCCAGATGTCTTGGACTACAACTCCCACCATCCTCAGCCAGCATGGCCATTGGGTGGGAGTTGTAGTCCAACACATCTGGAGGGTACCAGTTCGGGGAAGGCTGAGCTACCTGCAGAACCCTCCTTGCTACATTCAGGTTGCCTTTCTGCAGAATCCTACCTACTCTGTCAGTGAGTGCTCCAGGGAGCTACCTTAAGAGAAAAGCACCTGAGAGGGTCAGTGGCAGGTACAGGAAGGGTCCAGCTCCTCCCACTGGCTCTTTCCCATTCTCTCACATGTGCACGCACTCACATCCCGTGTGTGTGTGTGTGTGTGTGTGTGTGTGTGGTGTGTGTGTATGATACACGTTCTTTCTCTCCCCCATTTGTATGTGATTGAGGCAGATCCAGGTTGAAGATCCAGCTGCCACCACGGCCGACCGGTTTGGTGTGAAACAAAGCAGCCTTCCTCAGCAACAATGGTAGCCAGTGACTCACCTCTTTAAAAGCTGGCGGCTTTTCCTTAGAGGAAGTGATGAGCCACCCCCTTTCCTTGAATGTTCTGGTTTTGGACTTTTGGTTTTGGTTTGGGACTTCTTTTTTTTTAAACACAGGGCAGACCAGCTTCCCCCAACCTAGTGCCCTCTAGATGTTTTGGAGTTCAACTCCCATCTGCCCCAGCCAGCATGGCATTGTAGTCCAAAACCATCAGGGGGCATCCGGATGGGGAAGGCTGGGGTAGACTGTGGGCTATTTCACATATTTTGGAAGGGCAAAGCTGGTGTGTCATCATCCCCCCCCCCCCCCGGCCAAACTGGACATTACAGTGGTGCGACTCACACTTGGGTCATGCTGGGCTCATGAAGAAGAGAGGACTTAAAGCACTATGTGAACAGGAGGAGGGGACAGGAACTCCCACATCCATGTTTTTCTTCCCGGTTTGTTCTGGCAGAGGTTATTTTGGATCCCTGTCAGGAGAAAAAGAGCTTGAGCAAAGCTGATTTTTTTTTTTTTTTGCAAGGGGCATGGGTGGGAGTTGGGGAGGGTTCAACCCCCAGCCTGCTACAAATGCCCTGCAAATGCCCTCTCCTGTGTGTGTGTGTGTTTTGGTGGCAATCTAACTTATTCACGTGGTCTGCTATTGTAACATCTAGCTTGGCCCTGAGCATGGCTGCCTCCAGACAAGGTGCCCTGCTTGACACACACATTTGCAAGCCACCGTTTTGTCACGCTGCACACACTTTTCACATACGCATAGGGCAGTATCCAAAGCTGCCCTTATGCTGGCGGGAATCATAGAATCATAGAAAAGTAGAGTTGGAAGGGGCCCACAAGGCCATCGAGTCCAACCCCCTGCTCAGTGCAGGAATGGTAGCTAGAAGCTAGTTGAAACAAGCATCTCTATGATGTAACCAGTCACTGGACTCCCAGAAGGGAGCTCCGCTGACCTGTCCCAGTCAGCGAATCTTGGCTAGTTTCCAGGATTGTTTGAGGAAATGCCAGCTTCTCGTTGTGCTTGTGGTCATTCCTGCTAGTGCAACCTAATCACTGCTGCTGAACTGCCAGCTTTGGATACTGCCCATAATGTTTTAATGTATGAAGTGGCCCAGTGTGTGCTTTCCTAATGGAGCTAAAAAGGCCTAGTTTGCCTGATCTCTTTTGTGCTTGCCCAGTAGAACAGGATCTGCAGAGCTGAATCCACTGGAATATGTCCCTTCTGGATAATAAGAGCAGTAGCTAGGCCCTTCTTACACAAGTTGTAAAAATCTAATCACTCCTGTACGTTGTATGCTTTTGAAATATATATGGGGATTGAGGGTCCAGCGTAATGTGTTTTTTTTTTGTTTTTTTTAACAGATTGTTTTTCCTTTAGCAGTTGGCTATTTCTGCTTCTTCTGTCAACAAGCTACCTTCAAGCGCAGCTGAGAGGCTTGCTTGCTTTAGGATGAAGAGAAGCAGAACTAGCAATTAGCAATAAAAGCTTCATATTTTATTATGAGTGCGCTGTATTTTCATGTAGCAAATGCAGTCCAGAGCAACACATGCTGGTCAGAGGGATTGCCACGGTTAGATTGTTTTCTAAACATTATTAAAAACAGCTGAAACTCTTTTTTGCTTGCACTCACATTAACTTGCCCATCAGTTATTTTCGGTGATTAATAGAGTTGTATTTCCATTTTATTTTTATTTTTTTGGTGTGGGGGATTGCCTGTCCTTTTTGTGTTGAAAAGCAGGATAAAATCTTGTCTGTTGTGCCACGGTGACTTTAAGCATGCCTCCATCTCAATCTCAGTTGCCCCCTTGTCCGCAGTGTGGACATTACAACATAACCTCCCTTACTGGGCCTTTGTAAGGATTACAGAGAATAATAGGTATGAAGTGCTTTGAGTACTTAAAAGTACTATAAATGTTAGATATTTAATTGTTAATGATGCTGAAGTGGTAAGCACTTAAGAGTGCTGTCCCTGACAGCAAAACTTGCCTGCTAAACCCTTCAGTCTGTTTTATCCCCGAAGAAAAACATCATTCTTTTTCCCTTTGCAAGTGAAATTTGGGAATGTTTCCTTGAAACCGCTCTGTCTGGCAAGTCATTTTTATAGCCATTTTACAGCTGGGACGCTAAGAGCGGCATGCCCAAGGTCATAGGATCCACAAAGGAGCTGCCATTGAACCTGTGCCAAGGTCTCCCATGGTGACCATAAGACCCTAACAGCTCCCTTTTTATGTGGCTATGGTACAGTGCTCAGTGGGCCATATGTACAGTGGGCCATATGTAGCACTTGAGCACAACCCTTGGGTGTTTTATTGAAATAGCTATCCTGGCTTCTATTTAATGGTCCCAATGAGTGATAGTTGGTTATGCTTAAGTACTGTTGAAATCAGTGGGACCAGTTGCTAAAGTCCCACTAATTTCAATGGTACGTAAGCCTGACTAACTTTCGCTGGATTGGGCTTTAACTCGGTATCCCTCATGGTTACACAGAGGTTTTGAATATATGATGGGGGGCGGGGGGAATCTGATATTTGGCACTGGGAACTACAGATGGATCGAAGCCACAGGGAAACACTTTTCACTTGCTAAATATATATATATATATATATATATATATAAAAGCTGCTGGTTTTCTCCTCAAATCTGTTAGATAGGATTAGGTATATAAACAATGCTTAGTGTGCTCTAAAATGAGGAAAACCATGATTTTTATATATCTCGGTGTCTTGGCAGAAAGAATGGGCACTAAAGAATCATACTGGATGACAACTTTGTATTGATGGTCACTGTAGTTAAAGGTGTGTGACCTCTGAAGATCCAGCAGTTGTAGTAATGCATAACTAGAAACTTATGAAGAAACCTGTGGAGTTGCATGACATTGGGAACATGAATGTGCTAAGAACTGGCCTGCTAAAGGGTTATCAAAGGTCTTATTTACTGGCCAAATCAGGCACGATCCATCCAAAATTAAGCTCTTTAGAGTGCAATGTTATGCATGTTTAGACAGAAAAAAGACCTACCTACCACTCTCAGGACTTTTGCTGGGAGTTGTGGGACTTTTTTCTGTCTAAACATGCATAGGATTGTGCTCTTACAGTCCTTTTGATTTCAATAAATCAAATACTTAACTATCTGAAAGCAGCGGGATGAAGATGTGCTTAACGTTTTGCTGGACCATGATAACCTTAAGTTTTCTCCTGTGAAATCAGAACCGTCATTCCAGTCTCTTCCAGTGCTTCTAATGCTGCTGGTGCTCTTTTGGTTAGGTATGCATCTCTGTGGAAAGGATGTCTTACGCTTTACACTGGAAGGGGAGGCGAGCTTCAAAAAATTGGGGAGTGAGTATCTCGTTTTGCACAGACACGGTACACTTGCCTTGGAGCCTTGTGCTTTGCAGACCAGAGTGGTAGGTATGAAATGTTGCCGTTGGCCCACCATAGCCACCTTTCCTTAGTGCTTTATGGGGTTTAGTAAGGCAAGGGTTGGCAGAAGATAGATCTCCAGATGTTTTGGACTTCCAACTCCCAGAAGCCCCTGCCAGCATGGCCAATGGTCAGGAATGCTGGGAGTTGGTCCCAGACATCTGGTGATCTACTTTCTGCCCATCCCTGTAGTCAGGTACGCTGCTGAAGAGTCCTGTTCCTGATATTTGGCTTTTATCTGGCTCAAATTTTTAAAAATGTTTGGGAATCCCACTTGTGACTGCTTAGAAAAGACGACTTGATCAGTCATGCGTCCCACAATGGGTTCCATCTGGGCTTGAATTCCTTGTCTAAGTACGGCTGTGAACAGGTAAGTTTAGCTGTCTCCCTTTATTGGGTTAACGCATCGTCACTTTGAAGGACTTGCAGCACAGAAAACCAAAGTCCTCTATGGCCAGTGTGAGGCCTGTGACTCACACTGGCTCAGCTTGTCTGAGCGTGGAAAGCTAAGCAGGGTCAGGCCTGGTTATTACTTGGATGGGAGACCCCTCCTCTAGTTTCCTGCACTGAGCAGGGGGTTGGACTCGATGGCCTAGTAGGCCCCTTCCAACTCTATGATCTATGTGATCTATGAATCTATTCATCCACAGGCCAGGATACAGTAGAGCAGTATTCTCCAACCTTGGGTCCTCAGATGTTTTTGGCCTACAACTGGCTGGGGCATGCTGGGAGTTGTAGGCCAAAAACATCTGGGAACCCAAGGTTGGAGAACACTGGATTAGAGGCACCACCACAGGCCAGGTATGGTAGAGGCAGCTGCAGTGCTGGCTTCCAGATTCTACTCTGGTAATGAGCTCTTGCCTGTCCTGGAAGAGCCAGCCTTTCTAGGGGTGTAAAGGTAAATTCCCCCCTCCATCTAGCAGAGTTTATTAGGCGATGATGATGATGATGATGATGGTGGTGGTGGTGGTCTAAGCTAAGGTTACTATGACACGTGCAGCCCAATTTCCTTAGTCAGTTACAAATCTCACTTGAGTTCAATGGGGCTTATTCCCAAGTAAATGTATACTTTAAATATTAAATAAATCATACCCAGTAAGTCTGCAGTCCTTTGCACTGAACCAGGATTATGCCCCATTGAACTCGGCGAGACGTGCTTCTGACCAAACACACATAGGAACTGTAAAGAAAACTAGCTAAGTAGCTCTCCCATATTTATGCTATTGATATCCTGCTGCACCCCAGTAAATCATGTATCCTTGAAAACAATACTAGCATGACTCAGTTTTCTTTCTCTTTGGAATCAGAGTCTGAAAGGTTCATAGCTTCTGACTGTGAACTTTTGCTTTGATTGTCCTGAACAGTTTTGCATGTGACACTATAAAGCGTATGCTCTAAGCTTTATAATGTCACGGGCAAGACCTGGTTTGCTTTTCTAGCGCACGCCTCCGTTTCGAATACACTGTCTATTGGAACCGGTAATAAAAATTTAACCGTAGAGCTGGGCGTGCTTGCGAGTTTGAACATGTTGCTCCAGGGGCTAATTTGCACAGACACGATTGCGCCTGCAATATTGAATGATATGTGGATGGGCCATCACAGAAAGAACATTGCACGTAGATTTGTATCTCTTCACGCCAAGTGCCGTGTTTTTCAGTAGCAGGTTCGTAACTCAGCTGCTGGTCGTTATGTGTCCGGTAATCAAGTGATGTTCGTGCATGTGTGAACCAGGCCAAAATGGGGAGGAATGTTGTGAAAAATTTCACAGCTGTAGAAGGACATCAAACGTTACATGACTGTATCCGTGGCCTAACTTAAAATAGGTCCTTTGGTTATTCATAATGTATTGGCTTCTGCTCTGTCTGCAGTATTTTTGATTTCATTCAAATAAAAATAACACAGCAAGTTTTTAAGCCTCATGAGGGGGAACTGGGAAGAAAAATGTGAAACGTCCAAGCATGTAATCTTTAGAAATTCAAGCGTCTCAGTGGGAATAGTGGCTCACCCCTGCCTTATTGAAATCCGTGGGATGTAGCTTCTGAGTAGACGTGCTTAGGATTGGGCTGTACATATCTCGGGGCCTCGGTCCTGGGACAGGGTCAGACATCCAGTGTGGATGCTCTTACTGAGGGCAGGAGGAGGGGACTGGCTGCCTGTGGAAATAAAAGGAATGTGCTGTCCCTGGAAATAGGGTGGGGATCAAGAGATAGTTGTAGCAAAACACTTCAGTCTGTCACGAGCTTGTTTTCCTTCACAGGTTCTGTATGGTGTACTCGGAAGTGCCCAACTTCAGTGAGCCCAATTCGGATCATCTTGGGCAGCCCCATAAAGCGGTATGTGAGTCATGTGCTGTGTCATAAAAGTGCCTGTGATCTGGCAGCTTCAAGCGAGCCTTAAGCCAGGGCTGGGCAGCTTGTGGCCCTTTTGATGTTTCAGCCTACAACTGCCATCATCCCTTGCCACTGGCTGTGTTGGCTAGTGCTGATGGGAGTTGTTGCCCTCCCAACGTTTTGGCCTACAAGTTCCCCAGCCATGCCTTAGGCAATCCTTCAGCTGTGGCCTTTACCAGTAGTGGATTTTGTGCCCTTGAGGAGATGAGTATTTAAAGAAATGGGGCGAGACTTACCCTGCCGAGGGTAACTTCGGTGTCTGTTGTTTGCTCCATCCAAATCCCCACATTCCTTTCTGTTCCACAGAATAGGTTGACTGTCTTAATGCATATCTCTCTCTCTCTCTCTCTCTCTCTCTCTCTCTCACGTTTCTTTTAAAGGCACAGGGTGAGCAGAGTAATAATTCCCTTCCATCAACTAATGTGGGTACTTGTACTTTTGGGCCAACTGGTAAGTGTGTGTATGATCTGTTTTTTGGAAATGAGTTTCAGGAACACTATGTTGGCTAGTTTAAACTATGGTTTATTGAAACAAGCAAAGGCCAGAAACCATGGTTTGATCTTGGTTTGTTTCAATAAACCATAGTTTAAAGCAGATTGGGTGCAAAGATGAACTGTGCTTGGTTTAAACCAATGTTCTCCAACCTTGGGTCCCCAGATGTTTTTGGCCTACAACTTGTTTTGTGCATAGCTGGGGCATGCTGGGAGTTGTAGGCCAAAAACATCTGGGGACCCAATGTTGGAGAACACTGGTTTAAACTAATATCTTCTGGCAGCACCATAGGATTGGGTGCAGAACCTCTTTCAGTCGGGGGACCAAATTCCATTTTGGATAATCTTTTCGTGGCCACATTCCAGTGGTGGGAGAGGCCAAAATACAAAAAGCACCAGCACATTTTAGCTTAAAGCTTCTACTGTCAGTAACTAAGCTTCAGGAAAGGCAATTCAAGCTTTTAGAATAGGGGGAAGACTGCCCCAAAGCTGGGAAACCGCCAAATGCTTGGAGGTTGGAGGAAAGGGGGTGGGGCCAGGGGAAGGGGGCGTGACCATCTGGAGGGCCAGATTTGGCCCCTCGGGCCTGACGTTCTGCACCCCTGCCATAGGGGAAGTGGGGGAGTGCTTGTGCCTGAGGTTTAAGCAAGCCTGTTCTCATCATGGTAAACTATGAAACTGTAGGCGTGGATGACCACCCACCCGCTCCCTGCTTCCCCATCCTTGCACAGCTAGCTACCCTCCTGCTCAGCTTGTGCCTTGAGGGCATATGACAAGTGGGAAGATTCGTACTGGGGCTGCGTTGGGGCAAGGATGCCGCTTGGTCTCCTGCTTCCCTTCCTGTCTGGCTTGCTCCTTGGAGGTCCTGCTCCAAGTGGGACGGAAGAGAGAACGGGCAGGGTGTGACTGAGTCAAGAAGCCGCTACACCGAGGTGAGGATGCATGGTCTGGATCTGCCTCCCTGCATGGCTTGCTCACCCAAGGATGCTGGTCCCACGGGAATGAGGCAGCCTCCCCAATCTTAGAATTGCATGGTCTTTTCTGGAAGGGAGAAAGACATCCCCATGCACCCTACTGTAGGCCTGTTTTTAAGATTCCTAGGATTTCATAGATTTAATAGATTTCGTAGATAGAGTTGGAAGGAGCCTACAAGGTTATCGAGTCCAACCCCCTGCTCAGTGCAGGAAACTAGAGGAGGGGTCTCCCATCCATGTAATAACCAGGCCTGACCCTGCTTAGCTTTCCACGCTCAGACAAGCTGAGCCAGCGTAAGCCACAGGAACAATCCTGTCAGCTTGCCCATAAGCCTTGGAGACTTACGGCCTTCCTATGCAGAGTGGGAGGAGCGGAGGAGGCAATCTCCGCTTCACCGCTCCTCCTGCTCTCTGGGGTGTTTCATGGGAGGGAAGGAGGCTGGAGTGACTTGAGGATACCTCGTATCCTGGCCTCCCCCCACCCCACCCCCTTTCCCCCCTCTCCGGGGTCGCTTTCCCAACCTCGGGGAGCAGCCGGAGTGGGTCTTTCCATGCTGGCTGTGAGGGGACGGAGGGTGTGTGTGTGTCTGAGCTCCGATTCCCAGCTCTGAGGTCAGAGCGCAGTCTCCCACCTTGGATCTGAGAGTCTGAAAGATCCTATGGCCCCTCAGATGCTGTCTAGTGGCCATAGGATTGCTCCCTCCACAAGCAAGTCACTTTTTCAGATTAGAAGAGAAAATGTTGCACGTGCCGTTTCCATGACACAGCCCTGTCTACATACAGGCTAGCACTCCCACATGGTGCCTGTGGGCTGCCCACAGACATCTCTCTTGGAACCCACCATGCTCCCTTCCCTTCCCGGTTTTTAATTTATCTCTGAAGACCTTTTAAAATTAAAAACTAACCACCACCACCACCACCCCAAAACCGGAGGCTGGCATACTGCAAAACAAAGAGTTGCCATCTTTTATGTGGGTTCAAAAGAGTGGCTTTGTGTTTTGGAGCTCAGACCCCCGCCTCTGCCTTGCACTTTGGTTCTTGGGCAAGTCACTGTTCTTTTAGTCTCAGCAGCCTCTGGGAAATGAGTCTTTTGTGACTGGCCGTGCCCACCATAGCAGCCATTTTGTGAGTGCACAGGTAATGCTATCTCAAAATTCCAAGTGTGCCCACTGACCCAAAAAGGTTAGGGACCCCTGGCTGGTATAATGGCAGTTGTACATTGCCTCCCCCGCCCCCTTCACCTGGCTATCAAGAAGCTGTTTTAACTTGCCAGGGCAAACTGCACTCCTACAAGGTTCATCTTCTCCCCTTTTCATTTGGTTGTGGCAACTATTAAAATGCATTTGCAACGGCTACAGCTCTGCAGCTTGCCCATCCTCAGCTGTGTGTATCCATGGGGCTCTCCATTTTGCACTCTTGGCGTTCCCATTCTCTTGTCTTGCTAGTCTTCCTGACTATTTTGGTTCTTCTCCTTGTGCCTTTCCTCACCGGCATGGTCCTAGAGATCATCGTTCCGTTCAGGATGGTTCTCTTCTTCTTTGCCTGCGGCTGCAAATTGATGGTCACGGCCAGCCATTTCATCAAGTGGTAACATATTGGGGTGAATACACAGCCCCTCAGGAAGTCTGCGGGGGTGTTTTTGGGTTGCAGTAAGCTCCTTGTTTTGGATGGCTATCCAATGGAGAGCAAGGCCATGGTAAAATTCTCCTTGCTGTGGGAGCAAATGCTAAAGAAGATCTGCTCCTCGTGTGGCCATATGCCTGCTGTGCAAGTTAACACTGAATAAAGTGACCTTGCATTGCCACTTGGGATTGCAGTGAAGGGAGGAGGTCCACGCAGGCCTCTCTGCTCTGTTTCCTTTGAGTACCCGTTCCAATTTATAAGCCAGCCAGCAGCATCTAAAAGCATTTTGTTATCTGGGCTTAAGTGGAGCCCGGAGAAGCCACGTCGTGAGTCACCGAAGCATATTGTGACTTGTTTTTGCCGTGCGTTGGTTACAGTCACCTGTGTTTGGGAAAAAAACAAGCTGTCCTTTGAGACTTCACGGTCTCCACAGATGCCTTTCCAGCTCTCATCAGCCTGATGCAAAATGTTCCTTAGTGGAGGAGAACAGGCAGCTTAAAGTATCAGCAGTTTTCAGCACCGAGGGCCTGAGTGCAGAGAATGTCTGATGCAGTCTTGTGTTTGTTTGTTTCTTTTTTAGGAAATGGTTTGCCAGCAGGACCCGAGCTGGGCGGATTATCAACGGCTTACAATCATGCCCCCTCCTACGCGGGTACTGGGAGGGTCAGCGGACGGGGGCCTGCCCCTCCTTTGGTGCCATCTAATAATGCTCGTCCCCTTCAGAGCACAATCAGTAATGGGAGGGATCCCCGCAGAGCCTCCAAAAGATGACCAAGCCAAATGCCACACTGTGCACCCAAACTCTCTGCTCTACTTGAACACTCCCTGCACTTTTATTTATGGCTGACTGAAAAAGGTTTGTCCTTCCTCCTCGTCCTCCTGTTGCGTGGGGAGAAGGACCCTTTCTCTCCCCCTGCCTCAGCTGAAAATTCAGCGAAGCTGAGGATATTGCATTACTCCAGGAAGATGGTCTTAAAATAGGGGTGGGGTCATAGTTGGAAATCGTGATTCCTTGTTGAATATTAGATATTGATTTCCAAAGTGAAACTAGAGTTTGGTTGGATGCTTTTTTTTCCCTTTTTGGTTCAGTTTGAACGATACAGCCTTAATATGTCTCATGCCTCCTTCCTGCTCCTGTGACTGACTCCCATCGTGGTTAGTGGGGGCTTGAGAACGCAACATGGTGAGAAAGCTCCATCTGACAAGTCAGGTCTCCATTAAAATTACCTAGCAATAAGTGTGGACAAACTGTCCAGTGCTATCATGCAGAAGAGCTGCCTGTTGTAGTGTGGGGGTTTTTTGGGTGGTGGTGGCTGCATTTGACTAGCGCAGGCCTCTCCAACCTTGGGTCCCCAGATGTTGCTGGCCTACAGCTCCCAGCATACCCAGCCAGCATGGCTAATGGCAAGGGATTCTGGGAGCTGTAGTCCAGCAACATCTGAGGACCCAAGGTTGGAGAGCCCTGGTCTAGAGAGAGGGACAAACGCCTCTTGTCGACACCTGTATGCTGCTTCTCCAGCATCCATTTTATTTCATTGGAAGTCCCCACACGGTATGCCACACATACGGCATGTTTTTAGTCATATGAAGCAGAGTTTAAAAAACAACACCCTACTACGTGGACAATACGAACAATGTTGCAGAGTTTCAACTTAACCCGCTTAGGATAGAATCCAGTGCTGTAATTCCACTACTGCTAGTGACATCGTGCTGATGGAAACCAACACCAGTCAGGTGGAAGCCCGAGCTTGCTAGGGAAACATGCGCTGATGGTGGTGGTGAAAGTGGTGCCACCGCCAGAGGTGTGGCCAGCAAGAGCTACTTTCCCTGAGTCCCAGCTAAACAGAGTGGCACAAAAAACAGCATCCGAGAGCCCAGCCCAGACAAATTGGAGCTTCTCGTCACACATAGGACTCGCCAGCTCTCCCACCCTTCGAGTGTGGGGAAGGCCCTGCTACATCCCCACACCCTCCCAGGGAAAGTAGCTCTCTCTCTGTGGAGGCCTCCGGCAGCTTCTGCAAGTGCTAGTTTCCTCTTGACCCCTGTTGGTTTCTGCTAGCTCAGTGTTTCTCAACCTTGGGTCCCCAGATGTTTTTGGCCTACAACTCCCAGCATGCCCCAGCCAGCTATGCTGGCTGGGGCATGCTGGGAGTTGTAGGCCAAAAACATCTGGGGACCCAAGGTTGAGAAACACTGTGCTAGCTCAACATCTCTAGCATTGGCGGAATTACATCATTGGCTACCACCCTTCATGAACCTCCTGGATCTCTTAATTGTCCTTCATGAAAACTGTAGGCTTCCAGTTGAATATCCCATTCTTTGGAACTCTCCCAGTGATGGGAGCCCAATCGAAATGGTACAATCCAGAGAGAGTTTTACCACTTGTTTTTGCAGATTGTTATAAACTAGCCATTATGTGAGCCCCACTGATTTTTCAAGTGGCAGGTGTAAGTTTGTTGTATTGGCGGACTGGGCTGGGGGAGGGATTCCCTACATGCACCGAAATAGCATGCCAGGCAGAAACCTTGACTGAACCAATTTCCTTGGCATACACATTTTCTATTTGCATGGAGGGTTCTCCCCCCCCCTCGGTGGGTGGAGCATTCTACCCCTCATCTGCAACCCAGGGAGTGCTTCACTGCTTGTTCATATGGACAGTATAGCGTGTCCCAAACTGTGTGTCGAAGTAAAGAGACAAACGAAGTGTGCGTGTGTGTGAGTGAGAGTGAGAGAGGGATCAGTGCTAACACTGCCTTTTCTTGAGAGAGTCTCCAGCTGAGTTCTCAAGTGCCCATTGAGCACATGTATGATTTTGCTTCTAGAGCAGTGTTCTCCAACCTTGGGTCCCCAGATGTTTTTGGCCTACAACTCTGGCTGGGGCATGCTGGGAGTTGTAGGCCTAAAACGTTTGGGGACCCAAGGTTGGAGAACACTGCTCTAGAGCTATTATCTTGATTTCTAGAAAGGCAACAGTTGTGCCTCTTAATGTGCATGGTTTTCAAGCTACTGAGTTTGAAAAAGGGAGAAATACTTTGGTGGTCCTATCCCCCCATGTAAGATGAATGCAGTTCTTTTATGTTAGAAGTATTCTTGGTGTCTGTTTATACCAGGTAACCTTAGAACTAATTCTATCCAATCCATTTTTGGTGATCAAAATGCTGTAAAATGACTGGTTTCCTTTTCTTTCTTTCTTTTTTTGGTTATACTCTTGAAGCGGACCTCATAAATAAAAGTTGCACTAACCATGTTAAAAAACAACAACACCTAACCTTTTTTCTTGGTCAAGGTTATTATATAAAGATACCTGGCTTGAGATGCATTTGTTTAGCTTCAGTCCTAACCTTTACTTACTGGGAAGCAAATCCCATCAATTCATTTCCAGCTGTATAGGGGTGGCCATTATTGTTTGGCTCCACCCTTGATCTACAAACTTTAGAAGGGTGTGTGTTTTTTTTACATCTCCCCTTGTCTGACTTTATGCTTTAATTTCTGCAAAACACCAGAACTTGTCAGTGAAGGATTTATATGCTTGTGGAAAGCTGTAATTCAGGGGTGCAGAACCTCTGGCTTGAGGGCCAAATCTGGCTTGCCTGAGGTCTCAGTCCAGCCCTCCAGTCCCCCCCCCGATGTCCATGTCCCCTGGCCCCACCCCCTTTCCCCCACCCCCTGATCATTTGGTGGTTTCCCGGTGTTTGTGCAGTTCCCCCCCCATTCTAAAAAGGTAGAAATGCCTCTCCGAAGGCTGAGTTACTGGCAGGAAGAGCTTCAAGCCAAAATTGCCTTTCTCCCCGCCCACCACTGGAATGCGGCCCCCGAGAGATTCTCCAAAATGGAATTTGGCCCTTGGGCTGAAAGAGGTTCAACACCCCCTGCTGCAATAGCATAAATTAATTGGATGGGAAGGAGATACACTATACTTGCTGATGCAACGGTGAGAAAGCAGTAAGGCTAAGATGATGCAGACCACCCACCCTTTTTTGGGAGCTTATTTGTGTCATCTCGTCTTGAAATTGGGGATTTATTCTTTATAAATAAAGGATGATGGATACGGACCTTCCTTTTGCCCACGTGCTCCTGCAAGTTCGGTCTTGGTGCTTTGGTAAGCGGTTCTAGCGGAAACTTTGCCATTCTGAAACAGTTCTTCTATGGCAGCAGAGAAGAGGAAGCCATGCCTGCCTGCCTGCTCCGTATAGGGGGTATAGGAGATGTGGTATAACTCCTTGACACATACAACTTGAGAAGGATTCATTGCCGAAAACAGGTTGCAGGCTCTCATAATAGCATTGCCTTTGTACACTATTCAATGATCCTGGAGCTTGAAGTGACATTTTGTAACTGAAGTTGGAAATTGCATAAAACTGGTGTGCAGCCTTTTTGGCCCTGAGGAGCATGTGTGTCCGTGCGCGTGCACCCCTCCCCCATGATCGTTATACAGATGGCTCTTTCCTTGCTGCGGGGAAAGTGCGGTCTGTATGAGGATCACTCTGGGAGGGGGTGGTGGTGGAGAGAAGCCTAGCCCTGTGGAGAGCTGCCTTGGGAGGGTCATGTGTGGCCCGTGGGTTGTGCACCTGACAAAAAAGTTTCTCCTACATATCTTCTAGGCTTTAAGATGTGCACATGGTCTCCCTCACCCACTGCCCCTTTTTGCAGTATGTTTGGAAGCATCTTGGAAGTCATGCTTTGTATGTTCCTATAAGAAGAATATACAGAAAAGTTTGCTGCCATCTCTGCTAGATTGTCCTTAAATAATAGGTCATGTTTGAACAGCAGACAATGCCCAAATAATCATGCAGTGGTTGAGCCTGGAAGCTGCCTAATTTTCATGCAACGAACATATTTGTGTCTCTGGGTGGCCTTCCATGAGGCAATGACAATGTAGCAGCATAAGGGTGTTTCCTTACTGTCAGCAGTGAGGTAACACAAATACAGGAAATGAGTCAGGAAGAGCCTAACCAGTTACTTCCTGTCGTGGGGTTTTTAATGCTGTTTTGGTGGAATAGTTAGCTCTGCCTCCTGTGAAGATCCTGCTAGTCTTGTGTGACTAGGAATGAATGGCAACGGGATTGCCCAACCCCTTTTACTGTGGCTGGTGAGTGAGCTGTGCTCTAAGCCAGAATGCCACCCATCCCACAAACCAGGATACTGAAAAGTACTGCAGCTGTCAAAATTCTAGTTTGTGGGGAGGGAAATGAAACTGCATTGCAAACACAGTTGGCTTTAGTGGCAGGGGTGATGTTCTGCCTGTTTTATGATTGAACACCATGAGGACCACCTCCACCCCACCTGGATGCTTAGTTAAAAGAAGTTCTAATAAAATAAAGGCAGTGCTGCTTTTTGGAGAATGCCGTTTCACAGATGAACCAAGAACATCTGTATAACCGTCATGGTCAGTACCACACTTTTGTTAATTCTTAATTAACTTCTTATTGTCAACTGATTAATCACTTTTTTATTTTCTCAAGGAGCAAAACTTTGTATCGTGCCAAGAGAACTTGGAATAAGACAGCACAGGAGGAAGTTCTACCCATTTTGCCCATCTGCGCTTGGATACCTCTCTCTGTGCAGCTAAAGCTCTGTGTTGTAGGTCCTAAGAGTCTGTGTAGCTTTGGGGCATGGCCTATTATAGCCTCAGACTCCTAGGTGCAAAAAACTACCCTGTGTGAGTGTAGAGAAAAGCTAACCTTGAGAGCTTCCCTCTTGTGCTTGGAGAACTGAGAGCTAAATAAGCATTTATATGCCTTCCTACCATCTTAAAATAAGATGGTTAAACATCACCAGCAACCCTTATAGTGATGCTTCATAATCCACTCAAACAAAGAAGTATTATCCTCATTAGGGAGGCTTGCAAAACTACAACATACCAAATTGCTGCATGGATTGCTTCATCTAGTATGGTTAAGCACGCACATTTAGGGATATGGGTGATACATACATGTGTGCGCACACTGTGTGGAGAGAGAGGTGAGGGTTATATTTGAACACACACTGCATCTCACATGAACTCTGACCATTTAGGCAGCATCCAGCCAAACTTTGTAAATAAGGATTGATACATATATAAGTCAGTCTTTTTCAAATAGCTGTTGATTAAACATGAAATTAGAGCCTTCCTCATGCCGCTCCATAAGGAGCAGTTCAGGCACACCAGCACCCATGGGACTTCCATGATCAGCATCGTAGCTGCCATGATAGAGCAGGCCCCCCTTACTAACAGCTAGCTAGGTGGTGAAAGTTGCAACAACTGTCTCAAGTACAATAGCCTTTCTGTCACAGCCGTCACGAAGTCCAGTACCTTTAAAAACTAAATAGGTGGTGCTGGCTCCAGGTTTTGGAGGGCCCTTAGGCAAGACCCCTCAATGGGCCCCTCTCCTTTGGTAAGCCTACCTTCTCACTAGCATTGTCATCTATGACTGTACTGGAAGTGGCTGTACTGGAAGTACAAGGTTGTACTTCCAGTGGCGTTGAGAGCACATAATGCAGGCCACATGCTGAAACCAAGTAGGTATGAGCTGGGTCAGTGCTTGGATGGGTGACTGCCTGGGCTGCCCACATCTGTTCTGCATTGAGCAGGGGGTTGGACTCGATGGCCTTATAGGCCCTTTGCAACTCTACTGTTCTATGATCATCTGCTCTTCTTCCTCATTGCTACCAATTGCTTGCCAGGAAGAGAGCAAATGAGCAAGCAGGCTGTGGCATCTGCTGCTGTTTGGGCCAGAGTGAAGAGGCAGGTGAATGAGCAGGTTGCAATGGTGAAGAGGAACAGGTCTGGGGGCTCTCATCAGTAGGTCCTCTGTGGGGGAGTGGTCCCTTGGCGAGTGCCCAACCATGCTGACCCTTTAAATAGGAAAAAAGAAGCATATAACTGTGGGTGCCCAACTATTTCAAAAGCTCAGCCCTGCTCCTTGGAAATCATTCACACACTAGATCTCAAGAAGCTTATGGTAAGCTGAATAGTTGACTCTCTTACTTCCTGCGGACCAAAACACCAAACTTTAGAGACATGCAGGGAGTATGGAGACTTACAAAATGGCAGGCCTTATCCACGTGGTTTGGAAAAAAGCTCGCTCTGAAGTACAAACCCGCATGATTTTCATGAGGTATGCAGGGACCCTGCCTTTTTTTTTTTAGAATGGAGGTGGTGTGCATTATCTGTGAGGCCAGTACCATCTCAGTGAGCATTTAAATTGACTGACTCTAGTATGTAAATACTGCAAAGGTCTTTGGCCAGAAACTAAACGTTTGACCTGACCTGAGAATATAAATAAGGAATCATAGAATCATAGAAAAGTAGAGTTGGAAGGGGCCTACAAGGCCATCGAGTCCAACCCCCTGCTCAATGCAGGAATCTAGGTCAAAGCATCTCTGACAGATGTCTGTCCAGCTGCACCTTGAATGCCTCCAGAGTGGGAGAGCCCACCACCTCCCTAGGTAGTTGATTCCATTGTCTTATTGCTCTGACAGTCAGGAAATTTTTCCTGATGTTTAGGTGGAATCTAGGTTCCTGTAACTTGAGCCCATTATTCCGTGTCCTGCAAACTGGGATGACCGAGAAGAGATCTTTGCCCTCCTCTGTGTGACATCCCTTCAAATACTGGAAGAGTGCGATCATATCTCCCCTCAGTCTCCTCTTCTGAAGGCTAAACATGCCCAGTTCTTTCAGTCTCTCCTCATAGGGCCTTGTTTCCAGTCCCTTTATCATCCTTGTTGCCCTCCTCTGAACCCTCTCCAGTTTGTCTATGTCCTTCTTAAAGTGAGGTGCCCAGAACTGGACGCAGTACTCAAGATGAGGCCTAACCAGTGCCGAGTAAAGGGGAATTATCCCTTCCCGCGATTTGGAAGCTATACTTCTATTAATACAGCCCAAAATTGCATTTGCCTTCTTTGCAGCCACATTGCATTGCTGGCTCATATTCAGTTTGTGATCTACCACAATTCCAAGATCCTTCTCACTTGTAGTATTGTTGAGCCAAGTGTCCCCCATTCTGTAACTCTGCATTTGGTTTCCTCTCCCTAGGTGCAGCACTTGGCATTTATCCCTATTAAATTTCATTCTGTTGTTTTTGGCCCAGCGCTCCAGCCTATCGAGGTCACTTTGAATTTTGTTTCTGTCTTCCAGAGTATTAGCTGTTCCACCCAACTTTGTGTCATCTGCAAATTTGATAAGCATTCCCTGTACCTCCTGATCCAAGTCATTAATAAAAATGTTGAAGAGCACCGGGCCCAGGACCGAGCCCTGTGGTACCCCGCTCGTTACCTCTCCCCAGTTTGAGAAGGAACCATTGATAAGCACTCTTTGAGTCCGATTCTGTAGCCAATTGTGGATCCACCTGATAGTTGTTCCATCTAGCCCACTCTTAGCTAGCTTACTAATCAGGATATCATGAGGCACTTTGTCGAAAGCTTTGCTGAAGTCCAGATATATAATGTCCACAGCATTCCCACAGTCCACAAGGGAGGTTACCCGATCAAAAAATGAGATCAGATTAGTCTGACAGGATTTGTTCTTGACAAATCCATGCTGGCTTCTAGTAATCACTGCATTGTTTTCAAGGTGCTTGCAGACTGACTTCTTTATAATCTGCTCAAAAATCTTCCCGGGGATTGATGTCAGGCTGACTGGCCTATAGTTCCCAGGTTCCTCCTTCTTGCCCTTTTTGAAGATGGGAACAACATTTGCCCTCCTCCAGTCGTCTGGCACTTCACCTGTCCTCCATGATTTCTCAAAGATAATAGACAGTGGTTCTGAGAGTTCTTCTGCCAGTTCCTTTATTACTCTAGGATGCAGCTCATCAGGCCCTGGAGATTTAAACTCGTTCAGAGTAATCAGGTGCTCCTTGACCATTTGCCTATCAATCTCAAGCTGCAATTCTGCCCCTTCAGTCTGCACTTCAGGTTTGCCAGGGGGGTCATAGACCCTCTTTTGGGAGAAGACCGAGCTGAAGTAGGAATTGAACACTTCTGCCTTTTCTTTGTCTTCTGTTATCAATTTGCCCTCCTCATTGCGTAGTTGAACCACCAGTTCTTTCTTCTGTCTTTTACTGTGCATGTATCTGAAGAAAGCTTTTTTGTTGCTTTTAGCATTCCTCGCTAACCTTAGCTCATTCTCAGCTTTAGCCTTCCTGACACTATTCCTGCAGTTCTGTGCTACCTGCCTGTACTCTTCACTTGTAGCCTGTCCTTCCTTCCACTTCCTATACGTGTCCTTTTTTGTTTTGTTTTCAGGTCATCTTTGAGTTTATTGTGAAGCCACATTGGCTTCTTCTGTTGCCCTCTGCCTTTTTTCCTTTTGGGAATTGTTTGCAATTGTGCCTTTAGAATTTCCTTTTTTAAAAACTCCCACCCCTCCTGGGCTCCCTTTCTCGTGATGTGCTGAGTAGCTGGTAAATTTCACCATTGACTCCATTCCTTCCCCAAATCCAGCTGAGTCCCGCTGTGAAACCCAGGCCAAAATGAGCTCTGGATCTCCTTACCAAGGGCTGTGCTACATATTACTTATGCTAGGGGGAGGCCACTGGGAAGAGTTTCATCGTTGCCACTGGTCTTCCCCACTATGGTGACTGGGAATGTGGAACGGAAGTATGGAGACTTACAACATGGTAGACCTTATCCAAATGGTGAACATGTCCTAGCAGGAAAACATGCAGGAGAGTCGGAGAAATTCCCACATGAAGCACTGACCACACCAAAATAAATATATCCCTCTGACGTTGCCAGATGTTAGTCTGAATGCTCCCTCTAGTGGTGTTAGTCTGCATGTAGGTGCTAGTATTAATAGGGTTGTTCTGCAACCCATCTCCCTCCTCACCAATAATAGGCCAACATTTGAGGTGCAGAGCTTTCTGGGTCATTCCCTCTCCATGCTGTGGGAAGGTGTACCCATTTCCTATGCTACTTGTGTTTGTTTGTTTGTTTGTTTGTTTAACCTGCCACAGGAGTTCAGCTAGAAGAAAGATGGCCACCTGAATTGGAATGGTGGAGGAAAGAAATTGCCCTTGAGTCAAGAATTGGAATGCAAACAAGAGCACACCTGGAACAGTTGAAGTCTGAGAGGAAATGGTGGTAACAAAATGTGTGTGTGTGTGGTGGTGTAAGAAATAAGAAACGCAGGTATGTGCAGATGAGTCTGCATACGTTACACAGGCTTCCATGTAAGTTTGTTACTACTGCCGTAGCAGGAACCACAGTCGTCTAATATGCAGCGTTTACTTGGATACCCCACTTCACACAATTAGTTGCACCAGTGCTAGCTGCATCACTGCTTGGAGGGGGCAGATTACCCCCCCCTCTCCTGGTTTAATGGCCTGGTGGGGAAAGGCCTTGAGAAGGGCAGATTAATGCACCTTTCCTAGGTGAGGCTTGCAGAGCATGGGTGGAGAAGAAAGGGGAGGGGGAAAGAGCCGTAACTCTTAGGCTGCTGCTTCCGTCTCCTCCTCCTCCATGCTTCTTCAGCAGTCTGTTCCCCCTTCTCACTCCTCCAGGCTGTCCATGCCTCTTCACTTATGCCAGGTGTGGGCAATTTGTGCCCTTCCAGATGTTTTGGCCTACAACTTCCATCAGCTCTAGCCAGCATAGCCAATGGTGAGGGTTGTTGGGAGTTGCAGGCCAAAACATCTGGAGGGCTGCAAGTTGCCCACCCCCTACTTTAAAAGGAACGTAGCACTTAGAACAGGTAATGGTGGAAGAACCCCAACGGCAGTTTTGCCTCTCAACACACGTTTTGCACCAACTGGTCTGCTCTGCCTGATATAACCCATCTCCCATGTTCTAGCCACTCCAAAAAAGGCATGCTCTACTCCAGGGCTCTCCAACCTTGGGTCCCCAGATGTTGCTGGACTACAGCTCCCAGAATCCCTTGCCATTAGCCATGCTGGCTGGGTATGCTGGGAGCTGTAGGCCAGCAACATCTGGGGACCCAAGGTTGGAGAGCCCTGCTCTACTCTAACCTTACCCAAACTGGTGCCTGCCAGATGTTCTGGACTACAATTCTCATCATGCCCATGCAGCGTGACCAGTGAGTGACCTAGGGCAGGGGTGGGCAACTTGTTCCCCTCCAGATGTTGGACTGCAACTCCCATCCTCCCTCCCACTGGCTATGCTGGCTGGGGTTGATGGGAGTTACAGTCCAATAACATCTGGAGGACACCAGGTTGGTCAAGGCTACTCTAGCAAAGTGTCAAGATGGAGCAGCTTTCAGGATTGGAAACTGGGAAGGTGGAACCAGGATACGTGGAAGTTTATGCCAGCTATTTTTATTTTTCTTCATTTATCTGAAAAGCTCTTGTACATTAGGGAATTGTTTGCCCTTCCTTTTTCCTGCTTGATTGGCATGAGGTTTAATTTGAGCTAATCAGCCTGAGTATGCAAAGTGAGAGTGCAGCTCTTGCCTGATTGCAGTTGAGAATGCAGTTTGATGAAGTACTGCAATAAGTTATCTTGTATTTTTATGCACCTCTCAGGAGGATTTAAGGAAAGAAAACTACCAAGGGAAACCTTTCCCAGCCTTGTGCCCTCCAGATGTGTTGGACTACAATGCCTATCTTCTCCAGGCAGCATAGCAATAGTCAGGCATGTTGGGAGTTGAAGTCCAAAACATCTGGAAGGCAACAGATCCAGGAAGGCTGTGACCTATGCATTAGCTGACCCATTTGAAGTAACATTGATTTAATCTCCTGCTATCCAGGAGCCAATTTTGTGTCATTTGTAACAGAAGTCCTGGAGCATTTCAAAACACTCATGATAGAGAGCAATAATATCCCAGCTTGTACAAAAGGGTGTGTGTGTGTGGGAGCTTTCTTCTTCAAACTCATATTTGCAGAAGGGAAGAGAGTGTGCATAATGCATAGTGGATAGCATATTTTATACATATTTTGAAAGCTGGGGGGTGGTGGAAATCCTATCGTATACCATTCAAAATGCTAGCCTTTTCTTTAGGTTTACGTTTTGACAGCTTTGCTGTAACTTTTTTAGTAAGAACATCCTTCCATGCAGAAGAGCTTTCAATAGCTCAGAAGGAGAATGACACAAAACACCTCGGATTTCTTCATTTCCCCCCCATTTCGAGTTTATTTAAAAGATAAAAATGGTTGAAACACATTCCCTACCCCGCCCCCTACCCCAAGCCATCTGTTCAATTTTCTAGATGAGTGCTTCTCTTCAAACACTTTGAAGTCCTGTCTACATTTCATTTAGCTGGAACCTCAGGTGCTGGAGAAATGGAGAATGGAGCGGTCTGAAGGCACATACACACATCATCCAGTAAATTGTTCTCTTCATATAACTTAGTGGACGATTTGGTCAATATTTGACAGTTTATTTGACAATATTTGTACCTGCTAGCTTAGCCTCTACAGGGCTCTCCAACCTTGGGTCCCCAGATGTTGCTGGACTACAGCTCCCAGAATCCCTTGCCATTAGCCATGCTGGCTGGGTATGCTGGGAGCTGTAGGCCAGCAACATCTGGGGACCCAAGGTTGGAGAGCCCTACGTAACACATGGCACCACACAGCAACTGCATAAAGATCCCCCGTCCCCCCAATTTCAGGTTATAGTTTGAACAGTTGTTATTACATATATGTTTGCTTGTTGTACAGAAGATAGAACATTGCAGAAAAATAAAATGGGCCCTAAAGTACAAGCCATAGGGCAGAACTAATAAAGGTAGTAAAATCTTAGTAATGTTAGTCATAAGTTATCAAGGAGACGTATAAATATGAAAGATAAAGGGAGACCAAGACTTGCACAACTTGAAAATATTAACCATAAAATATGACATTTGTTTGGGACATTATAAGCAGGTACATAGTAAGCATATTCACCAATTTCAAACCAATATAAAAATACACTGGGAGAATTATGAATAAGAACATAGTAAGTTTGTCAGAAACATTATAAATAGGGATATAGTAAGCAAATTAAACCAGTTCCAATCAAATGCAAAATATGTTAGGAGAATTATTAATAAGTATGTCATAAGCATAGTACGGGTGAAATCCAACGGAGTCTGTCTGCCAGCAGAAAAGACACCATTGGCACAACGGTTTTCTCCACCTGCCGGCATGCCCCCAGATTCTGCTCCGGAGGATCAGCGACTAGATTGCTCCTGAGAAAGCAAGGCCAGTGCTTTAAATAATGGCTGCAATGTATTTTTATGTTATGTTTTGTATTCATATCCACCCTTCCTCCAAGGCACTCAGGGTTTCTTCCTATATTATCCGCAGGGCAGGCCTAAGACATTTTGCTGCCTGAGGTGAAGAACAAGATGGCATTCCCCACCCCCACCCCCGGCCCACACACAGAAGCTGACTGGACCGGCAGCTGAATATTACTTCAGTGCTAGCCACAGGATGGCATCTTTCACTACACTTGAGGGCAGCAGGCTAGCTTGGGCACAGGGCAGGCAGTGTGGCAAACACCGCTCTATCCTTCGACCTTTTGCCACAACGCCCTGAGGCCTGAGGCAACAGCCTCACGCTACCTCATGGTAGAGCTGGCCCTGGTTATCCTCACAACAACCCCTTGAAGAAGTGAGTGAGGGATTGGCCTGACCAATGCCACCCAATGAGTTTCATGACCAAGCAGGAATGTGAGTCTGGGACACCATTCCAAGCCCAACACTGTGTGCAGCCATTATTCTGCCCTATAAATATGTTTACTGACAGTACTAATGCAGGGTTCCCTACTTAAGATGTGTTATGTACTCAAGCACACATGTAGCAGTTCCCATGGTTGCTTCTAAAACACCCACAAACCATAAACTGGAAAGATTTACAGCGTAATCCTTTACATGTCTACTCAGAGGTAAGCACCATTGAGCTCAATGGGACTTACTCCCAGGCAAGTATGTATCAGATTGCAGCCTTGGGCTCCTCCCACAGGGTTATTTTAAAGGGAAGCTCTTCATATCGGGCACACTGTGTGTGCCTTTTGTGCTTGGCTACAGAAACAGAGTCTATGGAAGCAGAGTCTGTCAAATCAATGTTACATTGTAGGATTATGGGTGACTCGGATTCGGATATCACATCTTGGTAACGGCTAGTTGTCTCCCGATGTAATACAGCAGTTACGTGGTAGTGTTGATGATGTGTAAATTGGAAGACATAATGAGACAAGAGCTGGACAAAACTTTAAACTCCAATTTCATCTAGAGAGCTGGCTAGCGACGAGATCAAGGAGTCCGAATGAATATGCAAGAAAATTGCTTTCTGTTCCAATATTTAATGTAATCATTGTCTTGCCTGCTTGTGGAAATGCTTCTTCTTGGAAGCGCCCTAAAATGCAATGAGGAAGTAGGAAAAAGAAAAATCCCTATTTTGAAATGTGAAATATGAAATTCTCATATAGGGAGGATTTCAATCTTTCAGTTATATTTTATTCACATCCCCGCCACAAAAAAAGAAGAAGTATGGATTGGGGCTAGTTATAGCTTGCCAGATTTAGGGAAAGTGTTACCAAGGGTACAATCCTATGCATGTTTAGACAGAAAAAAGTCCCACAACTCCCAGCATTCCCCAGCCAGCCATGCTGGGAGTTGTAGGACTTTTTCTGTCTAAACATGCATAGGATTGCGCCCCAAATGCAGCTTCTTGCATTACAGTGACTAGCTGCCTAAATTCTCCCATACCACTAAGGCATCTAACAACAAATCTAGCTGTTATACAAGTTTTAACACACACTTATTCTTAGCGTAGCTGCACTAGTGAAAGATCACATGAGTTCTTCCTTTATGTAGACACGCATGAAACCCACAGATAGTATTTCCACTACCCTCTGCGCATTGCCTCTCTGGATGAAACTTCTCTGCCAGTTCCGTTGTGGTACCATTTCCTATTATAGCTTACAACAGTTAAAGGCTCCGGATATTTTCATGGCTGCGTGTTTCACTTGTAGTTGTGCGGCCTGCAGTCTTAAGGCTGTAAAAAACAAACATAGGCCATGACCTCTTTGTGCATGGAGGGCATGGCAGGGCGTAGAGCAGGGTTGGGGAACCTGTGGCCCTCCAAATGTTCTTGGACTCCAACTCACAGAAGCCCTAGTCAGCACAGCTAGTGGACAGGGATGGTGGGAATTGTAGTCCAACAAACAAGTAGAGGGCCACGGGTTCTCCACCTTGGGGTAGGGACTGCATGTGTGAAGGAAGGAAGCAAGTGAGAGAAGGTTGACAAATGAGGGGGAAAGAGTCAGGGTAGAATACAGCGGGCCAATCTGGTTTCTTTTTCCTTCTTCCCACCCTCTCGCCTGATGGAAATTGTAGTATTGCCTGCTTAAATCAACAAGGTAATAAAACCACTAGTTAGAGTGGGAGGAAAGGGTTAATTGAACAATCCCCAGGGTGCATATTTTCTAACCCCTCCTTCCTACTTCTTGCCTCTCTGTGGCCAGGTCTCTCTCTCTCTCTCTCCAACCTGATGGATGCATGGTCTGAGCTGGCTTCCAGCCAGTGATCTCCATTGAAGCAGACTCTTAACACCCAAGACTTTAATCTGCCTATATGCATCCTGCATATATGAATAAACAGACTGCAAGTAAATCTGATAAATGCCTCTATTAGTTTTAAACCTTGTATGGACAATCCGTTCCTTTAAAGAGCCTTTTAGCAGGGTTTAGCAACCCACATGGTGATAACCAGTTTCAATACCCAAGCTGCGCATAAGGGGGAACACTCTGCTTGTCCTAACCAGTATAGGACCGACTCCTTTCCATATCCTCCAACATCGCCTTTTTTCCTGCCATCCAGCATAGGAACTGATGGTGTCCCCTGCATGTATCTGGTGAACAGGTAACTTGTGTTGGTGGCTCTGTGCCGGAAGCAGGAGTAGCTCTGCTATTCCCTGTGGCCAGGAGAAGAACACAGGGTTGAGCATCACTGCTCAGTGGGAAGAAGTAGGAAAGGAAGAACATTAAATCGTGTTGGCCTATCCCTTTCTTCCGTGTTCATCCCTCCCATATTGATCCTTTGCAAAAGAGTAAAGCACACGACATCTGTGTAAGATGATAATCTTTGTTTAAGTACACCAGGGGTGCAGAAAACTTAGGCCCAGGGGCCAAAATCCAGCCTACATTGACTGGGTTCAGACAACATGATAACCCACACTCAAGGGCTGAGTGTGGTTTGTTCTTGAACTGTGGGTTGTTGCTGAAACATGGGTTATTGTGTTGAACCCAGCTGCACTAACAAGCCATGGCTTGTTAACCACAAACAACCCATGAAGAGAACCCATGGTTTGTTGTTGGGTTGTGAAGTGTGGCTTGTTCACTATGGTTTGTTATCTTGGCTGGGTTTTATTTATTTATTTGTTGTATTTATGAATCGCCCTTCTGGCCGGCAAACTCTGGGTGATGTACAACATGATAAAATATTTTATTTTATTTATTTATTTATTTATTACATTTATACTCCGCCTTTTTTCCTGCAAGGAACTCAAGGCGGCTTACATAATCCTCCTCCTCCTCCTCTCCATTTTATCCTCACAACCCTGTGAGGTAGGTTAGGCTGAGAGTCAGTGACTGGCCCAAAGTCACCCAGTGAGTTTCATGGCCGAGCGGGGACTAGAACCTGGATCTCCCAAGTCCCTGTCCAACACTCTCACCACTATGCCACACACATTTAAAACAGTATAAAATTTTAAAATCTTAACCCACCCCATATTCCCGCCTGAATAGCCATGTTTTTAGTGAGCGGCGGAAGCTCAGCAGAGAGGGGGCATGGCGGAGGTCACTAGGGAGAGAGTTCCACAGTATGGGGGCCGCCACAGAAAAGGCCCTTAACCCATGTTTCAATGAGAACCCACACTCAACCCATACTCAACCCTTGAGTGTGGGTTATCATGTTGTCTGAACCCAGTCACTGTGTCCCATCCAGCTCCTCCCAGATGTCCCAGAATGCCACACCCTTTCCCCTGGCACAATCCCCTTTGCCTTGGCCACTGATCATTTGGTGATTTCCTGGATTTTGTGCAAGTTTCCCCCCCCCCCCCATTCTAAAAGGTTGGAATGCGTGTCCTAAGGCTTAGTTACTGCAGTGAGAGCTTTGGTAAAATACGCTGGTATTCTGGCCACTCCCCTTTGCCTGTGGTCCCGCCCACCACTGGAAGGTGGCCTCAGACAACTTCTCCAAAATGGAATTCCACCTTGGAGCATCTGCAGAAAATGCCATGCATTTTTGCCTTTGTGTCTTCGTCTAGGGACCTTTTGAACTGAGAAAAAATGTGGCAATTGGAAGGCAAGTCCATAAAAGCAGGAATTTGACATGATTACTCCAAAGCAAATGTAACTTCAACACTGATTAGCATCTGATAACGAACAGATCTCTCCCACACAAAAGAGTCAGGCTTCTAATATGCAAAATTGAAACAATACATTTAAATAACTTAATAAGCATTTTTGAAGTAATATTAGTTGCTCTGTCTCCCAGCATGGTGTCTGCAGTGTGGGTACCTCGGTTACAGAAAGGGGTCAGTTTTAATTGAAGTGTTAATTAAAACTAGCCTGCTTTTCTCTCATACTAAGCATTTGAAAGCAGCCACCAGAGAATCTCAGTTAAAAGCATAACCATTTTGTAACAAATGCAAAAGCTGGTTTCCCTGGCAGCAAGTAGCATCTCACTGTGCTAGATGGCATTGCCCTACTATACTTAGGGAGGGTGCAATCCTATGCCAGTTTAGACAGAGAAAAGTCCTACAACTCCCAGCATTCCCCAGCCAGCCATGGCTGGCTGGGGAATGCTGGGAGTTGTAGGACTCTTCTCTGTCTAAACTGGCATAGGATTGCACTCTTATTTATTTTATTTCATATAATTCTTTGCTGCCTTTCAAGACCATGGTGAATGAAACATAGAGTGTTCGAGGATCGGGATATTTGTAAGAAGACCAAAACACTGGTTTAGGAAGCCATTGTATTACCAACTTTATTGTATGCCTGTGAAACATGGACTATCTATAAACGTCACCTCCAACTCCTTGAAAGATTTCATCAACGTTGCCTCCGGAAAATCCTGCGAATTACTTGGGAAGATAGGCGGACAAATGTCAGTGTACTGGAAGAAGCAAAGACTACTAGCATTGAAAAAATGATCCTCCAATGCCAACTTCAGTGGACCGGTCATGTTGTTCGAATGCCTGACTGCCGTCTCCCAAAGCAGTTACTTTATTCCCAACTCAAGGATGGAAAGCGGAATATCGGTGGTCAATATAAGAGGTTTAAAGATGTTCTTAAGGCTAATCTAAAAAAATGCAATATAAACATCAAAAACTGGGAAGCTTTGGCCCATGAAAGATCTAACTGGAGGTTGGCCTTTCACAAAGGTTCCATGGACTTTGAAGAAGCCCGAGTGCAAGGTGAAAGGGAGAAACGTGCTAAGCAAAAAGCACGTCAAATGAATCCTTTACAGGACCATCTTCCATCTGGTAACCTGTGTCCTCACTGTGGGAAGCTGTGTGGATCTAGAATTGGCCTCCACAGTCACTTACGGACCCATTGCTAGAGTCTACACAATTTTCTTTAGAATTTTCCTCCTTTTAAAATCACCTTTTTGTAAAATTTTATCCTGGAAGACAATCTTACTCAGTCACGAGTGATCGCCTGACTGATTCCTAAGGCAGTTTACATTATAAAACAGTAAAATTCAATATAAAGTTATAAAAGCGCCTTAAAACATAAGCAGTTTTTAAAATAAGCTAGTTAAAATAAAACACAATTTCAAACATTTAAGAGAGAACAGATATGTTTTCAAAGCTCTATTGAAAGCACCCACAGATGGAGCAAGCCATATCAGTCTCGGGTGGGAATTTCATTGGGTAGGGGCCACCACTGAGAAGGCCCTCTCTGTAGTGTCTGTCAACCTTACTGATACTCGTGGTGGACTAGTAAGTAGTGCCTCTGAAGATTATCTTAAAGCACGGGAAGCTTCATATGGATGCATGCAGGGCCGGTGCAAGGCAGTTTGGTGCCCTAGGCAAGATCAGATATTTAGTGCCCCCCCTTCCCACTTGAGAGCACTGTATTTTTTTAAAGGCATTTCTGGCGCCCCCTTTAGCCCTGCGCCCTAGGCAGCTGCCTAGTTGGCCTAATGGTAGCACCGGCCCTGGATGCATGTAGGTTATCCTTGAAATACTACTAACAGACACAAATTGCATCCAGAACATAACACTGTACCAGGGTTGCAGGTTCACAGACTGAAGGATGACTCTTTTATCTTTATATTCCACCAGTTGATTGGGAGACTCTGCAGTAGTGTCTATCCCTGTTCCATAGTTCATAGTTCATCCTCTTCTCCAAGTGTTTAGTTCGCACATCTGCAGGTTTGGAACCCCAGATTGCAGGAGAGGAGCTGATGACAGGACCAATGGGGAAAATGGGTGGGAGAAGTAGTAGGTCACTGAATCAACCATTCATGGAGGAATTTAAAAGGTCAAGAAAGGGTGAGTCTCCAAGTTGCAACTTATTTCATAGATTTCATAGATCATAGAGTTGGAAGGAGCCTACAAGGCTATTGAGTCCAACCCCCTGCTCAATGCAGGAAACTAGAGGAGGGGTCTCCCATCCAAGTAATAACCAGGCCTGACCCTGCTTAGCTTTCCATGCTCAGACAAGCTGAGCCAGCGTAAGCCACAGGCCTGTACCTTGTACTCTCATCTTCTGGGATAAACTTGGTTCTCGGAGAGTGCCAGAGTAGGGCTTCTGCTGCATATCAGGGAAATTGCTCAGGAATCAACACATGTGGACAACAGGCCAGAGACTCAGCCTCAGTCTAAGACATGGGTGAGCAGCTTGTGCACCTCCAGATGTGGTTGGACCACAACCCCCATCATCCCTCACCCTTGGCTGTACCGGCTAGGGCTGATGGGGGTCGCAGTCCAACAACACAGGGAAAGCCTTAAGTTGCCCACCCCTGGTCTAAACATATTAACCTAAGACAGGCGTGCAGAGCCTCAGGCCTGGGAGAGAAATACAGTCCTCCTGAGGTCCCAATCTGGCCCCTTCTCCTGGCCCCGCCCCTTCCCCCTGGTCACCAATCCTGTTGCGATTTCCAGGCTTTGATGCAGTTCCCCACCCCCATTCTAAAGGGTTGAAATGACTCTCTGGAGGCTCAGTTACCAGCAGTAAGAGCTTTAAGCTAAAATATGCTGGGTGGGTGGGTGTATTTTGGCCCCACCATTTTGCCAACCCAGCACTGGAATGTGGCCACTGAGACATTCTCCAAAACAAAATCCAGCCTTCAGGCAGAAAGAGATTCTGCACCCCGTCTTACAAGAATATCTGCCTGAGCTCAGTGAAACTTATTTCCCAATGCACAGGGATCACAACATTCTTCTTTTTCACCCTGAGACCAAGGGCTTTACTACATGAGGCTTTTAACTCACCACTTTACCGAGGCTTCTATTTCTGGATTCTTTGCGGGATTAAGATCGGCTCCTTTACACGTGTTTTTCTCCGGAGTTTTCTTTCTCTGCCTTTTGTATATGTTCCATTACACAACCACTAGGTGGAGCTGTGGTATAGCAGAATTGCGCAGATACACAAGGGTTTCATGCCACCATTCACAGGTAATACCAGACTTTCTTCAATCCAAAAAAAGCCGTGGAATTGGCTGCAAAGAACGGGAGAGGCCCTGGAGGATGATGATGTTGTGTGAAGCTTCCGCAAGCTACCATGAGTGAGGAATCATGAGTGCACAATATATGCCTCGTGTAGAAAGGTTCCAAGTCCCCAACTGCTCCATTTCTTTTCCAGCAATCTTTAGTACATTCTTTCCTGATGATCAGTGGGCTTGTAATCTACTATATTTTGTTATACCAGGAAGGCAATGGGCTATAGGGAACATTACATTTTTAAAGTTTAGGGAAAAGGGAGACAATTTGGAGAATTGGTCCGACTGAAATAATTGTCTGCATCAGGCCTAGCTTAATTCAGGTGGAGTGTGCCCTATCATCTTAAGAGATAAGACACTGGGTGTGTGCGTGCGTTTGGACAGGCAGCTCCTAGTTCTAGTTTGTAATAATTTTCTTTCCAGGTTGTTTGGAGAACTTTTAATCAGCTGCACTGACATCTGCACCATCTCCACAGTGAACTACAGTATGTAAGACTGTCTCAGTCCCTGCTGATAGCCCAGCTCTTTGTACATGCTCAGAAGCAGTAGGTTGCTGCATGCACAGAGTGCTTGTGAATGGACATTTAAGGTGCTTCAAGATGGAGGGCTCCTAGAACTACCAATGAAAAGGCATTGTGCAGGCTATTCTGTCTTTTCCTCCTTAACGGATTTTCTGTGGAAAGAAAAACGATGGATGAATCAGTTGGGAAAATGGAAGATGTTGACAACATCTGGATCCCACACCAAAGTCTGTCAATGAGGCTGGGTGATTATATGACAAAAGTCTTGTCTGGAAGCAGCCAGGAAGTCCTCTCTACTAGATGCCTGAATGAGCGATTTTCTTTATTCAGAAGTCACTTTAGGGCGCAATTCTATGCATGTTTAGACAGCAAAAAGTCCTATAACTGCTAGCATTCCCCAGCCAGCAATGCTGGGAGCTCTAGGACTTTTTTCTGTCTAAACACGCATAGGATTGTGCCCTTAATGCGTTTCACTTGATTCCATTCCCTCCTTCAGATCAGTTTATTCTTCAGTAGCACATACTGTATATTTCTTACAGTGCAATCCTATACATATTTACTTAGAAGTAAGTCCCTCTGTATTCAGTGGGGTTACTCCCAGGTAAGTATGCATAGGATTGCCTGAACTTCATAGCTGTGTGATCCCCCCCCCCCCACTTTATGAAACTAGTTTGCCAAAGGTCTTTTTCTTAATTCTATTTTGAAAATAAGCGGCCAAACACAATCCGGTTAATGCTAAATTGCTTCTGTGCACTCTAATTTGCAAAGGTGCAACAAAAAGGTCAACCACCACGCATGTTGGCAGGTGAGCCTGGATTTTGGTTAGGTCAAATGATCGAGCAAACAAATGTGCCATGGATAGCAATTATGAAGGCTGCTGCTTATATCATCCCCCATGTTGGGACAGGGTTGTAGTGGTCAATGTTGAAGACGTGCAGGCGCTTATCACGAGAGTAGCCACACACCCAAGGAGAGTCCAAAATTGCAGGCAGCTGTGTTGATCCTTAGCGACAAACCAGTTCTAGCAGTTTCTTCAAAGTGAGGGCAATGCTTCCTGTGTCACAATGCCCTCACTCGGAATGGGTGTTGGAGGGGAGGTAAGTGCCAGCTGCCTGCCACACAGTGCTGGTGCTCCACCTCTTGCTGATCACTGCCCCTGCCCATTTGCCACTTTCAAGCCCCTCACGCAAAACACACTGACAAACACAACCACAACCTGTTGAAGGGGGAAGTGGTTTTCACAGTAGGCAAAAGAATGTGCAAAACACAACCTCTCTGCTTTGGCTAGGGAAATGTTCATGCCTTCTTTCCTGGAAGACCCGTGGCTCTTCCTATCCTTACTAGTTTCCTGTTGTACCTCAGAACAGAATGCTAAAAACAACAGAATTAAAATTTTAATAGGGATAAATGCCAAGTGCTGCACCTAGGAAAAAGAAACCAAATGTACAGTTACAGGATGAGGGATACTTGGCTCAACAATACTACAAGTGAGAAGGATCTTGGAATTGTTGTAGATCACAAACTGAATATGAGCCAGCAATGTGATGTGGCTGCAAAAAAGGCAAATGCTATCTAGGGCTGCATTAATAGAAGTATAGCTTCCAACTCATGGGAAGTACTAGTTCCCCTCTACTCAGCACTGGTTAGGCCTCATCTTGAGTACTGCGTCTAGTTCTGGGCACCACACTTTAAGAAGGATGTGGACAAACTGGAAAGGGTTCAGAGGAGGGCAACAAAGATGATCAGGGGACTGGAAGCAAAGCCTATGAGGAGAGACTGAAAGAACTGGGCATGTTTAGCCTTCAGAAGAGAAGAGAGAGTACTCTTCAAGTACTTGAAAGGTTGTCACACAGAGGAGGGCCAGGATCTCTTCTCCATCATCCCAGATGGGTTCAAGTTACAGGAAGCCAGATTCCGCCTGGACATCAGGAAAAATTTCCTGACTGTTAGATCAATATGACAATGGAACTAACTACCTAGGGAGGTCATGGGCTCTCCAAAACTGGAGGCATTCAAGGTGCAGCTGAACAGCCATCAGTCGGGGATGCTTTGACTTGGTATTACTGTATACCAAATCCTAAAATCCACGCGAGCGCAGCCGTGGGCAACAGCTAGTACAGTAATACCTTGGATTACAAGTAACTTGGTTTGAGAGCGTTTTGCAAGACAAGCAAATTTTTAAATATTTATTTAATTTTTTTGACTTGATATACAAGCGTCGTCTTGCAATACAAGCACTGTAGTACGGCTTAAATTAAAAATCTCTGTACACATTTTTTTGGGGGGATTTCGTTTTGATATAAGAGTGTTTTGGATTACAAGCACGTTTCCGGAACGAATTATGCTCTCAATCCAAGGCATGACTATATATATATATATATATATATATATAAAAGAAGAAGTCCTCCTGACTGACTGACTGACTCATCAATGCCCAGCTCAAACCTTTTAATCTAGGAACGTGAAATTTTGAGGGAACGTTGCTTTTATGATGTAGACACCAGGGATGGGGACTCGGACTCGGGGACTCGACTCGTGAGTCCGACTGAGTCCCCCCTCTGACTCGAGTCCCACTCGAGTCCCAATAATTTATGTGGGACTCGGGACTCGACTCGGGACTCGAGCCCAAGGACTCCTCCGCCTCCGCCCTCGCCTCCGCTCTCGCCTCCGCCGCCCTCACCACCACCTCCTCCTCCGCCGCCGCCGCCCTCACCTCCTCCTCCTTCTCCTCCTCCTCCTCCTCCTCCTCCGCCGCCGCCGCCCTCGCCGTAGCACACAGCACGCCGCGTCACGCCGCCAGCGGCGTTGCTCTGTTTTTGGCGGGGTTGCTGTGGTTCAAAAACAGAGCGCCGTCGCTAGCGGCGTGACGCGGCATGTCACGTCACGCCGCCAGCGCCGTCGCTCTGTTTTTGAACCACAGCAACCCCGCCAAAACAGAGCAACGCCGCTGGCGGCGTGCTGTGTGCTACGGCGATGGCGACGAGGACGGCGGCGTGCTGTGTACTACGGCGTGCTGTGTGCTACGGCGACGAGGACGGCGGCGGCGGAGGAGGAGGAGGCGGAGGAGGAGGTGAGGGCGGCGGTGGCGGCGGCGGCGGCAGCAGAAGCGAGGGCGGCGGCGAGGGCAGCGGCGGCGGCGTAGGTGGTGGAGGAGGAGGAGGTGAGGGCGGCGGTGGCGGCGGCGGCAGCAGCAGAAGCGAGGGCGGCGGCGAGGGCAGCGGCGGCGGCGGAGGTGGAGGTGAGGGCGGCGGAGGTGGAGGTGAGGGCGGCGGAGGTGGAGGTGAGGGCGGTGGAGGTGAGGGCGGCGGAGGTGGAGGCGAGGGCGGCGGCGGCGGTGGCAGAGGCGAGGGCGGCGGCAGCGGTGAGGGCGACGGCGGTGGCGAGGTGAGGGCGGCGGAGGTGGAGGTGAGGGCGGCAGCGGCAGCGGCCCACGGAGGGAGCAGGAGGGTCTCCGCGGGAGGAAGGGCAGCTCTTCTTCCTCTTGCGGAGACCCTCCTGCTCCCTCCATGGGCCGCCGCTTTGGGAGGGACTCGGGACTCGGGACTCGAGTCACCATTTTGGACCTCGGACTCTAGACTCGACTCTAGACTCGGGTCCAAAGACTCGGGACTCGACTCGGGACTCGACTCGGGACTCGGGACCAAGGACTCTTCAACATCCCTGGTAGACACCCACTAAGGAAGGATTTTTGGAAATTCCGTCCCTAAGGAGGTGAAAAAGGGAGGGAAATTGCCACACTCTCATATCTCTTATGGGCAAAACAACAGGGGAGCAGTTATGCAAATCGGCCTCAACTCATAATTGCTGCAGGAGCCAATAGGAGCAGTTATGCAAATAGCCCATACGACACTTAGAATGTTCGTATGAATTCCTGCAGGGGCCAATAGGAGTGGGTATGCAAATCTCCCCTAGGCCATTTAGAATGTTCTCTGAGGGGGTGAAAAGGGAGGGAAACTTTATAAATGACTGTTGTGTGTGGGGCGTCCCAAATCCTAAAATCCATGCGAGCAAAGCCGCAGGCAACAGCTAGTACAATACAAAATACAAACAATAAAAACATCATAAAATTTCCACTACTACACATTTCAAAACAATTTAAAAATGGCTTAAATAACCAATTTATTTATTATTTATTTATTATATTTATATCCCGCCTTTTTTCCTGCAAGGAGCCCAAGGCGGCTTACATAATCCTCCTCCTCTCCATTTTATCCTCACAACAACCCTGTGAGATAGGTTAGGCTGAGAGTCAGTGACTGGCCCAAAGTCACCCAGTGAGTTTCATGGCAGAGCGGGGACTAGAACCTGGATCTCCCGAGTCCCAGCCAAGAACAAGGTAATAAAACTAGACTGGTTGAAAAGGTGACATCACCACCACCACCACCACCACCACCACCACCACCACCACACGTACTATTTGGAGCTGTTACATGCCTCAGCCTGGAGGGCAGTCTTAACCTGGCGCCGAAAGGATAGTAAAGAGGGCGCCAGGCAGGCCTCAGTGGGGAGCTTGTTCCACAGTTGGTGGGCTACAGAAAAGGCCTTCCCCCTTGTTGCTGCCCTCTGAGCTTCCCTTGGAGGCGTCAGTCAGAGAAAGGCCCCAGATGTTGAGCATAGTATCTGGGTAGATTGTGGTTGGGAAAGGCGTTCCGTCAGGTATTGCAGGCCCAAGCTGTGTATATCAGAGAAACTATTTCACTAGTTACAAAGTGGGATTGGTTGTGGGGCAGGAACTCCAAGAATCTCCTTCTACTTCCTATCTTGTACATTCAAACCCACAAAGTCCTCATATGTTTTTAAAAGATTGTTTGTTTTTAGAGGAATTTCTCCCTTATACTACAAGTGAAGAGCTGAAGGCACAAACTGAAGTTCAGAGTGGTGAAACATCTGGATGTCCGAAGAGACTGATGCTCCTTTTCCCAGCTGGAGAAGCTCTGGGAATCTGAATCGGCCGTGCAGTAGCTGTGTGTCTCCTGCCTCTTTCCCAATTAACCAAAGTCCCTGTTTGGATTGATTTTTATTTATTTATTTGATTTATGTGAAGGACTGCCAACCGGTCCTTTACTCAAGACGAGAGATCAAAGGTGCAAAACTGCCAGCCTTAGCTCTGCCGTCTTGACTTGATTCTCTCAGGGCCTTGCCCTTAGTCTAATACACTGGATTTAGCACTGAACCACAGAGGAACCACACACACCGTGTGGGGTAAAACCAGGAAAGTTTATTTAAGGTAAACAGATTACAATAAAAGGCGGGGAATGAGGGAAGAGGGAGAAAGGTGGGGAGACATTTTGGTATACACAAGTAGAGCTACAAAACATCAAAACTAGTCCCTTACTATATAAATACCCAGGCACTTACTGCCTTTGTCTGGGGGTTGGTTTTCTTAGGGCTTGCCTCAGCAAAAAGCCCTACTCCGTGCTCCTTCATGTCCAGAGGACAACAAAAGCCCAAAAGCCACAGCTGGCAATTTCAAATTCTCCCCCCACCCCTCCTTTTGGTAGCTTGGCTGTCCTTGGCCAATCAGGATGAACTTCATCTGGTCCAGGAAGAAGAGGGGTGGTTCCTTGATCATGACTAGAGGGCTTGGGAACATTTGCATGTGAATACAGCAATACCTTGGATTGCAAGTAACTTGGTTTGAGAGCGTTTTGCAAGACAAGCAAATTTTTAAATATTTATTTAATTTTTTTTGACTTGATATACAAGCAACGTCTTGCAATACAAGTACTGTAGTACGGTTTAAATTAAAAATCTCTGTACAAATTTTTTTTGGGGGATTTCGTTTTGATATAACAGTGTTTTGGATTACAAGCACGTTTCCGGAACGAATTATGCTCTCAAACCAAGGCATGACTGTACCTGTGGCACAGGATCAAAGACATGGGAGACTCTGAGGCGACAGGGGCCATCAGAGAAAGCTATGTACATTTGCATGGGGGGGGGGCGGGTCTCAGCCTCCAGCTGGGATTACACTTATTTACACGTGTGTGTGTGTGTGTGTGTGTGTGTGTTGCAGGAGACTCTGACGCTTTTCTTCACAATTTATAACCTGTCTTTCTACCAAAAACACACACAAATAAATTAGAAAGGCTCTCAAGGTGGCTAACAACAACAAAAACCAAGATTAAAATAAACTTCATTAAAATCATAAAAACAAATAGAATAAAACACAACTAAAAAAACACAAGAATAAAAGAAATAAAAACAGCACCCAACCCAATAAAAACCACTTTAGCAACAGAGCAGCTTACATGCCAAAGGCCTGCTTAAATAAAATAAAATAAAAAACATCTTTGGCTACCTGAGGAAGGACTGCAAATGGAGTCAACTTAGCCTCCCTTGGCAGGAGTGCCAGAGCCTGGGAGCAGCCACTGAGAAGGCCCTCTCTCCTGTCCCCACCAAAAATGCCTCCAATGGCAGTAGACAGAGGGAAGGGCCACCCCAGAAGATCTTAAAACCTGAGCAGGCTCAACTGGGAGAACGCAGCCTTTTCTCTGTCTCCTCTGTCAGCCCCTAGAATTAGCAGACCTTCCTCATTCTTTGATACTCTCCTCTTTTACTTCTTCATGGAGGCGACTGTTCTGCACCCTGGTTCCTCTTGAGATTCCCTGCTCTCTCCCTGTTCTCCTGATTTGGGCAGTTCCTACTCATCCAGAGGCAAGGTTCTCTATAGTGAGATTTGAACTTGTAACATGCAAGGATTGACTTTTGTTTCCCATGAAAAAGAAAAGAAAACCCCCAATATCCCTGCAAGTGTGTTCAGAACTAAGCTTGCTCTCAACAGCCCTTATATTAAGTTTCTGAATGTAACACCAGGTAATCATTGGATTAGTGCTAATTAATGTAACTCTGAGTAATCACTGGATTAGAATTCATTAATGTAGCTACAGGTAAGCCTGGGCTTATTTTAATGAGAGTTTTAGAGTGATAGATGAGAATTTAGTTCTCTACACAGCAAGTGCTACAATACGGTATCTTTTCAGAGCAGGTAATTAGGTCCTTCTGCAGATGTGCCAAAAAATGCTGTATAAAATGAAACAAGGGGATCATGTGTGACAGACAAAAGGTTTTCATATTCGGTTGCATTACATATAAATATTCTGTATTGTGAATTTATTGTTCAGTTGACAAAAGCATTTTAATAACTTCTGCTTCACAAGCTTTAGCTTGTTCTCTCTCTCTCAACTTGGATGCAAATGTAGATCAATTACCATCCCCATCAAGATAGCCTTCTATAGATCAAAGGCAACTATTCCCATTTTTTTTTAATTAAACAATTGAAATTTTTTAAAAAATATATTATTATTATTTTTTAACGGCAGGTGAGTGATGGGGGGGGGGAACTTCACCTGTTTAATTTCTGTGTGTTTGCTGTCATGGCACAGGAGCAAGGGGGCTATTGAAAACATAAGTGGCAACCCTAGTTATACCGTGAGTAACGTTTCCTGTTCAGAGAACATCTCCACAGAAAGGATGTGGGTGGGTGGTCTATCATTCTTTATCTGCCTAATCACAGTCATGACTAAATTGATTCTTTCAATTTGGCCACAGAAAACAGAGGGGTAGCTGTGCAGGGCTGGCGGGCTGGCACCAACAGTTGGTATGCTCAGGCACCCGCTGAGGTCCACACTACAGCAGGGCCCCCCACTGCCAACCCCTGGTGCCTCCTTGCCCTCCTGCTCCTCCTCCCTGTTGTTTCCTGTTCAGCCGCCCTCTTTAAACAAGTAAGCAGATTAGAGGAGCAACAAGCAGCAGCAGAAACCTCCACATGCCTTTTCTTCTCTGTCCGGGAGGTGATGCCACTCGAGCCCAGAGAAAGAGGCAAGCAAATGGGCTGCAGCAACAGTGGCGAGGGGGAAGAAATGGGCGTGTGCACTCAGAGTGGAGGCATCTTGCTTAACTTCCTCCGCCCCCCCTCCCCGTGACCAGCACTGCAACCATGTTGCAGCAAAGCCAACCAAGAATCCTGTGGTAGCGTAAAGACTAGCCAGTTAGTACGTATGTGGACTACAGTCCACTTCATCGGGGACATAGTGTTGTCCTCTGTGTTGGCCAATATATATGCATACATATGGTTACAGCCACCCAAAAGTCAGTGAAATGCAAGGGTAGCTAGCATTAGGTCTGTGATATGTCCATCAGGGTCGGCGTTGTCATAGGTCAGCATGGCCGGGCACCTGCTGAAAGCCACCAGCCCATCATGGGGCCCATGGAGTTGCTCCTCCTCTTCAGCTTGGCAGCCTGCTTGTTCACCCATCTGTCTCTCTGGCCCAGACAATTGTGGTTGCATGATGACGGAGCAATAGTTGCCGGCCGCTGCCTGTTTTCTCAGTGGCTGCCTGCCCGGCAAGCGAGCAGTGGTGGCAATGATGAGGGAGAGGAGGAACAGGAAGAGCAGCTGGCGACAATGCTGCCTGGTGAGAAGGTAGATTCCCTCAGGGAGCAGAAGATGTCTTGCCCAAGGGCTCTCTAAAACCTGGATTCATCACTGATGACTATGCTAATAATAATAATAATAATAATAATAATACACACACACACACACACACACACACACACTATAGTAGTAGGCAACCACTCGTGACCGAGTAAGATTGTCTTCCAGGATAAAATTGCAGAAGAAAATTATATAAAAAGAAGTTATATCAAATTGTGTAAACTCTAGCAATGGGTCCGTAAGTGACTGTGGAGGCCAATTCTAGATCCACACAGCTTCCCACAGTGAGGACACAGGTTACCAGATGGAAGATGGTCCTGTAAAGGATTCGTTTGCCGTGCTTTTCGCTTAGCATGTTTCTCCCTTTCACCTTGCACGCGGGCTTCTGCAAAGTCCATAGAACCTTTGAGAAAAGCCAACTTCCAGTGAAAGTGTTTATGGGCCAGAGCTTCCCAGTTCTCGATGTTTATATTGCATTTTTTTAGATTAGCCTTGAGAACATTATTATTATTGAGAACATTATTATTATTGAGAGCCAGTGTGGCATAGTGGTGAGAGTGTTGGACTGGAACTCAGGAGATCCGGGTTCTAGTCCCCGCTCGGCCATGAAGCTCACTGGGTGACTTTGGGCCAGTCACTGACTCTCAGCCTAACCTACCTCACAGGGTTGTTGTGAGGATAAAATGGAGAGGAGGAGGAGGATTATGTAAGCTGCCTTGGGTTCCTTGAAGGAAAAAAGGCGGGGTATAAATATAATAAATAAATAAATATTATTATTGTATATATACTATACAGAATAAGTACACAATGAGCCATTTGCAACAGTAGTCGCTGTGATAGTGTTATCTTTCTAGCTATGCAGTTCTAATTTAAGACCTGTAACAGGTAGTGGTGGTAAGAAGTCCAGTCAATCCCGATTAAGTCTAAATATGTTTCAGGCTGAGCTTTTCTCTTCACGTTCTTCTGATGAAGAATGGTGACGTTCTGGTCAGCAGCAGAGCATGCTGGGAGACTGAAATGCCCCTTAACTGTTGCCATTTTAATGTCAGATTTGTGTCCATTTATTCTTGTGTGTCTTCGTTGCCTCTCTGTCCTGATGTAGGCAGCAGAAGGACACTGCGGGCTGGTGTGGCATAGATCACATTGGAGGATGAGCAGGTGAATGAGCCCTTGCGGTGCGGCTGATGCTATCAGGTCCTGAAATAGGGTTGCCTAAGGGTTTAGTTACAGGGCCCAGTCCCTGGCAGTACGGCCAGCAGGATTAGCTATGATCAAATCTGTGGGCTTTCATTGGATCCCATGTGAAACCATGGGCATGATCTCAAACTCAATAGGCATCATGTCTAAAATCTGTTTGAGATAAAAGGGCCGATTCCAGAGTACGGAGTATTTCAAGAGCACCCACCTGGAGGTAACTGGAAGGTTAGAGCTAGAGTCCTAGCTGGAATTCAGCTTCTGCTCAGTTGGTTATTTTTCCACACCTCATGAATATAAACTGGGGGTGCAGAACCTCAGGCCCAGGGGCCAAATCCAGCCCTCCTGGGATCCCTGTCTGGACTGGCTCCCTGGGATTCCCCAGGTGGCCACGCCCCTTCCCCTTTTCCCCTGACCACCAATAATTTGGAGGCTTCCCAGCTTTTGTGCAGTGCTTTCTCCATTCTAAAAGCTTGACATGCTTCTCCTGAGGCTTAGTTACTGGCAGTGAGAGTTCTAAGCGACAATATACTGGTATTTTTTGAAATGTTAGGCCCTGCCCGCTTTGTCTTTGGCCCCGCCCACCACTGGAATGCGGTACCTGAAAGCTTCTCCAAAATGGAACCCGACCCTGGGACTGAAAGAGGTTCTGCGTTGCTGATATAAATAAGTGAAAGCTGGTGCTAGAGAGTTACCCTGGGGTTTAGTGTCTGTGTTATATTGGAAATGTACCATCTCCCCCCCCTGCCCCCTTTATGGTGTGGTTTAAAATGCCCTGCCTGAGATATATTAGGAAAAAGTGAAGTCAATACTTCACTATGGCATCTGTTTTCCAACACTACATATATGTATATTTCCACCCCAGAAACTACCTAATATGGCATATGCATTGGAAGCAATTTTTCTTACAGTATCTTAAACAAAGGTTTATTATTTCTACCAGTGCATTACATCTCAAGTGTGTCTGTTCACCGCAAAATTTATTCTGATCTATGCTTAGGGTTGGGGAGAAACAAGGCTAGAATCATAATTTTCTTCTTTGGCTTAGTGGACTAAGTGCTGTGTGTATACTTTGAGTAAACAGTCCAATTTGGCCAAGGAAAGAAGTGCTGCAAACCCGCCATTTTGATGTCTTAAAGCACTCAAGTACAAATACTTCTATTTAATAGTCTCGCTGTATCATCTAGGTTATAAACTGAAGTGAAAGATGCCTCCTTCCCAAACAATTTATTAACTTTGCTAGGTTTGTAAAAAAAAAAAAAAAAGGTTGTGTTTTCTTCCCCACTTGAGAATGGAAGTAAAATATTTTGCTTGAAGCCTGTTATTGCACACTCTACATATTTGTCAAAGTATAAATAACCAAACACCTTTTGACTTACAATAAATCATGACTGATTCATTCTGAGACATTTTTATTAGACAAGCTTCTGCCTGCTTATAGTATTTCGGATTCACAATTCCAATTCCAGAGCCAGCATTCAAGAATTCTGATTTGTGTTCCGCACCTTTATCTCTGATGCTTCCTAAGTGCCTCCAGGCATCCCACGTTTTGGAAGGAGTTGGTCTTAATTTGTTCTTGTGTTTCTGCAGTTTTCAAGGACAATGGAAATCCAAGGCTTAACCAGCGACTCCTTGAAGTTAAATTATCTTTTACCTTTGTGGGTATTTTCACTCCCAAGCTGACTTTATTAATTAGGTAGGATTTAAAAAATGAAACCCAAGACACTGCTGCAGGGCAGCCACTTATGAATCACCCCAAAAAAGAGGAAATGCATCATTAAAAAAAAGAACGAAAGAGGACACTGATTGGCATAAATTTGCATATATATATATATATATATATATATATATATATATATACACACACACACACATATTATATATATTATACACACACACACACACACACACACACACGCAGAAGGACCTGTTCTTCGAGTGGATTAAAAAACTGATTACTTTCTACCCTGTGGATGGTGTAACATCTAAGTTTTAATGAATTGCGTAGCTACATGGCTAGTGCCTCTTGGTCTACTATGTTCGAAGTTTTACCCTCTGGTGCTAATATCACCATGTTACTTGGTTTGTAACCTCAATGGATTTCTTTTCTTTTTGAAGGAGGTGTTTTCTGCTCTTCCTGACAATAAAAAGATACTAAAATGACCCGTGGATGACTCCTATTGTTCCCCCACTGCCTGGGGGCACTGAAGCGCCCCAGAAACAGCATTGTTATGCAGATTTTTTGGGGTCATTTCATGTCCCAGGCATGTTTGCTTATAGCAAGAAAACTGTAAAAGGCAGGTGGCTGAAATTTGGTAATATTGTTTACTACCCTGCTTTAGGCAAAGTCCTACCAGGACAGGATTGTAGGTCTGCTTATGTGTAAATTACACCACAGAATGTGAGCCTGGGGTAGGAAAAGTACCCCAAGATGCAGGATGAAGGTTTAATTTTTTTTCACAACACAGTTTTTATTAGTGATCCATAAGCAACAACCACACCAAATTTCAGCTTTCAAGCCTAATAGGAAATCTCACAATATTACGGAAGACTGTGACCAGGCGACCTGTGTGCCTGCTCAGTCTGCTGCCTGGGTGGGTTGACTGTTGATGGACAACTTCAAGGCCTCTGTGCTCCCTTCTGATGGTTCTTTAAACTAGACTTGGACAGGATAGACCTTCAAATAGAGGATGCCTTCAAAATAGAGGACTGTCCTCTGTAAAAGAGTACACATGGCCACCTTACACTGTTGGCATGTCCCAATAGCTGCTGCTACTGCATTATGGCAGGATGCAGAGGAGACTTTGCAGCTGGTGACAGACAATGGTTTCTTCAGAGAGTTGAAGGTGATATGAAAGAGACATCTTTGCTCACCCCCTACTATTGTGGGTAAACAACTTGGTCTTCAGAGCCTTTTTTGACTACAGATAATAGTGGGACAAAAGAAATAGGTGTGTATGCCATGGGCAGTGATGCCCCGTTGTCCCACCGTCAATCTGCTTTCACACTGTTGCCCATCTCCAGCCTGAGATACTTTACACCTCATGGGGAAATGAACCGTATAGTATTAATGGATCCCCTGGACTTGACCCTATTACGCTGTTTTATTGATTGCAGCAGAGTTATCACACATGTGATCTGCCCACTTTTACACTTTCCTATTCCCCTTGCTCTGACACCAGTTCCGCCCCTTGATGCCATCGAAGGCACCTTTTAGAATCTAAAGTTTAGATTAATGAGGTTTTGTTCACACAGCCTGAACTTCATAACTCTCTACACCAGAAAGCTGATCAGGATCTACTGGTACACATCTCTATGTGATTTGCAGTAGACCTACAAGGGTTTCTGGCAGAATGCCCTCAATGTGCCCCCCCCCCCCAGTGAGTCTACCTTCTCACCACCATTGTCACCAGCTGCTAATGCTCCTAGTTCTCTTTCTTATCATTGCTACAACTTGCTTGCTTGACAGGGAGAGAGCCAGTGAGCAAGCAGGCAGGGGCATCTCCTGCTCCTGCCCCCCACCAATGCCTGGGCCAGAGCGGGAGGCAGGTGAACAAGCAGGTTGCCATGGCGAAAAGGAGGAGCAAGTCCAAGGGGATCTTGTCAGTTGGCCCCTGTTGGGTGTTGGCTCTTGACAGGTTCCCAACTATGCCTACTCTTGACACTGGTCTTGGCTCCTGACTCCCAGTTGTTTAACAATAGCAACAACAAATAAACTCCTCCCCACTAAATTAGGGTGCTGAAATGAAGAAAGCTTGGAGGCCAGGGGATCAAGTGTGGATTCTTGTGAAAGGACTGTGGGCTCGGTTCTGGTACAAAAAACAAATTCCTTGTTTAAGCATGTACTCAGATGTCTTTAATTCTGTCTGCTGAGCCACTGTTTTGCAATTTTGCAGCTGACTCCAGATGGTGGGCTTCAAGGTTTTAGTCAAAAGACAAAGTAGATCCCACATGCCTGAAGTCTGCCCAGCCCTGCTCTACACCACTTTACCTTTCCCTTTGTTCTCACAACAACGTTTACAACAAAGTACCGGTAGTTGAGAGTGAGTCACCATTGATTGTTTGAACAACGGATTCAGTCACTGTTCATTTTGGATTTTAGTTAGCTTAACACCTATTTGTTTACAAGAATATTAAACTTTTGAGTTAACTCCTCTCATAAACACTCATGTAACTGTCTCAAATTATAAAAAAGCCCCTTCATGAACCAATCGAGAGAGAGAGTGAGCAATAGCAGCGGCAATGGGAGACACAGACAAACAGTTTTCATTAACAACAAAGAAAATGAAATCAATGTGCATGCACAAACACACTGCCCAAGGGACATCCATTTTTCCTTCAGCTAACTTTGGTGCCTGGTCTCTTTGAATGACAAGAAGGTTACCCTACTGCAGTGATGGCAAACCTTTTTGAGCCCGAGTGCCCAAACTGCAACACAAAACCAACTTATTTATTTCAAAGTGCCAACACTGCAATTAAACCTGAATACCGAGGTTTTAGTTTTAGAAAAACAACTCATACATTGTCCAAACTACCATAATTAACATCTTTTGTCTTAAAAGAAAAACACAATAACAGAGTTTTCAATGATACAAACAGTTTTTTGTTGAAAAAAAAATCAACTCAAAAAATTATTATAGTACTACATTGTACACATAGCCTGAAGGGAATTTATACAAACTTTTAAAATAATTAGGCACATGTATTTTTGGATAAGGGATTCTCAGCTTGTAATATGATTATATGCCAGACTGAAATTGTATGGGGCAAGCTTTACCCCGGGTCCTTTCCCTGCTTCTACAGGTGTCGGGTTAGTAAAAGTAAAAGTCAACCTGCGCTAGGATGAGCAAGATAAACAAGAAAACTAAACGTGCTTAACACATTTTAAACACTTTATGTCTTGGACTGCAAACATTGCATTAGGTAAAAGTTTGCATTGGGCATGCTTTTGCACAATTAATGTGATTTTTGCTATTGCATGCATGCTGATAATTTGTCAAACCTTGGCTCATACTCCGTTAGTTTGAGAGCAACACATGCAGCACTCAGGTCGACTGTTAGGGCTTTACATCCAAGCCATGCTCTGTGCATCATTCTTCAAAATCTTTTAAATGTGATAACAATGTAGAAAAGAATTCTGTAACAGGAATTCTAGAATAAAATCATTCTGTTCCACACTGTGAGAAAGAACAAGATCATTAGTGTTTTGCAGAAGGGGACAGAGAGGGCGCTGCGTGCCAGCTGTGGCACCCATGCCATAGGTTCGCCATCACTGCCCTACTGGTACTGTTGTTGAGATCTACATGGGTACATCTGGGCACAGAATTGAACAAATCATGTGATATAAGGGAAATATGAGAGTGAGAATATCAGAACCATTCATACCTAAGCTGTTCCTAAGAGCATTGGCTGAATGCATTGGAAAGCATATCCTGGCCATAATCATCCATTAGGGCTGGCCCTACCATTAGGCAGAGTGAGCAGTTGCCTCACGTGGCTCAGGACTGCACTTCTCCTGACATGAACCTACCCAGACACTACAATCAATATCTGAGGACTTCCTCTGAGTGCTTTCTCTGAGGGAGTCTTGGAAGGTGGCAACAAGGGGGACAGCCCAGAGAGTTTTGGCTATTGGGCAGTATAGAAATGAAGAAGAAGAAGAAGAAGAAGAAGAAGAAGAAGAAGAAGAAGAAGAAGAAGAAGAAGAAGAAGAAGAAGAAGAAGAAGAAGAAGAAGAAGAAAGGTGGCTGCCAGATGTTGGAGGAGACAGCTGTGGGCCACGCAGCCTATGCTGAACCCCCTAAGCTAGCCTGCTTCTTTCAGGTTTGGTGAAGAATGCTGTCTCATTGCCAGTGTTGAAGAATGATTCAACTGCCAGTCCAGTTGGCTTCTGTACATGGAATGGGAGAGGGCACCATCTTGTCCTTTGCCTCAGGCAGCAAAATGTCTTGGGCCAGCTTTGCCATCCATGACCTAGCAACAGCCATATTGGTCTACTGTAATGTGTGCTACATGGGTTTCTTTCGGAGACTACTCAGGAATGTTTCCAGAATAGTAGTTATTGTTGCAATTATTATGGTCATTTCTCAGAAACCCCGACTGGATGTTGGCTAACAATTTGTTTTCAGGCCAGTTCAGAATGCTGGTTTGATCCGAAAGAGTGTGGGACCAGGATATCTTAAGAAGTTGGGGAAGTATCTTCCCATCTAAATACTCAGATCGACATCTGAGGCCCTGCTTCATTCCCCCCTGCCAGCTGAAGTACGGCAGGGGAGTAGAAGGGATAGGCTCACGATTTTCCATAATGGTGCCTCAGCTTCTGTGGGTGGGATCCACCTAGCTCCGTCGCTGCTCACCTTTTGGTGGGCTGTGCAAAAACATGGTTTTTTTCAGAGGAACATTTGGGAAGACAACTGGGACCTGCAACAAAATGTCGCAGTGGGGTGTGGCCCCTGTTCAGGATTCCAGCCACTCCATTCCATTCCCCTTCCCCACCAGGTTTTCCATCCCTTCCCCAACAACCAGTCAGCATTCCATTGCCACTGGGCATGCTCAGCACTCAAGGGGCTGTT